>JACGCM010000455.1:0-1280191 GCA_014058105.1 Kingdonia uniflora
TGAGCTCTTCTTGTCACCCCCAAAAATTACTTTATGACTAAAAATCCTAAATCAAATCCAAAGCCTAACAATTGGGTATCACACGAATGAACCCCATATATGTAATATATTCTAAAGAAATTAAATAAATTACTTATACCAAAGCAATGCAGTGAAAATAACTAAATTTTGAATAAAAAATGAATAAAGTCTCAACAAATTTATAACGATTAAATAGATCTTCGGACAATGAATCTAAAATACATATCATAATACCTTAACCAAGAGAGTCAGCTAGCGATCAAGATCCACAGCATTGTGAGATGATCACTCAAGCCTCCCTACCTAAAACTATTGTGCTAAGTCTCTTGTGAAAAAAAGATAGCACACAAGGCGTCAGCAAGACACTTATTACCGGTCATGGACGACAGACCGAGATCAGATAAGATGATACTCATGTCATATATATTTTACACGTAGTATAAATGATGCAAGCTAATAGGAGATGCAGGTTCAAATTAAACGGTTTGTTTTAAGCGTCGGCGGCCAACGGTATTATAAAGTAGTATAGATGTGTTATTAGATGTGGGCGGGATAACAAATGATCGATGTACATAAGGCCATTTTATTCAGTGGGACCACCACTCTCATCTTTTGTCCTCAATAGAAGCGTATCATTATTGTTAAGCCCGGGGAAATTGGAGGATCCTTTTTATGGATAGGAATTAGTGGGGAAACTCACAGGATAAAGGTGGTCAAAAAGTATAACCTACAGGGTCTAAAGCTGATTTATTTTTAATTTTAGGGATTGAGCCCACAGGATGCTCACCGTAGCATGCAGCCAAAAAGTACCAGGGAAAGAGTTAGGGGCTTGCCACCTAGAACAATGATTAAACAGTTGCCGAATATTTTATAGGGAATTAAAGCTCAAGGACCTGACAGCATACCCTACGTGTACATGAATCTAAGTTCTCCTACTTGAATTACTGATTTAAGAGACAACGACAAATCAATCAAAATTTAATCTATCTATCCTTGTATATAGCACCGAGACTAAGATCATATTGAATGGCGATCTTATGCTAAACGACCTTTTACCCTCACAAGGATAAGAGTGGGGACTCTGCTCGGCATTTGTATACTAGACTATCAATGATTCGACCTTAGTGTAATAAAGGGTCTATCCCAAGTAAATTCTAGAATTGTAGGTAAGTTTAAGCCGGAGATCACCTAAACCACATCTATAATCAAAAGGAACTCCAGGTTATAGATGCTAATGGGTTATTCTCACCTACCGAAAACTAGGTAGTGATATTCAAAAAGATAGGAGTTCTGGGTTATATCAAAACACGAGCCCAACTCTTACAGGCTGTAGTTACACACTTACATAAGTTTATCATCAAAATATGTATTCAAAGCATGGTGAGCATGGTTTAATTAGTATGCAAAAGAGGTTGTTTTAAAAAGAGAAATGCAAATATAACAATTTCTAAACCCCATTAAATAATGTCTAAAGTATGTTACTTCTTACTGCATACGCTTCAAACCTTAATCTTATACAACCTCATAGACCCACTTTAAAAATTCATTCAATAGATGTATTCTACTTTAAATTAGTGATCTAGAACTAGTTAGTAAAACATGAATATATAATGTCTAGATGGAATTAGGAAACTCTACCAATTATGCGAAAAACGATTTTAAACTAGCTGGCATGTTTGTGCTATATCCTGACTATAACTAACCATTATATGAAACATCATACAATGTCAGGAATATTATACTTGCCTCGATAATAGAGTTTTGAACAACGATTAGGCGATAGGAAACTCTGAGAAACTTTACAAGGAATCCAGGTATTATTCATGTTATTCAATCCTCGATTTAGGCGCAGGAGTAAGAGGGGTTTAAAGTTTGTTTTTACTCTCTAGTACTTGCTAAATTTTTGAGGAAGAGATTGGATTTAGGATGTTTCTCTTCTAGAATCCTTGCGAAAATTAAAGAGAGAGATGGGTTAAGGCTTTTCTCTCTCTAGAATATCTGCTAAAAATTAAGAGAAGAGAGGGGTTAGTCGGCTGTTCTCTCTTTAGGATACTGCTTGATGGCTGCGAAATTGAGAAGAGGTTATTGTTTAGGAGAATAGGGATGAGGAGAGATTGAGAAAGTGGAGAGCAGAGGCGAAGTGGGTTGTTTTGACTAAGTCTACAAACTATACTCAAAAGGATCACGTAAGCTAAAACTAGGAGCTTATAATAACTAACAAACTAATGCAAAACACTAACTCAGATCAAACAAAGAGAAAAAAAAGAAGAAGCGGGCGCTATATGCTACCCTCTAAAAGAAATTTGGCGCACTGACTCGCAAGAGATACTCAAATTACGGCAGAAAGTATACATACAGTAACTAGGAAATTTCGCTACAAACATGCGGTCAAGGCGAAGCTGAAGTACACTAAAGGCATAGACAAATGCCAACTAAGTCTATAACAAAGTGGTTATAAACCCAATAAAACACATGCAAATATATAAATAATGAATGCAAAGTGTACCAATATCAAATAAAACTCTTAAGAGGAGGCGGAATACTAATAAAGTACTGCCGACCGCTTGTATCCCACTTCGATCACGCTGGCAGAAAATACTCTACCCTGGCCTGACTCTGACCTCGATGCTGCTGCTGAGGATGCCCCCCCTGGAAAAACCCCGTTGATACGTTGGGTCTGACCCTTACGACGATGTTGATCATGCTCATGAGATCGTTGCGCTTGTGACATCTCTACGACGGCAATGTCTAGCACGATGTCCATCCCCTTCGCAAGTGAAGCAAGGACCTAACAAATCTGAAACCCGTGGGCTGAAATAAGTTTTCTGGTCTCTGAGGACTATCATCCCGAAACGGCTTCTGTTAGCTCTTGAGCATATGGGACCATGAAAAACTGTTAAATTACCATTCCTTCCCTCATTGATCGACTATGGATCGTTAATTGACATACTTTGATAAACCATGTGCAAATCCTGAGTCGTAAAACCAATGCGTAAGCTGCCCAATTTAAAACCTCTAATTTTCGTCCAAAAGGGGAAAAAAGAAGACCCTCCATGAATTTTTGCAAACCTTAGACTCTCATCAGCTACAACGCTGGTGCAAAGAGACAACTCCCATAAAAATGCCTCATACTGTGATTATATCAACTATCCTGAGGGTTTTAGTTGATAGAACTCAATAGTCATCTGATGTCAAAGCTATATGGAAAGTTATGCTCAGGACTTAACCTTGAACTATGACAAGTTATCGATGGTGTCAACCCATGATTCTCTCAGTCATCTCTACTAATTTAAGACCCCGGTTCTTCATGTGAAAAGTGGTACACTCCACCTTTTCTTCATCGGACATCCATGTTCTTGAAAATCTTCCGACTGCTTTATCCCAATCCTCAGCAATCTTCGATCATGAAGACCCTCAAAGACTTTAACTTGTCCGCTAAAATCTACTTTAGCATTTGTTACCAACTCCCGAATTGGAATTCTATGCTGCATAACATCTAAAAATACCTACTGAAAATCACATGAGGAACAACAGCAGGAACAGGTGGCAGAAATCTATCCTGAGGAACATCGGAACATAATCTGTCTTAAGTGAACTGAAGTCCAGCGGACAACCTCTATTTCACCGGCAATTGCACCACGTAACCCACAGACTCACCACAGTCCTCGAGGGACATGGTTCGTAAAACCACGCGTGTGCAGCCGGTATGCGAGGAAACTGGCATGCGTACGTGACGAGGAGTGCCGACCTACAAACAACATGGTAGCAGCAACACGCCCAGTACCTGTTCCTCTCACCATCAAGATAAGTAAAGTAAAAATCATCAAACACGAAAAGAAAAAATTGAGGGAAAATTGAGAAAAGTAGAAGAAAAATCAGCGAGTCTACCAATATCTAAATGTAAAGGTGTGTACGCAAGTGAAGGATGCACCTAGGCTTGATACCAAGTTTATCACACCCAAATTCACTTTCTGATAAAAATATTTAAAGCAAGAATAAAACCTACACGTCGAGCACCACGGTGAAACCCCGCAAAGGTATTATATTTCTAAAAGAAACTAACTACATTACTTGTTACCAAGCAATGCAGCGGAAAATAACCAATTTTGAATAAAAGAAAAAGTTATCAAAAAAAATTACTAATGATAAGATAGATTGCGACAATGAAATCTAAAATAAATATCATAAATACCCTAACAACTCAGCTCAACCGATGCAATTAAACCTCCAAAAAAATCCAAAATGGTCCCAAGCCTCATTACCAAAACTACTATGATTAGCATCCTGTGAAAAAATATAGCGCACAAGGCGTCAGCAGCACCATATTAATGGTCACTGAACATGACAGACCGAGATAATAAAAAGATAATAGTGTGATATAATATTTTACCTATATATATAAATGATGCAATGCTGACTTAGGGGATGAGCCAATATTATTATGTTGCTTTTAAGCATCGGCGGTAAACCGGTATGATAATTTGTTTAGTAATTAGAATTGTTATTAGACTGTGGGGATAACTAAAGGAACGATTGTACATAGGGTCAACGTGTAATCCGGTGGGACCACTATCGTACCCTTCTCTCCAACAGAAGCGTTATCCCGTATTGTCAAAGCAGGAATTGGCGGATGCATTTTATTGAGCCAGGAGGAATTAGCAGGGAACTTCATAGATCAGGTGGTAAAGGAGTTTACAACTAAAGTCGAAAGCGTATTTATTTTTACTTTTAGGGATCAGGAGCCTACATGATGATAGCGCAAGCATACAGCCGAGAATAACAGGGACGAGTTTTAGGAGCTTACAAACCCTGGAACACTGCTAAGGGGAGGTGGGGTTTCCAGGTTTGGCGTTTGGGGTACGGTGTGGGTAGGGGGGGGTTGGAGTTTTTATGGGGGGGAAAAGTGGGGGTGGTGGTTTTGGGTGTTGTAGGTGGGGGGTGGAGTGGGGTTGGGTGTTGGGGGGAGGTTGGGTGTGGAGTGTTTGGAGTGGTGAGTTGGGTTGTGGTTGTGGGGTGAGGGCCGTTAGCGACTCATTATTACAGAATGAACCCAAGGACCATACGTTTAATAAAAAAAAATCTCAAGCCTCCTGCATTAATGATTTAAAAGACATACTCAATCAAAAGAGCTATATACTTCTTGTTCTATAGGCAATGAGCTATATATATGATTGAAGATTTGCTCAACAAACCTTTTCTACCCTTCAAAGAATAAGAGAGGCGGGGGACTCTGTCGACGATTTTTATACTATGACTATACAATGATCTTCTACCTTAAGTTAATAAGATTACTATCATTAAAGTCCTAGAATTGTAGGCAAGTAAGCCGTATATAACCTAAAACCCGTCTTATAATCAAACTAGGAAAGTTCCAGGGTAAGATGCTAAGTGATTTACTCACGGCTACACACTAGTGTGATATTCAAAGTAGGAGTTCCGTATGATATAAAAAATGACCCAACTCCTTAAGTAGTGTACTACAACCCTTATATAAGATTATTATGCATCAACAAATGTATTAAAAGATGGTGATGATTTATTAATTGTATGAAAAGAGGTTTTTTAAAAGGGAGAAATGATCTAATTAACACTATAAACCCCATTATAAGATGTCTAAGTTATGTTACTGTTACATGCATGAGATTAGACCTTAATCTATACACCTCCTGGACCCAATTCAAAATCTTCAACAGATTGCCATTATACATTTAAATAGTCTATAACTAGTTAGTAAAACATGAATATCTCTGTATAGAGGAATTAGGTAAATTCTACATTATGCGAAATACGATTAAACTAAATGACTGTTCTAATATCCTGACTTATATTTAACAAATTATACGAAAATCATACCAATGCAGGAATAATTTACTCCTCGATTAATTGAGTTGAACAACGATTATGCGTAAGGCATACTCTGAGAAGCTTTACAAGGAATCCCATTGTTATCATGTTTCACATCCTCTTGAGTTAAGCAGGAGTAAGATGGGTTTAAAGGTGTTCTCTATCGAGAAGACTCTATATTTTTAATGGAGAAGAGATGGGTTTAGGTGGTTTACTCTCTTAGAATACTTGCTAAAAATTAAAGGAAGCGATGTGTTTAAGGGATATTTCTCTTCTAGAATACTTGCTTGCCGGCTTGAAAGTGAAAGACGAGGTATTGTAGAGGAGAATAAGGGATGAGAAGATATAGGAAAAAGTGCGGAGAGAATGAGTGAGCATCTCGATGGCTTGCCTAAGCTTTACAATTTATCCTCAAAGGATCAAGATAAAGTTACAACTAGGAGCTAGATACTACTAACAACACTATGTACACACACTAACTAAAAGATCAAAACCAAAGAGGAAAAAAGTGGGAGCTACATCATAGACCCCGATGAGCTCCCAAATTCGTTGGGAATTTGCTCCAAATTGGGGGGCGAGCTTGGACGATATTAATGTTCTTTGAGGCTAACACTTCTATAGGGATGTTTCAAAAAAAATTTTCAAATTAAGGGGCCGCTGTAGTTATGTTAGACGTTGCCTTTAGCCATTGGGTTGGGGAACCCCTTTTCGACACTTGCCAGAGATTCTGGATCAATGGGGAAACTGAGGTCTCTAGTCCACATGGTTTGGAATAGCAATAAACATTTACGAAGGTCAAATTTTTAGAATTTGTATCAAGGATAATTGGAGTATGTCGAACCCAGGTTGGTAACATGAAACCTTAGCCGTGAGGAAAGATAAACATCCAATCCGCAATTGGCAAGACTCTGATCCAGGTCTATCCAGTATTAGCCCACCCACGCCATTTATTAGTCCGTGAAGGGATTCTAAAAACCCAAGATCAATGAGTTTTGCTGTTGTATAAACTCCTTGGATAATCACTTTGGCTGCATGTAGGGTTTCACCCCCACCCACCCCCCCCCACCCCCCCCCCCCCCCCCAAATTTTATCTCGCGGTCCAAAACAGTGTTAAAATCCCCCATGATCATCCACGGACCAATATACCCAACTGTCGTGGCCTCCACAAGTCTCCAGCTTTCATTTCTATCCCGCTGATAAGGACTACCATAAAAGAAAGAGGTCATCCAAGGTGTTTCAGTAGGATAAAATTTCACCAAAACATTAATCATATATTTATTACAGAAGACCACTTCAATGTCAATATTGCCCTTTCACAAGACACAAATACCGTCGGCGCGTCCATGAACGCCCGACGCTGGAACATCAACCCAGTGAGGGTAGTTAAGATTACGTACCAAAACCTGCATCTATTCAGCAGATCATTTGGTTTTTGCTAAAAATATAATATCCCCTTGCGAAGATCGAATAAGCTCATGAAGATGTTGAATTGCCGCCGATCGACCCAAACCTCGATAATTCCATGCTATAAGTATCATAATGGCCCGGGTGGTCTCTGCAAAGCCACCAGAACCCTAACAATACGACCAAACAAACGATATGTGCGTCGAATACGCAAAATGGAAAGAGAAAATGGGATGCACACCTGAGAGTGAGAGGGTCTATGGATGCTGGCCTGGTAAGACTGAGATGGTATAGACATCTTCACTACTTGCATTTCAGCCCGCATATGCCGGTGGACTACCCGTGAGGAAGTCTGAGGATAGCAAGGAGATGGAGCATAAGGCTGTCGGGGTTGAATCGGCTCCTAGGAACTTGGGCATCTGGTAGACGAACTCATGGTTCTTCTGGGCTAATCACGTTTCTTAAGTCCTGGGAAAGCACTGGTACAATCTGTATCTCCCCCAAACTGCTAAGGATATGTAATAGAGGATCCCCCTATAAACATCTATCGGATCTCCCCCCTGTGATGAGTCACCCCCCCCCCGCCCCCGGAATTGTTAAATCTTAAGAACTGGTCACCCTCCCTTTGTCCTTGTTGTCCTGACGTGTCAACAGTGACCTGAACAGTCAGGAGCTCCTCTTCAGCAATCAAGTGACCCATCTGACACCCATCGACCAGACCCTCTAAAGTATCTCTGTCATCCTCCCTCGCCCATCGTGAGGCCTGTCCACAACCTGTAAAGGCCAAATCTAAGTATGGGAGGTCCTCAGAGTCTACCAAATCTTTGCCTCCCCCTCCGGGGCCACGGTTCGCATCGTCCCCATCCTAACCGGACGTTTTCCTTTATCCCTCTGCCTTGTCAGGTTCGGGTTGGAGAGAGGAAGAAATAAAGACAGCCGTTCCTGGACCCCAACCTCTGCCCGCGAATAAGGTCGTGACCACAAAGGAGCATGTACAGTATACTCCCTGTCCATATTCTGGTCTTGTATCGTCGTGTCCACTAGAGACTGATTCAACCCCGCTTCTCCTGGACTATCCTCCTCAAGTATCACTGTACACACTGTCACTCTATTCCCCATCTTAAAGCATCGGTTGTAGAAATTAACCGAGACGCCTTCATATTTAGTCCCAATTAGAATCAGCCCATTTTCCAACTTAGCCTAGACCGCCGCGTGGAAAAACCCCGTAAATGTTCATCACCACCCTGGCACGGTATCCATTCTTTGTCACTCGTTGATTGTTCACATTAGGTTCGGTAACTAATACCTGGCCGAGACTTTGCCCAAACTCATAAAGGAATTCTGGTATCCTGAAGAAAGGATCAATAATCTCAAACTTAACCCAGAAAGAAACATACTTGAAGATCAGGGGTTCAATCGAAGTCCGTGACTCATACGGTAATAGAATAATCGCATGGCCATAAGGATTTTAGGGTTGATTAAGCAAGACATATTTTTTGTCATACGCAGTTCAGAACTTGAGGAAAATGGTCTTACCCGCCACTTTTCTTTCAAAAACATGCAAATTTTTCGACGCCTCCATGTTCTAAAAACTCTTTAGGGCATACACAATTATTGAGAAGCCCCGTCCCATGTCAAACGGCATTGTACCTATCAGTGCATATCGCCACTGAGATTTCTCCGCACTAATCCTTTCCGGAGTCAGATGAACCACAACGGCTCCCCGGAGTTTAGTCACCGTCATACGTTCCATACTGCTCACAAGCTTTTGTGCCACTGAGAAAGAGGAGATCCTAACACAATTAGTATAAACGCCCACTACCAACAACACCAGACTTGAAACCCCTCACCCCATAAACCACCATAAAAGAAACCCCCCTCCAATACCCACAAATACCAATACTATCCACCAATACTACTGAAACAAAACTAAAAAAAATCCACCCCTCAAGAGCTCCACACCCCACAAACCCCATAAAACCTCCTTCTTTTCCAAGCTTAAGATCAAACGAACCAAACTGGTGTGCTATCTCGTTGCTACACGAAATCGAACACCCACCCAGAGAACCGGAGAATATTAACCACTGAAAAACACCAAGGATGAACTATGGGATGAGTAGGTGAGGGAGATATCCAAGAAGTAGAAAGAGAACCCCAGGTGTAGTGGCTTATTCCGCATCTCAAACTTATGCTTCATCTTCGAACTACATACGAACTTTTGACCTCAACAACAGAACATGTGGCACAATCAGAAATAAGACAGCAACGTCAGGAAAACATATACAACACGAGTTTCTTAACCAACACCACTCATCCCGGATACTACTCGTGCTATTTCTTAAGAGTCGTCTTATAATAACTTATTTTGTATCTCAGACTCAAAGCCTCATTCCCGACCTCATCAGTATACAGGAAATACTACTAATATCATATTTAATATTCCTCAGTCCGAGTCATCACTTTCGACCTCCACGTCAGCATTTCAATTTATGCAAGTGTACAGTCATCAATAGAGCCGTTGTACAGTAACAGAGGCTAGAATGTTACACTATCTTGTTAAAAAATATCTTACATACACTTTGTAACGTCCGCCATTAAGAATATTAATGGTCATCAAACGGTCATATTATAAGACCTATAAATAGAACCAGAGAACTACAGATGAAGGACAGACAATTCTTTACAGAAGAATCCCTACTTTGAAACTCCATATACTCTGAGTAATCATTTTAATAAGTTAACAACTTCAATAAGATCATCTTCTCTTTCTCAAAATCTTCAAGAGAGATCGTGGTTTTTAACCTATTTAAATAATTTCTACGCTAAATTATCTTGTTGATTATTATATACTGTTTTTGAGCGTTCTAGACACATTTGGTGAAAAGGCAAAATCCGAATCCTGGAATTATGCCATTATATTTGGCGCCATCTATGGGAATCGAGTTCTCAAACAAATTATCTCAGAAACCGTTGATCATCTCCTTTCAGAATGTCACCTTCAGGTCAGAGCAACCCAATAGTTCAAGCAGAAGAAAATGCCGCGCTAGCAAATCTGCGGGCCACCTTAAATTTAAAAATAGAAAGACATGCTACTTTGGAGCAACAGCTGGCGAGTGTACAGGATGCACTGAAGGTTCTATAGGGTCAGCAAGTCACCACCCAGAAGAACAAAGTCGTGCAACCTGAGGGCTCGTAAATTTATGTTCATGACAGAATAGGACCTCCTCCGAAAGGCAATCGCGTGCGAGGTGCGCTTCGATCTAGCCATCATCAACAGGAAATGAAGCCCATCCCAATCTAGGAGGCCCACTAGGAAGTAGATGGCGGTCCAGTAGAAGTCAGACATATTGAAAATCTACCTCAACGAGTTTGAGTCCCAGCAAAAGAACGTTTAAGTGAAGGGAGTGACGTCCAAAATCCTAGAGAAGGACGCGTCACCCGCCCGACCACCGCAGCTCGACAATATATGACTCAGGAACTTGTCGAGAGACGAATTAAAGAAATAATTGAAGCTCAGACTTCGACTAAAGGAATCCACAACAGGTTATAAAAGAGCCCGATCGCACAGAAGCTATTGGATGGCGAAGTCCCCATCGAATTTCATACTCTAAAGATCCGCAAATACAAAGGAGCAGATCCAGTGGAGCACGTCCAAGAATTCCAGGTCGCCTTAGGCCTACATTTTACGTCTAACCACATTCTCTGCCGACTCCAACCAGTTTTTCTGGAGAACCTCTGGGATGGTTCCACACACTACCTGAAGGATCCATCATAACTTTTGAATAGCTGTGAGAACTCTTCGTCAAGAATTACTCTCATAACAGAGACAAAGAAGATAATCTATACTCCCTTTTCAGCCTTAAACAGATGTCAGGTGAGAAGCTCGAGACGTTCACTAAGAAGTTCTTGAAGTTAACTCGAAAAGTAGATCGGCTTGACTAGAAGATTACCATTTTAGCTTTCACCAATGCGTTACTTGTTGATGGAAGGACGAAGGAATACCTCGTCCTCAACAAACCAACAACTCTGGAAGACATGATCGAAAAGGTCAACAGTTATATCGTCCTGAAAAGATTGGTGTCTGACAGACAGAAACCCCAGAAGTCAACATTAACAGCTCAAGATTATTCAGCCAGCCAAGACTTTAATCGTACTACCAATCAGAGAGGAGACAAAAAACTAACAAAATCTAACGACGAGCGACCTCGAAAGGGGAATAACTTGCCCAAGCTCTGCCTTCCCAAGATGAATGTGACCATAGCCAGTATTTATCCTATACTTCAGAAGGATCGGTATTTCTATAATGTACAATATCTCCAACCAATTGAGAACAAATCACATTGCATTCATCACAAGGTTAGACATCATGAAACAAAACACTGCTTTGCCTTACGGCGGTTATTGGAGTATATCTTCACTGATGGGCGAATGCATGAGTATATTGCAGATGTCGAAAGCTATAAGAATTAGAGTTACAAACTTACTACAGACGCCATAAACACCGAAGAGCCAGCAGGAGAGAAGCACTTATACCATATGTCGCTCTGCCACTTCGTTGAGACTCATATCGTCAACCAATATAACAGAACTAAGAGACGACGGGTCAACCAATGTCATGACCTGTTCATGAAAGATAAAGAAGCTTGTTTACTTCCTGTTTCCAGCTCTTAATGAATAGGAATTTCTTTCAATGACTGTGATATTCGTCATATCAACTATCCTCACCATGATGCTTTGGTGATCATGCTAAAAATGCGAAATATGGTGCTTCACATGATGATGATATATATTAGGAGTACTATTAAATTACTTTTTCAAAGTACGATTGATCAAATGGGACTGGCCGAGAAAGTACAGCCCAGCGGCATTGATATATGTGGATTCAACGGATCTAAAGAAGAACGTGTAGGAAAGATTATACTTCCTATCACGGCAAGAACGGTGATACTCGACGTTCTCTTTTATGTTATCAATACAAAATTCTATTATTTGGGGATAATGGGGCACTGCTGGTTATACAATATGCGAGCTATTCTACCCACCTATCATTTGGCGTTGCGATTTGAGTGGAATGGCAGCGTATATGAGATCAAAGGAAGTCAGAAGCTCGCTTAAGCATGTAAAATTATGTCGTCATCATTCCAGAATCCTCAGAGCCACAGCTCGCATAGAAATTACAAAAAAATAGGAAAAGTTGCAGAAAACTATACAGTAAACTATACATAAAATCATCTGTCAAACGTAAAAACAACAGAGTACTTCGAAATCAGTGGCGAAAAGCGAAGAACATACATTGGCACTCTTTTGCCAACAACAGAATGAGATGTCCTCATTCAGTTCCTTAAAGACAACAGTGATGTATTCGCTTGGACATTTTACGAAATGTCGGGTATTGATCCCAATCTAGCTTGCTACAAGCTTAATTTAAAGGATAAGGCCGAAGCTGTCAAATAGAAGCAGAGGGCCTTAGCACTGAGACTCTGAGAAGAAGTAAATAAAGAGATCGACAAACTCATCGAAGTTGGCTTTATCAGAAGTGCCAATTACCCAGAATGGATCTCAAACATTGTGGCAGTCCCAAAGAAGAACGGCAAGATCAGAGTGTGCGTTGATTTCATGAACCTCAACAAACATACTCCAAAGGACAGTTTTCCACTTTCTATCATAAACCATCTGCTTGATTCTACTACAGGACACGAGCTCCTGTCCATGATGGATGCCGCATCAGGATACAATCAGATACCTATGCTACCTGATGACCAAGAGAAGACAACTTTCATTACAGAACATGGCTTATACTGTTATAAGGTCATGCCTTTCGGTCTCAAGAATGCTGGAGTCACTTATCAACGGTTGATGACACAAATGTTTAAAGATCACCTAAGAAAAATGATGGAAGTCTACATTGATGATATGTTGTGTAAAAGCCTTAGAAAGGAGAACCATATTATAGACTTGCGCACTACTTTCACAATTCTCCGTTTTTACAAGATAAGGCTCAACCCTAAAAAGTGCCAGTTCGGAGTCCAGTTAGAAAAATTCTTAGGACATTTAATCAATAAGAGAAGTATAGAAACTGATCCAGATCGTATTCCCGCTTTACTGTCTATGCCTTGGTTCGAGTAGTGACAAATTACCCTTTACGAGAGATCTTATCAAAATGGGAAAAGTCCAGATGAGTATAAACATGGTTGGTCACTCTTGGCAAATACGACATCTATTTTGAACCACAACACTCTAAAAAAGGTCAAGCAGTAGCAGATTTTCTCACAGATTTTCCAGTAGAAGATCCTGACTGGGAAGAAGATAATACGGATAACAATAAGGAATACTTCAAAGAAAAGTCAGACTGGATAACTCAAAAGGGATGACGTCTTTTAACTGATAGATCTTTTTAACCTGCAGGATCAGGTATCAGAATCGTACTTATTACACCTTCCAATAACAGGATCGAGAAAGCAGTCAGGCACAATTTCAAAGCAACCAGCAATGAGGCTGAGTATGAAGCAATGATTCACGGTCTAGATATGGCTCTAGAGATTTGAGTCTCCGAGTTATTTGTCAACACAGACTCATTACTCATTGTGAACCATTACACAGAAAAGTTCTAGAAGAAAGGAAAGATGGTTGATTACGCAGCAGCAGTAGCTGACAAAATGAGCAGATTCAAAAGAATTACTATCGAATATTTACCGTGCGAAGAAAATCAACATTCAGACTCTCTCGCGTACCTGGTAGGAATACTTGGTATGAAAGCACATTATCTAAAGATTGAAGTATTATTCACCCCCAACATTAATATCATAAGCTCGAATTCAATCAATACTGGGGACGTTAAAGAGGACGATTGGAGATGACCTTACCTCAAGTATATTGGGACTAAATACACATTTGACGACAAACTTCTTACAGATCCCACAGAAAAGAGACGCGTACTTGATAATGCTAAGCGATATATCGTGAACAACGGTCTCCTATACAAAATTTCGGTCACATGACCGTACCTCGAATGTTTGTCGAACAAAGAAGCTCAAAAGTTCCTACACAAACTCCATGAAGGGACTTGTGGTTCCCATGCAGCGGGACAATCTCTTGCAAATCGAGCTCTTACTCAAGGACTATTTTAGCCCTAGATGAAAGCTTAAGTCATTAAACGCAAGCAAGTGCGATGCCTGCCAAAGATATGGCCCCCAAATTTGAGCTCCTGCCTTGGAACTCTATTATCGCAATGTTTTTTGGCCATTTAAAAGATGTGCCCTCGACCTTGTAGGAGAATTCCTTATGGCACCAAGCAAAAGGAAATACCTCCTAGTAGTGACAGATTACTTCACAAAATAGGTAGAAGCAGTCCCTTTAAGCCACACACGCGAAGACGAAGTTATCAAATTCATATGGGAAACTATCATGATCCGATTCGGTTGCCCGTATCTCATCAGAATCGACAATGGACCTCAGTTCGTTGGCTCCAGAGTCGTTGAGTTCCTCAATCAACACAATATCATTCACTCCCCTTCAAATCCATATTATCCTCAAGAAAATGGCCATACAGAAATCACTAATCGAACTATAGTGGATGGGATCAAAAAGCGCTTGATAGAGAAGAAGGGTAATTGGGTCCAAGAACTACCACATGTCTAGTAGGAATATTACGCAACACCTCGAGTATCAACTGGATGCACGCCGTTCTTATTAGTGTATGGTACAGAAACAATCATCCCCATTCTATATCATTACTCAATACGCGACCATACCATGACGGAAGAAGAGAATGAGTACTAGTTGGCATATAACATGAATTGGATCGAGGAGACTAGAGACAGAACAATCATGAATTTGGGAAGATACCACCAAGCTCTAGCCTAATCTTACAACAAGCGGGTTTGTCACAGATAGCTCGAAATCAAAGATCTCGTCCTACAAGAAATTCCCAAACACAGAAAAGAAGTAAGCGTTGGGAAACTGTCTGAAAATTAGGAAGGCCCTTTTGTTATTGTCGAAAAAAGCAGCCTTGGCTCTTACGATCTCGCCACTGAACATGGAGATCGAATCCCTAATCTTTGGAATACGAGGAGATAGAAATTATATCGCCGATAAAAATCCATCACAGTGTACTATTCTACAAATCAATCTATCACCTTGTATGATAATCTTACATCAATGAAAGATTTATGTTTGATCCTCAAACATCTGAGTACTTTCAACTATTTCATACAGTACTCTATCTAACACATTCATCGAACGTCAATCTTACACCAATGAAATACTTGTGTTCGATTGCCCTACACTATAGTACTTTTCTAATATATCCAACAAGTACTTCTATATACAGGTTACAGATCATTTGTTGCTTTGGCCAAACTGATCATCTTTTACATTACAGATTGTTTATTGTTTTGGCCAAACTGATCATCTATTGTATTACAAATCATTTGTTGTTTTGTTTGTTGCTTTGGCCAAACTGATCATCTATTGTATTACAAATCATTTGTTGTTTTGGCCAAACTGATCATCTATTACATTACAGATCATTTGTTGCTTTGGCCAAGCTGATCATCTATTATATTATAGCTCATTTGTTGCTTTGGCCAAGCTGATCATCTATTATATTATAGCTCATTTGTTGCTTTGGCCAAACTGATCATTTATTTACATTAAAAATCGTTCGTTGCCCTGGCCAAACCAATCACCTCTTACGTTACGAATCATTTATGGCTTCAACCGAACTGATCTGCCATATATGCTCCTCTACGTTCGATAACCTGGGGTCCATCCTATACAACAGATGTTCGACTAATACGGTATTGTTGATTTAACGAAAGGTTAGTATAAATCATTATTCTAGACATTCCAATTTTCATATATTATATAAGTTAGTATACATAGCGCATTCTCCCAATCGTTACTCCTCACTAGAGCTATCACTCGGGCTATCACATTTATTAGAAGGTCCTGCAACGTCAGGTACATAACCCGTGTATAGCTGTTAACGCATAAACTTTGGCATTTTTCCCATTACGATTTTCTTTCCATCTCTAACCATACTATGTCTCAGAACTCCAATTTTGGCTGTCATGGGACCTAGATACTCACACCGTATCGCCTCCATGTCACACTGTGCACCTTTTCCAACTACAACATCATACACCAATTTGTTTTCTTCTTCCAATCTCTGGAACTCTGATGCAAAGAATAAAATCACTGTTGTCATATCTCTCTCATACATGTTACCTCCTTCAATCTTTACCTGTTTAGACAGAATAAGCTCGCTAAGTTTAGTTTGAGCTTCCTTCAACAAAGTTTTTAAGTGATCGCAATGCTTCTGTACTCGTCATTTCTCATCTAGCACAATAGAATTCTGAGACTTCAGTACTGTCATAAACTCATCCATATGATAAATCAGAGACATTGACCCATCAAGTTCCACTTCAGGATTCTCCCATTCTACCCTTCTTTCATCAAGACGTATCTCCGCCTGCAATAGGTCAGCATCTAACTTCGTATTTGCATCGCGCAATTTTGTATTCTCATCCTGGTGCGCGAAGACAGTTAACTTTAACCCTTGTATGGTATTCTCTAGAGTGACTACTTTGTTCCAAGTCGTATTTATGTTTTCATTCTGTCTCTTACGGGTCTCTTCCATCTTCTTTATCAGAACGTCAACAACTAGCCATAACACTTCATACTTAGAAGCGCGCGCTCGCGTATCAGCTACCTCCGCTTCAAGCACATTTATTTAGAATTGTAAGTCTTTTGCATTCTTACCTTCCTCATCTAATTCTACCAATAGTCCTATAATACAAACTCGAGCAGATGTCAACTCCGCTCCCTGCTGGCTTGCTTGCTTGCCTCGAGCTACCTTTAAATTCAACCTCTTTCTTTCTTATAATTTCTCTTAACTCCTTTATCTTTCTCAGTCCGTTGGTTAGATCTGCATTTTCTTCTATAGATCATCGGACAATCGAGCTCCAACGTCTCACTCTTTCACCATCTCCACCTTCGTTCTTTCTGCTAACTCAGTAGCACCTTTTAGTCTGACCTGACTTGAACTTAGCTCAGCGTTTAATTGTTCATTTTGGGTGCGTAACCCGTCATACTGACTTTGAATTCTACCTGTCATCATAGTTTACAATCATAACAATTCAATTATACCAACAGATTACATATTACAGTTAACAAGTTTAAATCAAGAACATAGTATATGAGTAATATCGATACACTGTTTCATTCATCATCACAGAGAACAAATTTCATTTATCATCAATAACAGTATACAAAGATCTAACACATATGCAGGGTCGGTAAAAGAAAACTGAGAATACCCTATTTTCAATTTTTTAAGGAATGAGAAGACTGCCCTTTATCTCTCGAACTTTTTCTCTTTGTTAATTGCACATCAATCGGAGTGGTAAAGGTCACCACCTCTTACGAACGTTGTTTATGCCGCGATCGGGATAACAGTCTTTCGACCTCCTCCTCACCCTCTTCTGATGACAGTTCCCTCGACCTCAGAAGGGGTTTGTCACCAAATATTTCTCCATCACCTTTGGTAAACCACATATTCTCAGCCTTGGCGTTCTCTACATCAAAATCCTTCCCACATCCCATCACGAACTTCCTAAATTCATTCTCTACCCTAGACAGTTCTCCCCCATAAAAATCAATAACACTGTCTATATGACGCTCATGTTCTGTTTGAGCAACAATTTTTGTTCGCGATGGATGTAGATAATTGTAGTCTCCTTATTTTATTAGAAGACAACAATAATCGTTCGATGGGTTGGGCTTGATACTGAACTGAAGGAGGGCACCGCTCAACTATCTCCGGGTTCCTCTATCTCTCTCTCTCCCTGATTGTGTTTCTGAGACTACTGAGGAATAGTAGTTTGTCTGAAGAAGGAAGAAGAAGAAAATAGATCCCCTCTCCTTACCCTCCTCCTCTCTATTTATAAGGAGGGCTTGACCTAGGAGCATCCTCTCTTATCCCTTCAGAGTCATGAGGTTGGGTGCTCCTCGTAATTTTCCTGCATATGCTAATAGTTGCTAGTTGTATAGAGATAATTAAGAGTAGTTTCGTCAAGGCACCCTTACTCGTGTTGGTCAATCGAAGAGTTCGCTCGCCAACTGGCATGTCATTTCCCTGTTCTAGTTATTCGAGGTTGGGGTCGTTGGAGGGATTGCTTGTATGACTACCACGACATCGTCACTAGTGGGAGTATGCTCCTACAATAATCCTTCAATGTCATTTGCGATTTATGCAGCCGCTGACGCGTGTTTTTTTGTAATACACCTAAAGCCCTCAAATCCGCTTCTACCTTCATTCGAGCAACCACTTCTTTCGACAACCGTGTTGCTAAAGACATTTTTTGCTCCACGTGTTGCAATAACTCATCCTGTAACCCCTTTAATTCATCCTCTAATCTCTTTTAAACCTTCATTTATTCTTTTATTATCCTAAAAAATACAATTCTCATAGCCCTCTGATCCTAGATAAAGCCAAACGCATCAGATAAAGGTTTTAAATCACCCCATACAACAGACACACCAGCTCGAACAAAACACTTTCTCGCCTCTAAACTATGACGATTATGTGATTCTTGAGCTAAAAGCATAACTCGAGCTGGGTCTGGAACTACACCTCTCACTTTCAAAAGCTCTACATAAGCTTCATTTAACCCTCGTTCACTATCTACTTCAACCTCAAAATACAATGTCAGAGCTATTAACATACTTTGATACCTAGCCTTATCATTCAGGTCGCTAAAACAGGGTACTATCACTTCAACAAATACAAAGTACTATCACTTTGATATCACACAAACTGCATCAAATCAAAAATAGAATACCACAGAAGGTTTAAAGATTCTTGCTGGTTTCTACCTCAGATGGAGGATCCAATGTTTTTTCAGCTACTCGGACTGGCTTGGCACTTTCTGATGGAAACTTCAATACCTTCCCTGGAGAAACACCAGTGTCTGCCATCACTTCCTCCAGAACTTCTGAAGGGAACTCAATTTCCTTATACCTTCTGACCCGGCCTAGCTCCACATCAGCTGGACTCAATCCAAAATCATAATAGGATTGGATGAAGTAATTTTGTTCCACTTTAAGGGCCACTACCGATTTTAACATCACATCATCATGCTCTACCAGATCTAAATGCTTTTCTGCGAGCTTTGCAGCCACTTTAGCCTCTTCAGCTCTGTTCTCCTTCTCTAGCTTGAGCTCAACATCGAGATCCTTTACGTGAGCGGATTGATCTTCAAACTCCTTCATGCGAGCAGATTGAACTTCAAACTTCGCTGTAAGATCCCCAAACTCCTGGCTTCTCTTTTCCAAACACTTTTTCGCCCCCTTCAACAACATTGAGAGCTGCCAGTACAAACATATAGAGTCAAAGTCAGCACAACAGTTTCCAGTCTGAATACAAAGCCAATTAAGAATTTCAAAAAAAGTACTACAAAAGTATGTTCGTAATATTCCGCATTGAGCTACTCCAAATCCGTCCCAGCCATCAGGCAGTATTTTAGCTCCAGCTCTGCCATCTTTGCTGCGGCATGAAGATTAGTTTGAGAACTACCCTCTTCCTCATGCCTTTTTATTTTTAGCGAGGCCTTCTCAACCTCAGTAGGAGCAACCACACTCACTTCAAGTTTCTCAGCCACATCGCCAAAAACAGACTTTGCGATCTCTTGTGCCGTGGCCGCCACCCCGGTGACAGAAGTATTCTATCGAGCTGGCCTCATGGGCTGCCGAGTATTTCATTTGGTGTTTTGAGATACAGAAGGTGGAACACTAAGAACATCAGCAATAGTCAAGACAGCTTTTCCCTCAGCCATAACTCATTTCTTCTGAGCTCGCTGGACTTGAGGTACTGCAAAATCTACCCTTTTATCTCTACGGATACCCAACTCACTGAGTACCTATTTTAGATCGCCCAAATCTCGAGCAACACAGCCGAGCAGGCTGGTCTTGTCCGGCTTAGATAAAGGCTTGGGCTCTGCCAAAACAAGGAACATAACATTAAGTAACAGATCGAAGACAAGTTATAGTTTATTTAAAGGTTGGTCAACATTACTTACTCGGATTATAATATCTATGGTTCAGTTTGAGCGTCGGTTCATCTGGAACCTGCATATAGTTACTCTCTACCTATATGAGGTGGTCGTTCCATGGTCTACCCGCAGATTCAAAATTAAAAAAAATTGGCCTAGCTGAATCACTATACAGGTAACCACTACTTCGACCTTCGACATATTTCCATTTATAAAACTTTATCACATCATCAGCTTCAAACTGCTTCACAGTCCCTTCCTTCCTCCATTTTTCATTCAGTACCTCACATAACCTCATCATTTCATTAACATTCCCATTTAATTGGGCAGGGCAACACTGTAACACATTCATAACCCCTTTCTGAAAGAAGGTAAGAGGAATTCTAAGGCCATACCCATCCCTCAGGCCTGATAGCCCGAGACCATTATAATATGAGAGATTAACCCCCTCACCAATCCTTCTATCCTTCTTTCACTTCGCCAAGCATGAGACTTGGTAGTATACAGCCTCCTCCCCTTTACCGGGGATATAGTCCCTGAACCATAAACCTTGCTACTCCACATAATTTCCCTATTCTCCCTATAATTTCTTTTTATATTTCAAGTATTATTTTCCTACATCTACCCCCTCTGGGTATATCATAAGAACTTTATTCTTCTCTGATCTATCCTCCCTTTCTATCACCTCCTCAGTCCTACTGGGTTCCCCACCATCTATGCTTCTCTCTACATTGTTTGCAGTTTCCTCTATCATACTACACTCGTCCCCCCCCCTCCCTGACGATGATGTTTCCTCAGAACTAGGCGATACTATAAATTTACTGGTAGGAATACTAGGTTTAGAATGCATATCGAACCTACATATAGATATATATTTTTTGTCTTTATCTCTACATTGCATACAAACTAAGAAAACCCACATTCTACCCAGTCAACACGTCTATTTTACAAATTCCCAAAACAAAGCAAAAAACAAAAATCAATCATTTCAAATTCCCCTCTTCTTCTCCAAACGCATATTTTTTCCCTCTAACAGTCTATTCATATACCTAAACTCATATCCTCCATTTTTTATTCAAACATCCTTGATACACATATCCAAAAGATTACTACAAATATCATCCATATTACTAAACAAATCAACCGGACAGAGCTTTATATTACCAACCTGTACTTAAAAAATAATAATCATCTGCTTTACTCGGACGTCCTTTCGAGAATGAACGCTCCCGTTGCTTCTCAGACAGTTTTCAATCACTTGATGAAGATTTCCTTCTCAAATCACACTCAGCACTCAAACATTTCTTCTCCTTGGAAATAAGATTGACACAACATTTTTCTCTCTCTGAAACTGTATATAATTTATGAGGGAGAGAGAGAGATGCATTTTTATACTCTTCCTCAGTTTGTGAAACGACTGCTCCTTCAGACACGTGTCAGTTACCCCTACTGTCTCTGCAAGCACGTTTTTTTGGTTAAAGGTATCATCATGACTTCTGTGATAATGTCTATCGTCATCACGTCTGTCTCTATTATCTGCCATTAAACAATTATGCACCTCTTCCTCAAACACAGTACAAACGACCAACCACCTTACTTTTATATCCTACCAAGATCGTACAACTTTCCTAAAATAAATCAATATTCAAAAATTGAAGATATCAATGCAGCTATCAAAATCCTACAACTGTCTCTCACAATATTCGTACACAAAGAGTAAAACATAATACTTTATTCTTATTCAAACATATTGACACATCACATTACTTTATTCTCTCAAAATTCCTCACCTTACATTATTTGGGTTCCAACACAGAACACTAAAAACATAATACTTCGTACGAGCTCTTATTCTTTAAGCTTACCGAGCTCACCAGTTACATCTAAAGCAACCTTGATGGTACGCCTCCCCACACATAATTATCTCTCTATTTGCTGATCCTCTTCAATGATTTTGTCACACGCGAAATGTCGAATAGTCAGTTCTCGCACCGTGGCACTAAACAACGACCTCCAAAACACATCGCACCAGAAAAAGCAATCATACTCTACACGCTTACCTTCATCATCTAATCCGGCCAGATTTAATGGCCACTCCGAAAGTACAGCATCATAAGGCAATCGATGAAAATATCACTCACGAAGTTCAGCCACCTTGATATGAAAATGGCCATCTACTGCCTGCTGAGTACGCTGAGAACGAGTCCTTACCATGCTTAAGCACGCTACCTTCAGAGCAAGATTATCCCTACAAACAATACAAATCATAACAGCAAGGAATCACTACTTATAGCCACGAGGAAAATCTCCACAAATCCAGACCACCCCAATGATTTTTGCTAAGAAAAATATTTTTGAGAATATTTTTTGGACAACAGAATATCAACATCGAATGCAGAATATGGTGGCAAGTCATTTTTTCCATAGTATGAAATATCTCCTCAGATTTTATACGAGCAAATATAAAGAGGCAACATACAAAGATCAAGCGGATCCCGCAGTAGCACCTACAGATCAATGTCAACCCTTTCTCACAGTTTAAAATACTTTGTCATCCAATTCGAGAACACTAATCGTAGAAAATAATACATAATTACTTCCGCCAAGTCACGTTTTTGAACTCCTATAAATTTTCCATCATGCACACGAAATTCCTTCTAGCTCAATTTTTCCTATCATACCCCATGATATCTAATTCCTATTTTACAAACAGCAAACTACACAGACAAGTTTGTGACAAAGAATCATGACCCCATAATGAAGTTATTTTATTAATTCAAAAAAAATTTTACAGGATACTTTACAGATAACAAAATGTTCCCAATAATTATAATAGATTATATCACAAAGTTACAGCTCGAATTGCTTTTCAGGAATCAGTAGAGAAGATGATGAATACCTGGAGCAACTTCCAAACCCTGATCCCATGCTGCAAGATCTGGGAAACAGTCAGAACTAGAAATCACAATTGAAAGATCTTCTTCATGGCCAAAATCTATAGTCCATGGAAGAAAATGATTCTCTGCATCCTCCCACCTCTTCCACCATAACCCCACCCTCTCTCATACTAGAGATAAATGGAAGGCCTCATTTCCTCAACAAGACCCACTCATTAGAAGGGTACCGATAAGACTCCCTCGGGAGAATACCTGCCGCTTCATCTTTAGTTGTCACAGCCTCCTCCGCTAGCAGCCAAAGGCCATTTCGGCGCTTCGCCTCAGATGTCAGCAGATAGTGGAAATGTACTATCTGATAACAATCATCCCCCACCTCCATCACTTCTTCATATGACATGATGGTAGGTGGGAAATACAGGAATTGGTGTTGGCAGATGCAACGGTTGGTATCCAAAATACCTGATGCGCAGTTCTTTTATCTTCCTACGAATCTTAGACTCTCGAGCCTGAGTCCTTATCGTCACCATGTTCTCCAACATAAAGATTCAAGAAGACTTAGTTCATCATGCACAAATCAGAACCCTCTTTATACTACGGTCAGCATTAAAGACGACTCCCCAAATTCCCAACATCAGCAAGATTACCCATAAGATATCATTGACTAGAACCATTGGTTCTAGGAAACCAAAAGACACCAGCCGATATTCATGAATTTATATTGGAGATGATTCTTAGATATTAACTGTAACATTAATGACACTTCTCAACCAACACCACTCGCCCACCATATTTCTCGTACTGTTGGCTGAGAGGGGGCGATTATAGTGGCTTATTCCGCATATCGAACTTATGTTTCATCTTTGAACTACATACGAACTTTTGACCTCAACAATAGAGCACGTGACACAATCAAAAATAAGATAATAACGTCAGGAAAACACATACAGCACGAGTTTCTCAACCAACACCACTAATCCCGGATACTACTCGTATTATTGCTTGAGAGCCATCTTGTAATAACTTATTTCGTATCTCGACCTCATCAGCATACAGGAAACACTACTAAAATTATATTTAATATTCCTCAGTTTGAGTCACCACTTTCGACCTCTACATCAGCATTTCGATTTATGCAAGTGTACAGTCATCAATAGAGCCATTGTACAACAACAGAGATCAAAACATTACACTATCTGGTCAAAGAATATCTTACATACACTTTGTAACATCCGCCATTAAGAATATTAATGGTCATCAAATGATCATATTATAAGACCTATAAATAGAACCAGAGAACTACAGATGAAGGACTGACAATTCTATATAGAGGAATCCCTACTCTGAAACTCCATATACTCCGAGTGCTCATTGTAATAAGTTAGCAACTTCAATAAGATCATCTTCTCTTTCTCAAAATCCTCAAGAGATGTCGTGGTTTTTAACCTATTCAAAGGTTTTCCATGTTAAATTATCTTGTTGATTATTATTTATTGTTCTTGAGCATTCTAGACATATTTGGTGTAAAGGCTAAGTCTAAATCCTGGAATTAAGCCATTACACCAGGCAAACAGAAGCTGAGGCAGATAACATAGCAACGCATACAGGCAAAAATAAGAACTAATAGGAGATAACTTCAACTCACCCTGATAAAAAGCAGAAGACCTTACCGTCTACTATTTACCATAATTACAAGTAGTTGGAATAGTATAGGATACGTGGCCCCGCATAACTCTCGACAGACCCCAAGAGGGAGAGATAGAACGGTTATAGGAGAGCGTCAAAGTACTATGAGTCAGCCGCAAACCAGACCCAATCCAAAGGAGCAGGCTCGGCTCATCACTACAAATAGCCCTCGGGCTAGAACAAAAAACATACCCCCTCAGGTCCTCAAAACCATAAACTCAGCCTAGCCCAATCCCATATCCAAACCCAGCAGGCATAAGATTTTTTTTTTATTTTTTATTTTTATTTTTTTAAGACGAAACTGCCCTATAAACCCTCGTTGTTCTTCTCCACCCCATCAGTAGTAGTAGTAGTCGAATACCCCTATACCATCCCGGCCATAATCCGTACACACCCTCACCTGCAAAAATTCAAACAAAAGCACAAACAACAACACAAGGGGAAGAAATCAGAACTAAACAAACCATGAAAGAACAAATCCAATGAACGGGGGATGGGCTATAACCCAATCCCACCAAATAAAAATCATCCACGGCCGATCGGCGATGGAGTCTCAAAACTTAATTCATCGAAACAGGAATATTCTCGCTCTGTGGGAGAAAACGTACACTCGAGAAAGGGGTGGAGAAGAGTTGCGCACTCAATTGTGGGACGAAAAGGAGAAGTGGACGCCGGTGTTGTGAAAAGGTCAATCTACCAAAAACCCTAGTCTCTCACTTGTTAAATATTTATGATGCAAGATTCATTGTTAAACATCTAAGGTGAACTTTAATTAGGCTGAAATTTGGGCAGCGTATTATATTATCTTCCCCTTTCAAAGTCTCAAATCATTGTCATCTTATCTAATTCAAGCGTCAAATATAGTCTTCGATCTTGGGTTAAGATGACATCTCAATCTTCATCTCCATGCAAGAATATCATCAACACATTAAAAGTTAGATTGATGAAGACAATCCAAGGTAATAATTTAGTGTCTTCCATACAATCAATGAACATGAATAATAACATAATGTGGAGAAAGAAGGAGAGATGCAAAAATCAATAGTCTCTATGAGACATTAATCATTGTTTTTTTCTTCTACAAATTCAGATATCTAATGTCTGAGATACTTAAGTACCAAACCTAGATCATCGTAATGTCTTTCTCTTTATCTGGCATAGTGTCGAATGTCATTTTCTAGTTATAATAGAATGTTGAATTTGATTCGAAGTGTTACAGAGTTACCCAAATAGAGTTCAAGATTTGTAGAAGATAAAAGCAACGATTAATATTTAATTGGAACTTAAGTATCAATTTTTCTCATAGGTGTTGATTGCAGTTAATACATTTGTGATGAAGGCAGAAATATTAATCCCTATTCCAACAAATAATATGCAAAAAATATTATGATTAGACTGAGTTCAATACCATGAAAAATGATTTGGCGAACAAAGAAAATCTCCTAAAAATTTAGTATTTTTAAATCAAAATATCGTTAAATCCTACTCTAAAGCTCTCTTGATAGAGGTTTTCTTCTAACTTTACTAACGGACAAAAACGTTTTATTAGAGTTTTGGCAGCTCTGAAGATTAACTCGATCCCAAATTGTAAAATTTCTCATACTTTGATTCTTCAATGTTAAATTTTGTTCAGGGAGAGAGAGAAAAATGAAAAAAAAGAAGGTAAAATAACCACAAATCCTTTGGTTTCTCTAAACGAGTCTCCAATTTTAGGGAGAAGAACAACAAACCCTAATTTTGGCTAACTATGAACCAAATTTTATCCAAAAGAAAGTGAGATAAAGAGAGAGGGAGAGAGGGAGAAAGAGTCGGGGTGGATAAGAAGGGATGGGTGGTTGAGGTATGAATATCAGGATATGATGGAGACGGAGAGGAAATGTGGTGATGGAGTCAAGATTGTTTTAATAAGAGACGGAAACTACATGAATACCCTTTAAGTTACAGTTTTAACATTGTATTTTACAAGGGTAATAATGGGGATCCAATAATACCCTCAAACAATTGAAATTTAACAAATTTGTGAAGTTATTTTACATGAGAATTATGTATTTTACAAGGGTAAAATAGGTAGACAAAAAAATAGTAGTTTTCAACCAATTTGGTCAAAAATTATCTAATGATCCACAACACATCCTCATAATGAAGTTATAACTTTAGCCTTTGATGACTTCTAAACATGTGTAGCAAAATACGATTAACGGCCGAGATGAATCCTCAAATCATGGCTTTTCCTTTAGTAGTATAGATAAGCTCGTCTCACAAGTTCTTAAAGGATATAAAAATTAAGCTCAAAGCTTGCCATTGAAGCTCGTCTGACAAGCTCCATAAGGGGGAAGCAACAGTGGGCACTCCTTTCGCCGACGCAAATAACAATGATGCACTTATGCGCACCTTGTCCAACTCTAAGACGAGCTGACCAAAGGAGGAAGCAACAGTGGGGCCTATCTATTACTTGTCTATAATTGTTTGTGATATGCGTACATTTGGTGTAAAAGACTATTCGAGCTACGAATTTAGGTCCTTACATTTTACACCATCTATGGGAAAGGCAGCTCAGAGGATTAGAGCACGTGGCTACAAACCAAGGTGTCAGGGGCTCGAATCCCTCCTCGCCCACAACCGGCCCAAAAGGGAAGGACCTTTCCCTTACCTCTGGGGGCAGGAAAATCATGATCGGGATAGTGGACCCAAATCTTGGGTATGGGTCTTTTGTCGAAATGGAAGGGTCTTACTTTTTTCTTCTTTTTTGATATTTATCAATTTATTGCAAATTTTTACTACATTAAATATAGTATTCCTGGGCCAATCAACATTTTTTTTTTTACTCCCCACAACTCTTGCTTAGCCAGGCTTGGGCTGAATAGCAGAGAAAATACAAGTATTAGTAGCATAGCAAAAATGCGTTACTCGTCATTATCGCGGTAGCGCTAATTGTGGCCTCTCGGGAGAATCGATGACTGCATCTTTGATGCACTGCTAGTACTAGTACATCTGAGAATTATTAATTAGCTAGTTGTAAATAGCCCAGGGCTATCGAACAAAGGATTATCCCGGATCTACACCGAGGTATTGACGGTGATTCTCAAATATCGCAGAACAAAATATGATACGATGAGATAGAATGCAATAGAAACAAAGACATGGAACGGGAACGGGTTACCTACTCTTAACAGCCAAAGCAAGCCCTTTCATTATGAATTCTTTCATTCATAATGAATTCAATCTCCCCAAGTAGGATTCGAACCTACGACCAATCAATTAACAGCCGACCGCTCTACCACTGAGCTACTGAGGAACAACGGGAAATTAGATCTCATAGAGTTTAATTCCCATTCTCAATCCATGACCACTATGAGCCCAAAGCTTCCTTCGTAACTCCCTGAACTTTTTCGTATGTGAATTCATTTTCTGAAAGATCCTGGCTTTCGTGCTTTGGTAGGTCGTCCGAGATCCTTTCGATAACCCTTGTTGTGTTGAAGGGATATCTAGTGGCTCCGTTCCATACCTCATTTCATAGGGAACCTCAAAGTGGCTTTATTTCATTATATTCCATCCATATCTGAATTCCATTCATTTAATATCCTTTTAGTGTCATTGACATAAGAGATGTCGTTTCTAGTCTATCCGTTTCTATTATGGATATGGGTATGGAAACTTAGGCAATCATGATATAATCTATCGTATAATAATATATGAATTACAATCTTAGAAGATTACAATAGAAAACGATAAAAGAAGGGTTTATGTTGCTATTTAAATTAGATGGATGCAAGAGGATAATCCATTCGGCTGTTGTAGTTGGACTCTATTTTGGGTTGCTGGCCACATTATCCATAGGGCCCGCTTATCTCTTCCTTCTTGGAGATCGGATTATGGAAGAAGGAACCGAGAAGAAGGTAGCGAACCACGAAATCCTAAAGCCAGCAGTTACTCAAATATCATTAACAATAGTTATAGCAAATTCCAAACGGGTAGCTTCAACAATGCAACCAGAACTCACCTCTAAAATTCTATGTGCTCGTATTTAATGTATTTTGAAAAATTAGGTCAAAACAATTCCTATCAATCAATGATCTAGGATTAAACAGAAACAATCAATAATAAAGACAAGGAATTAAACGACACAAATAATTGTTCACCCTGTAGAAACTCCTTACTCGGGAGAAAAACCACAGGTCGTTGTCGATGAACGCGACAACCAAAAATCCACTAATCAAAAAGAATTTAATCTGAATTACACTTACAGACTCGATAACCCCGTCTCGTGATTATCTCTCTTCTGATCCAAGCATCACGCCCTATCATTTTCGTTCTCGCAATGATTCTCTTTCATTCTCGCAACGACTCTTCTTCGTTCTCTCAACGACTCTCCTTGAACTCACAACAAGGAATACCCTTCTTGAATCACTCTAGAACAATATGTGGGAAGTATGATAAACTAACTCAACATCAACCTCAAGGTTTTTAGGTTTTAATTGATGTCAAATTGTCGCTCTGATAAATGATATTGAGCTTTTTCAAAAATAAATTTTTACTAAAGAAAAGAGAAAAAAAAAGAGGTAGAAAGAAAAGAGAAGCAATGTTCGCTTAAATAGTGTTTCAACTTTTCTCGAGACTCGTTCGAACGAGACTTTTGGCCGTTCGAACAAAATCCCTAATAAGCCTTCAAAAAATATGCATTTTTGTTTTGAACTCGTAGCACTCGTTCGAACGAGACCTAAGGTCGTTCGAACGAGATGCCTAAAATTTGTTCGAACGAGACTCAAGGTCGTTCGAACGAGTTTCTCAAAAAAGTTTAGAAATTTTAGAAAAACATTTTTGGCTCCCTTTTTTAAAGTTCTATTTAACCAACTTACCTTTTTGGATGTTGGTTGATAGAAGTCTTGTACGAAGGTCTTCATTCTGTCACTATCTTCGACTAAGATAACCACGGAACTTCATATACACGAAATGAGACAAACCAAAACCTTTCAACCTCTACCGAACCATACCAGTTAGCATAATTAAAGGCCAACCTTAATGTCGAAATGATAAAACGAAACGATCTCGAACGCCAATTGGTTCAAGATCGAGAACTCCACAGCAAGAAACTTGAGGAAGAACGAAGAACATGACAGTTAGAGTCCAGACATCATAAAGAACATATGACCACTCTACATACCTCTCTGAAAGCCCTGCAAGACAATCAACATGGACTAGCTGCTAGAGACAAAGAAGTCATGCCTGCTCATTCTATAATATCAGCGCGTGATAGACTAGGACCTCGAGGAACCACGAATAGAGAGGACTGCTAGACAATCGCATAACAATCCACAGGAACCAGAAGCCTCCATCCATATAGGGCGAAAAGATCAACCTGAAGTTAGTAGAAGACGCTGACACTTGAAACGTCAAGAAGAAGAGCCACGACCTCCAACCAAGGTGCCAGCTAGGGAAAGGTTGAGCAAAAGAAGTGACAATCATAACCCAAAACCTGCGCAACAATCAGTAAAATTTCAGAGCATCAACCATTGTAACTCATAATATCCGAGCAATAAAGTTATTTTTCTAAATCCTCGAGCTGAGGTCGTGGTTTTTACCTATTCAAAAATTTTGACGCTAAATTCATGTCACTTTCTATTAGTTGTTTATAATTGTTTGTGATACAGATACATTTGGTGCAAGAGACTATTTGAGCTACGAATTTAGATCCTTACAAATGCTTTGTCCAAATCTTAAACGAGCTTCAATCTCTCGAAAAGAGCTAATAACTCATAAGCTCGTCTCACAAGCTCCAAAATTAAGCTCCAAGCTCGCCATTGAAGCTCGAGACTTGTCTGACAAGCTCCATAAGGGGGAAGCAACGGTGGGCACTCCTTAAGCAGACGCGAATAACATTGTCGAACTCTTAGAAGAGCTCGAAGTGAGACCAAAGGGGTAATTTCGTAAATATAAGAATGATATAGTCCGTCCGTCGAGTACATAAAATGACATCCGAGATAAGAAAAACTTGCACAAAAACTATTGGTTTCAATGGCGGACGTTGTTCATCATTATCTCCCACCCCAATTTCTAGATTTCGAGGAAGAATTAGATGAAATCGAAACCTTAAATTCATTCTCTTACTACATCAACGAATTCAATCACGAAGAAGAATTAGAAGAGATCGAAACTTTAAACACCCTTTCATACCAAATCGAAGAAGAAGAACCTTTCCCTTTCTTCTGCTTTCAATCCCAATTCTCAGATGGGGATACCGATAAGATCATTGGGTCTGATGGGTCAGAATACGAATTGGGGGTTTTCGCTCAGAGAGATGTGCATCAGGTATCTAATTCTAATGTAGTTATTATTGATGATGATGATGATGGTTTTGTTCAAGATCCGTTATTTAGGGTTAGTGATGTGAGTCATGAAATGGGGTCGAATCAATTTGAATTAGGGTTAGGTTTTGATGGGGTTGTTGAGGAAGAAGATGAGGAAAATTGTGATTTAGGGTTGGGGGTAGTAGGGTTTGATGGGGTGCATGAGGAGGAGGACAATGATAACGAGAATTGTAATTTTGGATTGGGGTTTGAAGGGGTGCATGAGGAGGAGGACAATGATGATGACAATTGTGATTTTGGGTTGGGTTTGGGATTGGGGTTTGAAGGGGTGCATGAGGAAGAGGATAATGATGAGGAAAATTGTGATTTTGGGTTGGGGTTTGATGGGGTTCAAGATGATAATGAGTATGATGACAATGGTGGTTTCATGGTTACGGATTGTGGTGATGACGACGACTTCTTTGTGGGGCGACGAACGGAATCAAGTGTGGTGGAGCCGTTTGGGGACGGTGTTAGAGTTGTTGGGATTGGATCTGATTCGGATGAGGATGTAGATGAGGAGGGTGATGGGTGTTTAGAGTTTCATGGAGATGATGATTTGGAATGTGAAACAGAGGATTTCGATCCTGCCCTTTGTTGGGATTGTCTCCACATAGAAGATCAACATGAATCTAATGAAGAGTTCGAGTGGGAAGAAGTTATCAATAGGGAGGGAGAGGGTGATGTTCTGAACATGATTATTGATGGCGAGGAGGAAAGAACGGTTTCAATAGAAACAACAATTAGAAACTTAGACTGGGAAGTTCTTTTGGGAAATTATGGTCGGATGAATACTTCGGAGTTGGAACATGATGATTATGATTACCCTACTGAGTACGAGATGTTATTTGGGCAGTTTACAGAGAATGAACAATCTCAAAGAGGCAGTCCTCCGACTGCACGTTCCTTTGTGGAGAAGCTTCCATCATTCTGTTTGACTCAAGAAGATGTCGACAGCAAGAATGCGCTTTGTGCAGTTTGTAAGGATGACATATCAGTTGAGGAAGAAGCAAAGCTTCTCCCTTGCTCACATTACTATCACGGTGACTGCATTTTGCCGTGGTTGAACATTCGTAATACTTGTCCTGTTTGTCGGTTTGAATTGCCTACTGACGATACTGAGTACGAGCGGCAGAGGATAGAAAGGGATCATCGCAATGTCTCAGGGGAGTCTCAGGTGAGACACGATTTTGAAATATTTCCTTCAGATGTTCATCATTTAGATTAAGTTTGCCCACGTATGTTATGTGATGTTGATAGAGAGTGGTTTTCTTTTTCTCCTGTTGTGTCAGTCAGGCGTATGAAATGTATTATCTCCCAGATTGTATTTTCTAGGATTTTGCCGACTATTGAATTGTCCATGTGTTATACTTCAAGTATACTGCTGTTTATTCATAGTGAGATGGCATGCTTTCATGTCAATTGTTAATTATATCTCAACAGGTTTTCATATTGTACATATTCTTCTCTTGCATTCCATTTTTACTTCTTTGGTACCTCTACTTTTTCTGCCAAGACTTGACACTTTCAGTTGTTTAATGGGGCACTGAACAATGCATTCCTAGCTGGCACAACCCTTTTAGGCTAGGCAGTTCTTTGCAAATCAACTCCCTTGTGAGTTAGGAGGAGCTGGGGAGGTACTTAAGGGCATTTTGGTTCAAAATTATTGTTGTTCTATAAAGCAGAAATAATTAATACATAGCCAGTGGAGAGATTATTACAGTTTATATATGACAGACACAGACCTAACTCAATTGTATGTGGTTTCAATGCCATTCTAGAAATTAAGTCTAGAGTTAACAATTTGTAGTTGAGCCCACAATGACTAGTGAATTTTCCGTGGCTTTGTGGTTTTAGATTTGGTAAGAGTTGTTTACACTTGACATTCTCTTGTTCATTTGATTAGTTTGTGTGGAAAGGTGGTTTTGTAGTTATAATATCTATGTTTAGTAGTTAGGACTAGGAAGTTTGGTACTTTTTTGCGCCTTTGGCACAATATGTAAGAATTTGATGATTGACAACGTCCACTGTCGTTGCAGCTTGTGATAAATGATATTTAGAGTGTTATATGTCAGGCTGATGTACATATTTGAGAGAGTAGTCGTCATTCCTTTGATGTTGTTTCTGCTAAGAGATGCTGAACATTTACTAGTGTGGTTTGTGGATCTCTTGGGGACTTGAAAATATTTTCTGAGAAGAGTGGAATATGCAGTATGGGAAGAGTCTAAAAAAGAAGTGGAGAGGATATTTGAAGGAGAAGGTTATACTCAGGGATGTTATTACCATGACAAAATCTTCTTCATCCCTTCTTTGTCTGCTTTAGCCTTTTATCCTCTCTCGTAAATGTCTTATTTACCAGAAAAAAGAAAGGGCTGATAGGTCTTTCATGGGAAGTTATTGCCTTTTCTAGTTTCCACCATGGCCTATCTACTTGTAGTTATTGTGCGTTCCACCAGTGTTTCATCTGCCGCAGTAATTCACAGCTAAACTCACCATTTACTTGCATCTTTAACAATGAGATGTGTTCTATGAATTTGTACTCTGATCGTCTTTTGCGTGTAATGTGGTTAGGCGATGGTATGGTCCCGAAATAAAAGATGGCTGGCTTAGGTGATGATAATGTGGCTGTACTTTTGTGAATTGTGTTTATTCTCAAAAAAATTGGTTAGGGGTAGGTGCTTTGTGCACAGCTCCACAAATGCGAAAGGTGGGGAGCATAACTGGTCTCACAATCCCAAAGTTTTCATTCTGTATATTAGTGGCGGCATTACAATTATTTTATGCATACAAAGCAGGTCCAAAACAAGTGTTTCTACAGTCTTAAATAAGCTTTTGTCATACAAAACAATGTGTGCTACAATTGAGTTTGACTGACAGAAGTGGAAAACGAAGTGTATAAAATTGTACCCAAAGTAATCACCCAAAAAACAGATTGTAAAACTCAGGCTGAATGCCACAAGATTGTCCCATGATAAAATAACCAGTCATACCGTTGTGTAATAATAGGATGCTAAAAAGGAAAAAAGAAATCCGCTCGAGTCTTTTGATTGTTCTAAACTTCACAAGCAAATGCCCTGTGTTCCAATGGAATGTCCCTTGGCAGATATGCTATTTTCCAACGATGAAATGGAACCATAAATTTTGATCAAACATAAAAAAGAATACCTGCTTCTCTATTTGATTGGGGTTTTACTGGCGCTTTGACGTGCAACCTAGACCAGACACAACAGTGATTCAGCGGTATACATCATAAGGATCACACCTGTTTTTACTCACTTCAAATACCGACCACTATCTGAGACGAAATATAATGCAATTTGGCCTTGTTGTAATAGCTGAATGCTACATCACTAAAAACAGTTGATTAAAATTTCAAAATGTATTTGCATAAGCTTCATATCGTAAGCTCTAAAATTTTAATGCTGATTTTCTCAAAATTGTCTGTTGAGAACAAAATGCCAAGGTGCTTTGAAATTGAGGTGAGATGATTGTAACTCAACTACAAATATATTAACCTGCTTCCATTTTCACAAAATACAAAATTTGAGATACCGACTAATGAGGGATCCAATGCTCGAATGTGAACCTAGCCACAGCTGCCACACCTAGGGATACAAGCCTAACGTGTGAAACCCCAACTTGTGCAGTCATTTGACCTAAATGGATTTTCCCTTGTTCAATTTTCTTAGGAACTTGCTCACGGCACTGATCAGAGAAAGGGGGTTCTCCAGATGGACAGCATGTCCGCATTCTGGAACCTCAGCGATTTCATGTGCCTCCTTGCATGAACCATGGCCAACTTCATGTAACATTTGCTCTGCAATGTCCTTGAACTTCTTGTCCTTTTCTCCATAGATGAACAACAAGGGCTTATTGCACTGTTTTAAATCTTCCCACAAGGACCTATATACAAGCCAGACGGGAAAATATATTACTAATGCTTACATGTTAAGAGAAAAAATTATCGAAATGTAAAACTGAGATTTCAAAATCGGGTTAGGAAACAGCCGCGCGTCCCTATTTCATTTAGACAAAATTTATTTGGTGTTGTGAGCAGTTCAGTTTCGAACCATTGTGAGAAAATATACTAAATCATGGGTTGACAGTTGTTATTCTTATGATGCCCTATAAATTTTGTTTTTTGCAATGATGGTGAGGGTTGCCATTGCCAAAAACCTCTTTTTAAGAGGGTTGATAAACTGCAACACTTAGTAGACCAAGGTATACATTTTCAAACTACTCATCACAAAGATAGAAAAAAGAGGTAAGAGTTGCTTGTAAGCTTACTGTTGCCTGCCGACACTTAAATCAGAGAAAGCTTTTGCTAAGGCAGAGACGTCATTATGCTGAGCACGACTTGAGACTATCCTTTCGAAATGGGGATGGGCTCTTAAGCTGGTCATTGTCAAAACAAAGTAATATAAAAATTTGGAGCAAATTTGTAAAGAAGGTAAAAAAAGAATAGCCATGTACACATTCAGATAAGAATTATTTCTGAGGCATAGTTGTTCACCATCTATTTTGACTGCCTCTAAACTAGGATATATGAGCCATGTAAATATTGAAGATATTCTGACTTTGGGCTCACATCTATTTTCAATATTAGACTTGTACTATCAAATCTTCAATGGCTAACGTCATAATGGCGGGGTGATAGTGGCAAAGTTGAGGGTCAGAGTCTAATTTTGATAATGCAGTAGTTGGTCAGAGATAATTTTTCCCTCTAAATATTGTGATAACACCATTGGGCTCTTGGCCAGTGGTGGTTGTGACCTCCACCAAGAGAGGAGTTGTGGGTTCGAAACCCCATGGGGTTGGAAACTCAGGGTTAGAGATCCCTATCTAAAACCGGCTTGCCTAGTAAAAAATAAATAAATAATTGTGATAACAGTTAGAGGTACGGCTTAGAGTCCATGACAGAAACTAATAGAAAAAATGGGCACTCACCTTGTCCAAAGATCTCCGGAATACCAATTGTCTATAAAGAGTTGCAAGCCATTTGTTGTGAGAGAGTGTGCCTTCGCGTCATCTTGAGCCGCGCGATTCTTTCTGACTCCGACATCTTTCAGTCCAGGGCTTCCTGATATGATAACAGCCCCTTCGATCTTTAGGATGGAAAATTAGTGAGTTAGCTACATTTTTTGAGTTTTGGAGTTAAACTCAAGACCAAAGTACCAATTTTTATACACAAATATACCTGATCACTGCATCTCAATGCCATGTGCAATGCAATCCTTGCTCCCAACGAATATCCAACGACAATGACTTTAGTAGCAGCAGTTTTGGAAATCACCTTGCATAAAATATTTACTATAGCTTCCACAGACATTCTTGGTTCTAGTTCTGCTTCTTTACAGGTATGAGTTTGTATATGTGATCCCCCATGGCCAGGAAGGTCAACTGAAATACATCTTACAGAGGTCGAAATTGCCTTCATGACGGGAATCCAGTCTTTAGCAGTTCCAAGAAAGCCATGAAGAAAGAAAACTACATTGTTCTGCATCAACTACGATTCAGAAATTAAAATCCAAGGGGAAACTATCATATTTCTTAAACACTTTCTTTAAAATGAGAAATTGCTTATCAAATTTATGCATAGATCAAAATGTGGATATAGGTTCGTATATTGGTACTGTCGAAAGTTGATATATCCATCAACAAACCTATGGCCTTAGGCACAAATGTTGACCTACACCACGCATTAGATACCCTCTGACACCAAGCTTACAATTAAATTTTGGTGTCATTAGATACCCTCTGACACTATGTACAAGGGCGTTTAACAGTGTAAGCCCATAGGATTATTGTCCTACGCCCCGGTTCACAGGATTATAGATTATGTGATACAAATCAGTCCGTCTAAAATGTTCTCCATAATAAGTATTCATCCTCGGAAAGTTTGGTCGCATTTTGATACTTATAACCTCGTATATTTGTAATTCAAGTCAACGGTGGAAGCTGATTCTATACTGATTGTTAACATGAATTGCTTATTTTACGGGGTTAAAAGTATCAAAATGCAACCAAACTTTGTGAGAATGATCCACTTATGTAACATTCTAGACAGACGGAACATTACATACCCTCCAACACAATACACTGGGATGTAGGTCAACATTTGCATTGCATGTAAATGAACATTTCATGCATCAACCTATACATGTTAGATTATTAAAAGATATCATCCCATACATCATGATATCAAATTTGAAAGTTTTCGTGATATAATTAAATATTTTCCTCATGATTCTATCAATCTTTTGTTTACGCATGTATAACTGAGATATGCTTTTGTAAAATGTTATATGAAGGGTGTTTACAGGATAAAACGTAAAAACTTTTGAGAAGAACCTTTAACATGAAGCCCATTGTACAAACCTATTTAACTAGTAAATAATCTAAGAGATCATGGAGTCATCATGTATTATTTAGTAATTACTTAAGAAAATTAGGAAGAAATAGGGTTTATGTGAGTAGAGTAGTTCCAGGAGGTCTTTACTGACAAGGGTAGCTGATGCAACTTTCTCCTCCAATAATAACAGTTAGAAAAAGAAATAGTCAAAAAATAAGTGAAATAGTAGCAACTCAATACTTCTTTTAGGACGATCCTTTGCTCTATACTTACAGCTTCAAAAGTTTACCTATCTGATAAGCTTTGATGTCCAAATACAACAAGGATACAAGTGAATACGTGGTGGATACATAAATTAAATTAGTATGGAACTATCAAATAAGTATACAACAGTATACTTATCCTACATTAGAGAAGGTCAATGGGTTGAATCTAGGCTAAATTGGTATAAAGTAAAGTCCCTTCTTATCCAATAGGAGTGTAGGAACTTTTGAATCTGGTATAGTCCTTAAGATAAGATGCATAATAAAGTATAGTGTTAAGATCAGGTTCAAATTAAGTCCAATCCATTAGCAGCCCTATCCGCTACAAGTTACTTGTGTAAGTTGGGATTTATCCGTGTTACAGAAGCATACTTACATCTAGCTCTGCTCCAGTCTCGTGCACTTTGAGAAAATAAGAGGAATCCCCACAATCTACTGGTAATTCGTACTCCCGGACTTGTTCTCCATTATAACTTCTCTGGGTAGTTTTAGGATTAATTTTGAAATTTTGAAGTAGCCATGAAGCCTCTTCGACAGAAGCTTCTACCACGTCATTGTAGGGAAGACCACAAATTTTGAGTGATTCAGTGGTTACATCTTCCTTAAGCCATCTATAAGTTCCAAAGCCATGGGCTATAGGCTTCGGCAGTTCCGTATTCTTCACTTTGCATATTTCTATGTTTTGTTTCTCCAGGAAATATGAAAACTGAATATATGCAGATAAACCAAGGCTACTTTCAAATGCAGCACTAACAACTGCCATCTTCTCTTTCTGCTGCGCCCATTTTGCGATCAATGCTGCATTTTCGATACCCCCAACAACACTTGGTTTGATAACCTGACATGAATATGAACAGTAACATTAGGTCTAAAGGGGCCGTTTATCATCTATTCTTTTTCAAACCCTTCTAAGTAACAGCAACTATAAAATGATTTCTTTCGTGAACATGGTTAACAGATAGACAAACAATTGTTATTATGCTTTATAGCATACTTCTGGTGAGCTTACGATTCTTCGGTGAGCTCTAGCGAGCACATGCAAATTTCAAGGGCTTGAAGTTGGGCAGGGAGGGAATTTATATTTTCGTTCTCTTTCTACAAGTTACTATTTATAGTTCTCAAATAATCTATTGTACATTTTCCCTCACATATAATGGTTTATGAACATTTTTGTCAAGCGCCAAAAATCACTACAGTAATTATCCAAAGGCTACTGCAATACATTCTGTGACTGCTGAGTTTTTATCGGCTTTGTAATAGATTTTAATAATGGTTTTCAAAAGACCTCAAAGATAATAGAGTGGAATACCTTCCCAAAGATCCTACTGTTCTAACTTCTAAATGAAGTGTAGAAAAGGATGGCACTGGTAAGTGTCCAAGGAACAATTTACAAATTCCAGTGACTACAATTTCCTTCCTATGCTTATACACAAAAAAGTTTACGGTTTTTATTATTCTTTAGTCACATTAGCGTTTTACTTACTAGAGCAACTATTCCTGGGTGTATGAATTTTGCAAGCCTACTGATCGGATCTCCTTGAATGTTGTCGATGGTTTCATCTAGTGCAACAGGTACACCAGTTTCTTCACAGAACTTGATAATATCCTCTTCTAAATGCACGGGTTCCTGAAAAATATGAAATATTAAGTTGCATATGTGCAAGTGATGAATACAAGATAATATAATTAAAATGACAAAAACATAAGATTGCAACATTTGAATTTAATCTTATAATTGGAATGTTTAGGATAACCACAAATGTATACCAAATACTCAACAATTTAGATCCTACCTCAATGTACTGCAGGTCAAAAAGTTTCACAGAAAATCCAAATTTCCTTGCTTTTTCATATGTCCAACTCCGATTAGCATCTGCACGGAGTTTGATATGGTATCCAACCATTTTACGTATTTCTTGGATAACAGCAACATCTTCCAATGGAGTTGTTCGACGTCCAACCTGCAATGGAATGATACTCAATGGAACATTTCCAAGACATCGTTTTGAGCTTTAAAAGCATAAAAGAGCGAAAGCTGAAACTTAGTGTTTTTAATAGTGTCTAAGAATGACAGAGACCTTTTATAAGTATATTCACCAAATTACTAGATAGCTCTATGATGGTTGATAATGCTCTTATCTTTTTTCTAAGGCAAGCGTTCTGATTTCCTTCAAGGGAAAATCATAGAATGATGAATGCCTAGCAACATAAGCTGTTTCAACCTTTTAGACATGCATCAAGCAGGGGCGGAACCACATGGAGACTACCCCGGGCTATGGCCCGGGGTAGATTCCAAAGAAAAAACTATTTTTTACTCTTGAGAGTAATACATCTTGTTGACTTCAGGCACTACCTAGCATTAATAAATGCCTATCTAATCTTTACTCACCACATGTCACCTTTTCTATTAAAAAACCTATGTCATCTATCTTTTTCCTTTCCTTCCTCTCACCAAACTTCCCTGTTTCCCTCACCAAGCAAAACTTCTCCCATTAGGGAAAGGAAAAAATACTGGTTACCCCTACCACAAAACAACCACACATAACACATGTTCTCTTTCTTGAAAAGCTTAGCCCGTTTTTCTTATGACAATCTTAATATGCTAGGACATCTTTGGGCGGAACTCGCTAACTCTTTAGCCAATTATTCACATCAACGAATAATTAGAGACGAATAGACTAAATAAAAGTGGTTCCCTTGTTTATATTTCTTAATCCAAGGGAGGAAAAACCGTTGAGTGGTTTGATTACCATCAACTACTGATTGATTATATATTTGGTGTGTTTATCTAGTTGAGTACATTCGAAATATATATATATAGAAATACCCTCTAAAAATAATTTTGGGGGAGCTGCCCCCGAACCCCCTAACTTAATTTTCTCGTTCCGCCCCTGATATCAAGCACTTCCTTCTTGTGCCAGAAGCTGGTATGCTATACTCATAGGTATAATCTTGTTAAGAAACTCATACCTTCAATTTTATTGTAGTAAATCCTTCTTCAACTAGTTTCGCCGCAATATGAGCTACCTCCTTAGGAGTACCATTAGAATCTATAAGGGCACAAATATGCACTTTTGGCGGGATTTTAGTTATTTCATCTACTTGATGTAGTTGCTCCTCGGCTGTTGGGCATTTATGGGGAAGAAGTAAATCTGAGAGACTAGAATTTTGTCTTGCGGCTAATGCATTGAGAATAGCCATTTCCAGACCACACCTAACACTTGGGAAGAGTGAATCTGGCTACAAAATAATAATAAGACTCGTTATGAGCATGTCCACAGAACATTCTAAATCAGTAAGAATATACATAGAAAAAAGCATATATTGTATTTTAACCTCGATAGTTTCCATATATTGGACTAATGTAACAAAATATTGGCTGATGATATGATATATTCGCTGGAATTGCAAACAGTCAAGGAAAAGAAAGGAAATGGTGGATACATCTGTAGAAGGTCATCAGATAACTGACATATATCAACATATCAGTCAACTATTTTGACACTTCCCCGTAATATCAGTTTTATGACCAGCGGAAATAAAATCCTTTAATCCAATATATGCAATATATATGAAAATACTGGCCAAACAATGTACCCGATAAATTCACTATTTTAATGCTTGTTCACAAGTAAAGATAACATATTCCTACCAGAATTCCTAAGCATGACCATATCCAAGAAGAAAATGATCCCCTTAGTAAAGGAAGAAGATAACTAATCTTAGCTCCTTGTATCACATGAAGAAGAAAGCGAAGTTGCTCTTCCACATCAAGCAGATTTTCTTTATGGATTTCAAGAGGTGCAACCTGTTTATGATATAAGATAGGGAAAATGAGAAGACTAAATCAGAAAATTGAAAAGGAAACTACCAGGTAAAATTGCCACAAAGACTACCCATATTTTACTCGGAGGACAGTTAACGCTGTTACTGTCACATCGTTGCAAAAGGTATTCCCCGTAACTCAGTTAGGGCATGTATGTTTGTTTAACTTCTCTGGAACATGTTGCCATGGGAAGATGGACTTGCCACACAGACGTTAACTTGGCAACTGCTCACAAAATGGTGGTTTGTTTGTTTGGGGGGAAAACACCCAACCAAATATGGACTTCAAATTGTAGTGGCATGTTTGCCTTTCACTTGCCATTGACCAAAAATTAGAAACCCAACATGAAAAAGGCTAAAAACCTGCACAAGGGTAAACGACCATAATCTAGCAAATTATATGAAATAATTCCAAATCTGCATAACAATATGAAGGAAAAAAACTCATACAACATACACTTGCAAGAAAATCCTACAACCACAGCATAATAAACCATAACAACAATAAGTTACTAACAAAAACATTATGTCATACAAAAACATACAACCCAACATAATGTCATACAATCAAGTATGGCGTGGCGTATATCAAACTATTTGGGGTGTATGTGGGGTTATTAGCCCCTAACTTGGTTGTATGACATTATTTTGGTCTGTACGTTTTTGTATGACATGATGTTGTAAGTAACTTGTTTGTAAGGCTTTTTTTAAGTGTATGTTACAGTTTTTTCCTCTGCATAACAAGTCTTAGAATTATTTCATGTAATTTGCTCAATTATGGTTATTCACTCCTTGTGCAAGGTTAAATTGATGGTTCACCACCGTTTTGGTCTTTTTTACATGTTGGGTTTCTATTTTTTGACCAATGGCAAGTGAAAAACAAACACGCCACTGCAGTTGTAAGTCCATATTTGTTTGGAAGCTTTTTCGCGAACAAACAGACCACCCTTTTGACACATGTGAGAAGTTTTCCAAGTTGACGTCTGGGCGACAATTCAATTTTTCCCATAGCAACTTGAACTTCCAAAGAAGTTACAAAAACAAACGTGCCCTTAACCAAACTTCCCACAACTTCATGAGAAGTTGGGAAAACAAAGACGCCCTTATTATTTCATTATATTCTTTGCTCATTCAGAAGATATCGAACATGTATATTGTTTTAGAGCTTACAAGTCATTGTCAGATGTTTCTTTACATTTTCTTTTTAACTTGCGTTCCTTTGTTTTTATTTGAACTTAACAATCTCCTAAAACGAAACAAAAATATGGCTTTTTAGTGGTCCACAGAAGTTATGATTGGGGAAATAAGAAAAAAAAATGCTCAGCAAAAAAAGACTTCACCCTTTTCTATGATTAAGACCAAATAAAAGTGTACTTATCAAACTCAGAGTTAAACATCGATGAGGGAATAAAACTTTTCATCTTGAACTATCAAAACACTAAGTAGATATGAAAAAAGTGCAAGAGGTTACCTCACCGTGACCTACATTTCCATCCTCAAGATATAAAGCTAAAATGAACCCTTCTCTGTATAACCTGGCAGGATCATCATTGATTGGAGTTGAGGTAAGGGGAGCGTATAGCTGAATTCTGCCATAAATCAGTGCAATCAAACAAGTGAATATTCATTAAGACATTTAGAAACTTGATAATAAAACTATTTCAGAAAGCTTTGAACTTTGATTAGCTATAATGATAAACTTGCCTGTATAATGAGTACTCCATTTTTTGCAGAACACAGAGAAAATAGTCACTCGAGGTATGATCTGGAACCAAAAGCCCTGAAAGGGTGCGTAGTGCATAATCTGCTGCTTGACAAGCATATCTTCTCAAAATACTGTGAGGAGAAATGGATGTAAAAGAAACGTACAGAAAACACTATCTAATTAGGACAAATTTGCATCTCATGGATTATCAAACCTGTGAAAAATGGCATTGTCCTCAATGCAGCTTTCAACTTCCACCACACAGTCCATTTCCGAATGTTGAGATAGCATTAAAGCATGCCCAAGTTCCACTTTTGTCCGCACGTGCAAATGGTTCACACTGCACATTTGAAATTTGAGTGGCAATTAAGAACTAAGACTGTGGGCACATATTAGTTCTGTGCTGCCTGCCTCTGTTTTCCAAACTAAGAAATAACAAATTAAATTTTCAAATAAGCAGGTTATTATACCCATTGTTGTACACCCAATGCAGGATGGAGGTTAATCCTCTTCTTATTGCCCGAGGAAGTTATTAGATGATTTGGTGCATCATAACAATTTTTACAGAGTCTAAACATTACAGTGTATTGTTTTAGTAATACTTTTTAATACATTCTCTCCCTCACCAAAGCTACCCTTTGCATTATTGCCCGATTGGGCATTTTGGTCATCACTTCACTTACAAGTCTATTGAAGCAAATAGGCTTGCTAAAAGTGATAATCTATGGCTAGCATTGTATATACACGGGAATGTATAAGCAGTGAACAGACCAGCAAAGAAAGAAAAATAACATAAGCCAAAGACCATTTTAACATCGTTCACCCTAATGCATATACATCCACGGAACCATAACACAAAATATATTCCTTCCTGCAAATTTAAGAACCGAGACATTTTCCCAACAGGAGAAGAAACCCTAGGTTGTTTTCCATACTCCATAATTAACTCAAATATTTGTATTGCCACTAGAAACTTTACAAACTGCAAGCAAAACATTCATAACTATTCAAACACTGGATACTCATATCATGCGAATAAATCAGAAGTATGCCAAGTTCAAAATTCAATTACTGATGGTTTGACAAGTAAGACAAATCAGCTTATATGCATACATGACACTCTTTGATGTATTACCTATGCGCCTCACACAACTTGCCGACTGAGGTACTATGGGATGTATAGAAGTATTGTTCCAATATGCTTGGCTGAGTTCTATCAGCAATTGGGAGAAGACTGAAGATTGCACCACCATGATTGTTTATTACGAGAATAGTCATGGGTTTTCTCCGAGTCCTTCATAAGCAGCACCTTGATTAAAATATTAAAGAACGAGTATATAAATTTGTAAGAGCAGATTTTGGAATGGAAAGGTGGCATGAAGGTGAAATAGTTATACCAGATAAATTGCAAGAAGATTACTTGGAGATAATAAGTGTTAGAGATACGTATTGAGTAATATGGGTAGCTTGGGTATTCTCCTTTATTAGGGTTAGTAAGGTTAGTTTGTTTTCCTTTAAGTATGCTTATTTGCTTTATTGTAAAGATATCACTTCTAATAACAATGTAGTTCTTTGCCTCTATTTCCTCTAAACCCTAGAATCGTAATATGGTATCAGAGCCGACACATCAAATTGATTGGGATTGTAACTTGATTTATGGGTTTAGGGTTTAGAGTACTCTCAAAGATTGTTGTTGGCTTGTTGGTGGTTCTTTGAAGATGTGATTGGGGGAAGAAGAAATTGGATTTAATGAGGACTTTGTACAACATTGATTTCTATTTCTTTGAATAAGGATTTCTATATGTTTGGATTGGGTTCGATCAGAGTTGGGGTTTCAGATTCTGCGTTCTTCTTCACAATTTGGTGTTGTTGGAATTGTTCACATCTACTAAAACAGTCTAGTGTTGGTTGTTCATAAATTTCTGGGTGTCGTTTAGTAAATATGAAGAGTTGCTTAGTAATCAGGGGTGTTGTTTAGTAAATCAGGGGTATTGTTTACCAATCTTGGGTGTTGTTTAGTAATATGGCGTGCTGTTTAGTGGATCAGGAATCTTGTTTAGTAATCTGGGAAGCTGTTTACTACTGGGTGGTGCTTAGTAATTTGTTCAGTAAATTTGGGTGTTACAGTTTGTATTTGAGAAATCAGATCTCAAAAATATGCTGACGGTAATCGCATAGCAAGCTATGGTAGTAGCATTGCAATAGAGGGTAATCACATAGCAAGCTATGATAGTAGCATTGCAATAGAGGGTAATCGCATGGCATCACATCGCATCGCAGTGGTAGAAGCAAAGGCTTTGGCATGTATCGCATTGCATAGCATAGCATAGCAGTGGAAGTAACAAACGCATTGGCAATCGCAATGGCATATGACAGTTTCTGTTTTGTTTTGGCAAACTCTCGATGTTTCCCGTCGCGAGTTTGAGGCGGGGTGTTAAAGATACGTATTGAGTAATATGGGTAGTTTGGGTATTCTCTTTTATTAGGGTTAGTAGGCATTGTTTGTTTTCCTTTAAGTATGCCTATTTGCTTTATTGTAAAAATATCACTTCTAATATCAATGTAGTTCTTTGCTTTTCTTTTCTCTAAACCCTAGAATCGTAATAATGATTACATGCAAATATTGCAATGTATCGTATGAGCACAAAAAAAAATTATATCATGCTAGACTGCATTTTTTTTATAACCTTCGACGTATATATCAAATGAAACACGTACACATGTTAACTTCAGAAGGAACGGGATAAGTGAGGTCTAACTAAAGTAGGAGAAGATTGAGATAAAAGAAACGATAGAAAAAGATTGGGAAGAAACTAGAAATTGGTATACTCCTCGACTTCCATTTTTGTATTTGTTCAAACTAAAAAGAAAGGGAAATCTTGGGGTACTACACGATTTATGAAAGGTTGAAGGAGTCGTTAGTTCTAGCCATTAGTGACACAAACCTTGTGGGTTCTTCTTACCTATGCTATTGGGTGAAAAATATGGTGTGAACCCGATGTAAGATTTCCAACAATAACTTTGTTGTACCGGCGGGAGTGATAATGGATTTACTTGGCCCTTTTTCGGATTGGGCAAGTGAAAATCTGATTGTTTGTTGACTACACTTTGATAACTTTGTTGCTAATTGACATCCTTATTTTCGATATAACTCTATGGTATATAGTCTGATAGGTTGTGTGGTCGTTTACAGGTACCACGCACCGGTTGTCTACACCTTACATAGTGCACTCTCTTTCTATTTTGTTGTTTAATTACTAGTATCTAGTTTTGGGGAGCTTTCTGATTTTCCAACACAAGGTTAATTAAGATTTTTTTTTCCCTATTTTCTAGATTAGAAGGTTGCCTAATTATTCTAAAAGTAGGGCATCTATTAAGTTTTTAATTGTGATGAGTCTTCAATTCAACTTCATGGTATGTAGTTATCATTAATTACATCATGTATTCCTTCATTTAATTCAACTTTGTAAAATGTCGCACAGAAACTGGAACTCTTACCTTTGTTTTAAAATTGCTAATCCATTTGTATCATGGAGAAAGGAAATGTCTCCGATAACACAATATACCTGAAAACATTAGCTATAAACATGAGGTTCAATACTTTTAATCTAAGAACCAAAAAAATGCATCGTGCTATTTATTCCTTATATGATCCACTGGAATAATTTATTAGTTTAGACCATACAAAAGTTCGCAATTTAGTAAACTACCACAACAAAAATCATGTAATTCCGTCTACTATAACCATTTGATCCATGTGTACGAAAATAGCTCATAGATATAAAAATCGTGTTGAGTCTCAAAAGCAAGAATATAATCTATCTTAATACATCACTATGTACATTGATTTTGGGGAGGAAGATGAATGAAGTGTGACTAAAACATCTATAGCTTTAATTACTTCTATATTTTAATTATACATGTTGAAAAGCATTTCTTCTTAACATTCCTCCTAGAGTAAGAAAGGTCATTATTTTGTCCAAGAAATAAATAAAAAAATTTGTATAACATAAAATATACTATCTTCTCCCACATCAATTGAATTAAAGCTAATGCTTCTGAGAGATATAGGTAAGCAAAACCATTTATTTATTTCAGCCATCTATACATGCAAAAGAATGATTGTTTTTGATAGAAAACTAATAATGTGGAAGCTAGATTTACCTTGATTAATACTAAGATCTCTCAATTGCATAAAATAAATGTCAAAGAGCTAGGGTTTATGAGATTTACCCCAAACTCTACAATCTCTCTCTCTAAGGCTAAGCCTTTTCTCTCACTAAAACTAGCATACCAAATAAACTAAGCTTAGGCTCTCTTTTATAGGAGAAGAGACCTAGCACAAATAGAAACCCTAGCTAGACTTCTCCTAATTATAATGCAATTAAAGTAAATAACATAAACTAAATAAGAGGGTGCGCACATGATGTACGAAACGTGTTATGCGTGATCGTGGGTACGACCATGTGACTTATCAGTTTTTGGCCTTTAAAGACACTAAGTGTAAGAAGACTTCAATATTCAAGTTATACTAGTTTCACTTTGCAGGAGCAAAACATAAGTACATTACTTACTCGTTTATTGCAGCCAACCGTGAAACCAATGGCTGTACTAAGCAACCCATCAATACCACTTGCTCCTCTGTTTCCGGATGCACGTATCCCTACGGATACCAGTTCCAAACCTGACATAAGATACTCAAGCTTAGTTGCAGGTTTTACTGAGCCACATCCATACATGTCTGCATCACGTATAACCATGCTGTTCCCAATAAATAAAGCAGCATCGCTAGGAAGTGCTTTTGAAATTACTTGTGCAACATGAGGTTCGGTCAGGGAGTCCTCAGCTTGAATTTGAAACGCTATCTCCCATGCAACCTGAATAAAATTAAGTGTTACTGAATACAACATATAGAAGGGTGTGTGTCAATTGCATGTAAAGGAATTTAACCCCAAGAGTCTTAAGTATTTATTTGCCCTTAAATACATTTTAGAGGATATAACATACAAAAGGCGTGGGAAAAAGATGTGTGAGGTTCTTTAGGCTTATGTTGACTAGGTATTCATCGTTTTTTAAGTTCTCTATAGAACTGACTCATGCTTAGAAAATTCTTCATTTGGTTAAAATATAATTTCCCAATTGGCAAATTTCAATTTCTAAAATGGTATTAGAGTGGCTCATCTACTTTATTGGCCAAAACTTTCTTTACTCGCCATCTTAAAGATGAGGGGGGAAATCCTATGAGGGATAAAACTAAAATGACATAATCGTGAATATGTAGGATCCATATGTAATGGTAATCATACAAATGACATTGGAAATGGTTTGGTCACTAAGTTGGATCTCTCTGATTGCAATGTGTCGAATCCCCGTACTTCTCACTTGTGTCACAAGGCAACCATAAGGACTTCTTACTTTCTTCAAGACTACAAGAGGGTTGACGCAGGAAGATTTTAGCTGAAGAAGTACTTTCCAGGGGCCTATTGTAGGTGTTTCAACAAGGGCACTGTGCAGTTAGAAGAGGACTTAGCCTGTCAGTCATTTGCTCTATGCAGATGATTTTGTTGTTTTTCTTTATGGCAGCAAACACTCACTGGAGCAGTTGATCAAATTATTGCACAAAAATTAGGCAGTCCCTCGACAGTAACTGAATACACAAAAGTCAGGCATATATCTTTACATTAATGCCCCTCCAGCTAGAAGGTTTTTTGTACAGCATGCAACACATTTTCAAAATAAATCTTGACCAATGGTATATTTTGGTGCCCCAGTTTCTTATGAACGTTTGGACCTAAGTTTTTTTTTGCTCTCTAATTAACAAAATTTATAGGGAAATCGAAAGTTGGCATGCAAAGTTCTTTCTAGTGGGGGAAGATTACTGCCTATCAAACATGTTCTAATAATGCATGCATATTCACATTCTCCCTAGCTTGGTGGCACCTCTTAAGATTCTTGATAAGTTGGAAAACTATTTGCCAACATTTTTCTGAGGTGAACATGAAGGAAAGACGAAGAGAGCTGGGTGACTTGGGAAACTATTTGTAGACCTAAAGAAGAAGGTGGCCACGAGGTTCGATCTCTTAGAGATCTTCAAAAAACTTTTAACATGAAGAAAGCCTGGACTGGTCTACATTAGGAATCCATATGGGCTCAGCATTTTAAAGATACGTCCTCTATACGTAATTGGCCATTAACATCTGTGTATTAAGCCCCTAGCATGTGGACGGCAAAGAGGGAAGTAACTGGCACTGTGCAGCAACATACAGCATGTGGATGTTAGAGAAGGAGGACTTGCAGGTTTAATCAGTCAAATGGCCAGGCGCGGGTGCTCTTAATACTTTGGAGGGATGGATTTCTTCCAAACAAAGCGTCTCGGGAAGTCCCTAATTTAATACCCACCTCTTATGTTGCTAGCTTCCACCAAGTGGTTACACATAGATTTCACCATGAATTTCCCATTCTCAGCCCATTCCCACTTCCATTTGCCTTCACACGTGGAACTGTTTCTTGGCGATGGGATAAATTGGTTTTTGCTATCACTTTGGAGTGGCGAGAAATTCTTTCAAGGGCTATTTTAGAAGATCTTGTCAACACATCACTACCGGTTGAGGCAGAATCTGGGTTGAATAAGACTCCTCTTTAGTTATTCAAGCTTTTCAAAATGACAATGTTGCTTGGAGGATGAGAAAACAAAGGGACTCCCTCAGGATTAGGTCCTTCAGATTCTTTTCCACTTGGAGAGAGGTGAACTTTGCACCAGATACCATGGCAAAAAGAGATACTCTTCTCAAGAATTTGTGGAAGACTGGTGTTGGGGAAAATCTGATATCCTGACCAGCATTGAGAGCCCGCTCCAAAAGTATTTAGAATTTAGTATTTTTCGCTTGGTCTCTAGATATGATTAAAAGCTGCAAGGGTGCCAACCTAGTTAGGAATGTGCAGTCTCAGTGATGCTGCTATTCTTGCTTTTCCTTCGTTCGTTTACTGTTGGCTTTGTATCTTACCTTTTTTATCAAAGTTCTTAACCTTTTGCAAGAAACTACTTAGAACTGAGCTCGAAAAGCTTATGTTTAGGCCTGATGGACATTAGGACATGGTCACTTCTTGGTAAAAACAGAATGTGTGCTCAGTAGAAAGGAAAATCAGGGTGCTAATAAGTGGTTTTGACTTAAAGCTTTATCATAAAAGACACAAATATTCATTTGGAGAGTTTGGAATGGGCCAGTGGCTGTAGACTCTGTTTTGCAGACATGAATATCCATTTGGCATCCCAGTGCCACTAATGTGCCAAGCCCCAATCTGAGTCTCTTGATCATTTGTTCATTGACAGCGATCTTGTCTGGCTTTCTTGGAAGGAGCTGTCCATGATTTGTGAGTTCCCACTCATTGCTTCTCAGCCGATTTTAGCAAGGATTAAATGGTGGTATTCAAAATCTAACTCTAAATCACAGATGGGGTTTTTCAAAGCCATGGTCCCTTTACTTGCGATATGGGAAGTATAAAAGGCAAGAAACAACATGAGAAAGCATAAAGGTATTGTCACTACTAATGCAGTGGTTTTAAACCAAGCCAAATTATGGATGGAGGAGCTTTCTTCCAAAATTAGGCCAGTGAATACTCCCAACTTTTCAAATTTCTCTTTCATTGCAAGTGCCGAGAATAAAGCATCTTTCTATATAATACAATGCTCCTAGAGTAGTGCATCACTATGCTCCTCCTACAGGAGTTTTAATTAAAATACAGATGGGGCTTGCATTGGAAATACGGCACACCGGGGAGGCGGGGGTGTCCTTTACCTGGAACTCCCTCTTGAGCTCCAAATATTCCTACTTTTGATCACTATTGTTGTTTTTTTTTCAGAAAAGAGCACATAAAATGCATTACAAAAGCAATTTTATTCAACAGGAAGATGTAAACCAAAAGCTCAAGCCACTGAGCTCTTGGTTCAGTAGTAGTGTGAGCCTCCACTAAGGGAGAGGTCGTGAGTTCGAACCCTGATGGGATAAGAATTAATTGCCTTTCGGCTTTGGACCCGTCGGGGCTTATGGTTGCCTTCAGTCTTCACCTCTCGGGCCTTTGGGATTTAGATACCCTTCGGAGCTTGGCTATAGTAGTTACAAATTTCTAAAACCGGCTTGCATAGCCAATATTATAAAAAGCACAAAAGTGATATAGAAGGTGAAAAGGGAGCATACGCTGAGCGTGGATTTAATAACCTCAAAAATCCATGTTAATATTGAAATATACATCTTAAGACTTAGTGGCCAGGATAATATTTTCACGAAAAATATCTATATGAGAATTATATGTATAAATCCAATTACAATGCAAAATATCTCATGATATATGCAATTTTCACAGCGTTTACTGGTCAATAGCATGCGAAACAGTAATTAGCAATATCTTGAACAAGTATTTTTATTGTTATCATCTCCGAAACCTGACACGCGGTTTATCATATGATACATCACAATATAGCTTAATATAATGTCGTAGGCCAAACTAATACGAAAACAGCGTTGAAGGAGGAGATAATATACCATCTTATTCAAAGCTTGCAGAAAACCACTCCATTTGGTGCTCATCCTTGGGAATTGAACTTTCAGTAGAGAATTAGCAAATTCGGTAATGTTACTCTGAATCCGATGAGTAACAATATGAGAAGAATCGTGACGATAAGGATGCTCCTCAACCATGATATATGAACATGGAGAACAAACCTCTAGCATTTGACCAATGCGTTTGCTTATTATTCTGCTACCTAGCTGTTAAAAAAGACATTAGAATGACACGTGATAGGAATAAAATTCAAGACTACTTCATAACTTAAATTTTTGAATAGCATTTGCATTAACAACAATAGACTAGGACTGACAACGACTTGGATCCTTCCCAATATCCAACTCAAAAAAATCGGATTCAGATTTGAGAAATAAAATCCGACTTAACTTTATACCAGATTTTGGTTATAGAGTCATTAAATCGAAGACAATCCGATTCAAAGTGACTAACATTTAAACCCAAATGTTTTATCTTAAACCCACATAACCTTCCCGTTGCCCCATATTTAAGCCCTTTCTCCCTCTAAATATGTACCGTACCTCTTCTCTTATCTCTTCTTCTTCTTATTGTTTCTCTTTATCTTTGTTTTTGACTAAACAAGAGAAATACTACTTATAATACATACAAATTTATCTATGAAGTACCAAAAACTTAAGATAGATGGAATCACTATGGATGGATGACGGGCGAAATATTTATCTTTGATTTATAATATATGCAGATGTACTTTGATTTTATCATCTATAAGTCCAGAAACTTTGTAGATCATATTTGATTACTTGCGCCATTAAACTATTCAGGGTTTCCTTAAATATCTATGGTTCTTAATTGTTTGTTTGGTTTCTAAGAGAGATCTAAAAGTTGAGTTTCTCTATATCTTTCTTCAATTCATTTTTTTTATTGAATTTATGAATGATTTTAGGTTTTTAGTCCTAATTTATTGAACGAATTATGATCTTGAAATAGACTTTTAATCATCCGATCGGATCAGATACGGATCTGTATAATAGAATTTTGGATTAGATAGGATCGTATATAATGGATAAAAAAAATCGTTTCGAATTTGAATCTTCACTATTGTGAATTGTTCCAATCCATTGACAGCACCATTGTCAACCTAAGACTACCCTATTTGTTATAGTATTGTAAGTGTAAAGGCTGGGACATAGTTATGGCATTAGGATTACCTATAGATTGGATCAAAAACTATTATGGCCCAATTGGATGAGCACATATCCAATAGAGTTAGCTACATAATGCATAAAGTCAATTCCTACATAACTAAGTGAGTGATGGACATGCCCTGGCATAACTCACGGAGTATGCTTCAGAATAGACTGTATTTATCATGATAACCAGGTAGTACTAGCCCCCTTACTTGCTCAGCTACTGGCACATATGGCTCGAGGTATTTAATGATAAAAATCGTGTTTCCATATGATACACTAAATTGGCAAAACATTGCTGCAATATATTCATTATTATATGTAATTTACAATTTGAGAAGTGGAAATACACTGCAATATATTCACAGCAACTGACCGATATATTAATAGTTTAAACTAGTTCCTTCAAAATTGGTGCAGTTTTTCCACTCATTTTACCTTATTTATTAGTGCTTACTTACAAAATACAGCAGTAAATAAGCGAATGTAGGAGGTATATATTACCATATATTGTGATACATCATTATCTTGTATGGGTATCAGAGTATTCCTTATCGAACGCAACATTGCAATAAGTTTTGAAAACTCATACTTGATATTTTTAGGGCTTTGGGATATTCAAACCATAATGCAATTCCATCTCAAAAGTAGCATTCTAGTAGTCCTTCTAGATAACAATTTAAGCTAACAGGTTTAACTAAGACCATTAACAATTTGAGGTCGTGATATGTATTAAGATAAAGAAGGCATACCTGAATAATCACATCAGCTTGAGCCCAACGTCTGACAGTATCTGAGATAAGAGCATGATCTAGATGATCTATAAATAAAAACTTTTCTTTGAGCTCGGCATTAACCAAAACTTTTCTCAACCGTAAACCTGACAGGATGTCAGCTACAGTTGGCCAGCCAAGGTGTTCAACCACGAGAAGAGCTGACCACATCTCGTCCTCTGTGTGGAGGCCTCCAATTATTATAAGACCTTTTTTAGCAGATCGGATCAATTCTAGAATCTCGGGAATGCCATGAATATTATTACATGAATGAGAATGCCGAATTCTTATGTACTTAGTAAGTGGTTCCAGTGTTGACATCCAAACATTTAGTCCTTTCAAGCAACTCAACCTCCATTCTTCCGGAGTACCTTCTAATGGTTCTCTAAAAGGACAGTTAATATGCACTGGGCCATAAGGTGCGTTGGTCGCTAAATAAACAGCAGAGTCAACTGTAGTAAGTGCCATTCGTGCAGGAATTCCATCATTGGGAGGAGGAAGATTGAAGAAAAATCTCACGAACGAACCAAAATGATTCACCTAAAGTTTAAACATTAAAAAATCATTAGTAATAGTGAATGAGGGTTATCTGAGTTTATTTTGTAACAAAGCAAATTTAATTCTATTTTTGAAAATATATATATATCAATTTACTGAAATTTGTCAGCACAACCCAAAACTTTAAAATGGACTGGGTTTACTACTTCACTTTGTATATGAAGAACGTTATTGAACACCTAACTTAATTGTATCTCCACGTGCAGTTTGTTTTAGGGATAAACACCAATTTGTTTGGAGTGTTGGACTGTTTTTGGACTCAAAGTAGTAATTTGTTTCTACAAAGTTAAATTAAATTTGTTACTACTTTTTTGGAAACTTCCCAAAAGAAGTACCTATACTTGTTTTGCTACACTCCAGTCTATAGTTGTAAAAAACAAATTACCTAGACAACAAAAACTTGTAACTTGGAATGTTTTATCTTACAGTCGTATAAAACGTAAATAGGTTTAAAGTTTTGATATTGTGATTCGGTATTTCTGCCCGAGTTTGCTAAAATGCTATTGGGCCTTAGATTTGATTCATTACATTACCAATCGTACATGTGATATTTTATACTTGTAATTTTGATCCAACACTTCTCGGAATAAAAAATAGATTTGTTTTCTTTCATTCTATGACTAAGGGCAGGGGAGTTGGACAACATCCTTTGATAGAAGCAAGGGTTTATCACATTAAGACTACGATTAAATCAATTGAAGTTTAGTTAAGAGATATGGATCGCCGTAAGAGATTGATGAGTACTCGGTGAACTGAGTACTTGGGACCTTGCACTGATAAGAGACCGGCCTACGATGACTATTTGAGTATGGAAATTACAATTAATTGTCGAAGTGCATCGTCTGCTAGGCTTTGGTGTAAAAGTAGGTTGTGACAACATTGTCGTAACATTAATTAGTACATCGGCTGAATTTGACAATTCCGTTGAAGAATCTGAGGCTCTAAGCATGTGTTCGTGTTGGAAGAATTGACAAAAGTTGGGAGATATCAAGATCATTAATCATGAGATTTTGATTGTCGATTTAGCTACTTTTGAAATCTTCTTTTGTTAAGCTAAAATATTCTCAAGTAGGATTTGGGATGATATCTTTGCAAGAACAATCCTAAGGAATCAATGATGAGTCACGATTTCAACGATTGAGATATATAATTGAAAATCGTGATTTCAATTTATTTAAGGACATACTTTTTTGACGCAAGTGTTCTATGATTTCTCCCACTACCTTACTCTACATCCTTTCTAACTGTGATCTATATCTCATAAACATTTAACTCATACATTATTTTAAAATGGGGTTTTGGTGGTCGTTTACTGACTATCAAACTATCGCAATAAACTTTCGCTTCTCTTCTCACCTTCTAGGGTTTCTTCTTACTTTCAAACGCGACATGAATTTACTCGGTTAGTTGTTCTTCGATGTTAAACTTTACTTCGTGCAATGTTTAAGTCACATAGTATATAAAAAACTTTACTTCACCAAGTTAATACTGGACAAGAACGACTTCCATTTGCGAAAGTTCAACTTTTTAAGATAGAGTTCTGCAAATTTTACCAAAGAAAATAAGTAGAGAAAATGTAATTAATACTTGATTAATTGATTGATTTGCTCCAGTATCTTGCAACTCTGGGGGACGATCTGCTGTGAGTAGAAGAAGTGGAACGAAATCTTGACTGGCCTCCACTACCTGCAAATTATTGTTACATATGATTTGATGCAAAAAATAAATTACAGTTGACAAAAGTTATGTGTAAGAACAGATTGATATCCATATCCAATTAACACAGGTTTGTAAACATTATATGCAAAGAGTATAGTTATGGAGGTAAAGAGTAAAGTTCCAGGGTTGAAGTTATGCCAGAGTTGGAGCTCTAGCTAATTCATTGGGGTGCGGTATCTGGGCTTCACCTATAGCTTATCTTAGTATTGCTTATGGAGGTGCGGTATGTGGGATTTACCTATAGCCCAAATAGCACAAAGGTTAGTAGTACATTATTATGCAAAGAGTATAATTATAGAGGTAAAGAGTAAAGTTACAGGGTTGAATATGCCAGAGTTGGAGCTCTAGTTAATTCCTTAGTATTGCTTATTGGGGTCTCATCACAGTGCATAGAGAATTGGGACCAAGTCATTATAAATATTTAACAACTGGCATTGTGAAAAAGGAAGATATTTAACAACAGTGCCCATAAATAACAGCCTCCTTGTAAATGATTGTGCTATGGTCTGTGTTGTTGTTCATCATATATGTACCACTAAATTACATATTTGGTTGTTTGATTTGATCAACCTCTGGGCTATTCCGCAACAATTGCAAAGAAGATATCATTTGTAGAATATTAATGAAAATCAAAAACTTACAGCTGGCAGAAGATTTGAGACAGCAGTGCCAGAAGATGTTATCACTACTGCTGGTCTGGAAGATCCTCTTGCATAACCAACAGCATGAAATGCAAGTGATCGTTCATCAAAGCATGATATACAGGTTATATAAGGATGCATAGAAGCAGCAACTGCAAGTGGAGATGATCTTGATCCTGGAGCAATACAAAAATACTAAAAATGAAGAAAGAATCAGATGCAATCGGAAGATAAATAAGGCTCAAACAATCTTTATTACAACTGCTGGGACACTTGTGTTTCTGGAATAACACAAAAAATACTAAAGATAGAAGTACACCAAAAGTGTATTGAAGTTGTTTAATTTACTCCCTATTAATAGCTTCAAATAATAAGTGACCCCATAATTTCATATTTCAGGCATACCACCCCTAATCTAAAATGACAGTACTCCGGTTTTGAATAAAATGGCTACAATTTAAATAAGATTAGGTATATCTGTCAAAACAGGTGAGTGGTAGTGGGGGTTTAAGTACAGGGATACTTCTTATGTGAAGTAGTTGGGGTAAGTCAGAATGACACTAACCGGTAAGCTCAGATTGATGTGAACCGTTACACCAAAACCTCGAGGTGTTAGTGAAGTCGCATATTAGGGTCTTAGAGTCCCACCACGCTTCGAACAACCAGTCTGCGGTTAGGTCTTCGCCATTGTAGCCCATACACGAGCCTCGGGGTCTTCGCCCATGCATCCCATAATACACGAACCCGGTTATCCCGGCTTTTAGACGCCCCTTTAAGCCCTGGTTATACGACAGCAGCATAACCAAAAGAGGCCGCGGAGATTCGAAACCCAGTGGAGGCTCTGATACCAAATGGTGTCAACCGGTGCACCAAAACCTCGAGGCGTTAGTAAACTCGCATATTAGTGTCTTAACAGAGATTACAACACTAAAACTCACTGTTAGACCAAGTCGAGAACATTCTTCAACTATAAGTGATGCCCACACAGCATTGATGTTAGCAGTGCATTCCCAATTTTTCTCTCTGGGATGATAAACCTGAAAAGAGGAACCCAATTTAATCACGGCCGGGACAATCTACATTGAAGGAGCAGCAAATTCAACTGATAAGAGGCCCAAATAAGCAAGTATCTAAGGCATGCCCACAACATAGAAATAACAGAGACTGGAAAGCCGAAACATAACATTACTTTGTATAAGAAATTGATAACATCTACTGCCACATTCTAGTCTTCTAGAACAGATTTCATATTATATTTAAGTTTGTTCAAAAAACTATTTATGATAGATTGTGAGATGGACCGTGACCCACGAGGCACGTACTTATTTCCGTTTTAGTAGTTGCTTAGTTAATAAATAGGAGGGGAACCTCCTAGAGTAGGTAGTTTCTTAGCTTATGAGTTTTATGTGAGTTTAGGGGAAAACTCTAAAAACCCTAGTTCCAATTTTCAGTAAATCGTTTTGCTTCCGCACTTAGTTTCTAACAATTTGGTACCATAGCGAAGTTCGTTCTGTGGGGATTTTTTATTATTATTGATTGCTACAGTGATTTCGATATCTGCTGCAGTGATTTATGTGTTGCTACAATAATTTCTGCATCAAAGCTATGTTTAATTTTAGTTTTTGCAATATATGTTCAAGTTAATGTGCAAATCACGGAGATTGAGGCGGGTATAAGAGAAAGGGGGTTGATTGAATTCGATGGAGGAAACTCGAGTATGATCCAACATAAAGAATCAATGGAGAAAGAAGCTCAACGGGTGATTGGTGTTGTGAGTGGAGAAGGTGATGTTGCGCTAGGAAGTTCACGAACAAAATCCCACAATGAGGTTGCGGTTTTGGGGCGTGGAACATACCCAATTGAAGTTCCTAATCATCATGAGATTCAACCCAAGAAAACCCAAATTGCACCAACTCCGTTACCGCGAGTTCGCCAATCAGAGAGAGAGAGAAAAAGGTCCCCGCTAACCGTCAATCTGGGTTCAGCGCTGGAAGCAGCGTGAAAGGCGTCCCCGCAAGCCGTTCCGGCGTCACCCTCGTCAGCAGCAGCAAGAGAAGCGACCCCGAGAGCCACTGTGGAGGAACCCACGCCGGCAACAGCAAGAGAGGTGTCCTCGAAGACCACCATCGAGGAGCCCACGCCGGCAGCATCAAGAAAGGGCGTTGGGACAACACCAGTGGTAGCAAAAGAGGTGTCCCCGAAGACCACCATCGAGGAGCCTATGCCGGCAGCAGCGAGAGAGGGTGTTGGGACACCGCCAACAGCGATGCCAATGATCACGGGGAAGGGAGAAGGTTCTGAGGTCGACGGAAAGGCCACTCCATCACTATGTAAAGAGTTATGGAGTACTCGCACGGTAGACCCAATGCCTCACCAATGGCCAAAAAGGGCAAGGGTTTTACCTATGAGGTTATTGACGTTCTGCGGTTCGGTTAACAGAGACAACAAAAATGGTTCAGGAGCGGATGAGTACTTGAAAATGCATAGTATTTTTCAAACGAGGGTCGAATCAAATGGCAAGGGGTTGGAAACGATAGTTGATAATGGTTCTACAGAAAACTTTATCTCAGAAGACGTAGCAGAGAAATTACATCTCCGATTGACTCCGCATCCCAAACCCTTTACGCTCCATTGGTTACAGAGGAATAATACGACTTGTCCACTATTTCGTACACAGGTAAAAATCAAGATGGGTAGCTACGAGGATACTATTTTGTGCACGGTAATTAAGATGGATGTGTGTCATTTGATTTTGGGGCAACCTTGGCAATGGGAGAGAAATGCAGTACATGTGGGAAGACCCAATGTATACATTTTCACTTGGCATGTAGTTCGGCAGAAGTGGCCATGTTTACCGTCAGTTAGGGCTCCCGTGGTTCAGCATACCAATTTTCTAGCAAAAACGAGAGCACAAGGAGTCGTTTATGCGTTGGTGTGTACGACGACGACACCCCCTACCGTAGTTCCTGACAAGCTACGACCATTGCTTCAACAGTTTTTAGATGTTTGTCACAAGCCAGAGTTACCAGAGTTGCCCCCGTTACGAAATATTCAGCACGCTATTGACTTAGTCCCGGGTGCATCGTTACCCCATTTGCCCCATTACCGAATGGCTCCTGGTAAGCATGCAGAATTACAGAGGCAGATCACCGAGTTATGTGACAAAGGTCTGTTCAGGGAAACTATGTCGCCTGTGGCAGTTCCAGCGCTTCTGGTCCCTAAAAAGGATGGGAGTTATCGTATGTGCATTGATAGTCGAGCGGTCAACAAGATTACAGTGAAGTACAGATTTTCGATTCTGAGGTTAGAGGACATAATAGATGACCTTTTTGGAGCATGGGTGTTCTCAAAATTAGATCTCAAGAGTGGGTACCATCAGATTCGTATGCGGCCAAGGGATGAGTGGAAGACAGCTTTTAAGACTAAGGATGGTCTCTACGAGTGGTTGGTTATGACATTTGGGCTATCTAACGCTCCGTCTACTTTCATGCGATTGATGACAGAGGTCCTACGGGACTGCATTGCAGAGCAGTTTGTCGTCGTCTACTTTGATGATATCCTAATCCATAGTCGAACCAAAGAGGAGCACGTGATACATGTTGAAAGGGTCTTACAGGCTCTGCGACGGCACAACACAGATTATTTCTGCAACTCAAGAAGTGTTTTGTATGGTTGATTCGGTAAATTTATTGGGTTACGTGATTTCTTCTGAGGGGATTCGAGTAGACAAGGATAGAGTTCAAACGATCAAGAATTGGCCGGTACCCACGAGTACTACACATGCACGGAGTTTCTATGGATTAGCTACATTCTATCGACGTTCTATTAACGGGTTCAGTAGCATTATGACACCTATCACATCCCTTATGGGAAACGTACCCTTCAAGTGGTCTACAAAGACAGAAGTTGCCTTCCAGTTGATCAAGCAGAAGCTTACCACAGCCCCAGTCTTAACACTACCAAATTTTTTAGGTCTTATGTTTGAGGTTACAACAGATGCTTGCAAAACAGGCATTGGTGCGACATTATCTCAGTCGGGACGACCTCTTGCTTATTTTAGTGAGAAGTTGTCAAGAGCTCAGTTACGATATTCCACATATGATATTGAGTTGTTCGCAGTTGTTCGAGCATTACGGTATTGGAGACACTATTTGGTTCACTGAGAGTTCGTTATCCATTCAGACCATGATGCACTACGACATATGCACAGTCAGCAGAGGGTATCTACCGATAGGCAGGCAAAATGGTTCGAGTATCTACCGATAGGCAGGCAAAATGGTTCGGGTATCTCCAGAGTTTTCAGTTCCATGTACTATATATCAAAGGCAAGGAGAATGGGTTCGTCGATCGGATCAATCGTACAACTCACCTTTTGGTCACACTTAGCACCTCGGTTTTTGGGTTCGGCGAGTTACGAGAGTTGTATGCAGGAGATGATTTCTTGGGCAGATTTATATCTCCTGTAAACAAAGGCACGGCATTCTTGATGATTACTTCTTATATAGGATGATTATCTTTTCAAAGAAATGACGTTATGTATTCCTTCTTCTTTAAGAGAGACTCATTTCAGAGGTTCACGCAGGGGGTTTAGGGGGACACTTCGGAGTGGTTGCAGGAGAAATACTTATGGGGCTCGATGCGACGTGATGTCAACACTTTTATACGAAAGTGTTATTCTTGTGCAACGGCAAAGGGAAAAGAACAAAATACGGGTCTATACACTCCTTTACCAATACTGACATGCCCTTGGAGAGACATATCGATGGATTTTGTAACAGGGTTACCTAAGGTTAGGGGTTTTGATTCCGTTTTTGTGGTGGTCAACAAATTTTCAAAGATAGCACATTTCATTCCTTGCAGTAAAACAAAGAACGTCGCAAACGTCACCCGTATATTTTTTTTAGAGATTATTCACTTACACGGAGTACCCCACTCGATCACGTCAGACAGAGATAGGCGATTCACAGGGAATTTTTGGGAGACATTATGAAGGTTACTTCGCTGCAAGCTACGTTTTTCTATAGCTTTCCACCCACAGAGGGATGGGAAAACAAAGGTCGTCAATCGCATTTTGGGTAATTTGCTGAGATGTATTACAGGAGATAGGCCAACGGAGTAGGATTTTGCTATATCGCAAGCTAAGTTCGCATTTAATAGCTCTGTCAACAGCTCCACAAGACTATCTCCATTCTAGATTGTGACTGGGTACAATCCTGGTACCATACTTTATTTGGCTCCTATTCCTCAACTTGTTCCAGTTTCAGATAGTGCTACAGAGTTTGCTGAAGCTATTCGGTCTCTCCATACAGACGTGCGACAACATCTAGAGAACGTTTATGCAGGCGTGTCAAGGACTGCGTAGATAGACATCGACAAGAGGTAATTTTTTTCACCAGGAGACCTTGTCATGTTATACATTGAAAGGGAACGCCGAACAGGTGTAGCTTCTAAGCTTCTACTACGCAAGACGGAGCCTTTTACAATTATTCGGAGGTGTGGCAAAAACGCATATGAGATTGATCTTCCAGGCAACCGTTCCAAGGTAGTAAATGTCAAGTTATTATCACACTATCATTGGCAGGGTTCACCACCATTACCAATATCTCCTATACCAAGTATCCGTTATCAAGACGATATAGATGAGATTTTTGATCAGAGGGTTGATGATTTGGGGCGAAGATAGTTCCTTATACGTTGGATAAATAAAGGAAAGGAAGACGATTCTTGGATATCAGAAGAGACTTTTGCGAGTTTCGACCTAGTTTTTTACGAGGATTATATGGGGGAGAGTTGATAGATCGTGGGATGGACCGTGACCCATGAGGGACGTACTTATTTCCGTTTTGGTAGTTGTTTAGGTTAATAAATAGGAGGGGAACCTCCTAGAGTATGTAGTTCTTTTAGTTTATGAGTTTAGGGGAAAACTCTAAAAAACCTAGTTCCAATTTTCAGTAAATCGTTTTGCTTCTGTACTTAGTTTCTAACAATTTAGATAAAATTAAGCTAATGATCTTGCATTTTCTTGATGAAAGGATGATAGAGATGTTGAATTAATCATCGAGAAATTATTATACCATGTTAGTAGAAACAACAATGGTTGGGGAAAGCATGAAAGAGAACTGAGAAGATGCTGAAGCCCCTTCCTGCAAGAACCAAAGATCAATAAAAGCAGTAAGACAACAAGGACCTTAACCATAATGAGAAACATGCATAACTCTGACCATCGTTATCCATTTTTATTATCGCAAAAATCATTGATATTTGCACGTTTCCAGAAACAAACGTGAAAATGAATATATCTAGCCTGTGATTGACATAGAGAGGTCATACAGTAAACAAATCACCATGCATATCTCCAGGAAGAAAAGCATTTAACATCCATACTCTACAAGAGAATGAGGGAAGTAACCACTGAAGGACTAGCTATTTCTTGGAAAAGGAAGAATTACCATTTGCGAGTGATCAGCTTCTTTATGTTTCGGAATAAAGGAGTGTGCGTTTATGTATATCTGTAAAAAAAAAAATTATTGATAAAACATAGGAACGAAGAAGAAAATAGATATATAAATACTCCACAACTAACTCAATTTCATTCCAAATGACGTTCATTGCTCATATTAAAATGGAAAGATAGTAAATATATATGATATCCCCAAAATTTGCTTGAATCGCTAATTAATCGAGATACACTTATGGAAAGATATCATTAATCAGAATAGATGATAGCATTAGATTGTTGTTTGATTATTTAGGTCCTCCAAATTATATATATATGATTCAAGCATAGGCGACAAAAATTGAGACGCATAGGCGACAAATGCGATTTATGTGACCTGGAATCCCATTGCACCTTGCCCTAAAATGGGAGTGATCACAAACCCGTTGCAAATTGTCGTATTTTATTGCATATCGCCGTTTTTTGTTGCATATTATCGCATTTTCTAATGTGACACATTTTATAACATGTCATAAAGGCGAGAAATTAAGTCAAACAAGATAGAAAGCACAAAACAGGAAAATATTGTGCAGATACACGTGGAAAGTACCATATACAATAGAGTAATTCTTAAATCTAGTATATGATACAATTATGAAAAGTATAATATTTTAAAAGAGTAGGAAATTGCGAGCAAAACCTAAAACAGAAAACACCTAGGACCAAGAACTTTCATAAAATCAACGGTGTATTATTTTGTTACCTGGCATATTTGGATTTCCCCGTTATGGTTTGTTAATTGCTACTTCATAATGAGGCTAGAATATTCAAGTTATTTGATCGTTGCTACTTGGTATATTAGGATAGCTCAGTTACTGATTTTCTAAGTGTGTTAATTATATGCTTTCCATAATGAATATATTACACATAGATTTATATGCACATATTTTAGGAATATATCCAATTTTTGTCTACTGTGTAACAATATTCGCTACATTAGCAGTAGCATTTTTAACTCATGGCCACATCGCATCGTAACATGCATTAACTACCTTGATGTTTACTATTTCCACTGATAACTTGGAACCAAATAATACAACAAATCACCTTAACATTTTGAATTCAACAGCTGTGGAATGAATACCATTTGGAGATTTTTATCCGGCACCACATCAGACTTCTTAGGGGCAGAGCCCATGCACTTGTTGTGGCAGATATCTTCAGCCGAAGAATAACAAATGACCTGAAACTTGATAGAAATGGAATAAATATAGAGGACATTATAATGATGAATGGTATAGCTGTATCTTAAATCAGAAACGGCAATATAAATCTAAATCCCAAAATAAAACGTGTTCTACGAATATAACCAATCAACCTGCACTCCACCTAACCGCATCCCACCCACACAGACACCTACCATTGTAGCAACATAGCTCCTTCTATAGACATGACTTGTCATTGGATGAGCACAAGATGGAACTAATTAAGCAAGATTCGTGGATTATATGTTTTGGTTAGGGGAAAAGGAAAATTTAATATTACCCACTACAAGTTTCTAAAACTGCCTGAAAAATGCAACCTTAGGACTTCATTTCTTGACCTTTTGTATCTTTAGTGATTAATCCAAATACCTTAAGCACCTTTTGTTCGGTGTACAGAAGACATAAAAAAATTCAGTCTGCAATGAAATCTATGCCATCTCAAAAGTAACCTCGTGTTCATGTTTATAGAGGTTACCCATTTGCATAGGTTAGAAGGGTAAATCGTCGAATTACTTTATTAAATACAACTCCATACAGTGAATTCCATTGTTTATGATACTGAAAACGTGTCAAATATTGACAAAGGTTGCATTTGCATAATCAGGATTAAACTGATCAATGGTGTAAATAACCCTTAGCCGAGTGTGTTTGGGCAAGTTAACTTTTCTATTAAGGTATTGTAAGAAATTGTTCAGAAGTTCTTTAATAAACTCAATTTAGAGAGATAAGTTTGGTTTATAGATTTTAGAAAAAGACGTGTCTAGAGGCATAAAATATGATAGATCTACAAATGTTTAAGAAGGGTAAACTAAGACTTGTTCCTTCTACTAAGCATATATCATTAGGCTAGATTGAAATAATTTAGAAAGATTGTTGGTAATACATATTCAAACAAATATATCTTTCTAAAGAACATTATAGTTGATCTTAAGTGTGCATGAGAGTTCAAAATATTTTATTGTCCCAATTATGGACTGGATCTGTGCATTTATAGAAGATTGTGCATTTACCCAAGATGAACCTATACAGTTTTCAGCATAATCAAAGCCCCCGGTGATTGAGATTGGAGAAGTATCATTTTTGGCAGATCACAAGATATTCATTATTCAGAACTTCCAAACTCTTACTAATATCTTTCAAGTCTAACAGAATGGTAAAAGAGAACAACCTTAGACTACCTGGTAGAGAGATGACTCAAGAGAATGAATTGCTTTCTCGAACGTACAAATTGAAGAGTCATCCCACGCCAATGTCGCTGCTAAGACAGATCCCCTCTCATACTCATCCAGCTCAATCTGTTGATACACAACTATCATTTCCAAGAGAATGTAAAATATATATTAATTCCATATCCTGAAATAAATAAATAAACTACAGATCAAAGCTCAAAAAACAACTAAAATTCATGCATCAACTGCATAGTCATCAAACTTCTAGTTCCAAGGGTCAATGACAAGCATGGGAAGCAAGAAAATAAGGCAGCATAAGGTCAAATTTTGCACAAGTGAAAAGTAAGTAAATGATGTAATTAGCTTAAAGCCTTCCCAACGAAAAAATCAACATATTAAATTTATGTCTGTGTGTCTATGTTAGTGTGTGTCTAAGTGTCTGTGTTAGTGTGTCTGTGTTAGTGTGTCTGTATACATAAATTACCTGAGGGATAAAAAAGTAACTTGAGCTTTTCTCGTGCTTCAGAAAAGATGATTCTATGTCAATATGATTATCCACGAATCCATAAGCCCTTATCATGGGTGAGTCAATCGAAAGATATCTGCAAATGTATCAATGACCCCACGGCACATGTTAGCTACTTCACCCAAATATAAATAAACTTTGCAAATACAACATGGATAAATTAAACTACTCTAAATCAATTCCAGACAAACTAAAAACGCAAAGACCTCTCGTGGCTAATAAAAAAGAGCAGCAAGTCCTATAAACGGACTAACCATTTATTTCTCTTATTTTTCTAAGAAGAAAAATGCAGATTGTTTGTACAGGATATATATTCGGAATGCTCATTGATGCGTTACAAGGAACTGAGTAAGTGACAAAACTAAATACAAACTTATGTTTGATCCTTTCATAGAAATTATAAAAGTATCGTGTGAAATAAAATACTTTCAACATGCATCAGCTTGATACAAGTTGGATATCCAAATGACACTTGGGACAGTATCGACAGTATCAAATGATTGAATATCAAAATGTATCATTGTGAACTTAGAGTGTCTATGTTATTAAACCACGGTGATAATGGATGATCCATGTAATCACTTAAACCCTCTTGCATGTTTTCTATGCAGGACATAATGCATAGAATTTGGCAGTTGGATGGACTGTGTTGTTGATCCTTTAGGGCTCACTGCTTATTATGAATCCCAAATTGGGAAAGATCTGAAAGTAAACCATCTTCCAGTTTACAGAAAAAATCTTTAAGAATTCATAGAAGGCCGAATTTATGTTCAATGTCTGCAAACTCTTGCTTCCCACTCAAAATTACATAACAGCACGTAAATTTCACCGGAAACGGGATGAGATTTATCAGAAGCTACAAAAACATGTATCTTCCCACCCATTTCAATACAACTAGAGCCCGCACACCTCTTCTGCACCCTGTTCACCTTCATTGCCGCCCCAACCTAAGTCTACTATCTTTGTAGGACAGTGGTTGTTATAGTCAGTCTTTACTAAGTCCGACAGTCTTTTATGTAGTATGTTTTTTGTGTTTTTATAGTTATCTGGAGTCTCTGATTCGTTAGGTCTGTAGAATTTGGAACTTTGACTTTGATAATTGAATACAGTAGGTTCTTGTGGGTTCAATCTTTTCTACCCTTCTCTCTTGTACTACGCCAAGCTCACTCCAATGGAATGGTATGATTATATGGTCAAAACAGCAGTAAAAGCATATTTATTTGAGATGGAATAGTTATCTATATGATCAAATATCAGCTAAATCTGAAAATGCACATGCAATTTATTAGACGTACTTCCTAATGGGGCACCTTAAGACCGAATATGACAAATCACTGTTGTTGTTTTTTCAGATTTTGTCCAAAAATGGCGTTCTTACCATTTGTCATCTATTTGAGCATTCACTATAGTTAATCTTTTTGGTATAGCAAATCAATAATTTGATCAACCATATTACCATTTATTAGAGATGGTCCTAAAGTAATAAGTAACTTCATGTGACGTAGAAACTACACGGACGACATAACATCATATTGCTTTGACGATATTATAAAATGTTATGTTATTCTGGATAGACTGTATAGTTACATCGAACTGAATCTAGATCTGTTAATACAAATTATGAAGCTTAAAACAATATGTTGTTCATATGAAAAAGTAATGCACACATAAGGAGCGTGTTGACTGAAACAGGGAAATATGGTAACCTTTTTATCCATCTCCACTCACTTAAAGCATCAGAAATAAAAAGCTTTGAGGAAACTGCAGAACCTACTCCAAAAATTCTGAACCTTCCATCAAAACAATGTGTCTCGATAATTGGATTGTCAACATCCATCTTAGAAAGAAAAAACTGAGGAAATACTCCCGACAATTGAGGCTGAGTGCATAGCCAACTAAAAGCCTTTGCACTTGGTGGCACTGCAACCTGCACGCGTACAGATACAAAAATATCAATAGTACTCATAAAATAACTAATTATATACTTTCGTCCAATAATTTACAAATGAAAGATAATCAAATTCCTAAAATGGTCCAGAGCTCATTCATGATTACATAGTTTACTACATTGACAGTATTCACTAATACATAGTTTACAAGAAAATACAAATAGTAAAACTAATACTAACCTGAAACCTCAGAATACCGCTTCTAGCACACGGCCGCTTCGACTTCCACTTCTGGACTTCCTCTTTAATCTTAATGAGTCCGTGCTCTAGCGTCAAAGCTGGAGGTAATGTGTGTGTATGATTAAGCTCTACTGCCAATAGTAACTCAGACTCATCGGTTTCTAATTGCGGAATACCGGGCACAGAGTTTGCGCGAAGGCGAATAAGGTTGGAAACATGGGGAGTAGTGAGGGAGTGATTTTGGAAGAATTGGAGTTTTGGGTATCGGGTTTTGAGTTTTTTGGTTGATCTTGGCAGTTGTTGTAGAGGAGGTGTGAAGGCATTGTGTCCCTTAATCATCATCTGAGAGAGAGAGTGTGTGAATGAGTGATGAAGAAGTAGATATCCACGACTTTAAGATGAGACCGCAAGAACCATATACGATGGTTACAGAAGTAACGCCAACTCATATGGATCTTTTCACTGAAGCTTGCAATGTTTCAAAATAAATTGTACTTTCTCCCAATTTCCATAAACGACACAGAGGCTATTAGTTGTTTTTTATCTGAGAAACTGAATATCTCATCAATTTTGTTAAAAACAACATACTATATAAGCCCTAAATTAACACATATCACATATCGGAGCGTGCAACTCCCCTTTCACACACACTCTCCCAATCCACACGCGTTATTGATTCTCGTAGTGGGTATTGACATTGACTCGTTGCCTAATATTATTCGCTTTAATACAAGGTTTACCTAACCAAAAAAATAAAATGATTTGTCACTTTTAGTTAGGCGCTGAACAAAACTTGCTTCATTTCTCCACTTTCTTTTTGTTGAGAATAGAGGTAGCTATTCTTTCTTCCCTACGAAGAACAAAACGCGGAAATCGCCAACACAATAAGTAAATCAAACAAATACAATAAAGAAACACAATGAATTTACCCGGAGGAGGGAAGTAAAAAACCATTGCGGATGAAAAACCACTCCCCACGAATTATACACTATGATATCAAACGGGTTACAATGATCTCTCAAGCTTCTCAAGCTTTAATAGAGTTTCTCAAACCCTAGCCTCCCTAAGGTTAAACTCACCAAAAAATAGGTTAACAAAATAACCTAAGTCCTCTTTATATACTAGAAGATCAAAAATATAAGTAGTACGAATCTCGAGTACACACGCTCCAAATAAAACGTAAAGAAAACATATTGGTAAAATGGCAAGCACCACCACCAGGGTGGTTTAAACTGAACACTGACAGATCTTCTTTCAGCAATGCCCTCTCTGGGGCTGGAGGTATCATACGCAACTCACAAGGAGAGATGAAATTCGGTTACAGCGTGGCGCCAGGAACTGGCACAAACACGACAGCTGAACTTTATGGACTACTACATGGCCTCAAATTCTGTAAGGAAAACAACTGGTTTCTACTCGTGGTCGAAATGGATGTTGAAGTTATAGTGAACTGGCACAAACAAATAGGCATCTGCCCCAGCAAGTTTTAAACCATATGGAAAATGATCTGTCAACTCAACCAGGAACTCCAAATCAACATGGTTCACACGTACAAAGAAGGGAACGGATCCGCTGACGGTCTCTCCAAGTTGGGAAGTATACAACTGAACCTCGTGTTCTGGTCTGTTGCAGCACTACCTAAACAAATACGAGCCTCCTACTTTCTTGAAAAATTAGGGGTTGCAGCTATTAGACACTGAACCTTTTGTAATATTCGGAGGTCATGCTTTAAGTCCCTCTCTTGTTTTGATCTTGTATATTTAAATAAAAACCCAATTTGCGCACACACAAAAAAGTACGGATCTCGCGGCATAACTCTAACATCTAAGGCAAACTTACTCGAAGTTCGTTCGAACGACTCCAAGCTCGTTCAAGCAACTTTGCGATAGTTGGTCTCCAACCCTAGAAACATAACATCTCGTTCGAACGACATCCAAGCTCGTTCGAACGAGATTAACTCATGGGCCAAAATTCCATGGAGTACATGAGTTCGTTCGAACGACTATTAAGCTCGTTCGAACGACTTCGACAATTTCCCAACTTTGACAATCTCTTCAATTCGAGTTCATACCCAACACTCTTCTCATTCAAACGACTCAACCTCCAGCACCCAACACTACTACCCTAATTCTCCACACAACCTATAATTAAGCAAGAACATTACACCGACGCAACAATCGATGGAAAATTATAATCACACCGCCCGATGCCAAAATCGTAAAGCGGTAATAGAAAGATTTATCTCGCACAACAAATGGCCCGCACACCCACCTTCACCCCTCCATATTCATCTTGATTGCATGAGGAGCGTGGTTGTGTTGCTGGAGGGTAAAACTCATATATCGAAGAAAGTTACGATAATCACGGTGAGAAAAAAACTAAAATCTCATAGATTTTTTGACCTTTAGCCATGTGCTTGATAAAATGTCTCATATAAATGTTTTGATGTTTAAAACAATGTGTTTGATAAAATGTAATGTTGGTGATGATGTAGGGGGATGCTCTTAACTTTCGTGACGGTATGCTTATGATTGTGAAAACCTACGACAAGTTGTATAAAGAACAAAAGGCTTGGCTAACGAATTCCCCATTCGGTAATTTTTCAAATGTTTTATAGGAAAAATCTATAGATATTAGGCACTCAGAAAAATGATAGAACTTTAGTTCAAGGCCTCTCGGAGAGGTGGTGGCCGACCACCCACACGTTCTACTTAGTGGATATGGAGATGGGTTTTACTCCGTTAGACTTTTACATGATAACGGGGATAGCTATCGGGGATCCCAGAAATTGTCCATTGTTGTTTAATTTTGATTATAAAAAGTTGGGAATATATGGCCAATTTGTTTCCACTCTAGGGGAAAATTATTTACATTCGGGGGCTGTAAAGATAAATTGGATGAAGTAGTTTATTGAGGCGAACAAAAATGATCCCATGATACGACCATTATTGACCCGGGTTTTTATATTTTTCCTAATAGTCAAACTCTTCTTCCCCGGTAGTAAAAGTATGATTAGGTTGGGTTATTTGGCCGCGATTGTCGACCTAAATAGGTTGGATGATTACGATTGGGGTTCTGCCATTTTGGGGGCTTTATGCACGGCCCTTGATGCTTACTCTTTGAGCATGAAGGGTTTGTGTGGTTGGTAGAGTTTGCTTGAATATTGGTATTATGAATATTCAACAAATCTCCACACTATGCTTCAATATGAGGCAACCAATGATGCGCATCTCTATTTCTCAATATTAACTCGATAGACGAGGGTAAATTTAATGGAGAAAGTTAATAGGGGGATGCACAACAACGTGAGCATTGCTAGGGTTCAAAATGAGATGCGGGGGTTAAACAATCTCATATGTCCATGGGACTCATATTTAGAGATGCAACAAGGTTTAGAGTTGCATCTCTAAATTATTTAGAGATAGAACTCTTTCAATAGAGATGTGCACCTCTATTGCATTTTGCAACCACTAGGGGCACATTTAGACACAAGATTTAGACACGCCCTTAGCAGTTGTACGATGGTTTTCACGAAAAAGGGTACCTCCCTATGTTCTTAGCATTCCGCATGCTTGGTATTTGGGGGAGCGGTGTTCTCTTCAGGAATTTGGGGTTACACGTATTACAGCGGATCCTTTACCCTCTCAGGATATGTTTGGGGATCATCGAATACTTGGGATCGTTATCTAGACCAGCTTAGAGGTCAAGGATGGGTAGATGGTGAGCAATTTCTAGTAGATCACATCAACTACGATTTATACTGGGCTAGGGTTTTCATACCGTGCATTTTACTAAACTACTCACAGAAGATCAACGCTGATGTGATCGGTCCAAGAGCGGTTAGAGGGCAGATTATTCATCTGAGGTTTGCACATTCCATGCCAAAAGAGGCATAGTTCACATAGGAGGACATGAATACCAGTACTGATCCTGTATGATGATTTTGAGTTATTGATATTGATGGCATTGATAGGTTGTTTGACGTACCTCGCCTTAACGATGTCCACGGGTACTATTTACTGGTTTATATCATGATACAGAGGTAAATGGTTAATTTTATATTATAACTTTTTTATATCATTTTATTTACATATATAAATTTTGCTCATGACACCTTTTATTATTGCAGTACACGCAATATCTAGATGAGTCTAGACGTATGCATGTTGGTGGCCAACAGATTGTGTATGATTGGACGGCTTCGATGTACGAGTATTATACTGGTGTGATCAGTAACAGAGACGAGACGATCAGAAAGAAATGCCCAGGTACAGGAGCTTTACGATCAAAATCAAGAGCTGGAACAATCTATTGCAGAGTTGTAGGAGTAGCTTGATCGATACCAGTTGTGATAATTTGTCATTTATCATTATGTTCATCTTTTGGACTATGTCGTTATATTTTAATTTTGGACTATGTCGTTATGTTTTAATGTTGAACTTATTAGCTTTACATTTGAACTATGTCGTTATGTTTTTATTTTGGCTTATGTCGGTATGTTTTAATGTTGGACTTATTAGTTTTACATTTGAATTATGTCGTTATATTTTTATTTGGAATAATATGTCTTCTACCTTTATTTCCCTTAAGACTTCGCATTTATTTCCCTTAAGTTTCCCGCCTTTATTTCCCATGTGAAATCATTTGGCATTTTCTTAAAGAAAAAAAATAAAAAATTTAAACCTGGCCGATTGATTTGGTATCAAAGTTATGAGATGCCAAATGATTTGGCATCTAACAAAAAATCCATCTAAGTAAATCGCGCCGAATGATTTGGATGGCTTTATTTAGATGGCTAGCTTTATTTAGATGGTTTTTACGTTAATTGTGAAATAATTTGGCATATAACAAAAAAGTCGTCTAAACAAAACTAGCCGACTGATTTGGCATATGTAAAGATTAAAGCTATATTATTTGGCATAATTTTGCCATAAAAAGTCAAATCATTCGGCTACATTTAAATTTATAACACACTTGTGATGATGATGTTATTGGTCCCTATTCAATTTCAAATTTACCCCCAAACTTAAGTTTCTAATTTCAAAATCTCCCGCTCGTTTTTGTCCCTCCCAGAGACCGAGTAGGGGCAGGGATCATGTATTAAGGATAAACTTGTAATTTCAAAATCTCAATGTTAGGGGTAAATTTGTAACTTTTTTTGATTGCAATAGAATCAAGAAATCGTTACTGAGTAACCATAACAGCTGTAACTAACAACAGTAATAGTAACAGTAACGGTAACAGTAACAATATCAGTCACAGTCACGCACGCCGACTCGAATTCCTCCAAATATAAATCCCTCCAAAACCCTAATTTGTTTCATATATCTCTCTCTCTCAACTTTCTCTCTCTAAAGAGTTTCTCAATCGATTTGTCCACCATTGAAGCTTCAACAACAGCTTAAATCTCCCTTTCATCTCTCTTTATATTTTTTCTTAAACTGAAGCTTTAATGGCGACTCATCTTCAACAATCGATCACAATCGCTTCTCTCTGCCTTTAGGGTTTCAGATACTCTCTAAAACTCTCTCAAAATCTCACTATCTCCAACGAAATGATTGACGATGATTTCACAAGATTCTTCAAGAAAATGGTAATTCGATTGGATTCCTTATCTTCTCATCTTTGTTTTGGTATCTTATTATATGTGTTGATGTTGGTTTAGGGTTTACTTTTAGGATCCACGACCAAAATGTTTTACATTGTAAGATATACTAAAGGTATTCTTTCAAAATCCCAGGAGTTTGATTTAGCGGTGAGTGAGCTAAATGTGATCGAGAACAGCCTCGCACTTATTGGTCATCTTGCCATAAGAATTAATCCGGCAATCGCAAAGCCAAAAACTGGCCGCGAAATTATTGTAAAGTTTTTTTTTAAAATTTGTTTTTCGTTTTACACTCAGTTTTCATTTATGGTTTGATATCTGATATCAGGAGGTAGCAGTTGGCAAAGTATTGGAAATTAGGGCCCAAATTGCTAGAGTGGAAGAAACCCTCAATGCTGCCTCATTGGTTTCGAGGGCACCGGGTATGAGTACAGTGGGAATAATCTTCAACACTCGATCACCATCATCATCGTCTGTCTCTTCTAAGGTGGTTTCACATATTATCTCTCACACTCTCTCATTGTTTCTTCTCTCTCTCTCTACGGTTTTTATTTGATGAAGAATCTTGACGATGGAGTAGTTTCTGGAGACACTACCGGCACTACGAATAAACAAAACAAATTTGGCTTATAAAAAAAGGTTCATAGGCGTTAGTCCCCCTGGTCGCAGTACTACCTCTTCTACGGCTTCTTCGGTGGTACACGCCCACATCGTTATTACTACCTCTATTACAACTTCTCCGGTGGTAGACGCTTCCGTCAGTACTACCTCTGCTCCGATCCTGAAGCCTACAAACCAACTGAAAAGGAGAAGCGAGAAGACTGAAGAGAAAAAAGATGAAGATATGTTGGACGAGGAGAAAAATCATGAGTGTTCCGATGAAATCTCATCCGATAACTGCTCCGACCAGACTTTCGATGACAGCTCCGACCAGACTTCCAATTAGTGTTGCGTATATTTTTTAATATTTGATTTAAATAGTTGTGCGCTGAATTGGCGCGGTGTATTTAAAAAAAAATTAATAAATAAATAAATAAATAGTTTTAATATGTGTTTTCAATTTTAATTTTGAAAGTTAGAAAATACTTTTCCAACGGTAACAAATTTTACAAACGATCATTAGAGAAATTGAAAACACAGCGGTCATTAGGAAAATTGAAAAACACAATTGTCAAATTATGCAACGGTAACTGCAGAGAAAACAACGGTCAAATTTATTTAAAACGTTCTCAAACCAGATAACTAATGTTCACTCTCAACTCTCAACTTTCCTCTCTCTTCTCAGCTCATCTTATAAATTGTATTCTTCGCTTCAGCCTCTCACTATTTTCATTTGAACAAATGGATAAGAACAATCAACAAAATAGCTAGTTCGGCTTCCAACATTTTTTATAAAATAACTCAAACTCACCCCTCTTCCTCCTCCTCAATTCTCTCAAAATTAATTTTATCGGTCACAATTCTCTCAATCACAGTATTCTCAGCCACATTACCCACAATACTCTCTACCTCATTACCAATTTTATCCAGCATCGGAAGGATCTATGTCGACTGGCTTTAGCAATCCAACTTCGCTCGTGTCACCATCAATTGTACGAAGAAAATACGATGAAGACGAAGATTTGCTAATTGTATCAGCATGGCTAAATACTAGCTTTGATGAAATTCGTGGCGCGACCCAAAGGCTACAAGTTTTTGGGATCGGCTTCATAATTATTTTGTAGAACATAGAGAACTTGAGTCACATCATAATGCAGGTTCGATACAAAATCGGTGGGGCGACAACCAAAAATATGTTAACAAATTTTGTGGGTACTATGCTAACATTTCAGCAAGTCGTAAGAGTGGTGAAAACTTCAATGAAGACGGCAAGGTATGTCAATTATTATACAGTAGTGAAATATGTTAATACAACAATTATTAACGTAGGCAATTGTTCTATTTTGTAACAGGTAGAGAAGGTGAAAATCATGTATAAAAAGATTGAGAAGAAAGAATTCAAGCTAGTACATTGCTGGAAGGAACTTAAATTGCACAAAAAGTGGCAAAATTATGTAGAAAAAGTTAATGACCAACTGCATCAACAAAGTTCTACTTCATCTCGTAGACACAATTCAAGTAACAACTCATCTCCAATAACTGACTTGAATGAAGATGACGATGAAGTGGTGTCGCCAAACAAGAATCTGCACCCTAAGGGAAGGAAAGCATGAAAAAAGTTAAGGGCGAAAGGGAACAAATGATGAAATTCCCAGAATCTCATAGCTTTCGGAGCTTATGGGAAGCTGCATTGAAGATATGAAGAATGCACATGAGAGGAAGTTTAAACTACAAGAGTTTAAACACGATGAACGTATTATGCGTATGAATATGACAAACGATATGGATGAGATGACAAAACAGTTCTATGAGCAGGAGAAGAAGAACATTATGGCGATGAGAAGTTTGTTTCCGTGATTAATTCTTTTGTTGCCAATTCAAATTTCTATGTTTTATTTTTATGTATTAGGTTGGTCGTGGGATTTTTTATTTTAAGGAGCTAGGCTCAGTACCTCTTGTAATTTTATATTTTCCTACAAATAAAATTTTTGGGGACACTTATTGCAATACAAAAAACATTCGATGATAAATAACGTGACATTATTAAACGTTACAAAACACCTAATGTGCATTTCAACTAGAATAATTATCAGTGCAGTGGTTCCATAAATGTTTCACAAGCTCGGCTTTGAGAGTACAATGAGAAGCCTCATTTCGTAGTTGAAGGTGTCAATCAACGAATTGATCAAAATTCTCATTTTCGTTGGAGATAACTTTTATTGGTGGGACGGATTTAATTTGTTCATAGTCAAAATCGGTAATATACAACTTTATCTCATCCTCGACAATCATATTATGCATTATAATACACGCTATCATTATTTTAGCAAGATCGTCGGGATCCCAGCAACGTGCAGGTCCCCGTATAATTACAAAACGTGCTTGCAATACTCCAAATTCTCTTTCTACATATTTTTTTTTGACTCTTGTTGTTGCGCAAAGTATTTATTCGCAGCTCCACGCGGTGAAGGAATAATTTTCACAAATGTAGACCATGTCGGGTATATCTTATCTATTAGGTAATAACCATGAGTAAACGGTACTTCATTAATCTCGAAATTGGCCTTAGGAGCACGAACTTCTACGAGGTCAACAAATAGGTTAGATTGTTGTAGGACATTGATGTCGTTATGAGATCCAGGCATCCCAAAAAAATCATGCCAAATCCACATATCCTACAAAACAACTGTTTCTAGAATGATAGTCAGTTGAAAACAATGGCCCTGGTACATCCCATGCCATGCAGTAAGACAATTCTTCCATATCCAATGCATGCAGTCGAGGCTCCCTAACATTCCTAAAAACTATCGAAGTTCACCTTCAATCAACAATCGTGCGACATCATCACTATTCGATCTCCAGAGATATTCCTCGCCGAAAACTTCTATAATCGCAGAACATAAACTCTTTAAACATTTTGTAGCTGTGGTTTCCCCAATTTTCAAATATTCATCTATAAAATCACCAGAAACTCCATAAGCAAGCATTCTCAAAGCAGCAGTTATCTTCTGAAGGAAAGAAAGGCCCAGGGTACCAGCATTATTTTTCTTATGTACGAAGTACGGATCGTGAGCTACAACAGAGTCAAAAATTCAGAGAAACAAATGACGCCTCATTCGAAACCTCCCACGAAACAGGTAGTCAGGGTAAAGCGGTACATCGGCAAAATAATCATGAAAAAGTTTGGAGGTGAGCAGCAATTCTATTTCTCGGTATGGACATGCGAACGCTCCTATTTTCATGGTGGAGCCTCTGTGTTTCCACAATCGCCAACGTCATTAGGATAATCATATTGTCATCAGAAGATGATGAAGAGGTGAAAAGAAACAATAAGTGGAATACCGTTTTGATGAATCACCATTTCCTGGTAACAACTATTTATAACCAGAATACCCAAATTAATATTTGCCAAAAATAATGCCTAAAATAAGATAAGACAATAAATATTTGTTAAAAACAAGGGCTATTAAAGATAGGACATTAAATATTTTCCAAAAACAAGGCCTCAAAAGATAAGACATTAAATATTTATCCGCTAGTTAAGATGACAATAAATGTTTGATAATAAATATCTTAAGTGTTTTAAAGATGACGATAAATGTTACGAAGTAAATGTTTTATAATATTTAAATTTTATTAAGTTACTATAATACTACATTCTATTCCATTCTATATTTGATACAAATATATATCAGTCATTCCATAGCAATGAAGATCAAACATATAATTGTTGTTTTTCAACCAACATAAAATATGGGAGGCTTCTCAAATAAATCATGATCCAATCATTCACTCCCGAAGATGGAAAAAAAAGTGTAAAGTTCTTAACCACGGACTAATGGTTCACTTACTAGACATAATTATACTTTGAGAAAAAATACTGAAAATCTTTTGTTTATTCCTCAACTTCTGTTTAACCTGGTTCTTGAAGGCTACTAATGCAGTAAGTCCCTCATCGGGTCGTCGTGATGGGCTTTCTTCATTCGATAAGCCTCCATATCTTCAGTAGTTACATGTAATACAGAACGTAATGCTACAAGAATTAGCTTCAATATACTTAAACTTTGCTACTTACAAGAATATTTTTTGAAGAGAAAAAAAAAAAATCGAAACGGCATACCTCATCATTCCATCTCACATTATATTTGCGGTTTCTTTCATTCCGTTTTTCCTTCTTCTATTTATTCTCCTGCAAGAATACAAAAATACTTAATTGCATTCTCAAAGGTTAACTATCAAAAACAGTAAATCATCTAAAAGTGCTATCGGGACAATCTATAAAAAATGTCCATCACTTCAGAATCCATGTCGGTATAATTTTGAATATTTTTTATTCTTTTGGGGCACATATCATTTCCGGATATGAATAATTTCTCCTACCATTTCAGTTTCCTCCAACTTCTAATGGATTTGAGATATGAAATGAAATCAATTACAGTCTGCATGTTGTGATTAAACTTTAACTATTACTTACATAGAAGTTGTATGCGCTTTGTGTATGATTAAGAGTAGAAACTCAAACACCTAAACAACATTGCATGCAATTATAAGGTCCAATGGGTGCAATGCTCGCATACTAAACACTCATCTAGTGTCAATGGGGGCGTACAATAACCAAGCAAAACCCCAAGTAATCCATCGAAAACTACAAAATACACAAAGGCTAACAATTAGACTTGTATTTATTCTTCACCAAATTAATCTCATAAACTCAAAGTCTCCACAAAATGAGCTCAAAACCACCTAATCCTCCACACTAACAACACTACACTATCCAAAAACTAATAAACTTCAACTAATTCTTACCACACAAAACACCATTGTTACATCATATCACACACCCACTCTCATAACATAAGCTAATCACACTAAACTAAAATTTATAGCTCAAATCACTAAATTTCACACAATATGTATCAAAAACACCGCCAAATCATTATCAAAAAATACATAAAATTAAGCATTTATGAGTTAAGTATGATGCAGTGAGAGATCAAAGCAGAGCTCGAAATGCAAATGCATCAATGTGTGTGAGAGAGAGAGAGTCTATGTATCTATATCTCTCACAATGAGACTGACATATCTGAGGTCATATTAAGGGATCGATTGATGCTTCCGCGGCCTCAATTCTACTAGTGCCTGTGCAGTAACTGTTTCTAATGAATTGTTTGCAACACTTTTATCCCCATTGATGACCTTTCCACCACGAACCCCAGACAATTTTGTGGTTATTAATAAAAACATCTTCTTCATACTTAGTCCTCGGAAGCGACGTCTCCTGCTTCCAGAGAAAACACATCATATTAAGAACGGTTCCATATAAAGAGCTAAGAAGAAATAAAACATTCACTTCGAAGTTATAGATGATACAGTGATAATATGATAATATCCACTCTTGTACCAAATATAAATGCACATAAAAAGAACAACTCTCCCACTAGGTTATTTCAACATTTGGGAAACTCATGAAAGAAGCAGTTGTTCAAAAAACTTTAGGAGGCGATTTTTTTTTTACAAGTTTATGCAGATGTGATCACTGAGTAGAATAATAAATTCGTAGAGATCTTACTTGACCCTTTATAATTCTACCAGCACGGTCATATTCAACCTCTCTTTCACTTTGTCCGAAGAGAAGCTTGCTCAAAATTGCATCTTATGTCATTGCATTTCCATACTTAACCATAATATTGTCTTTGATTTTATGCATAAGTTTTTCCTTGATAACTTTGAAATTCTTATAAAGAAATTTGACTTAAGATGGAGTTGCTTGTGAGTGAATATCTTGTCCTTTCTCGAATGCCTCATAAGCATGGAAGTTGAGTTGCTGGAACTCAATTGTTTGGCCACTTGTCCTGAACTTGTTATCGCCCTGAATAAAGAATGTTCAATGAATCAATATTAAGAAAACAACTAATTTGTATGGAGCATTCATTTCTGTGCAAATTATTGATAGGACAAGGGCTATTTTATCTTATCGAGCAAGACGCTCACCTTGTAGAACTTCTCATTTGAATCATTATTTGTGAACAATGACCTCAGTTTTAAGTAAATGATATACGAAATGGATACATACATAAATACATTCCACACATTAAAAAACAGGACAACAAACTATAATAATATAAGAGACACACCTAACAGTCCCAGTGCTCTCACCACCTGTTACAAAAAAGAAAGAATTTAAATCGATCGACGGACTCCTCCTGTAAAATGTCCGCATAAACTATATTATCTAAAAAATCCAGACAAACACGGAGTCAATATATACAATACGCAATGCCTGCTATGGAATTTAGAATTACAGGAGTACTAGAATACGAGAATAAACAATATCCATTAGAACTATCTTATAAGAGAAAAATCCTACCAAACTAAGATGGAGTATCACTTCTTCCTCGAACTCTCCTGCTGCTTATAGTCCTCCTCGGACTTTCACACATCTGATAATCAATATGCTGCCGCGAAAAGATTGATAATTTAGTTGAAGATAAAGACCAACTTAGAAGAATATTACCTGAAAGCGAAGACTATTTTAAAATTAGAATTTACTCCTAATAATATTTAAATACATGGTCATGAAACAACTGTTGCAAATATGAGACATAGTGCTCGTCACTTTCAACCTCATGCTCAACAATAAATGTCTGCACTTGTTGTTACTGCTGTAATAAAAGGCTTTCATATTTATTTCTTTCCAAGAAAGCCTGCTCATAAATAATATTGCGTTCTTGTATAAACATCTCTCTTTGAAGTGTATAATCGTAGACAACATTCCTCGTCCCAAGGTTAAGACACATTTGTTTAGTATACATCTCAGATAGAAAAATATTTTCCTTAATTGATATGATAACTGTAAATGCATTACCTAAATTAATAAAAGTTGCTTGAATTTAAAATAACTTACACGAGTAACACCATTAGAAACTAGAACCCCATCATCAACTAACGACGAAGGATCAACAACAGGAATCGTAAGACGATGTCGACATGGACGTGAAGTAATTGCTACATCAATATACCAATCTCTAAGACCAATCGAGCGCGCATAAGGAGCGATCTTATATGTGTCTGGGTGGTGACCTGCATGTGGAGGATGTGGAATGTGAAATCGATCTGTATATCCTACCAGACCTATCTCATCAGTGTTTACAGCATGGAAAAAATTTGGAATCCGATAACCTAACGTCACAGTTCTCTAGAAAAGTGTATAGTTCAACTCTGCAAACCCTTGAAAGGTAAATGGTATAACATCAATCCAGTCAGCTGCTTGTAATCTCTCGATAAAATCACCAGGAACACTGTTGATATAAGTAGGGGGTGGATTCGTAGGGATTGTATACTGGCCAATCAGTTGTTTAGTACATCGCTCTCCTAAATACCATGTACCCCTGAAGTGTGTTCCCTCATACCAAATGACACGTTTTAGACTAATAACTTGTGCTTGGGTGTAATCTACATGTATGGCACGTGAACATCGTTGCCATGGATGCCAATAAATACTCTGAAGAGTCAAAAGCTCGATAATTTATTGTCTTGATTTAGGTAAATTTTGCGCAACTTGATCTTTACATTTTTTTAATCTTTTCCCTTTATCCCATCTATTTATCCTAGGCCATTCATCAAAACTGTCATCCATCACTGGGTTCATGTTTATAAAATATTCGTAATACCAATATTGCAAAATCTCTTAACAACCACGGATGTTATGATCGATACATCTATAACATAAGTCGAATCCCTGGTACATGTAACACATAATCGATAATCCCCAGTCGTACTCAATTACCTTATCAAGATTCCTTAAAGCCATGAGATGACCTAACCGAATCTGGCTATCGATGTGCCCATAAAAGTACATTGACAACATGTACAATAAGAACATCTTATAGCAATCCTCTCATAGTCATACTCTCCAACTTTTTTCATGTCAACAAATTGGTAAATAAATTCTTCTGTAATACACCCAGATGAAATTGTTAAATCTTTTATATTAGGTATATAGAGTGCAACTAGTTCCTCTACCTCATCACTCGTTGCAAATAGGGGAGGAGACCCGAATCCTACCCGTATCCCAGTCAACATATAAAGTCGAGAGGAGTCAATCCGATCTCTCCACATGGGAAATGAAATGTATGTGTTATATCCCATCACCTCTCAATTAATGTTATTATCAAGCGATTGTCACATTGATTCTATTTTATACTTAAAAAATGTGCAAACCCAAAAGCATAAATTAAATGTTTGATTTCTTCTATCTTGCTTAATTGAGAATAAAGCTTTAATACCTTCTTCAAATGAGTACGAAGTCTAGGCTTTGGACATTCCTATATAAATATAGCATACCTCAACATTAATATATTAATCTCACTATAATTTTATTAATCATAATTTTATGTTTTAGAACTGAAGTACACAAATGATTTTAAATAAGACAATCTATATTTCAATTATCTAGACAATTATAATTAAATTGGGAAATTAACTTATACTCACAACATTATTTAGTATGCGAGTCGTCAAGTGATCTTCAGTATCTTCAATTAATGAGAAACTGTCTTATTTAAACTCCGACAAATGAAAATCTTCTGCCATCACAATTTGGCTCACATCGTATTTAGCTTGTTTTAAGAATTTGCGACCAAATACATTTCTATCTCCATTACTTTAAATTGATTTGAAAAAAGAATACCCATTATCAGTAGTAGCTCCTCCCCTCCAAAAACATCAATAAGATACCCCAAGACAGGGATAACACTAATAAATGTGTTTTTAGAAAACTAAAAGCTAGTATGACAAGTATCATTTCTATATCATCTCTATAATATCTATTTTTTTTTAGGAAAACAAAATAGGTAACATGATAACATCCCTTTCATACAAAAATCACAAAACTTTATTTAGACTGTCATTCAGATCAATAAACATAATTTATCCCACAAAAAATAAATGAATAAGTAGAAATCAGATAAAGAAGATATACATCATGACTACAACTTCGTATGTGCTGCAACTCCTCTAGTAATCTCTTGAAGAACAAATCAAAATTTATAAATCATGAAGTGAGGAGAGAGAGAGTACTTCTAATAAAATAAATAACATCTGATATTAACAGAAATACCACTAAGATAACCTCACCCCCGTGATCTAAGGTCCCCAAGACCAGACCACACAAAACAGCAAGATAAGAAATACATAGCTTTTGCAGTAAAGGTGAAGGAACCCACAAAAGGCTCAAACAACCACCATATAATCATACCCCATTAACACCATATGTAGTTCTAAAGTCTCAACAATAAAAATTAACCAAGAAGAGAAAAATTGAAGGACAAAAATGTTTTTGACGTGATTACTACGAACGCAGAAGCGAGATTCGTAAGAAGATCACGTTGTATTTGAGAGTTAGATAAAACTAGAGTTTCAACTAAATAAATCAACTTTCATTAATCAAAATCAACTGAGAACAATTGAGAACCTAGCCTCCCTTTTATAGAAGATAAGGGAGGTGGAAACCCTAGTTAGGAATATTCTAGAAACTAACCTAAAAATAGGAATTGCTAATAACTCACATTGGACCTCTTTAATAGAGCTTAAGCTTAAAGCATAAAATAAATATAAGTCTCGCACAAGTAGACGACCCTATGAGGGATGTGCCACATCAAACCCTCCGGCTGAGAAGATTTTATCCACAAAATCAAGGGAGCGGTGCTCCTGAGGACTCACGTATGTATGTAGTGTGCATCCCGGTCTCCCCTTCATCTTCATCCTTCATAACACGCTGAACTGTTGCATCACGCTCTCACGCATACTATCCACGATTAGGCTAACTTTCCTCGCAAATGCAAGACAATCGCGTTTATGGTGCCCCAGTTTGCCACATCCATAACAGTTACCTAAGATAAAGGTACATGGTTTAGTGGCTGGAATAGCTGGGGCTGCTAGTGTTGCTGTTAGAACCGAAGGGCGATACTGCGTATGTAACTCATTCGCCTATTTGGCCAACTGTACCATTTTAGCAAGATAAAAGACAGGTTAAAGTATTATTATTTCCTGGAGTTTCTTCGTCAAACCGGACTTGTACCTACTAACCCACTGCTGCTCAGTCTCATGGAGTCGTATACGTGCCTCAAGGAGATAATACTGAACAGTGTAATCATCAAGGGAAGAAAGACCCATTTTGAGGGACTGAAGTTTCTCAAATGCAACCTCATCGTAGTTCATAGGGATAAACCTCTTCTTCATCTATCTCCGCATTTTCCACCATTCTAAAATATGATGGTACCCTGCTGTACGCCTTGCTTGTTAAACATTGCTCCACCAAGTGAGAGCAAAACTGGTAAGGCGGGATTCAATATACGTTCAACCTTATCCAACCACTCGATAAAGGCATCTGTATCAGATTTTCCAGTGAACTCTGGTACTTTGAGGTAAACATCATGTATATGTTCTGAGATAGCTCTAGCCAAGGCTTCAATATCGTTCCCTTACCCTTTCGTCGCAGTTGTGGTCACTATTCTTCCTCATAGTCTAAACTGTACTCATCGTATTGCCAATTCATAGCATACAGATGCCTTGGTGGACGGGGAGGTGAACCAATTGGACGTTGTCGGTAACGGCTATGCAATGGGGTATAAATCGGGGGGTGAGAACCACGGCCCCAGTCTTGCCCACTAAATTGCTTCTCTCTCACTCTCTTCAGCTTGCATATAACGATAACCTATAGACTTACGCCTCCCGTTCGATCGAACACTGAACATATCATCATCACGTAGCTCTCATCCATCGCCATAAGGCGTTTGGTATTCAAAACCAAATTTAGGATTTGTCTTTAGCGGAGCTCGCTTGCCGGTGTTGGATTGGACGTAGTGACGGTACAGATCTACCGTAAAAGGGAGAGACATCCCAAGGTTGCCCAATGGGGCATTTCCCGGGGGCTGATTCAGTCGGTCAACGACTAGAAGTGGCTGGTATGTCTCGATGCTCGGTAACCCACGAAGAAGGAGGTCCTCTCTCGCCCGAGTACCTCAATCGTTGTCAAAACTGTTAGGAGAGTGACTGGATTAAGTTCTGTTGGTCGGGGTTTCTTACTGCCGTCGTCGACAGTCGTACCATCATGGGGTATCCACCACAAGGGGTTGAAGATGCCTTCAAGTTCTATCCCTGTTGGTGAAGGAGGAAGCCCGGTCTCGTGCTTGACTGGATCTGGTCTTGGTGGGTCTGGTTCGGTTGCTTAGATCAGGCCCGATTGGTGATGGACCGGGTTAGGTCGAAAGGGGCCACAAAATTATTGTTGGGTTTGATATGCTTGGGATTACAGTTGAGCAGCCCAAGCTAAAATTTCTATTTTTGTTAACATAACCAGGGCTGCCGCCGAGGTGGCTGTTATCGGGGATGAGGCCGATAAGGTTAGGTCTTGTCTAATCGTCTCTCTGTGCACACCATTAGTGTGGAAGTCGGTTGTTAACGCCGAGTTCTTAACACCGGTTTGGGTATAGATTCCTTCACTTTGGTGAACCCCGGTTTCGACGTTCAGGTTCACGAAAGGGTTATTTAGGTTGTCGCTCCTCGCGGTGACACTTCCCTCTAGAGAGAGATCTTCGGTTATGCCCAACAGAGGTGGCTGGGGGAGGGGCAGGAAAAAGGCTCCTCTACCCAAAGCCTCGATAAGCTTATCAAGCCTATCCGTTACGGTTACTACATCTTGAGCTATAGTAGGTTTTTTCATCGCGGTTCTTCCAAAAGGTATCTTTGCTCTTGAAATTGACTACACTTAGATCTCACGCAGCTCTGGTACCAATTGATGTGATTACTACGAATGCGGAAGCGAGGTTCGTAAGAAGATCACGTTGTATTTAAGAGTTAGAGAAAATTATGGTTTCAACTAAATAAATTAACTTTCATTAATTAAAATCAACTGAGAACAATTGAGAACTTAGCCTCCCTTTTATAGAACATAAGGGAGGTGGAAACCCTAGCTAGGAATATTCTAGAAACTAACCTAAAAATAGGAACTGCTAATAACTCACATTGGACCTCTCCAATAGAGCTTAAGCTTAAAGCAAAAAAATAAATATAAGTCTCACACGGTCTCACATAGGTAGATGACCATATGAGGGATGTACCACATCAGTTTTACCCAATTTCACCAAAATATAATATTTTGGCATTATTATGGAAAATCAAGAAACCCCATTGATAATAATTCTCTATTGATAATTACATCATCTAAAATCAACGAGAGAGAGCGAAAGATAGATTACCTCGATCTGTTGTAATTGGAACTGCTTTCAGAGAGTACCTCGATTATGTATTAACGATGAACCAAGCTTTTAGAGAGGAAGAAGAGATAGTCGGTTGGTTGGAGAATGTGGTAAGGTTATATTTTATGTTTTACCAAGCTTTTAGAGAGAAGAAGAAGAAGAGACAGTCGATTGTTGGAGAAGGAGGTAAGGTTTTGGGCTTTTTATTTTTATTTTTTGTGAGAGGTAAAAAATTAAAGTAAAACATCAATTGATTTGGGGCAGCACAATTTTTTTTTGCCTATCCCCATCCTACAAAAGAACTATTTTATATCCCTCGCTACATGTCATGTTTTATTTTATTGAGGTTTTTAGCTTATACCCCCCACTTGGTTCCTGATAATAGCATTTACCCCCCATGTTTGTAATTTATGAGGGTTACCCCCCATTTTGTCATTGACTGTTAGTCAACGGTCTTTAACTGACGTTGACTCATTTAAAAAAAAATTACTGACCATTTTACCCCTCACGTGACTTCAACTCATTCGAGTTTCAACTCGTTCGAACGACAAGAATAGTCGTTTGAACGACAAAAGTTTCATGATAAAAATTCTAGGGGACTTGATCTCTCGTTCGAGCGACTATAATTTTCGTTCGAACGACAAGAGAAATATAAAAGCTCCAGTGATCTTCATTTGTCAGTGTCTTCAGCTAAAATAACCATGAGACTCCACAAACACGAAATAAGACAAATAAAACCTTTCAATCTCCCCATTTGATTCATTTCGTGACAAATAAAAACTAAGATGAACACACTACTCTGTAGTACTTCCCAGCTACAGAGTGAGTCTTAACCTTAGAAAAACTTAGAACATAGTCACAAAAAAAAAAAAAAAAACATATAAATCCAGAGAAGCATTTGCAAACCAATCATGTAAACTCGTTCATCTCTCTCTTTGTCACGGAAGAAATAATCAAACAACTACAATAAACTATATGAAAGAAAATAAATTATATACATCTGATAAACAGATAAACAAAAGGTAGTACTAGATAAACTGATAAAGTTAGTACAAAGACTCCTATCTCACGTGCTCTCAAAACAAAAAAAATCTCAAAAAGGAACCAGACAAAAGAAACCAAAAAGGAGAGCAAATGCGAGGACAGAAGTCTAGCGAAGGTACCCTGTGCAGTCAGGCATCTCCAGAACCAGAATCATACTCAAACTCCTGCTGCTCCTGGACCTGACGATGACCCCTAACATCTGTCTCAATAGTCTCCAGTCTACCCTCCATAGTCACCAGACGTCCCTCAATAGCACCCAACCTGGTCGACACCGTCTGAAGCATGTTCCTAATACTCTGAAGAGAAAATACCACCTGAGGCTGTACAGCTGAGCTAGAAGAACCTATGTGCTCTCCTGGAGGAGCAGGCTCAGAAGGTAGCACAGGAGGAAGATGAGATGCACTCTTGTGACAGTTACTCGCATCCAATTTTTCAGTTTTTGTATCCTCAGGCTCATTTGGAAATACATTGTAGCCAACAACAGTAAGAATTGCCATAACAAGTCGAGCAAATGGTAATGAACTCCGAGTCGCCGTTTTGGTGCTCCCATCAATCATCTCCTCAATGATGATATTAGGTAGATCTAGCTCAATATCATTCTTGAATGCATAAAGAAAAGCCTTCATCCACTCAGATAGTTCATTCTTTTGAGATCGCGGAATAATGTTCGTAATAGTTATGCTATGTACGAAGCGAGACTCATCATTTAACATCTTTCGGGAAACAATACCCGATCCAGTATATAGACGATGCTGAGCTGTGATGTCAATAACCATATCAGGCAGCGCAGGAAAAATAGGAACCCCATCCTCCTCAAACTCTCCCTCCTCAGTAGCAACAGGCCAGGGATAATACGATGTTGGCCAAATACATCTCAGAACCTCAACGTACTGAGAAGGACGGAAACCCAAAATAGCGTAGATATTGTTCCTAGTGATTGTGAACGTGGTGCCGTCAATACTGACGGAGAAAGTTTGACTATATAGTGTGCGGACATGCTCAAGTTGCAGAGTAGCATAGAATAATCGAACAATCCTCGGGTAGACCTTACCAGAAGAAGTAAGAATCTTGGTCCAATTTCTTCCTCTCAATTTTGTAAACACCCGTGCATATCCTGCATTAACCTCAGAAATACTCTTGATGTCAACAATCTGTTCTTTCACAATTGGCCGATCTCGAAAGCCTTTGTCAGTAGCCCAATATACCGGGTTATCACCAACCCTTTGACCATCAAGAATTCTAGTATCATTGGAGCGTGACCTCTTTGTTCCTCCACGTACCTTTGGAGCCATAGCGAATACTCAAAGAAATTTGTATGCAACACCAACAATACCAAACCAAAGAAACCAATACCCCAAGTAACAACTACTTCCACCAACAGTACGCCAATAATCAAACCCAAAACCTACAATTAACAATCCACCACCTCCCCAAACTTAACCAAAACAGTTAAGTAGGGGAACCCAAACAAACACAATCTCGATCCCAACTCCAACACCCAATTCTTTTCCAATTATGTTCAACAATACACCCAACCAATCAAGCAATTCGTCAAACACACAAAAATAAATCACCTTAACCAAACAGTAAAAATATAATTCAAAATTCCAACAATGCACACAATTCTTACAATCACAAAGATGCAATGATCAACTAAGGGAATTCCTCATACAGTTCTAACCCAATTTGTCCAAAGAATCATCATAGAAATAAATCACCTTGACCAAACAGTAAAAATGTAATTCCAAATTCCAACAATGCACACAATTCTTACAATCACAGAGATGCAATAATCAACTAAGGGAATTCCTCATACAGTTCTAACCCAATTTGTCCAAAGAATCATCATAGAGAAAAACTAGGGCACAAACAACACGGAGAGCAAAACTTACCAAATGAAATCCACTCAACGAATTGAAGTTGGAGGAGGAGAGAAGATAGTAATTACAATGACTTCCCCTCAAATCAAGACCCAATCAACAAGTTTAGAGCAATAATGGTGAAGTGTAGTTGTGTGAGAGAGAGAGAGAGAGAGAGAGAGAGAGAGAGAGAGACAAAAAAATCAAACCAAATTTGTTTTATAAAATAACCAAACCATCCAAAAAAACTAGACTGGACTTACAGGTACATAAACACAAGTACATAAACACAGAGTGTTCTTACAAGTACATAAACACAAGTACACAAACTAGAGTGTTCTTACAATCTAGAGTGTTCTTACAATCCACTATTACATTCATAAACACAGTGCCAACTACATTCTCATATTGCAATTGAAGTACTCTTGCAATTACACCAATTACATTCATCCTAGACTGAACTTGCCCTTAAACTTCCTATAAAACTCATTTAAATCCATTGCTACATTGATTTTCACTTTCATGTGCACTTTATCCTTAGTTCCAGCATTATTGTTTGTAGCTGCTTCAATAGCATCTTCAAGCCATATGAACTTCCCACATAGTATGTTTTGACACTTGAGAAACTTCTTGCCTTTGCTACTCTGAGTTCTAGAGGTGCACAACTTCATTGGAGACCCACAACCTTTCTTTTCACAAATAACACTTCTCCATGGACAATGATTCCACCAATGTTCAGTGCCAGCACACCCAAAACATCCCCCTTCAAAGGAACTTGTACTAGATTCAGTTTGTATCCCAATTGCTTCTGAAAGCCATTGAAAACCCCCACAAGTTGAGTATTGACATTATGCATTACAATTGGGTTTTCTGCACTTGCTATAAACCCAAGGGCAACTCTCTACACTATGAGAACCTTGATCACAAAGTGAGCAACATTCAACCTGTAAGAGACACATATACAAAATCAAAATTATAGTTTTTTTTACCTGATCACATATGAGACATTTATAATATAAAATTGACCCTTATGCACTAATATGCAATAACACATAAATACAATTTCACAAAAATAAATTCTTAAACAAAACCAATATTACCTCAGATTTCTTTAAGCTACCACCACCCATTAATACACAAAAGCACTTTGAACAACCCCAATTCAAGATTTTATCAGCCACTGCACAACCCAATCACCTGCAAGAAATGTAGAGTCAACTTGGGGAACAATTTACAATCTTTCAGAAAATATTCCTTGTATTCGAACAAAGCCCAGAAATATTATAATAAAAACAACCCAATACGCAACAACAGTTCCACAAACCCAAAAATGCAAGCACCCAACAAACCCAACAAGGAGAGAGAAAGAGAGATTAGAGAAAAGCTTACCAAATTGGAAAACCACACTTCAAATTGGAGGTGGTGAAGCAGTGAAACCAACAAAAGGTAGAGGAGAGTCGCAGTTTAACAACAATGGTGAGAGAGAGAGAGAGCTTGAACAAACATGAACAATAATGAAGATTACTGGAGCATTTATATTTCTCTTGTCGTTCGAACGAAAATTATAGTCGTTCGAACGAGGAATTAAGTCCCCTGGAGTTTTTGTCATGAAACTCTTGTCGTTCGAACGAGTTGAAGTCACATGCTTGTCACGTGAGGGATAAAATGGTCAGTAATTTTTTTTAAAACGAGTCAACGTCAGTCAAAGACCGTTGACTAACAGTCAACTACAAAATGGGGGGTAAACCCTCATAAATGACAAACATGGGGAGTAAACGTTATTATCAGGAACCAAGTGGGGGGTATAAGCTAAAAACCTCTATTTTATTTTATGATTTTAAGTCTACTTGGCTGGATAACTTAGCAGTCATCCCTCCCAGACCAAGTAGGGGCAGGGATCATGTATTTAGGATAATCTTGTAATTTTAAAATCTTAATGTCGTTCACAGGGGTATTTTTGTAACTTTATCGATTGCAATAGAATCAAAAAATCGTTACCAAGTAACAAACTTTGTAACTAACCTTAAACATCTGTAACTAAGCGTAACAGTAATAGTAACGAACTCCGTAACTAACATATGTAATACAAACTCTGTAATAAGTAGCAACTGTAACTAACAGTAACAGTAACAGTCACGCACGCCGACTCGAATTCCAACTATTTTTTGTTTGAACTGTCCTTTTTACCCTTTAGTGCAAATCGCACAACTGGTTACCACTTCAGATTTGTGATTAAATGATCAGGCTAGAATACGATGTAAAGGGAGGGCGATGTAAAGGGAGGGCGGGAACTCCACCTCTTTCCCCATTACACTTTTTTCTCCACCATGAAGACTTCACCTTTTGTCTCTCTCCCATGTCTATTTCATTTTGCTATGTTAATTATGCACAAAAAGGGTTTATTGCAACCCATAACCTAGGTTTTAATTTTCAAATATGTTTTCCATATGAGGGCATAATAGTCAGTTCAATAAAAAGTACTAGTCAAAACAAGGTCAACACAGTTGAGAAATTTTAAACACACAGTTCAATAAAATAAAATCAAGAAATCGTTGAGTAATAACTAACTATATAACAGCTGTAACACTAACACTAACTGTAACCGTAACCGTAACAGTAACGCCGACTCGAATTCTCCCCAATATAAATCCCTCCAAAACCCTCAATTTGTTTCGTCACTCTCTCTCTCTGTAAAGAGTTTCTCTCTCTAAAGCTTTAATGGCGACTCATCTTCAAAGATTGATCGTTTTCATGACCATCATCACAATCGCCTCTCTCTGCTTCACCTCCAATGCGACCTCCATGGATTCGTCTACCATTGAAGCTTCAACAACAGCTTCAGACTTCTTCAACTCTGATTCATCTCCCGCGAGTTCTCCATCATCATCACTCTCTCATGAATCAGCGGTAACATTCACTCCAACAACTCTTCTCGAGCCTATCTTGACGAATCTCGGCTTTCAAGAGCTCGCAATGGCGGTTCCGTCTCTCTCTGATTCAGCTTATATGACTTGGAACGGCCCTTCGACGATCTTTGCACCGTCCGATTCTTCGATTCGAACCTGCGTCGGTTCTTGCTCTGTTCCTCAACTCCTCCGCGAACACATCGTTCCTGGTATTTTCTCCATCGATTATCTCCGTAAACTCGCTTTCGGTACCAAATTGGAGACGATGAGTCCTGGTAGGTGTATCACTATCACCTCTGCGTCTAATGTTTCGAAACAGAGAGAGGAGAAGATCATCTTCGTTGGCGGAGTTGAGATCACTCATCCTGATGTGTTTTACAATGGTTTGATTGTAGTTCATCGTCTCCAAGGCTTCATTTCGCATCTCTCGCCCTTCTCCTGCAACGTTGAACGCGTTTCCTCGCTGTCTTTCTCTCCACAACCACAACCACAACCTCAATCCAATTTGGTTTCAGAGAGGTCTCCTGCTATCATGCGCCTTATGCTTCGAGACGCTATGCTACGCCTACACAACAACGGATTCAGCATTCTCTCATTAGGCCTTCGAGTGAAGTATTCAGATCTGATCGGATTACAGAACGTCACCATCTTCGCTCTTGAAGACGCCACAATCTTCGCTGGCGGGCACTCCTTCGTTAGTCACATGAGATTCCATATTGTGCCTAATCGACTACTGATGTATGCCGATCTGATGAAGCTTTCAGCAGGAACGATGTTGCCTACGCTTGAACCAGGGCAGAATCTTCTTGTTACGTCATCCGGAGGAGCGCAGATGAGGATCAATTATGTTAGGATTAAGAGTCCTGATGTGATGTATAATTTGAAGATTGTGGTTCATAGTGTGTTCTTGCCGTTTCCACATCTTCATCCAGTGCCTACTGATTACAGAAATTTTAATAGTGATGATGTTACTGGTGTAATTGGCGATGCTTGCGTGGCTAATGAGAAGGACGGAACTTGCATTGTTGCAACCGCGCCTACGATGTCGGTATAAATCATGACATATCTTTCATATACTAATACTAGGGTTAGTTCCATGAGTTTGCAATTGGGCTTGAACTAATTTGCTGGCCAGTTCCTTTACCAGATTTACATTTCCAATGTTTGGAAGGTTGGTTTGCAGTTGGACGTGGGTGAGTGTGAAGATAAGAGAGTAATTTGGAAATGGGTGAGAGGGCTGTAAGTGAAGGAGGGTCTTCAGTCACAAATTTCAACCAATTACTTAAATGTATGAAGGGAAAGTAACTAATATGATCATGAATCTTTCACCTCTGAGTTAGTTTTATATCAGGTGTCTGCACTGTGTTAATTTTATTGTGTAAACCATGTCGATTGTCGCTAGAATAGTATAACTCAAACCATTATAACCCTTATGCAACACTAAATTCAGAAAGGGTAGTCTGGAACATTAACCAGTAAAACTTTGTGTTTTTAATGTCAAATATGTTGGGACATGTATATGATTATATTGCTTTCTCAGACCAGCAAAAAAAAGAAAAAAGAAAAAGGGAGGGCAGGGCAGTATCTACTCTCATTGGAAACCAACTCATTTTAGAGTATTAGAAATTTCTCTACGTACAAACTATTTCATTTCATTAATAACAAACACAAATGTACGACCAAAAATAACCAAGTTATGTCATGGAAAGACAATGAGGAAACGCAGATCTCCTATTAAAATTTCATGGACTGAAACAGCTAAAGAAAAGATCGGATAGACCTTCAGGAGATTTCAAATCCGGGGAGGAGCTAACACAGTAAGACAAATTCTCTTGTGCTGTTGAAGAAGCTGTAAAAGCTCTTGGAATTACAAGAACTTCTGGTTTTGACTCAGTCTGAACAACAAGTATAGGTTGCGGCCGCAGTCTCCTTTTAATCTCTTGCCGTCTAATAACATAATCTTCGGGTATGAACACATCCATCCTTCCAACAATCATAAAGCTTTCTGCCTATGTTGCAGAGTGACATGAATAACACAGAAGAGAGAACTACAAAGTGAATGAATTATAGATAACATCGACAGGACTGAATGAAGGTTACATCATACTTAAGTAATCTATTTTATGCAACTGGTGATTTTACATTATTGGCCTAATTCCGTAACTTGGTTTGACATGTGTAGGAAGAAATCTGGGCTTGAAGGTTGAGGGTATTTCGGTGACTGCAGCTATATAGAAGGTATGTGATCTTTGCCTGATTAAACCCTTCATTGCTGCAATTGTAAATGTTGATTGAGATTGGAGACAGATAACATCACAAGCCGGATAAATCAATGGACTAATTATCTTTTTTTATCGTAAACCTTAGCAACCATTCATCGATTCACTTGTCCTGGCTAGGTGTAACCCTGTTGATAATAATCCAATAGTGGCAGTCAATTAGAACCAAAATTTAATTTGATTAATCAAATAACTTAGGATCCGGATCTAGATGAGAAGGATCGATCCAAATTATAAGGATGGTCTTAAACGACAAATTCCAGCACCTTCCTTGAATCTATGGAGCGTAATTAACATGATCCAACAAGGATGATGACGACCCAAAGTCCAAAAGAAGCTAAATTATATGGTAGAGCTATGAAAATGTTGGAATTGTTCAAAATACCTTTTTATAAAGCTAATGCAAAGGGATATAGAAACTTCACATTTGGAAAGGAGTGGCATCAATTGAGTATGACGGTGATCAAGGTAAAAAGAGGTATTATTCACTTTCATATTATGAAAATTCTTTTTCGATTTTGATGCCTTCGATTTATTTTTATTTTCTTGTGAATATCCTAAAGAAATGAGGAAATGATATTAGCCTATTCCAAATGTACCGAAGAATGAAAAACAACAATACTATGAAGCATGATCATTAGTTGAATATAATCACAGAATACTTGTTTCTATATTAGACTTGTTCATAATTTTATGGAAACAAAAATGTTAGCGACTTTATTATTTATAAACCGTCATTATCTTGTGTGCTTGATGCATTCATGGTTATAGATTTTTAAAAAGTACATGCTGAACGTACGTCTTTGGGGAAATGTCTTGTATACCTCTGATGTCCTTTTCTATAAGTTACTGCTGCATTATGCTTTATTGTGCTAGAGTATCTCCTATCGTTCACTTGTATACTTGCTTAGAGTAAACATAGAACATAACTGATTAGCGTACATAGAACCCTTTTTATAATAATTAAAAGAGAATTTCCTACGCCATTTTGAATTGTGTTAAAGAAAAGGTCGGATACGATATAAGTGCCCATATACAACCCCCCCTATACGGGGTATTATAAGTTATCTGCACATGTTGTTTACGTACACACATACTTGAGAAAGGCAGAAATTTCACTTATTTTGGTTAATGTTATTATCGGCATGCATACGATCCCAATATGCACTTCCTTAACAACCACACTGCTGATATTATTTCAGATATCTTTAGTTGGAGGGCACTCAACTCTACCTGAAACTCTGAAAGGCAATACTGAAAGTTTTCTTAAGTCAGTGAAAGAGAGGCTTTAGGATTCTCCGTTTCACCATGGGTTGCTTTGGTAGATTGGGGTTTCCTGTAAAGCAAAGCTTGTCACATCACAACCCCAATATTAATGAGGAGCTCCTCAAACAAGGCATTTCAAGCTCTGGTGATGAAGTTTACTGAAACAAAGATCAATAACAGTAAAATCAAGAAGTCTGGACCATCGTTTGAAACATTTGGGCATATACAGTTTACTAGAGAAGAAGTTTCAGATTCAGGACTACAGGATCTCCAAAGCGACTTTTGTTCCACAATTTACATGGATGGCCTTCCAGACACAGATTATCAATCCCTCAAAGATGCGTTTTCCAGATTTGGAGAAGTTGAATCAAATCAAATCAACATTAGCACATGATGAGGGATCAAACAAGTGCGGGTTGTGTGTTTTACTAGTGAGGAGTGTCTTCACTCAGCCATATCCCCTGACGGCAATTTTTCAGGTACAGTTTCTTATACCATTTTCAGGCAAGTGTATCCATTTTGGCTGATCCCCTCAGCTTCCAAATTTACGGGACTTTATGTTATCTATCTGATCCCAATAAAAGTCCCCTCAGTTTCCCAATAAAAACCTCTAGGCTTCCTCTCTTAATAAACTCTCCATAACTCCATCGTCTGTTTCCTTTATAAGAGGGAGAGGGAGAGAGAGAATCTAGTCTCATGGCTTTGTTTGGTAGAGTAATTGGGTTTCTTGCCAAGAAGCAGAGCTTGTTTTACCAACAGTATCCCAAGATTGTTCCAAACACTAGACACCTTACTAGTACTGTGAGCAGACAAACTTGAAAATGAGTTCATATTAAGCAACCTACATCTTTGACAGGTTTGTCCTTGATCATTTGAACGCTGAAGTGTCTGCCATAGACCATAGTGAATGTGCACATGTATGTGTGAGTGTGTGTGGGGAGGAGGCAGACTGGCAGGGGTAGTGTGTTTCCTCATATACATCTTATGAGGGGTCTATGTGTCAGTGTCATCCAAACATCTCTTTTATTGTAAATGTAGGAGGAAAAAAAGCCCTAGTAGGGTTCTATATCCGCAAATACAAATTTTACAGTTCTTATAACTTGAAATTGGTGTGATCTTCCTAGCTATCAAAAGTGAGAACAAAAGAGGTTAGCACTTGGAATGATGTCCAGCTCCTATTTTATAAGAATAGAGTACCATTGAAGATAAATTTTTCCCTGTTAGCAATTATAAGAAATATAGAGCACACTTGAGAGCATATTTACTGCCCATTTGAAGATACTATAGTAACTGAAAAAAGTGAAGTACAAAGCAACTTTTGCTTTTGTTGAGAAAATAGAATCTCCTTGTTTGCTGGCTGCACATATATTAAAGCCTTGGACATTTCAACTTGTAGACTCAGAAAAGTATTGAAGAAATGTCTGCTGCTGATGAGGACACTACTTTCATAGACGACGAGGCTTTCTCTATGGAAATGTCTCTTGACAGATGCATTTTGAGGCGTATTGCTGTCTGCTGCAACGGTAAGAGCTGTAAATTTTATATTTAAGATTAGATGATAAAGATTGAGTGTTACTCATGCCTTATTATGATAATTTAATATGACAATTGCAGCTGATAAGCTTGTGAGAGCTACTGAACTCGTCAGACTTCTATCGCTAGAGAAATCAGTTAAAGGAGAATAAAGCTTGTTACTGGCTTGAAGCTTCCAGTATTGGCCGAACGGTTCAATACAATTCTGGAGGTAACCTCCAATAAAGATCTCACTTATACTATGTTTGTCGAACAACCCCTAAGCTGTTGTTGTTTTGTCCAGGTACAGAATTTCAGACCAATATAACAAGATTCACACTACCAATACGTTCTCTTTGCTTCAACAAGTCTGGTAGCATGTTGGCTGCTGCAGGTGACGATGATGACATTAAACTAATTAACATCGTAGATGATTCAATCGTGAGGGTCCTCAAGGGACATAAAAGTCCTGTTACTGCCATAGCTCTCGATCCTAAAAGCGAATACTTGGCATCTATTTATTCAAATGGATCTGTTATATTCTGGGATCTTTCATGAGGGAAATCACTACATAATCTTAAAGGAATAGCTCCTGCTTCTGCCTCCAACAATTCTGTCTTGAATGTATTGAGCTGGAGCCCTGATGGAGATCTCTTGGCCGTCCCTGGTCTAAAAAATGATGTGGTGATGTATGATAGAGACACAGCTGAAAAGCTATTCACATTGAAAGGTGAACATGTGGAACCTGTTTGTTACTTGTGTTGGTCACCAAACGGGAAATACATGGCAACTTCTGGGTTAGATTGGCAAATCTTGATATGTGATGTCGATCAAAGGCAAGATATTGAACGTCAGAAATTTGATGGCAAAATATGTTGTATGGCTTGGAAGCCAAATGGAAATAATTTAACTATCATTGATGTTATGGGAAAGTTTGGTTTGTGGGAATCTCCAGTTCCCTCGTCTATGAAATCTCCAACAGATGGTGCTCCTAGTCAAAAATAAAAAACAAATGGGTTACTACTGTTCGACGAAGATGAACTAGAGCCTAGTATCTCTGGCAGTTTGGGTGATGCTCGCGAAGAGAGTCTCGAAAACTCTGAACCAGTTAGCAGGAAAAGGTTACACAAACGGTCAAAATATGACAGAATGTTGGATGAAGATAGTGATGATGAGTTGCATTGGCTTCGTAAGGCTTAACCACGAAGGAAGGTTTCTCATAAGTCATACCCACAAGGAAAGCTTAGATGATGTGGGTGAAGAAATTCAAAGTGTTATGAAGCCTGAAAGGACGAAAATGCAAGAATGCTTTCAGCCGGGTTCCACGCCGGTGCAGGCTGGGAAGCTACATTTTTTATACTATAATATGATCGGATGTATAACCACAATGGAGCATGAAGGATACTCCCACATAGAGGTAATTCTCTTTGTTCACTTGCGTTGCTTGCTATTTTGCTATTGTAAGTTCTTAGTTTTTTTCCCCCTCAAAGGCTTAATGGATTAACTGCGAAAAATAACAAATTTGGTCAAATGTTGTAAAAACTGGATTAGTGTCTCTAAAGGCAATGATCAGAATGTTAAGTTGTACTGATATGTCCAGCCAGTACTATAATTTTAAGCATTCTGATCTCATCTGGCTATATATATCTGCTGGTGTATCAAATTGAAAATTATGGCTGGTGAAAATATGGACCTATGTATTAGGCATATATGATGAAATACATACTGCATCAATGTCTTGTTTAATTATATAAAGTACTACTGAAAGATATTGTTCTTGTTAATATTATAGTTAGTTTGACCAAACTTACTGATAATTTTATCATTTGTTTTAAAGAAACCTATCATGATATGTTACAAATATCAACCAAATTCTTTATACATTGGTCTTATGTCTCTGTATATCGACCAACATTTTGCATCATGTAAAAGGTTGTGTGACCCTCAAGTTGTGAATAATTGATTTGAAGTAAGATTTGATTTTGGCTTATGTGCTATGTTTCCATTCTTGTTTATTTCTTTGTGATTTAGGTTGACTTTCATGACACTGGTACAGGTCCCCGGGTTCCTTCGAGGACTGATTATTTTGGTTTTACAATGGCTACACTGAATGAGAATGGGAGTGTGTTTGCAAATCCATGTAAGGGTGATAAAAACATGAGCACTCTGATGTATTGTCCGTTCAATAGCTTGGAAAACAACAGCGAGGTGAGCTTAGTTCGTGTTGATAACATCTCTAGAAAAATAGTAATATACTGAATAACATTTACGCTGATTTTTGCTTTAATTTTGAAGTGAATTCTGCGGAGGTTTTAATGCATACTGACTATTGAAAGACTTGTGTTATTTAGTGGTCTATGCGGTTCGAATCAGAAGAAGTGAAAGTTGTGGCTCTTGGTACTGGTTGGGTAGCTGCTATTACCAGTCTTAATTATCTTCGCATCTTCACGGAGGGAGGCCTGCAGGTTTGTGAGATTTCCGTCAATATATCTTTTAATGGTTGTTATATAGTCATTATGAAAAATTATTTAGAATTTAATCATTTTCGCTTCTACAACCTGTGGTCATATAAACTTTTCGAAATCTTATTTCTAGACATTGCCTCTTATTGTAATAAATAACAATAACTTGTGGTAGCTTATAACTTTTGGATGCAATGCATTTGATTTGAATTAATTTTTTTTTTCGAAGTGTAAGCTGGGGTAAGACAGACCCCAACCAGCTACATATCACACCAAAACAATTACAACCTATTATTGCACTTCCCTTTTGTATCATCCTCCACTAGGGCACGCTGGCCGAGAGTGAATGCTTCTAGGGTAGTGAACTATTTCACCCATTACATCATGCTGAAACATCAAATGAAATAGCAATGACATGCTCACCTCTGTTATTTTGTGTTTGCAACTTTGTTTCTCGGTTTTCGGTCTTTTGTTGGTTGCACGCTTTTGGAAGAGAGGATAACCCTGTTAATTTACATTTTACAAGTAAACCTAGGCAGGCACATCCAATATGCAATTCATTTAAGAGTCTAGAACATTATTCGATTTTCGAGGGTTCAAATAACTCATATAACAAACCAACTAGTTCATATGATTGAAGTTTCTTTTCGGAAACTTTTTGTCCAGAGTAGTCTAGTTTCCTGCCTGGCTTGATCAAATAAGGTCCATTCTTGGTCATCTATCTTTTTTGTGGGGTTTTAGAGTTGTTAACCAACACTAGTTCCATGAGTTCGCACTTGGGCTTGAACTTTCGGGTCACTGTTAATTTGCTGGCCAATTCCTTTACCAGATTTACATTTCCGATGTTGTGAAGGTTGGTTTGCAGTTGGACGTGGGAGAGTATGAAGATAAGAGAAAGTAATCTGGACCTGAAGGAAATGGCTGAGAGGGGTGTAAGTGAAGGAGGGTCTTCAGTCACAAATTTCAACAAATTACTTAAAGCTATGGAGGGAAAATAACTAACATGATCCAATAAGGATGCCAATGTCTCAAAGTCCAATAGAAGCTAAATTAATCTTTTGCAAGCAGTGGGGGTTATGGACTATATAGGTCATGAATCTTTCACCTCAGGTACAATCTGCCCCTAATTCTCCTCCTACAAATAGCAATGGTAATCATGACTCTGTTCCTGGTTTTGTTTGCCTTAACCACTGTGTTAAACATGGTGAAGTGTGTGTGAACCTTTGTCACATTGAGAGTATAAATATCGGTGACCATAACAGATGTGCTTGGGTTTGTTCTTTGAAAGAGGGAGGAGCTTTTGACAACCTTCCTCCACCAACTATATCTGCTTCATGGGCTAGCATGGTTAGTGATCCATCAAAAGTTAGGGGGAGAGCTAAGCTTGAGTATACCCCTCCCACTGTGACTGAGGGCAAAGTAATTGTTAAAATTAAGTCTGCTGATTTTGATAATGAGACTAAGGAGTGTGCTAACTACCTCGTTGGTCACTTTATGGGAAAAAGAATGGGATATCTCTATGTCAAAGAGACTTTGAATAGGCTCTGGGAACTCAAGGGTGACTTTGATATGTCAATTAAAGGAAGGTTTAACTTGTACTTCTTTAAATTTCACAATGAGGAGGATAGAGCTAAGGTTCTGGAGCTTGGTAAGTCAACATGTGGCTAGTAGGCCTTTTGTGATAAGGGAGTGGAGACCATTCATTGAGTATGAACCTATTGAGCTCAAAACCATACCTTTGTGGGTGATATTCAAGGAGATCCTAGAGCAGTTTTGGAATAGTGATGGACTAGCTGTGCTCTGGGCAAACCTATGTTCTTAGACAAGGCTACAGAGGAGAACAAAAAGAGAGCTTTGCTAGGATTTGTGTTGAAGTTGGAGCAGACAACATACTTCCTAAAACAGTAAACATTCTTGCGGATGAGGCTTATACAATTGAAATTCTTGTTGAGTACAATTGGCTTCCTACTAAGTGTGAAGACTGTGTCTTATTTGGTTACAATAAAACTAACTGTCCAGTTGCAGCCAATTCCCCTCCTGCTCAAGAAACTATTAATCCAAGCACCACAGAGACTCGCATGAAATGGATCCCTAAGGCTCCAACTGCTCAAGGCAAAGGTACTTCAGATGATATGGAAGAATGGGAATGTTAGGAATTAGGGTAGCTAATCTCAATCCCTCGCCCAAGAATGATAAATGGAAACGCTAATTGAGAAATTAAACGAAATCAAAACGCAACGATTTACCCGGAGGAAGGAAGTGGAAAACCCTTTAAGATAAAAAACCACTCCCCACGAACAATCCACTATGATCAAATAGGTTACAAGCAATCTCTCCAGCTTCCTCAAGCTTTCTAATGGAGTCTCTCAAACCCTAGTTCTCTAGAATTAAACTCACAGAGATTATAACCAAAAGGTAAGCTAACAAATAACCTAAGTCCCCCTTATATACTTAGAGGACTAATTACAAATAAAACGGATCTCGAGGCAAACTCAATGTCCCCGAAGAACTTCTAAAACCAGCCTACGCACATCTCGTTCGAACGAATCTAAGCTCGTTCGAACAACTTTAAGCTCGTTCGAACGACTTCGACGATATAAGGATTCCAGCCTAGAAACATGCAACTCGTTCGAACGACATCTAGTATCGTTCGAACTACTTCTTCGGTCCAAGTTTCTAACGCAGAAAACTACCAACTCGTTCGTACGAAATCCATTCTCGTTCGAACGACATCCATTTTCGTTCGAACGACTTCGACAATTCGAGTTCACCCTTAACAATCTCCCACTTGAAATCGAATCCCGTAACCCATCTTCAGATTCCCAAATGAATTGCTTGCACTTTCATTCATGAAGACCCACAGACGAAATTTCACAATCTTCAACAAATCTCCCACTTGAAATTTGAAATGTGAGGTTCCCGTAACTTCAACCATCTTTAAAGTAACTACATTTGTAACTATGTCAAACCAAACTCTTCACGCCAAAAGCTATCGTACCACACAAAACCATGTGATAATGTTTTTGAATATTTTTCTCAACAAAAAAATTAAGAACATCCCTTTGCAAACTTTCAAAGCCGCACCGCACTTATGCATTTGCAATCAATGATGCAATTAGCCATTGCCATCTCGATACCCAAGTAGCTTCGATATAACACCATAAAATTGTAGTCATTTCCATGTCACTAACGTACTCCGCCATCACAAGTGAACGCAACCCTGCAAGCCAAAAAAGAATCACTCCATAGCTATGAGCTATAACCGAGTCTTCATCGAATACATAATATTCATTAACAACGTCTCACAGCTTCCACTTCATGGAAAAACTCCGGTCTCATGTAAATAATGACATACATTAGCAAACAAATCATCAATGAGTTAGACATACGTCAATCTAAACTCATATCACATTCCATAACCAAACAAACACGTGTCTTATGCCCGAAGTAACGACAAATGGTGCGCTACCAAATAACACTCCAACCAGTCCTAATGTACTATGTCAATAACAACTTCTACTTTACGTTCTTCCTGTTGTACTATACCATATGCTAATGATTAGCCAATCCATCGGTCCAACCCTTTATTGAGATAACCGTTCCCACGACTCTTCAATCTCACCTATGGGAGAAAGAGTTTTAATGATGAAGGTTTGTTGTAACTGTGTGCAAAAAAGGGGTTTGGTTTTGCCTTTTTGGATAATGAAAGGCCCGACCTTTTCTTACCATGGCTAGTCTTAAGACTAGTGTGCGCCCATGGCTCGTCTAACACACGGATGGACATTATTTTTGATCATACGTTGCGTGCCTTCAATTGAAAGAGAGAGGAGGATAAAGTGAGAAAGTTGTGGGAAGTGGAAAGATAATTTGGTGAATATAGTGATTATGATGCTAGAAAGAAACACATATGAGTTAATAGTTTTTTTGGAAGTCTGTCAGACAACCACCGAACAACCACCTCATTCAACCGAGTCTACAATTGGAAATCTCCCGGAGAGGGAGATTTAGCCGTTTAATCACACTCTTATTACACGGTCAAGATTATTCCTAAGCCACGCCCAAATTATTTCTTGGCAACCGATGGGAATGGATTCACGGACACTAGAAAATGAGACACTCAAATCTCACTCAATAGGAACCACTCATCTCTATTAGATGAGTGGCACTTAAAATTGAGATTTCTTATATAAGAAATGAGGTGTCCCACTCTCTCTCTCTAATGATGTAGCGCCTCATTTTTATTTACTCTTTATGTTTTACAGTTGCTATTTTCCTAACTTAACTTGGGTGTACCATAACATGTTTAGTTAGCTTTTGAATTTGGAAAACTTGGTCAAAACCTCCATCGTATCCCTCCCTGATTCTCCTCCATATTCATCTCTATCTCCTCTTCCCAAATCCTCCACAATCCCCTTCTTCTCCTCCACTTAAACAACAACACCTTAAACCCATCTCTTCTCTTTGTAATCTAGAGAGAGAGGTACACCCTAAATCCCTAATTCAAAAACCCAACCTTTCCCCATTGTTATTTATAGCTGGGGGGTTTAAAATCAGATTTCTCAACCCATCCTGATCTTCTTCAGAGGGAGGGAAAATCCAGGAAGGAGACCTGTAGTTGTTCTATATTCACCGATTCCATCTTTGGTTGGACAATTAGTTTCGGGTGGTTCCTATCCGAGTATATCACATTAGTTTCCAAATTCAGGCAAGTACCATTATTGCTTGTCATTGTCCATTGTAGATTAGCTATACTATACCATGTTTAGTAGAATTACTGTATAGGTTTTCATCAAAACTGTTTTTGAAGGAATGACAGTTGACATTCATAACTTTAGTATGATCCTTAATGTTCTAGAAACCTTGAGTAATTAAGTATGTCTTATCTTGAATTCAACGAATTAGGGAATTGTATAGGTCTTTTGAAGATGTAAATTTAGTATAGTTTGATGCATACCATAGTGTTATAAACTGTATTAAATTTCCCTTTTACTCAAGCATACTACTGTGAGAGTTTGAATACTAGAATGGGAAGAAGATATGGACTTGTTAAAAATTAAACTCAATATAACTATGAGTTGCTTATGTTAGTAGTTATATAAGGCTATAATATTTTTCCTTTCATCCAAATAGTAACAGATACATTATAACTCAAGACTCATAAAGTATATCCTAGAATAAAACTTGATTAATTTGAACAATACCATATCATACTCAGATCATATATATATGTTTGTGGAATATATAAAGTAACTTGTAATGATATAATAAGCCCATGGCTATATTGTTAGCATTAATAGTAATTAATTGGTGCCCTCATATGCAACCCTTAACCATTGTATAGGTTGTAGCTTGATGTTCAATCTAAGGGGTACTAGTATAAGCCTATATAAGGTCATCAACAGAGTCCCCACTTGTATATTTGTGAAAGTAGAAAAGTCGTTGAGCATAAGATCGCCAATCATATGATATAGTCTCATTGCCTATAGAGCAAGGACAGATAGGTCATTTTGATTGAGTGTCGGTCTCTTAAATTATTCATGCATAGGATAACTTAGAGTCGTGTACACAGTAGGGCTATGATGTCAGGGTCCTTGGGTTTGATTCCCTAAACAAAAGATTAGGTGACTGTTTATCAGTGTTCCAGGGTTACAAGCCCTTAAAACTCTTCCCCAATTACATATCGGCTTTGTTATTCTTTGTGAATACTCCCCGTGGGCATAGATCCCTGAAAGTGAAAATAAATCAGGCTTTAGACCTATAGGTTGAAACTCCTTGAGCACCTTGATCCGGTGATTTTCCCGCTAATTCCTGGCTCACTAAAAAGGAATCCGCCAATCCTTGGCTCGACAATAAGGGATACGCTTCTGTTGAGGACAGAAGGGTATGAGAGTGTGGTCCCACTGAATTAAAAGTGACCCTATGTACATCGTCTGTTAGTTATCTCCCACACCTAATAATACCTTATAACTATTTTATAATACCGGTTGGCGCCGACGCTTAAAAACAACATTAATAATTGAACCTCATTTCCTCAATGCATTGCATCATTTTCATATATATAATATTATATCACACTAACACTTTTGTATAATAGATCGGTCTGTCATGTTCAGTGACCGGTAATAATTGTGCTTGCTTAACTCCCTGTGCGCTATATTTTTCAGGAGGTCGAGCACAGTAGGTTTTTGCTTAGTGAGGCTTGGTTGATCATTTTCGGGATTCTTTAGAGTTCTTTGGATCGCTGAGCTGTCGTAAGGTATTTATGGTTTTTACTTCAGATTTCATTGTCGTAATCTATTTTCTTGTTAGTATAATTTGTTGAGAATATTATTTATTTTATTCGATAATTGAGTTATTTTTCCGTTGCGTTTCTTTGATAAGTAGATGTAGTTAATTTCTTTAGAAATATATTACATCTGTAGGATTTCATCCGTGGATGCCTGACTTGTCAAGCCTTAGAATGTGTTTTATGATCTATTATCAGCAAGTGGATTTTAGGGCTTGACAAATGACTCTCTCCCTCTATTATTATTGATTTATTTTGAATTTGGAGATAACAAAACACTCTCTCACTGTCTCGCTCCTCAGACTCACTTTCTCGCCATCAAAGTCATTCTCTTTCTCTCACTTTCTTTGACTTGTTGGTGATAAAAGAGTTTGTTTTGTGTGTGTAATGCGTTTATAGTTTGCAATGGAGAAGATGCATTGCCCGCCAAGCCCACACTATGCATGCATGCATGCATAGAATATGGGTTATTTATTTTTAAGAGTTGTGTGATGAATTTAGGGTCCGTTTGTTTGCCAAGTCTCACACGTGAGACATGACAAGTTGTGGTAGTTGCAACTTCTACTCGTGTTTGTTTGACCAAATCTCATAACACTGAAGCCTCCTCGGGAATTCCGAAAACCACTTTGTTTTCTGTTCAGTTCCCACCATAATAGGTGAGATTTATAAATCTTTCTCTTCGTGGGAGTTCGTGGGAGTAAGAAAAGGAGATAGACCCCGATAATTTATTTCGAACTCTATGAAGCTTTTACACAAACTATCATTTGCTCTCATGTACGAATCTTCTCTCTCAAAGCTGTGATTAAGGTTCTTTTCTTCTTTCTCTCTCATCTTCTTTCTGCAAAGTAATAATGATCATTTGCTCTTTCTGTTGCTGTTGTAATCAAGTTTCAGTTGTTGCTGTAATCGAGTTTTAGTTGTTGCTATAATTAAGTTTCAATTGTTGCTACTCTTCTTTAGTTGCTGCTGCTTGTTGCTCTTAAACTGCTTGCTATAATTGAGTGTCAGTTGTTTGCTATTTCTCCTCTCTCATCTTCTTTCTGCAAAATTAAAATGTGGGATTGCTGGAAGTTTATTGATTTGAAAGTTTTTTCTTCTTCTTTTGACAAATTAGGAAGTGGGTTCGATGATTTAAGAGATTTGTTTGATCTTATCCCCATGTTTTAATCACTATAATTTCTCTTTTATAGATGGACTCTGACGATGATGATAATGTTGTTGTTGCGTGCACTATACTAATTGTGGTATGCGCGGCAATTGCATTAGGCGAATCAATGAATTATGTAGATAGGTTGTCGACTATCAATAGAGATGATGATAGACATCTTTATTTGAGAAGATTATATGAAGAAAGTGATACAAAATGTCACGAAATGCTTCGTATAAATCAAATGACATTAAATCATCTTTGCGCTAGACTAGAGACCAAAGGGTTGAAGAAATTACGATTTGTAGATGTTAAGGAGCAAGTTGTTATGTGTCTTCTAGTAATTGGGCATGATACACGAAACTCTCAAGTTAAGTTTGACTTGATCCGATTAGGTCACACGATCTCTCGATACTTTCACAGAGTTTTGCGAGCAATTCTTAAGTTGGGTGTGGATCTTATTAAGCCCGCAACTGCCGAGTTTTCTCCGGCAATGGGTAACGATAATAGGCCATAGGCAAACCATTATTTGAGGATTGTGTAGGGGCAATAGATGGAACCTTTATACATGCCAGTGTACCGGCGGAAGATCGACCAAGGTATAAAAATAGAAAAAGAGACATAAGGCAGAATGTGTTGGTTTCATGTGGATTTAACATGAGAATCACATATATATTGGTTGGGTGGCAAGGTTCGGCTCACGATAGTAGGATGCTTAGAGCGGCGGTAAATGATCCAAGAGACCCTTTCACTATCCCTGCAGGTATTTTTAATAATCGCTTATGGCATGATCTTAATAGTTTTTTTACATCGTATTTATTATCTTTCATTTTATTAGGTAAATTCTACTTGGGTGATGCCGGGTTTGCTAATGTCCTTGGTTTTCTAGTACCATATCGTGGTGTAAGGTATCACCTTAAGGAACATGATGGAAGAGCCCCTACTAATGCAAAAGAGCTCTTCAACTATCGTCATTCATCTTTACGAAATGTGATTGAAAGAACATTTGGCCTGTTGAAGAAAAGTTTTGCTCATCTCAGATCGTATCCTTTTTATAACATTGAGACCCAAACAATGATCGTAATGGCATCTTGCATTATTCACAACTTTATATTAGAAGTGGACCCATATGATATGGGTGATGAATGGGTCACACCTGAGGAAGAGCCACATGAGGATTTTGGAGAGCAAGAGGACATAGCTGCACTTCAACCATCTGCAACATGGACGGGATTTAGGGATCATTTAGCTGAGACTATGTGGAATGAATATAACCATCATCCATAGTTTAGGATATTTACCAAGTATATTTTGCATATATATTTGGAAGTATTTGTGTTATGTTTTAATGAAGACAGTATCAACTTTAATAGATGTGATATTTGGCGTTAAACTTTCTTGTGCTTTGTTTTTCTTGTGAAACTACATGTCTGAGGTCAAAAAAAAATATGGGTTTACATGTAGCTAGAGATGTAAATGTTATAATCTTATGCTGCATATTTAATTTTTTTTTCATCGTGGTGATAGGTATGGATTCAGAGCCACATGTCTTTATAAACGAAGATGGCGAGGGCGATGGAGGAAAAAGTAAGGTTATTTGGGATGATATGATGGATCACATTCTTCTAGACACATTGCATGAGCAATTGGCTAAAGGCGGTAAGAGTGACAATGGGTAGAAATCGTCAGCTTATAATGCCGTAGTATTTAATGTAAACAAGGGATTAAATATGGAGATTACTACGACCAATGTTCGAAGTCGGTTAAAAACTTGACGGTTACATCATAATGCTGTGAAGGAGATGAAGAATATTAGCGGTTTTGGGTGGGATGAAGAAAGGAAAATTGTAGTCGCCGACGAGGCCTTATGGAAAGAAGTTCTGAAGGTACACACTTATATTATTTTTTTGCAAAAAAAGTATTGCATAACATTCTATCTTAAAGCATCACATCCTTGAAAGAAAGTTCACAAGGCATACACCTGTATTTTACTCTCAAACAAAGTACTTTTTTTTCATTGAAACCATTTATCTCTATAAAGTATTGTACTATGATGATTAATATACCGCTTTACTTGTTTCTAAATAGACGAGGAAACACTTGAAGAAATTCAAAGGAAAGCCTTTGTCTAACTATGAAGAGATTGCAGAGATACTTGGCAATGATCAAGCCAATGGCTCACATGCAACAACTATTCGAAATACGAATGTTGATATGGGGGAAGAACATGATCACGACTATGCTCCTGAAATAGGGATCCAACCACCCCAAGCTGAATCACCATTTCCAGAAGTTGTCACCTCTCCAAATCCATCAACATCTAATATTGCCCCTAAGAGACAAAGAAATAGATCATCAGGTGAGTTGGTGTCTAAGAAACTGAAAGGGCTTCAAGAATGCATTTCTAAGGTTGCAGATGCAATGATGTTCAAAAGCCGTGATCAAGATGCCCTTACGGAGAAGGTAACCGAAGAGCTTGAAAAGTTGGAAACGTTAGATCTTGAGGCAAAAGTGAAAGCAATGAAAATGTTTGCCACTAACATAGGTATGGCAAGGATGTTTCTTGCAATGAAAGATGATGCTAAGGAGTTTTGGCTAAAGACCCGTTTTCTTATTATTAATCGTTGATGAAGGATTTGGGAGGGAATATTTTGACTACCTTATTTATGTTGTTTTGGTATGGACTTGTTCATCTTATAATGATCATTTGCTCTTGTACAACTGGAGTTAAAGAAGTTGTTGTTATTTCATCTCCTGTTGTTGTTTCATCTCTTTGCCAAAGTAGTTGTTGCTATTTCATCTGTTTCTGTTGCTGCTGTAATCAAGTTTCAGTTGTTGCTGTAATCGAGTTTTAGTTGTTGCTATAATTAAGTTTCAATTATTGCTGCTCTTCTTTTCTTCTTTAGTTGTTGCTGCTTGTTGCTTTTAAACTGCTGTTACTGTACTTCACTTTGTAAACTGAAATATGCTATGCCAAATTAAAAAATGTAATTGATCAGTGCTTTTTTGTAATATGATAATTTCATCTTCCTTGCAGTCACTAATGCTTAGGGCTGCAACTTCTGTCCGAACTTTCGATTTTTTCTGATTTTCGATCCGATATTTCCAATTTTGGAACATATTTTGCAATTTCCATTTCCGAAAATTCAATTTTTGAATTTTTCCGAAAAAATTTGGATCGGAATCGGATAGCTGTGTGCAATTCCGAAATTCCAAATTTTTCGATCCGATTATTCCGAATTATTCCAATCCGATTATTCTTAATTTTTCGATCCGATTATTTCGAAAGCCATCCGATCCGATTATTCCCAATACCCTCCGATCCGATTATTCCAAAAAATATTCCGAATATCCTTCTAATCTAATTTAATTTCGAATAATTCGAATTGAAACATAAAACATTAGACCTTAATATTCTTAACCTATGACATACTCCACCGCCTATTCTTCTCTATTCTCCACTACCTCCATTTTTCATTGCCCTCTACTCTTAAGTTAAATCTCTACCGCCTCCACTTCTACTCTTAAGTTAAATCTCCACTGCCTCGATTTTGATTCGCAGTGAAGAAGAAAAGTTAAATCTCCTCTTTAGCTTCAGTTTTCATCTGGCTTCGATTTTGAATCTTTGATTCTTGGAGAAGTGAGAACTATATTATTATGGTTTGATTTGAAGAAGTGAAAACTCTGTTATTCCAAAATTTATTCTGAATTGATTTCGAAATTTATTTGAAATTATGAAATTATTCTAAAATTTCCGAATTCGGATTTATTTTTACAGTTCCAAAAAAAATTGGAAAAATTCCGACCCCCTCTATTTCCGATCCGAAAACAGGCCTACTAATGCTTGTCACGTCTTTGAATCCTGTAAGTACTTACTTGTTTACACCTTTTCATTCTCATCAGATTATCTGCAAATATGTTCTTATATTTTTTTCTTAACGTTAATTTTTTGCATAGGCCCTTCCACACGCTACAGGAACGGGAGATGGAGTTAGAGGACAAGGACATCTAAATATCGGTGAACTATTTTAACCGGTATGCATCACTATTATCAACTGCCACACTTTTCTATCCTTCTAATTGGTATGACAAAATGGTTCCCTAGTGCATTCAGGAACTCAGGGTCATAAGCATTTTCCCAATCATTTATTATCCTCTTAAAATTGATAATTCTTAGATCTACTCCTTCCCACGCCACATAATCTCTTGTAGCTTTTTTTTACATGCTACGAGAAGCAATACTGTTAGTGTCTGCAGTAATTTATCGCTGCCCCATCAACCATCCTGCCGAAAGCTTAACTTACATATAGTTAATTCAGTGAGTTGTGTGCCAAATTTATGTTAGTCCTTTGACCTTTTCAAGATGCAGTTTTAGGATCCATTCCCATATGATAATCTAGTTCTATGAAGCTCTCACTCTGGGACCTGCACCAAATTTTGTGGCCAGGGGATTATCTCCTTCCTCGCCAGATCTCCATAGCCACTTCTCTTTCAGCTGCCTTCATTACCCAAGGTTTCTTAATACCTTTATCCTAAATCAGGTTCAAAACAACATCGTAAACATTTTTCAGGATTATCAATTGCCCCACTTCTGCTCCTAAATATTCACTTTCCTATAAAAAGTGGAAGACCTCGAGTGTCCGTTCGCCTGTATAGATTCTCTTCAAATCCTTGGCCATAATTTTAGGAGAAAATAATAATTCCTAGCCATTTCCCGACTTGTAGTCCTGCTTTGTACTTTTCCAGGGAAAATGCTTAGAAATGGAGATAGTGCATCCGTTTTATACCTCAGCTTCTGAACAATCCTGAGAGGACTTATTGATCATAATTAAGCAGGATGTAGACGATGTACATTTCCTCATCCAAGGCATCTATAACCCCATTTCTAACCAACAAGTAGCCCAATAATTGCCATGGGTGCTGTAGGTTTCTTTTCCCCGTTTCTCCTTTCATTCACTTGTCGAGTCAGATACTTTTTTGAGGAGTCCCTCAGATAGTTGCCTTGAAGGAAGACGTGGTCTTGAGATGGAACTTCAATGGGACAAGGTTTGTGTAGCCAAAAATGCTTGTGATAATACTTAGGATGATGTAAATTTTGTGTTGATGTTAAACTGCTGTTTGTTTCAGGGATATATAACAACAGTACAATTTTGTGTTGATGTTACTGCACATGTAAACCTATATCATGGGTATATAACAGCAGTACCTATCACTCTTAAACTGCTGCTTATTTCAGTTGTTACAAAATCAGAGGTATTTTTGCTGTTACTGCATATTTAAACTGCTTGTTACTGTTGTTTGCAACTGAGTAATACAATTATGCTTGTCCTACAATTACAATTATAGACTGTCATTGTGCTCAAAATAGTTTTGGTTCTCTTTTTACAGGGTAGAGCTTTCAATTTATTACAAACCTGAATGCAATGGTTGTTATGATGATGAGTATTGCTGGAGAAATATACAGAGCTCAAGTGCGACGTCAACTGACTGAAGGCATTGTTTACCAGTATAGTATAATGCTGAAAAATCAGACAAAGATGAGATTTTGAATAATTGCAAAATCCCATGTTTTCTACCTATCTCTGTTACTCTGTACTGATTAGCCCCTCTACCAAGTAGAGCTGCCTTACTCCGAAATGATTTATGCATTCAGGCTTGTTACTACTGCTGGTGCGACAACTTCCTCTAATTACAATTTACGTTTTGGGAAAGCTATTTACAGGTTCTTTACAAATTATCAGATGTTATAGACACGAGCTACAAACCTCATTATCCAAAATGCTATATCTAGAATTTATCTCTCGCTATAACAATGTCTCTTAAATTTGGAACTCGCTGCCTGTTTTCAGGTACTTACATTTTCTAACTTGGCCTTTATGTATCTTTATCAAATTCTATATTATGTATTGGTTCTTTTTTCAGGTCTCTTTAATTTGGTGCAAGGATAGACGCGAGTATATAATACCACAGACTTCATATGATACTTACTTTTCTTTGCTATTTTTAGTTTGGTCAAAATGGTTGTTGAGTGAATCTTGCTTTCTTATGTGATATATTCGTAGGATAGAAATTGTATTCCTATTATCACAGAGGTCTAATGTCCCTATCAAAAAGCATGTACAGAGGATCCTAGATTTATAAATCTCATGGTCAGCCAAACGACAAGAATGAGATTTGTTGGGAGTTTAAAGTCCAACTCTCATTGGCAAACCAAACACATTATTTGGAATTGCATGTCTCAGGAATGCAAGTCTTGAGACATTCAACTCTTAAAACATAGTTTAGACTGGCAAACAAACGGACCCTTAAAGAAGTGGGAAAGATAAAATAAAGAGTAAAACATGCATCTTACATCATGAAATTGAAGTTTGAGACTCGTATCCTCAGAGAGTTTTGAAACTTTCGGGTACCAATTGTAATATTAAACTTACTTTGGGTCTTATATAACAATTCCTTCTCTCTAATTTCAAAATCTCCCGCTCATTTGTGTCCTTTATTTTTTTGTTAGGCAAGGTGGGGTTTTATATTGAAAATTATAGGAAATATTACAATCTAAGGTATTTTCCCCGTGGCGTCCCCCACACTCATGACACACAAACGATGAGGCAAGGATCCTTAACATGGTGCAAAATAGTCTCACAAAAAGAAACAATGCTAGCCCAACTGGTGCACTTGGACTCCTCACCACTTGACCTTATCTGACCTCTATGTGAAGCTGTTGGTACAATTGGTAAAAGTAAATCTTCAATCCATCCTCGGAATAAGAGTTGAAGGAAGATCAGAAAGATAAGAACAAGAATCTACGGCAATAGACCAAAATGTCCCTCTTCTTCCCTTTTATTTTAAAGAGCCATTCACAAAAAGTTGTCTGAGAGAGAACCAGAGAGAGAGAGAGAACACAATGCCTTCCCGTGGTCCCCGTCGTATCCGAAGAACAACAGCAACAAACACAACAAACGCAAGATCAACAACAATGGCAGACATGCCGAGGTTTCTTCTGATTCAAGGTCTCTCTCTCTTAACCGATGTTCCCTCGTTGAAAGACGCTTTGAGGATATATGGGGTTGTTACCAGTACCTGCATCATTGCTGGCACCAACCCACACGGCACGGTCGATAGCTTCGCAGTTTCTTCGTTTGCTAGTGTGGAGTCGAGCCTGAGAGCGTTAGCTGAGATGAACGGTCAGGAACTCCATGGGGGCATCATCCAGGTTGGGTGGATGCCTGACAGAAGATAGAGTGGCGGGTTGTGATGGTGGTGATGTTTTAAACACTGGGTATGATTTTATTTTAACTATATCGAATATTATAGACGTTTTAGTAACTGGGTATCGGTTGATCTTTGGAACTTGTGGGTTTTGTTGATGTGGGTGTATAGTGATGGACCCAATGTTCTGCGGTTGATTTCGGGTGGAAATATAATTGCGATTACGCTTTAAATCTCGTTAGCATGTGTTGTTGTTTACCTGTTTAGGATCATGATGATTTGAAGATATTAGTAGTTGGTTTTATGTGTGAAATATTATAGTTTAAATTTCTGATTTAATGGGGTAGGTTTTTGTTCTTAGATTGGTATTTTGATGTTCAAATGTAACTCTACGAGGTTACTATGATTCTGAAATTACACGGAATGCAGTTAAATTGGGGTATCGTCTTCGGGTTCGAATAAAACCCATTTACTGGAACATTAGTGTACTAGGACACGATAAACATGGTATAAAAGTTGCACACCTTTGTTTTGGAGAGCAAAGGTCTTGTAGGAAATTTCATTAGTATATCATTCTAGTTATTCTTCGATTTGAATTTTTGATATATACATTCTAGATAGTACTTGAGTTCAATAGTGGAGAAATTTCTGATCGTTTTGATTGCTTGGGTTAAATTGATAAGGCCAAGGAATTCTGGATCCTGAGATAGCTATGGGGTTTTGAGGATTACCCAGTGGAAATGAGAGTTCAATCAAGCTGCGGTACTGCTTATTAAGGGCATGTCGCCATATCGGCAACTGGATCAGTCCCGAAAGAAAAAAGGGTATCTTTATGGACAATTAGTGTAGGTAGATATTTTGTGAATAAAGACAAAGTTGTTAAAGGGAAGTGGATATTCAAGGGAACCTGTGGCACGAGGTAATTGTAGCAAGATTTGGGAAGGAGTTTGTGCGTTGGGATTTCATGGAATTTACGTGTTCGTAGAGGAATAAATCGGGGGAAAGAGATTCTCAGGATTCTGTTTTCTTATGATTTAGAGATGGGCCAGTTTGATTATCTTGATACCTATACCCTTATTGCAATTCTGTCATCTCTTAAAGAATACTAGTCTTTTAGGAGGCAAATGTCTAGCTTTTGGTTGACATCTACTTGTTTCAGAGTTGCAGTAATTGTTGTTCTCCTTGAAATGTTCCTTAACATGCACTTTTCTAGCGTTGTGTTGTAAGTCACAAGTCTCACTCCCCATTAGGACATTACGAGTTAATTATAATTGACACATGTACAATCTGCAATACACCTAGGTAACAACGACACGGATATGGGTGTCGGTGTCGGACACGGGTACGGGGTGTCAGACACGGTGACCCCAAAATATGTAAAAACGGGGACACGGCTGTAAAAATTTTATTTATTATTTTCTACTATGCTTATGTTGGTTACTTAACCTATCTAACACACTTATGGGTTAATTTACGACATTTTTACGACTAATAACAAACAAGTCCTAACACTTATGGGTTATATTAACTTATGGGTTAATTTACGACTAATAACAAACAAAAAACAATGATACTAGTTAGTATGGTTGAATAACATGTATAAGAATTGAAAACTTTCTAAAAGCTATGTCAAAAAGGTTATGATCTAAGCAAGAAGTGTATGTTGGAGTGTCGACACGAGTGTCGGTGTGTCCGAGTGTCCGACATGTTTGGACACTGATTTTTTTAGAATATGGAGTGTCCATGTTACATAGCAATACATATATTTATTGCTAGGAAGTGAAATGTTGTACTCTCAGGGAACGTGCACGAGCAACTCCTATTTTTCTTGGCAGGCCTTCTTTCAAGTTTGTGTTGTACGTCCCGAGCAGTGTCCCCAATAGAAGATTTTAATTGGTTCTATGTACAGTCTGCAATGTGTAATTAGTATCTTGCTATACAAGTTTACCTTCTCATGAAGAAAGAATATGAGATTGAGCTAAACAAGAGGAGGTTGGTGTAACAGACTCGGAAAAGGGAGGTCTTAAGATCAACTTAGCGACGTAGAACACAACTCAGTAACGTATAATGTTAGTTAACTTCATACATAAAACTAACTAATAATAGCTTCCATGATCATGATCTAAAGCAAGTAAACATTTGCAATGGGTTAATACCTACCACAATTAAATCCACCAAATTTAAACCAAAAAATTGGATCGGCTAAGTCGCAACAAACAACATACTCATTACCAAACTCAAAAGTTTCCTTCATTAATTCTAAATGACTAAATCCAGAAAAATAATATCATTTCTTCACTGAATCACAGTCTGTTATAAACAGAAGGGGGATTTGGTACATTGTGCATCTTCTGTGAAAGTACAATGTTTCAGTTCCGACATACAACAGAAATTTGGAACAGTGCCCGACTAAGGAAAATTTAAAGAAGAAACTCATATAATACAACTTTGAAACAAGTAGATGTCCAACACAAAGCCTAGTATTTGCCGCCTAAAATACTAATTTTAATTTAAGAGATAAAGCAAATGTTAAGTGTTTTTGGTAACAAAAGAAATCAAACTAGCCCTTCTCTAGATTAGTTATATATCCTGAAAATCTCTCTCCTAACACTACTCCTCTGTGAACAGTCACTTCCGTGGAATCCCAACTCTAGCACTATCACATTCTGCCATAGATTCCTCACTTACACTTTCTGTCTGCACAGCCACTTCCCATATACAGCTTGATACATTCACTAAGTAGTAAGTTCTACCTACACTTATTGTCCATATGAGCCATTCTCTTCGAAGGTTCTCTTGACATCCAACGCTTGCTGTTTTGAAGAAATAGGCAGAAACTGTTTCATTTTCCCACATGCTCACAAAAACAATTGTCCCAGCTTGACTGAACTCTCTCTTTCCACGGGGTAATCTTCAAAGACATCATAACCATCCAAGAATTCATAGTTCCATGGCCTTATCTATTTACTCAGGAACCAAAATGACCAGAAATTTCATTTATGTCCAAGTACTAACTGGGACGTAGAGATCATAAATTTTTTTTGAAAAAAAACTAGAATGCTACTCTTGTTAAATTCTCTTACATAGACTTTTGCTCGCCAAAACAAAGGTATGCAACTTGTCTGCCGTATTTGTGGTGCCATAGTACATTTCTATCTGGATAATCCTCAAAGACACCATAAGTCAAAATTAATGCAGGATTCAGAGTTCCTTGGCCTTATCTATTTACTCTCAATGACACCTATTATGTGATGTATATCACCTCCTGGAACCTCTTTAAAGACTACCCCAAATGCCTGCAGGCCGACTTAAAAGGTTCATCATAGGAAGCAAAATGTTTCAACTTACCATTTGCATGACTAATCCAAGGGCAAGTGAGATTCCTCATATACATGTCGCGTAAGTCATGATAGATCATGCCAAGTGGCCCGTGCTGTTGATAAGTTGATCTTAGGACCTCCCTTTTTCGAGACTGTTATACCAACCCCCTCTTGTTTAGCTCAATCTCATAGTCTTTGTTCATGAGAAGGTAAACTTGTATAGCAAGATACTAATTACATATTGTAGACTGTACATAGAACCAATTAAAATCTTCTATTGGGGACACTGACTCAGGACGTACAACACAAACTTGAAAGAAGACCTGCCAAGAAAAATAGGAGTTGTTCGTGCACGTTCCCTGAAAGTACAACATTTCACTTCCTGGCAATAAATATGTGTATTGCAGGCTGTACATATTTGCCATTATAATTAACTCGTAATGTCCTAATGGGGAGTGGGACTTGTGACTTACAACACAACGCTAGAAAAGTGCATGTTAAGGAACATTTCAAGGAGAACAACAATTACCGCAACTCTGAAACAAGTAGATGTCAACCAAAAGCTAGACATTTGCCTCCTAAAAGACTAATTATTCTTTAAGAGATGACAGAATTGCAATAAGGGTATATGTATCAAGATAATCAAACTGGCCTATCTCTAAATCATAAGAAAACAGAAATACTGAGAATCTCTCTCCCCCGATTTATTCCTCTACGAACACGTTAATTCCATGAAATCTCAATGCACAAACTCCTTCCCAAATCTTGCTACAATTACCTCGTGCCACAGGTTCCCTAGAATATCTACTTCCACACCACGTCTCTACAACCACTTCTCTTTAACAACTTTGTCTCTATTCACAAAATATCTACTTACACTAATAGTTCATAAGGATAACTTTTTTTCTTTCGGGACTGATCCAGTTGCCACATGCCCTTAATAAACAGTACTGCAGCTTGATTGAACTCCCTTTTCCACTGGGTAATCCTCAAAACCCCATAGCTATCTCAGGATCCAGAATTCCTTGGCCTTATCAATTTAACCCAAGCAATCAAAACGATCGGAAATTTCTACTCTATTGAACTCAAGTACTATCTAGAACGTATAGATCACAAATACAAATCGAAGAATTACTATAATGGTATACTCATGAAATTTCTTACAAGACCTTTGTTCTCCAAAACAAAAGTGTGCAACTTCTATACCATGTTTATCGTGTCCTAGTACTCTAATGTTTCAGTAAATAGGTTTTATTCAAACCCGAAGACGCTACCTCAATTTAACTACATTTCGCGTAATTTCAGAATCATATAGCAAACCAACTGAAAAGGAAACGAGAGGTGAGTGAAGCGAGAAGACTGAAGAGAAAAAGAGAGAAAGGTTACGAAATTATGTTGGACGAGGAGAGAGAGACGACAGGAGATTGAGGACAAGCTGATGGATGAATTTGAAGAGAAAGATTTGAAGGCACTGGAAGGGAAAGAGTTTTTGGGACCTTAAAATCCCTAATAACTGCTCTTGGGCTTGGAGGATGATTCTAAAGTCTAGAGATAAAGTTAAAAACTTTGTTCTTCATCTTATTGGCAACGGCAAAACCACTTCTTTTTGGAAAGACCCTTGGCATAGGGTGGGCATTCTTCAACAACAATTTCCTCCTATCTTGACCTATGATTCTCATTTGGGTTTAAACTGTAGAGTATCTCAAGTTATAGCTGAAGGTAAGTGGTGCATTCATGCTCATCTCAATGCCTCTATACCTGATATTGCTAGTAGTCTGCCCCAAATTTCATGTTCCTTTCATGATGAAGACAAAGTTGTTTGGACCCCCTCAACTAGTGGGTATTTTACAGTGACAGATGCAGGGAATAAGTTGAGGGCTGTTAGACCTACTTTGAGTCAGTTTGGGATTTGTTGGAACCATCATGTCATCCCTAGACATGGGTTCATTACCTGGAAAATGTTGAAAGGTTGCCTGGCCACCCAAGATTACTTAATCCAAAGGAGAGTAGTGCAAACCTCAATTTGTCCCATTTGTAACTCACCCTGAAAACATCAGCTATCTGTTTATGGGATGTGGTCACACAAAGCATCTTTGGTAGTTAATTCTTAACAAATGTCACTATAGCAAAATAGTTACTAGTCTGGAGTTGGAGATCCAATGGTTGAACAATATCCCTAATAATGATATCAGCTTTGCTATTATGAGTGTTGCTTTCAATGCGTTTGTTTACCATGTCTGGAAGTGCAGGAATGAGATTATTTTCAGAAATGGGAGATGGAGTGAAACTCTGCTGCTGAAGCTTATATCTTTTGATGTTACCCAGAGACTCAGATAATCTGTCAAAAGCACCAAATACTCCTAAGGCTAGAAACTTGTGTTATGTCTGGGATCTCAATCCTAGTTTCATTTTGCCTCATATTACATACTGCTCTTGGACCCTCCTGATCAAAATTGTGTTCTTCTAAGTACATATGGGTCTCTCACTGCTGAAAGAGGGGGTATTGGTGGTCTTCAGGGATTCTCTTGGTCATTTTTTAGCTGGTTATGGGGAAGCTGTAGCTCCTGTTTCTATTGTGCTTCATGAGATGCAATCCATCCATGAGGGGTTGCTGAAGGGAGCTGAAAAGAGATTTCCTAAAATTATTGTAGCTACTGATTCAAAATTGATGGTGGCCTACTTTAGAGATGGGGTTGAGCCTCCCTGGGAATGCTATCTTACTGCTCAAGCTATTAAAAAAGGTCATCTCCACTCTGGATTACTTCAACATCTATCATGTCTTTAGAGAAGCCAACAGATGTGCTAATTTTCTGGCTTCCTTTTACACTGTTTTTGGTCTTTATACCCTCTCCCCTAGCTCCTTGCCTGCTCTTTTTGTTATTATGTTAAATGAGGATGCTGTGGGCAAGAGGTACTCTAGATTGTAATTGTTTTATTGTTCTTAATATATCTGGTTGCGGGGTCCTTGCCTAACCCCGGTTTGCCTAGCAAAAATAAATAAATCATGTGTCTGTAGTGTGTTATTTTTTTGGGTAAAAGAGAGTTTTTTTGCTTTTCAGAATAGAGGATAACCACGTCGATTGTCTTTAGAACATAGAATAGTATAACTTAAACCCCAATAACAAACGGGTCGAAACTGGAAATCAGCTTGACAAGTTTTCTTATCCCAAAATGTTATGCAACACTAAATTCAGAAAGGGCGACTTATTTCATCTCTATCAGGGAAGAACTCCAACAAACTAAATAAAATAAACTTGGTCTTGACCCCAGAAGGGTGGAATAGAGCTATACGCAATCATCTAGATCTAGGGCAACAATGTGAAATCTATCACAAACAACACGTCTGGATATCTAGCGGAGTTGTTTGGATATGGCAATGGACCGCGCAACAACAATTACAAGATACTGGGCATTTGCACTTGAGAATATAGGCCGTAGTAATTATGGACAGCTGCAGTGGGGTTCAGAGCCTTGTAACATATTCCACAGTTGATAGAAGAAGGTATTGTTCATGTGAGCAATAAGCATTAATACGATGTTACACCACTAAGTCATTTAGAGTCCTCCGAATTTCTCTATGCGCAAACTATTTCATTTCATTACGAACAAACAAAAAATTACTAAGATTGTCATACACCTCTCCATACCTCACCAAAAATAACCAAGTTATGTCTTGGAAAGACAAGAAAAAAATGCAGATCTCCTGTTAGTTTTTCAAGGACTGAAACAGTTAAAGAAAAGACCGGACGGAGCTTCAGGAGATTTCAAAATCGGGGAGGAGTTAATACAGTAAGACGAATTCTCTTGTGCTGTTGAAGAAGCTGTACAAGCTCTAGGAATGACAAGAACTTCTGGTTTTGACTCAGTCTGAACGACAAGTATACATTGTGTCCGCGGTCTCCTTTTCATCTCTTGCCGTCTTATAACATAATCTTCGGGTATGAACACATCCATCCCTCCAAGAATCATAAAATTCTGCCTATGTTGCAGTGTCATGAATAACACAGAAGAGAGAACTATAAAGAGAATGAATTATAGATAACATCGACAGGGCTGAATGAAGGTTATACATTATACTTAGGTAATCTGTTTTATGCAACTAATGATTTTACAATATTGGCCTAACTCCGTAACTTGGTTTGACATGTGTAGGAAGATAACTGGGCTTGAAGCTTGTGGGTGTTCTCGTTGGCTGCAGCTATATATGGGGTATGCTATCTGTGCCCGATTAAATTAAACCCTTCTTGGCTGCAAGTGTAAATGTTAATTGAGATTGGTGACAGATAACATCATAAGCCGGATAAAACAATGTACTAATTATCAATTTATCGTAAAGCTCAGCAACCATTCAATCCAATCACTTGCCCTGACTAGGTGTAACCCTCTCGATAATAATCCAATAATGGCAGTCAATCAGAACCAAATTTTGATTTGATTTTATTCAATCAAATAACTTAGATCTAGATGAGAAGGATCGATCCAAAATTAAGGATGGTCTTAAATGGCAATTTTCAGAACCATCCTTGAAGCTATGTAGTGTAATTAACATGATCCAACAAGGATGGTGATGACCCAAAGTCCCAAAAGAAGCTAAATTATGTGGTAGAGTTATGAAAATGTTGAAATTGTTCAAGAAAGCTTTGTGTGAAGATAATGCAAAGAGATGTAGAAACTTTACATTTGGAAAGGGGTGACATCAAATATGAGTATGATGGAGATCAAGGCAAAATGAACTGTTATTCACTTTCTTATTATGAAAGTTTCTTTTTCGATTTTGATGCCTTTGATTTTTTATTTTTTTGTGTGAAATGTATCCTAAAGAAAAGAGGAAATGATATATCCATAGATATTCCAATGTACCGAAGAATGAAAAACTAAAAATACTATGAAGCATGATCATTAGTTGAATATAATCACAGAATACTTGTTTCTACATCTGACGTGTTCCTAATTTTATGAATAAGTCAAGCAAAAATTTTAACGACCTTATTATTTGTAAGCCATCATTATCTTTTGAGCTTGGCGCATTCATGGTTATAGTCTTATAGGTTTTTAAAAAGTACATGCTGAACGAACGTCTTTGGGGAAATGTTTTACATGTCTACTGGGGCATGATGCCCTTTCTTATAAGCTACTGCTGCGTTATGTTTTATTGTGTAGAGCATCTCTTATCGTTTGATTGTATACTCGCTTAGAGTAAACATAGAACAAGACTGATAAATGTACATAGAACCCTTGCTATAATAATTAAAGGAGGATTTCCTACACCATTTTGCACTTAACAACCACAGTTGTGATTTTATTTCAGATATCTTTCCGTTGGAGGGCACTCTTACATAAACTCTGAAAGGCAATACTTAAAAGTTTTTTTTTAGAAAGTGAAAGAGCGATTTGAGGATTCTTTGTTTCATCATGGGCAGTTTAAATTGTAGATTGGGGTTTCTTGTAAAACAAAGCTTGTCACATCTCCTCAAACAAGGCATTTCAAGCTCTGGTGATGAAGTTACTGAAGCAAAGATTAATAACAGTGAAATCAAGAAGTCTGAATGATGGTTTGGAACATTTGGGCATATACAGTTTACTAGAGAAGAATTCTCAGATTCAGGACTACAGGATCTCCAAAGCAACTTTTGTTCCGCAATTTACATGAATGACGTCCAGACACAACTGATGATCAGTCCCTCAAAAATGCGTTTTCCAGATTTAGAGAAGTTGAATCAACATTTGTTCACTCTGCAGCACATGATGACGGATTAGACAAGTGCGGGTTGTGTGTTTTACTAGTGAGGAGTGTCTTCACTCGGCCATATTCCCTGACGACAGTTTTCAGGTAGAGTTTCTTATGCCATTTTTTTCAGGCAAGTGCATCCATTTTGGCTGGCTAGTTTGGATCTCAGGCAGGTGTATCCATTTTGGCTGGCCGGTTTAGGATTGAGGCAGGTGAACATCATAAAGTCCCTTCAGCTTCCAAATTTATGGAACACCAACTTCATGTTATCCATGAAGTCCCCTCAGGCTCAGCTTCTCAATGAAAACTGCCAGGCTTCCTCTCATAACTCCATCGTCTGTTTTCTTTATAGGAGGGAGAGGGAGAGGGAGAGAGTCTAGTCTCAGGGCTTTGTTTGGTAGAGTAATCGGGGTTCTTGCCAAGAAGCAGAGTATGTTTCACCAACAGTACCCCAAGATTGTTCTAAACACTAGACATCTTACTAGTACTATGAAACCTATTTTTAAAACAGTTCCCTTCCAAGGGCTTTCAGACACTAGGGTAGTGTTTCTTTCCCTGCTGAATTTTTTTTCAGCAGCTGAAAAAAAATTCAGCAGTGGGTTTTGTGTTTCTTTCACTGCTGAAAAAAAATTCAGATAACCAAATTCAGCAGAAAAAAATCAGCTTGTAATACATGCTTAAAAAAATTTCAGCACTGGAAGAACATTTTATTGCCGAGATTGCCCTCTTCTTCAACGCCTCACTCCATCAAATTTTCAGCAGTGGGTTGATGCTCTCTCTCCCGAGTTAATTCCTCGCTCTCTCATACACGAATTGGATCAAGATCGACGACGTTAGGTTCCACATCCCCTCTTCTTTCTAACGATACCTCTATCAACTGGTAACTCTCTCTCCCTCTCTCTAGAATGGTGGAATTGGGTTGTTTGGGGGGTTGATGATATGCAAATGGGGTTAGTTCGAATTTCATGCACCCTAATTTGTGTAGTTTAGCTCCCAATTTATTGCTTGGGTCTCTTATTTGCACCTGCTAGCGTTTGGTTATTGGGTTCTGAAGTGGGAAAATGTGTGTAAACCTCTAGAAGGTCGACTTATGATCAAGAAATTAAGGGAAGTTAATGACTCCTTGCTGTGCAAGCTTCACTGGGTATTTGCCAAGGGAGAAGAAGACTGGGCAGAATTCTTAGAAGCCAAATTCAAGAATAGACAAGGAGACTTCATCAGCTATTACAAAAAATCTTCAATCTGGAATGGCATAAAAGAAGCAAAAAATTAATCTAAACCCTTCATTAGGTGGATTATTGGTGATGAATCAAACATTGACTTCTGGAGGGACATTTGGGCCACAGAAGTACCGCTTAGGGAGCTCATGGATCTACCTAAGAATCTTTGGAAGAATTGCACAACAAAATTAAGTACTTTTATCAACAGGGATGGGTGGAACATACCTGAAGATATCAAAATGTTGCTTCTTGCAATGGGCATAAATACAGGTAACATACCCTGCAACCCTAGTGAATTTGATAAACTCATCTGGAAAGAAGACTTACAAGGAGATTTCTCAGTGAAGAATGCCTATGCTGCAATCAAAAAAAAGATTATGGTGGTGGAAATACATATGGAAAAACAACCTTCATCCCAAACTTAGTGGATTTGCATGGAGACTATTGAACAATGTATTGCCCTTAGACAGTGTGGTTAAAATAAAAGGCATACCTACAGCATCCTGTTCTATGTGCTACAATGAAAAAGAAACTGAAAAGCATATATTCCTGGAGTGCCCTACAGCAGCAAATATTTGGTAGCGAGCCACTAATATTTTATGTTTCAATCTTATAACAGGTGATGATAATTGGAAAACTATCCTCCAAAGAAATGCTTGCAGCAGTATGTATGTCAAAGACCTGTGGACATGTATGGTTTTTGCAACTTGTAATTGTTTATGGGGTGAAAGAAACATAAAACATATGCAGCAGCAGATTCTCAAGGAAGTCTCAGATACAACACAACTTTCATAAAACTGTATGCACGATTCACCACAAGAACTCAAAATCATCAAAGCTCTGCCAGTACATTGTAAGCACAGAAAGCAATCTGCATCAAAAGTTGTTGGTGGAAACTGCCAGAAATAAGAGAAACAAAAATCTGTTGTGATGGATCCTCTTTGGGAAATCCAGGGTATGCAGGTATTGGAGTAGTATACAGGGATGACAAGAAAGTGGTTTTGGGAGCTTTGAGTAAAGCTATTGGAGTTACCACTAACTACATGGCTGAAATTCAAGCAATCCTGGATAGATTACAAAAAGCAGTTGAAAATGGATGGCTCAAGGTTTGAGTGGTGTCATATTCCAAGGCAGCTATACAAGCTTTCATTAATGACAAACTTCCATGGAAATTCCAGACACAATGGAGAAAGATACATTAGCAAATGCAATGCAAATTTAGCTCAGTATGGAGAGAGGCCAATTTTTCAACAGACACAACAGCAAGAAAGGGCTATAATTCACAAATACTTTCTTTGAATCCAAAAATATCTAGAACAACTCTTCTTCTTTGTATGTCTATTTTATATGTCCATTTTGTATATCCATTTTGTCCATTTTTTGTAATAATGCATGTTGTATGTCCATTTTGTATATTCATTTTGTGCAATGATGTCTTTTGTATGTATATTTTGTTCTTTTGTTCGAACAGAGAAGGGCAGATATAGACCGAACTTTTGTTTATTCGAATATGCTTCAAGTTGTGTTATTTTATAACAAGGGTATTTAAGACATTTACCAGTTTTTAGCACTTCTTAGAAAAGAAACACCATAACTTATTCAGCATTCAGCACTTCAAAACATTTTTTTTTTCAACATTCAGCACTTGAAAAACAAACACCACCTTGGACTGAAGGAAGTTAAGGATTTATATTATGTTTTATGGTGTGGATATTGAAATAAGGCTAGTTTGGGGACCAGACGACATCAAAGCTTATTGGGTATTTGACATATGCTACTACAACAGCTATCTATTCAGCACAACGCGGCGATTACAGTCGTACCTGTTTTACGATTTCAATTCAAGGCCTTATCATGGCCGAGTCAATCGAAAGTTATTTGCAGATGTATCAATGACCCTACGGCATATGTTATCTACTTCACTCAAATATACTAGCAGTCGGGCACACATCGCGTGTGCCTACAATTATTTGTAAAATCCTTACCTATCTTTTCAAATACTTTAATATTTCAGGTGTTATACAAAATGTTAATAATAGAGCTGATATCTCAAGCATCGATCAAACGTTCAACATTAATTAACTTCGATTCAAGGTAGAATGGAGTTTGGTATTATGCGTAAAATCATTTGTTGCAAGTCTCGGGTTTGAATTATTATTTCCTGTCTTCAATATTGGGAAAACGGAAAAGCAAGTCTTCAAGTTATACTTACAGGAATCTTTACAGGGCGTTTGATCACGGTATTTGAACACATCATTGCATGATAAGCTTCATCTGAGACTTGAAGGAATGCGGAATCTGATTCTTTGCTTCATATATGAGTGCTTATGGATTATTTGCAAATTAGGTATCGCCTTGTTTTTATTGTTTCCCCTCTATTTAGTTTCCTACAATTATGTTACCTTGAAGAGAAGCGAAAAAGAAGAAGTGTAGGTTCATACAATTGTTTGTATCCCGCTTAAATAAGCAACAATACTGACATTTGGAGCAACAATGAGATAAGAGGAAAAATCCTGCCATAGAACAAAAATCAAGAGCAGTTTTAGTTAAGGAGCACATTGGTAGGAGGGATTAAGAGGGAAGACCTTATAAATTGAGATACTCAAGCCATTAATAGTACACAATTCCTCTTTATACTGCGCATTCCCTCCTTTTCACCATAGTAAATTTTTTTGTCAACCAAGTAAAGAGGTAAGTCATGTGTTTTAGCCTTAAGTTGAAGAACACGTTTATGATGTTTTTTATTTGAGAGAAATCGAAGCTTATTGTTACAGGACGTGTTTTTTCAGCTTAACTTATGTATTATATAATATGCTAAATGCGCATGTTTTAGCCTGGTGATAGTCGAAACGGTGATAGTCAATCTTTACAATTTTTCATGTTTTACATTTATATCTGGTTTAATACTTGATTCGCGATTTAGCCCTTGGAAACGTAAATCGTGCAAAACCCTAAAAATACAATAATAGTTTACTGAATTAAACTCGTCATACAGGGAAACTTTCAATAAAAGTTAGTATGCAATAAAAATGATAAGAGAAAATCAGCAAAAATACGAATTTACTTACCAAATATGTATAAAATAGTTGTTACAATACAACCTACATTAATTTGTTGTCTTAATCTTCTTGTACATGCTCTTTTTAATTTTCTCTATAACGAATAAGTTGTTACATAAAGAGCCTACAAACTCGAATATTAGCAAACAAATATAGGTGAAACATTCTCACTTAATCATCCGCCTTTCCACTGAAATGAAATTGGGATTTCGAATTACTGTAACTAGTAAGACGAAAAGCTGAAACCTTCCTTCATTAGTGGAATTCAGCTCAAACTTCTGAAATGGGCTGCAGGTTCGGTGAAGAACATATTGATCAGTTCAAGATGACAACAATGTGGATAGGCACAATATAGCATCACGAAACAAAATAAAATAAAATAGAGTGACATAAAAGAAACCAAAATAACAAAGCTACAAAATAAACCAAAATATATTAGAATAAGATAAAAATGACCAAATTTTTCTGTAAGCGTGCCAAGAACAATGTGTTTGCATATCAATGTAAATGTAAGAATGATTAGTGTGAGTTGGATACAAAATACAATTACAACATCAAAGATCTAGCTTAGATGAATCCTTCTCATGATGAACATAGGCCATCTATATAAAACGGAGTTAAAACCTGCGACAATGTACTTAGAAAAGAGTCGAACTGAACCGTAACCTCTTTTTCGTTGTATTTCATAAATAATTTGATTTGAATTGTACACATTTAATAATTTAAAATAAGACCAGACTACCCTTTACTTGATCTAATCGAATCCCTTACTTCAGCCAATTAAAGCACTTACAAAACTTTAACAAGAAATTTATTTAGCAATTTCAGTGCAAATGCCTAGTAAACGCGTTGTTGGGTAGCATAATCAAGTGTAATCCATGCGCAAAACATATTGGACAAAAGTTGTAAAAGTAGTAAGCCTTACCTTAAGAATACATCCAGCCCCAGTGAGAATATTCTGCGGCTTCATACCACGATGGATGATACGGTTGGAATGTAAGGAATCTAATCACTCACCTGAAAATTATCAAAAGTAAATAATAAAAAATTGAGTTTGAATGTAGAGTAATGTTATTATGCTAGAAATAATAACCAAACCAAACACCCAAAATCGTAAATCATAAAACATTTAATAAAAGGGATGAAGATTTTAGATTTTGAGGGAGAGGGAGAGGGAGAGGGAGAGAGAATTGCTTGAAGCTGTCAACAACTGGTTTATTAGCTTCTTCGACCTCTTCCCATGTTTAAGAATCTCTCAAGCCATACACCTATTATGTATCCAATACATCCTGCATCATAACCATATTCTCCTTCTCACCCAAAACCCCAGACCTTACCCTCCTTAGCTCCTGCATATGGCCTCCAACACCCAAAATCAAACCTAAAGTGTCATAACATAAGTACCAGCTTCGCATGATATCCAGAACACAACTAAATGCTTATCAACATCATACTTCATAAGATTACTCTTATAAATAGTCCTAATATGAAGCTGACGCTTCACACCATAATTAAGCGGTGGGCGCTGAAACACAACACCCGTAAGCATCTCTAGCGTTCTAGACACCTTAGCAACACCAGATACCGCCGAATGAAGCCTAGCAATACAGACAGCCGAATGAAGCCTAGCAATACATACACTTTTTTGTATTCCCTTAAGTTGGGAGTTCACAAGACGAGTAGCAATATCAATACAAAAAATGAGATTACCAGTCACTTTGGGATCAAGTGTGACACTGTAACCAGTCTTATCGACTCGAAAAATATGCTTAATCCAAGCAACAACCTTATGTGAAGATTAGTTTGCTGGTTTATCAAGATTAATGATATCATACCTGATGTAGGTCACCTTCTTCAAAGTATTTGATCCCAATGCCCGAAGTACCCTGTAAAAATTCATCCAAACCCCACTAAATCATATACAAAGCATACGTTGTTTCTCATAAATATTCAATTATTTTGGGGCAAATTATACTCACATATGTACCTTGTATTGAACAAGTTGTGCACCCCTTCATGTTGTTCAAGGATGTATTATGAAATCATACCACACACAGCGATACGCCCGTGATTTCTCATATTGAGGAGAACGGCATCAAACATCTTACCTCCAACATTTTCAAAGTATATATCAATGTCTTCAGGAAAGTACCTGAAAGATCAAAAAATGATAGAAACCGTCAGTGGCAAATATTTTTGAAGTGGAGTGTTAATTTTCTCTTCTTCAAAAATAGTATTCCAAGTTGGGAATATAGAGTTGTATTATTCAAGTTGCAAGGAGATGTTGGTAACATCTTCTGATTCTTGCCCCTCGGGTACAAGTAGGCATTAGCAGTACCAAGTGGATCACAGACTTTGAAGTAAAAAGATGGATTATAGATGGATTATAATGACTGTAAATTTATAAGAGAACAAAAGTCCACATAAATACAACTAACTGTAAAGACTATAAATTGTCAAAGATTAACAAAAGAAAAATAGTGTTAACATATGTCCAAGATCTTCTAGTGTAACTATAGTCACTAACCTTTTCAAAGCTGCATCCAAATCATGTTCTTCTTTATAATTGAATGAAAGCATCATCAAACCCGAACTTGTTCTTCAGTAAATCAACCTTGATTGCATCAACCAAAAAGCAAAACAAGACTAAGCAAACTTCATTCATAGAAATCTATGATCCATGAATTTCTTTTGTAGTCTTGAACTTATTTGCCAAAATGGACATACTTGTACACATACATGGCTAACACACTTTCGACACCCTTCACGAGGCCCACATGAAAACAACTTATGGGATCTTTCTTCTTGGGGTATGATACCATTACCATGAATATCATGTATAAAGAGATACGGGCAACTCCAACATTGACAACAACATTTGCATCTGAATGGGAAATTAAAAATTGAAATTGTGCCCATCCATTCAATCTTAAATTAAGAACCATATTTCATGTTGTTACAAGTACTGGATTTTTATGTGAAGGATATCCAAAAAGACATAATCCCTTAAATCATCTCTTTGTTGGCCTCAAATGTGACAAACTATCACGAAAATGCATGAGTCCAATTTAAATTTTTCTTCCAAATTAAAAGTTAATGTTGGTTAAGTTGGCTGAGCTCCCAAGTTTTTGACTTACCCCTTTCATTACAACTAAAGATTCCAGACATTCTTTGGTTAGGTTATACATTTCAAGATTGAGATTGTCTATAACAATATGTATAAAATTACAGCAGACGCCTAAATCAGGGTGGGTCGCTTTAAAACAATTTCATTAGATGCCAGATCTATTAGTATTGGTGGTGATTCTATGAGGTTCAGATGATTTGCTTGAATTTGTAGTTAGGGCCACTTGCAACATCCTCTTTAACAGTAACTGTAACTGAGTTCTAAGTCTAGCAGTTATCTCAGACTCATCGTTGCTCAAAGAATTTGCATACAGTTCTCCAAGTACAAGACGACCTTTAAGTAGGTGACATAGTGCGGACTCAATCATCTGCAATAGTAACAAGTGAAAATATATTAGAGTATCTCCAGTAACAATGGTAAAATTTCTAAGGAAACCACAGAAAACAGTTTGCAAAAACTATTAAAAAAGATCTAACTAAACATAATATGAAGTGATATTACTAGTTTATGTTCACTGTAAACGGCATGGATCATTTTTAATATTGTGTTTTACACTGAAATTAGAGTCTAATCCGGCTCAACTGCGAATAGGAAAGTTAGAACTTAGAACCAACTTTAGAGTCTACATTTTCTGGAGCAAAATGTATTAAACTGGGTTCAAAATGCATATATGATAACATTGTGACTCCCATAATTTTAGTTGAATCCAAGCCGTTTAAGATTGGAACCGCACAGGCCACAAGTATATAAAAGAAAATAGAACAATAAAAGGTAAGAAGAGGTTAGAAACTTATAATCGTTCCCCCCTGCAACAAACAAACTTATATATCACTGCATAACCATATTAACTGAAAGGAAAGTTGAGAGAACATGCAGTGTTTGAATGAAAAGAGTCTGAGAGCTTCTGTACGAGAGCCGATTGTTCAATCAGAATAGTTAGGTACATGACTGGATGCGTCTTTGGGCCATAAAAATCTATTAACTCCTGCCAGTTCCTCTCAGCCAATGAAGCACATTGCTTAACCCTCTGTAATATGTTCTCCATTCTGGATGATTCAAAATCATGCAAGAACTTCAAGCAACAATCTCTATGATAACAACCTAGCTGAAAATAAGCGCAAACGGCCTCCTGCTTCCGTAGATCTCCCAGTGATTCATATATAGATAATGCCTCCCTTATGGCATCATTTGCTAAAATCGCGTGCTTTCTAAGTTCCTTCCTCGCCCTTCTATCACGAGATCCATTTTCACAAACCTCCGCAGAAATATCTTCTCTCGCTAAAAGCCTGCCAAGCCTTAAATAGGTATTAACATATTGGGTATACACATTGTTCCTCAAATTGTTTGATAAGCCGACTGAATCTTCAATTGCATTTTACTCTAACCTCGCTGCACAATAGTACTTTAGGGATTCACAGTATTCCAGTTTTGCAGTCTCAAGAGCTTGGTTGTATGCTTTCTGGAAGAATACAGGTGTTTTGAGATTTCCCATCTTGCATACCATTACCATGACCCAGATTACAATTAATCAATATAATGTTTGTATGGTCAGAAACTTCTCTAAATGCTACTTTAGCATCTGCAAACGCAAGTTCAGCTTTGTCTAACATTTTTCTCTCAAGCCTATTTCTTCCCAGCCCGTTACAGGCCCATCCTTTCTTTTTCACAACTGAAAAAAGCTCTGTTGAATCAGCATGAAGTTTGCTTAACGTTTTTATGGCTTCATTATAACAAGTTATGGCAGCTGGGAGATTGTAATCAAGATCTTCTACTGTAGGACCATTCAGAAATCTGAAAATACCCCCAGATTTTCCCTCAAAGGCTTCTTTCCTACCATCAAGTCCTCCAAAATTAGTAGCTGGAGTGGTAATGGTTTCACCAGTCTTATCAACTTTTGTCTTAGATGTTTGAACATGAGAATCACTTTTTCTCATGTCTGAATATCCACCTTCACGGCCATTTGCATTTTCCACTTCTAAACGACCATTTGTTCTTTTAACTGATCTTCTTCCATAAGCTTGTGGACGCACAGGTCCACTGCTACTACTTGCGTTATTATGGCTACTTGCTCTATCACTCTGGCAGCTACAGTTTATCAAAAGAACACATGCTGCAGTTTTGTTTAAACTGCCCAACTTTTTTTTAGCCTTTTTACCTCCTTTTCAACTTCAGATGAAAGAACCAACTCACTACTACGCGGTTTCTTATCTGGTTGAACTGATAACTTTGTTCCTCTCATAATGTGAAAATCATCGTAGACATCTCCCAAAAGTGTCCATGCATTGGCCCAGAATAAATAAGTAGAAGAGAATGTATCAATGGATACATGAATATGGGAGGAACTCATATCTCGCTTTAACGTTTCATTATCCAATAATAACCTCTCTGTCCCGCTACTAACCATAGTCGAGATAAACTGTGCATCATCCAGATATCGAGGCATTGATCTGTAAATGGAACATGCTAAATTGACAACTCTAAGAACTCGATGTAATTGATCATCCTCCTTATAAGCTTATCCAAGAGCTAAATAGGATTCTCCAAGCAAGAGAACTAGTTTCCATAACTTATGGTCCATCTTAGATCTTGGAAGCCACTCTCGAATATCACATATTTCAATACAATCAGCATCACCACAAGCACATAGAGAAAATTAGATAGGTGGTGAAGACCTATCACAACTTACCTTCCTATGACCTACCTGTTCATCTGCACTTACTAGTTGGCGGTTCCATCGGAGAGATTTGATAGCTTGAGATACATGGTGTATTGCAGCCAGCTTGGAGGTGACTGGATTAGTAACAGTTTCAACAACATATGTAGTTTCAGGAATCTGAAATACTGTCATTGTATCCGCATCCCTTAAACTAGGTTCAATATCTTTTAGATCTCCTAACGTTCTCGCAGTAGATACACTTGTTTCAAATGTATTCTCTGCAAGTACCTCCTCTGATTCCTCGAGAATATGTTTATTTTTCCCGGTGTGTCTTCCTCTGCAACTTCAGAGTGTGACTTTGTCACGCCCCAAAATCCGCTTTCTGATAATAGATCATAAATCATATTCTAAGGCTTGACAAGTCGGGCATCCCACGGATGAAACCCCACAGATGTAATATATTTCTAAAGAAATTAACTACATCTACTTATCAAAGAAACGCAGCGGAAAATAACTCAATATAAATTAAATGAATAAATGGATTAAAGTGAATAAAATCTCTACTAACTCTAAAAACGAGAATAAAACTACGACAATGAAATATGAAATAAATATCATAAATACCCTACGACAGCTCAGCGATCCAAAGAATCCCGAAAATGATCAACCAAGCCTCACTAAGCAAAAACTTATTGTGCTCGACTTCCTGAAAAATATAGCGCACAGGGCGTCAAGCAAGCACAATTATTACCGGTCACTGAACATGACAGACCGATCTATTATACAAAAGTACTAGTGTGATATAATATTATATATATATATATAAATGATGCAATGCATTGAGGAAGTGAGGTTCAATTATTAATGTTGTTTTTTAAGCGTCGGCGCCAACCAGTATTATAAATAATTATAGAGTATTATTATTATTATTATTATTATTATTAGGTGTGGGAGATAACTAACAGACGATGTACACAGGGTCACTTTTAATTCAGTGGGACCACACTCTCGCACTCTTCTGTCCTCAACAGAAGCGTATCCCTTATTGTCGAGTCAGGGATTGGCGGATTCCTTTTTAGTGAGCCAGAAATTAGCGGGGAAATCACCGGATCAAGGTGCTCAAGGAGTTTCAACCTACAGGTCTAAAGCCTGATTTATTTTCACTTTCAGGGATCTATGTCCACGGGGAGTATTCACAAAGAATAACAAAACCGATATGTAACTGGGGAAGAGTTTTAGGGGCTTGCAACCCTGGAACATTGATAAACTGTCACCTAATCTTTTGTTTAGGGAATCGAACCCAAGGACCCTGACATCATAGCCCTACTGTGTACACGACTCTAAGTTATCCTATGCATGAATGATTTAAGAGACCGACACTCAATCAAAATGACATATCTGTCCTTGCTCTATAGGCAATGAGACTATATCATATGATTGACGATCTTATGCTCAACGACTTTTCTACCCTCACAAATATACAAGTGGGGACTCTGTCGATGACCTTATATAGGCTTATACTAGTACTCCTTAGATTGAACATCAAGCTACAACCTGTACTATGGTTAAGGGTTGCATATGAGGGCACCAATTAATTACTATTAATGCTAACAATATAGCCATGGGCTTATTATATCCTTACAAGTTACTTTATACATTCCACAAACATATATATATGATCTGAGTATGATATGGTACTGTTCAAATTAATCAAGTTTTATTCTAGGATATACTTGATGAGTCTTGAGTTATAATGTATCTGTTACTATTTGGATGAAAGGAAAAATAGTATAGCCTTATATAACTACTAACAGAAGCAACTCATAGTTATATTGAGTTTAATTTCTAACAAGTCCATATCTTCTTCCCATTCTAGTATTCAAACTCTCACAGTAGTATGCTTGAGTAAAAGGGAAATTTAATACATGAGTTTATAACACTAAGGTATGCATCTAACTATACTAAATTTACATCTTCAAAAGACCTATACAATTCCCTAATTCTTTGAATTCAAGATAAGACATACATAATTACTCAAGGTTTCTAGAACATTAAGGATCATACTAGAGTTATGGTAATTTTACTAAACATGGTATAGCATATCTAATCTGCAATGGACAATGACAAGCAATAATGGTACTTGCCTTAAATCGACAAATCCGTGGTTTAATACGAAAGGAGAACTCTGCTCTCAATGCTCCAACAATCAGATTTTCTGGTTCAAAACGGCTAGCAATGGTGAAGTTGAGTTAGGAGAGGGGTTGAAGGTTTTCGAATTAGGGATTTGGGTTTGTTTCTTTCTCTAGAATGCAAGGAGAAGAGAGGTTAGGAATTTGGGGTTGGGGTTTAGGAATTAGGGTTGGGTTTTCAATTGTATTTGAAATGGAGGAGAAATAGGGAGAATGAGAGATGGAGAGAATCGGGGAAAATATTTTGGTGGTGGGTTTTGAATGGGTTTGTAACTCAAAAGTTAGGATTCCATACTACAAGATGAAATCAAGTTAAACTACAAACTACGGCCACAACGTGAAATACAAAAAAAAACGGGGCGCTACAGACTTATCATCTAAAACTGATTCAGACAAACCCATAGGGAAGTCTGAGAATTCATCCTCTACGTCAGTGACTCTAGCTTCATATTCCAACAAAATATATTCGGATGTCAAATCCAACTCCTTGTAACATTTCAAGATCAGCCTTGCGAATTGTTCATGAGCAGATGCACGGAGTACCTGTTTTAGAACAAAATTCATTGTATGTTTGATTATATAATTGGTTTTATAAGTTCAAAAATCAAGAGAAGGAATATATCAATAAATTTACCAGACAATCTTGTTCATCTAAGATTTCAAGACATTTCTTGAAAAAAAATTCACACTTGGCTCTACTACTAGGTGCCTGCAGCAATACCCAACATCCTTCAGCTACATATAACAAGGTCTTTATGCATAGCACCAAAGAAAAAAGTATATTCACATACCATAGAAAGTGATAGCCTGTGAGCAAAACGGTATAAGAGAATCCCCAAAGAAAATAGCGAATCCCTTCTTCCCTAATGCATCAATGATGGAAGATAGCTTGAACTTTTATCATGTTATCATGTTCTTCAGATGAATGGCTCTTAGGAATAATGGAAAGATCAAATAGTTGAATTATGTCCTCTCCAGTATCTTTATATAGCTGTAATTACTCATAATCAAATATGTTATTGCCAAGTGAGAACGAGGGAGTAAATATCAAAATCGATCTATATAATAAAGACCAAGGCTAGATACTGATGCACCTCGATATATAGGAAGATATATGTAACCTTTCAACATTTTGATGAAAAATTAGAATTTCAAACTTATCAGCCGAGATACTACTTACAATAAAATAAGTAGGATTGTTACTGGTTACAAAACAAAAAATGGTATCATACTACTTCAACTAATATATTATTATGAATTTTGTATTCAATTTATTTTAGAACATATGCAGCTGATAGATCGTTTAAGTTGCATATAATTTTGATATATGAGTGTCAATGAATATTCTTAAACAAAGTGAGAGTAACCTAAAATAGGGTAATTTTCAATAGATGAGATGAATAACAAGCAATACCCAGTAAGCACCAGGATCTTGTTTGCAGTTGTCCTGAAGGAACCTCAATACTGATAGACCATTTTCTTGGACAACTTGAGGATGAAATGCAGGCGTACCATCCTCTGAGATGCCTTTAAGCAAGAATATATCATCAGTTTTCAAAAGCTCATATCCTTTAACAACTCCATTTTGATGATAACAGATAGCCAATTCAGGAACACTGGCCATGATATTGTCGAGCCAGGCTTCAAGCCACGTTAATGGAGTGACCTAAATAAAAAACCAACATAAGAAAGACTAAATAGATATATATAAAGAATCAAACTCGACGTATAAGTACTAGTATAACATTGTATCACCAACCTGTCTTGCGACGTCTCACAAATGCAAGCTAACAGAAACATATTTCTCGTTACTGAAAAGGAGCAAATCACTTCCTAGAAGCATACGGAAGTTGTGAAATTGCCAAAATAATACCCTCAGAAACCCGTTGTTACCAACTCTCCTATATTTTTCTGACTCCTGCATTGCGCTCCTTGAGTTCTCTCCAACTTCTAATGACTTCTCGACATTATCACGCCCGTTATTTCCTGTTTTCTACTTATTTTTCCTAAAGCTGTCATGATCACCTTGTGCTGGATGCTGACCATCCATAGACTTGTAATGTCTAGGTAAAATGGTAGAGTTTGACTGCTCTTCAGCCGGGGCATATCGATCTGGAGGACAGTCACACGCCTCCACTCTTACTGAATGCATAACGAAATTAGAAAACAGAGATTGATCCGCACTTTTTGGTTGGCTTTTATGTCTTCTAACAAAGTTTTCTCCCTCGTCAATGTCAGGCTGTATACTAAGCAACTTAATTTAAATATTTCTTCCGAGTAGCAGAAACTTTAAACAAAATCCTCAAAAGAAAATAAGAGTTTACTCAAATAGTTGTATTTACTAGTTTAGATTTGTCAGGGTGACGAAAATAAGAAGGCATCTCAAGAACGCCGTTTTCGATTTGGAAGACATTCAAAATGGTTACATCAGTGAGATACCACTCTAGATGGCAACCTCCAAAGAACAAATGTTTTAAGTTTCAGAATTATCAGTTTTTGCAACACCAGGAAGTGCTTTTCATGTTTCAAACATTTTTCACAACATTCTTGGAGATACTCTAGTCAAATTAACTAAATTGTTAATTACAGCATACCCTGTATTCAGGACAAGAGCCTGTCCAATGCGATGAACTGTGATGGATATCCGAGCCTTGGAGTAACGCATCTTGAATATTTGCTTCAAAATATCAGCAGGACCGACAACATCTATTTCATCTCTGTACAGTGCAAGACCAGATACAGCAAGCGCCTCACATTTTCTTGCAAGATTTTGATTAGTAGTAGCACTAGTCTCCCAATGTAAATCTGCAAAACGAAAAAAATAAATCCTCTATCATCAGATGTTGACATGATTAAATAGATGCATCTCATTGTTAAGTTACAAGAGCGTGGATTTTAGTTACATTACATATTTTCATTAAAGTGGCCCTTGCTTATGAATAATTGAAATCAATTCATTTTTATTATAGGAAAGCATCCAAATGCAGGCGAGGGCAGCCACTAATAAATCCTTTAATCGTCTCTGTCGTCCTCCATGGGAAGCCTGCTCAATCCCATAAAGCACCAGTAGTGTAACTTGCTAGCATCACCCTCCCCCATGATTAATTCTATTTTTCCAGGTTGATATAATCTCCACCACTAATTAGATAAAAGATGTCCTTGTCGTTGAGGAAAAGAGGGAATCTCTTACTAATGAATATGCAGGAAGTAAGAAGTGTATAAAAAAGGAGTTGTGGCATTAGCCTCCAACGATATTGACCCATAACTCATGGCCCCAGTACAAAATCGTTTCACAATCTCAGTAGTAGGCTCCACTTCCTCCAAAAGGAAATTTGGCATCTGCCTCTTTTAACTTCAACATACCACACAAATTACAGGTCTTATTCAGCTCTTGTATATGCTTAGAGTAATCTTTATAAGAAGCCACACAGTTTTTTCTAGCAGCCTCTTGTAACTTCGCTATAGCAAATGAGTCATTGAGATGCACTTCCCCACCTTTCCTCCAGTGATAATCTCCATGATTAGGCAACGCATTTGCATCGACACTCCGGCTAGGAAACGCCAGTTCATGCAAACTAAGTGCATCGCTAGCAAGCATATCGAATGTTGCACCCTCAACTCTGCTTGGTGTGCCACTAAAACACCTCTGAATCACTTCAGATGAGAGACCAAAAGCTTCAAATATCTTACCGCCCTTGTAAGAAGCCAAGGTAGATATCCCCAACCTCAACAAAAAAATCTCAAATCAAACCCTAGAAATCACCAAAACCCCAAATCAGAAAACCAATGTGCCATAACCCACAAATCAGGTATTAAACCCCCAAATCAGAGCAAATCAGACAGCCGAATCGTTGAGAAATCGCAGCCGAATCATTTAGAAATCGAAGAAGAAGAACTAAAATTTGGGTGATCTCCTTCAAAGTCTAAATCGAGATGTTTGCCATACTATTTGGGTTTAGGCTTGTATTTGGGTTTCCTACCATACACTTTTCTTTTCGTATATACGAAAAGTTGTGGGTTGGACTTCCAAAAATATCTCTTATCACGTAATTACGATTCTTATTTGATCACGTGAGATACCTATTTTTCATAGATTTGGTATATACGAAATAAGGGTATTTTAGGATTATCTAACGGCTGTTACAATTTTGTGTATTTATGGTTTTAACCTAAACCCTCAATTTTCCTCAACATGTGGAGGGTAGGAGGATTAACGGCCGAGACTGATTTTCATGGCATAGCTATTCCTTTAGTAGTATAGATAAATCAACAAAATTTCAAACGAACTAAAAACACGAAGGCCTCTCGTGGCTAATAAAAAAGAGCAGCAAGTCCATTATACGAACTACAACAGTATGGACAATATCAAATGATTGAATATCAAAATGTATCGTTGTGGACTTAAAGATTGTTTATGTTATTAAACCACAGTGATAATGGATGATCTATGTAATCACTGAAACCCTCTTGCGGGTTTAATTTTCTATGCGAGACATAATTCATAGAATTTGGCAGTCGGATGGGCTGTGTTGTTGAGCCTTAGAGCTCACTGTTTATTATGAATCCAAAATTGGGAAAGATCTGACAGTAAACTGTCTTCCAGTTAGAAATTCAGAGAAGGCCGAATTCATGTTCAATGTCTGCAAACTCTTGATTCCCACTCAAAATTACACAACAGGACGTAAAGTGGATGAAATTTATGTCCCACCCATTTCAATACAACTAGATCCCGCATACCTCTTCTGCACTCTGTTCACCTTCATTAGCTGCACTTAAAACTTGGTCTTTCCACGTATTAATGACTTTTTTCATGTCTCCTTCAATTTCCAACACAAAGCCATATACTATCTTCTTATATTTAAGCTTATTAATGCAGGGTGGTGTGGCCAGGATCAACTATAAGCATGGACATTTAGTGAGAAAAGAAATACAAGGAACTTCAATTTCTTGCAAATACAAAGGATCAGTGGTGCAGGTGATATTCAACTATAGCTTCATACATGATAATTCACATTTGGGTCCCAAAAGTTGTGAATTCTTTTTTGACTAAAGAATCACAACTTGGGGTGTAGCTCAATCCTAATGAGATTTGCTCCGGTAGAGCGCTCCCTCCCTGTTGCTTGCTCAGCGGTCTGTCCAGATTAAGTAGAGGCATTTTCCGGGCTACTAAATCGTAACCCAAACTCCTTCTGTTGGAGAGGCATTTTCCGGGCTCATAAACGACCAAAGGGTATATATAGATATCTGTGTACCACTATTACTAGCTGAAATCCGAATCAATTAAGAAACCCTAAAGTTTAAAAGGTAAATCTTCCACTTTAATTTGCTTTGCTTTTTAGTGTTGCTCTCCACTCTAATGAAATCCGAATTTACAAAATCTCACTTCGGTTATGCGTAAAAAAATTTACTGTTTTGCCAAATCAAGAAAGAGTAAACGAATCTACATATGACGTTAGTGTAGGTTAATAAGTAGTCTAGGAAAATAATTAGCCTCTCTATAACACGTGTTTTAGTACGTAATGTACCTAACTATGCTACAATGGCTGCTCTAGAATTGGGTATACTTATAATTCTGTCTCCTAAGCCTTCCCTTGGGTTCTCTATTTTGTAAATATGAAACGGGGATGCTATTTACTTTAGTAAATAAGATGTGTGTATTGTCAACATGACACTAAGATTTGTTGTTTTGATTGCAGGAAGTAATATGGGTGTCATTGTTGATTTTTCATCTAAGGAATTTGTTCAGAGATATGCACCTAACGTTATGGCCATACAAGGAAAAACTAAATTGAGAAAGAAGAAGAAAAAACCTAACGTACTACCCTATCTCCATCACGATGTTATATCCGACATCTTCATGAGACTAGCGGAAACCGATTCACTTCTACTAGGTTTCAAATACCAATGTAAACTATGCTCTACCATCATCTCCAACCCTGTTTTCATTGATGACCATCTCCACACATCTCCAACCGGTGTTATCGCTGTCAAGTATATCAACAACACTTCTGCCATCCGTTTTATGGAGTTCAATGGGCTGGAATTCAAGGAACGAGAATTGGCCACGTTTCCATCTAAAATGAATGTTATATCTTCTTACAACGAATTTGTTGTGGTAGAGCTTTTATGTTCTGGCAACGGATATGGTAGAAGCAATTTATGTTCTGAATCCTATTACAAAGCAAATGATCAAACCACCTTGGCCCTTTGATATTTCAGTGATGAAATTTAGTTGGATTATGTTGGTATTTGTTCCTTCAACCAAGGAGTACAAATTAGTGGTATTACTACACGACGAAAAGAAACCTTATTACGACTTTTACATATGGACGGTAGGTGGTGACAATTTGTGGAGAGAAATCAATGCACCACAAGTACTGATTAAGTATATCGGGAACGACGTCTTAGTCGAAGAAGTTCTTTACCTTGATATACAGGAAGGTCGAATAATTGCTATTGATCTAAGCAATGAAAAGGCTCAAGTGTTACAGCTTCCTAATGGACTTTCTGACCCTCTCTTGGTTTAAGATGGGAGGTTGCTTGATGTATTTTAATTATTGCAATGTTCATAAAGTTGAGATATGGATGTTGAAGAATGGTTCCATTAACGAGAGGGAGTGGGCATTAGAATTCAGCTTTGCCCCTCCTGTTGGCCAAACTCGTATCACAAATTTGCTTCCTGTTTTGGGGTGTCTCAACAACAAAGAAGTAATCGTCTTCAATAAGTTCAATGATGATCTTATTGATTGCGGGTTACGTGCTTATGATGTCAACAGTAAGGAGTGGAAGGAGATAGAGATGGATGAAGACTATTCGTATTCCAAAGCTCTTCATTGCAACAGCCTCGTCTCATTGAAGGACAGCCAATGCAGTCTTATATTTTGATCTATTTATCGCCTATTGTAGGTAATTGTTTTACTTAATGCCTTAATGTCTTCTCAAAAACGACTGTTCTATTTATAAGTTGAAAATATTGTTCGCTAGTTCTAATTGATGGTGTGATAGATTGGATGCAAATTGAGTGGGTTCTGCAACAGGAATGAGAATGTGGTGATCAACACAGTCGGTGGTTAGTACTGTAGTATACGAATTTATATTATACCAACGGACTGTAAGCACTTATATGATCCATCTGTTTTTTGTGTTTGCATATATTTGATTTTTCTTTGCTAAAATGCAAATATGCAAGTCTTTGCAAATTTCTTTGGGTGCAAAGGATGACTGCTAATATTCATTCAAAGAGTGTACAAACATATTAGGTGGGGGAATACAATGCGCAGGTTGAAAGGTGATTACTCATTTAGCATCACCTTGGGAGTTGGAACTAAAATGAATTAGCAACAAGAATTGTAGGTAGGTGTCCTCCACCGTTGTTTCGGGGTTTGGCGGGAAGAGTAGAGGAAGCCATTGCTGTTTGGTGGTGTTATTTGTTTTATTTCATAAATGTTTATTTTCAACCGTTGGATCAAAGATGGCGGGTAAATAATAGTAAATATTATTACAATACAAACCACCTCATGATGTAAGAATAAAATTGTGTCTCACCACTGGTGGGCTTCCAGGTCGGCTTGCCAAGTTCGTGTGGTTTGTTGAGGATTGCACGAGCCATAGAGGATCTAGTCAGGTCTTGGGTGTTGATTGTTTGGCCGGTGGCCCGGACGTATCTAGAGTAAAAGTAGTATCCAAGCTGAGGCTTGTATTTGCGTCCAATTAAATCACCGTTGCCTTACCCAGGAATGATTGTACCAAAGCCAACAACAGTGACAGAGTTACAGGGTTGCCACACAAAAGAAAAAGAAGAGAGACAGATTTACAGGGTTAACGGAAAGATTTTGAACCATAAGCAATGGTGGACATAATAGCAGACAAAAGCTGCCCCATTGTTAATGGAAAACCATATCAACATATCATTCATTGTCACTCAAGAACTTAATACATTTGCTTTATTTGCGGTTTGGCGAGCTCCCATGTCCATGAGAATTAACACCTAAGTCCAACAAACTCAGGCATGAAACAACAGGGTCACCAGGAATTATCAAGATTTGCATGAGCCAAATTACTTGTAAATATTGACATCTCCAAGGTATCACTAAATTTCAGAGTAACACGTACAGGTTGCAATTATAAAAGATTAAGAAGATGATGTTTGTTTAAGACAAAAATAAATAGTTGAAATATTAGACTAATCCATATTTTTAAAATTACACCACACCTTTATTATCCACATTTTAGTGGATCAATTATACATTCAAGTACGTAAGCACACCAACCATTATGAAAATAATCCCATCTTTTATTTTAAAGAGAGACATTGATTAACCATAAAAGAAGACAATCTTAATTTTAATCTTCATTAAGATTATTTTAAGTATAGATTTTAGACTATACAATACAATATCTTAAGAAACATAAAACTTATATGTTATAAAATAAAGATAAACCTAATTATAGGAGGAAAAACGTGTAGAAGATAAAAGTGGGGTTTGATGATGAACATGAACTTATCCTCTTCTAACCAATCTTCTCTTCTAGATCTCATGACCTAATCAAAGAGAAAGGGACACCAAGGAGAAAAGGTAGGTTGTTTACCAGTAGTGGGGTTTATTTTATGAGTCAAAAAATAATCCCTTAAAACATATCAAAAGTTTTTGAGAAACAAATAAATAATCATACTGTCAGTTGGTGTTTGATAACCAATTTGGCTTTTCACCATAATCAAACGTTTTTTTTATGGAGAATAATGAAAGAGCCGGATAAACATTAGGCTAAATTCTAGAAGTGTATTATTAGAGCTCAAACCCAGATTTAACTTCATCTCCACTAATAACCAGAACTTGGAGATAACTCAACTGCCAACATGAACAGAAACCTCCATCAATACTCAAAATCATCCCATGCTTGATATCATGGTATCTTAATCAAGTACTGTCACGTCTCTAAGCATGATCATTCGGATCTCAATTGCTGTCATCTTCATCTTGGGGTCATCAGAGAGTTTCAACTTTAGAAGGGGTGAGTAAATAATGCATCAAAATATGTTGGAGGTAACCAAAAGTCACCATCAAATGTAGTGACCGAAAGTGGTGACATAGCACATGTGGTACAAGTGAGGGTACCCAGGACAAAGTGAGCATCATCCATGATGAGTCTCTGAAAGAAGAAACCTGAAAATACCAAAACAAAGGGATCATGATAAAGAGAATAAGAGTTTGAGAGAGAAAGAGAGAAAGCACTGACTTTTGACTTTTCACTGAGATGACGAGTCCATCAATCCGGTAGCTCAATGGTGCACCATGCACCCACGCGCATCAGTTAGTGGGTCCAAACAGACATTATCTATCTCTAAACTCTAATTGTGTCTGTTGCTCTCACAGTGTCTTAATCTTAAAATGTTTGGTAAAATGGGAAGCCATTAAATCAGCCCCCTCCGTACATGACTGACACACCGCTCTAATAAAGCTCATTGTCCCTCCTATAATCTCCTGAAAATCTCCCCCATTAATACCTAAGCCTTTTTTTATACACTCACGTAACGTCGCGCACGACACAAAATTTTCTTGGTGCGCAGCAATTGCCTTCATATCAAATAATGCACCCTGTAAATGTATTGCATCACGAAGTTACGGCCACCAGGTAAGGCTTGAAAAGACGTTTATGAAAGGAACACGTGTTGCATCACGAAGCTGCACAAGGCTGGAAATGCTGTTTATACGAGGAATCTCTGCAGATGTACTCGGAGGTGCTACCAGGATCATGGGATTGAGTTTCTGATCTGCTCAAATCAGGTGTTTTCTTCCAGAGAAAAGTATTGGATAACTACGGTCTCTGAATAGGGTGGGACCGACTTCCCTATACAGTGGATCTTCTGTCTTCCCTGGACACGTATAAGTACGTTTAAAGTAAGGGTATATGATGCATAATGTCACGTAGTCATGTCCGTGTATAAGACCAGTGCATAAACACCATATATACACACACTAGAAGTGATGCAACATATATAGGGATGTTTTTGTCTGTGGTCTGCCCTTTAAGAGAACTACTGTACCATTGTACTACTGTTCCTTTTTAAAGTTGCCAAACCTGAGCCACTTGACATCACCTTTCCCCCCTTATATAAACTCCTTTTCCTTCCACTACTCCTTCCCCTCCTCTCACCAGTCTTATGCAACTCTCTCATGTCCTTAAGCTCTAACACTACTCTCTACTTCATCATCAATACCTCTTAAACTCAACTTATAAGTAAAATCATGCAGTCGGGAGAGATTACCGGGTTCGGGTATATCACACCTGTAAACACGGTCCCGTATCCCTACCCGCTTCACTTCAACACGACTCCAAACAACGTGAGCAGATTCTTAAATCCATTCCAAGAACTGCCTCCACATTCATCGTCTCTTAGCAACAATTCCACTTCTGACGATGCTGAAGAACAACATGCCAGTGTCATAGATGAGAGGAAGCAGAGAAGAATGATATCTAACAGAGAATCTGCTCGCAGGTCAAGAATGCGTAAGCAGAGACACTTAGACGAGCTCTGGTTGCAAGTTGTTCAGCTCCGAACTGAAAATTGTCAGCTCATGGATAAGCTGAACTACATGTCAGAGACCCAAGACAAAGTTCTCCAGGAGAATACCTGTCTTAGAGAAGAAGTTAGAGAACTTCGGCAAACAGTCCGAGACCTACAGCTTGGTAGCCCATATGATGTACTTGGAGATATAGAAGTCCCCTGCAACATGGCTCACCTCAGGGCCAAAGCCTCTAGTCATCAACCAAACTCTAGTTCCGTGGACTTGCCTCATTAAGATGACCATTTATTTCCCCTCTTTCTTCATCTGCTCCCCTGTGTAAAATGGAGTTTCTGAACCATGCAATAACAGCTTTTCAGCATCTCACTACAATATATGCTTAATAGTGGTTCAAAGTATCACATGTTATTGGTGTTAAACTGTGATATATATGGGGTTATGATAGTATATATAAGACGACATTAATTCTTCATTAAATTGTGATGTATAAATATTTTTGTTTGAGAAATATCGCAAAATATTACTTAAAAGGGGTTAGAATAAAACAATATGATCGATATATAGGTGATGTACTGCAATTTAGGAGAAAATCCTTTTTCTTTTTAAGCAAAATGCTAAATATATAATAATATAGGTTAAAATGTATTTTGAGGGTTGTACAATATAGAAATCTCTTTTGATTCTTATCTCTTCTCGCCGCATAAACATCTGCCAGCTTGTAGAGCAAAATATGTGAGAATAATGTCAGCACCGGCCCGTCGTAGACACATTAATGACTCCATCATCACTTTTTCTTCATCAATCATTTTGAGAACCCCACCAGCTTTGATCATAGAGTACTCACCTGAGACCTGCACCAAATTAAAATACCAGAAATATAATAAGTAAACCAAGATCAAGGAAAAGTTCACTAAAATTATTTTAATAATACCGCTATAAAGGAAGCAATTATTTCATCAGGTGTGTCAAAACAAATAAGAGAGATATTGGGAGTGGACTGTCGGGCCCTGTAAGGGGCACGCTCCAGCAAATTTGATGGAGGGTCGAATGACCCACCATGAGTTGTCAGTTACAGGAGTTTGTGGTGGTGGTCATTTCTGTTGGTGAGACTAAAAATTACCATAAGAAGCAAAAAAGATTTCAAAAGGTTATCCACTAAAGGCATTATTGTCTTCAAATGGTTCAGCCGGCCTCAAGTTGCAGAAGTTAAACTAACTCAATAGGGGCATATATCCCTCAGCTCTCCTATTCTAAATTCATGTCAAAGTGATATGGGTTTGGGCTGTCAGCAAATTCTCTCCTTGTTTCTATGTTTTGAACTGAGTTCAGCAGCATGTCCCTCGCCATTTGCTACAGTAATAATTAATTTATTACATGCCATATGCTATTGCATGACTAAGACTAAATAAAATTTTATTCCGCTGGAAAACAGATGTATGAATTCATTAAATGCACAAAGCCACGACATCTTAAAGGCAATGCTATAAGAACCTGACAAACTCTACAGTTGAATAAGAAAAAGGGAACGAGGAACCAGTCCCTAGAACAATTTGGCCCAAAGTCAACTCAGTATTTGTTTTAAAAAGGGAAATAAGGCAAGTTTTTCTTCTTTTTTTACTTAAACCGGTGACTCATTCAAACCAGTGGCAGGTCATGTCAAACCTGGCGGTTAGTAAGAGCAGGACAAACATGTCTTACATGTAAAAATGCAAAGATTTGATAGGAATTGATTCAAGACTTGCATGTAGGAAATTTTGGCACAAACCACTGAGATATTCTGTTGTTAATGATCAGTGGAAAGACTATCATATCATAGTATTATTTAGAAGTCTTCTGATCAAATTTTAAATATGATAAAAGGTAGTATACCTAGAATTGGTTAAGAATATGTAAAATTGGATAGATCAACAAGGTCACTCGTGGTTTACTTTATAAAAAGTAAAGCTATAATGATAATTGTGATGACAACTACAAATGGTCCAACTGATTCACACAGGTGGGTAAGCAGGTAGACCTGCATCCTCTAATCTTTTCTGTCTTTTTGCAATTTATTTGTTCCTCATCTACAATTGAGTAGTTAATTGAAGATTGGAAAAAAAAAAAACCCACACAAACAGTAGAGAAGCTCATTGTTTCCATGTGAAAGTCTGCATCTTTAAGTGTGTGGGGGAGTAGATGATGGACGAACCTCTCCTGATTCTATCTATTAAGTAAGAAAGTTTCCAAGAATGTTGACCCCTTCACCACTTGCTCTTAATTATTAACTTATTACGTTACATGGATCAACCTCAAATTACCAACCATCCCTCCAACTTTACTGATCCTCAAACCTATAAGATAAACACTAATATACAGATCAAACCCAGAAATCAAAAGCACTTCCGTGAAGAATAAGTTATATGATTATATCCACCCATTAGGTTTGTTTTTATATATTAATCTTCCCCTAGATGTAAATTAAATAGACTAGAAAGAGATCATTAGAGGATTTGGAGAAGAAAGAAGATGGAAAAGTTGAGCTCGCAGAAAATGGAGAAAGAAAGGATAATCCGGTGAAGGATAAGGAGAGTGTGTCTGACTATCTTGTTAGCACATTCTGACTTTCTACATTATAGATAATACATAGTGCTAAATGATAGGAAGTAGACCTTGGGTTATACTGTACAAAAAAATAGCGATAGTTACACGTGGTATATTAAACTACTAAAATATCCTCAGTCTCCCAACACTTCCAAGTAGATTTCGTATCCTTTGAACCACAGAACTATGGGTTACCCCATTACCAATATTCACGATATCGAGTCTCGACAGATTATAAGTTTCCAAGAAATATATTTTCACCTTCACCCTCCAAAAAACATGTTAATTATCACCAAAGAGAAAAATGACGCAAAAGCCAAAAAAGAAACAAGAAAGGTTTTAGCATTATTGCGCTATATGTTAAGAAACGAAGAAGAAGATAAACAATTTCTACTTCATTCTTGGAAATCACATATTAATACGAGGGAAGAGCTTCCTATGGATATGCTGACCAACTAGAAAGGTGTTTTGCATCACGACTGGGTCTAGCAAGCTCATTAGGAGAGAAAACAGTATCTTCTTTCATCTTTCTTTTTTTACCTCGTCCTTTAGCACCTGTCCTACTATACTTATCGCACCCGCCCAAGTTGCCTTCTTTACGGGTCATTTCGCGCTCAGATCTACCCAATATCCTCGGTTCCATGGCCACACAGTCTAATTTCATACTCTTGGTCCTCCTAAAGATTCCTTTGCTCTGCCTAATCTACTCCATATTGGTCTGTCATAATCAGACTGCCAGCCCGAGCAAGCAAAAGCTTTGCAAAATTCATTTTCTTAAATTAAACTCATAACCTCCGATTAAACTCACAACCTCCGATGCTGAAGGTATTGTGGCTGAATACTTTCATTTTCTAAAATCATCATAAATCTTAAACAAACACGAACAATAGCAACTATAAAAAAATAACTCAGGCATGTATGATATCATAATTCCATGCCACTTGCATTATGCATTAGGTTCAATGATCCTAATCTGAGTGTGTACATCTCATACATTAAGATTTATGATTTATGATTTATGATTTATGTTTGAGTTTACAGTTGTACATGCTAATCTGTACAATCCTACGCAGTGAGAAATAGCTCCTAGAAGTACATAGTTCAGAATTAACAGGAAATTGCTTAACAAGGTGGCTTAATAAATAGCATATTCTTTAAAATTTTATCAAATGTCAACAGAGAAATTAGCTAGACAAATTTGCACTGATGTAAGGATAAAATACATTAGATTTCAACATACAACAAAACAATATAACATCTTAAGAGAAGAAACAAACTAAGTAATAAACTAAAATCGGGTTAATCAAGATTATAATTAACATAAAGAGTTACCTGATATGCAGCAATTGGCAGTGGGGAGTTATCTCGTAGAAGCCGAACGACATCCAAATACGGTAGGCCAGGTTTCACCTGCGAAATATATTAGATTCAGTTTTGTATTCTCTATTACAAGAAAATTATAAAGAAACGATCCAAGTTCATAGACGTACAAGAAGGATATCAGCTCCCTCAGCCTCATCAGCACGGAGTTCAACTAGAGCTTCTCTATAATTTGCTGGATTCATCTGGTAACTTTATTTTGAAGGCCAAAAATTATGTGAGTGAGCAGTAGATAAAGGAAATTGGACAGGTTTGAACATTAAATTGGATTTAGGTAAGATTCATACGTTTTTTTGTCTCCAAAACGTGGATTTGACTCCAAAGCCTCCCGAAATGGACCATAAAATGCACTAGCATACCTGTTCTAAAAGAAAATTAGACTAACATGCCAAAGAAAGTCTACAGTTTGGTTCTTCAAGGAGAGTAAGTAAAGGAAGGAGAAAGCATCAAAATGTGATACAGAAATCGCACCACCAATATACGTAGGGAGAGAACAAGGGAACAAAGTTTCATCATGAAGTAGTTTACCATGAGAGGCTGCTTTACAAGCAAAAGGCTAATAGAGTCTAGATACATATATTTACTATGATCACCCTATTAACTAACTTGTTACTCACTAGTGCCGGTTTAAGCTAGGGCGACTTGAGGTGGAAAAAGAACCTTTGCATGGCTAACTTAGCATTTGATTATAATAATATTCGATGACAAGTAATGAGGGAACAGGAAACATGTAGACAATTTTGAAAGAAAATTAAAACTAGGCAAGTTTAACACTAAACTCAGCATCCAAGTACATTGGTCGATCCCAGCAATATAAATCGAACTGAATGGAGTATCAGCATCACCCTGTGTCAGTCTGCATTTTTTATTTACCAAACTTGTAATTCATCAGTATGATTAGAGAAGCTATGATTTGTAAAGGAAATCGAACTGAATGATGTATGAGCATCACCCTATGTCAGTCTGCATTTTTTATTTACTAAACTTGTAATTCGTCAGTATGATTAGAGAAGCTATGATTTGTGAAGGAAATTGAGAAACTAAGAAATTATAAGACGCGTAGAAAAAAAATGAGAAAATTGAGACGGATGAATGAGAAAATACTAGATGCTAAGTCAACAATTGGCACAACTGAGAGAATATGGAAGTAGTAGGAATAGGTGGAACAAGTTTAGTAGAGTGAGATGATCTAGAACAAGGGAAATCATTTACTGCGTTATATTGACTATTGAGGATAAAGCATACGGGGATTACTTTGCTGTATAGGACATGATAGATACATGTTGAAAACCTTCAGCATCTAGAGCTTGACGAATTCCTCCTACTCGCCCATCCATCATGTCACTGGGACTCACAACATCTGCTCCTGCTCGAGCCTGAACACAAAAGTCAGAAGTATGTCCACACAACACCTTTTTTAGTTGGGAAAGGTCCATAGTTGAAGAAAGTGGAATATATCATCTCATAAGACCTTCTGAAGTTACCTGGGCAACAGCTTGTTTACATAATTGATGAACGGTTTCGTCATTCATTATGATTCCTGTCAGAATTTCAAATTAATAGAATAACATGAGTTAGTTATAACAAAAAACACCCTGAACACATGGAGTAGTGAACAGTACAAGTGTGATAACATAAGAAACTATTACATGCAAAATTTGATGCTAAAAATATATAACTGCCAAGACTCCCACACAAGTTAGTGCACAGACATCAGTCATTCCAACTTGAACAGAGAGATCTATGGGAATGTTCATTGTTCACACTGCCAACCGATTTATCGACATTTTCGTAAATTCTTTTGTGATTACTGAGACACCTTGGCCCATAAACAAGTGATTGGATCAATTGGAACATTAAAGTTAACAAAATTTGAATGCGGCCACACAAATAGAAATATCTACCATTTAATATCGAGGTAGGGTTTAGAGGAAAAATGCACCCACCCTTACAGTCTGTAGCTATACTTTAGTAGATCAAAGTGATGCACGATATTAAAAGGAAATCGAAAAAAATCGAAACAGATGAAGTCCAGAGTTTTTTACATACCATCTTCTCTGACTATGCCATCGTGACCATCAGAGTTATATGGATCTAAAGCAACATCAGTGTAGATAATCTACAGATAGACATTAAACAATCATCAAATTGTCCTAGCACCTTCAAAGATGGCAATGATAACGATAAGAAAAAAAAAAGGTAACGAGGCTTGGAAATTTTATACTTACAAGATCAGGGAACTTGTCTTTGAGCAACCTTATCGCTCTGGGTACCAGACCATTTTCATTATATGCCTCCTCTCCTACTGGTGACTGAAAAATTAAGAGCCAATTAGTTCCAAGATTCCAGTTTATTGTTTCTGTCTGTCTGCGTGCGTGTGTGTGTGTGTGTGTGTGTGAGAGAGAGAGAGAGAGAGAACCTTTAATGCATCAGGAACTTTAGGGAAGAGTACAATACTATTGACACCAACATCCCGAGCCTTTGCGACCTGCATAAAGATACCTTTCAGTTGTCAAAGCCAACCTACGGGAGGGCCTTTAAGCGGTTAAAGGTTAGACAGAAAGTATGAGTAACCTATTCAGGGAATCCATAGCGTACATCTAGGGTCCTATGTGAAGTGCCCATGGCTTCTATGACCAGAATCAGGAATCAGACAGATACTAGCCTATAAGATCATAGTTAAAGCTTAGTTACCTCTTCTATAAGACCATGCCTCCATCCCAGCCTATAACATCCAGGCATTGCTCCAATTGGAGTGTCCTCTTCACCTGCAAGGCTTATGAGATCAGAGGCCGAAAAATATTTAAAACTCAAGGCAAATAAATGTTGTTTCTGAAATTCGTTATCAGAACCAAATCCCAATCTAGTATTACTAACCTTCGTGGATAAATAGTGGGTACACAAAATTTGCAGGAGTTAGTGATGTCTCTTGGAATGATGCTCTCAGTACCGGTGACCTCCGATTACGACGAGGACGCCTATTAAGGGGCTGACATTATTAAGAAACAAAGGTAATAAACACTGAGTTACTAAAACCACTTTTTCAAATAATAAAACAAAGAACTTTGGAAATCTAAGGCTATTTTACATTTCTTTTTAAAGAGTGGACTAACGCTACTATGCATATGGAGCGAATGTATAATCAAATTCAGAATACTGCTACAATTTGTAAGCGGCTAGTTCGGATAAACTCATTTGAGTTATTCATGAAAACTAGATATAAGATATCTTACTACTTTAAAGAGGCTGAGTGCGCCTACAATAGCTGCTCAACCAAGACGTTACTCGACGTCAAGATTTGAGGACGAAAATACACTCCTTTTCTGACAAATAACTAAATCAGCCCTCTCCTTCATAATTCTCACTACTGTAAGTCTGCAACTCTTCTCTTCCCCCTGGAATTACAGGGTTTGGTCTTCCCCTTAATTAGGTCTCTCTCTCTCTCTCTCTCTCTCTCTCTCTCTATATATATATATATATATATATATACATCTTGAGATCAAATCGATTTCTCCATAAATATCTCTCTTTGGTGGTTGAGAGTAATTATGTAATTACTGTGGTTATGGTTGAGGTTGACCTCTTTCTTAAGACAATTTTCTCAATAATTGCAGATCTTGAAGGTGTTCTACATACAAATTTAGGGTTATACAACTTCGATTCAGTTCCATTTTACAATTTATTTTATCTTTGAATGTATAGGTTTTTAATCTCTCTTAGTCACACAGATTGCAGTCTCTAATGACTTTTGATCACGCATATGTTGCTCCTCTTCTCCTACTTTCTTCATTGGTTCTTATAATTTTTGGATTTACACCATAATCAAAAAAATATTGTTATCCCAGAGATCTCAGTAAAGATGATCTTCTTATGCTTGTCTGAGAGATGAAAGTTCACATTAATTTGTGCAAATTTTAGAATGAGGTGTTTGGGTGGTAAAGATATAGAATTCTTGCCTTCTTTTTGATACATATACTTGAAGTGTGTGTTTTTTGTGTGTATGTTTTGGTGTAGCTAATTTTTGCCAAAGAATGCAACTTGTGAACTTAGGAGATGGTTTTAATGAAAAGGAGATTTTGTTCCATGAAGACGGATACGAAGGAAGATAAATAGGTTGGATTTTGATATTTGACCGGCGAGAGATGAATTTGGGGACAGGTTGATGTGATTGAATAGTGAGACCAGTAGAGGAATGAATTGGAGGTCATGCAATGGTCAAAAATAAAATTGAAGACATTGGGAGTTTTATTTTTCACTGACAATGGATTCACACAATTTACATATCAATTTGATCTCAAGATGGAGAGAAAAAGGATTTTTTTTTTTAAAGTTGTTTTTGCTGAGTTTTGGGGCCTGTGGCAAGGACAGAGATCAGAAGATAGTTTGTCCAATTTTGAACTTCACTCACTATACATATTGTGTTACTATGATAGTTGCGCGCGAAGCCGTAAAAGGATGTTAGACTAAAAATATATGCTAGTAGAATGTCACATCAAGAAAAGAAAAATAAGAGCAATGTGTTTAGTTTAATCGGGTTAACTCGGAAATAAGATACAATTATTCATGATAAATCACGGTCTGTATTCAATGTTACCCACTAGTATCAAATAACTATAACAAGTCTCTAAAAATTGCATAATTTTATAACTACTATGAGAAAATGACATTTACAAAGGAATCTTAATCTAATATCTAATGTGATTGCTAAAACAAGTAAACAGTAACACGTACAAGTGATGAGTCCACTGGTGTTCCAGCTGGTGATGCGGCTACCGGTGGAACAGGCGGTGTCTCTGGAATGTTCCCTGCCACAACAGAAGCTTCACATTCCTCATCACTCAACCCCAACTTCTTCAGCTTCGCCTCTTGTCCATCGCCCATCGCTCTCACACTCAAACCTCGCCTCCACCCCAATTTACACCCATTGCTCACACTAACAAACCTCTGACTCGTTGTAGGTTTCAAACAAAGATAGTTTTGACAATCAAACTGTCGAATTACTCGAACATTACTCAGTGGTATCGAGATTGTTGTACACGCCATAACCTAATCCCCAAACCAAACCAATCCCAAATCACAATTAGTTCAGTTTCAACAAAATTCAATGTTTTTGGGTGAATTAAGTGCAATTTGGATCAAATTAAGGTAAGTTTGGAATCAAAATAAGGCGAATTTAAGTGAGAAATGAAAATCTTACCTTGAAATCAGAATCGTACCCCAATTACGTTGAAAGTTGGAGCTTGGTTTAGGTAAAGAACCCTTATCTTTTGAGAAGATGAAGAAATATACAAGCTTTAGGTGGGTAACTCCTTTATTTTTTCATTTTTCTATTTTTCTATTTTTACTACCATCATCTCCTACAGTTATTGATGAATCAAGTGGTGGTTACGATGCCCATATACGCGATTGTCTCTAGTAACCTCTTTCTCTATTATAGTGCAATATACAGCTTTTTTAACTGAAATGCATCAATCTACAATTTTAGTACCCGCTCTCCAATCCCAGTGGTTAATGATGCACGTAAGTATGATAATATTGAGCTATACAGCTTTTCTATACGGATCCTTATTATCAGTAGCTCTTCTAGTCATTACATTTTTTTAAAATATAAATATTTTTTGATAAAAGTACCAATTATTTTTTAATTGGAATTAGGTATTTTCCCCTTTGGTGATCCTATATGTGAATGAAAGAATAATTGTTTTACAAAACACTTATTTTCTTTCGTTTATAAATTATCGCATACATCAATTAATTCAGCAATTGGATCGTTCGAGCTATCGTGTTATTAGTCTATTTATTTATTTTAATTGCATTATAATGAGTAGAAGTCTCCTAATTAGAGTCTAGCTAGAGTTTCTATTTTTGTTAGGTCTATTCTCTTATAAAAAAAACATAACCCAAACTTATTTTATTTTGGTAAAGTTGGTTAGAGTTTGGGGTAAAATTCATAAACCTTAGGTCTTATGCTATTAAGAGTGATTTTGATTAAAAATGAGTTTAGTTTAGTTAATTGTGTTTGTTAAATTCATACTCAACATCCAAGCATGTGTGACTTGAGTTTTGAGTTTATCATCAAACGCTTAAACACGTCTTGCTCCTTTCTTTAGAGCACCCATAGCAGCTAGATACACCCTGATGTGGCGGGTGGATTTTGAAATCCACCCTCTTTGGATCCCAGCAGCTAGGTGAATCGGTGACGTGGCGATGAAAAATTCACCCTGAGGGTGGATTCTCCACCCTGTGGATGAATTTGGGGTGAATTCATGTCGCACACTTCTGAACCGTGTGTTGGGTAATGGACGCTCCAGATTGAGCCACGTGGAGAGATTTTTTTTTAATTATGTACCTTGACATTCACCTCAAGTGCTATGCAAATATGTTGGGTGGATTAGATTCACCCAAAAATTCATCAAATCCACCCTGTGAACTGCTGTGGATGTTCTTAGATTTTCAAGGTAGGACCATAAATTTCTACACATCCAAATATTATTTATATATATATATATATATATATATATATATATATATATATATATATATATTTTATCAGTAAACCATATATTATATAGATAACTTAAACAAAAGGTAGTACAAAAGTAGTGTTATCGCCCCCTAGGGCCTCCTGGAGACATCCAGGGGGAGATCCACTCTAGAACATACAAAAGTTGCACTACGCGGCACATAAGATATACAGATATCAACAAAAGAGCTAAACAGATTCATGCAATCCTGGAGAATGGCTTTGGTGGTCCAGAATACGTCAGCAGCACCATTTTCACAAAACAAACTTATCGCTTCGGCGTCAGTTTCAATATTCACACGCGGGATTCCCCGCTTCCTGGCCCATAGAATGCCTTCCATAACTGCTAGCGCTTCGCCCTCTTCAGCAGACGCAACTCTGCAGGTAGAACCTCGGGCTGCACCAAACACATTAAGGTGATCACGAATAACAATTCCAAGACCATTGAAGACTTTATCTTTATTAAAGGATGCATCAACATTAATTTTCTCCCAACCAACAACCGGGGGACGCCAGGTTATTGGGGTACATCCAAATATTATTTGATTCTTCATTTTTTTTTTAAGCAAAAGAGAAGGAATATATTACTCGCTTGAAGGCGAGGGGGGAGAGAGTTTACAATAGTGTTGGCTTCTAAAGCCTCAAAAAGTCTAGGAACGAGGGAACCAACTCCCCTAGCTGCCAGAAAATGAGCAGTATAATTACATCTGCGGTCAACATAATCAAAAGAAAAGTCTAAAAAACAAGCTGCGATAGCCCTCAGATCCGGGGCAAGAGTAAGCGCTCCCCATGACAGATCCTCCGGTCTCTCTCGAAAAGTACGAAGGAGCCTCTGAAAGTCTGACAAAAGGAGGATCCTCTGAAGGCCTAGACCCCTGGAAACCTCCAACCCTCTAATCACGGCGATCGTCTCAGCCTCCTCTGGGTCTGCGGCGCAGGACGGGCTAAAACCTGAATAAATAAGAGCGTTTAGATAATTCTTAATAGTAAAATCTGACCCCCCAGGCTTATCCCGGGCGATCCAGGAGGCATCCACATTGACGATGTGCCATCCCTCCCGGACCTGGTATTAAGGTTGGATTTGTCTAATAGTTTGGGACGGGTTAGAGGGAGAAAGGTGGGTCATGCGAAGCTGCTTAGCGTGTTGCAAAATGTTTTTAGTCGCCTTTGTCTGCTGGTCGAAGATGAGACTGTTCCTGCTAATCCAAACAGCAAAATAAATAGTGCAAAAAAGACTACAGAAAGAAGATAAATCCATGAGAGGATGGATGCTTTGAAAACAGCGTTGGAGAGTGAGGGACACAGAGTCCGAATAGCTCCATCTCCTGAAATCCATCGCGAGATCAGATTCAAGCCAAATATCTTGGATTTTGGAACAAAAGAATAAGGCATGCGTGGTCGCTTCGTCTTCGATGCCGCAACGAGGGCATAGTGAGTCCCAGTCTCCAAGGCCATGCCAAAGGTTAAAACAAGTAGGGAGGCCGTTCTGCATGATCTTCCACGTAAAGAGCTGGAGATGAAAGGGAACTTTAAGCTTCCAGATTTTCTCCCAGGAAAGAGGATCAAGAGAGCGCGGGGGTGGCGCGGTGCTCTTAGAAAGGGCAGTTTTGATAGAGCAATTGTGGACAGATCGAACAGTGAGGATCCCGTTCTTCTCCGGAATCCAACGAAGGACGTCTTTAGCGGGGTGCTTGCTAAGGGGCATACAAATAATAATGCCGACGATGTCAGGGTGGAAAAGGGATTGGATGAGGTGCGTCTTCCAGGTACGGCTCAAAGGCCAGATGAGATCAGCAACGACTGGCGGGGGAAGGACCCACCGGCTTCTGAATCGAATGCCTGGGATTTAGGGCTCAAGCCAGAAGTCAACACTCTCTCCGTCCCCAATGTGCCAACAGAGCTCAGATCAAATGTTATTACGGGCTTGGATGATACCTTTCCAAATCCAGGAGTCAGAAGGGTGGGCGGCAACCAGCATAATGGGGCCCTGAGGCAAGTACTTAGCTTTCAAATTGTGCGCCCAAATCTTGTCGGGCTCTTTTATGAGACGCCAGAAAAGTTTGGCCATCAGGGCTTGATTGTGATTGATCGCGGTGCGAATGCCCAGACCCCCAGAATGGGTGGGTTGGCAGATATTCCTCCATTTGATAAGGTGGGCATTTTATTTGCCTTCTTTATTGGAGCCCAAAAAAAATGTGTGTTCATAGAGTCAAGCTGTTTGCAAGTTTTGCGGGGAAACGGGAAGGTGGACATGAGAAAGGTAGGAATTATTGAGTTAACAACTTTTATGAGGGTGATGCGACCGGCTTGGGAAAGAAATTTTGCTTTCCAGCCTTTAATTCGCCCAGAGACCCGAGTTATGATGTCCTGGAAATTAAGGCTTTTTGCACGGTCGAAGATGAGCGGGGCGCCAAGGTATTTATCCCCTGACGAGTCTCTTTTAATGTGAAGGATCCGCTGAATAAGCTTGTGGTGCCGGTGGTGCATGTTCTTGCTTAAAAGGATATAGGATTTGTAGAGATTAATTTCCTGCCCCGAGACCTGGGTGAATGTGTCAAGGGCTTTCTTGAGAGTATTTGCTTCCGCAAGGTTGGCAATACAAAAGATAAAGCTATCATCAGCGAAAAGGAGGTGGGAGATAGGAGTACTGCCTTTGGAAGTCTTAATGTCATGGATAGCTCCTTCCTTTTCCAGTTGGAGAAGAATTCGAGATAGAACCTCCGAGCAAATAAGAAACAGGGAGGGGGAGAGGGGGTCACCCTGTCGAATACCCCGACCTGGCTTAAAGAAGCCAAAAGGGGTACCGTCCAGGTTGAAGGACAAAGTCGTAGTGGAAATGCATTGGTGGATCCAGTGACACCATTTCTCGCTAAAGTCCATGGCTCATATAGTGTCAATAAGGAAGTTTTATTCTATACGGTCAAAAGCTTTGCTAAGATCGAGTTTAACAGCCATGCAGCTGCGTTTGCTTTTCTTCTTCTTGAGGGTCCTGAGGATCTCCTGCGCCATGATTATATTGTCAAAGATCTGTCGCCCAGGAATAAAAGCGTTCTGGGAGGGGGAAATGATCTTGTTTAGGAGTGGTTTCAGTCTTGAAGCCAGGATCTTAGTGATGATTTTAAGCTTAACATTGCAGAGGCTGATGGGTCTAAAATGCTCGGGCTTCTCAGGGTGCTTCTTTTTAGGGATAAGGGTAATGTTAGTGTGTTGAATTCGCCCAGAAGATTCCCTGATTGAAAAAAGGCATTCGTAGCATGGTGCATATCCTGTTTAACTGTATCCCAAGATTTTTGATAGAAGACAGGGGTGAAGCCATTAAGACCCGGGGATTTGTGGGGATTCATGGAGAAGAGAGCCTATTTGACTTCATTCATAGTGGGGTCTCTAGTGAGGTGGAGATTGTCGTCCGCCGTGATAGAGGCTTCGAGAATGTTGAGGTGCCCGACTTTGGTAGTGGGGTGAGTCGGGGTGAAGAACTTTTGGAAATGTTGAACGATCGTATCATCAATATCCTGTCTCCCCTGCCCCCAGGAGCCGTCGGGCCATCTAATCTTCCGGATGGTGTTGACTCTCGGTGACCAAGGGTGAAAAGAGGGAAAAATTTAGTATTTCTGTCGCCGTCTTGGAGCCAAGTTTCCCTTGATTTTTCACGCCATATGGATTCTTCAATGGCCAGGAGATTCTGGAGGCAATTCTGAAGGTCAATCTGAGTAGCAATATTGTCATCATTAGGTTGCTCTTTCTGGATGTGGGTTATCTGGTTGCGTAGATGCAGGATAGAAATCAGTTTGGCATTGAAGTCAGTCTCATTCCTAGCTGAGAGCTCGCACTTGGTATGTCTAGGCTTATTACAAAGATGCAGAGGCCGAGAGCCAGGCTGATCTTTAGCCCAAGCAAGGTTGATATTCTTCTGGTAGCAGGCGTGTTTAGTCCAAGCAGAGAGAAAATGAAATTGCTTAGGGAGGTCTTGACACGTCGGTTCGGTATTAAGGATGATGTGGTCGTGGTTCGAGCCGATGATGGGGAGATTCTGAAGGGCGGCGTCCGGGTAGATGGAGCTCTACTGAGCCGATCCAAGAGTTCTGTCCAGCCATTGTTTAAGGAGATCCCTACCTTTACGCTTGTTCAACCAGGTGAAAGAGATACCGGAATAACCGAGGTCAATCAACGCGGAGGAAAAAATGAAGTCATAAAGCGGGTTAGGGGCGTTAGGATCAAAAGGAATCTTGCCAAATTTTTCATCCTGGTTGGTGATGCAGTTAAGGTCGCCAATGATGAGCCAGGGGATGGTGACGTTAGGGGCTATAGAGCTAATAGCACTCTAGTAATCCTGCTTATTCTGGTGCTCGGGCGGGCCGTAGGTGAAAGAACAGAGCCAGGATGCCAGCTCTGTATCGGGAGGTTGATGAGGAATAGGGGCCGTGATAAGAGCATTGATCTCTCTATGGGAAGAGGAAAGAACGATGAGGTTGATATTGGAGTGTCAGGCTAGCCACAAGCCGCCTCCATGAGTGGGAGTAGCGTTCACGGTATGGGTATGAGACAGACCCAGTTTAGAGCGATGCCTAAGGGAGTTCGGGTTAGATGTTTTAAGTCTCTGTGAGGAAGATGATATCCGGGTGGTGTTTGGCGATGTGCGTCATAAGTTCTCTAGGGGTGGACGCCTTGTTTGCACCCCTACAGTTCCAGGAGAGGATAATCATTGGTAACTAAGGGCCGGTGTCGGGCCTGCCTCCGATGGGAGATAATGAGATGTGTTGAAATGTTGTTTATATTTTAAGAGAGTGATGTGATAAGGGCCAGATCTATGCTTAACCTCTAGTTTATCACTTCTTTGTGTACGCGTTTGGACCTTGTTAGTTAACCCGGTGTAGTCGGGTCTGGGGGGGGGGGGGCAAGGAGGAGAGAGCGGGCCTTTCTTACGATTTCTCGCTTGAAGGAGAGGAGGTCACAGTGAAGGTGGTCAGTCGGATTGAAACATCAAGGAGAAAAGTAGGATGCATGCCGAAGCCATCTATGAATCTCCTTCTTGAGATTAACTCTAGGGGTGGAGCTGAGCCGGTTTCTATCAAGAGTGGGAGTAGTGACAATTGTGTGCAGCGTCGTGTGTGTTCTAAGTCGATAGTGTCGCTGTCTAGCCGAACGGACTTTAGCGAGCGTGTGTGACATGTGTGAACGTGGTAGCTTAGTTCTAGCATGTGTTAGTTTATGCCTAACATGTGATTTCATGCGCCATCTTTCATAAAGGCATATAATAGCAAATAAAGAAAGAGAAATATTTGCATGCATGCAGGTGAAGAAGGACAAGTGGGTGTGTGGAAATTGTGAATAACAAGATACCTTGGATGGTCGTTCCTGTTCATTAGAGGCTGAGGCCGGAGTCGGTATAGGTCAATCCCGCTTCCTACTATGAGCTGTCGGAGGAGTTGTATCTCCCGAATCATCTATAACAAGGATCGAGGTCCGGTTGTACTTTTCCCTTGCCGAGTGGCTGTTGTTTGCGGAGTCAAGATGAGAGTCGGGGCCGAAGATGTCAGTGGCAGTCGGTGTAACCCAACCGGAGCTGTTTGAGGAGGATTGGCCCATCTCTGGGGGGTTCAGATACTGGTTCAACGTCTTAGTTGGTCAGGACCAAACAGCCGAGCTTCCTAGGGTATTCACTGCCTGGCGGTTGGGTTTGAGAAGAATAGAAGTGGTGGGCCTAGAAGGTGAGGGCTTGAATAAAATCCCTGCGGGCTCTGGGTTTGGGCTTTTGTTGTGGAGAGCAAGTGAGTGTAAAGCCACGGGCTCAGAATAGTCGTTGGGCTTGGGCTTAGCAACCAACATTTGATCGGGCTTTGGTGATAAAGAGGGAAGGTGTGTCAGCTGATTAGTGGAGGGGAAAAGGTTGTTGTGGACTTCGAAGTTCGAGTCAAGGTGTCGGGCTTAGAGAGGTGATATCAGATGGGCCACCACAAAGGTAGGGCCTGGATTAAGAAGGTTCGTTTGAGAGAGATCAAGATGTTGTGGTGAGGGAATGATATCCGCGCCAAAGAGACGTGTGGGGTCCTTGAGGTAAGGTTGTGAAGTATCAAATTGAGCCTGCGTATCTCGGCTTGTACTAGGGACAGCTTGGAGTGACTGATGTGGAGGCTCATAAATGTGAGCATTAAAGGCTCCAATGTGTTTCCCGAAATGTGTAGCCGTTCTGACGGCCTCGATGTTTGGGATTTCTATCCGTTGCATGCAAACCATATTTTCAACCACAAGCCTCTCACCTGCATGCGGACTGGACGACAACTGTTGCACAAACGACGTAACGAAGCAAGGTTGCCAGTATCCATTGTTTGGGCGAAAAGTAGACCCTGTCGGGGGGGTTAGGTCAGAGAAATGAGCCTGCTGTGATTGATGCTGCCAGACCATTTGGACAATTGCTCCATTGCTGTTTGAAGAAAGGACCCAACATTGTCTTGCTTCGGCTTTTCTTGGTTTTGGTATCCATGAGAGGGCTGAGTTGTGTTGTTTGCCTTAGGCATTTGCTGACTCGGGCTGTTGGACGAGCTCTCTCGATTGGGGTGGGAGTAAAGTTCCGCCGAGAGTTTCGGTGGGTTCACTTGAATCCTCTTGCCAAACGGCAGCTCTATAGGTTCATCTGAATTTCTTTGCGCTCGATCGTGTTTTAGACTGGCAAAATGAGCACAAGATGCAAGAGTATGTGGGATGAGACCACATAGGGAACAATATCCTTCAAGTCGTTCGTAGCGAACACTAAGATTTGCGTTGCCGTAGCTGTCGGGTCGTAGAACCGGTATGGAGGTGACGAGGGTTTTTTTTGTAAAGAGATTAACTAAGATGCGAACAAAACTGTTCCGCAGCGGCTCAGTTTCACGCTTGCGGAGATCGTCCCTAACATGTTCTCCAATCTTATTCCTAATCATCTTGAGGGTGTCCTTGTCGTGCATGCAGCATGAGAGTCCTGATATTTGAACCCAACAGAGATAGCGATCAAACCTCATCTCCGAGGGGTGGAGAAGAGGGTCGTATTGCTCTTGGAGAGTGGAAAATCTGAAAACGTTCGGTGGGGGTGTTGCGAGCACGGCAAGAAAATCACGTCGGTTGTTAAAATTGGCCGTAAACACTGAGATTCTTTTTCATAAGCAATGGTGGGTAAGGTTTGGATAATCTTTCCCCACTTACGTTTCACCCCATCACAAATTATTTGCTCCTTTATGTTTGCCGAGATCGAACGAAATGCCACTGCGAATTTCCACCGGTTTTGTAATTGTGCCCACCGAGATGGTTCGAGGGTAACATTTGGTTTGGGATCATGTGTAGAGCACATATTCATGAGGTCGATCAGGTCGCTGTCGTGCTACTCCGAGTGTTGTTCGCTGTTATTCGAGGTCCGGGTCGCCATGGGGAGGGAGAGTAGTAGAAGAGGCTAAAGGGGAGAAGATGGGTTTACGTAAGATGCATGGTGTGGGGGGTGGGTAAGGGTTTTAGTGAGCTGCCTGGGAGAGAGATGGAGTGCAGAGTAGATCATGGGGGAGTACGATTGGAGGCCCGAGAAGGAAGAGGGAGTAGGAAGAGATGAGAGTTGAGGAAAACAAGTTGGAGAGCTGGAGAGCTGGATTGTTGAGAACATATGACAAAAACAATTTTTTTCTTTTCACATCGGGTAAATGCAATGCTTGATCAAAAAGAAAAATATGCACATACCTCTGTTAGATTAGACCTTAGTATTACAATTTGTGCGTCTGATATCATTTCATCTCATTCGTCTTCTACAACCAACTAGACAAGCCATGGGGATTATTTTCTGGAGGTGGTTCTTTGTTTCCTTTCTCCAAAAATAACCCCAACAGTTTCTCCAACTTAACCAAACTCTAAGGTGGTGTTCTTTTGCCTGCTGAATATTTTTTCAGTTGCTGAAAAAAAATTCAGCAGCTGGTTTTATGTTTCTTTGAACTGCTGAATTTTTTTAAGACAACAAATTCAAATTTGATTTCATGCTTAAAAAAAATTCAGCTGAAGGAGAGAAATTGATTCCTCAATTGCCCTTCTCCTCCTCAACGTGAAGAACCGAGTTCCTCAAGGAATCTCGCATCTCTCTCATCTCTCTTCGATCCAAGTTTGATCCTTGTTGCTGTTCGTCGAGAAATCTCTCATCTCTCTCTTCGATCCAATTTTTTGAGGTAAGCATTTCATTGTCCTCCCATTGAATCTGTAATGTTGAATCTGATTTTGGGTGTTGGGTCTGCAATGTTGAATCACTTCATACACCCTCTGCTTTTCACTTCATACCAACTATGATGATGACTATGTATATCTAACTCAGAAATTTGATTCTAAATAACTTGGGATTCAAAAGAGTATCATTCGTTCTTATTTTACATTCTCTGGTGAGATTTTATATCAACATTGGTCTGTATCTGTCTCTTTTATGGTTTATCTTATGTTTTATGTTGAATCATGAATACCCTTTTATGGTTTATCTTATGTTTTATGTCTCTTTTATTGGTCTTGAATCTGCAATGTTTATTGATTCTTTGATTTTATCTGCAATCCAATGTTTATTGATTCTTTGATTTTACTTATGCCTGAAGTAGTGAGAAAGGCAATGGGGTTAAGCAAGGATCAGGAGTTATCAGGAGAGACTGTTATTTGTTTGTTTCATTACCTAGAGCTCAATGACCATGAAACTTAGGGGGTGCTTTTATTTTATTGTTGTAATTAGTGATTGATTCATTTGTGTGTTTTGTTTTAAATTGTGGGGTATCTAGAAATGGAGTATTGCATGTTTAGATATGAATTTGTGTGTTAATGGCAGTGTGTTTGAGTGAATTAGATAGTGTGGGGTTTGATCAAAGTAAAGTTTAGAGTAATGGGTCTTTGTTTTTTTGTTATTAGGAGTAACCCGCCGGCCGTCATCCTTGTATTTACCAAACATGGGTAGAGTGTATGTTGTGTTTGTTGGGAGGCATCCTGGTATTTACCAAACATGGGCAGAGTGTGGGGCAGAGGTTTTGAGATATCCATGTGCTTTATATCAGTGTATGGATACAATGGAGGAAGTAGAGCATGCTCTTGCTGAGTTTCTTGCCCTCAAGTCGCGCACTAAACCTAAACCAGAAGCAGTTCCCACTGCTTTAGTTGTGAGGGAGGAAGCAGAAGATGCAACGCCTAAAAACGAGCTTTGATCCACACATTTTTATCTTTTAGCTATATTGGCAGTAGTTGTTGTATTTGTAACATTTATGTTACTCTGATTATGTTTGAAACTATTATGTATGGATATTAAAGTGTAATATGTTGTGAACTATGTAATGTATCTTTTGATAACAAGGTTTGGCGTTCATAATTTGTGAGTAGTATATAATTATTGATTACATATTTTATTGCAGTGAATATGGATTCTAGACAATGGACCATTATCAAGTTAACAGCCTTAGCATTCGTACTTAGGATGATAGTGAAAAAACAAAGAGAGAAGTTGTGTGTGTATATCTTAACGGGTAGAGAACGCATCGATGAAATTCTTAGTAGCCCTAGCCAGATTGCTTATAATTCGTTGAGGATGAACAAAGATGCATTTGTTTTCTTTATGTGGACATTTCAGAGCGAGGGGATGGGTTATAGATAGCAAACACATAGATGTGGGGCAGAAGATGGCTATTTTTTTAGAAACTATAGCTCATTCAGTGAGAAACCGCATAATGAAGCAGAAACATCAACATTCAGGATCAACTATTAGTAGGTATTTTCACGAAGTGTTGAGAGGAATGCTTCACTTTAGCAAGGAGATGATAGTGCCTCATAATTTTCAAAAACCAAGAGAAATTCGTACTCATAAACGGTTAAGAGAAGGGCCATTCAAAGGGGTTATTGGAGCTATAGATGGCACCTTGATTAGTCCACAAGTTCCTAAATCAGACCAAATTCCGTTTAGGGCAAAAGGGAAGGGTGATTGCTTTTAGAATGTAATGGCAGTATGTGATTTTGATATGAATTTTATCTATGTCCAAGCCAGTTGGGAAGACACTATGTCATATTATAAATTTATGAATGTTTGTTTTCTTGATACACATCAGATAAATGAGAACGTCAGTACATTTAGGAAAGGTGGGTTACTTCATGAAGAGTTGACAGAATCTATTTTTGCAACCAGAGTGGCTACTGGCAGATATGCAACTGGTCCTGCTAGGGATGATTTCATTGATACGGCTACTTCAGATGTCGCCGCCGATTTGAATATGGAAGATGAGAATGTCCCCACAGAGCAAGTTGATTTCATTGAAGATACTATCGATACATACTTCATTGATCATCATTTTAAACCATTTCAAACCGAGCACTCCTTCCCTCAAACAGAGCAATATACGCCTAATCACTTTGGACAGTCTGCACCTCAACCAATGCAATCCGCTTCTCATTCAGAAAATAGTCGCCGCAGTGGGAAGAACAAACGAAAAGTTGAAGACACTTTGGATAAGTTAGATCAACTGATTGAGGTTATAAAGACACAAGGTGAGCAAGAAGAATTGGCAAAATAAGATACCCGTGAAAAGAAACTTTTGGAAGTGTTGGGTATTCTTCAAGAAATGCACATTTGGGGGTATCTGACGGCTGCTGAAATGACTAAAGCATGTTTCACGTTTACCCAACATCTAGATTATGCAGGCATGTTTGTGGGCTTGGCTACGCTGGAATTAAAGAAACTCTACCTGATGCAGTTTCTCTGAGTTTAGGTTTCTATGCATTGCTATTTTGGATTATCTAGTTTTATGGATTTATAAACTATGTTGATGTTCGACTGTTTGCTATTTTAGACTATATTGGGTTGTGTTATCTTAAGATTCGTACTTCAGACTATCTTTAATGTTTGATCTGTATAAACCATTTTGTGCAATGATGTCTTTTGTATGTTCATTTTGTCCATTTTGTGTAATAATGTCTATTGTATGTCCATTTTGCATGTTCATTTTGTATATCCATTTTGTCCATTTTGTGCAATGATGCCTTTTGTATGTACACTTTGTCCATTTTGTCCTTTTGTTCTAACAAAGAGCGACAAATATAGACCAAACTTTTGTTTATTCGAATATGCTTCAAGTTGTGTTCTTTTATAACAAGGGTATTTCAGACATTTATCAGTTTTACCAGTTTTCAACATTTCTTAGAAAAGAAACACCATAACTTATTCAGCAATTCAGCATTCAGCACTTCAAAACATTCAGCATTCAGCACTTGAATTTTTTTTTTTTAGCATTCAGCACTTCAAAAACAAACACCACCTAAGTTCTCACATTGAATTGGAACATGGCTCTCTTAAAAACACCCTCACCACCTTCACCCTTACACCATCACCACAAGCACACTTCTCTCTCCAAAAGTTTAAACCCCAAAACCCTCCCTCACTCACTCAACTCTGCAAAACCCCACCAAAACACTTCATACCTCCTCCCTCTCTCAATTTCTCAAAAGATTAACACCCTCTGCGACTCCGGTAACCTCCACGAAGCACTAAATCTCCTACAAAGAGACCCTAACAATGACTCCATCAATGCCCTTTTGCAAACTTGTGGCCAAAGAAAAGATATTGAAATGGGTCGTAAAGTTCACGATTTTATATCTAAAAATTGTAATAATGACTTTGTTATTAGCACTAGGCTTATTACAATGTATGCAATGTGTGGGGTTCCATTGGAATCTCGATTTGTTTTCGATCATTTGGAGAGGAGGAATTTGTATCAGTGGAATGCACTTATTAGTGGGTATACTAGGAATGATCTTTGGGGCGAGGCGGTATTGTTGTTTGTGGAGTTGCTTGTGGGGGAGAATACGCCGGATAATTATACGTTTCCCTGTGTTATTAAAGCTTGCGGTGGACTTTCGTGTTTGGTATTGGGACAAGCTGTACATGGAATGCTGATTAAGTTGGGGTTGGATTCGGATATGTATGCGTGTAATTCTTTGATTGCTATGTATGGGAAGTGTGGGTGTATTAGCGATTCGGTGAAAGTGTTTGATAAAATAGCTGTGAGAAATTTGGTGTCTTGGAATGCTATGATTTGTGGGTTTTCAGAGAATGGGTTGAAGGAGGAAAGTTTCATTGCGTTTAGAGAGGTTTTAATGGGTGAAGGTGATTTGAGACCTGATGTTGCGACTTTAGTGACAATATTGCCTGTTTGTGCTTCGGACGGAGAGCTAGATATGGGAATGGTGATACATGGACTGGCGGTGAGATTGGGATTGGATCATGAGGTAATGGTAAATAATGCCTTGATTGACATGTACGTGAAGTGTGGATGCATATCGGACGCTAGGATTCTATTTGACAAGAGCGTGTCTAAGAATGAGGTTTCTTGGAATGTCATGATTAATGGGTATTCAAGAGAAGGGGACGTTTATGGGACGTTTTGTTTATTGCGAGAAATGCAAATGGAGGGGGAGACGATGAGAGCAAATGCAATCACTATCTTGAATGTTTTGCCAGTGTGTCTAGAGCAATCACAACTACGGAGCTTGAAAGAGCTTTATGGGTACACATTTCGAAATGGCTTTGAGTATGATGAGATGGTTGCCAATGCTTTTGTTGCAGCTTATGCAAAGTGTGGAGCGTTTACCTCTGCAAGCAATGTATTTTATGGCATGGAGATCAAGACGGTTAGCTCTTGGAATGCACTCATTGGAGGATATGCGCAGAATGGAGATCCAAGAATGGCAATGGAGTCATTTGTAGAAATGACATCTTTGGGATTAGATCCCGATTGGTTCACTATTGGCAGCCTACTTTTAGCTTGTAGCCACTTGAAATCGCTAAATGACGGTAAAGTTATCCATGGTTTTGTGGTAAGAAATGGGTTAGGGGTGGATTCTTTCATTGGAATTTCTCTGTTGTCTCTATACATAAGATGTGGGGAACCATTGCACGCACGCATCGTCTTTGATGGGATGGAGGAAAGAAATTTGGTCTCTTGGAATGCCATGATCGCTGGGTACTCCCAAAATGAGCTCCCAAATAGTGTCATTGATCTCTTTTGCAAAATGCAACAAGACAGGATACAACCTTCAGAAATAGCAATTATGAGTATGTTCACAGCTTGTGCACAATTATCAGCTTTGCGTATTGGAAAGGAAGTCCATTGCTTTGCTTTAAAGGAAAATTTTGTTGAATATGACTTCGTTAGTAGTTCTATCATAGACATGTATGCGAAATCTGGTTGCATTGAGCACTCTCGCAGGGTCTTTGACAAGTTAAGTTTTAAAGACCTTGTGTCATGGACTGTGATGATCACAGGATATGGGATTCATGGACGTGGAGAAAAGGCTATAGAGTTATTCGAAAAGATGAAAAGAGAAGGTTTTAATCCCGACGGATTAACTTTTATAGGTTTGTTAATGGCATGTAGTCATGCAGGGTTGGTTGAAGAAGGCTTAAAGTATTTTTCTGGGATGTTAGAGGAGCATAACATAGAGCCTAAGTTGGAGCATTTTGCGTGCATGGTGGACATGTTGGGTCGGGCTGGATACTTAGATTATGCAACGAGACTCATAGAAGAGATGACAGAGGAACCAGATTCAGGAATTTGGGGTGCATTGCTCAGTGCTTGTAGGATTCATAGTGATATGGATTTGGGAGAGAAAGTTTCAAAGAAGTTGTTAGAATTGGATCCAAACCAAGCTGAGAACTATGTGTTAGTCTCGAACTTGTTTGCAGGGTCAGGCAGGTGGGATGATGTAAGAAGGGTCAGAGGAAAGATGAAAGAGATGGGTTTGTCAAAAGATGCTAGGCGTAGTTGGATTGATGTAGACGGGAAAGTTTACAACTTCTTAATAGGTGACGACAAACTTCCTGAATCAGAAAAATTACATGAAACTTGGAGAGAATTGGAGCAGAAGATAGTTAGAATTGGTTACATCCCTGATACAGTATCTGTGTTACATGAATTGGATGAGGAGGAAAAGGTTAACATCTTACGTGGGCATAGTGAGAAGCTCGCAATTGCTTACGGACTTCTGAAAACGACCAAAGGTACAACATTGAGGATTTACAAGAATCTTCGGATTTGTGGGGATTGTCATAATGCAGCAAAATTGGTATCTAAAGTGGTTCATAGGGAAATAATTGTGAGAGACAACAAATGTTTCCACCATTTTAGAGAAGGGCAATGTTCTTGTGGTGATTATTGGTAGGAGATTCGGGGAAATCAGTTGCGGTCAGTGAAAATGACAAAGTCTTGTCTGGTAACCGTTGCATGTGTTATGTAGAAGCACATAATCATACCATGTAACATGTCTTGAGGTAATGTGCTCCTTTTCTTGTCTCTTACGATGTTAAAACTTAAAAGTATGTGTAAAAAAGGGTAAAATCTTTTCTAGTCTCCGGCTTCTTTCTACTATTTGTGCACAGTAATTTTGCTAACCAAACTAATTTTGCATGTATGCCCAAATGAGAACAAACTGAGAGAATCTAGAGGGAAAAAATGAACTTACAGAAGTAAAGTTGGACAATCTAGATACATAAAAGTTTGACCAAGAGAATCAAAATAGGAAAACTGGATTGAGATAACTTGGTAATAAAAATTAGGCCTATGAGATAAATTTGGATTGAGAGTCTAATCTAGAAAAGTAAAAATATGAGATCAAGAGAATATAAAGAGTAAAAGGCTATACATTTTTCGGGAGTGAAATAGCCTAGTTTTCTATAAACTGGACTTAACCCAGTACTTTCAGTCTTCCCTTTATGGCCATCTTATACTTTCCTGTAAAATTTCTGCTTAATATATATAGACAAACACTCTAAACCCTCTAGATATTAAACCATACAAACCACTTTTTATTATCTGAATCTCGTATTATGATACTAAGAAAAGGTCAAAATCATATGTTGTACAAGCAAAACAAAGCAGCGATATTATCTAGCAGATGGTTTTCCATAAACCAAAAACAGACCACACTTTTTTTTTATTTTTTTTTAAAGGCTGGACCACAAACTTCAGTGTTCTCTCTGTGACTGTAAACAGATACTAAATCATACAACAACATTGTTATATGAACTAAGTACTATACCAACTTCCCCATTCAACCTAAAGTAATGTCAGGGCTTTTTTGCTTAAAGCTCTTCGAATATCCTCGATCCGCCAGTACTATATCTGTATTTGCACCTATCAAAAGATTATGATATATATCACCCACCCAAAAAATCATCCAGCGTGCTTCTTAGAGTCCATGGCCTTATCTTTATGATAGGGTTGTTCTTTTTTTTTCATCTCTTAGAGCACCCACAGCAGCAGATGGGTAAATTTGGAAATAAATCAGGGTGAATTCAATCCACCGGAATCCACCCCACAGCAGTTCGTTTGGAAATTAAGGTGAATATCACTTCGCGCAGTTCTGAACTGCACGGCGTCATCAACGTTCATGATCCAGCCACGTGTCCCCATTAGAAACGTTCATTACATCAGCGCAGTTCAGAACTGCGCGTAGTAAAGACCAATAAGGAATTGCCACGTATTTGTTTTTTGTTTTTTTAAAAATAGCCGCGCAGTTCAGAACCGCGCGGCATGCTCCTGCAAGTTTTAGGCATAAACTTCATTTGTTTCTCACAAGTGTTATTCCTAGCATACCCAACTTTAGCATACCCAAGTCTTATTCCTCAAGTTTCTCAACCAAACATTTTCTTCTCAATAATTCAATGCGTTAATCCACTAACAATGTTGGGAGAGTCTAGTCTGCGACCGGGCTATGTATACCCCAAAACAAGACGTAACCCAAGCTCCGAAGTAAAATGAAGGAGGAAAGAATTGGTAACAAATATGTGGCATTTACACCTAACGAGCGACAATGATCCCTCCCCAACCCTCGAGGAGTTGAACCGAGTTGATATCCTCCCGGACGGCTGGGTCCATATTTATGTTGGATCAGAGGAAATGTCGGTAAATTTTGTTTGTAAAATTAAAGTGCTACTAAAGTATATTGCCAATTGTTCGACAAAATGCCCGAATGAAAAATTAATGTGTTAATGTGTATTTTTGGTCAGAACCGAGATGAAATACAATGTAGGGGATCATTGGATAAGGTACTGAAGTGGTACCAATGGATTGCGCGGTATCCGACGTTAAAGAAGTTGGTCGACGATATGAGTTTTAAAGAATTTTTGTTGATTAAGGCGGGAAACTCGGATAACCGCTTGATTCATGCTCTCGTGGAATGGTGGTGGCCTTCCACCCATACATTTCACTTCCCGTGCGGGGAATTTAGTTTTATACCGTTAGACTTCGTCATGTTAACGGGCATATCTTTTGGGAGAGGTTGTGAACTCCCGTACGACGAGAAGTACTCCAAGTTGGACAAAGCAGAAAAGATGTTTATGGGAATCACAAACACTGACATCAGGTACGGTAACATCACTCTCGCCTATTTAAAGATGTGGAAGGAGGCTTTGAATCCATAACTCAACAATTACATCCAAGAGTTGGATATAGTATATGCGAGGGCATTTATTGCCTATATGATGGGTAATATCTTATTCTCGAATGCGTAAACATCTCTTCTGGCGGGTTATCTTGCATCTTTGACAGACTACGATATCATAGGTGCGTCTATAATCGATTGGGGTACGCCAATTATGGCACATTTGTATCGGGGATTAGATGAAGTCTTAGTGCTGAAGAATGGGAAGGTGAAGAAATCGATCACAGGATTCTATGCTATGTTGAAGTTCTGGTTCTTTAAGTATTGTCGGGTTGGAATGTATCTGGTGAAGGTTTCAAACTTTAACCATATTTATCCCCGTATGGGAGCGTGGAGAGATGAAAGGGCTACTTCGGGGTCTGAAATCCATTATTCTTTTGCTGTGATCAGAGAAATGATATAATAGAAGGACAAAACCAACATAAATTGGCAACCATGGCACAGGTCTATACAATTAATTAATCCGTCCAGAGGTAAGAGTTGCCAATTTACTGAGTACAAAGAGGGTTCCCTTGGTTTCAGTCCCATATGGGAACGGTACGCTTTGATATTTAGGAGACCGTTGTATGCGTCAGTTGACCGGGATTGATAGTGTGCCATATGACCCCCCCCCCCCCCCAAGAGATTATGAAATTCCCGCGGTATGATCGAGAGTTATATCAGGGTCTGAAAGATATGGACTTCTACGATGGTCATAATTATCTTGTTTCAGATGTAGATTACATGAGATATTGGCGTGCCGCTCATCCAAATCCCAAGATCAGTTGCAATTTAGTCAAGAGGGCCAAAAATATTTGGATAGTTGGGCGTGATCTAGTGAGGCCTGATATACACTTGTCACCTACGTCGAGTTTAGCTACGTCTTCGCAGGTGTAAGACTATGGTGTTCAGGCGATCGGCGATTAATATGATATGGGATGGTTCATGGATATGGCAAGAATGAGTGATGAACGTAGACGGATTCTAATCCCGGTGATGCAGATACCATACACGTGTCCACCTACGTATAGTGTAGATGAGTTATGGCATTAATCCCAAGGAATGCGGTATGCGGCATATGAAGACTCGAAGCAATACGTTGACCGCACGATCGAGTTAGAGGGGGAGTTAAGATGGGCACAAGAGATCATCTGAGAGGCGTCCGAGAGACTAGCTGAGATGTCCATTTCCTACCAGACAAAGCCAGTTGTGCAATATGCCTATGACGAGAGTCTCGCACGTAGCAGACGCGCCCGCCAAACGAAGATAGGTCGTCCCAGTTAGGCTATGTTTTATTTAGAACTTTGATTTATATTATGTTTAAACTACATTGAGTATGTTTTGTTTTGTTTAGAACTTTTATTTGTTATGTTAAAACTACGTTGAGTATGTTATGTTTTGTTTAGAACTTTGATATGTTATGTTAAACCTTAGGTTTTTTATGACCTCCTCTCTATACTTAGTTTATTTGGTAATGAAAATTTTAATATTTTTGGGGCAAACTTGTTGACCAAGTAGCTCAACGGCTATATTCCCTTGGAAATTTGTTGGTCAAGTAGCTCAACGGCTATATTTCCTTGGAAACTTGTTGACCAAGTAGCTCAACGACTAATTTTTTTCATCTATAAATGTCATTCATCTTCTACACTATCATATTAACTATCTACTACATTCTTCTCCCTCCTTAGCTTACAAACAAAATCACTATCTCATCCTCAAGTTCCTAACCTAATTCTCAAAACCACTCTCAATCCTCCAATACGAACCAACAAGGGAGCGTATTTCCGACTCAATTCGGCATATTTGATTCGTCGCAAAGCCTAACTCTTCCCAATATCGTGATCACCATGTTCGCCAACTATTCCCGCCACCCGACAATCAATTTCAATCTCAAACCCAAGGATATTACCAGAACCAAGGATATTATCCTTAATTTGATCCTCATACGGGCTCGTACTCTCAACCAGGGAATTCATATTATACATCTCAAATCGGTTTCGCCGGTGGAAGTTTGAGTACCATGCCGATTAGAACTACATGGGGTTTAAATGATTTAAACCTCAATACATCACCGGTTGTATCTCTGGTTGTCTTTCTGATCATCTCTAAGGAACTCAATCCGGTTCTCACAAGAAGTAATATGCGCGGAAAGACGAAGTCTAAAAGAAAGACGACATCGACACCTATTGTAGTTGAGGATGTAGTTGAGGCTGAGGAGGAAGTTGCTAATGACAAAGACACATACAAGAACTCAAAATTTTGTCTTCCCAGGACTTCGTAAATCTTGCATGCGCTTGGTCTCAAGCATCTCAAAACCTCGCTACCACGAACAACCAAAAAGCTGTTACATTTTGGTTCAAGGTGCATGACCAATTCAACTCGTTCTATGATGACCAATTGATGTGGTGATTGTACAACAATGTCAATTGCGCGTATAAGAGGCGGCTTAATAAGGATTGTTCGATTTTTAGAGGCATCATTCAAGACCTTGAAAGCCGACATTTTACCGGCATTGGATTGGGCGACTTCATAAGTATTTACATTTTTTTTCACATTTCATTCATTTTGTTAGGTTAATCATACTCATTAGAATTTGAAACTTAATTTCTAGGAACGTATGGCATACGAGACATTCGACAAAATATAAAAAATGCCATTTACATTTGGGGAGGCTTACAAAGTTTTGGAGCAGTGCCCAAAATGGTCGCAAATTCATCACATCGGGCAACCCGACTGCAACGTCGCTAGGAAGTCAAATTTTCACGATAGCCCGGGTAACTTAACCAACACCGATCCTGAAACACCTACTTCCGGCAATCCAAATGTCATAATTCTAGATGATTCTATCGATGTGGATGCACCACTATATTCTTGTGGGGATGTACAACCAGACAACCAAAAAATATATAAGGCAAAAGAAGCGGCAAAGTCAAGTATAGGTTATTGGGGGAAGAAGATGTTTGAGACGACGACCAATATAATGAAGGCATGGAATGAGAGAGACCAGCAGAAGAAAGAGGAAAAGGAAGCTAGAACTAGAGCACGAGAGGAACAAAAGTTGGCTAGAGAGACTGAGATTCAAAAGAGGCGTGAAGCGGAGCTAACTCAAAAAAAAATCGAAGATGCGCATATGGTTAAGGTGATGACAACGGACCCAAGTAACCTAATACCGGCACAAAGGCGTTGGATGAAGAAGTAAATTAAAGAATATTCGAAGAAATTAAAAGAGCAGTGTCCAACTGATGACGACGTTTCTAGTGATAAAGATTGATGAAATCCTTAAAGTTAATAGTAGTTTTTATGTTCTATGTAATTTCATTATTTTAATAAAATTGTTATTAATCATACGTAATCCTTAAAATATATTTCAATCAAGTAGAGCAAATACATTACAACTTCAACATAACACTTAGAAACAAAATATATTACTTTAGAAAATAAAAAAACGATGATGAAGACTATATTACTCCGCCCCTTTTCGATTCCACAAATACACGACAAGTTCATCTCGTAATTGGAAATGAGCACCTTCATTTCTAATTTCATGAACCTTCTGGATGTATTCTGCCATAGTGTTGATCCTGTGTCTTGGATTTAAGTCCTCCTTCCAATTATTTATGAATTTTTTAAACTCGGGATCAATGTCCATTTGCCGGATGTAAGTATGACGTTCATCTTTGACGATCATATTGTGCAGGATTATACATGCGTACACAACATTTCTTAGATCACTAGGTTTTCAAAATCGTGCACAGTGCACCAATATTTGAAACCTAGCTTGTAATACCCCAAAAGCACGCTCTACGTCTTTCCGGCATGCTTCTTGTATCTTTGAAAAATGTCCTTTGGCATCGTTGGACAAATTTCTTATGGTTTGAACAAGTGCGTTTGCCATTTTGGATAGACTCCGTCCGCTAAGTAATACCCCATAGTGTGTGGTACCGTGCCTATATTATAATTGCATGGCGGCGTAACTCCATTAGACAAGTTGTCGAAAAGTCATCTTTGATGCAAGACGTTTACGTCGTTGTTAGAACTGGGCACCCCAAAGAATGTGTGCCATATCCAAAGATCTTGCGATGCAAACGCTTCTAAAATCACCGTCGGGATTTTCTTATACCTGGTATATTGTCCTGCCCACCCAGTAGGACAATTCTTCCATTTGCAATGCATACAATCTAAACTACCTAACATCCCCAGAAAGCCTCACGATCCATTCACTTCTAACAAGTGTAATGCATTGTTTTCATTGGGAGATCTAAGGTATTCAGCTTTGAATTGTGTTATAATTGGTTTACAAAATTCTTTCAAGCTCAAAATATATGTAGACTCCCTATCCGAACGTATTTGTCTTGGGCGTCTGCGCTCGTATCGTAACATATCATGCGAAGTGTGCACGTTATTTTTTGGTGTGAGGATAAGCCCATCGTCTTAGCGGCATTTTCTTTTTGAATAAAATAGGGGTTCGAAGAAAGTATTTGATCATAAATACGTTGATACACACCTTCGCTCATACGAAATCGACGACGAAATGGGATACCTTTGAATACTAGGTTGTTACCGAAGTAATCCCGATTAAGGCTAAACTCCTCCAATTTATGATCATGGCCTTTCTACTTGTCAATCCTTCCCATTTTACTACCTCCCCGCCTCCGTGATGATGTCGCCTCTTACTCTTTTTCTTTTGCTTCTCCCATCTCAACCATAATCTTACTATACTCGTGCATCATCTGAATTTGGCGTCGGAAGACCTCTTCGCTTTCGGACGATGATGTAGACGATGACTTCAAAGATGAGAGTGATGGGTTAGACATGATTAGGTCAGCCAGGATTTCGTCACACATGATTCGACAAAATTGATACAACAGAATAAAGTTGAGTTTTGACATTTAAGAGTAATGAGTTGAGTGTAGAAGAGTAAAGGAGTAGAAGATGAATGGGTTTTATAGATAAAAAATATTAGTTGTTTATAGCCGTTGAGTTTCTTGTTGAAGAAGTTTGATCAGGGAAAAACCAAGTATGGATGGCGAACCTTGTGAACATCAAGCCTATGACTTGCAGGCTCTTGCCGCGCTGTTCTGAATGGCGGTACTTGTTCAGCTGCAAGTAATACTTTCTATGAATGTGTTTGGAAATTCATTTATGGCCTATTGGAGGTTTGTAATCCGTTGAACCTTATTGCCACCTAACTTATGTATAGGGATCTAGATGAGACAAAGATGGTGTTTTCCAAGACCTCTTGGAAACATCCTCAACATTGACTGTCATTTCTCCCTCTAATGCTGGGAATATCATCTCATCAAAGTGACAATTATTTGCCCTGCCGTATATACGCCACCAGTAGGTTCCAAATATCCAGTGATAAATACGAATCATAACCCATATAATTCCAGGCCAACGTTGAGGGTCCCATCTTCATATATTTTGGTACAATTGGTACCTGTATAGAACATCCAAATGTTCGTCGATGGGCGACACCGGGCTCCGACCCAGTTACCAGTCGCTTTTGGGAAAAAATAATTTGATGATTTGCTATGGGATGAACCCTAATTAGTGTCGTGGGAGCAAGAATGCATATCCCCCACACTAGCTGGAAGATTTAATCGTAATAACAGTGGCCTAGCGATTATCTTAAATTGCTTGATTAGATTCTCTGCCAATCCCGAGTTGGGTATGGTATGGGGTACTCACGATGCTCAATCATCTATCCCATTTAGTGGTAAAATAATCATCAAAAGCCTGTGAGTCATACTCTTAAGCCCCCGTCAAGTCGTATCGGTCGACTTTGATCGGTTAATCTAGGAACTGAGCCTGCGATCGAATGATCTAAGTAAGAAGTCGTGCTAACGTTGCATTCCTAGATTTTATTAATAAGTAAATGTAAAACCATCTCCTAGATGCGTCTATTATTACCACAAATATTCAAGTGGGCCACAATGTGGATGGATAGGTCCACATGTGTCTCCATGGATGCGTTTGGGGCAAAGGCTGGATATCCCACTCCACCTTGGTCATACTAGGATAAAATAATAAACTTTCCTCGAAAGCAATCGTTACACGTACACTCTATGAATCTTTTCTTCTTTTAAGGAAAGTTGAGATGTAATCTCGATAATCCTCCTCACTATCTGAGCCTTAAGAGTATATTGGAAACTATTCCAATAACGTGTTCTAACCTTTAGACATGGAGTGAATGCACAGAACCTTGTTTGCCATTTTCTTCGATAGTTATTACGTGATAAGCATTATCATGTATCTCTCTAAACTCAAGAAAATATGGTTGGATTTATTAGTATATAAAGAGGACTAGATACCCTGTATCGTACCGTTAGAGAGTAATAGCGTGATGCACTCAGTGTGTTCTATCATGTTGGTCGTGCCAATGATATTCATGCAATTCCCGATGCACAAGGTTAGACAATAAATATATTTATATCTCAAAAGGATCGAATGCGTGGTACTAATGTCTCTCAGACATGTGTCGCCACTCATCCGATTATCGGTCATGCTCAATGAGCAGATAGATCCATAGGCGGGTTGTATATAGTAGATCAATTATCATACATCGAATTTAACTACTTTTCAAGCAATAAATTCGAATAATCACAATTTAGAACAAATTAAAAATCTCATGTATGTCCCGGGCACTTTATTGAAGCATAAATGATTTGTTTTAACATAATCAAAAATATTGATAAAAAGTAAATCAAGTCTCTGCGAGAAAAGAAACTACTAGTGCTCTATAGTATGACATCACATGTCTCCTGAGATATCATTACGGATTACTCCTTATGTTGATCCATGTCGGCATCAGTGCCGCCGAAGAAGTCTGACGCTTCTAACTTTATAGTGATTGAAGTTATGTCAGTGGCGATGTGGTTAGCCTGGACTTTGACTTTAGGCACCCACAATGTCTTACAGTCTCGTACCTAGTGTCCAGCTCCCCCACATCTCAAGCAAGGAGATTTTGAATCTGGCTTCTTGATCTTCTTTGGTGTCTGTGGTTTACCAACCTTTTTAAACCTGTTGTACATCCGAGGGCCCCTGGAATCCCCAATTCCTGCCTTCAGTCGCATTCCCACTTCCAGAACCCTGTTCGTGCATGTTGTCTTTGTCATGAGATAAGATCTTTCGTGCAATTGGTTTCTTCCTCCTAGGGGGAAACCTCTTATTTTTCTTTAAAAATAATTTGCCTTCTTGTTCCGTAATGAGCAAGAGTTAGATCAGATCTCAAGGACTACTGAATTTCATTTTTGCATATTGGTCCCTGAGAGCAGCCAGTAAATGTGGAAATATGGAAAAGTCTTTTGTAAAACCTCTTCCGCGAAGACATAATCATTATTAAGTCTCCTTGCCGAAACAATTTTATGTAGTACTGAGTTGTAGCCAGCTACAGTTTTGAAGTCACATAACCTCAAATTGTTTCAGCAGTTATGTTTCTTATAGTTTGTTAGGGCCTGTTGTAGACCAAAGCCTTCATCTAAGCTTGTTCATTACTCATATGGATCTCCGTATAACATGTATGCTTAAACCACAGCTTTGGCTGAAGGTGAGCACGCATAGCCAAACATGGCATGTGCCCTGAATGGTTCAGAGATGGTATTATTTACAACAATCGACTTTGAGACGTTTATTGTTTGCAGAAGGAGTTTTATGTCCGCACATCAAGAAAGGTTGTTGGAACCATCAAGCCGCAATGGTTCATAATCATAACATGGGCTGGTAGACATCCGTTATACAAAATGTAGATCGTAATTAGTGACAATTATTGATACATTTCAAATGCATTAAAGACAGATCATTGTACTTAGAATAGCGAAAAATAAATGATTCATAATCATATTGTAGCTAAACCCTGTTCATATTATAAAACTCATAAAATTCTTTTCTAATAATTAAATCTCAATTTTACCCCGTAAAATGACGATCTTAATGTTATATGTGCGTTTTAATAGAATCTTAGCCAAGATTGATATTCAAAACCACCATATGTGTGCGTTCCTTATTAAAACTTTATTTAAGTAAATGATTTCCAATCATTACTAAAGGCAATTTATATTATTCAAGTCAGTGATTTCCAATCATTACTTATAGGCGAACCTTGTTCATAGCCAGTGGCGGATCTAAGAATTTTTTATCTAGGGTGGGCAAGTAAAGGGTATTAGGGGTTCGGGGCAGGAACCCCGAGAAAAAAAAAAATTGTGCATGTTCTTTGAATACTCAAAAATCATGCTCAAACAACCAAAACTTATATATTTTTAAGGGTCACAACCTTACTCAAGCTTCTTAGGTCATTTTTTGGTTAATGAAAATTTACTTATTTCATAGATCAAGCAAAGCTAATTTGAAAGAGAGATAAGAGGTTTATGGGTTTGAGAATAATAAGAAAAACCGAAGATGAGAGTTAAGAGAGATGATGTTGTCCACAGAGTTATTTGCTTGGGTAAACAAAATTACTGAAATGGTCACAATATTTTAAAGTTAGGAGGAGGTAAATGGTTGACTATGTGGTAGTTATGAAAAATGAAGGTGGGCAAAGTAGAGAATTACTATGTGGATAGTTAAATATAAACAAATTTGTACCTGTATTAATCAAATACCAAGAATTTCAGGGTCCGCCCACCTTGAGCTATATGTAGATCCGCCACTGTTCATATCCTATTAAACGTTAAATCCCAATTTTACCTCGTAAATTGCTGATCTTAACCTTAAAGTATATTTTAATAGAGTCTTAGCCAAGACAGCTATTCAAAACCACTAGATGTTGCGTTCCTTAGTATGAGAACTAGGGTTTTCTAAGCCCTCAAGTTTGATAAAGATCTGTATATTCTAGCCAATGACTCTATTTGCTAGGAATATGAGGGGAATTAGATGTTTAACTGATAAGTGGTCTCACCCCGAAGTCTGCTTGGTTTACAAGATAAGTTGATTATGCATGTCTTTGAACTAATATTCTAGGGTAGTATAGGTTGCTATCAGTACCTATATACCTCTAAATGTTATTATGTAACATCTAATTGCACCTAAATATGAAAAATTTGTTCCTCATACACTAATATTTTAGAAATAAGACTAAGTCAATTCCCAATTGAGCTCTAATTATTTGTCATTGACAATTAACTGTGATTTAGATATGACTCTTTGTCGTATCATAAATTAGTTTTGGTTTCGTATTATCTATGATCCCCTGATCATGATAATTAGTATCATAGGGGCATATCATTAATATCTTATTAGTTATCGCAAGATACTTAAATATGTATTAATTCATTTATTTATATCTTATATAAGTGAGTCAATTTTCCTATATAAGCACCCGTTCCCACAAAAAAAAATTCATAAAAAAAATTGAAAATGGGTCCCCCACGGGGTAGGTCCAGTCAATAGAAACTTTTTTATAAAATTGACTCTATTTGACGAAAAATTTGGCCATTTATAGCCAATTTAGTGTCTGAACCGATTCTGGTCCAGTCTGACTCGGCCTAGGTCAAGGCCTGGACCGGGTTGACCCGGTTACACGTGTCTGCCATACGTGTTCCACACGTGCCATACATGCTTGTCACACATGCTCCACACGTGACTGCTACACGTATCCTACACATGCCATATGTACCCCGTACGTGACTGCCACGTGTTACTCTGGTGGCCATCTGGTGACTGCCACGTCATCATGACCTAAAATCGTCGTTTTTGGCCGTAAAACTGCCTAATTCGAACGTCACTTTCTCGGCGATTGGGACATCTCCCTGAGACGTGCCATATACCGTTGGAAAGCTCGTGGGTTAGGCTACCTAACAAAATGGATCTCGTCTATTTCCAATGTCCATAGAAAAAGAAATTTTGGTTTGAAAACAGCCCTTAATCAAGGGTAAAAATTACTAAATATTGTTATTTTTAATCTGAAAAAAATAGGTAAAAATACTCCTAATCCATATTTGAATATCATAAATCATAGATTATAGAGAAATTGAATCTAAGAAAATATATAAAATAGCTCTCCTGATCGCAAGAATTCCCTGAAAACACTGATTTTTTAAGAGTTTTTTCTTCTCCTCTTGATCCACTAGCTTACATGTTGATAACGTGTTGAGGAATAATAGAATCTAAGCTTAACAATTCTACATTGAGAGCAATTAAGAGAGAAGAGAATTTCTTATTAATTGAGAACTGTTTCTCTATACGTACTACAAAGAAGATAACCCTACAACATAGGTTACCTATCCTATTAAAACTCTCCCCATAAACCCTAAAGGCCTATGGGTTTGTTAAGAGTCGAGTAGGACACCCCAACCCAGTTGGGCTCCTAGCTTGGGCTGGACCCAACTTCTAACAATTTCAACTTTAAATAGAATTTCGTTGGCAGGCACAAACAGAAAGAAGTTGGATCTTGTAGAGGGCTCATTGCCCAACTCAGATGGGCCTGCTGCGTGCCTTGACCACAAATAGTAGGGTAAAGCTTCCCCTAGCATCATCCTCTGAAAAAAAAATTAAAAAAAAATCCAAATCTACTAGACCAGGAGCTAGTGGTTAACCAAATTATTTCACCTCTATAGTACAAAAAGAAGCAAGAAAGTCTGGGCTCATATGCTTCTCTGAAAGCTGTGAAGTTGCTTGATCAAGTGTTTTATGTGTTGTAGCTTGTGCCTGGAGTTCTAAGGAGGCCCCTTCGCTCTTCCTATGTAGTCCACCAACAGTACATGTTCCAGGGACATACATGTTGTTAGTATTATTACAAAATTTCCATAAAGAGTGAGAAGCTCTGTGGCGGATGTTGAGGGCATACCAAATCTCAGCCATGGGATAAGATAAGATTTTATTAGGCCATTTATTTGTTGTTTTTGGTTACTCTCTAGCTTTCCCTTAAAAAGAAAATACAAATTCTAGAAAGAGAGTTGAGTTGCAGTCGCGAAAGCTTGGCGAGAATATCATGCTCTGTTATTTCTCCTATATTATGACAGCATCTCTTCACCCCTGTTCTTCTTCAGAATAAAATTCAGCAAGTCTTTATAACTTGGTTCAAACTTGAAAGCAGGTGGTAAGTCTGCTGGAAAATTACATTGGACATCAAAGGCGTCGGACAATTCGCCATCACCAAGAACATAAAACACGTCGTACTAAGCTTTGTAGCAGAGATCGCCAACAATGCAGATTGCAAACCTTAACAAACAACAAAATCACAAAGATTTCAAGCATCCATGATATTGTGAGGCCTCTCTATGAGTTGTGGCAGGTGAGGTGTCAGAATACTTGTTTTGAGAAATAAGTACATGGGCACCTCGGCATAAAGGAAAATATTACATGTTGCCTGAGCTTTTTTTTTCTCTTTTTCAGGGGGATAGTTGTCCGTTTTTAATATTTTTTATTTTTTATTTTTTTTAATAAAAATAATATAAAAAATATACACCGACTTTCTTGAACTTGGCTCGCCACAAATTACAACTTAGATTCGGCTATGGACAGTACTTTCTACCCAACATCATCTTGTGGGACGGAAGTTAAAACATTACATCTTACTTTCCCGAAAGACAGAATTACATATTACATTATGTAAAAACAAACCTAAACATAATACACTCTAAAGCTCCTCATCACGTGGAGATTTCTCAGAATTTTGGTTTGGGGGCTCAATGGTTTCTTTGGCCTTCTCCAGTGTCTCTTTCTCCGAGGTCTCTTCCGTCTTCTCCTCACCTTTTTCTTCTTTACTCCACTTGGCACTCTCCTTCGCCTTCTCAGCCATCTCTTGAGCCTTCTCTTTACTCCAAGTGGCAGCATCGCCGACTGAGTTGGATACGGTTTCCTTTGTTTTCCCAGCCATCTCCTTAGTAGTCCCCGCCTTCTCCTTGGCAAGCATAGTAGCATCAGAAGCAGTCTCCCCTGCAGTATCATACCCTTGGTTTGCTCTCTCTTGTGTTTCCTCTTTAGTCAGACCTAAACCCTCAGAGATCTTATCTTTCGCCCAGTGAGTCCATGACTCACTCGACTCCTTTGTTTTCTTAGCTGCTTCTTCAGGATCATCTATGATACTTGTACATGAAACAGTTAGTAAAACTGAGAGTAAAAGAAAGATTTGGAGTAGATGCTGAGTTCTCATGGTGGAAGATGTTTTTGAGAGCATAGAGTTGGACAAATAAATAAGAGGGAGCAAATAACAGGTGTAGTGGTACGTGTAGAATTGTGGTAAAAAGTCTTGATTTGGTACAGGTGTTGAGTTTGAGAGTATACATGTGTGTGTAGTAGTTGAGACGATTTGGAATTATTGTCGTTTTAGGTCGGTACCTCCATGTTTTAGTCTCTGCTTGGTATCCCGTTTATGCCTTAGCAGACAGAGCCTTCCTTATTCAGCAATGCAATAACATACGCCAAAATTTATACGCATAATAATTTTCTTTATTACTACATATAAACACAAGCTTATAAAAACAATGTAATTCAATAATACAGTAGAATGGCAAAGATAACTGAACCAACCACAAAAGAAAAGCATGAGCCACAAGTTTTCAGACAGACTACCATTGCTCAGTTTTCAACAGGAAAAGGGCAGGTAACTATTATTTCCCCAAAATCAAACCAAACCAAATTTTATTACCAAAAAACTGTCTAGTAACCAAGACTGTATTAAATACGTGATACAGAGAAGGGCGATATATAAATATAAAAATTGATTTAAACCTCTCAAATCTAATCCTCGGAATATGATACGTTTGTACTATTTCATGGCGCGATAACAAAAAGAGGCTGCAAGGAGAAGAGAGTGAAAGTAAGAAAATTAGCGAAATAGCGGAAAATATAAAGGAAAATGAGGATAGCGAAAGTACCGTGCCCACGCTAACGGGCTTGCCATCTTCTTCAAGTATCTCAAGTAGCGTTCCTGACTCAGTTGCCTGACATACACATAGAAAATAAAATAAACCGTCAGTAGAACCCAAAGTATAAGTCCAATCTTAAAAAGATATATGATCTAACTTTATTATCTAAATACATGCAAAGAGAGATAAATATTTCAAGCTAGCCTATTAAATAATTATGTGTTTTGAAATGAGAAGAGGAAATGGCATTTCTGATTTTAAAAGGATTTGATAACGGTTTTATTCAGGCTTTTTTCGCAGCTTAGGCAAAAAGTCAGCTGCTTGATTAGCAGGACTGCAGCTTTGCAGTTTAAGTGAACTCTAAAATACAAAATTTTCCATCCATTCCTTCCTTAACTTTTCCTTACATTAGGATTGTTACAGGGGATTAAAGCAGTCCATCAGTCAATTATGTTTTATACACAATTGCAATTTACAAGTGCCCAAATGCCTGGATAAAGTCCTGTGACTGGGCAATCAACTATCTCCAGAGTAACATAAGGAATAGTCTAAGTAAAGCTCAGTGTATTGTGTAGGAAGTTACGAGTGTTCTGAAAAGGAGTTCAATTCAAACAAGAATAAAAGTTCTAGAAGTATATTTATTTTTGTAACTTAGTTTTTATTTTAGCAATAGATGGACCACATGAAACTATCAAACAGAAATTGGAGTGGAAGGAGTTTTTTTTTTAGAGTTGAGGTGTTAAATACTAAGCCGGGAATACTCACCTACCGTCTTTTTCTTCACAATTACTGATTCAGAATCTATGGTCTATACGGGAATATAGAATATACAGGGTAAAAATACATATAAAAAAATGACTTACTTCAATATCATTCATTAATTTCATGGCCTCAACGATGCAAATCACCTGGCCTTTCTGAATTTTATCTCCCACCTGAAACACAAATACATGTTAAAATGAGCAGAAGAGGGCAAAATACATCTAATAACATACTCATTAATGCTTGATACGTAAACAGATATATTACCTTCACAAATGGAGGTGCTCCAGGTGCAGGAGACCGGTAAAAAGTACCAGCCATGGGGCATTTCAGAGGTGGGTGAGACGACTTAGCTGGCGCTGGAAGGGCAGGTGCTGCTGGAGCTGGAGTCGAGGAAGCGGCAGGAGCAACAGCCTGGGTAGGTGGAGGTTGAGATGGATACATGGTTTGAGGGCCGGGGGGTTGCATCATATAAACAGGAGCTGCAGCTCGTGGCTGAGGCAAAGCTTCCTTTTTCCTTATTACAAGCTCGCAGTCCAGATGCTTTAGCTCCAGTTCCATTATATCTCTTGAATCCACTAATCTGTCCGAACAAAGAAATAATAAGTTACCTCTTCTTGTTGCCTCGTTTGGTTATGAAGTAGAAGCAAAATATATAGCAATAGCTAGAAACCCACTGTAATCTGAAGCTGTACAATAACAAGATACACTCCCGTTAACTATAAATTATTTCTTCAGTCGTTACCCATGAAGGGGGTATCTAACATTCTTTTCCCATACCCCATGTATGTTAAGCACCAAAAGGGTAACCATCTCTGCAGTAAACGACTGGCAAACAAAACTGAAATACCCCCCCAGCATGTAATGCATTCTTTTGATATCACAACTCTGGAAGACCCACATGCAGGGGGTACTGCAGAAGCGCCCACTTTTGTTCTTCAGTCCACCACAGGTAGTGTCATTTACTATTATACATACAGAAGTTGGCGGGGAGCTCAAAATAATGGCGGGAATTTAGGAACTCTAATAAATAAATGAATAAGAAAAAAGAAAATAAAAAAAATGTGCATTTACTTGACAAGGTCTGCTACTTGCGTCATGAAAGCTGAGATGGTTGATTCTTTTGCAACTGCACTTGGAACTTGTAGCTCTTCTGATGGTTCATCATTTCCGACAAATGAAGGAACTTCCAACTTGGTCTGGGGTAATGGGATGGAATTTCCAGAGCTTTGAGCAGTAACCTTTGATGAAGAAAACAGGTTGCCAAAAACCAAAGATAGCACTTGCTTTTTTACAACTAAAAGCCAAAGGTAAGAATTCCAAGGAAAAATTGAAGATGGTAAAGGGCATACCTCATTAAGACTGGCCTGAACCTTCCAACCGGTGGATTGGCTCCGAGTTGACCCCTGTAAACGAGGTAATATACATTCAAACAACGTAGATATATTGTCCAGCCAACGACTAGTCAAAGTAAGATTTTCAATTTTTGATGCAAGCTTTATCTCGAGCAAATTGAAGTCACACGAGAAGAAACATGAAGAGTTGTGTATGAATGAGTCCTAGTTCCGAGTCTTATCTTTATTGTGTATGAAGAGTAAGGAGTGAGTATGTATATAACATATGATGTCTTAAAGTGTTAGTATCAGTATGGATGGAAATCTTATAATTAATTGTGTCAAAGTCTTAGACTATTGGATATGTATAAGGGTAAAGCTCAGCTAATCGAAAACTGTGCTGAATCTCACACTATTGACAACAAGAAATGTTAGATAGAGAGAAAGAAGCAGTAACGCAAACCTGAAATCTCAAAGACAACAACAATGATCTCGAATTGAACAAGTTCCTCCGAGATCCAGAGATAGCTAATGCGGATGAAGATTTAGGGCACGGGACAGTGAAGGAAGCCATGACCCCCAAATTGATTCCAAATTTTAGCCTTGGGAGTTTTATGTAAACAGAAAGTGGCGATGAAAACGAAGAAAAAGATCTGAGAAAACTAAGTGAGAGAGATCAATTTATTTCCCTCCCAACGGTTTGTTCCTTCAAACAAACAGGTGGTTTGCTTTTTTTGTTTCAAGAGTCCCTCATGGGTCCGGATACTCTCACAACGTCTCCACTCCAGCAGTATAGGGACTTTGGTTTTCAGCTCTCATTCCCATTGTGTTACCTAGTTGATAATCCATGGTTGCAGATGCTGTTGATGCAACAATCATGAATCAAACTAAGTAAAAGAAGAGGGAGTGCAGGATAAAGAGAAATGATAAATTATGGTTTTACAATAACAAATTTTCGCCATCCCTGATTTGAGAACATTCGCCTGCAACAAGTTGTTTCATGATATTAAGGAAAATTTACTTGTGCAAGTGCAATAATGGCATAATGTTTCATCACTTATGAAACCCAAATATTATTCAAACTTTGAACCTGGAATGCAAACTTACCAAGGGCTGGGCTTCTTATTCGCTAATAACAGCTACTACATAATATTCAAACTTTGCTCTTCAATCAAGTATATGGCATTTGTTAAGTGTTGACACACTCCAATAAGATCAAGTGAATGCAATCAATACTCTCAAATCTAAATACCCCAGCAGCAATAAAATCTACAAGCAAAACCGAGATAACCCACCATGCACCAACACTATCTACTCTCCCCTTTAAGTACACAAGGATCAAATACAAAGGTTCGTCAAAGCATATATGACAGATTCTGTATTTAGCAGATACAGCTATTCTTTATCATCATGAAAGTATTATTTATTTTCACCGAATTGGGAGAATGTTACAGAACCAAAAACCCTACAGCTTTACTTAAGGAGAAAAAAAATTGAGCCCCTAGGGTTTTTATGAGAGACCTTTTTCATGTGATGGGTAGACAGACAGACAGCGGTAAATAATAAATACCAAAAAATAAAATTTTCAAAACACAAACACTCTAGTAACGGAGCTTGTACGTCCTGCGCCTGAACCAGTTGTAGTCTGGAAGGGTTTGGATGGGTCCCATGGCTGCAATTGCAATATCCTGCAATAACATAGCTCAGATCAGATCCAAATGTATCACAGCTGTCCAGTGGGTACAGATTCTCCTAATGCTAATTTTGAATAAATTTATCCAAAAATAATTAGTTCTGGAATAAATTCCCAATTCTTACTTTGTCAAATATGAAACGGTTGGCAACACGTTTGACAGTACTTGCATCGACAGCATCAATTCTAGCAAATAGCTCAGCATAAGGGATTCTTCTGCCGTATGTAAGTAGCTGCAGGTAGGACACAATTAATTTAGGCTATGGTAATATACGAAATAGTGCCTCATACTGAATATAGAAATTATATCAATTATTAAAGATAGAGTGCTATAAGGAACAAGATTTGAAGAAAGATAAAATTAATTTTTATTAAGAACCGCCAAAATATCCCTGGACTATTTTTGTTTGGCTGTTTGTCAACCTTACAAGTAAAAATAAAAAATGTGACAAGGGGATTTTTTATTCGGAATATTTGACTTGCATCAAGAGAACTTCAAAAGCGGTCAGGGAAACAGGAATAGTTACCCAAAAAGGAAAAATACTGGATACCCGAACTTCAAAAGACGTAGAAGAAAGTACGAGAGATTTTAACAGCCGCAATAGCGAGCCAAAGGTTTATTTTGCCTGTGAAAACTTTTTTAAGCAAATGATCCCGACATACAGAAAAAGACATTAACCAAGTTAACGTCTAGTGAGACACGAATCCACAAACACATACCATAAAAGCTCTTATAGAATTACTATATGGTTATCACCATTCTTCGTATTTAATGATGGTGATAACCATATCTTCAGCAATTGATCTAGTGAAGAATTCCCACCGCTTTCAACAATTTTATTTGGAATAAGGATTAACAGTTTACCTGCCGACCAATATCTTCAGCAATTGGACTTGTTCCATCAATGTGAAGTAGCAAAGAAGATTTCAGCTGCAAGAGAATAATACATTAGCTAGTAGCAATAACCCCAAGACTACAGCAAGGTAAACGAAAGAGAGCTCTCGCCACCCCTGTAAAAAAAAAATTGGCTTGAAAACAAATGTGAAAAGCACAGAGTTCCAAGTTGCAGCACTATACGTGCTCAGAGCAAGAAACAATTATGAAATGAGTCCTGAGTTACCTGATTACGAGCACGGGTCACGTCATCATCTGAAACTCGGTACGATAAATTGCTGATTTCATACATAATTGCATAAGCTAAATCGTCCAAGCAATCCGCCTAAATGAAATAGACAACAGAGAAAAAAGAGCAGTTAGACTCCTTGCAAGGTAAGGAACACGACCAATGATGAGGGAAAGTTAGGACTTATCACAGAGGAACAAATACAAATACAAAGATAAGGACGGTTCATCTAACATGACAAATAAGATTAGATGTAAAACATCTCTTGCAGCACGCACATATTTAATCAGATTATAAAAAGATAAATTACCTAAGTGCTAAGGCCCATTTGATACACCTTATATGAATAAACTTAGCCAAGTACGCATAAGTCATAACTACACAACCTTTTTAAAGATGACTTCACGGCCATATCTTAAAATTATCACAAAAAAACAACCAAAAGATTCATATCACCTCCGTCATTGTCTACCACATACATTGGACTAGGTAATAGAAATTACATGATGAACTAAACCAGTGTGAAACAAAGATTTCACAAAATTCCCTATCATACCGGGAAAGTAGCTCTTGCACCAAAGATTATTATACCCACTCCAAGACCAACTAAACACTATTGCTCACAAGTTACTTACAAAAAAAATTAAAAAAATTTGCCTTAAAGTTGTGACCACCTTCGCCCTCCTCTTAGCACATAAAGCTAATTTCTCAGCACATCATATCCTGATTACAAACCAAAACCCCAATTCATATATATTAAAGTCTGAAATGACCTATACAAACAACCCCTACTACCTTCGCCCTCCTCTTAGCGTATACAGCTAATTTCTCAGCACATCATATCCTGATTACAAACCAAAACCCCCATTCATATATATTAAAGTCTGAAATGACCTATACAAACTGTCTAAACCCTCCCTGTTTGCATAAGATGAGCTTTAAGCAGAAGGAAGAATGGATAATATTGACTTCTTTCATCGTCTGACCGTCTATGTGAACATAAACAATTTTTAAATATTTTTTTAGTAATTAAAGATGGCCCACAGTGTTAAAACCAATAGAAAATTAAAATTAAGAACAGTCTTACCTTGGCAATAGCATATACACCAAAAAGACCAGCATCTTTATAGTTGGTGTTGAAAGCCATCATGCTTTCAGCTATTTCATTAATGGCAACCCTCTGACCTAGTGGTGAGCTGTTTACACATGGTAAAGTCAAAAATAATGAATAACCGGAGGAAGCCAAAGATAAAAACACCATTGATGCAATTACTGTGTCAAAAAAATACAAATATTTAAGGGTAAGGAACTAATATATCCGCAGTACCAAAATTGGTGGATATTTAAGATTATTCGGTATCTATATAGTTAAAGTCAAAGCAGTCCTAATATGTAGGACCATATATGGTGGTGTTCCTGGATATAAACCTTTTTCAATTAAAATATGACCAAATGTGATGATTGTCAAATATTGGCAGTTAAAGCAACTATCCACAATACTTCTTCTATTGAATTAATGTCTAAGATGTGGTAATTTGGTCTCCAAAACTTCAACATATCGGGGTCATAATTATGGCATCATAGAATATTTTTATCCTGCTAAAAACCAAGTTTCAAATATCGTCTACAACATGGAAATAGACAAGAAAAACATTTACCCCACGTGTTTTCCCCCACCAGTGTTCTTATTGTAAGAGCCCAGCATGGATTGCATGACCATCAAAGCAATGGAATCTGGGTCCGTCCACGATGCTCCATTGAATGCAATCGCAAATTGTGCAAGAGGAATATCATCATCAACTATTCGAACCTAGTATAGAAGAAAAAGTTAGCGGATAGTGATTTCTTCCTGGGTTAAATGGGCATATACACAAGGTGCTTAGGCATATCAACACACCTCGGATCCAGTAAAAATGGCTGGCTCATTCACAACCAACTGAGTGGCAGTAGTAGGATCGGTAGATAGCTTGGTGAATAACATTTCTACTTGGCTAACAATATCTTCGTGCTTAATATTGCCAGCAGCGGCAATTACCTAAAGAAGAAGAAAAACAGAAGGGGGAATTAATCCAAATACAATCTAACTAGCTAATAAACCCGAATCCGATTAAAAAAAATCATTTCAGATTTAATCCTTCACTACCCCCGACAGATAATAAAGAATATATCGCAGGTCCACAAAAGAGTGTAAAAAGAAAAGTATACCATTCTAGGAGCTGTATAGTGAGTTGAGATGTAATTCTGCAGATGAGCTTTGTTGATTGTTTTAATGTTTTGAGCAGGACCCAGTATAGTTCTACCCAAAGGGGAGTACTGGAATGCAGTTGCATGCAAATGGTCAAAAATAACTTCTTCCGTCTGACCTTCCACCTAATAAATGGAAAATGGAGTCGTCTTAATAGAACATCATAAGTTTCAAACCATAAGAACGACAAAACATGTAAACATTTAAGAAAAATATGTGCCATATAAGTTACGCTAATATTAAGCATATTTTACATATTTTTATAATTCTATTGGATACCCTAAAAAAATGCAAGTGGCCGAATGCTAAGCTAGTAGAGGTAGCCATGCCAAAAAACTTAATTAGTACCAAATAAGGACAGGTAAGAAACTTACATGTTTAGGTAATGCAAAATGCGAAGGTGGAACTGATGGTGGTAATGGAGACATTAGAGTTTTTCATTCATTACATAAGACTACACTTCAAGCCTTTACCTCAATTTTCTTCGCATTGATAACATGGAGGCGGAACTAATAATTTCAGCAAAGTTGGAAAGGAATGCAGAAAAAGATGTCTACACATGTCTACAAAGTGTTCAAAATCATAAGAAAAAACAAATTTAAAAAACTATAGAAAAAGAACCTAAAACCTGTCAAGATAGAGATCTAATGTCATTTAGTAAATGTATCTGCTACACATTATAAGTAGATATTATAATCTATGTAACTACTATAACTTCCTCATGTAACTTTTAATTTAAACCCATTATGGGTTGTGATTGATTTAATGAGAATTGTGGTAGTTTTGAAAGTCTTTATGGTATTAGAGCGGCAAATTGCTTAAAAAGAGTTTTACGATCATCGTTCACCAGCGGCGGTGCCACCACCTTTGCTAGACCATTTACATTACTCTCTCTGCGAGTTCTTCTGCTGCTACTTTTTGTCACCAATGGCGACCGATTTGGACCCGAGCAAACCATTGTGGCTGTAAGAATTGTGGTAATTTGAAAGTCCTAATGGTATCCAAGCGGTTGCTATAACGAGAAAACGAACCCAATTACTTGCTCCTTCCGGGGGAGGGGGGAAATGTTGTTGCCCACCGGGTGTAACTCATCTTGACGTCCTTCACTTACTTTCGCAAAAGACTCAATTTGTTTGCTTCCCTTTTCTGATGATGATGTATCATTTCCCAATCATGCGTCATCACATCTATGAGCCAAAATCATCACTTTTTCATTCTCACACATCCCTTCTTGAAACTCTTCTCATGTATAACTCGCATCATGTCGTAAGTCCTGGAAAACATTGCAATTAACCTTAGCTACTTCGTTCTTAGTAAGTTTTGACTCATAGACTTGCTAGTTGTAATTTGAATTTTACCTCATCGCTCTACCTGCTGCTTATCTTTCTCTCTCAGATTGCTTTCCATTTTACTCTATTTCTCAGTCATGTTATTTTCTTGGCCCACTAGATGCACGGGCTCAGTATCTGGCATAGCCAATCACGACCAAAATGTTCTTTGACTAATATTCTTATGAGTCCATTTTCTTTCTATATATTGCCCAAAAAATTCCCAGCTTAATGATCATTTTATCTTTAGTCACTGGTATAACCTATCATGACCAAAATGTTCTTTAACTAACATTCCTATGAGTCCATGCTCCTTCTTTATATTGCCCAAAAAAGCCCCAGCTTAATTATCATTTTCCTTCTCGTGGTCAACTTAATATTTAGCGGGTATCACGAGTTTCGATGTTGCCTAAACCGAGTATTGCACAATGTGCCTCTGAATTCAGTTGATCAAGCCCATTTGAAGCCCGGCAAGCCTCTGAATCTCTAAGAATCTTTACATATCAAGCTCTGAGCCTCTGAATATTCTGAGACCAAACACATCTTGTTGTACCCGATCATAGCCTGCGTGGTGCAAGCCCTAATATGGGAAACGATTTAATTCTTACATGCGTTGGTCTCTTTGCTGCATTGTTACTAGGGGAAGTTCTTCACCAACAACCTTGTTTGGAAAGGTGATTGGACGTTCAAAGTTTCAACCTCATGTTGATCTTCAGTTACCAGGAGTTTGATGTGAGATATAAAATATTGATTATTTTCGCTACATACTGATGTGAGATGCTTTTTGAGCTCAATTTTTTACTCAAACCGCTGGAGACAGTGAAGTGACTCGGCTTAGGCCATAGAGTGACACATATAGAAGACTATTTACCAGCATCCCCATCTACATTACGTAAAATCAAACTGAGCGGACTTAATGAGTTGAAGAAACTAGCTCGATCCAACTGAGATGACTAAATATTTTTATTTCTTCTATCAATGTAAACTACATTAATTTACAGAGAGAAGAATACAAACAAAGAAAGTAAGAGAATTGCTCTTTCTAAAAAGAAATATGCCAATACAAACGTAAAATCCCCACAGAAGACCTAATAATAATCTAGACACCCAAGGATTGATGAATTGATATGAATAAACTAACGTACACGGTACACCATTATGGTTTGTTAACTTATGAGCCTTTGTGTTGTTGTTTACACTTCAAAATAAGATATTAGTAGAGCAAATAACCTGAATTGTTGAACGTTAATGCTATATCTAATGCGTATATTCATTAGCATTTAAATTACCTTCTTGTTCTTTATTTCACGCCTAGGGTGGCCCCAACACTTGCTTAGCTTTAAGCTTTGAGCATATTGGAAGAAATCGTGCAGTATACCGTTCCACCTGTTTTGCCTTTAACTTCACAGGTATTAGGATCCTATTAACTAAAGCTCTCTTGGCTGGAATCCTATAGTAAATTACAAAGGGATTCTTGACTGTGTAAATCACATACTACTGGATTATATATAATATTTTCATCAACTTTACGGCCGTGCCATTTTAAAGACGCTAGATCTTACTGTATCTCAGCAACAAACTACTATAATCTCAGTTATAGCTTAGCGAGGAACAGCAGTCTCCCACTGTAGTTGCTAAGTTGCTCCAAGTGAAGGGACACTGGTCGAAATAGGTAACGAAACATATTCTAGTCTGATCACCTTACAAATTACTCTTGGGGTTGTTTTTAACGTTGCATACTAAGATTGGAGCTTATTTACTGTCTTCGCTAAAAGAAGGCCTGTTTGCCTTGAGATCAGAAAAACTCTAAATTAAGATCCTTCTAGTTCTATGGAAGTCACAAACTAAATATATGGTTAAAACCAAGTTTTTAACCATATAGGTCTACAACTAACTGAATTGAAACATATAAATCATCAATACAAAACTCAATGTTACCTCTTCCATCTCACGAAGAATAACATCACGCTCCCTAGTGATCCTCGACTCATCAAACTTGGAGTTTTGCAATATATCAGCGAGAATATCAAGCGCCCTGGGAACATCCTTATCCATAGTTTTCGCGTAATACGTTGTCTGCTCCCTCGACGTATAAGCATTCAAATGCCCACCCATATTCTCAATCTCCTCTTCCAAATACCTCACCGACCTCTTCTCCGTTCCCTTAAATATCATATGCTCTAAAAAATGGGCAGTTCCATTCGTCTCATCGGTCTCAAACCTACTCCCAGCATCGATCCAAACCCCAACAGTCGCGGTTTTCGCAGCTAAATTCGACTCCGTCGCAACCCTTAGCCCATTAGGGAGAGTGGTGACTCGGGTTTCGGGTGCCGATAGAATTGAGGTGTGATCGACGAGAACAGGGATGGGGGAAGCGTGTTGGGTGAATCGAGGATCTGGGTTTTCGAGAAGTTTGAGCTTCGATTTCACTGATTCAGCTAATCGATCATAGATCATGACATTTGGGGCGGGAGGAGATGGGAGAGCGGAAGGGTTTGAGAGAGCAGGAGCTGTTGATGCTTGACGATGGGGTTGGGGTGGAGAGAGGGGTTGTCTTCTGCGAGATCTGCGAGCTAGGGCTAGCAGATGCTTCATCGCCATTGATTATGATTCTTCAAGGTTTCTAGGGTTAGGGTTTGCAGAGATATATGATGGTGAAGAGAGAGAGAGGAACAGAGAAGTCGAACGAGAGAGATTATTGGATTTGGGGGTCAGCAAATACTAGGGAGATTAGCTTGCGGCATACTTAGTGTTCCCTGGTTCGGGTCTAAGTTGTAAAATTGTTGGACCCACAGAGTTTCGTGGTGTGAGAAACATGTAGTGGTAATTGCAGCAGTAAATAAGTTGGGGAACGAAAAAGAGATGTCTGAACCGGTCCTCGACTGTCTGGCTCAACGCCTGGACCGGTCTGAACTGGGTTGACTCGGTCACATGTGTCTATCATATGTGTCACGCGCATGTGTATCACACGTGTCACGCGCACGTGTCTGCCACATCACTGTTCCGGTGACCGTCCGACGAACTTCCGGCGTCCGGTGACTAGAGCTGGCAAAGTGACCCGCAACTCGCCAACTCGACCCAACCCAGTTTTAAAGGGGTTTGAGTTTAGCCTTAATGGGTTGCGGGTCATTTGACCCGAACCCGCCTAACCCATTTAATAAATGGGTTGAGTTAGGGCTTACTCTAAGCAGTTCGGGTTGACCCGTGACCCATTTAAATTGAATTTGAGCTAATTGTAAATAAATAATTTTTATGCCTAATTTATGGTACCCTTGAGGATTGATATATAACCTAGCCGAAAACATAACCTAGCTCTCACTCTTCACTCCTCAGCCGACCGAAAACATAACCTAGCCTTTTCTTTCTCTTATGTTCTCTCCGAGTCTCACTCTTGATTTCGAAGGATTTAACCCAATACATACTCTCTTCGTCTCTCGAAAGATTATGGTTTAGTGGTTTATACTCTTGATTTCGAAGGATTCTGGTTTGATCTCGAAGAATTCTGGTTTATGCCACAACTCACGATTCTGGTTTATACCACAACTGGTTTATATCAAATTTGAACTCGAAGGATTTTGGTTTATTCTTGAAGGATTCTGGTTTCTGGTTTATACTCGAAGGATTATGGTTTCTAGTTTATCAAATTTGGCTTCTCAACTTCTCTACCAAAGATTCGAAGGTAAAAATCAAAACCTTACCTATTAATTTCATATATTTCTATCTGAATCAAAACCCTAATTGTTAATTTCATGATGGTCTGTTAATTTTTCTTCCTATTGCCCTAAATTTTATGGTCTGTTAATTTCATGATGGTCTGGTCTGTTAATTTTTCTTCTTATTGCCCTTAATGTATTTGTGTTTCTTAGCATAGGTATTTTTCTTAGCATAGGTCTGTTAATTTTTAGACTCAATGCATAGGTCTTCTTTTGTTTGCCATAAAATATCATACCACTTAAACATAGCATAAATGCATAATGCTTTAAAGTATGCAGATTACAAAGTGTACATTATTCAGTTTAGACCATGACTATCAGACTATGTATTTGATGTTGATATAGTCTTTAATATAGTCTGGATTTTGTTATCTGTATTTCATGTTTACACATTATATAGTCTGGATGTTGATATAGTATGGATTTTGCTATCTTTAATAGTTTAATATAGTCTGGATGTTGAATTGTTGATATAGTCTTAACCAATTCAGTTTGCACATTATATAACCTAATGTCTTTAATATAGTATGGATTTTATGTTTGCACTTTGCATTGTATGGCTTTAATATGGTATGGGTTTCATGTTTTTAATGGCTTTTGTTATCTTGTCCATGTTTTGGTAAATATTATATCCTAATGTATTTCAATCTTAATTGACTTTTATAAATGGAGAAAGTAAACATTGCTGAGGATGTTGAGAGCGATTCTCTTAATGAAGTGATTGGCTTTGGTGGTGATGATGATACCCAAGATTCACTTCTTGTTGGTGGGGGAAGTAGTGTTGCTTCGAATCCTCCTAGTAAGGGTAAGCGAAAAAGACAAAATACTTCTCATCTTTGGAATTTCTTTACTGAACTACCTGTAGGGGATGGTGGTATCAAAAAATGTAAATGCAATTATTGCCGAAACACATACTTGAAAAATGGGATAGGTAACATGAAACGACATATAAAAGCTTGCACAACAAGAACTAGTCGTGATGTGGGACAAATGGTATTGTCCCAATCCGAGACTAATATGTCATTGATGTCATCTGAGTTTGATCCCAAATTTTTTTGTGAGCTGGTAAATGTTGCCATCGTTAGGTACTCCCCCCCCCTTTAGTTTTGTTGAATACGAGGGAGTAAGAAATATGTTTAATTATGTAGCATATGCAAACCGTGAGATCAAGCTAGTTTCACAAAATAATTCGAAAGCTGACATTCTTAAAATGTATAAAAGAGAGAAGGGGCTGATTCGGAAGATGTTACTTGAAGTTCCTAGAAAAATAAGCTTAATTTCAGATTTGTGGAGCTCGATCACAAGAGATGGCTATATCTCTTTGACAGCCCACTTTGTTAATAAAAAGTGGAAGTTGGAGAAGAAAATGCTCAATTACTCTTATATGCCTTCTCCACACAACGGGGATTTGATTTGCGAGAAGATTTATACTCTTTTGTCTTAGTGGGGGATTGAAAAGAAGTTATTTTCAATTACTTTGGATAATGCATCCTCAAATGATTCCTTTGTTGGGCGACTTAAGACCCAATTGAATTTGAGGAGTGTTTTTTTTTCTTATGGAGATTTTTTTCATGTTAGATGTTGTGCTCACATTATAAACTTAATAGTACAAAATGGTTTAAAGGAGATGGACGTAGCTGTGGAGAAGATAAGGTAGAGTGTGAGGTACTTTAGGAGTTCTCAAGGGAGGAAACAATCATTTAATGAATGTGTGAGGAATCTAGCTATTCCTGCTAGTAAGGGGTTGAGACAAGACGTTCCAACTAGGTAGAATTTGACATTTTTTATGCTTGATAGTGCATTACACTATCGCCGAACATTTACCCATCTCCAAATGCTTGATTCAAACTACAAGAATTACCCCTTGAATGAAGAATGGGTGAAGGTAGAAAAAATTTGTGAGTTTCTGAGTATTTTTTATGAAGTAACTTGTGTATTTTCTAGGACAAAGTATACCTCTAACTTATATTTTTCACAAGTTTTTATGGTGCAACATGCTTTATCTAAAGCAATTGAGGGATCAAATACTTATCCAAAGAAAATGGCTTCACAAATGAAGGTAAAATTTGATAAATATTGGTCAAAGCACAACCTCATATTTATTTTTGGCGTGGTCTTGGATCCTCGCTATAAACTCCAATTTATAGAATATTGCTACCGGTAAATCTATGGAGTTGATTCTTTGGAGATGGCACTAGTTCGGGATAAATTATTTGCTCTTTTCGAGACCTATTACTCAACATATGCAAATATGGGAGGTTTTAGTTAAAGAGGAGCAAGTTCTCGAGTTGGCAACTCAAGTTCTAATAGGGAAATGGATGCCTTGAAAGTATATATTAATTTTTTAAGATTTGTTTTCATATTTGTTTAGCTTAACTATAGTTTTTATTTTCTTATTGATTATTAGGCCTTTTATGCTTTTGATGATGAAGAGATGGATACCTTTCCTAGCAAATCTAAATTACAATTGTATTTAGAGGAGCCCAAATTAAAGAGGATAATTGATTTAGACATTCTCAGCTTTTGGAAGGAGAACCAAGTCCAATATTCGGAACTCTCTTTGATGGCTTGTGATATTCTTTCAATTCCTATATCTGCGGTTGCCTCGGAGTCAGCGTTTTCTATTAGTGGTAGAGTGCTTGATCCTTTCCGTAGTACTCTAAAGCCGGATAATGCTGAGGCTTTGATTTGTACTCGAGATTGATTATATTCAAAAGGTAATATATTGAAAATTCTTTAACAAATTTTTTTTTGGATAATTAATTTGAATAATTTGTATATAAATAATTTACAAGTATTTTTTTGTTATCTTAGGTGATTCATCTTTCATGGAGGATTCGACACTTGAAGATTTAGGCGAGGATATGGTCTTGCTAAACATTGATCGTAAGTAATCTACTATTATAAATTATAATTGATAAGCTAATTAAGCTGTTTTTATCAAGTTTTTTAATTATGGTGTTTTACAAGATTATGTACTTATGTTTTTAATTTTACTTGCATAGGTCAAGAGGAGAGCATTGCAAGTGGTAGTGGAGCTTCACAATCCATGTGATAGCCTGATAGGTCTAATAGGTCAGAGGAAAACATTGTTGCTGCTGTTTTATTGTGTTGCTATTTTGTTGTTACTTTACTTTCTGGACTGCCCAACCTGTTTTATTGTGCCTAACTTCTGAAGTGCCTAACTGCCGAATACTTTGAACTGTTATTTGTGAATCTGTGATACTGTTTTAGTGTGATGTTGACATGTTGTATTCCTGTATTGAAACTGGTATTTGTTTGAACTCTGAACTGAATACAGCTATTTGACGTGGAATCTATTATCTGTGTAACTGTTATTTTTTGAATTGAAGTTGCTGAAAACTCTATGAACTGTATTGTTGGAACTGTTATCTGTATTGCTGAAACTGTTATATGTAATATGTATTGTTGAACTGGAAATGTTATCTTTTGAACTGAAAGTTTGAAACTGAAACTGTTATCTTTTGAACTGAAACTGAATAATGTATTGTTGAACTGAAAGTCTGAAACTGTTATCTGTAATTTTGTATTGCTGTATCTGTATTCTGTATAACTGTATTGTTGAACTGAAAGTCTGAAACTGTAATCTATATAGTCTAAAACTGAACTGTTATTATGAATTCTGAACTGAACTGTTATCTGAATTCTGAAGTGAATATTGAATATTGATAATTTGATATCTGAATAATGTTATCTGAATTGAATGTTGTATTGTTGTTATCTATATGTTGAACAGTTGAACTGTATACAGGTCCCCCCAAACCCGAGCCGGGTTGACCCGTTTAGTTAAACAGGTCGGGTTTGGGTTTGACTACTTGACCCACGAACCCGTTATGACCCAACCTGTGTTACCCAAACCCGACCCGTTTGCCACCTCTACCGGTGACTGCCACGTATCACAACATGTACCATGTATGCCACATGTGCCATGCATGCCACACGTGCCATGCACATGCCTACCACGTCAACAGCGGATAACGATGGCATCATCAAACTGATAATTATTTAAATAAATAAAAAAATTACTGACGTCACAACGTCATTTTTGGCTGTGAAATTGCCTAGTTTCATCGCTAATTTTTTGGCGATTAGTACATCTCCCTAAGACGTACTATATGTCGTTGGAAAGCTATCGGAATAGGTTTTCCAACCGAAGTAGTCTCGCCTCAATCCAATGTCCACAGATTTGATGAAATTTAGATATGGTAGAAGCAATTTATGTTTTAAATCCTATTACAAAGCAAATGATCAAACCTCCTTGGCCCTTTGACATTTCAGAGATGAAATTTAGTTGGATTATGTTGGTATTTGTTCCTTCAACCAAGGAGTACAAATTAGTGGTATCACTACGCGACGAAAATAAACCTTATTGCGACTTTTACATATGGACGGTAGGTGTCACGACCTAATATTAAAGGCGAAATGGCGATGGCCCCCCAGAGTTGGCTTAAACTCAACTTTGAACCCCAACCTTGCTTTGACTTTAGTTGACTGGCCTTTTTTTTCTTGAACTACTCTTTTACCCTTTAGTGCAAATCACACAACCGATTACCACTTGAGCATTTGGGGTTTAAGAAATTCATATTTGTGATTAAATGATCAGGCCAGGATACGATGTAAACCTCTTTCCCCATTACACTATCTTCTTCACCCTGAAGATTTTACCTTTTCTCTTTCTCTCTCATTTTTCTATGTTAATTATGCACAAAAAGGGTTTATTGCAACCCATAACCTAGGTCTTAATTTTCACATGTTTTCCATAAGAGGGCATAATAGTCAGTTCAATAAAAAGGATCAGTCAAAACAAGGTCAACACAGTTGAGGAATTTTAAATACACCACAAGTTTAATTAGCTCACCCTAGTATAAGCTCACCCCATCTTTAAAGTAAAAAAAAAATTATAGTACAAAAAGAATAAATTTTAAGTATACATCTTTTCGCGACTTAACTCTTTTACCTTCTCTTTTATGATTCATATCTCTCTCTCAACTTTCTCTCTCTAGAGCTTTAATGGCGATCGTTCTCATCATTATCTAGGTCCTCTCTCTCTCACTTTCTTTCTCGAGCACTGCAAACACTCGATCACCATGAAGAATCTCAATGACGGCGAAGAGTCAAAGTGGTATCCTTAAGATGTTCCGACTGTTCTGAAGGAGGAGACTACTCCGACTGCTCTGAAGAGGAGCGAAGATGATGAATAAGTGAGACGAGTAAAGGTTTCCACTTGGATTAAGGTTTCCTCTCTCTCTCTCTCTCTCTCTCAATCAATCGATGAAGAAATTAAAGAATCTCCTAACCGAAAAGGGTTCTTTCTCGTTTGATGCTCCGACTACTCTAAAAAAAGAGACTACTCCTCGTTTGATGCTCCGACTGCTCTAAAGGAGGAGATAAGTCCAACTGCTCCGAAAAGAAGCGAAGAGGATGAACAAGTGAGGCGAGTGAAAGCGAGGTTTGTTCCACGAAGACGAAAGCAATTACCGAGTTCGACCCACACCCCTCCTCCTCCTCCTCCTCCTCGTTGAGTAATAACTAGCCATAACAGCTGTAAAATCAAGAAATCATTGAGTAATAACTAACCATAACAGCTGTAAAATCAAGAAATAGTTGAGTAATAACTAACCATAACATATGTTACACTAACACTAACACTAACTGTAACCGTAACGGTAACACTAACAATAACAGTAACACTTGTTGCACACCGACTCAAATTTGAATATAAATATCCCTCCAAAACCCTCATTTGTTTCATCTCTCTCTCTCTCAAGTTTCTCTCTCTAAAGCTCTCTCTCACACTCTCTTTCAAAATCTCTCTTAATCTATCATGAAGAAGTTACCATTACCACTACCACTATCACCATCACCACCACCACTTGGATCAAGGTTCCCCCTCTCTCTCTCGATCAATCGACAAAGAACTCAAAAAATCTCCTAACCGAAATGGGTTCTTTCTCGATTGATGCTCCGACTGATTTAAAGGAGGAGACTACTCCGACGAGTTCTTTCTCGACTGATGCTCCGACTGATCTGAAGTAGGAGACTACTTCGACGGGTTCTTTCTCTATTGATACTCCAACTGATCTGAAGGAGGAGACTACTCCGATGGGTTCTTTCTCAATTGATGCTCTGACTGCTCCGAGGAGGAGCGAAGAGGACGATCAAGTGAGCCGAGTAAAAGCAAGGTTTGTTCCATGAGGACGAATGCAATTATCGAGTTCGACTTGCACCTCTCCTCCTCCTCCTCCTGCAATGAAGATTTTTTTTGAGAAGCAGTATCAAAACTATTTGACAGAGGAGAGAGAGAGAAAGGAACAACAAGAGTTGAATGACAAGGAGATTAATAAGTATCAGGCTCACAGAGATCTTATTGATCTCGAGGGCTCGGACCCCGACGAGGTAAGTGATCATGAGCCATCCACTCCGAGCTCCGACAACTCCGACAAATCCAAAGATGATAATGATGATGATGATGATGATTGAGGAGGGAAGAATTGTTGGTGCCACAGACAGTACCAAAAAAAGAAAGAATTGCGGAGCAGTCAGAGTTCCCACAGACGACGCCAAAAAAAAAATGAAAGAAAAAAAAAGGAAATGAAAAGAGTAAGAAAAAAAAAGTAAGGAAAAAAAACAAAAGAAGAAGAGGAAAAGGTGTTGAAGTTGGAAGTGAATCTGGACGAGTTAGTCAACAAGGTGTTGAATTGCAAACTGTAAAATAGCTGGTCGCATTAGATGTTAAAGGGAATAACTTGAAGGAGTTGTAGTTTCAAGTGAATATGCTAGCACACCAACTCAAATTTGAATATAAATATTTCTCCAAAACTCTCATTTGTTTCATCTCTCTCTTAACTTTCTCTCTCTCAGACTCTCTTTCTCAATCTCTCTCAATCTATTATAAAAAAAATCACCATCGCCACTACCACTACCACTATCATCACCACCACTTGGATCAAAGTTTCCTATCTCTTAATCAATCGACAAAGAACTCAAAGAATCTCCTAACCGAAAAAGGTTATTTTTCGATTGATGCTCCAACTGATTTTAAGGAGGAAACTACTCCGACGGGTTCTTTCTCGATTGATGCTCCAACTGCTTCGAAGAGGAGCGTAGAGGATGAACAAGTGAGCCGAGTAAAGGCGTGGTTTGTTCCACGAAGACGATAGCAATTTCCGAGTTCGACCTACACCTCTCCTCCTCCTACTGTGATTTTTTTTTCTAAGAAACAATATCAAAACTATTTGATAGAGGAGAGAGAAAGAGATAAAGGAACAACAAGAGTTGGATAACAAGGAGATCTATAAGTATCAGGCTCACAGAGATCTTATTAATCTTGAGGGCTCGGACCCCGACGGGGTAAGTGATCATCAACCATCTACTCCGATCTCCGACAACTCCAAAGATAATAATGATGATGATGATTGAGTAGGGAATAATTGTTGGTGCCATAGACGACGCCAAAAAAAGGAAAAATAATTGCGGAGCAGTCGGAGTTCCCACAGATGGCCCCAAAAAAGAAAAAAGAAAAAAAGAAAAGAAACTGCAAATTTGTTGGTCGCATTAGATGTTGAAGGAATAATGTGAAGGAGCTGCAGTTTTAAGTGAATATGCTTGCACACCGACTCAAATTTGAATATAAATATCCCTCCAAAACTCTCATTTGTCTCATCTCTCTCTCTCTCTCTCAACTTTCTCTCTCTAAAGCTCTCTCACACTCTTTTTCTCAATCTCTCTCAATATATCATGAAAAATCACTATCACCACTACCACTATCACATCACTACTACCACTATCACCATCACCACCACCACCACTTGGATCAAGGTTTCCTCTCGCTCAATCAATCGATAAAGAACTCAAAGAATCTCCTAACTGAAAAGGGTTCTTTCTCGATTGATGCTCCGACTGATCTGAAGGAGACTACTTCAGATCAAAAAAAGATGAAAAGAATAGAAAAAAGAAAAAGATGAAAAGAAAAAAAGAAAGAAAAAGAAAACTAAAAAAGAAAGAACTAGGAAAGAGAAAGAAGAAAAAAAGAAAAAAAAGAAGAGGAAGAAAAAAAGAAGAAAATAATAAAGAATAAAGAGAAAAGAAAAAGAAAAAGAAAGTAAGAAAAAAAGGAAAAAAAAAAACACAAAATATCTGTAATGCAAAATAGATATCGTAATTAGAGACAACACATATCAATTGCAACGAAGATGAATCATAGTGTTTAGAAAAAAGATAAAAAATGATTCCCCCAATCATATTAAAGGTGAACCTGGTTCATATTCTAAAATACATTAAATTCTTCTATAAGAATTAAATCCCAAATTGTACCCTGTAAAAATGACGATCTTAATCTTAGGTGTGTAGTTTAATAAAATCTTAGCCAATATTGATATTCAAAACTACTAGATGTGTGCTTCCCGTAGTCTAAGAACTATGGTGTTCTAAGCCCTCTAATTTAATAAAATGTTGTATATTCTAGCCAAATGACCCTATTTGCTATGAGTATGAGGGGTATTAGATGTTTAGCTGACAAGTGGTTACATCCCGAAGTCAGCTGGGTTCACAAGATAGGTTAATTAGGCCTGTCTTTGAACTAACATTATAGGGTACTATAGATTGCTATTAATGCCTATATACCTCTAAATGGTATACATGTAACATTGAATTGCACCTAGATATAAAAAATTGGTTCCTCAGACACCAAGTTTTTAAAAATAAGGCTAAGTCAATTCCCAATTGAGTTCTAGTTATTTATCCTGAATAATTAACTATGATTTAGACATGACTCACAGTCCTATGCCAAATTAGGCTTGGCTTCGTATTATCAGTGATCCCTGATCATGATAATTAGTATTCTAGGGCAAACTAGTAATATCCTTTTAGCTATCGTAAGATACTTAAATAGGTAGTACACTATATTCGGTGACATTATTTGAGGCCTCAAAATCTAGGCGGATCGATTTCCCAATTTTTTCATTAGAAGGGGTAATCAATACGATTCCGATTCCTGACTCTGCGGGTCCTGTTGATTCTTCCGTGAGAAGTCTCCACCCTTTTGTCATAATCCATTTAGCTTGCTCGTCAAAAGTTTTCTTTTGTAAGGCCAGGATTGTGCTCTTCCCACTAGAGATTTTTTACTGGAAAATCCGAGAGAAAATCTGCAACGGCCTGACCCTTTTCGGAATGACGTTGTTTGAACTTGATATCATGTTCTCCCAAACTGACGGACCATTGTTGTACTCTTCTTGATTTATCTTTCTTAGATAGAACCTCTCGAAGTGGGTAGTTCGTCATGACTTTGACTGAATGAGCTAAGAAGTAGTGCTTGAGTTTTTGTGAAGTGTAGACAAGAGTGAGAAGAAGTTTCTCAATTTTAGAATACCTTGTTTCTGCTGGAGTGAGGGCTTTGCAGATAAAGTAGACGGGTTTCTCGACTTTCCCTTCAAGGCGGATGAGAACCGAGCTGAGTGAAGTATCAGTGACTCCGATCTATTGGGGTGCTCATTATGGGAGACCTCCCCAACTAGATTTTGAGGTCCTGAAAAGCTGCTTTGCACTCTGGTGTTCATATGACCTTTGTGTTTGGCTAAACCTTTCCTCGTTTGGTGCAACTACGAAGTAACAGGAATAGCCAACGACAGTGATGCAAGGATTTTGACACGAAACGGTTGATAGCGACAATCTTGCCGGTAAGTTTTTGAACGTCTTTTGTTGTTCGTGGGGAGGCATGTTCAGGAGAGCTTGAATCTGATTTGGATCAGCCTCAATCCCCTTCTTGCTGATAAGATGACCTAAGAATCGGCGAGAATGGACCCCGAATTAACATTTATCAGGGTTGAGACGCATTCTGTAAGATAAAAGGATGTTGACTATAATGGTGAGATCTGAGATGTGATTGACTGACTATATGCTCTTGCATAAGAGATCGTCGATGTAGACTTCAACAACTTTCCTTAGATGTGCTTTGAACATAGTAGTCATCAACCTTTGATAAGGGCATGACTTTGTAACAATAAAGACTTCTCAAAGTGATGAAAGTTGTTTTTTCTTGATCTTCTTCCAGAAGTAGAATCTGATTGTACCCTGAAGCAGCATCCATCATAGATAGGAGATCATGGTCTGCAGTAGAATCAAAGATCTGATGTATGTTTGGAAGAGGGAAACAGTCCTTTGGAGTATGTTTGGAAGAGAGAAACTGTCCTTTGGAGTATCTTTGTTCAGATAAGTATAATCGACGCAAACTCGAACATTTCCGTTCTTCTTTGGTACAGCGATAATATTAGATATCTAGTCAGGTTATTTGGCTTCTCGAATGAACCCTACTTTGATTAATTTCTCGATCTTAGTGTTAACTTCATCTCAAAGACGAGGTGACAGTCATCGCTGTTTTTGTTTGATTGTTGTGGCATTGATATTGATGGATAGCTTGTGGCATGCTTCGGCTGGATCGACCCAAGGCATTTTTTCAAAAGACCACGCGAAGATGTCTCGATTGAGTTGCAAAAATTGAATGAGAGTATCTTTTTTGTGCTGAACCAGCCTAGTACCATTGAATGTACCTCGACTAGGTCCATCGAGGTTGATATATTATGTGGGCTCTTCTATGGAAGTTTGATCATTGAGGTGATCGGCTCCCTGTAATTGCTATGCAGCAAATCTGTCAGAAGTGTCTAAGATAGCAAAGATAGTATTTTCACAAGCCCAAGAGAGCTTTTGACTACCTCTGAAATCATAAATACCATTGTCGTGCTTGAATCGGAGTACCTAATGATAGGTAGAAGCGATTGCTTCCATGTTGTGAATCCAACAGCGGCCTATAATCCTGAGATAACGGGATTTGACGCTGATGACATAAAAAATGACGTCGATGGTGGTTGGTCTTGCAGTGATAGGTAAGATGATCTTGCCTACTCGTTCTTCTCTAGAACCAACAAACCCACTGATATTGGTGTCGCTTTCAATAACCTGGTCGGCCAAACCCATTTGGTCGATAGTGCTATGAAAAGAATCTGAATACCACTTCCAGTATCAATCATCACTGTGTGCATGATAAACTTCTTCATTTTCAGCATTATTACTAACACATCATGATGTGGAAATTTGACATGGCTTGCATCGCAATCATCGAATGAAATTCCAAGCCGGCGATTGCTCGACTCAGGGAGAAGTTTGGCTTCTTTGTCGTGTGGAGTAAGATTGCAGCATTCTAATAATCTTTTGCGCTTGGATCTGTTTGAACTGGTGATCTGGTTGAATTCGATCATGTTGCAGTGATGCATATAATAGTGATGCTTCTCCTCGATTTGATCATTGACCGGAGTAACTTTGAGTTGCTTCTTATAGCTGCCATTTTTGTATGATTCCAAGTCGACTATATATTTGAGCATCCGCCCTTCTTTAAAAATGTATTCGAGCAATCTTTGCAAAGCATAGCAATTGTCTGCAAAATGATGATTTACCTTATGATGCTGGCAGTACGATCGATTATCGATTGGTTCCAGCGGTTGGAAGACGCGGTAGAGCGTGTCCTTCAAAAGTATTGGAAAAATTGTGGAGATTCGGACATTCAACTTTTGGAGGATGGGTTTGTTTGGTGGTCCACTTTTCCTAGGATAGCCAGTGTTGCCCTTGGTGCGCTTCTTATCTCCTTGTTTCTCCTTTGGTTCAGTGTTTTGATCTATTGATGGACCTTTGGTGGAGAGGACGGATTTAGTAGATTTTCATCGCTCAGACATCATCATTTCCAGGTCAACGTAACTATTGACCTTGGCAATCATATCCTCTAAGGTCACAAGTTTGTTGAGAAAAAGATACTCTTTTGCCTTACAATCGAGCTAGAGTGCGTTGGTGAAAGCACTAACAGCTGTCTTCTGATCGAGGTTATCCACTTTACGCGCAAGCTCCAAGAATTTCTTCCCAAAAGCCTCGTGTTTTTCTCTGTGTGATTGTTTGAGACTGATTAGAGAATACAAATTTTCATCTTTGTCCCTGTTGTGAGCATACATTTTGATGAACTATTTCTGCAGCTGCTCGAACGTATATATGGAATTTTCAGGGAGAGAATGGAACCATCGAAGTGGTTCTTCTTGCAGACTGGTAACGAACAGGCGGCAAAGGATGCGGTTGAGATTGGAGTACAACCCCAATGAATCACGATACTGTTGAATGTGTTCCTCGGGTCAATATCTTTGTATTTTTGAATTTTTGGAGTATGGAAACCTTTCGGCATTTCCAGGTCGAATAGTTCTTTGGCAATTGGACTTCCTTGTAACCTGGTGATGTCGCCGATAGTACCTAGAACTTGTGTTTTAATCAACTCCTTAACCTGCTGCTCCATATGCTCTTTCGTAACATAATGAGGTGCTGGCTGAATCGCTGTGCGACAGGTATTGGATGACGAGTACCAGTACCTTCACTCACATAATCTCGTACTGGAATTTGTTGCTGAGGTCGATGTTTCTCCTCTTGACGGACATATATTCGATGACCTCGGTTGGCTTCAGATTGAACTTTATCTCCTAAATGTATAGATGGTTGTGGTTCATGATGAAGATTTCTGGAAATAACACCTCGAGGCCCCAACCTTTCCTTTGTAGAAATATGGGAGGTCTCTAGCAATTGATCGTGACCTCTCGTAGGTGGAGCCTATTGGGTATTTTGCAGAGCCTCGAGAGCTGTATTATTGTTAATTGTTCTTTATGCTATTTGAGCACTGTCAAACGAGCTTGTCTTTTTGTATCAAACTCTTTCTCACGGAGCTCTCTATCCTTAGTTAACTAAAGTTTGAGCTCTATGCGTTTCTCTGTTTCAGCATCAAGATTCGCCCGTAACTCTGTAAGCTGTCCCGGCTCCATTAAAACCTCAAGCTGGACACCTGTAGCCGGTTGTCTAGAAGTAACCATGATTGAAAATCGTAGTGGAAGATTGCCTTAGGATATCGTGGAAATGTAATCTTTCCCACAGACGGCGCCAAATTTGATGGCCAAATTCCGTAAGCTCGACCCACGTTCTTCGGTTTATGCTCGACCCACGTTCTTCGCTAGTTCGTGGGGTTGGTTGAAATATTGACTGGAGGAGTTGTGTTGATAAATGTGTGAGCTTGAGATGGGGGTAATTTGAACAGGCGACAACTCGATTTAGGTGAGATCGAGAGATAAGTCCCTACAATCTCTATCTCAACTTTCTCTCTCGAGCTCAGCAAATACTCGATCATCATGAAGAATCTTGACGACGGCGAAATTCCAAAGTGGTATCTTTCTTTAGAGGATGCGATTGCTCTGACGGGTTCTTTCTTGTTTGATGCTCCGACTGCTCTGAAGGAGGAGACTACTTCGACGGGTTCTTTCTCGTTTGATACTCCGACTGCTCTGAAGGAGGAGACTACTCCGACGGGTTCTTTCTCGATTGATGCTTCAACTGCTCCGAAGAGGAGATGAGAGGATGAACAAGTGAGACGAGTGAAAGCGAGGTTTGTTCCACAAAGATGAAAGCAATTACCGAGTTTGACCCACACCCTTCCTTCTCCTCTTGCAGTGAAGAAAATTTCTGAGAAGCAGTATCAAAACTATTTGATTGAGGAGAGAGAGAAAAAAAAAATGAACAAGAATAGATGGATGATAAGGATATGGGTAAATATCAGTCCCAAAAAGATCTTATTGATCTCAAGGGCTCGGACCCCGACGGGATAAGTGATCATGAGCCATCCACTCCGAGCTCCGACAGCTCCGACAAATCCAAAGATGATAATGATGATGATGATAATGATGATTGAGGAGAGAAGAATTGCTGGTGGTGACTCTTGTCTTGCATTGTTGCAACCGGGTCTATGATGCGGTATAAATCATCACATACCTTTGATCTATGCTTTAGTTTCATATTAGTCTGCAATGTATTTCATATGTGTAGTTAGTCTTATGATACTAGTACTGTGATTAGTCAGTCTATGATAGTGTTGTATGATGGACTGGTGCTTTAGTTTCATATTAGTCTGCAATGTATTTCATTTGTGCAGTTATTTTTGTGTTTGCAACTTTGTTTCTTGATTTTTTGTCTTTTGTTGGTTGAGCGCTTATGGAAGAGAGGATAACTTAGTGATTTGCGATGGCTTTATGTGAAATGTTCAAATTATTGACCTAAAATTAAATGCTGAAATTGTTCATTCAAGTCCCACTCCCCATTAGGAAATTTTATGAGTATATCATTCTAGTTATTCTTCGATTTGTATTTTTGATCTATACGTTCTAGATAGTACTTGAGTTCAATAGAGGAAAATTTTCTAATCGTTTTAATTGCTTGGGTTAAATTGATAAGGCCAAGAAATTCTGGATCTTGAGATGGCTATGGGGTTTTGAGGATTACGGCTTATTAAGGGCATGTCGCCATATCGGCAACTGGATCAGTCCCGAAAGAAAAAAAGGTATCCTTATAAACTATTAGTGTAGGTAGATATTTTGTGATCTCTACAAAGTTGTTAAAGTGAAGTGGTTGTAGAGACATGGTGTGGAAGTAGATATTATAGGGAACCTGTGACACGAGGTAATTGTAGCAAGATTTGGAAAGGAGTTTGTGCGTTGGGATTTCATGGAATTAACGTGTTCGTAGAGGAATAAATAGTTGTTTTCTTATGATTTAGAGATGGCCAGTTTGATCATCTTAATGCCTACACCCTTATTGCAATTCTGTCATCTCTTAAAGATAATTAGTCTTGTAGGAGGCAAATGTCTAGCTTTTGGAAGAGAGCTGTTAATTTGCATTTTACGAGTAAACCTAAACAGGTACATCCAATATGCAATTCATTTAAGGGTCTGGAACATTATTCGATTTTCGAGAGTTTAAGTAACTCATATAGCAAACCAACTAGTTCATGCGAATGAAAATAAACAAAATCAATCTAAACAAATAGAGTAGTATGAAAAGCAGTAAAGTTGGCAAAGACGCAGATCGAACCATTCCATTCAAGCAGTTAGTCTAGACAGGTAGTTAGAAACCTTTTGTCCGAGTAGTCTAGTTGCCTGCCTGCCTGCCTTGATCAATAAAGTCCATTATCAGTCATCTATCTTTTTTGGGGTGTTTCAGAGTTGTTAACTAACACTAGTTCCATGAGTTCGCACTTGGGCTTGAACTTTCAGGTCACCGTTACTTTGTTGGCCAGTTCCTTTACCAGATTTACATTTCCTATATTTGAAAGGTTGGCTTGCAGTTGAACGTGGGTGAGTATGAAGATAAGAGCAATAATCTAGAGCTAAAGAAAATGGCTGAGAGGTGTCTTCATTGAAAATCTTCATTAAAGCTATGGAGGGAAAGTAACTAACATGATCCAATTGGGATGCAAATGTCTCAAAGTCCAATAGAAGCAAAATTAATCTTTTGCAAGCAGTGGGAGTTATGGACTATATAGATTATGAATCTTTCACCTGAGTTAGTTTAATATCAGGCGTCTGTAGTATGTTATTTTTTATTTTATTTTGAATAAAAGAGAGTTTTTTGCTTTTCAAAATAGAGGATAACCACGTCAATTGTCGTTAGAACTTAGAATATTATACCTTAAACCCCAATAACAAACGGGTCGAAACTGGAAATCAGCTTGAGAAGTTTCCTTATTCCAAAATGTTATGCAACACTAAATTCATAAGGGGCGACTTATTTCATCTCTATCAGGGAAGAACTCCAACAAACTAAATAAAATAAACTTGGTCTTGACCACCAATGGGTAGAACAGAGCTATATGCAATCATCTAGATCTAGGGTAACCATGTGAAATCTATATCAAACAACGTGTCTGGATATCTAAAGGAGTTGTTTGGATATGGAAATGGACCGCGCAACAACAATTACAAGATACTAGGCATTTGCACTTGAGAATATAGGCTCTAGTAATTATGGGCAGCTGCAGTGGGGTTCAGAGCCTTGTAACCACATTCCACAGTCAATAGAAGGAGGCATTGTTCATGTGTGCAATAAGAATTAATACGATTTTACACAACTAAGCCATTTAGAGTCCACCGAATTTTTTATGCGCAAAACTATTTCATTTCATTAAGAACAAACAAAAAATTACTAAGTGAAATTCCTAGATGCTTGAGACTAACCAATTTCGATTGTTTTAGGTCTAAATCGATAGGTCATAATTCCTTTGAATTAATGGTCTATACTTTAACCTAAATCAAGTTGATTCAATTAACTAATGTCAAGCAAGCAGATAGAAACATAAAGACACTGGCAAAGATTTTCAACTCCGTGGTTCTTCAGGTAAGTTAGAAACTCACTTACCTGTTAAGTGTCAGTCCAGCTGTAGTCTCTCTACGTGCACTCACTAACGTTGGATAGCCACGAGATAGTGCTGACACCTTCTCAAGACACTAAATGAAACAAACTCCAAAATGGATATTTTAATCTCCCCCTTTGGCTCATTTTGTGTCAAAACTAGAACTAGATAATAAACAAAAAATTACAAACTCGATGGACTGTCTCACTCGCTGAACATCCATTCATAAAAGTATATCATCTGAAATCCCCGCATACTAAACAAGATATATCACGTAACCGTTCATATTTAAAATTATGAATTCAGAGGATACATAGTACTTACCTGACTTACCTGAAGAACCATCTTTCCCCCTTTTTGACACAGAAGAACAAAGGGTAAACAAATAAAAAAAGAGAGGAAAGTAAAATTAAATTATAAATGCCAAAATGTATAACAGTTATGGAAGAGTAGATACCATGGAATAGAATAATCATATAGCAAAAGCTTGGTAGAGTATCCATGCATAAAAATTGTTAATACATAGCAAAGTCAGATAGAGTATCTACATAGAATATACATGCAATAAAGAGAGCAGACTCAAAAATAGACACAGAAAGACAAAACACAGAACTATCACTCTATTGTGCAAAAGATACACCCAAAGTCTCATACTACCTAAGATCCCTCATCTGTATTTGCGACGGGAGGACCACTCGACGAGCCTTGCACTATACAGCTCAATCCATCCACAGAAGTCTAGAGCCGACCTATATCATCCTTAAAGAGCTGAAATTGAGACTGTATCTGAGTGTCCAGGCTAACAAAACGAGTCTCCATCTGAGTGTTTAGCCTACCAAAATGGGACTCCATATAGGTGTACATAGAAGCAAAATCATACGGGACCAATCCCGAATGGGTAGCTGCAGAAACATCAGGCATAGAAGTATCAGCAGGCCTATAAGAAGAGGGCCTAGCTGCTCGCCTAGTTACAACAGGTACAGCCTCGGTCTCCGAGTCCTCAGCATCCTCCTCGGACTCTGACTCCGACTCAGAAGGCACCATATGCTTTCTATTTTTTTTTTCCAGTAATGAGAATTAATCACTTCGTTCCTCTCGTACGCCTCCTCATCCACACGGATAACATACCCCATCCCAATCAGAAGCTGAGAAATATACCTGCTGTATGGCAAAGCCCGTGCCTGAAGATTCGAGTTAGACGTAAGAATCATCTCTTGCATAATAATATGCACCAAATCAACAGTGTACCCCTTATGGTAAATATATACCAAATAAAGCATATTACCTACCAGAACATTCTTATTCTCCAGTTAGGGAATAATGTTCCTATGAGCAATCATATGAGAGGCAATGTTCTTCGCTCAAATTCTTACGCCTGATATATGGGCCTTTTATCTTTCCTGCGATACGAAGCCCCACCTCCATCTCCTTCTTGAAAGGAAATACACTATGAACTGGAGGCCACTCTGAAAGTTCCTCATCTTCACATGTAGGCTCACCCAGACCAAAAGCGTATCGGATGTCATCCGACCCAATATGATACTCGAAACTATCAATGGACACTCGAAAACTCCTGTCATCTCCCGTGCCCTGCACATCGCGAAGAGAAGCATAAAAAAGTCGCACCAAATGTGGATAACACGGCATCTGGGGATGAATAATCCCAGTCCAACCAAGTTCAGCCAATGCATTAATAACCTACGAGATTGTGGGATATTGCTGACGTAAGTCGTCCTCATCAAGTAGGACCTCCTTCTAATAGTTCTGAAACTTAAAACCAGATAGCGGGGTAGACCAATAGGGGGGGGGGGGGTAGGATGCATACCGTGATTCCCCCCGTCATTGTCTCGTGAATGTGCACGAAGCCCCCCCAACACCACTAGATCCTCCTCGTTCATAAGCTTGATGAGCAACATTACTAAGACCCGTCCTAGTTCCTCGCATCGTCCGACCCCATTTAGCCGTACCGCTCAGAGTTGGAACGGGGGACACAGCCTCAGAACGTTTCTCCTTAGCCATAGCAACCAATTCTCAAAGAACTCACTTAACCTGTAAGAAAAATACCACAAATTCCTCAAACCTAACCAACACAGTTAAGCAGGGGACCCCAATGGAATACATAACCAAATCTTCACCACTGCAAGCAAGCAATCACCAAACAAAGCAAACCCCAATCACTGCAAGAAACCAAACCACACTCCAATCTCCCAGTTCTTCACAAAACCAGATTCCACATCCAATTTCAAAACCAAACCCAATCGACAGTTCTAATCACCAAACAACAAATCCAAATCCAAATCCAAACCCAATTTTAAAGCATAATTTGACAAATTGAGCAATAAACATGAAGGAGATAGAGTAGTGCAAGCTTACCAAATTGGAAGATAAGTCCAATCACAAAATTAGGGAAAAATATGCCGAGATCAAACTACCAATTGGACCGCCAAGCTTCGAACCATGAAACCCCAAACTCAACTATATAAACAAGGTAATAAAGTACAATGAAATTCGAGTATGGAATTCAAACTTGGTAGGATTCGAGAGAGAGTGCCAGGTTGTATTTGAACAAAAAGAGAGAGAGTAAAAAAAAAACTTTGACATTAAAAAAATAGACTCTACGAAATGTATTCGAATAAAAAAAAATTCTATTTGAATAAAAATTGTGCACTTATAAAAAAACAAACTGGGGAAAAATATTCGAATAATTTTTTTTTTATTCGAATAGAAGTTGTGCTTTAATAAAAAAAAATAAACTAGGGAAAAATATTCAAATAAAACAAGAAATCTATTCGAATAAAAATTGCGATGACGCAAAATATTCGAATAGATAAATTTTTTTATTCGAACAGAATATTATTTTTTTATTATTTTTTTTCAACTAGAAACAAAAGGAAGTAAACGACAGAAAAATCAATACTCCCCCTGTCTACTCTACACGAGAGACTAATCACAGGCTATATGAATATCATGTAGGAAATCATTTTATAGAAAAGCCAGTCATAATAAGTATTTACTCAGAGTGTGCGTGTGCGCAGTCAACTTAAAACAATACCATGCATTCAACTGACCTAACAACCATAAATAAGACAATATAAGGAAAGTTGTTTCAACTTAGGCCTCTCATGGTGGTCACTCGAAATCACTGAGAATTAACTAGCTAGCACTCTGTGTAAAATATTAATATGAATATAATGCAAAAAAATCATATTTCATCAAAAAAATGAAGCACTGTGAGCTGGAAGATCTCATGGAAAAGAAACTCATTGTCATTAATGGTGTCAAGTTTATACTAAGTTAGATTCCATATTTCCAATCTCCACTAATATTAACTAAGCCGAACTCAATATCAAATAGGTCTTTATATATGTTATATTGTAGGCACGGATAGGCATATGATGGAGTAAGTGTTTTTGCTGGCATTCTGAGACTCTAGTTACACTACTGCTCCGTTTTTTTGGAAACCAAATTTACCTTTTGTTGTCCTCTTTCTTATTAAGTACACACATAAACATACCTCTTCACATCCCTTTTATTGAATTTTGATTAAGATAATAAAAAGTCATTTGGGGATTCATTGTATTCTTCTCTACATCGTCCCAAAAAAAATCACACATAAATTTCATTTTCCCTCCCATTTTTTTTACTGAAAAGTCTCAGAACAATTGGGTGAAAAAAATAGTTTTGGAAAAGAAATGAAATGGCATATTTTAAGGCTCAACGGGCTGCAAGTGGATAAAACTAAGGTTAAAAATAACGAAGGCAAAAAATGGGTGAAGAAAAAAATGTCTATTATCATATCTTCGGTTGGACACAGTCACTTTTTTGCCTCGAATAAAAATATGAAGGTTTCACTAGTATAATTTGACTTTGATGGTACCATTGGACAATTGGGTAAGGAAACGAAACGAGATCACAAACAACATGATCAAAAAGAATAATAAATGCCATAACACTCAAAGCTCATAAATAAGGCCTGATCCTCACATAATATTAGGTACAAAGTCTCTACAGGTATCCTAAAGTATAATATCAATGTGTGTTTATCTTTCTGAGCATGTGATAGTTAACTGCCATGAAAGAAAACAAATCTAAGTAAACACTATACTAAACTGTCCTAACATGGAATTAGAAAACGTATCTGACTGAGCATATATCACCGTGATAATCTAACCAAAAGAGTGCAAAGAGGAAGTAAGAGTCATACCTAATCAATAGAGCAGACACCAATTGACTGTCTCAGAAGCTCAAACCTCATAGCATCTAACGGCTTGGTAAAAGAATTGGTTAACTGACTCTCTGTAGGAACATACTCAATACTGACTATCTTGCGCTCAACAAGATCACGGATAAAGTGGAAGCGAATGTCGATGTGCTTGATTCTAGAATGTTGTTCAGGATTCTTGGAGATGTTGATCGTACTTGTATTATCACAAAAAACTAACATCGTCCCCTAGACTTTTCCATAGTTATGCACCATCTATTTCATCAAGATCAATTGAGTGCAACAACTACCTGCAACAATATACTCCACCTCTGCCGTGGATTGAGAAATACAATTTTGCTTCTTGTTTTGCCAAGCTTCAAGATTATTCCCAATATAATAGTATCCACCCGAAGTACTCTTCCTATCATCTGCATTACCCGCCCAATCTGCATCGGAATACCCATTAACCTCATAAATTGTATCATGTGAGTACCATAATCCAAAATCAGAAGTCCCACATACATAACGAATAATACGTTTAACAACCTGTAAATGGGATTCTTTAGTATTACCTTGATATCGAGCACAAATATATACACTAAGCATAATATCATGACGAGTAGTAGTAAGATAAAATAAACTACCTATCATACTTCTATAAATCTTTTGTTCAACATCCTTACCTGCCGAGTCCTTACTTAACTTTGTAGTAGTACTCATGGGTGTCATGGTATGCTTTGCAGAAGAGAGACCAAACTTCTTCACAAGATCCCTGGCATACGTGGATTGAGAAATAAACATTTCTTTATCTACTTGACGTATTTGGAGACCTAGGAAATAAGTTAGTTCCCCAACCATGCTAATCTCAAATTCACTTTTCATTAACGCTGCAAAAGAAGTGGTTAGTAAACTCGAAGTAGAGCCAAAAACAATATCATCTACGTATACCTGTACAATGAGCATCGCGCCTCTCTTCCGTTGGATAAATAGTATTTTATCAACTCCCCCTCGAACAAAACCCTTAGCTAAGAGAAAATTTGATAGTTGTTCATACCATGCTTGAGGGGTTTGCTTCAAACCGTAAAGGGCCTTCTTCAAGTAGAACACGTGATCGGGATGATGAGGATCCTCAAACCCTTTTGGTTGGGCCACATACACTTCTTCCTCTAAGCGGCCGTTCAGAAAAACACTCTTCACTTCCATCTGATACAACTTGAAGTTTTAATTGCAAGCAAGAACAAACTGTAGGCGAATAGACTCAAACCTTACAGTATGAGCAAACGTTTCAGCAATATCATCTTCTTTTAGTTGATTGTACCCTTGAGCGACCAATCTAACTTTGTTTCGAATTATATTCCCAAGTTCGTCATATTTGTTCTTAGAAACCTATTTAGTTCCAATGATATTTGTACCTGACAGACGTGGAACCAAATCCCAAACATCTTGACGTCAAAACTGGCGAAGCTCATCTTGCATTGCATGTAGCCAATATTCGTCTGAAAGAGTTTCCTTTACCGTAGTTGGTTCGACCACAAAAACATAACAAACACAGTGTACCGTCTCATGATGTTGGCTTATAGTCTGAACTCGAGAGGTAGCATCCCCGATGATATCGGCATTTGAGTAATCCTTACAAACTTGATGCCATCCGAGTTGTAGTACACTTGGGGTGGGAGGGGGTGTTGGAGTAGGGCTCGATGCAAAAATATTACTAGTTGATGTTTCTAGATTTTCTGTTGTACTATTATCTTCACTCACATCTGGAGGACCAATGGTGCAAGTGTCATTCACAACCACATTACAAGACTCCATCATCACGTTGGTCCTCAAATTGTAGACTCGAAAATTTTAACTATTTGTTGAGTAGCCCAATAAAATACCTTCATCACTCCGAAAGTTAAATTTCTCAATGTTCTCCTGATCTCTAAAGAAGAAACATTTACTCCCAAAAACCCGGAAGTAACTGACATTCGGCTTCTTTCCAAGCCACAATTCATAGGGAGTATATAATGTAAGTAGACGTATATACACTCTATTAATAGTATAACACGCAGTATGAATGACCTCCCTCCAAAAGTTTGTTAAAAGATCCTTGCTGTCAAGTAGAACTCATCCCATTTCTAGAAGAACTTTATTCTTTCTTTCTTCAATCCCATTTTGTTGTGGAGTGATTGGAGTAGAGAATTCATGCTTAATCCTATTAGAAGTACAATACTCAACCACCCCAGTATCCTTAAACTCTCCTCCACGATCACTTCGAATTTTATTAATAGAACAATCTTTCTCTTTTTGGATTCGAAGCGATATATTGTGAAATTCTTCAAAATTATTAGACTTCTCTCTCAAAAGTGTTATCCATGTATAACGAGAGAAATCGTCCACCATTACCAAAATATACATTTTACCTCCCAAGGATGTCATTCTCATAGGACCCATCAAGTCCATGTGTATTAGCTCAAGAATCCGAGTAGTAGCAATATTGTTAGACTTCTTGTGAGAGCTCTTTATTTGCTTGCCAATTTGATAAGGACTGCACATCACGCTGCTCAATCTTCCTAATTTTGGTACTCCCCGAATCAACTCTTTACTTATAATCTTGGATAAATCGTTGAAGTTTATATGTCCCAACCTTTGATGTCATAAGTCCACATCACTCAGTTTCGCTTTGTTACACAGTATAGCTTCATGTTGAATATCATAACAGTTATTAGCGGTTTTAGTGGCATGCATCACACGTTGTCCTTGAGAGTTCAAAACAATATATCCACCTCAGGAAAATGTAACAGTGTGATTTGTATCACATAGTTGACTGACACTAAGAAGATTTTCCTTCACCCCCTCAATCAAGAGAACATTATGAATTGTTAGAGTATCAAGTCCTTCGGCCTTTCCCTTTCGTACCACAGGAGATGTGTTCCCATCACCAAAAGTAACATCACCTCCCTGAATATTATCTAGGTGACTCAGTTTGGACCCATCACCAGTCATATGACGGAAACACCCATTATCTACATATCATTGAACTAACTTAAACACATTCAAAGCAGTTAGTGTAACATTGTACCTTATCTGAGGTGCCAAATCCATCTTTCAGACCCAAATGCTTCGAAAAGTTCTTCGACCTGTAGTTTCCTGTGCAAACCATCTAAACATATTTTCACTTTTTACATTACAAGTAATCACATTAGAATTATATCTATATTTATTGACAGGGCGAGCATATGGTTGATAGGGTCCAACAAATCTATAGTAAGATGCAATATGTCCTTTTCGACCACATATATTGCAGTAATAAATTTGAGAGTAAGAGACCAGTTTGGGGTGATTATGAGTAGTGGATATCATGTTATGTTTGGGCACCGAGGTAGACGCAGTTGCTTTCACAAACTTTTTGATTTGAGGAGTCTTAGCATTAGGAAGAGGTTCATCATATCCTAGACCCCTTTTGTCACTATCCGTCTTTCTCATACATAATATTTTATCAATGTTTTTGGCCCCATGACAAAACTTCTCTAGTTTCTGCTGAGATAGAACTACATCAAGCTTAGTCGAACGAAGTTCGTCCAAAGTTGATTTCATTTTCTCTTTTGTATTATTAACTTTTTTTTCTAGGAATATAATTTTGTCATGTAGGCCTTATTTCTCATTCGCAACTCTCAGTTTTGCCTTGAAGTTCGCACGTAAGTGTATTAACTTGGTCTTTCAAGATTTTGTTAAGTTTACTGAGTTTCATACACTTGGCGAGAGTCTGAACATACAAGTCGTCAAGATACGGGTCCTCATACTCCTCAAATTTATTTTGTTTTTGATTACTCTGATTTTCATCAAAATTTTCAAGTTCAAAAACATCAAAATTATTATTGCCACAATTAAAAATCGCAGGATATACACAATATGGTCCATTATAAGCTACTTGGGGATTACTCTCAGTGTTATCATGTTCATCATCACTGTCACCCCAAGTAACACTGATATTCATAACTTTATGAGTTATTCCAAAAAATTTATTAGGATAGTTATGGGCATAGTGACCAAACTTGTGACATTTGTAACATTCAACTTGACTAAGGTCAATATCATTATTGGTCTGCCGATTATAATATTTGACCCGATCATGAGGTCTTGGTTTATAGTTCATAGATTGCCCTTATTTTTGAAATTGACATTTTTTTCAATATTTTTTGAAATTGTTGACTAATAAGGGCAATTGATAAATTTATATCTGAACCTTTATCATCATCTGAGATATATGAGTGATCAACCTCTTTGGAACCCTTAGAAGAAGAAGAGTGAGATAAAGACTTAAAAGCAACACTCTTGTTCTTCTCGGGGTTTTACATTCTCATCTTGAGTTCAAGCGTTCGTAATTTTCCAGCCAATGTATCGGGTTTTATTTTCTTAAGATCTTGTGTTTCTTCGATAGCATCACGTCTGGATCTAAAGCTCTTAGGAAGAGATCTTAGAACTTTTCAAACTATTTGAACATCGGAGTACGCTGCTCCTAATGCAGTACTAGTGTTCACAATATCACTTGGTCTCGCATAGAACTCGTCAAAGGGTTCATTTTCACTCATTCTGATATTCTCAAATTATGAAGTAAGCATTTGAAGCTTACTTTCTTTGACTGTATCATCGCCTTCATGAGTTCGAACTAGAATGTCCCAAGCTTCTTTAGAAGTGGTACATGCAGAGATATGTCGAAACTCACTTTGACTCACAGCCATAAAGATAGCATCGAGGCCTTTAGAATTATAACCAACAATATTATTTTCTTCTTTTGACCATTAGTTCCTAGGTTTAAAGACCTTAATAGCACTTCCTTGTGGACCTTGCATCACAGTAGGGGGTGTCCATCCATCCTCAATAGCAATCCATACATCTTCTCCAATTGATTGTAAGTATGCAATCATTCAGACTTTCCAGTATGGGTATTCTTTGCCATCAAAGAGTGGAGGGCGATTTATAGAACCTCCAAACTTCTTGGAACTCATTATTCTCAAGCGAACTATCCCGGATCCACGCTTAGGTTGTTAAACCTCGAAACATGACCGCTCTGATACCAATTGAAATTCCTAGATGCTTAAGACTAACCAATTTCGATTGTTTTAGGTCTAAATTGATAGGTCATAATTCCTTTGAATTAATGGTATGTGCTTAACCTAAATCAAGTTGATTCAATTAACTAATGTCAAACAAGCAAATAGAAACATAAAGACACATGCACATTTTTTTAACCCTGTGGGAAACCTTTCTCAGGAGAAAAATCCACAGTCGCTGTCGAATCACTTGACAGCTAAACAATCCACTATGAAAAAGAATTACAAGAGTTTGACTACTTACAAACTCGATAAACACAACCCGTGGTTACCTCTTTTCTAATCAAGCTCCTAACAACCAATTCTTCGTTCTCGCAACGCCTCGCCTCGGATAACACACAAAAGCTTCAAAGCTTGAATCGCTTAAGTTCTTAAATCTATGGTTAGGGTTTCTTGATCAATGATGATTGATTCAAGATATGAGTGTTTTAATTCTCTCTTGAATCTCTCAAGAGTAATCTTTCTTCACTCTAAAAAACATGCCCTTGGAAAAATTAATTTTTGAAGAAGTGAATTTTGAAAAAATGAAAGTTGTCTTTTATTAGAAAACTGAAATCACGGTCTCTGTTCGAATAGAAATAAATGTATTCGAATAGAAATAAATGTATTAAGCCAATCTATTCGAATAACAAATAAATCTATTCAAATAAAAACCAGACTGAGGCATTTTTTTCAAATACAATAAAATCTATTCAAATAGAAATATTCTCAGCTCTATTCGAATGGAAAAAATGATATTCGAATAAAATTTATGTTATCTTAAAAAAAACATACGTATTACCTGGGCTTGATAATTAGAAACAAGGAGTTAGAAATCCACTTATCTATTCAGTGTCAGTCCAACTGTAGTCTCTCCACGTGCACTCACTGACGTCGGATAACCACGAAATAGTGTTGACACCTTCTCTAGACACTAAATGAAACAAACTTCAAAATGGATGTTTCCCTAAGATTATCCTATACCTCTCCATACCTCACCAAAAATAACCAAATTATGTCATGGAAAGACGAGGAAAAAATGCAGATCTCCTGTTAGTTTTTCATGGACTGAAACAATTAAAGAAAAGACCGGACGGAGCTTCAGGAGATTTCAAAATCGGGGAGGACCTAACACAGAAAGACGAATTCTCTTGTTATGTTGAAGAAGCTGTAAAAGCTCTAGGAATGACAAGAACTTCTGGTTTTGACTCAGTCTGAACCAGGCTCGGCCCAAGTACCGCTAAGGCCCTGTGCAAAAATACAAAAAGGGCCTAAAAAAAATTTGTTTTCCTAGGGGACCTCTTACTCAAGAGACAAAACACCAACCAACTAAGCTAGGTCTTCATCATATATATTACTTACAAAAAATAATTTGTTTTTTACTTCTAACCCTAGGCAAGTTTTTTTTTGGGCCCTTTAATTCTTGGGCCCTGTGAGGTCGCCCACCTCGCCCACCCTCAGGGCCGGCCCTGAAACGACAAGTATACATTGTGTCCGCGGTCTCCTTTTCATCTCTTGCCGTCTTATAACATAATCTTCGGGTATGATCACATCCATCCCTCCAAGAATCATAAAATTTTGCCTATGTCACAGTGTGTCATGAATAACACAGAAGAGAGAACTATAAAGAGAATGAATTATAGATAACATCGACAGGGCTGAATGAAGGTTACACCATACTTAGGTAATATGTTTTATGCAACTGATGATTTTACAATATTGGCCTAACTCCATAACTTGGTTTGACTTGTGTTGGAAGAAAACTGGGCTTGAAGGTTGAAGGTATTCTCGTTGGCTGCAGTTATATATGGGGTATGCTATCTGTGCCTGATTAAATTAAACCCTTTTTGGCTGCAAGTGCAAATGTTAATTGAGATTGGTGACAGATCATAACATCATAAGCCGGATAAAACAATGGACTAATTATCAATTTATCGTAAAGCTCAGCAACCATTCAATCCATTCACTAGTCCTGACTAGGTGTAACCCTCTCGATAATAAACCAATAATGGCAGTCAATCAGAACCAAAATTTGATTCAATCAAATAACTTAGGATCCAGTTCTAGATGAGAAGGATTGATCCAAAATTAAGGATGGTCTTAAATGACAATTTTCAGCACCATCCTTGAAGCTATTGAGAGTGATTAACATGATCCAACAAGGATAGTGATGACCCAAAGTCCAAAAGAAGCTAAATTATGTGGTAGAGTTATTCAAATGTTGAAATTGTTCAAGAAAGCTTTGTGTAAAGATAATGCAAAGAGATGTAGAAACTTTACATTTGGAAAGGGGTGACATCAAATACAATCACAGAATACTTGTTTCTACATCAAATACTATGAATATAATCACAGAATACTTGTTTCTACATCTGACGTGTTCCTAATTTTATGAATAAGTCAAACAAAAATGTTAGCGACTTTATTATTTGTAAGCCATCATTACCTTTTGAGTTTGATGCATTCATGGTTACAGTCTTATAGGTTTTTAAGAAGTACATGCTGCCGGACGTCTTTGGGGGAATGTCTTACATGTCTCTGAAGTCTTTGCCCTGCACCCTACTGGTGCATGATGCCCTTTCTTATAAGCTACTGCTGCGTTATATTTTATTGTGCTAGAGCATCTCCCATCGTTTGATTGTACACTCGCTTGGAGTAAACATAGAACAAAATTGATAAATGTACATAGAACCCTTGTTATAATAATTTAAAGGAGGATTTCCTGCATCATTTTGAATTTTGTCAAAGAAAAGAATGTCAGATACAATATAAGCGATCCGATATAACCCCCTATACGGGGTGTTTTAAGTGATCTGCACGTGTTGTTTACGTACAAACATATTTGGCGGAAATTTCACTTATTTTGGTTATAATGTTTTTTCTCCATGCATAGGATCCCAATTTGCACTTCCTTCACAACCACAGTTGTGATTTTATTTCAGATATCTTTCCGTTGGAGGTCACTCTTACATGAACTCTGAAAGGCAATACTTCTAAGTTTTTTTAAGTAAGTGACAGCGATTTGAGGATTCTTTGTTTCATCATGGGCAGCTTAAATTGTAGATTGGGGTTCTTGTAAAACAAAGCTTGTCACATCACAATCCTATTATTATTGAGGATCTCCTCAAACAAGGCATTTCAAGCTCTGGTGATGAAGTTACTGAAGCAAAGATCAATAACAGTGAAATCAAGAAGTCTGGACGATGGTTTGGAACATTTGGACATATACAGTTTACTAGAGAAGAATTCTCAGATTCAGGACTACAGGATCTCCAAACCGACTTTTGTTCCACATTTTTCATGAATTACATCCAGACACAACTGATGATCAGTCCCTCAAAGATGCATTTTCCAGATTTGGAGAAGTTGAATCAACATTTGTTCACTCTGCAGCACATGATGACGGGTTAGACAAGTGCGGGTTGAAACATCCATTTTGGAGTTGTAGAACATGTATTCAGATGTATGTCGAAGATGAACGAAAAGAAAATAAAAGAATTGAAGATCGAGGCTTGCAGTCACTGTAATTTCCTTAAGACATATTTCACCCTGCGTATGGTGCTTCACAGTTTATCACAGTGCTTGTCTCCCAAGATACAACGATCGAATCGTATAGACTTGAAGCACTCAAGTCGATACGTCTGTCAAACTATCTGTGATTTCACTCTCAAGAAGGAATCAAATGTAGAAGAAGAGTAATGTGATTCGGAATTTTTTTCTTAAATAAAGGAGAAGGTGTCATTTAGAAGCACCTGTAGATGGAATTTATTTCTGTTCGAATACATTCCTTACTGCCAAATTTATTCGAATAGAATCATAATCTATTCTAATAGATTCTTCCTGCTAGATTCTATTCGAATAGACATATTTGAATAGAATCTATAAAATAGTCCAAATTGGTCATGAGTTGGTTCGTGCACGCAAGCCCATGGGCGTCCCCATAGCAAGCCTTTATACACTCGCCTCACACACTTGTGAAGGCACCACTTACTTACACATCATGTGTAACCCAATATAAAGTGAAAATACTCTTTTCACTTATCCAATGTGGGACTAACAGTAATCATCAATATTTTATTCAAACCACAACGAAAATACATGCATTTTTTTCTAACAATCCCCCACATTTAAATAAAAACGGGAAAGACGAGAATGAACAAGAATCTTGAGAGTAATGGTAGGAATGGTTCTGCATCGAAAAATGTGTATTGTGGACTTGAACCTTCTCTAGTGAAACACTATCGGACATACTTGGCTAAGCAGTGAACATGATGTCTTGAACTGTTCAGCCGTTGATGTAAACCCAGACAATAGTATTCACACAGTACCGTTCCTGTCACAGACAATTTTAAATGTTGTGTCCATTTTGGCCCTGGACAATCTCAGATTCATGAGTGCTATTAGAGAATTCAGCCGTCTCAATTTTCACAGAAGCGGCCCTCACTTCTCACTCATATAGGTAATTTTCTATTAAGAGTACCCTGCCGTACTCTACTTGTATACACAAGCTATAGGAATCATTAAAAACAAAATTTACCCTAACAAACTCTGCAGGTTGCACTGCTTACATTAGGAATGAGATGGAGACCTTGTCTCCGCAGTGTTTAGGTGAATATCCCTCAACCAGTTTTCCTAATGAGCCTAGATCTTGGGATCCTCCAGTCAACTAGGTTAGGTTACCATTGAGATTACTCGTGGATTGACTGTATTAATCCCATTCCTTTTGATGTAAAATATACTTGCCCTTTCGACAATCCTTTAGTAAATGGATCCACAAGGTTGTCTTCAGATTTTACAAAATCAATGGATATTATTCCATTCGCAAGTAACTGCTTAACGGTATTATGTCTGCGACGTATATGTCGTGACTTACCATTATACACTTGATTCTTAGACCTTGCTAGTGCTGCTTGATTATTACAATGAATACATATAGCAGGCATAGGTTGTGGCCATAAAGGAATATCCTCTAGAAACTCTCGAAGCCATTCTGCTTCTTCTCCAGCTTTGTCTAAAGCAATAAACTCAGATTTCATCATGGAACGAGCTATACATGTTTGTTTATGAGATTTCCATGATACTGTTACACCTCCAAGTGTAAGCACATATCAAGTAGTGGATTTTGACTCGTTAGAATCCGAAATCTAATTTGCATCACTATATCCTTCAAGTACAGTTGGATAAGTAATGTAGTGCAAACCATAGTGTAGGGTGTACTTTAAGTACTTTAAAACCCTAATGAGTGCCACTCAATGTGCATCTCCAGGATTACTCGTATATCGACTCAGTTTACTTACTGCATAAGAAATATCTGGTCTGGTGCAATTCATAATATACATGAGACTGCCTATGATACGTGAGTACTCAAATTGAGAAACGCTTTCTCCCTTGTTTTTTGCTAAGTGTTGAGTTCTATCAAATGGTGTTTCAACACCTTTACACTTAAACTTATTGAATCACTTAAACACGTTTTCTATATAATGTGCTTGTGACAACACAATTCCCTGTGATGTCCTATTAATCTTGATTCCAAGAACAACATCTGCAATACCTAGGTCCTTCATGTCGAAGTTTCTGGTTAGCATTTTCTTAGTGGACTTTATTACATTAATATTAGTCCCCAAAATCAGTATATCGTCTACATAGAGACATACAATTATGTATGCAACATCAGTACGATTATAATATACACATTTGACACATTCATTGATTTTAAATCCATCCTTGATCATAACATGATCAAACTTTGTATGCCATTGTAAGGGCACTTGCTTTAATCCATACAAGGACTTCATAAGTTTACAAACTTTGTGTTCTTGTCCTTTGACAATAAACCCTTCCGGTTGGTTTATATAAATTTCCTCATCTAATTCACCGTTTAGAAACGCTGTTTTCATATCTATTTGATGTATTTCAAGCTTATGCAAAGCTACAATAGCTATCAACATTCGTATAGATGTTATTCTTGTAACTGGTGAATAAGTGTCAAAGTAATCTAGGCCTTCCTTTTGCCTAAATCCCTTAGCAACAAGTCGCGCCTTGTACTTGTCTATAGAACCATTAGGTTTCATCTTCCTCTTGAAGATCCATTTACAACCGATTGGTTTGTTACCAAGTGGAAGTGTTACCAACTCCCACGTATGATTTTGTATAATAGAATCAATTTCACTATGCACTGCCTCTTTCCAACTAGGAGCCTCAGGAGTTAACATGGCCTCCTTGAAGGTTTGAGGTTCATTCACTAACAAGTTAGTTAGATATTCCAGACCGATTCTTACGGATGCGGTCTTAGCACGTTTGCCACGTCTAAGATCACTACTTGAAGCAACGTCATGTGATCTTTTCAGAGAATTTGCATTATCACTCTTTTTGCTTGAGAAAATATCCTCAAAAAAGATAACATCACGTGATCCGATGAATGTATTCTCATGTATATCAGTGATCTTTGATTTGTGTACCAGAAACCGGAATGCACTGCTATTATTGGTTTTGCCAATAAAAATGCAGTCAATGGTTTTGGGTTCCAATTTCACACGTTTAGGAACTGGAACTTGTACTTTTGCAAGGCACCCCCACACTTTTATGAATTTAAAGGAAGGTACTCTATCTTTCCAAAGTTCATAAGGAATGCTCTTAACAGAGACACACCCTTCAATTCTATGATCAGTATACAAGCATGATTCTCATCATAACTTATAACTTCGTAATTCTCATCATAAAGATGAAACCTCTTAGCCCAATTCAATCACTAACCCTTGAACTTTCATGGCTTACCATTAGAAGTATACTTTCTAAAGGACCCGAAACATTGGTTTAGGGCATTTCCTGAGTAAATAGGGAATGAGATACAATACTTCACAAGTATGATACTCATCACCTACATTACAATACATATTGCTAAGTGATACATCTCGACGAGTCCAGGGCTACCAATAAATTGGAAAGAATCCTCAAATCAGTAGTGATTCCATACTGATTATTCCCCAAGTAGTTACAAAATAACTAGTCATAGTTTGAATTTCATACCGAAAATGCTGAGTCTCATGAGTGACACTAATAATAGATAGCAGACAGTAGAAATAATTCTTCAAATTCTTGAAGGTCAAATTATGCTTCTATGTTGAGGATCTCTACATCTCACACAAAGATGATGCATAATATCCCTCAACCATCTCTGGTCCTCAATACCTATGACCTGCATTAGGCCTGTGGCAAAACTTTGGATGCCCAACACTAGAACCCTAAGTGATTTCCAAACTCTCCATAATAAAGAGCAACCACCGATCTCTGTACTCATATAAAATGATCATGAGCATGTGAAAACGCTCATCTAAATCAAAACGAAACGGAGAAGACTTCAAAGTCATCCTCATTGCATAGTAGAAAATCTATCATATTGAATTCTACTGATTCCACAATTCAAATGGGTTCACCCTGAATCGTTCCCCAAATGTCGTGTTTGATAAACAAAACGCATTTTAATGGCAATCGTCGCCAATGAGAAAATTGTCCTCCATTAAATATATGGAATCCCAACATCAAAATCAAGTAATCATTATCGATGAAGACGACTATTCAACCGACTATGACATCTACTTTGATTTAATTTGAAGGAGTTTCTCTCTATAGACTCTTCAAATCAGTGAATGGAAACAAGATGCTTCATTCTTCTATCTCCAACTTATGATGGAAGGAAAAATATATGAATCATCTCTCTGGAGTAATAAAGCCCATGAATGATACATCCACATGAAACATTCGTTTCCAACACAACATTGGGAAGAAAAGAAATACAGCTTTTTTTTCCATAGCCAACAAAAAATGAAATAGACGCCACAAATAAAAGAGACTAACCCATTTAGAATATAGTTCCTCAATCCTAATTTTGCGATCACCTTGAAAGAGGTAACCCTATCATCAGACCCATCTGTCGCTCATCTGTATTGTGCCAATATAGAGAAACACGCTTTCCTCTTGAAACTATTGCCTCTCTAAGTCTCATTTATCGTAAAATCATTTCCTATCTTGAATGTATGCATGATCATCTTACATCATCCAAATCTACAACAAAACACGCATAAGAAACATGATTACTATGTTTTTTCATTTCTTACACATAAGAAGTGAGGGTGATAAAAAAATATTCTCTGCTCCATTGAACTTCTCCGGCTTTTCTTGATGAACACGAACAATAGTTTCGTTAATCAACATCTTCGCAAAACTTAAACACAAAGAAGAGATCAAAAATTTTGTCTTAAGATTGTAGAGCATGTATTCAGATGTATGTCGAAGATGAACGAAAATTAAATGAAAGAACTTAAGATCAAGGCTAGCAGTCACTGCAATTTCCTTAAGACAGATTTTACCCTGCGTATGGTGTTTTACAACTTATTACAGTGCTTGTCTCCCAAGATACAACGATCGAATTGTATAGACTTGAAGCACTCAAGTCGATACGCCTGTCGAACTATCTGTAATTTTACTCTCAAAAAAGAATCAAATGTAGAAGAAGAGTAATGAGATTCAGGAATTTTTTCTGCATATCAAACACATCAAGAATGATTGTTTAAATAAAGGAGAAGGTTTCCTTTAGAAGCACATGTAGACGGGTTTGCGTCCCAAGACACATCTCTGAGAAGAGTTGTGTCTCTTAAAGAGTAACTACATGTTATATTCGAATAGAATCTATTTATGTTCGAATACATTCCTTACTGCAAGATTTATTCGAATAGAATCATAATCTATTCAAATAGATTTTTCCTGCCAGATTCTATTCGAATAGATTATTATTATATTCTATTCGAATAAAATCTATAAAATAGTCCAAATGGGTCATGGGTTGGTTCGTGCACCCAAGCCCATGGGCGTCCCCATAACAAGCCTTTACACACTCGCTTCACACACTTGTGAAGGTACCACTTACTTACACATCATGTGTAACCTAATATAAAGTGAAAATACTCTTTTCACTTATCCAATGTGGGACTAACAGTAATCACCAAAGTTTTATTCAAACCACAACGAAAAGATATGCGTTTTTTCCAATAGAAGTTTGTTTCATTTAGTGTCTAGAGTAGGTGTCAACACTATCTCGTGGTTACCCGGCGTCAATGAGTACACGTGGAGAGACTACAGCTGGACTGACACTAAACAGGCAAGTGGGTTTCTAACTCCTTGTTCTAAATATCAATCCCTATGTATTTTTACAGAGTATGGAAAATGTAATAAGTATGTCTTATTAAGATAACAAAACTTCTATTTGAATAGATTATTTTTCTATTCGAATAGAGAACTGAGAACATTTCTATTCGAATAGATTTTATTGTATTCGAATAAAATGCCTCAGGCTATTTTTTATTCGAATAGATTTCTTTGTTATTCGAATAGATTAGCTGGGATGTCTCCTTTTATTCGAATAGATTGGCTCAGCCTAATTTTTATTTGAATACATTTATTTATATTCGAACAGATAACGTGATTTTGGTTTTCTAATAAAAGGTAACTTTTCTCTTTTCAGAACTCACTTCTTGAAAAACCTATTTTTCTAGGGCTTGTTTTTTAGAGTGAGGAGAGATCTTTCTTGACAAATTCAAGAGCAAATTAAAACACTCAAATCTTGAATCAATCACCATTAATCAAGAAACTTATATTATGACCAGAGGAACTTGTGTGATTCAAGAAATGATACTTCGACAAAAGATTAGAGTGAGGCATTGCGAAAATGTGGAATCGAGTGCAAAAAGTTTAATTAGGAGAGAGGTAACCACGGATGTACTTATTGAGTCTGTAAGTGATTAAATTCTTGTAGCTTTTTTTCAATAGTGGATTGTTTTAGTTGTCGAGTGATTCGACAGTAACCTGTAGGTTTTTTTCCTGAGAAAAGTTTCCCACAAGGTTAAAAATCTTTGGCCTTGTCTTTAATTTCCAATTGCTTACTTGACATTAGATAATTGACTCGATTTGAACTAGGTTAAGGTTAGACCATTAATTCAAAGGAATTAAGACCTATCAATTTAGACCTAATTTATTTAAAATTAACTAGTCTCAAGCGTCTAGGATTTTCAATTGGTATTAGAGCGGTCACTCTTTAAGGATTAACAACTTGAGCGTGGATCCTTACTCGATTGCTTGAGATTAATGGATTCTTAAAATTTTGGAGGTCCCATAAATTGCCCGCCCCATTTTGATGGCAAAGACTATCCTTATTGGAAAGTTTGAATGATTGCATTTTTACAATCACTCAGAGCAGATGTCTGGATTGCTATCGAAGATGGATGGATACACCCTACCATGATGAAATGAGTGGGTAATGAAACTGAACAGTTCCTTAAGCCTAAGAATCAATGGTCAAAGGATAAAAAGGAAACTGCCAATTTCAATAATAAGGATCACAATATCATTTTCATGGCTGTGAGCCCAAGTGAGTTTCGACATATATCTACTTGTACCACTTCGAAAAAAGTTTGGGACATTTCAGTTCAAACTCATGAAGGCGATGATACAGTCTAGGAAAGCAAATTACAAATGCTCACCTCACAATTCAAGAATATTCGAATGGACCATTTGATGAGTTTTTTGCGAGACTATGTGACATTGTTAACACCGCATTAGGTGCAGTTTACTCGGATGTTTAAATTGTTAGCAAAGTACTAAGATCCCTTCTAAAGAGCTTCAGATCTAGACGTGATTCTATAGAGGAAGCTCAAGATTTTAAGAAAATAAAATCAGATACATTAGCTGGTAAATTATAAACTTTTGAACTCGAGATGAAAATGGAAAACCCTGAGAAGAACAAAAGTGTGGTTTTTAAATCTTTATCTTACTCTTCTTTTTTTAAGGGTACCATAGAAGCTGATAACTCATCTGATTCAGATAATGATGATGGGTCCGATATGGATTCACATATTGCTTCTATAAGCAATCAGCTTAAAAACCTTGTGAAAAACCGTCAATTTCAAAAACAAGGGTAATCAGCGAATCACAAGTCGCGAACTCATGATTAACATAAAGTGAATAACCGGCAGACCAACCTTGACACTGGCCTGAGTCAAGTTGAATGTTATAAGTGTCACAAGTTTGGTCATTATGCCCATAACTGTCCTAATAAGAAATCTAGAACAAATCATAAAGCTATGAATATCAAGGTTACTTGGGATGACAGTGATGATGAACATGATAACAATGAGAGAAATCCCCAAGTAGTTGATAATGGGCAATATTTTGTATATTCGACGATTCTTAAGTGTGGCAATAATAACTTTGACGTTTTTGAACTTGAAAATTCTGATAAAAATCAGAGTAATCAAGAACAAAATGAGTTTAAGAACCCACATTTTGAGGAGATGTATACTCAGACTTTCGCCAAGTGTATGAAACTCGGTAAACTTAACAAAGTCTTGAAAGACCAAGTTAATACACTTACGTGCGAACTTCAAGACAAAACTAAGAGCACAAGTCACGAGATAGAGGTACTTGAGAATGAGAAACAAGGCCTTCATGACAAAGTTGTGTTTTTAGAAAAAGAAGTTAATGATACAAAGGAGAAAATGAAATCAACTTTGGACGAACTTCATTCGGCCAAGCTTGATGAAGTTCTATCTCAGCAAAAACTTAAGAAGTTCTGTCATGGGGCCAAGAACCTGGATAAAATGTTATGTATGGGAAATACGGATAGTGACAAAAGGGGTCAAGGATTTGAAGAACCTCTTCTTAATGCCAAGACTCCTCAAATCACAAAGTTTGAGAAAACAACTGTTTCTACTTCGGTACCCAAAGATAACATGATATCCACTACTCATAATCACGCCAAACAGGTCTCGTACTCTCAAATTTATTATTGTAGTATATGTGGTCGAAAGGGACATCTTGCTTCTTATTGTAGATTTGTTGGACCCTATCAACCATATGTTTGACCTTTCAATGGACTAAAATATAAGTCATATGTAAATTTTTCTAATATGAAAAGTAAGAATTTGAGTAGGTGGTTTGCTCCAGAAACATCACCTTGAAAGATGATTCGTGCAGTTTGGGTGCGAAAGGATGACTTGTTGCCACAAATAAGGTAATGAATCAAAACTAAGATGGGTTATCAGTATGCTCCAGTGTTTAGGTACATTTCTTACCCTGTCTCAGTTGGGTTTTTTTCTCTCATTATTTTTAGGATAATACGATATTGTTTTGGTTTTTTATCTGCACTTTGCACTTTAGAGGCTTTTGTCTGTAGAATATTCTTGCTAGACTTGGACTATGCATTTGTTTTATATTCATTCATGAGATAATTATTTGGTACAATCTCAACTCACAATAGTCAGTAATTTTCTTGTTTAAACTAAAAGCTCATCGTGAGAAGGACCACGTGAGGATAAATGTAGAGACCTCATACTTAACGTTATGTAAGGATCTGACCTTGTTTATTAGCTTCGAGTGTAATGATATTTACTTTTATGTTGATCTTGTTGTTTTTGATTTCATTTCATTTCTTTACTCAATTGTCAAATGGTAACATCAAAGTCAAGTTATACTAGTAAAATTTTCCTATTTTTATTTGAGACAAAAAAGTGACGGTGTCCAACCGAAGATGTGATAATAGACATTTTTTTCTCTCCCATTGTTGGTTTTTATCCATTTTTTCCACTTGCAGCCCTTTGTGCCTTAAAATATGTTTTTTTTCTCTATCCAAATTCTTTATTCTTATACCCATATGTTTTGAGACTATTCAGTGAATAGAAAAGAAAAAAAAGAGAAAAAGAAAAATATGTGTGATTTTTGGGGGAAAGGTGAATAGAAGAATACAATGAGTCCCCAAAAGAACTTTTTATTATCTCAATCAATATCATGAAAAAAAGAAAAAAAAAAGGAAGTGAAGTAAAGAGGTATTTTTGTTATGTGTACTCAAGAAGAAAGAGTGAAAGAAGGTGAAGCTGATTTGAAGTAAGAGGGAGCTAGTGTAATTGTAGTCTCAAAATGCCAGCAAAACACCTACTCCGTCATAGGCCTACCCATGCCTACATTATAACCTATTCAAAGACCTATTTGATCTTGAGTTAAGCGCTATCAGTATTAATGGAGATTAGAGATAAAGATTTTATATTAATTTTAACTTGACACCATTAGTGACAAATGAGGTTCCTTTCCATGAGATCTTCCAACTCACAGTGCGCCGTTTTGATGAGATATGATTCTTTATTTGCTTTTTATTCATATTCATATTCATATCTCACACAGAGTGCTTTCTAGTCAATTCTTATTGATTTTGAGTGACCAACCATGAAAGGCCTAAGTTGAAACAACTTTCCAACATCGTATTCTAACTACGGTTGAGTAATAAGTTGAAAACCGGGTATCTATCTGACTATGTACACACACACACCAAGTAATTCATTTAGTGATTGTTTTATAATATATGGGCGTTGTCTTGGTCTTTATAGGATATTTTAGATTCATTATCTTTCTATCATGCCTTATGTTAGGGGGAGTGTTATCTTCTATTTCTTACTTATTTCAAAAACACTCCCCGTGTGTGTCATCACATTTGTGTTCTATTATAAAGGGGTTACTATTTTAAGGGGGAGATGAGTTTTATTTTGGGGTATTGGTGTTTAGTACTTTCCTAACTCCATATTCGTTTTGTTTAGTTTGACTATTTGAGTATTCTATTTTGTTTTTGCTTACCATTTGTTCATCTGTGCCAAAAAGGGAGAGAGATGCTCCTGACAGGTAAACCAGGTAAGTAATGTTTATCCTCTAAATCCCTTATTTTGAATGTGAACAGTTACGTGACGTATCTTGTTTAGTGTGCAGGGATTACATAAGATATTTGTTTTGTGAATAGATGTTCAGTGAGTAAGTCAGTCCATCGAGTTTGTAATTTTTTGTTTATTGCCTATAGTTCTAGTTTTGACACAAAATGAACCAAAGGGGGAGATTGAAATATCTATTCTAGAGTTTGTTTCATTTAGTATCTAGAGTAGGTGTCAACACTATCTCGTGGTTATCCAGCGTCAGTGAGTACACGTGGAAAGATTATAGCTGGACTGATACTAAACAGGTAAGTGGGTTTCTAACTCCTTGTTCTAAATATCAATCCCTATGCATTTTTACAGAGTATAGAAAATGTAATAAGTATGTCATTTTAAGATAACAGAACTTCTATTCGAATAGATCTGGGAACATTTCTATTTGAATAGATTTTATTGTATTCGAAGAAAATGCCTCAGGCTATTGTTTATTTGAATAGATTTATTTGTTATTCGAATAGATTGGCTGAGCATGTTTCCTTTTATTCTAATAGATTTATTTTTATTCAAATAGATTGGCTCAACCTAATTTTTATTCGAATATATTTATTTCTATTCGAATAGAGAACGTGATTTTTGTTTTCTAATAAAAGGCAACTTTCCTTTTTTCAGAACTCACTTCTTGAAAAACCTATTTTTATAGGGTTTGTTTTTTTAGAGTGAGGAGAGATATTTCTTGACAGATTCAAGAGGAAATTAAAATACTCAAATCTTGAATCAATCACCATTAATCAAAAACTTAAATTATGACCAGAGGAACTTGAGCGATTCAAGAAAGGATACTTCGACAAGAGATTGGAGCGAGGCATTGCGAGAACACGGAATCGAGTGCAAGAAGTTTAATTAGAAGATAGGTAACCACGGGATGTGCTTATTGAGTATGTAAGTGATTAAATTCTTGTAGTTCTTTTTCAATAGTGGATTGCTTTAGCTGTCGGGCTATTCGACAACAACCTGTGGGTTTTTCTCCTGAGAAAGGTTTCCCACATGGTTAAAAATCTTTGGCCTTGTCTTTAATTTCCAATTGCTTACTTGACATTAGATAATTGAATCGATTTGAACTAGGTTAAGGTTAGATCATTAATTCAAAGGAATTATGACCTATCGATTTAGACCTAATTTATTCCAAAAAAATTTTTAGGCAAGTGTATCCATTTTGGCTGGCTAGTTTAGGTCTTAGGCAAGTGTATCCATTTTGGTTGGCTAGTTTAGGTCTCAGGCAAGTGTATCCATTTTGGCTGGCCGGTTTAGGATTGGGGCAGGTGAACATCATAAAATCCCCTCAGCTTGCAAATTTATGGAACTTCAACTTCATGTTATCCATGAAGTCCCCCCAGCTTCTCAATAAAAACCTCTAGGCTTCCTCTCTTAAGAAACCCTCATAACTCCATCGTCTATTTTCTTTATAAGAGGGAGAGGGAGAGAGTCTAGTGTCATGGATTTGTTTGGTAGAGTAATTGGGGTTCTTGTCAAGAAGCAGAGCTTGTTTCACCAACAGTACCCTAAGATAGTTCCAAACACTAGACACCTTACTAGTACTATGAAAACTATTTTCAAAGCAGTTCCCTTCCAAGGGCTTTCAGACACAAGGACTGACGGAAATTAAGGATTTTTATTCTGTTTATAGTGTAGATACTGAAATAAGGCAAGTTTGGGGACCAGACAACACCAAGGCGATGTCGATGCTTACTGGGTATCAAGTTTTTAAAACATCACGGAACTTGAAACATTCTGATATGGCATACCCGTCTTCAAACTTCGAATTCTATCGCAAAATTTACCGTAAACCGAGGTCATACCCATGTGCGGGGGTGTGATGTTGTCACCAATATCCCTACGTCTATTGACGTCTAAAATTAAAAGCTGAAAAATTACTGTGGTCCGTTCCTCGAAACTTGTTACAAAACTTTTCCAAAATGGATCAACAATTTGTGGGTCTGAGTGGAGCATGTCCCGTAGAAGATTCAAGTCCTTTGTCAGGTGCCTCATACTCGGGTGATAGCTTGTTGGCTGCCGCTGGGCGCGATAATTGTGTATGTTGTTGGAGTTAGTTGGTGCTTAAGCATGTGCACCACAACTGAGTTGTTGGAGGTATGTGAGAGGCATGGTGCGTATGGGTAGGGGTGGAGCTAGGAGTGTTCCAGGAGGGTCAACTGAACCCCCTGGTTGCCGAAAACTTCCCTTTGGTGTAACGATTTTACTCACAAAAAAATAAAATAATAAAATCACTTAGTGTAATTATTACATATTTGAACCCCCTCAAATTATGGCATAAGAATACTGTGTCAAACTGGTTATTAGTTGGCATTTTGATGGATGAGACATGAGTTCAAGGTCCAATCTCCATACCCTTATTTTTTTTTCTTGTGAGGCTTCCTCCCCCATACCCTTATTTTGAACCCCCTGGATGAAAACCCTGGCTCCGCCCCCGAGTATGGGTGCACCTCAACTTGTATCTCCCTCACAACTATGACGACACTCCTCATCTTCAATCAAGGGTTTCTTGCTCCCCAAACGACGCCAATCAACATCAGCCCCACTCTTTTTCGCAAAACCAGCAACCTCTTTGCCTGGGGTTTTTTATAACGGCTTGAATTACGTCCAAAGCTTTGATCAGGATAGTCCCCTGGACTTCATTGGGTACTCCAGTGTTCATCTTTGTCGTTGCTGCATTCATATTTGTGATCAAAAACTCAACCAACATTGTCTCCATTGTTGGGTTTGTTGTAAACTTGATTGTTGCCTTGAATGGGTTCGGGCCTGGTTGAGTCAGCTTGGTTGGGTTGTTTACATCTCGGTTTATGGCTTGGAATGAGCTAGTTCATGGGCTTGGGCTTAAAGAAGCAAGCACGTGGAGTCACGAAAGGCCAACCCAGCTGTGCACTAAGCACGTGATTCGTGTCTTTGGTGTTGCTTTTGCCCGTGCCTTGCTTACTATGAGGCATGCCATTCGAAAAAAATCGGAAATTGAATTTTTAGAAATCGGAACTGTGAAAAATGGTGAAAAAATCAAAAGTTCAGAGAAAATTTGCAAGACTAGTTTTCATTAAAAAAAAAAAAAAAAAAACCTTCCCATTGACTTTGGTATAGCAGTCAGCAGTCATCCCCTCAATCAACATTTATCCCTTTGGTTAGATTAGCCCCAAACTCGAGGCACTGTACGAGGGAAGACTATGGCTTAACCCGAAGCATTATTAAGTGATGCTTACTGCTTCGAGATACGCATTTCAGCTACGAAATCAACGAAACCTACAAAGCCTAGCCAAACAAGAGCGAGGGAGCGCAACTGAAGCCTAAGAGAGAGCTTGGTTTTGGTTGAATCATGGAGGCTGCTAAGAAGGTGAAGGATGTTTCTCCTCATGAATTCGTTAAGGGTTACGCTGCTCACCTCAAGAGATCCGGGAAGGTTTGCTTCATCTATCTCTCTTTTAATGTTATGATTTATTAATGCATTTGAATATCAAGTATGCTTTCTTAGATTTCATTTCTAATTTGGTGGTTGTTTGTAATTTCTAGTTTGGTTTTGAGTCCTCATTGTTTGTTATGTTTTAAAATTAATGGGTTTTGATTTTTATGGTAAATTATTGATTGCGTCCTGTTTGAGTGGCTTCTGGCTAATATGATTATTAGGGGATGTCAATTTGTATTAATCAGTTAACACATAATTTCTAGTTTGGTTTTATGAATCCACTTCAGTTGTTTCTCCTTAAATTAAATTAGATAATATTTATCTCAACAAAGAACTAAATAGGTCTTTAGAAGCTCTAAATTGAGATGAGTCAGAATACATTGTTGTTTGGTGAAATATTAGATAATAATTTTAATTCTCATCGATTCCGAATCCAGTCCTAAATGTCCAGTAAGTTCATTAATTATTTGTATATAGTGTCAAGCAGAGGGTCTTTAGAATTTTGTGACTAGAGGAGAGGTCTGGAAACACCATTTTTTTCTTGGAAGAAAAAGCCTTTGAACTAGATGGAATCAAATCCCATGGTAAAGACAGCTTAGAAGATGCACAGTTTTTTTTTTTTATGTCTAGGAGAAAGCAGCTAACAATTATGTTAATTCAAACGATGAGACAACATAGTTACTAACTTAAATATGAATGCCACTTTAATAGTTTAAGAAGTTGCATCTTAATAAACTGCTGTATGTAGCATTGTAGTTACCAATTAAAAAACAAACGTAAAACTCCAATTCCTTTATATTATGTTGTTGTGTATGTATATGCTTACATTCTTTATATCTTGCATAGATGGAGCTTCCTCACTGGACCGATATTGTGAAGACTGCCACATTCAAGGAGCTCGCTCCTTATGACCCTGATTGGTACTATATCAGAGCTGGTATGCATCTGGTTATTTTTTGTTCATTCTGCATTGATAATCATCACTATACGCAAATTTATTTCTAGTTTTGTTTTCCAGCTTCCATGGCTAGGAAGATTTACCTGAGGCAAGGTCTTGGAGTAGGTGGCTTCCGTAAGATTTATGGTGGCCGCAAGAGGAATGGAAGTCGTCCTCCCCACTTTTGCAAGAGTAGTGGCTCAGTTGCTCGTCACATCCTTCAGCAGTTGGCAGCCATGAACATCGTTGATATTGATCCCAAGGGGTATGTATTTATTTTACTGGTTATTGATATAGGTTCAGTAGCTAAAATTCCATTTGCCATGTTAATAAAAAGTAGGCAACATTGATTTTGAAAGTAGGCCAAGGTGGTTTCTAAATACCTATTGAAACTCTTAACTATGTCAATTTTTTTATTACGTGAATACATTTTTCCCGGATAGAGCCCAACTAATATCCGAAGAAAATACATTTCTAGTCTTTGCATGTCTTAATAATGTTCTTCACATTTTTTTGTTCTATGTTTTAGTTGCTTATTGTTTTATAACTTTTTTTTTCTGTGTAACAGAGGGAGGAGAATCACATCAACTGGCCAGAGAGATCTTGACCAGGTTGCCGGGAGAATTGTTGTTACCCCTTGAAGAAAGCTCTGGACTGTTATCTGCATAATGTTCTGTTCTTTTTATGTGTGCGTGTGTGTGTTTTTTTTTTTGTTTTTTGTTTTCCATTTGGACGGATGTAGATGTAGAGCGAACCTTAATTTCATTTTGTGATTCCTAGTACGATGACAATTAGACAAATTTTGATTAGATCACAATATTTATGAAGTTGAATTTTGCATGCTTTCATTTCAAATGGTGTTCTTGGGATTCTGTAACTTTTGTTTATTTTTCTATCAGCAATTACTAGTTGTGATCACTGGTTTTATCATATTGTGTTAGTTTTGTTGAGAAATGTTTTTGTTTTTTAATGAAAGTGTGACAATTTTACCCATTATTTATATTACTTTTGAGGAGTGAAGCAAATTATGACTGTACTTGAACTTTTCTGATTTATTTCAAGTATGGATTATGTAATTCCTATGTATTAGGGATTGTAAACTCGGTAGAAATTGAATATGAATCACTAAGCCTGAACGTGTATGATTGCATTTACGGTATCCAATCCAAGATCTTGACTGCTTGCTACTGTCCAAACTAATTTGATGTTCTTCAGACTTCAATCTTTTGAAGTGTATCCATTTCTTTGGTGGCTATGGGGTATTTGTGGATAGGCATTTCCTTAATGGTATGGCATGTCATGGCAATTGTTTCAAGAGGCAATAATAGTATATCTGTATATGCCTATAGTTTATTATTGTGAAGTGTTAGTATTTGTAACTTCGTCTTCGTTAGGCAGGTTTGAAATCCTTGAAATCTTTGTTGCAAACTCTAAACAGGGATCTCCCTTTGAGTTGTCTAATCGCAAGAAATTGCACTAGTTACTCAACTTTCACTAGGTCGGAAATCCAAGTCTAATACTTCTTTTCTTGTAAAAATGCCTTGGGTTCTTATAGCCAAGAATTAACCAGAAACATACTGTATAACTACTGTGCATGAGATAAAAATTCTTAAATCTGCAAAAAACCTTTCTTGTTGTAATGGTATTTTTAATCTCTGGATTTAATTCCTCAGTTCAGCAGCGGTAAACTGAGAAGTCCAAATAATTGGGACGCCGAATGTGAAAGCTCATTCTTAGCAGGTGGAAATCGCCAGATCCTTGTTTTCTGCCATGGAATCTATAAGACGTGCTAATAGCTAATAATTTTGATATGCCCTGCTCTTACTGCTGCTGATAATTTATTTGAGAGAGAGGGAGAGAGAGAGCATTCTAGTTCGTCTGTATAGCTTCAAACCAACAATGTAGTTCATTTATAGGCTCCAAGTGTAATCCACACCAGTGCTGAGCCCAGCATTAGTACTCAAGTCAAAAAATTGCAATTAAAATGATTGCATAACACAAGAAAAACCACGGCCTCTGATCTTCCTCCTTTTGTCTTTCTGTTTGTACACTACACCTCCTTACTCAGTGACGTTAAGTAAAGCCGTTAAGATCACTCCATGACATGCATTTAATCTTCTTATATTGAGGAATGTGAAATTTTGGCTCTCTTGGGATGGTTGTATGCTTCAACGATCTTCATGACAACAAAAATCACAAAGATTACAGACCTTTTATAGTTCGAAACAGTGAGATATGAATAGATCAAATTATATGAGCACCGATGACAAAACTCTACTAAATCCGTGGACCAGGATTATGTTATTTGCATGTGCAAAATAATATTACCTTTTGGGGATGAAAGGTTTGTCGAAATAGGGCATTGGCTGAGCCCTTGGGACGAGCTCTCTCCTCAACCTCTTTATTTCTTCTTCTTCAGCTAACTGTAAGGTAGAACCCAAATGCATAAATAAACTACTAAACAACATATTCTTTTGCCCAGAGTGTTTGAAGGGTTATCATCACACATACCTTTTGCAGCCTCTCTCTCTCCAATCTGTCTTGTTTAAATGTGCTTATCTTCTCAGAAACCTGAAAAAGTACAAAGTGGAATCATCTTTCAGACTGTTCAGTGGAAACTGCATTTGTAAAACAATTAGAATAGAAACTGCATTTCTGAAACAGTTAGAATGGAAAACTCGAAAAAAATTATAGAGGTGTTGATTTGTAGGTTTTCCTCATGTCCACTTAATATATGTATATGTAGCCCAAGACCAAAAATTGCACAAAGCCCAAGCAGTAAACCCTTAGTCTTAGTCTCTTAGACCATGAAAACCATAAGCCATTCCATGTCATGTTAGGATGTAGCATTAAACTCTTAGTCTTAGACCATGAAAATGAACAAGCGATTATTATCTATGGCAAATTTAGAGACCATGAAAACTAAAAGGGTTTACACTCCCAGATCATGAAAAACAATATATATATATATATATATTGTACATATTATAGTGTAAAGACCATCAAAAGTATATTTTGGCAGGTAAGCCTCTTCTTATTTGTAATGAGATCATTAACTCAAGGAGCTATTAGCGGGAATTGATCCCAGGAGGCCAGGGGGACCTGACAAAGAGTTCAAACCTGCAATGACTTAGCTCTAAAGATACTCAAGTCATACCCTGACAAAGAGTTTACATCTCTACTCACGTTTATCAAACCACGATGCTTTATACATATACTAATAGAGCTAATAGTTTTTTTAAAAACATTTATTTCTTGTGCCTTTAATACGATGCTTTATACATAACAAGCATATTTCTTTGCCTAATAGAGCTAATAGTTTTTTTAAAAACATTTAAGAAAGAGGTTTTCGAGTTGTGCATTCTTTAATACACCCACATAATAATGCACACAGAAAAACCAAAAACTAGTATGAACTTGCTTATAGTAGATAAGTTTAATAGTAATTACCTGATGATCGAATTCAGCACGCTCCACCGCCCTTACATCGCTGTGAAGTTTTAGGTCAATTGGTTTTGTAATTTCTTTCACGGGGGGTTTCACCAAACACTGTAATGCAATTAACCAAAAAAAATATTGGTCAGCAAGCTTATAGCAGTATACGTTCTTCAAATTTCCAGTCCTTAATGTCAAGACTGAATACAGTTAAAAACTAGTATAGTACTTTATATTTACCAAACCTTCTATGACTAATGAACTCCACATTCCAAAAGTTATTACAAACTAAAATAACGAATGATTAACGAGTTACTGGATTGATGTATGGAGTCATTGTACTTGGTTAAGAAAACACACACCTTCTATGACTAATGAACTCCACATTCCAAAAGTTATTACAAACTAAAATAACTAATGATTAACGAGTTACTGGATTGATGTATGGAGTCATTGCACTTGGTTAAGAAAACACACACCTCTGGTTCATCTGTTGTCCATGGGAGGCCTTGTGCAATGGGAATCCGGAGCTTCTCCTCCTCCGTAAACATTTCTTGCACTTTCTTGTAAAACTCGTCCTTTTTAGATATTCCTCTCAGCTGAGATAAAAGGCAAAATATATATGTAATCTCAAACAAAACAACTAACCGAGAACATTTTCTTAACCATAGAAATTACATTAGTACCATAGGATGCACCCTTAAGAACCATGATGCCAAACATTTAGACGCAATACAGGAATGTAGGGGCGTACCTCTGTTCTAAGCTTGAAAGGTTGTTGTCTAGTAACTCTGAGTTGCTTCTTATTCCATCTCCTCGCAGCAGTTGATCCCGAGGAATCAGAGCTCTGAAAATAGGATAATATCTACAATTTCAGAATCTGAGATTGGAAAAGGTCCAAAATCCATCAATTGCACATGTCCATGGATAATAAGTTTCTTACATTACGTCGACTCCTTCGTCCACCAGAAGAAGTCCTGCTTGTAAAACTGTAAATCCATCCAACAAAAACAAACAAAATTTAAATAAATGGGCTCGTAAAAATTGTTTAATGAGGTGTTATGTATTATCTAAACAAAATGGGCTAGTAAAAATTGGCTAATGAGGTGTTATGTATTATCTAAACGAGTTATTACTTATTACTAACCTTCCTCGGTTGCTGTCTAACGAAGCCGTAACTCTAAAATCCATACCGAAGTTATCCGATGAAGTGAAGGAGACCTCAGGCGGTGGACAAAACGAAGATGTAGAACTTTGCGTCTCTGAAATTCTCGACTGTTGTAAACCCGGTAATGCCCATTTCATTCCCTTCTTACTGTCTTCATTCTCGTCCTTCGTTCTAGGAATCGAAAGAAGTCTCTCAAATGCCTTAACCAAATGCATAACTTTCCCAGACTCCGGAATACTTTTCCTCGCTTCTTCGAGCACCTTTTCCCTCCTTCTTTTCATCTTCGAGCTACCCATCTCGCTCGATACCTCAAATTCTTCAGAATCAAGGTTATCCTCCAATGGGGTTTCTCCGATGATCGCATTACCAGGGTGTTCCCCCTCAACCGCAGCTTCTACAATCTTCCCCGCCTCATTGGGTTCCTGGGATTGCTTAAAATTGCGAAAGAGCTCTTCTTGCGACGCTCTAAGGCTCTCGTAAGCAACACAAGGACATTTCTTGATATCATCCCCAATCTTGTCTTCACATTGACAAGTACCCTTTGATGGCTCAGTTGCATTTTGATTCTTCCTCACCAATACAAACCTTCTTTCTTGAATCTTCTTCTTTGGTGAAACAATCTCATTTAGCTTCTTTACTGTCGAACTCGAGCTCAAACTCTTTGATTTCGCAGACTTGATCACTAGGAAGGAGTTGTTTGTTGTTGCTACTTTGTGGCAATTGGGGTTTACGTTCTCGAAAACTTGTGATCGAGATTGAAATGGGCTTTTAATGGGGGTCATGTTTCCGGTGCAAAACTGCCGGAAATCGATGAAATAGGGGTTGCTGTTGAACCAGAAAGTGATCAGAGATGGGGTTCTTCAATGCTGAGGGAGGTGTTTGAGGCGTGAAAGATGGGAAGGTTAGGGTTCTCCAACGCTATTGTAACGGCTAGTTTTTGTGATTTCTCTCCATGTTTGATTTGAAGTTTTGTTACTTTTATAGCCGTTGGAAGGAATCACAATTGGGTTAACTAACTCTAACATAACCTTTGGGTTAGGTTAAACCAACCCCTTGTGGTTACAAATTTAACATGTGAGAATTGAGATTTCTGGTATAATTTGGGGGAGAAAATAAAAATGTGACTCAAGTTATACTAATTTTATTGAAAAAACCGTAATTGGGTAGACCGTGGACGATATCATCGAAGTTTTTGTCTTACAACGATTTTACAATGAAGAGAAGCTTAGAGTCCTAGCATAAAACTTCAATCACAACCTTCAAATACATGCTAGGACTGCTGAATTAGTAGCTGACGAATACTTGCTTACTGTCTTTCATTCAGCATTCAACACCTCAATCATCTATCAACACTTTTAAGTAAAAAAAAAGTATCTTTGAATTAATTCATGGATGTGCCTAATTTTCATTGAAATTTATTGTAGACCTACGCTAATTTCATAGTTTGATGCCTTGCTAGCATTTGGTTTCTTGCTGGTATTTGCCTTTATGTCTATAAGAGCTAGCGATCTTCATAGTTGATTATTGTTTCTCTTCGGAAACTCAGAAAACAAAAACTCTTAGAAGATAGTAAACTCATATACGAAACACATTAGCTACATGCACAAGGATAAGCTCATAAGACAATTATATTATGTTCTTGGTATGATTTTGCCACGGTGACAAAATCAGGAAATTTACATACATAAAGGCGAAAGATATGTAGTTGATTTTTGATAAACTCTCAAAGTGCAAAAACATATCCCTACATCTCCTTATCCTTAATAAACCTCCGCTTAATTTTCCGCCATAGCCGCGGTACAAAGTTTCTACTCTTAGTACTAACCATGCCACCACCCACCTTCCCACTAGACAACCTCGAACATGTAATTTTTTTGGGGGTACTAGCTCCCTCCTTGTAAACCCGGTCTAAACATCTCCGAAACGCATCGGTGGAGCTCAAATCATACGGGAACGGAGAGAAAGTTGTTTGTGAGCCTTGTAAGGTCCGGTTGAGTTGGTTAGTCACGGCCCTAAGCTCGTACGAGTCATAGAGCGTAGTCCCACCGTTCCACGGGCTCAACTTCCAAATAGGCCGAGTACCATAAGAGAGACGCGATGAGGTTTTCTGGCTTGATAGGTTTTCTTCCATTGTGATGTTTTGATGAGACGAAAGTGTCGGTAGCACTCGGTAATTGAAGTGTGGGGTTTGATTATTATGGGGGAGAGAATGCGCTTAGTTGCGTAGTTGAGTACATTATTCATATTTTTTGCAATAAAGTACTAAATATACTTTGGTTTCTAAGTCATTTTGGTGTCTCTGGCATGGTTGTTAAAATATATTAAGGTGTCATGATATTTTCAGAGCAAGATTAAAAAAAGCCATAGTTCTTAAGGCTCAGTTTGGTTCGAGGCAAACTAGATGCAATTGCAACAGTTTGCATTTTTAACCGATTGTAGGTGTTTGGTTCAACTTAAATTCAAGGGGAATTAGTTGTAAGTGTTTGGTTCGTTGCAAATGCAAGTCAACTGCAATCTTGACCACTTACATGTGTTTGGTTCGTTTTTGTAAAACAACTACTAACAGTTTGCAGGTGTTTGTTTCAATGTTAATTATCCAATGCAAAAACAAGGACTTTGCATTTGGTGTAAAAATGACTCATTTTCTTTGCATTCTGTTGCAGCCAAAAATCTCTGCAACAAGATGCAACTTTCTAACTCTTCTCTTCTCCATGACAAAAAAATCAATAATTACTCATGGATAAAAAAAATTATAGCTTATCACTTGCAGTTTTTCACTAATTCTCAAGCACTTCTAAATTCATCTGATAAATATTTCTTATTTTCTTCCAAATTGTCATATCTTTACAACAACAAAACACCTAAAGTTCATGTACATTTTTTTTCTCTCAAACCATTAATGGTGATTACCTCAATCTCCCTCTACTCCGCATTTACTTTCTCTATCAAAACCAATGCCAAAACAAGACCCAAATCGAAATTGTTTCTTGTTTGTCGACATCAAAATTGTGCAATTCACATTGCTAGCCTCAAGATCATCACCATTAAAACATCTCTCTCTCTTTATCTTCGGGCGTTCCCCGATTGATTGTGTTATATGATTCATGTATGTGATTGTTACCCAATTGATTTGTTTATATGATTCATGTATGTGATGGTTTAGTCACATATTAATGAAAATGCTTCTAACCAAACATTAACATTTGTTTCTACTCCACTAGCATTACTTTAAACCAAACATATGTTAATAAGTTGCATTGTATTACTTGCAATACATTGTAACTACAATTCCTTTGTGTTACATTGCAACCAATGTTTTGCAATGCAAGTCATGTGCAAATGCAAGGAAATACTATTGCAGGTAAATGGTTGAAATGCACTTGCAAAATGTTACTTTTTCAGCTCATGATTTGCATTGCAACACATTTGCAAATGCATCTAGTTTGACTCGAACCAAACTGAGTCTAAGTATTTAACTTCGGATTACAAAATTTTGAGTTTCACGGTCGAAATTTGAGGAAACTCTAGTTGTGTTTGTTGTAGAGAAGTAATGCATCATAAGAAATTACGTAGTCTCTTGAGGAAATTAACGCGTAAAAGTTGCTTTGGAAAAATTACATTTATGGTCGTGAAATATCATTTGTACATTTAAAAATGCGAGGAAACATGGATTTGATCGTCTACTAATATTGTTTTTTATGTGATAAAGATTAACGTAGAAGATATTTAGTTGTTTGCTTACCTTAGGCGGATTCTTTTTCTTTAATTTTTTTAATATTTAGTTGTTTGCTTACCCAAGCTAATGTTTTAATGTTTCGAACCCCACTATCAGCCCCCCGGACGTGTGAATAGATACTAGTTTTGGTGGCTTTGTTTTGGCCTGATTAAGCTTCACTCTTGTTACACATAACTTTGTTTTGGTAGATTATTATTGAGTAAACATGGCTTTCAATTTGGCCCAGAAACCTATCATTATTATCATAATGTAATGTGACTAAACCCCCTACCTAATAATAATAATAATTCCCTGATTTTTGCGTAGATATTTAATTTTGTTTGTTTGGTTGTAATAATAAAAGCATAATAATAGTAGTAGTGGGGTTGTAGATCTAAATTTGGGGTATTTAAAGAACAGGTCTCTCCCCTCCGATATTATTGTAATAAAGAACAAGTCTCTCCCTCCTTATTTTGAGATCTACTGTTCTTCCTTGTTTCATTTGTGTCCTAGAGAGAGAGAGAAGCAGAAGTGGGTGCAACTCAAAAGGTATTTTTGGATTGAGTTTTAGTTTGATCATGAATTGTATATATTGCTTCATTTGGGATTTAGGATCTGATAGGGCTGTTGATTTTAATGATCCCAGTTTTAGTAAAATGGGTATTCTTTGTTTCAAGGATTGGTTCCTTTAGATCTGTAGCTCCATGAGTTATCATGCTAATGTATAATGCTGCTAGGGCTGTCTTTCGTATTCATACACACAGATCTAGTACTCCTTCCACTTTACTGTATTGCCAATTATTCACAATATGCTTAAGTCAAGAATTACTGTTTTAGGATTTATGTATAGAAATTTTGGTTGTTTACTCTTTCAGGTTAAAATGGTGAAGATCTGCTGTCTTGGAGCTGGGTACGTTGGGGGGCCTACTATGGCCATGATTGCTCTGAAATGCCCAGACATTGAAGTGGTTGTCGTTGATATCTCTGTAGCCCGAATCGCAGCCTGGAACAGTGACCAATTACCCATTTATGAGCCTGGCCTTGACGACGTGGTCAAGCAGTGCAAGGGGAAGAATCTCTTCTTTAGCACTGACCTAGAGAAACACGTATCAGAGGCCGATATAATCTTTGTTTCTGTCAATACTCCTACTAAGACTCGTGGTCTTGGAGCAGGCAAAGCTGCTGATCTTACTTACTGGGAGAGCGCTGCTCGTATGATTGCTGATGTTTCCAAGTCTGACAAGATCGTGGTTGAGAAGTCTACAGTGCCCGTGAAAACCGCAGAGGCAATTGAAAAGATTCTCACCCACAACAGCAAAGGCATCAACTTTCAGATTCTCTCGAACCCGGAGTTTCTCGCCGAGGGGACCGCTATTGAAGATCTCTTACAGCCTGACCGTGTTCTCATTGGAGGCCGGGAGACCCCTGAAGGTCAAAAGGCAATACAAACACTGAAAAGTGTTTATGCCCATTGGGTTCCTGAAGACAGAATCTTAACCACTAACCTCTGGTCTGCTGAACTTTCGAAGCTTGCAGCCAATGCCTTTTTGGCTCAGAGGATCTCGTCAGTCAATGCCATGTCAGCGCTTTGTGAAGCGACTGGGGCAGATGTTGCTGAAGTGGCTTATGCCGTGGGAAAGGATACGAGGATTGGGCCTAAGTTTCTCAACTCAAGTGTTGGGTTTGGAGGTTCCTGTTTTCAGAAGGATATCCTCAATCTCGTGTATATTTGCGAGTGCAATGGTCTCCCTGAGGTTGCAAACTACTGGAAGCAAGTCATCAAGATCAACGATTATCAGAAGAACAGATTTGTAAACCGGGTTGTTTCATCCATGTTCAACACAGTTTCTGGTAAGAAGATAGCTGTTCTCGGATTTGCCTTCAAGAAGGACACTGGTGACACACGTGAGACACCTGCAATTGACGTATGCAAGGGTCTTTTGGGTGACAAAGCTCGTGTGAGCATCTATGACCCGCAGGTGACCGAGGATCAAATCCAGAGGGATCTTTCCATGAACAAGTTTGATTGGGATCATCCCATTCATCTCCAACCCATGAGCCCCACTACTGTGAAGCAAGTGAGTGTGGTTTGGGATGCTTACGAGGCCACAAAGGATGCCCACGGCATTTGTATCTTGACCGAGTGGGATGAGTTCAAGACACTCGACTACCAGAGGATTTACGATAACATGCAGAAACCCGCTTTTGTTTTTGATGGGAGAAACGTTGTGAGCATGGAAAAGCTGAGGGAGATTGGATTCATCGTGTATTCCATCGGTAAGCCTCTTGATTCATGGCTCAAGGATATGCCTGCTGTGGCATAATAGCGAAGGAAGACAACATAGTTGAAACGGCATTTTATTCTTTATTATCTTTTGTATCGTTTTTAGACTTGGGTGTCTCATGGTCTTTTTTGTTACTTTTCTGCATAATAGTTGGGATCTGCCTACCTTCAATCTGTTGGTTGAGGTAAGGAGGTTCATTGCTTTTGATTTTACAATGTATTTCATGATATAGTAGTGTTGTTGCCTTGATGTGATCTTAAATTGGGTATATCCGTATATGTTATTAAATGAATCCTATGGAAATTTTTTCCCTCCCCCAAAAGCTATAGTTTCTCTATTGTATTTGCTTCGAAGTTATTTTCCCTCCCCCAAAAAGCTATAGTTTCTCTATTGTATTTGCTTGTAAGTTCTTTTCCCTCTCCCAGTTGCTCTTAGTTGAGGCTTTTGGTTTTCTTGTATAGAAAGAAAACTATGTTTGGCAGTGTTTTCTAGTTTTGCTCATTTAGGATGAATCACTACTTTGAGAAATCTGAATTTCTGAGGTCAATCTTTGTTAGATAATTTACAAACATGATGGCAGAGCAAAAAAAAAACTGAGAATTTGGAGTCAAGCTAGTTATACACAGGTGAAATACTCTTATTTTTCTGACTGGTTTGCGGTGGACTATGTTCATGAAAAGGCTTTACAAATATGATCATAAGAGCGTGGATGCCATTTTCGTTGGTTGAGAGTAGAACTGCTCTGAGAAAGTTGACAGGACAAACTCCACTACAAATAATTCTCGCTTGACTGGTGTCTGGCAGTACATTAGTGTCAGGCTTACGATCCAATATCTTGAAGTTCAAGTCTTAGGTTTCAGGCTTTCAGTTATGTGGTGTAATTGTGGATGCTTTTAATACACATTAATATGGCAGACAATTAAATCCTGAAAAGGCAGGGGGACTCTGCAGACGTGGACCACACATCGAACAAGTGCAGGTGATGATTATGATATGTATCTTTCACACACATGTGAGTGGTTGTGGTCTCATAACTAACACATTGCAAACAATTATTTCATTTTTCTCACTGCTTAATCACTTGTTGGTACTTGGTAGCATCCACTATGAAATGTTTCATTATGTTCCTTCGTCTTGAATGTTTTGTATACGCCTTATGATGAACTATAACACTACCAGACAGCTTAATCTCACTAAATAAGCATAATACCACTGTCTCTGACTTTCTGCAGTCACAGAATTAAGTTTTTATTTGATTCTCGCTTTTCAGAGAAAGAACATCATTCTGTTTAGTCAAAAATGCAAAGAAACAGCAAATTCCTGACTTTTTCTGTCAAAACTCAGTGAGATCAACATATAATGATATTTATGCCCTAAGCAGTTCACACAAACAAATTCTAAGCATCTTCGGCATCATACTGATACAAGGGACAACACCTGCCAAACTTGGATTTTTCTTAGTGATTTTTTAAGTGAAGAAGAAGCTTATATACCACTAATAATTTGAACTGAAATAAATTTATTTTTGTATCTCGAGCGTGTAAATACAGGTCACTTGTGTTGGTCAGAGAACAAATCTTTTGTTATTTGTAAAAGACATTGACTTATGTTGGGAGGAATCTCTTACTACAAAAATAGGTGGAAGAGGAGCAAATGTGGATATAAATCCAGTCAAAAACAATAGAATTCCTTGAGGATTTTGGGCATCTCACTTTTGCGCAAGATCACAGCAATGCTGCATCATGGTTTGGGTTGGATTAAAACATAGTGGGAAAAAAAGCTAAAACTATGACCTTTGGAAGAACTGAAAGCTCATAAACTGATGCAATGCAAGTTGCCAATGCATTATTTAGAGAAACATTACTTACACCTTTGATGAATATTGCAGACTTGCAGGTTGCATGAATATATTCCTTTGCAGGATTTAAAGTTTGTCATTTGGGGTCAAAGAAAAAGCTAAGGGCAATGCAACTTGACATAGGGCTTTATCATACTTATTATGTATTTTATCCTATAAATTGATGTTTCAAGATAAACAGATATAGGCATCCAAGTGAAGGTCTAACTGTAGGAGGTGTGGAGACTTGAGAGGAAAGGACGGTCTTACATGAAGATGAGAGTGTAGTTTGGTAGCCAAGGATGACTTGCCTATATCCTCCCAAACGTGGATGGAGATACTAGCATGTCTTAGAGAGCCATAAGTGGTTTATAGGCAGCGTCCTTGACTAACTTGACTGCTTCTTATTTCTCATGCTAGACCTTTTTTTCTTGTGTTCACCTAGTGAGCGGTAAGCGGTAAGCGGTGAGCAGTGAAATAGAAACTTGACCTTGGCTCTATGTTTGCTATTGAACTTTTTTAGGATCACCAACCAGGTTTGTTTTGTGAGAAAATACTCCAAGTGAGTCGTTTGCAAGCAGCATCTTTTGGTAAACCATACCAAAAGATATTGGCCTACCAAACACTCCCTAAACCTTCTAAGAAGAATCTCTCTTTCCTCCTGTAGTTTTAAAAGTCCAAAACAGCTCAACGTTTAAAAGTCCCTAAACAATAACGACCATTTCGATGTCCCTTAATCATCATTTCGGATAAAACGTCTCCAATTGTTTGATCAAAGTCCCCAAAGAATTGAAACTCACAATGGGGTGTTGTGTGAGCAAAAACGGGGATTCAAGAGCAAGTCGAGTCTCCAGATGGAAATCAACTGGAATTGTTTCTCTCAGAGACTGCAAATTGAAGGTCTATTAATTTCATTTGTAGCTTATGATTTTGGTAGAAACATGTTTTTTTCTTTTTTATATAAAAGTTTCGGATCGTAATTGTATTTGAAATACTGATTAGCTTTAGTTTCAGTTCCTAGAGAAATAAATGCCAATTTTGTTACTTGTTTATGTGAGTTTCGAGGAAATAATGAAATATTTCGTAAGAAATACGATCCGACTATTGTGAATTTCGACGAGTTATCTATCAAGGGTGTCTATAAATGTTTTTGAGCGATACCTGTGTCTATGACACAAATGAAATGATTATCCCTCATCCCAAACAATTACTAAATACGCCTATGACCCATTTATTATACTTGCAAAATATTACTTCGGAACCTTAAGTACATTCGACACTACACTTAAAGGAAATGCTTTAATGAAGATAAACTTGATAGTTTGAATTTTTATTTCTCTAAAGGACAACTAGCTATATTTATAGGATGAATTTTCAGTTTCGCCAAATGGTATTGAGAAGGTGATTTTTTTTGCTTCACCTTATGAAATGAGTCAAAACATATCATTTGCTATAAAAACTAGAAACAAAAATATATATGAAAATGATAAAACCAAGAAACTCTAAATGATTTTCAAGTCGCTGACGAAATTGGCGTTATATGACAAAAATTATTTTAGGGAATAATTGAGTAATATTCAAGTGGGAGAGAATCATACGTTTTCGGAGAAGTACGGAGATAATTAAGAAACAAGGTGGCAGAAAATCGCGGGGTTAAGTTTGAAATCATCCTTAGTATCTTGAGGGATTGATGTGAGTGTTGAGAAGGTTACCTTGCTTAATTGACTAATGTTCTTTCATTTACATGACCGTGGGGTCTATAGACGTTCTTTTGAATGTTTCAAAAACTGCAAAAGCACAATGGTTGTTTCTTGATGTAATTAAGGACTGCGGTTCATATCATAGCCACTATCACTTTGCATCCTGCTCCATAATATGGACACACTTATTATTGCAGTGTATATGCATCCACATGATTAATGTAATACGCATACATTTAGAATATTCCCAAGAATTTGTTAATGCGTAGATGTCTACTCTTGACTGAAAGACAAAAAACATAAAAAAATATAAAAATAAAATAAAATAAAATAAAATAAAGAACCTGGTGATAAATTTATGCATTATATGATCTAGAATATGTTATGAAATTATACATCTGTTTCAGGAAATGTTCAGTTACATATCTTTTGCATTGTATTCTCATTATACAATTATATATTCTATGCTTAGTTCTTGTTATTCTTCTCGAGCGACCTTAACTTCTTATATCTAATAAGTGAGTTTTTGGAGCTCTTTAGGGGAAACTATGTAAACACAACTCTAGATGGAAATCGTCAAAGAAGTATGAAACTGTTGCTAACCATTTATGTGCCTGAAAAAAAGTAACCTATTTGTGGTTGTAATGCTGATAATGAATGTGAAGTGGCTAGTTGTTGTGGTGATTCTGGTCGATTTGGCATTGTAATGATGGTAGTCTTAGGGAAAATGATGGTGTTGGTGACAGTAGAATTAGAGTTGTTGGGCGGTTGACCAACTATACAGTTCATACCTTTGCACTCTCTACCTATGGAAAAGAGGAAACTATACAAATTAGAACCACCCGTAACCTGGGGCATCTTTTTCACTAATACGCTCTTTTAGATAACACATCTATGTTTTTGTATAGTGAAGAAAATGATTGAAATCATAAGATACATTATTGTGTACATCAGTATCCTTAATATATAGTTTCTTAAATAATTAGTATCTGCTTGATCTAGTTTCAGTTCTCTGATACATGTAAAAAATTAGGGAAAAAAGAGAATAAAAGATCATTGTATAGGTGATCTTTCTGCAACATCTAGGTACTAAGGAACTTAGGAATTCTTATCGCTCAAGGTTTTTTCTTTTCAGCTTGGAAAATGACATTTTGTTTTGTTTTGGTTCATGTGTTTTATTCATATACTGAGTTACTGACTTCTAAAGTTTGAAACAGATCTTTCCTAATGAAGTTCTTGACCTGGACAGATCAGTGCGCACTATTGATTTAACACACAATAAAATAGGTAATTCTTCCTTACAATCTCTCTCTTAATATGTAGTTAGCCAAGTCTATTGCGTTGAAGGAACTGCATGTAAGGATAAAAGTATCCATTATATTCTTGGTTCTTTGTGGTGCATGGGTAAGAAATTTCAAGCAACATGTTTGAGGACCTCTTAAATGTGTGTTTTTCTTAAATTCAAAATCCTTGTACAGTCTACAGCTTGCACAAACTTTGAAAACACGGTCAGATTGATGTGTCTTTTGGAGGTTCTGTCATTGTCGACGTGGCCTTCTAATTGTGAATGTGGTTGCTTCACATCGTGTCTTCGTTGGCCCTCATGCTACGCTGGGCTACAGTATGCGATTAGTCTTGCGATGTTGTGGCCAATTCTAATTCGCCGCAATAGTGGTCATTTACAGAAACCTAATTAGCAATCAAATTATGCTCACTTGGGGAGTTCTCCCCATCATCAGGGAGATCTAGGATTTGTTACCAAGATTATCTATTTTGCAGATTAAGTTAATGGAGGTGCTCGTAGCGCTGACTTATATTATGGCTCGAAGCCCTTTATTTTTAATAAAAATACTTTTTAATTTAATATGCATATTCTGTTTGATCAAATCAACTTTTTTGTCTTTTTATTTTTGATTGCCCATTTTCAGTTGTAGTCCTCTCATATAGCTGATGCTTTATTTGTAGTTGATATTCCTATGGAGATCAGCAAGTTTATTAACATGCAGCGCCTGGTAACTACATTTTTTTTTTTAGTTTTTTGGGCATCTTTCATCTCTAATTTGACATGGATATAAGAAGGGAAGCATGGAGAACGCAGCCCTTCTCCGGGGGGTACACATCATCAAGGATCGGTGGGGTTTGTTGGGGACTCCTTGATTTAATGGCGGTCCCCTGATTTAATGGTCAAAAAGGACTCACTCCAACCCCCCCCCCCCCCCCCCCCCCGGCCAATTCTGATTGGCCGTGAAATAAGTTCACTCTTGCGAGTTGTGAGCAAGTGGCTTTCTCTGAAGCCATTTAATTGTCGGTCGGAAATTCTGGAAATGTACCTCTTGCGAATCTGAAATAAGGAGGGGGGTTGCTTTCAATTATTCCCTACTCGTATACATAATCTCGTATTTCGCACATGGAAAACTTCTAGTGGTGGTCTAGAGTGAAAGCTGGGTTTCAATTATGTAATCAAGATAGCAAAGACTTGAGCAACTTATGAGATGTTTCTTTCATTTTCAGGTTTTAGCTGATAATCTCATTGCGCGTCTCCCAGTGAACTTGGGGAAACTTCAGTCTTTGAAAGTTCTCATACTTGATGGAAATCATATTACTACCTTGCCCGATGAATGTAATTTCTTATCTGAAATGTAATTTAGTTCATCATTATATATTTGTAATAGTCTGGAAGTTTGTTAGACATTTTATTGCATTAAATTGTGTTAATGTTACTGGTTGTATCTTTTAACCACATTTATATTTCTTGTGTCTAGTGGGCTTGCTGGTAAGGCTCGAGCGATTATCTATCTCAAGGAATTCATTAACCTCCTTGCCTGAAACTATAGGGAGCTTGCGCAATGTGAGTAAACCTTAGCAATAGGTCTTTAACAATTAGGATTGACAAATGATCTCAAGTTGCATGTATGGACGACATTAGCGAGTAATTTAATTAATATGTGGATGTAGATCTTGGATTTTGATGTAGTTTTAAATAGTTTTGGGCTGAGAATCTGTATTGTTGTCATCATAATGTTGTTTCCTATTCGAGTCCACTTCGTCTCCTAGGAGAAAAATACCTCTTTGTTTTTGAATTAGTGATTTGATTACCAGAAGACTTGTATGTATGCATGTATGTATGCGCGTCAGTGATGGTGATGGTATAGGGGATTGGTCTAACCCATATTTACATTACCAATGTGAATAATTTGTATTGCCATAAAAATTAATTACTTAATAGTTTGTTTCTCACACTTTTTTCTTGCGGTCCCAGTACCAGTAGTGTCTGGGGTCATGACTAAGTGCCTATTCACAGTGTTTTTTTTAACTCCAGTAGCACCCACAAATTCATCAATTTTTTCTTCCCAAACGAAGTGTTGAAACAATGGTCCAGAAGATTGATGTGATGTATGATTGCTGATATCATGTTAGAGGATCATTGATTGGGCATCACGAGGATCATTATATCGTAACATCACCAGAAATTTGCGTAATTCTGGTCTTAACAGCTGTGATCTCATGTTAGAGGATCATTGATTGGGAATATGTGGGCCTTCTGCAGCCCTTGATCTGTTTGCATGAGGAGCAATATTTGAAGCGAGGGATCTCGACCAAATTCTGAATTTGATGCCAGAAGTGAAGGATCTTAACAGAAAGAGGAGGTGACTAGGTTATTAAAAGAGGAAAACATGGTTAGAGCTAGCATGAAAATGGAAGTTCAAAAGCTTATTGTGGTGTAGGAAATTAAATAGAAACATAGATCCTATATCTAATATTAAGAAAGGGCAACAACATATAGCATTTATTCATTTCATTGCAATTAGAGAAAATCTATGGGTCTCTTGAAGATTTAATTGGAGGAGTTTCTGGGGAGGGTGGAGAGAACCCCAAATCTACTCGGTTAAATTCAAGGTTATGCTTGGTACCTCAGCTTTAGGCCTGATGAAGCAGAGGATAGAGATATGGCATATGATGTGTGTGAGGCTCTTAGCTACTACTGTTTCTATGGCACATTCGATTTTGTTAAAGAGGGGTTACCAGGCTAGATTGGGTGAGAGCTTGTGCAAGTTGATTATAGCGAATATTTATCCACCAACTTAAAAAGGGTCTAAAAATAGTCTTATTAGTAAGGGACCGATTCCCAAAATGTTCACCTTTGGGGGATCAATTCCCCCAAAATTAATCCTTGGACGTCTGGAGAATGTTAAGCATGATTCCACCCACCCCTCCTATCTTCTTCCCTTTACCTTTGTTTTCTTTGGGGGTAGGGTAGTAGCTGTTTTTATGTAGTCACCTAGATAACCAAGGTAAATACTGGTAGTCTGCTATATAACCTGATTGCCAAAACAGACACTGAAAACTTATCTTAAGGCAGAAGATATGGTTGGATTTTCTTAGAAGATGAATTTATGGATCCTGCCGTTCTAAACTTGAAGTCAAATTTAGGAGAACTTTAAAAGATGGAAAATAGGCTCTACGTCTCAGATTCTCAGGTTAAGATTGTTTGGTTGCTCAAGAGTATTAGACTTGGAAGATTAACGAGCTGAGCAGCTGAAAAAGACATGAATTTCTTGCGATTTAGGTTTGTGAAACACCACAGGATTCCAGTTTTTGACACATCTTCCACTTTGCAATGACTTATTATGTTTCTTTAGGACTTGATGGTCTTTTTCTCATATTTGTCATCATAGTATCTAAATTGCACCTTTTCCATCATACCAATTGCTATTCACTAATATAGTTTTTTCCAATTTAGTTTCAATCCTGCATGTAATTAGTTTAATATATGTAATTTGAGCTTTGGCTTTAATTTGGAACTGCATGACCTAATGGGGCATATTTTTGACAATGCAGCTATCTCTATTGAATGTGTCCAATAACAAGTTGAATTCCCTTCCAGAATCAATAGGGAGTTGCTTTTCTTTGGAGGAAGTACAAGCTGATGGTACATAATTACTCTCGACTCATATTTATCCACATATTACTGTTTACCTTTGCTTATGTTCGTTAGTATCAAAGTAACATCAAAGTCAATACCTTATCTAGCAGTCAAGGTACTAGTCTTATATTGCACCGTAAGGCATAGAATTTTCATGGATGTCACACAGCCCTAGGCCGGTTTAGATACACTAGTTCTTATGGGACGCTTTCATTGGGGCAAGGTAGTTTGTCCTATCCAAGTCATGTACTTATTTTCCTCTTCTGAATAAATGCGAAAAAGGGTGTTTGATGGTTTAAGAAAGGTAGTAGTATTATTAATTACGAGGAAATGTATTTATTTAGGAGCTAGAGCTCCGTTTTTAGAAGATTTAGCTTGTGATAAGGGACACGAAATATATTGATTTAACTGTAGGTTGCACTGCAAATTTTCAAAAAACAATATGCTCATCGAAGTGGTTTGTTTATTCGAGGTCGATATACTGCGACGAATTATCGGAATTTTTTACAGTGTGACGAATGCATAAGCTCTACGTTCAATTCAAGGAAATCGTAATCAATGACTTGTGATATCGTTTCTTTACAAAAATGTTGTGGGCAGTATTTATTTAAGACAGCTGCCCTGAAATCATTTTTTATAAGCGCTGCCCTGAGACCACACTTACCTTTTCTATATGTTTGCTTCACACTTGGGTCAAACATTATTCGATTGTATTTGAGAGTTAATTCCAATTTGTGTGCCTAAATTGGTAGTTTCATGTTATATATAGTTTAGAATTATAACTCTAATATAAGTATTTGTTGTCATCCTGGTGGGGCTTGATTGTTGATCATAGACACTTAATGGGAGCTAAGAGCTTCATCAAAAATGTTAAAAGGAATATGAAATTATGACAGCTCATCTCATTAGAGTTAAAAAGTGCTTCATGTTTGCCTTCTAGATAATAAAAATTAAAAGTACTTCGTTATCTATTTTGGTATTTGTTTTCTTCCATAATGAGAAGTCTCTGTTAATTGTTTGCAGGCAATTCTATTAAGGATCTCCCCTCGTCAGTTTGCAATCTCATTCACTTAAAGTCTTTGAGCCTAAACAATAATAAAGTGCAAGAGGTATGGTATTATGTTTGAGCATCATCTACCATGTCCACCGTAGCAGCTATAATTAGTAAAATTATCTTAGTATTTCTTTTTGGTGGCCCAGATTGTTATATAGCAAGCTAGATGAGCTTCATAACACGGGGGATTGCAAAAGAATTTTCTTTGATAAAAATGGGCATGGCTTTTGGTGGTCAAATCTTTATAATGCGTGTATTAGTTATAGGTCAACTGTTAAACTTTTTTGAAAATTAATGGACTTGCCATTATGATAGGTTGGAATGAGCTTCTACCCTTTCAATCAGGGAAAAAAAGAAGTAAAGAAAGCATTTCATACGGACAGCTTAGAAATGCTATTAAATACTCTGAGAGATGTCAAGGAAAAGAAGAGTAAAGAGAGCTTAACATGCTGACTGCTTAGAAATGCCATCAGCACCCAAGATATGCCTCATCCTTCATCAGCACCTTAGAATATCACAAAAAAAACTGCATCAGTAGTTGTGACATTCCATGAAGGTGCCTAATATTTTGGAAGCAGTGTTAGATATTCCAAATTAACACTTGTTGCTCACGAAAATGATTCCCTAGGCCCACCTCATTATCAGCAAGACATTGTGAAACATCATCACAAGTGTTTTCTCAGTGAGTGCTTTACACCACGTTGAAAGCACCAACTTGCTCCAACTAACACATGGAGGTCTTGAGAGTTGAGTACCATGTGGAAGCCCACATATTCGTATCAAATTATGCGTCGCATGTCAATTGGTGTCAAAGCTTATAGTGAGAAGTGAGAAAGCTAGCATATTCCTTAGAGAGCACAAACTTTTTGTTTAGTCTCTATGCTGTTCTCTTTGGAGGTTAAAGTTTTAGGGTTTCCATTGAGTAAGCCCATTGAGATAGGTAACTCAGTGCTGGCAGGAACTGAACCCTGGTATGTGGTTCTTTTCTACAGACTTTACTAGCTGGATATGCTGATTCCTGCATTTAGTTAATTTCTCTTCTGTAGAGCTCTGACGTTTCATCCGGCTGTAGACTTGGTCTATCTTCTTCTTTGATTTGCCTACTTTGGCTTCTAATTGTCAGTTCTTCTACTAAAATACAAGATGAATATATATTAGGTTCTCTTGAAAATTCTATATTGTCTTGAGAAACCAAAATAGCCTTTAGAATCATATCTATTTCTGTCAATATTTGAAGTTGCAATATGATAGATTAGCATCTTTCTGGACAGATACCTCAAAATATTTTGAAAGACTGCAAAGTTCTGCATAATATTTCTCTTCACGACAACCCCATTTCGATGGACCAGTTCCAACAAGTAAGCTTCAGTTCATTTTGAATTATGCTTCAAATGTCTACCAGATTTTCAGACTTCTCGAAGTTATGTGCGTCTCCCTCACTAATATTAGACAATTCTCTGTTGCAGATGGAAGGATACCAAGCTTTTGAAGCAAGACGGAAAAAGAAGTTTGACAAGCAGATTGACTCTAACGTGTTGATCAGTTCTAAGGGTCTCGACGAGGGTCTTGATTTGTGATATATAATAGTGCTTTTATAGGGAGAGTAGGCTCTATAGTCAGTGATCTCTTTAGGGTATTTTATTGATCCTGAATATTACGAAATTCTGGTATATCAACTTAAAATCTATGATACCTGGATACTTTTACATGCTTGGATTGGAATACCCATGTACATGCAGAACATTACTTACACCAAGAGGCTATAATTCTATGAAAAACGATTTCCTTTTATTTTTGATTGTGAAGTGTACATTTTGTCGGTTTCTTTTAACTAATATAACTATTATGAATCAAACATGATAAGGGAGCATGTTTTGAATGGCCAATGCACCTTTGTGACTTGTAAGGGGCACACGGAAGTACTCTAGGAGGGAAAGCAATCGGCCATGCTGCTGCTAGCCTTAAGTCAAACTAGTCGTTGGCTAATGACTAGTTTCACTTGAACACTAGTTTTTTTTTTTTTCTTTCTAGGCAAGCCCGTAATCCTGAGTTTCTCTTGAACACTAATTTGAAGCAAGGTCTTTTTTATTTATTTTAAATTTGAATTAATCCAAAAATATATATTTACGACCCAATTAATTCAAATATAATCCCTTCAAACTTTTACTTGTAGAAAATCCAAATTTTCTAAAAAAAATTCCGAACAATTAGGGATTAATCTTTACTAATCTTGTTTTAGTCTCAAGATTATGTTAGGTTACGGCTCAAAAACATGGGAAATCGTTTGAACGAGTAATGAAGTTGTTCGAACGAAAAAGTTTACGTTGAAGTCGTTCGAACGAGACTTAAGTCGTTCGAACGAAAAACTCTCTGTTTGTTTGTTTCTAAGTTTGTTCTGAAATTGGATTTATTCCAAAGCGATGATTTATCTCGTGATGCGTACTTCGGAGATGACCTAATAGAAAGTCTATAAATATAGACTGTAAATTAAAGTCCTTTGTATAGGAAAACGAGTTAGAGAGAGAAAAATGAGAAATCTAGAGTTATACTCTAGAAAGATTTTTTGTGTTTTCTTTCTAGGGTTTCTTACTGAGGATTATCTGTAAGAGTAGAGGTGAGGTTGAGTGATCTCTAGAACTTATTGTAACCCTAAGTAATAATATATTCGTTGTGCTTGTCGAGGGTGGTTTTGATCCTTTGGGGTTTTCACCTAATTTAAACCTTGTGTATGTATTTTATTGTTTTTGATTGAATTCTCCGTTGTTAGAGTTAGATCTTAAGTTCTTACTATTTGTATTGTGCTTCTGCGTTGCGATTTGCCCCCTCGGTTTTCCCAATAGATTAATCCGCATTGATTTTTTTGGCTAAATCTCATATAAATTCAGAATTAATAAGGATTAAGACGAGATTAATCGAGATTAATCTTGCGCCTATTGCTGATTTAAATGAGATTCCACTACTTAGAACTGGTAGAACTGAGGGTAGTTGTTGAAGAAGTACTAAGTTTACTCATGTTACACAAGATAATAATCATGGTTTTCGACATGGTCCTAATTGTAGGCATCATCAAGGACTCAATCGTTCTTCATTACATCGTAACTCAGATGTTGGTTCACTTAGTAAAGACTTTAGTGGCATGTTATGAGATATAGCCAACGTCTTACCCATTTGATCAGAGCTACGACGAGCGAAATGACTCACAAGGATCTTTATTTGGATCTTCAAATTCATATCACCAAACATCCGACTATGGTTATGGGTATGATCATGTACACCGTCATGGATATGGGTATTCGCTCGAGCATCTATACGATGTTTCTAACCTTAGATAAGATATGAGAGGTTCCAAAGAAACATATCAGTATTGGGTTGTCCGCGCCCGAAACTCTTCAGTACGTTCCACAAGTAGTGTACGAAGAATATATACGTGCTCAATATGTTTCTCACATTGAAGATCAAGATAGGGCAAATATTCATGAACAAGGAAGACACTCAAATTATTATTAACTTTTCAACTTGTATGAAAAATAATTTTAATCGTAATGAGTATGTTAAGTCAATCAATTTTATTATTTTCTTATAAAGATCATTAAATGTTATAATTTATTATTTTGTATTAACCTACAATTAATTTTTGACTAATTACAATTAAATACAATTAAACTCGACTAAATGCAATTAATATTACGTTTAATTCAAGCAAAATTGAAGAAATAAATAAACCAATAATATCTGATCTTTACCAATAAATCGAAGATTAATCCTTTTACAAAATAGGAGATTAATACCTAGATCCTGATTAAAAAAAACCTTGTTTTGAAGTGTTTGAAACAGTTAAACACTCTTCTAACTTGTTCTACCTCCACTTCAACCTATTTCCCCTCTATCTCATTTGCAATCTCACAATTTTCACCATGGCTCTATAACTCCCACTTCAACTCTCAGTTCAGTAACTCCCAACCTCAATATTTTGATTCTCTAATGCAATCTTAGTTTTGTACGCAACAAATGCAAGAGAACGGGCTTGTGGGGAACTTATTCGCTCAACCACCTCCTAATAATGTCTACAAAGACATGGGGGCAATTTTTAGTTGAGGTTCCTTATTTTTAAAAAGTCTCTTTAAAACATACAAAAAATATTAGAGAGAAGAAAGAAAAAAAGAGATTGAGAGAGATAAAAAAGAAGATGACGGACAAACATTTTTTTAACATATTTAACCGTTAACTACGTCTGCCTATTGTAAGACCTTCCTTATAGTGGTTTGATAATAATAAATGGGCAAATTAGCTTTTAAACCTACATAATGACCACAAATTGGTCTAACCCCATATGATTGCCATTTTTAGCTTTTGGACCCTAAAATACCCCGGAGCTGTTAGCTTTTGTTAAAATACCAAAATTACATTTTTCATTATGTTTAAGCGTTAATAAGAAAATCTACGTAGACACTAAGAAAATCCACGTGAATATTTCTTTTCTACGTGGATTAAGCGGGAACTCCATCAACATCATCAACATTCATACTTCGGCTGAAACTAAAGTTACGAAAATTACGAATCAAAACTAAATGAAAACAGAAAGGGAAATCCATTAACAAGTAACAACATGATCAACATCATCATCATCACAAAAAATCCAAAAAGAAATCCCAAAAAAATATTTTTCAACAAACCCAAAAACTTGTGCTTCTTCCAAAAAATTCTTGCCTTAAAACTTTAAAAAACTAACTAATAGAACATCCTCCTCTCCTGACGGAGAGGTTCATCGTCTTCATCGTTACTCTCATCACCACCATCATCATCTTCCTCACCACCACCACCCTCTAACAACTCACGGTCATCCTCATTGTTGAAGTACTCTTCGAGACATTCGTCTGAGGTGTCGTCGCTGTACTCAGATGGTCGTGGGTTCCCTTCTTCATCACTATCACTGTAGTTGGATGTTGGGGGTATTAGTGGAATAAAATTAGACATTGTTGAGACTTGAGACTTGTGTGAGAGAGAGAGATAGAAAGGGAGAGAAAAAAAGAAAGAAATGATGGAGGGAGATGGAGAAGTTGGAGTTTTGGACTTAGGGTTATTCAAGTTCAAGTTTTGAAAATGACAGGGAGTTGAATGTCAATCGATGCGTCTCTCCCTCCAGTTCCCCACGTAACCACTCTAGCTTTAGCCATAATTACACTATTTTTGTGATTTTGCTTTTAGACCCTCTGTGTTTAAAGTATGTTAACTTTTAGACCCTACACGTTTGGAGTATGTGAGACGCACAAGGTAATTTAGGGCATATAAAACACAACTCGATTGCCAATTGTAATTGAGGGATTGTTGGATTAAGGCAAAAAGGAAGGTCATTACTGTAATGGCTTATTCTGCATCTCAGACTCATGCTTCATCTTCAGCCAGCATACAACCACTCGACCTCCTCAGCATACACGAAGCACTACTGAAGACATATTACAATTACAGAGTTCTAGTCATCACTTTCGACCTCTACATCAACAAGTCGAGTTAAGCAAACGTACAATCATCAATAAAGCTGTTACTAAGTAACAAAGATCAGAACGTTACACAATCTGGTCAAAGAATATCAAACATATATTGTAACGTCCATCATAAAGGATAATAATGATCGCCAAATGGTCATATTATGAGACCTATAAATAGAACCAGAGAATCCGAAGATAGGACACAAAACAACAGAGAAATACTCACTCAAACTATACACAAAATCCTTAGAGCTTCTCTTATAATATATAGCAGCCATCAATAAACTACTATCGTGGTTTTTAACCTATTCAAAGGTTTTCCAGGCTAAGCTTAGTGTTATTATATTCCATTATTCATCTAAGAAGCTCTAAATATCCTTTGTGTAAAGGCTAAGTTTGAGATACAAAATTAGGCTATTACATTTGGCTTCGTCTGTGGGAACGAAGTTCTCAAACTCATTATCTCATAAAATAGCTAATTATTTCCATACGAGATGACACCTCAAGAGCAAAGTATGCCAATTACTCCAGGAGACGCAAACGCCGAACTGGCAAAGTTACATGTTAATCTTAACTCGGAAACCAAAAGGTAAGCTGCTCTGGAACAGTAATTAGTAGGCGCCCAGGAAGTGCTAAAGGTTCTACAAAGTCAACAGGTCGCAACCCAGAAGAACAAAGGTGTAATGCTAGTTATTTTGTGGGTTTCCGTTCTCGACAGGATATGACTTCACGTGAGCAATCTGGGAGGAGAGGATCGATCTAAGCATAAATAACATGGGGACGAGCCCGTTATGCTATAAAAAGTCCACCAAGAAGTTGATGGCGGTCTCGTTGGAGTTAGACAAGAAGAGCCTCCCAGAGGAAAAGTTTGAATGCCCGTTTTTAAGTGACTCAGTGAAAGAAGTGGCGACCACATTCCTCGTGAAGGACGAATCCCGCGACCAACCATCACAGCTCGTCAGTACGTAACCAATGATCATGTTAACAAATGCATCAAAGAGTTGTTTGATGCTCAAAACTAGACCACTAAAGGGATCCACAACAAATTACAGAAGAGCCTGACCGCATAAGAGCTATTGGATGGCGAACTTCCCACTAGTTTCCATATTCTAAAAATCCAAAAATACAAGGGGGCTGATCCAGTGGAGTACGTCCAAGAGTTTCAGGATGCTCTAGGATTATATTCCACATCTAACGATATTCTATGCCAGTTCTTTCCTACCAGTTTATCAGGCGAACCATTGCGATTTTTCCACACACTACCCGAAGGGTCTATTACAACTTTTGAGTAGCTGAGAGAACTCTTCGTAAAAAATTACTCATACAACAGAAACAAAGAGGAGAATCTATATTTTCTATTCAGCCTTAAGCAAGTACCAGGAGAGAAGCTCGAGACATTCACTAAGAAATTCCCAGAGTTGGCTCAAAATGTGGATCGGCTTGATCAGAAAATTACTATTTTGGCTTTCACCAATGCTTTACTCGTTGATGGAAGGGTGAAGGAGTATCTCATTCTAAACAAACCTACGACTTTGGAGGACATGATCGAAAAGGTCAACAGATATATCGATCTAGAAAGAATGGTGTCTGATAGACAGAAAACTCAAAAATCAATATTGACAGCTAAAGATCAATCCACAGGCCAAGATTTCAACCGTGTTGTTGATCAGGGAGCAGACAGTAAGCGAACAAAATCTAATAAAGTTTGACCTTAGAAATGTAGTAATATGCCAAAACTCTGACTTCCCAAGATGATTGTAACCATAACCAACATTTATCACATACTTCATAAGGATAAGTTTTTTTGAAATGCACAATATCTCCAACCCATTGAGAACAAACCATATTGCATTCACCACAAAGTCCGACATCATGAGATAAAATACTGCTTTGCTTTACAATGACTGCTGGAATACATTTTTGCAGATGGACAAATGCATGAGTACATCATAGAAGTTGAAAGTTACAAGAACGGGAGTTACAGACTTCCCACAGAAGTTGTACAGGTCGAAGAAATGGTAAAGGAGAAATACCTATACCATATATCTCTCAGCCACTTCATTAAGACTCAGACTATTAACCAATCAAGCAGGAGCAAAATATGACGTGTCAGCCAATGTCACAACTTATCCATGAACGATAAAGAAGCTCGGTTACTTCCCGTATCCAGCTTCTAACGTACAGGGATCTCCTTCTATGACTGTGATGTTCGTCACGTCAACTTTCCTCACCACGATGCCTCGGTGATCATGTTGAAAATGAGAAATGTCGTACTACACACAATGCTGATAGATACTGGTAGTAGTATTAAACTACTCTTTCAAATTAAGATTGATTAGACGGGGCTGGCCGACAAGGTACAGCCCACTGACATTAATATATGTGGGTTCAACGGCTCTAGAGAGGAACGTGTAGGAAAGATCATACTTCATATTACGTCAGGACCAGTAACAGTTGACGATGTATTCTACGTTATCAATATGAAATTCCATTATTTGGGAATAATGGGACATTGTTGGTTACATAATATACGAACTATTCCGTTAACCTGTCATTTGGTGCGCGATTCGAATGGAATGGTGGCATTTACGAAATCAAAGGAAGTCAGAAGTTAGCTCGAGCCTGTGAAAATAATGTTACCATAGTACCAGAACCATCGATACCATATCTCGCATAGTAATTGTAAAAAGCAACAGAAAGCATTACAGAAAACTTTATAGTGAACTCTATAGAAAATCTGCTGCCAAGTGCAGAAATCATAGAATACATCAAAATCAGTGGGGACAAGTGGGGAACATTCATTGGTACTCTTCTGCCCACAGCAGAATGAGATGCTCTTATTCAGTTCCTTAAAAGCAACAGTAATGTAATCGCTTGGACATTTCATGAAATGCCAGGCATCGATCCCAATCTGGTCTGCCATAAGCTTAATTTGAAAGATAAAGATGAAGCCGTTAAACAGAAATAACAAACTTTAGCACCAAGACTCTGAGATAAAGTCAACAAAGAGATCGATAAACTCATTGAAGTTGGTCTTGTCCAGAAAGCCAATTATCCGGAATAGATCTCAAACATATTGTAGAAGTACCGAAGAAAAATGGCAAGATTAGAGTGTGCGTGGATTTCACGGACCTCAACAAACATAATCCAAAAGATAGTTTTCCACTTCCTATCATCAACCATCTGCTCGATTCTACTGCGGGACACGAACTCTTGTCCATGATGGATGTCGCATCAGGGTACAATCAAATACCTCTGCTACCTGACGATAAAGAGAAAATAACTTTTATTACAGAACATGGCCTATATTGCTACAAGGTTATGCCCTTTGGTCTCAAAAATGCTGGAGATACTTATCAAAGGTTGATGACATAGATGTTCAAAGACCATCTCGGAAAAAAAATCAAAGTCTACATTGATGATATGTTATGTAAAAGTCTAAAAAAGGATAACCATATCACAGATTTACACAAAACTTTTGAAATTCTCTGTTTTTACAAAATGAGACTCAATCTCGGCAAGTCCCAGTTCGAGGTCGAGTCAGGTAAATTCTTAGGACATTTGATCAACAAGCAAGGCATAAAAGTTGATCCAGATCGTATTCGTGCACTGTTGTCTATGCCTTCCCCAAAAACAAAGAAAGACGTATAAAAGATAGCAGGTAAGATTACCGCAATAAATCGTTTTGTCTCCAAGTCTTCAGATCGATGTCGATGGTTATTCGACTTATTGCGTGAAGGGACAACAAAAAATAAATCTAAAAAAGATCTTGAGATCGAGTGGACTTCAGAATGTGAAGCAATATTTCAGGAACTTAAACGTTATTTGGGTAAACCACCAGTGATGAGTACACCTAAAGAAGGAGAAGAGCTCACCATATATTTTTCCGTTACCGACGCATCTTTGAGTTCTGTCCGCATTCGACTTGATGAGAAAATAGAAAAACTTGTCTACTTCATTAGCAAAACTCTTACTCTAGTAGAATTCCGGTATGCCAAGATTAAAAAATTACTGTTAGCTCTCATTTACACATTACAAAAGTTAAAACAGTATTTTCAAGCCCACTCAGTTCTAGTAATGACAAATTATCCTTTGCGCAAAATCTGGTCCAAATGCGAGAAATCCAGATGAGTATAACAATGGTCAGTAACTCTGGGAGAACATGATATACATTTCAAACCACGGTATTCTGAAAATAGTCAAGCTAGCAGATTTTCTTGCCGACTTCCCAGTCGAAGATCCTGACTGGGAAGAAGATAGTATAAATATCAATGAAGAACAGTTCGTGGAGAAGTCAGACTGGATAACTCAAAAGGGGTGACATCTTCTAACTGATTATTTTATCGAACCTGCGAGGTCAGGCATCAGAATTGTCCTTATTACGCCTTCTAATGACAGAATTAAAAAAGTAATCAGACTCAACTTTGAAGCTACCAACAATAAAACTGGATATGAGGCATTAATTCATGGACTGGATATGGCTCTTGAGATTGGAGTTTCCGAGTTATCTGTGTACACAGACTATCTACTCATTGTAAACCATTATATAGAGAAATTTAAGAAAAAATGGTAAAATGATTGATTAAGCCGCAGTAATAGCCGATAAAATGAGCAGATTCAAGAAGGCTACCATTAAATATTTACCTCACGGAGATAACAAACATTATGATTCCCTTGCCTATCTAGCAGGAGTACTTGACACAGAAGCCCGATATCTCAAGATTGAAGTAATATCCACTCCCAACATTAGCATCATAAACTCAAATTCTATTAATACTGTGGGAGTTGAAGAAAATGATGGTGATTGAAGATGACCTTTCCTTACATATATCGGACCTTAAAAAAAGTTTGACGTCGAACTCCCTAAAGATCCTACTGAAAGAAGATGCGTGCTTGATAATGCTAAGTGATACGTCGTAACCAATAATTTCCTTTACAAAATTTTGGTCACAGGACCATATCTCGAGTTTTTATTGAACAAAGTGGCTCAAAAATTCTTGTATGAACTTCACGAAGGCACTTGCGGTTCCTATGCAGCAAGACAATCTTTAGCCAATCTAGCTCTTACTCAAGGAGTCTTCTGTCCTAAGATGAAAGCTCAAACCATCGGACATACAAGCAAGTGTGATGCCTGCCAATGACATGCCCCCCAAATTTGAGCTCCTGCTTTGGAACTCCATTCCAGCAATGTTGTTTAGCCTCTCAGAAGATGGGCTCTCAACCATGTAAGAGAATTTCCTGCTGCACCAGACAAGAGGAAACACCTCCTAGTAGCAACAGATTGTTTCACTAAATGGATGGAAACAGTTCCTCTGTGTTGCACACGAGAAGACGAAGTCATCAAGTTTATATGGGAAACCATCATCATTCAGTTTGGCTGCCCCCATCTCATCAGAATCGATAATGAACCTCAGTTCGTCGGCTCCAGAGTCCCTGAGTTCCTCAATCAACACAACATCACCCACTCTCCTTCCAATCTATATTACCCACACGAAAATGGTCAGGCCGAAATTACTAATCGCACTATCGTGAATGTAATCAAAAAGCGCTTGACAAATAAGAAGGGTAATTGGGTCCACGAATTATCATATGCATTATGGGCATATCGCATAACACCTCGGGTATCAACTGGATGCACGCCGTTCTTATTGGCATACGGTACTAAGGCAATAATCCCGACTGAATATCATCACCCATTACGTGACCATACTATGACAGATGAAGAAAATGAATTCAAGTTGGCAAGTAACATGAATTGGATCAAGAAAACTATAGACAAAGTAATCATGAACTTGGGAAGATACCACCAGACTTTATCCCGATCTTATAACAAGCGAGTTTGTCACAAAGAGTTTTAAATTAAAGATCTAGTGCTCCGAGAAGTCCCCAAACACTGAAAAGAAGTTAATGTTGGAAAACTCGCCAAAAATTGGGAAGGTCATTTTATCATTGTTGGAAAAGTGACCTTGGTTCTTATGATCTCGCTACCGAACGTGGGGAACGAGTGCCTAATCCTTGGAAAATGAGGCGATTAAAGTTGTAGTGACCTGTATTTTTTATTTATTATTATTTATTAGTATATTAGTATATTATTCATTTTATGCATATTTCTATCATTTTTGGTATCTGCATATATTCCGCATATTCCTTCTACCCCTTCTGCATCCGTTTGATTCTATTTTGGGAAGGTTTGAAGATAGATTCATTTTTGGTGTTTTCGGTGGTTCGGTGGTTTTTTGGAGGAGGTAGTTGTGTTTTGTATTCGAGGACCCTTGGTTGGGTTAGTGTTGTTAGTGTGTTGTTGGTGGTGTTGTTGTGTTATTTGGGTGTGGTTTGTTCTGTGTTCGGGTGTTCGTGTGGTTCGGAAATCTTTTGGGATTTTCCAGTAGCCGTTTGAACGAGATTAATCTTCGTTCGAACGAGTTGACTGATCTCATGGAATTTGGCCCAAGATCTGCTAGTCGTTCGAACGACTTTTGTGTCCATTCGAACGACTTCTGTATCCTTTTAAAAACTTTATTGTCCATTCGCACGAACCATTTTCGTTCGAACAACAGAGGCACTTCCCTGGAATTTTTGACTTGATATCCTTCTTCGTTCGAACGACTTTCATCTTCGTTCGAACGAGTATGCGGTTGTTTTGTTCCTTTTGGGGTTATTTCATTTCATTCCTCTTTTTCTCAATTCTCTCTCACTCTTTCTCTCCCCAAATCAATCCCCTTTCCAAAATTCATAGCCAATCCGTTCCCTCACTCGCCGATTCTTCGCGGTGATTATCACACTTATCCTTGGTAAGTAATTTTTCTATTCATTTCCATTTTTTTTCTTTCGATTAGGCTTTGGGTTGATTTCTAGGGTTTGGCTTATTGATTGGCTTCCTGGTTTTGTTTGTTAAATTGTTGTCTTGATTGTCTGTTGTAGTTTGTCCTATGTTCTGTTAGCTGTATCGCAGATTCTAAGTTTGGAATTCCTGTTTCGGTTTTGTCAGAACTCGGGATTATTATCAGGCGAGTTTCCCTTTCATTTCTAAATTCTTCTACAAGTTAATAGATGTTGACTAGAGTAGTACTTTGTGTAGAGAGATGCATGTGATCTAGTTAGGGTTTGTTATCATTATTTCTCTGTATAATTGTTAACCTATTTAGTTAGTTATTCTGTAACTTGGTTACTATGGCTTGCAATTGGCGTTGGGTTTTGTTAGAAGCTGCTAGTGTGGTACTTCTAGTAGCTGCATTTCTTGTCTTTGTGTTTCAGTCTTCTAGAGACCGATGTTGATTTATCGTTGTGACGGTTAAGTTATTGTTTCATCTAAGTTTAGATGGTGTAACTGAGTTGCTGTTTGTGTTCGGGTTAGGATTGTTTGCCACGCTCATATGCAGGTGGTCATCCTATGTTTATTTACCGGATTTACGGCTTTTGTAATTTTAATCCTTGGGATCTGTTGCATTTTTTAATCATGCAAAACTCTTTTAACTTAACAAGATCAGATACATAACAAAGCTCTACATCGGTTGACCTCCGATAGGATCACAGGAGTCCTACATCGGGTTAAAATAGTAGGTGAAGAACTGGTTGTGAGCACTATCATACCTTATATACCCATCTGGAAGTGTGGGAAGGTATGAGATAGTATAAATCCGGTGCTAGACTTATCCTTGAGGTTAAAATTCCTTGGAATGAAATACAGTTCGGACGTTGGCTTCGTGGGTTGAAAAGCCTGAAATATTTTGATCAAGTGAGTATCCACTAGCTTGGTCAAGCTTGACAAAAATCATACCCATTGTATCCCCTTAACTGATCAATTTAAATCAAACATGCTAGCGGTTGATCAACCAATATTATAATAGGATTGCAACACGTTTTAAATCATCCAATCATACAACAATAGGACTTTAGTTTATCACTGCATCAGTCGGCATTATGGATAATTATGGGATTATCCCAGTTCATCATATCATATCACTAACATATCATTGCATCATCCCCTCATGTCACAATCCCCCTCCTCTCTTAAATTCGTTATCCAAACTCTGGTTACTTATATATTCTATTCATCTGTTCTTATTACTCTATTACCTGAATCTTGATCACTTATTTTTCTATTCATTTACTTTAAACTTACTCTATCTTATTCACTTCATCCTCTTTATCTGTACCTATTTACTAGTATGTTATTTAGCTTTATTGGGTTTTAGTGAGCCGTGGTTTTGCTCACTCTCGCATTGTTCCCCCTTTCAAAGGTTGAGTAGCTTGAGTTGCTGAGAGCTTCAGCTGTGTTTGGAGCAGCTGTCGCTGCTGATCAGTTTAGTTTAGACTTCTTGTTGTGATCTCAGTATGTGTAGCTATACTTTATTCGATATTGTGTTCACTGTTTTCAGTCTGATATGTATATATATCGTTTGCTTCCGCGTTATTATTTTCTTTCTTATTCTGATGATTATTGCTTAAAGTGAATGACTGAGCTTGACTTTGTCTTTGGCTTGGTTGGTTGATATATCAAACAAGTACTTCTATATACTAATTACATGTCTCAACATCATAGATTACAATTGGGTTCACCCCATCCTAATACAATACATATCCTTTGTTGCTTCCGCCAAACTGATCTTCTATTATATTACAGATCATTTATTGCTTCAGCCAAACTGATCTTCAATTACATTACAGATCGTTTCTTGTATCAAACAAACTAATTTTCTATTACATTACAGATCGTTTGTTGCTTCAGCCAAACTGATCTCCTATTACATTACAGATCATTTGTTGCTTCAGCCAAATTGATCTCCAATTATATTACAGAGCATTTGCTGTTTTAGCCAAACTGATCTTCCATTACATTACAGATTGTTTGTTGCTTCAGCCAAATTGATCCTCTATTACATTATAGATCATTTACCGCTTCAGCCAAACCGATCTTCTATTATCTTAAGCATTTGTTGTATTAGCCAAGCCAACCCTCTACTATACAATAACATGTTTAGTCATTCTATAAAATAGATACCCAACTCATACATCACAATTGGTTCATCACAAGGTTAGTACAACTATATACAGATCATTCTTTTTGTCAACAGTTCTACTTTATTATACTCTATTTACTATATTTTCATTCGTATAATACGTGTAATGCCTTATAGTAATTACTACGCCTCATTAATCACTCGAGCTATCACTTGAAGTGTCACCTGAACTAGAAGGGCGCACAACACTACGTGAACTCTCCCCATAAAGTCCCAGATGCATAAACTCTGGCATCCTCCTAGTTACATTTTTTTCCTTCATCAATCTGACTCTTTGTAAGAACACCAATTTTCACTATCATGAGTTCTAAGGACTTAGATCGTATCAACCGCATTTCACACTGTACATTTTTTGAAACTGGCTTGTCATATACAATTTTGTTTTCCGCCTCCAGTCTTTGTAACTTAGATACAAAAAAAAAGCATTGTCGTCATCTCTCTCTCATACACATCACTTTCCTCACATCTCACCTTGTCAGGAAGAACAAACTTAGCAAGTTATCCTTTCGTCTCCTTCAACATAGCTTCCAGATCTCTGCAACAAACTTCCAGGTCTCCCTTTTCACTCAACGTTGCCTCATTACGACCTTCCAGTATAGACACAAATTCATTCATATTTACCACCAAGCCTGTTAATTCATCTATACGAGCTTTATTTCACTTCCTCTCTAACACTTCTAACTCAAGGTCCAGTGTGACTTTAAAGAGATCAGCCTCCAATTTGGTCTTCACAACACGCAGATCATCATTTTCTGTTCTATACTCCAGCACATCTAAATCCAACGTTTGAATTTTATGCTCTAAAGCACAGATAGTGATCCAATCCTTATTTATTGTTACGTTCTGCTCATTATGGTCTTCTTCTATCTTTTTTAACATCACGTTAGTAACATACTACAAAACTTCAAATTTGTGCGCACGATTGTTTACCTCTTTAAAAGTCGCTCAAACATCAATTCTCTTCGCTTTAAACATGTTTATTTGATATTGCAAGTCTTTTACATTTTTTCCTTCCTTCTCTAACACAGCCAACAATTCTGTAATTTGAGCTTGCACGGATATCAATTCCGCCCCTTGTTGTTTAGTTTGTCCCGAAGTACCTAAAAATTCAACATCCTTTTTTCTTATAACTTCTTTTAATACCTCTATCTTTCTCAGCTCACTAGCTAGTTCAGCCTCTTTCTTTTGCAGTTTATCAGTCAAACGAACTACTGTATTTTGCTCTTTTGATATCTTCACCTTCATTTTTTCTTCTAATTCAGTAGCACTCTTTAGTGCCCCCTGACACAAATTTAGTTCAGCGTCACAGTTAACAAGTTTACTCAGTAATATAATATCTGAGTCATATCGATACATTATTCAATTTATCATCACATGGAGCAGATTTCATTTATCATCCAAAAAATAGTATACAAAGATCTAACACATATGCAGGGTCGGTAAAAAATTGAAATATCCTATTTTCGCTTATTCGAGATACGAGAGGGTTTCCCTTTATCTCTCAAACTCTTTTTATTCTTTACTTGAACATCTATAGGAGCTATAAAGGTCACCACCTCCTGCTGGCATTATTTTCGCCGCGATCGGGGTATCAGACTCTCGACCTCCTCCTCATTCTCTTCTGAAAACAATTCCCTCGATCTAGGAATGTGCTTTTCAACAACAATTTCCTCCTCATCTTTGGCAAAACACATATTTTCTTCCTTTATGTTCTTCACATCAAAATCTTTTTCGTATTCCGTTACGAACTTCCAAAATTCATTCTCTACCCAAACTTTTCTCCAAGTCGGAAATAATTTTTCTCATTCGATCTACCTCATACACATATTACAATTATCTTGTTATCATACAAACATTCAAGGACAACATATTAAAGAGTGTCTATCAAACTTAACAGTTTATGATCATACAGAGTACACTCTCATCGGAGTTAAACGAGCTATATAGTTCGAAGACAAAATACCACAAGTTGGTTAAAGATTTTTGTCGATTTCTACCTCAAATGGAAGATTCAATTTCTTCTCAGCAACTACTGTTGGTTCAGTTGGTGCAACAGATACATTGGTCGGATTAGCGACATCAGCCATAACTTCACCTTCTACCTCTGCAAGAAAGTCTCATCGTATCTACCAGATCGACCTAGCTCTACATAAGCATGAGTCAACCCAAAAGAGTAATAAGATTGGACAAAATAATCTCTTTCTGCCTTTAATGCCTTGCATGATCGTGACATAACATCATCACGCTCAAACAATACTTTATATCGCTCTTCAGAAGCCTTGGCGTCTTCAGCTCTCTACTTTATCTCTAGCTCAAGCTCGGTTTTGAGCTCCCTAATGCGGGCCGTTTGGGTATCAAACCTCAGAGTAAGATCTCCAAACTCCTGGCTCCTCTTATCAATGCACTTCGTTGTCCCCTTCATCAACATCGAGAGCTGCCAATACAAAAACAAGTTCAGAACACAGATCATATTTTAATACAGTAAGTCAAAGATTTCAATACATACTATAAAGTGTGTTCTTAATACACTTCATCAAGCTGCAGCAGATTCATCCCCGCCATCATATAATATTTTTACTCCAGCTCTCTAATTTTGGCTGCAGCCTGGGTATTAGTACGATCACTACCCCCGTCCTCGTGCCATTTTCTTTTTAACAAGTTCTTCTCAGCCTCTGAAGGAGTAACTTCACTCACTTCCTGTCTTTCCTCCACATCTCCGAAAGCAAGTTTTACGATCTCTTGTTCTGCGATCACCACCCCAGTAGTAAGAGTACTCTATGGAGTTGATTTTCTCCACCTCCGAGTAGTCCATTTCATGTTAATATTTTCCGGTACAGGAGACGGAAAACTAGTGACATCATCAACAGTCAAACGGGCTTTCTTCTCAGCCATAACTCAATTTTTGTGAGTTCCCTGAACTTTGGGTACTATAGAATCTACCCTCTTATCCCTCCAAATACCTAGTTCACCAAGTACCTAGTTTAACTCGCCCTGGTTCTGAGCTACGCAATCGAACAAGATAGTATTATCAGGTGCCGATGTCGGATTGAGACCTGGCAAATAAGAAACATAACAATAATTAACAACTCAAATAAATATTGATGGTTGGTCAAAGGGGATAAATGTTACTTACTCAGATTATAGTATTTATGGTTCAAATCAAGCGCTGGTTCATCTGAAACCTGCATACAGTTGCCTCCTACCCATACAAGGTGGTCATTCTATAGCCTACTCGCAGATTTAAAGTCTTTTTTTTTTGCCTAGACGAGTCACTATACAGGTAACCACTATTTTGACCTTTGACATATTTCCATTTATAAAATTTTAATACATCATCAGCTTCGAACTGCTTGGCAGTCCCTTCCTTTCTTTATTTCTCATTCAGAGCCTCGCATACCCTCATCATCTCATACACATTCCCATTCAGTTGGGCAGGGCAACACTGCAATACATTCACGACTCCTTTCTGAAAGAAAGTTAGAGGAATTCTAAGGCCATAAACGACCTGATTTAAATAGCATAAAAACCTATCATTCGGGCCTGCCAACCTAAGGCTATTATAATACGAGATCTTAATATCCTAACTAATCCCTTTATCTCTTTTCTACTTCTCCAAACAAGGGACTTGATAGTATATCGCCTCCTCCCCTTTTCCTGGGACATAGGTCTTAAACCAGCGACCTTGGTCCGTCATATAATTTCCCCATTCTCCCTGTAATTTCTTTTTGTATTTCAAAAATTCCTTTCCTACGTCTAATCCCTCAAGATATATGATAAACAATTTATCTTTCTCTTTTATATCCTCTGTTTCTATAACTTTATCTACTTTACTGGATTCCCCAACTTCTACACCTACAGTCACATCTATATTATCTACAGACTCTTCCATTACATTACACTCGTCCACCCTCCCTAACGATGATGTCTCCTCCGAACTTGAAGATACTATAAATTTACTCATGGGATTTATAGGTTTTGAACGCATATGGACCTACAGATACACAAAATATTTTATCATTATCTCTACGTTACAAGCTACACCCTATAAGAAGTCAAAACAACCCCACCCATATTTCTACCCAGTCAAACACGTTTATTTTCTAATTTTCCAAAAAACAAAAACATAAGCTATTTTTTCAATTTTCCTTCTTCCTCTCCAAAAAAGAATTTTTTCTTTCTACAGTCAGTTCATCTACCCCAAGCTTGTATACTTTACGATATTACAAGCAATTACTCAAACATCGTACATTCTCAACTTTGTTCTCTCTAAATCAAGAGTGATGAATATACAACATTTAATACAGATTACAGCATACAGAAGCATAGCAGAAGAATCTATCACTAACCTGTACTTGAAGAACAACAATCCTCTACCCTAACCAGATGTTCAACAAAAATTGACCGTTCCCGTTGCCTTTCCAAAAGTTTTCTATCACCAGATGAATCCTTCCCTACCAAAACACCCTCAGAACTCAAACGTTTCTTCTCTATGACGATATGGTTTACACCACTTTTTTCTCTCTCAACAATTATAAACAATTTATGAGGGAGAGAGATTCGAGTTTTATACTCTCTCTCAATTTACAAAACGGTGGCTCTTTCAGACACGTGTCAGTCACCCCTACCGTCTCTACAAGCACGTCTTTTTGTCTTACAGTATCATCATGACTTCTGTGATAATGTCTACTGTTATCACGTCTGTCCCTTTTGTCAGCCATTAAAATTTTTTGTCCCTCTTTACCAAAATAGTATACACAACCAATAACCTTACTTTTATACTATACCCAGATCGTACAACATTCCTAAAATAGCTCAATATTCAAAATTCAAAAATATCTATACATTTGCTAAAATCCCACAACTGTCATCCACAATATCTACCACATAAGCAGTTAAAATGAAATACTTTATTCTTATTCCTTTTAGTTCGCAGCATCAACATGCCTCGTTCTACATTTATTAGAGTACCAACATAAAATACTAAAAACACATTACTTGTTCATTTTCGAACTCTCACAATTCAAAATTATAGTCACATATAATTATATTTAAAGCAGTTAGGATGATTTACCATACCACACGATATTATCACCCCCTGCTGCTCTCTCATCTTCTTTCGCAAACTTGTCATGTGCGATCTCTCGAATAGCTTATTTTCGTAAAGTTGCATCCAACAGCAACTCACGAAATGCATCACACCAGAAAAGCGATCAACCTCTGCATGCCTACCTTCATCATCTAACCAGTTACTTTTAACGACCATCTCGGAAGAACGACATCATACGACAAATGACGAAAGTATCATTCACGAAGTTCAACGACCTTGATACGGAACCTACCTTCTACTGCATGACGCACACGCTGCGAGCGCGTCCTCACCATGGTTGCTCACTCTATTTCAACAACAAAATGTTTATGACTGACAATACAAGACATAACAACCACGGCTCACTACCTTATATAGCCAACAGGAAGATCTCTAAAAATTTACATCATCCTAGAGATTTTGTTGAAAGATATATTGTGCAAAATTTTAAAAACACAAGTATTTGCAAAAGCCAGACAATATTATGACAAGTCATACTTTCCATGTTATGCAATATCTTCTCAGATTTTATACGTACAGATATGAAGATTGCAACGTACAACTCCAGCATGTCCAACAGTAGCATCCACAAATAGATATCAATTACTCCTATACAACCAAATATTTTCTAGTCAGTTCGAATCAGTAGTTCACAGACATCCTCTTACCACACAAACTCTTAACATTTTCGAACTTCTTTATTTTTATTTCAACCCTCTATTTCCCAGGCCTTTACAGATATATACACTAAAATCTTTACAGATCGCTTTTCCCAGTCATACCCCATGACAAACTAACGTGCCTCATAACACCTATTTATATACTTCTATTTTCAAATAGAAAGCTACATATATAAGTTTGAAACACTAAATCAAAATCACAGAACGACGACATTTCATTAGCTTGACAAATTTCTTGCATATTACTTTACAAATAACAAGTTCACAAATTACTTTCCAAGTTACATTAAATTACAGGTTGAAGCACTTTTACGCAGTCAACGAAGAAGAAGATGTAAAATTAAAGTAACTTTCAAATTCTGATCCCCTGCCTGAATGGGCCAAGAAATAGTAGAACTGGAAATCATCGAAGACTAGCGGTACCGGTAGAAGGATCTTCAGAGCCAATATCTATGGTCCCTGGAAATAAACCTCCTCCACCACCGTATCTTCCGCCATAGCTACCACCACAGTATCTTCCACCATAGCCACCACCACTCCGCATGCTAGAGACAGACGAAGGGTTTTATTTCTTTGATAAGACCCATTCATTAGCAGGGTACCGACGAGACTCCCTTAGACGAACGCCTGCCACTTCATCTTCAGTTGTAACTGACTCATCGGCCAGCAGCCACAATATATTTAAACGCTCCTCCTCCGATGTCAACAGATAATGAAAGCGCACCATTTGGTAATAGTCATCCCCTGCCTTCATCACCTCTTCATATGACATATGGTGGTATGTAGGGGACATCGGAATTGGCATTGGTAGATGTAAAAGTTGGTGACTAAAATATCTGGCATGCAATTCTTCAATCTTCCTTCAAATCCTGGATTCCCGAGCCTGCTGTCTTGTAGTTACCATACTCTCAATAGTCAAAAATTTTAAGTACAAAAACAAGAAACGCAGAAGAAATAGTTCAGGGAAGAAGACTTGGTTCAGCACACACAACTCAGAGTACTCTTTATACTATGATTAGCATTAAAACTGTCTCTTTAAATTCCCAACGTCAGGAAGATTTCCCAGGAAACTACATTGACTAGAACCATTGGTTATAGAAAACTTAAAAGCCACAAATAGATATTCATGAATAAACATTGGAAATCATTCCCAGGTATTAACTATAGCATTAATAACGCTTCTCAACCGACGCCACTCGTCCACAATATTTCTCGTACTATTGGCTGAGAGGGGGCGGTTGTAGTGGCTTATTTCGTATCTCGAACTCATACTTCATCTTCGACCATCATGCAATCGTCTGACCTCACCAATAGAGCATGTGACACATTTATAGTACAATCAGAATCAAGACAGTAACATCAGGTAACAGATATAGCACGAACTTCTCCAGTAAACACCACTCGCCCATGATGCTTCTCGTACTCTTGGTTGAGAGCCATCTTGTAATGGCCTATTCCGCATCTCGGACTCATACTTCATCTTCGGCCAGCATACGACCACTCGACCTCCTTAACATACAAGAAACACTAACACAAATACATATTACAGTTATAGAGTTTTAGTCATTACTTTCGGCTTCAACATCAACAGGTCGAGTCAAACAAACGTACAATCATTAATGAAGCTGTTACGAAGCTACAAAGATCAGAACGTTACACAATCTGGTTAAAGAATATCAAAAATATATTGTAACGTCCATCATTAAGGATAATAATGGTTGCCAAACGGTCATATTATGAGACCTATAAATAGAATCAGAGAATCTGAAGATAGGACACAGAACAATTGAGAAATACTCACTCAAACTATACACAAAATCCTCAGAGCTTCTCTTATAATATCTAGCAGTCATTAATAAGCTACTATCTTTTTAAATCCTCAAGAGAGGTTCTAGTTTTTAACTTATTCAAAGGTTTTCCACGCTAAGCTTGGTGTTATTATTCTTCCATTATTCATCTAAGAAGCTCTGAATATCCTTAGTGTATAGGCTAAGTTCGAGATACGAAATTAGGCTATTACAATTACAACACAAGGTAAGCAAATTTTATGTACCATTTGAAATCATGTCTGATAAAATTTATGAGATATTTTACCAAATAATTGAGTATGGTGGGGAGTGGGATGAACCATGTAAGAGTGGTAGTTGTTTAGTCTTAACTGTGCCTATAAATATTAGTTTTGTAGAACTGTTGGGGTTAATTGCCACAAGGATAGACGATGAGCATGGTCCAGATAATAATATTCTTGTGGGGGGGGGGTGATTGAGTTGTTATTTATTGTAGATTGTGTTTTGCATGCCGTTAGTAATGATTTAGAAGTTAAGTTGATGTTTAGGCACATTCAGAAAGACCCAGTTCATGGGCATTATAGAATTGACCACATCCAAAGCTGCCATTTGAACTTGATAAACCTCCTTCTACTTCCTTATTAACAACATCTGATAACCATTAAAAGGATCCATAAATTGAGTGTTGGCACTTTAAGAATTTCCTTTCATAGCTATTTTCAGTGAGAGATATCATCAGCTTCATGATGCTATTGCACGTTGCTTTCTTACATTTTGTATAAACCCAAGGATATTTTGATGTAATGTGACCCTCAAGATTGCGCATTTTACAAACAACCTGTAAAAAATTTAACAAAACCAATGTTTTAATTTTAGTTTTTAGACCCCCTGTGTCTTAAATAATTAGCTTTTAAACCCTATTTGTTGTGAGCAGTTGATAATATGGATTAGATGCGAAACAAACTTCTGACCTTAGATTGTGTGTCAGCTTCATGTTTTCCACCACCCATTTTGAGTTTTGAAAATGAAGTTACTTTCAAAAGAAGAAGATAAAATAGTTAATGCGATAGAGAAGACGAAAATGAAGTTTTGAGTTAGTTTTACAGCCGTAACCGGCGTTGTAACGGTCGAATTTATCATAGCCGTTGGATCTGTTTGATAAAAATTACAGCGTGTCATTATGATATAATCATACGTGGGACTCATAATTACAGCGTGACATTAGGATATAATCATACGTGGAAAAGCTAGGGGTATTTATGGTACTTCATATTATTTTCATCTCGGGGAACTACTTCCACAATATTTTAGGGTCCAAAAGCTAAAAATAATAATCATAGGGGATTAGACCAATTCATGGTCATTATGTGGGGTCTAAAAGCTAATTTGCATATAATAAATTGTATAACCCAAGGTTTAAAATAGTACGTTATAATGGTGTAACGCGCAAAGACCGTTACTGTTATAACGGTGTTATGTTATTTTTAGCTAGATGACAAAAAAAATATGTTATAACGACCGTTATTTGTCTTGTAACGGTACTATATTAAAATAACGGTTCTGTTTTGGTTTTTTATATATATAAATATTAATTTTCAATTATAACAACCGTTATAGACGTTATTTTACAAATAGCACCGTTATAGACGTTATTTTTTATATTTAAAATAATAATAAAGAAAAAACCAAAGTACTTATTAATATTGAAGTTATTACTTATTACAATATCGAAACAACACACCACACCACACCGACAAATTAAACATCATACCAAAGCATTAAACATCACACCAAAACATTAAAAATTACATAAACATCAAATGGAAAATGATTATTCTAGAATGCGACATTGCATTCACTGGTAAATGGAGTCGAACTGATTGATATCAAATTCGGAGTAGTTCGAATGTTGGTCATGCTCCAGATTGATTTAGCTGAAATCAATCTGGTGTTTGATACATAGGTGTTTGTGACCAATTTTTTGGGAAATTTGTGTCAATAACAGAAGTAGAGTACCTCCTTTGCTCATTGACCTCCGGGTCTTCAACTGATAATTCTTTTTCAAGCTCTTTTGGCCATTCTTAAAGTGTTGGCAACAAAGGTTCATCGTCATCTCCAACAATCTATTCACAAAATGGATCTTCTAATAAAATAGCAGACACACTTATGGGGTCTACACGATAATGTTGACGTCTATCTTCCCTTCTTCTTTCATATCATATCACAAAAAAAAAAAACTTCACCTTAGTGGTTATTTCATATCATATCACAAAAAATGATTTTCTTCAAGAATTATATAACGACATATAACGGTGTTATAACGGTGTATAATGTTTGTTAAAAGTAAAGAAAAATATTAAAAATAAAGTATTGTTATAACGGTAACAACAACCGTAATAACATAAAATATCGGTCTATAACAACAAATAACGGGTGTTATTTTTAGAACTGAACATGGGGTATAATAGAACGGGCTCAAGGCCTTAACGTACGGTTGTTATAACGGTTATTTAAAACCATGGTATAACCCGAACCCATATAATCATCGGGTTTATGACATTGGCTTCGGGTTTTGCCCCACCCAAGTTGCAACCTTAGATTAAATAGCCATGTGATATAATAAGGAGACTCAATAGTATAGTGTGAAAGGTGTTTTTTAGCTGGTTCAATCAAAGCTGGTTTTTTTTTGAACCGGTGGGTACCCAAAAAAAACATCGAAACCGACTTTTACCCGATTTATTATATTTATCTTCCCCTCTTTCGATTTCCCCAAATTCGATCTCAATTTCTATTCAATCTCTTTTGTTTAATCTTCAATTGACCTCTCGATTCGTTCAATTCGCATTCTCCTCTATCGATTGATCTCTGTTTGGGTCTCAATCGTTTTCTAAATCCGATTCTAGGGTTAGGGTTTCGAGAACTTTGATTTTGACTCGAGTTGTATTTATTTGTTCGTCGATCGATTCCCTTGTGTTGATTCTATCTAGATCGATTCTTATTGTGTTGTTAATCGTTTCAATTGGTTTGGATTTGGATTCTAGGGTTAGGGTTTGTTCGGAGTTTTCGTTCGATCTGTAAATTGTTTTGGGGGAAACGGTGTGTCGTTGATAAGGTATTCGGATCTGTCGTTGATTTGGGTTTCGCGTGAAATTTCGAAATCTTAGGGTTAGGGTTTCGATTTAATTCCCAATTTGATTATTTGGGTCAATCAATTTGGGGGAACTTAGGGTTTCATATAGAAATTCCTTTTGCAACTCCTGATTTGTTCTTAATTTCCTAAATTTCCATTTCAGAAGGTTTTCTGAGGTAAAAACCTGTCTCTTTTGCCCAATTGTTTAATTTGTCGCATTTATTACATTTTAGTGATTTGAACGTCACCTTAATTTATTAGTACCATTTCTGTACTATAATTGATTTGTGGTATATATTTGCTTAGCACTACTATTGAAGTTATGTTTTTAATTGCAAACTTGCCAAACTCGTCCCAGTTTCTAATGCTCATTTGGGATTACTAAGTTAGGCTTAGCCTTGATAGCGTTATGTTTTGATGCAGTGTTGGTTTGGCTAAGGTTTACTGGTAGTATTTGAATTTATAATTCAAGAGGAAATAGAAGGAAAAAAATAAATCTAGTCTAAGCGTTGCATTTTTTTTTTCTTTCATCAAGTAGAAATATGAGGTGAAATATTTTCTGATACGAAGATCGGAAACTTTCTTATATCAAACATAATGTTATTGCCACAATGTGACAATATATGAATAACCACTTTCTCTTCCTAGAGTCACGTACTTTTTGCAGCTCCTCTTTCTACTCTCTTGTTTAAATGTATTAGCTTCTCAGATAATTAGAAAGTATCAGAGGAAAGCACCAGAAGCCAGGTCACTCTAGGAATACCGACACTCAAATTTGAATTACGTCTTAGGCCAACTCAACACAAACTTCTGTTAAACAGTTCTGACAGAAACTCAAAACATATCCAGTTCACGTTGAACACTGAAATACGATAAACCTAAGGAGATGGCCAGAAGAGTTAACACTAACACAGACACTAAACATAGTCCAAGGGATAGTTAAGAAAAACACAGGGAAGAGATTTGCAGTAACCTCTTCAGGAAATTAGGGGTTTTGGAGGATAAAAGAAATATACTTTGGATAAATATGCAATTAAAATAGTGTCACCTACAGTGGTACATGATGTTTGCATTTTTATACTGGAAACTTCGAAATGATATTTGCCTTTCATATTTTCCACTTTTTTCTTAACTGTTCTTTCTTTGTTTTTACAGGTAAAACATGTTACACAAACGGCCTTCTGTCGATGAAGAGTCATATGGGATTCCTTATAAACACCAAAGGCAACTTGATCATAAGGATCAACTGGCTTCCATTGATGACTTTGTTCACCATAAAGATGGGAATCAGAAACCCAGTTCAGGTACCTAATACAAAAATTCAACTAGCATTATATGCATCTTATTTTTGGACAGATAATTATCGTGGTTAAACTCAAAAGATAGTTTATTGAGATGGAGGGCGTAATATGAGCTGAAAGGCAGAAAATTAGTTTATTGAGATGGAGGAGTTTATTGAGATGAATGGCGTAATATGAGCTGAAAGGCAGAAAAATAAAAACAAAAATAAAAGCAGAGCAAGATCAAAACATGAAAAGAAAAAGGAAGTCTATTTCATGAGTGCCACTCAGTTGCTCTACCTATTTACATGTTCATTTCGTATTTTTGGCCATCTGCACGAGTTTGAGTTTTAACACAGGAAGATGGTGATAATAATTTATTGGGCTCTTAAGAATCCCATTGCATGTACTTCTGGTGTATTACTAGTAGTTTAGACAAATTCATGTCTGGGTTTGTTATATTACTGATTGTAGCTTTGCCGATATTCTTCTGTCTATATGAAGGTGTTGAATATCAAGGAGGCATCATCGAAACTCAAGGTGAACATAGGTTTGCAAGGGATAATGTTGCTGAAATTCTAGGTGGAATCGACAAAAAATTTGAAACTCGTGCTCTGGAATCTCTAGCTCGTTCAAATGTGGAGCTTGGGGTTCATGCACACGATCTTCCTACTTGCTCTGAAGAAGAGGTTGAGACCCATACTAGTGAAGACGACTTCATGTTTAAAGCAGAAGTTGGATCATTCTTTTCCCCTGCAACCCTTCTCAATATCCTCCCCCGGAAGCTTGTTTCGCTTGGACCAGATCATCAAGCTGATGTTCCATTGTGGGGTACAGGTATTGGAAATCCAACCCAAATGGTTGATGATGAAATGGAGAAGAAGCTGATGGGGATATGCATTCTTCCAATGCCAGATGTCGAAGCATATATTTTCAATGACAACAAGGTTGGAAATAGTAGAACAGAATGTAGCTGTGTGGATGAGGGTTCCATCAGGTGCGTGAGACAACACATCCTTGAAGCAAGAAAGAAGTTGAAAGAAACACTTGGAGAAGAGAGTTTTATGGAACTGGGGTTCTGTGATATGGGAGAGGAGGTAGTGAGAAAATGGACTGGAGAGGAAGAACAGGTTTTCCATGAGGTTATCCTGTCTCACCCTGCCTCATCGGGTAGGAACTTTTGGCAACAACTGTCTGTGGCCCTTCCTTCTCGAACCAAATATAACTTCGTCAGTTATTACTTCAACGTTTTTATGCTCCGTAGGCGAGCTGAGCAGAACAGGTCGATCTCAATGAGTATAGACAGCGATAACGACATGATAGAGAGTAGCGATGATGAAGGCGAAGAGTGTGAAACTTCTGAAGAAGAAGACCAGGAGGAATCATCTGTGATGGAATCTCAAATTGATGAAGATGATTCTGTTCACGGAGTATACTGCCACCAAGAGCGTATTCACAAGGATAACAACTGGTTGCTTCATGATTGCAGTTTGAATACTGAATTAGATCATATGAGGGGTCCGTGTAAGAATATTGGGGATGGGGATGGGGATGGTGGGGATGGGGATGATAATGAAATCCAGGATGACTCGTGCACATCGTATGAGTGTCAGACTGTTAGGGTGTCTGCGAAGGATTGTCAAGTTGAGACTGATAAACATGTATATGACATGGGGTCTTGTGATATTGATAAAGTCTGGGATGTTCCATATCTCACTGGTCTAAAGTTTGATTTCGATCTGTTACCCACAAGCAACATGATGAAGGAAGTGTTTGGGGAGGATGATAAGGGTACCAATTAGTCCCCCTTTTTATAGCATTTGTTCTGAATTTGAAAAGGCTACAGTATTTCCCCCCAGGAACAGAAATCTGTGTCTGCTTTTGTACATTGTGGGTTGAAATAGGGACTATGCCTTTAACAGTAGTGTTGTAGAAGGTGATTTGGTGGGTTTCATGACTATTAGAATGTGCTATGGGCAGAATTTGTTCGTCATACTTTGCAACTGTTAAGGCAACAAATGCAAAGCCATGCTTTTTCTTTTTGAGCGATATACTGTTGGTGATATTACTCAAATTGCCTCGAGGCTTAGATTGAAGACTGGGTTGTCCAATTTTTTCTTCTCTTTTTACAGTCATCTAATATTTTTTTGACAATTTGTATCACAAATGTATATCAGTTCCAACTCTTTAAATCTATAAAATGTTGACTACAATTTTAGTATATGGATATCTGGGAATTGTCAATTTTTGTTATCTTATTGATCAATGTCTTTACTTGCACACTTCGATTTCACTTGAACTGTAACTTTCAGCTATACTTATTGGTTTATTGATTTAGTATCTTGAAATTAGCAGAAACACAGTCAGGCTAAGGCTGCTGATAAGGACTGAACTTATGTCGACCCGTTATGTTCAGTCTAGGGCAAGCTTAACCCTGAGTTTCAACTCTAAAACTGCTGCTCAAACCTGATATAAAGCTCGAGGAACCTGGAAGACTGGTTGATGTATAAAGCTAGAAACTTTTTGCTGTTAAAATGCTGGTCCGTAATCACGAATACAGATTCATCAGCCCAGAATCAGTCAAGTGCTTACCCTTTTATAGAGACTTGTTTCCAAGCTAAACTTGTAGTCATGCTTTAGCTTATTTACCAACATATACTATCATTTGTGAGTGGTTTAAGGGAAAATTTTCAAAAGATGAAACAAAGTAAGGTTTAAAAGCTTCAAAAGATTTTTCTTAGGGGACAAATTGGGTAAAGGTTGCAAGTAATAAGAGTGCTTCCCACATGGGAAGGGAGATTCAAGTCATTAGTCCCTAGATTAATCAACTAATTAAACAAATATATTTGGTGTAAACACTTCGAATTTGCGAATTTAAGGTTTAGAAAACAAAGACTATTTACAGGTCAACTTCCTCGGGATCATTTAAAAATTGTTTTACCGGCATCAAGAAAACAAATATATCTTAAGTATAGGTACCAATAATATTAAAGAAGTTGATTCCTAATCGAGATCCACAAGTTTTTCTCCCAACCCTTATTTCTCTTAGGCAAGTCGCTAAAAACATTCATTCGGAGATAACAGGATACTAATGTGGTTAGGCTAGTCCATAGAAGTGAAAATGAAAAGTTATATAGGGAATGTCACCCTTTCACTCCGATAATTCCGATTTTGTGGGATTAAAAAGCTTTCCTACATGATGTTTAGACCCAAATATTTTTAGAATTTAGTCCCTAAATACAACAAGTGCATGAAGCTAAGCTTAGAATCTTAAAGAAAGTAGAGTAGAATAGTAGTAGTGATGGTAGTGGTATCAAAACACCTCTCAACCATTGAAAAAGGGAAAGAATAAAGAGAATTTAGGTTAGAATTTGGACCCACAATGCACAAGGATTTGAGTCTCATTGACTGATTTGAGTAGTTCCCAAGCATCGCTAGTGGTGATGGTGGTGGTGGTGAGAACTAACTTTGTTCACCAACACATGCCCCAGTATTATTACCTATAAGAAAGCAACACATGCCTCTTTATGATCAAATCATATAAAAATGGGTGGTGGACTTGTAGTTGCTTGCACATCAGAGGTTCACGTCTTCTTGTACTGTCTTCTTAATATCCTCCCCTTTTCACCTTCAAACTCAAAGCCATCAAATACATGTTAGGGCCACTTGGTAATGGAGATAAAAATCCAGTTTGATTATGCAAACCCCCCTAGTTTTCTCATTTTGCTGCGGTTAAAAGTCGTATTTTTTCACCTGTAGGCTAACTGGTTGAAAATTTGAAAGAATTCGACAAACTATTTATCTTCGGTTCAAGTGTGATTTGAATTAGAGTGAGACATCTAACAGATGCTATCTATTAGTGCAGCTCAGTAGGGTTAGCCTAACTGGTACATTGATTAGATATTGGGGTTATATTGGTTGTAGATTTGGTCAATGAAAGATATATTAGCCAAGTGTGATGACTTAAGAGAGTAAAAGAAACTAAAATGTGCATATTTTTGTGGTAAAGGGTGGTAAGTAGAATCATTAGAGAAGTTATGATTTAGCTAACTAGAGAAATTATGCCCTGGGTGGTCCTAGGGCTACCTCAGGGATAACCTGGTGGAGTATGGGCACGAAAAACTCGAGATATAGCAGGAACCAAGAAATTACTCAGACATACATACGACGTATACTGGAAGGATATAAGTTGAGGTTTTTAGCTTATACCCCCCACTTGGTTCCTGATAATAGCGTTTACCCCCTATGTTTGTCATTTATGAGGGTTTACCCCCCATTTTGCCGTTGACACAGTCAACGGTCTTTGACTGACGTTAACTCGTTTTAAAAAAATTTACTGACCATTTTACCCCTCACGTGACAAGCACATGACTTCAACTCATTCGAGTTTCAACTCGTTCGAACGACAAGAGTTTCATGAAAAAAATTCCAGGGGACTTGATTCCTCATTCGAACGACTATAATTTTCGTTCGAACAACAAGAGAAATATAAAAGCTCCAGTGATCTTCATTATTGTTCATGTTTGTTCAAGCTCTCTCTCTCTCTCTCTCACCATTGTTGTTCAACTGCGATTCTCCTCTACCTTTTGTTGGTTTCACTGTTTCACCACCTCCAATTCGAAGTGTGGTTTTCCAATTTGGTAAGCTTTGCTCTGATATCTCTCTCTCTCTCCTTGTTAGGTTTGTTGGGTGCTTGCATTGTTGGATTTGTGGAACTGGTGTGGTTGTTGATTGTTGGGTGTGTGAGTGATTGCATTGTTGGGTTTGTGGAACTGCTGTTGCGTATTGGGTTATTTTTATTCGAATATTTCTAGGTTTTGTTCGAATACAAGGAATATTTTCTGAAAGATTGTAAATTGTTCCCCAAGTTGACTCTACATTTCTTGCAGGTGATTGGGTTGTGCAGTGGCTGATAAAATCTTGAATTGGGGTTGTTCAAAGTGCTTCTGTGTATTAATGGGTGGTGGTAGCTGAAAGAAATCTGAGGTAATATTGGTTTTGTTTGAGAATTTATTTTGGTGAAATTGTATTTATGTGTTATTGCATATTAGTGCATAAGGGTCAATTTTATACTAGAAATGTCTCATATGTGATCAGGTAAAAAAAAAAACTCTAATTTTGATTTTGTATATGTGTCTCTTACAGGTTGAATGTTGCCCACTTTGTGATCAAGGTTCTCATAGTGTGGAGAGTTGCCCTTGGGTTTATAGCAAGTGCAGAAAACCCAATTGTAATGGCATAATAGAACTTTGTGTTTCAAAGACAACTAAGAACCCTAATAGGAAATTCTTAGCATGTCAATACTCAACTTGTGGGAGTTTCAATGGCTTTCAGAAGCAATTGGGATACAAACTAAATCTAGTACAATTTCCTTTGAAGGGGGATGTTTTGGGTGTGCTGGCACTCAACATTGGTGGAATCATTGTCCATGGAGAAGTGTTATTTGTGAAAAGAAAGGTTGTGGGTCTCTAATGAAGTTGTGCACCTCTAGAACTCATAGTAGCAAAGGTAAGAAGTTCTCAAGTGTCAAAACATAATATGTGGGAAGTTCATATGGCTTGAAGATGTTATTGAAGCAGCTGCAAACAATAATGCTAGAATTAAGGATAAAGTGCACATGAAAGTGAAAATCAATATAACAATGGATTTAAATGAGTTTTGTAGGGAGTTAAAGGGAAAGTCCAGTCTAGGATAAATGTAATTGGTGTAATTGCAAGAGTACTTCAATTGCAATATGAGAATGTAGTTGGCACTGTGTTTATGAATGTAATAGTGGATTGTAAGAACACTCTAGATTGTAAGAACACTCGAGTTTGTGTACTTGTGTTTATGTACTTGTAAGAACACTCTGTGTTTATGTACTTGTGTTTATGTACTTGTAAGTCTAGTCTAGTTTTTTTGGAAAAGATTATGTTTCGTTCGAACGACTTATATTGTCGTTCGAACGAGTCTCGGGTTTGGTTGTTTTATAAGACAAATTTGGTTTGATTTTTTTGTCTCTCTCTCTCTCTCAACTGCACTTCACTATTGTTGCTTTAATTTGTTGATTGGGTCTTGATTGGAAGGGAAGTCGTTGTAATTGTTATCTTCTCTCCTCCTCCAACTTTAATTCGTTGAGTGAATTTCATTTGGTAAGTTTTGCTCTCCGTGCTGTTTGTGCCCTAGTTTTTCTCTATGATGATTCTTTGGACAAATTGGGTTAGAACTGTATGAGGAATTCCCTTAGTTGATTATTGCATCTCTGTGATTGTAAGAATTGTGTGCATTATTGGAATTTGGAATTATATTTTTACTGTTTGGTTAAGGTGATTTATTTTTGTGTGTTTGATGAATTGCTTGATTGGTTGGGTGCATTGTTGAACATAATTGGAAAAGAATTGGGGGTTGGAGTTGGGATTGAGATTGTGCTTGTTTCGGTTCCCCTGCTTAACCGTTTTGGTTAAGTTTGGGGAGGTGGTGGATTATTTATTGCAGGTTTTGAGTTTGATTATTGGCGTACTGTTGGTGGAAGTAGTTGTTACTTGGGGTATTGGTTTCTTTGGTTTGATATTGTTGGTGTTGCATACAAATTTCTTTGAGTATTCGCTATGGCTCCAAAGGTACGGGGAGGAACAAAGAGGCCACGCTCCGATGATACTGGAATTCTTGATGGTCAAAGGGTTGGTGATAACCCGGTATATTGGGCTACTGACAAAGGCTTTCGAAATTGGCCAATTGTGAAAGAGCAGATTGTTGACATTAAGAGTGTTTCTGAGGTTAATGCAGGATATGCACGGGTGTTTACAAAATTTAGAGGAAGAAATTGGACCAAGATTTTTACTCCTTCTGGTAAGGTCTGCCCGAGGATTGTTCAATTATTCTATGCTACTCTGCAACTTGAGCATGTCCGTACACTATATAGTCAAATTTTCTTCGTCACTATTGACGGCACCACGTTCACAGTCACTAGGGACAGCATCTACACTATTTTGGGTTTCCGTCCTTCTCAGTATGTTGAGGTTCCGAGATGTATTTGGTCAGCATCGTATTATCCCTGGCCTGCTGCTACTGAGGAGGGGGAGTTTGAGGAGGATGGGGTTCCTTTTCTTCTTGTGCTGCCTGATATGGTTGTTAACATCACAACTCAACATCGTCTATATACTGGATCGGGTATTGTTTCCCGAAAGATGTTAGATGATGAGTCTCGCCTCGTACATAGCATAGCTATTACGCACATTATTCTGCGATCTCAAAGGAATGAACTATCTGAGCGGATGAAGGCTTTTCTTTATGCATTCAAGAATGATATTGAGCTAGATCTACCTAATATCATCATTGAAAAGATGATTGATGCGAGCACCAAAATGGTGACTCGGAGTTTATTACCGTTTGCTCAACTTGTTATGGAAATTCTTGCTGCTGCTGGCTACAAGGTATTTCCAAATGAACCTGAGGATACCAAAACTAAAAAATTGGATTCGAGTAACTGTCACAAGAGTGCATCTCATCTTCCTCCTGTGCTACCTTTTGAGCCTGTTCCTCCAGGAGAGCACATAGGTTCTTCTAGCTCAGCTGCACAGCCTCAGGAGGTGTTTTCTCTTCAAAGTATTGGGAACATGCTTCAGACGGTGTCGACCAGGTTGGGTGCTATTGAGGGACGTCTGGGGACTATGGAGGGTAGACTGGAGACTATTGAGACAGATGTTAGGGGTCTTCGTCAGGTCCAGGAGCCGCAGGAGTTTGAGTATGATTCTGGTTCTGGAGATGCCTGACTGCACAGGGTGCCTTCGCTAGACTTATGTTCTCACATCTGCTCTCCTTTTTGGTTTCTTTTGTCTGGTTCCTTTTTGAGATTTTTTGTTTTGTTTTGAGAGCACGTGAGATGGGAGTCTTTGTACTAACTTTATCAGTTTATCTAGTACTACCTTTTGTTTATCTTTTTATCCGATGTATATAATTTAATTTCTTTCAGATAGTTTATTGTAGTTGTTTGATTGTTTCTCCCGTGACAAAGAGGGAGAGGAACGAGTTTACATGATTGGTTTGCAAATGCTTCTCTGGATTTATATGTTCATTTTTTATTATATTTTTTTGTGACTATTTTCTTAGTTTTTCTAAGGTTAAGTCTCACTCTGTAGCTAGGAAGTACTACAGAGTAGTGTGTTCATCTTAGTTTTTATTTGTCACGAAATGAACCAAATGGGGAGATTGAAAGGTTTTATTTGTCTTATTTAGTGTTTGTGGAGTCTCATGGTTATTTCCGCTGAAGACACTGACAAATGAAGATCACTAGAGCTTTTATATTTCTCTTGTCGTTCGAACGAAAATTATAGTCGTTCGAACGAGGAATCAAGTCCCCTGAAATTTTTGTCATGAAACTCTTGTCGTTCGAACGACAAGAATAGTCGTTCGAACGAGTTGAAACTCGAATGAGTTGAAGTCACGTGCTTGTCACGTGAGGGGTAAAATGGTCAGTAATTTTTTTTAAAACGAGTCAACGTCAGTCAAAGACCGTTGACTAACAGTCAACGGAAAAATGGGGGGTAAACCCTCATAAATGACAGACATGGGGAGGGGTAAACGCTATTATCAGGAACCAAGTGGGGGGTAAAAGCTAAAAACCTCATATAAGTTAAACATTGTATTATAGCGGAAAACTTTAAATGCAAGATATCCCAAAAATGAAAACCTAGCAAGATGGTGATGACTTATAAGGAAAAAATATGTAGCTTTTTGGGTAATGGGGGTGGGTAGAACCATTGAAGAGCTTATGATTTAGGTAATTAGAGGAATTAACTCATGCCCAAGGGTGGTCCTATAGGGTTAGGTCAAGGAGAAGCATGGGCATGAACACTTGTATATGTAACTTGAGGGTTGGCATCTTATCTTACAAATCATAATAATGTCATAAGAGCCAAACTTTCTTTGTAAGCTGTGATTGTCAATGGAGCATCAACTTTGGAGGGGTCTTAACTCTTAAGTGAAGTCTTTATCTATGACTACACAATAGTATGCCATTTTGTATAATTCTTGTATACCTTTTGAGTGTAACATGTAACAAAAAATATTGAACTATGAAGTCTAGTTGATCCCAAAAAATAACTTATATGAAGTTGAACATCGGAGATGCTCTCCGGCTTATACCTCCACTTAATATGCGCCAAATTATATGTTTTGCCAAACATATAGACTAACTGCGACCCTAGTTATAGTAAACATTGCGCAGAATTACAATAAACATTTCCCCCACAGATTTCTGATCAATCAACTTTATGAAAGAAATCTGTAAAATAGAGGAGTGATTTTACGCGTGTTCAAATAATCTATCTCTTTCAATAAATTTACCATTTATTGTGGTTGATCCTGTATTTTTGCATGAATTAGAAGATATCCTAATTATTATTCATTGATTTATTATTAGCACAAGAGAATAGGAGAAAGTTAAATAAAAAAAATGACAAAGTCCAAAAGATTTTTTTTTTTTTTTTTTGAGATTCTAGCCTTTCACCTATGTGTATAGGTTGCAAGACAAATGAAGGAATAGTTGGTTACTTTGGACTTCTCACACGTGTAAAAATCCACCCGGCAAAATCTTGGTCGTAGGATTGATTTTTTCCTTGAGATCACACGTGTGACTCTGTTTCCTTGCCTCCTTTAATATTTGCTTTCATGCATGGTTTTCTCCTCCAAATATAGCACTGTGTGTGTGTGTGTGAGAGGGAGAGAGAGAACTCTTTCTCTGCTCTTTTCTTAGCTATCATTAGTAACAGAGTTCACGGAGACATCTCAAACAAACTTAGTTCTTCTTTTTGTTGCTCTGTGAATTGAAACAGAGAGAGGGAATCAAATTGAGTGGTGTTCTTCACTTGTTTATGAATCTCATCTTGTTTTACATCAATGGGAGTTCGAAATCTGATCTGGGGTTTCCTTTAATCAGTTTAAACAAGAGAAAAATTCATGATTTGAGTGTAAAGTTGAGATTTTTACTCTGTTTTGTGATTTGGGTGTTTCTTGGTTCTTTTGGTTTGATTATCATTTGGGGTTGTTTGATTTAATGAAAGAGAGAGTGGGGTGTGTTTAGTTTTTGAAATAAAGTTAGATTTCGAAGATGGGTGAAGGTCAAGAACATAAATCGTATGTGTGCAAGTATTGTAAGAAGAGATTCCCCTGTGGGAGATCTTTAGGTGGTCATATGAGGTCTCATATGAGTAATTCTACTTTTGTTGAAGCAGATGAGAAGCTTAACAAGAGAAAAATTTGTTCTTCATCTACTACTGATGGTGGAAGCAATAGTCACATGGTGGGGTTTGAAGTTGGTGGTCATGTTGGTTATGGGCTAAGAGAAAACCCCAAAAAGAATTGGAGGTTTTCGGATCCGAAAGAAGAGAAATCGCATCAAATGAAGTCATTGAAATCTCTATCAGGTCATATGGGAAGTCACTCTGAGAAAGACAGCCAAAGTTTGGAGAACAATGGATCATGGACTAGTACTGAGAATCAGAAGCTTGTTTTCGATAGTCTATCTGAAAATGAAGCTGCGGTTCCGAGGCGAAAGAGGAGATCAAGAAGATCAAGGTATAAGACTACTACAATTACAACTAGTTCATCTTTCTCTTTTGCAAATGTTTCGTCTTGTGTTAGTGCAATTGAAGTAGAACAGGAAGAATGTGCTATGTGTTTGATGATGTTATCTAGGGATGTTGGTTATTGGGGTGGTTTCAATGTTGTAGCAGAGTCTTCTAATAATAACTCTTTGATGTTAGCTAAGGGAGTTGCTCAAAAAGAAGGGAATGAATTTGTTTGTAATGTTGATGAGACTTTAAGGATGATCAAACAAAAGGGTAAAAAGAAAAGATCTGATCTTAGGGTCAGGAGGGTTGATTCAGAAGTTTCTGTTTATGGGCTTACTAGGGACGATGAGTTTAAGGAGCCTAGTTTGGATTATGAAGAAGGGTTTGATGTTTACGGTGCAGAATCAGGGGAGAACTTGTGCAATGAAACTGATGACCAAACTGATTTGGAAATGTATAATTCTTTCAAAAACAAAAACAAATTTGAGTGCTCAACCTGTAACAAGATTTTCCACTCTTACCAAGCTCTAGGGGGTCACAGGGCAAGTCACAAAAGGATGAAAGGATGTTTTGCTTCAAGAGTTGAGAGCATCGAGACTTATATTGATATTTTCCCTGAACCAACACCTGAAAGTGAGCTCACTAAGTCATACAATTTGGAGAGTGCACCCCAATCTATTGAAACTAGTCCGAAGAAAACCAAGTTCGAGTGTCCAATTTGTTTCAAGGTTTTCTCATCAGGCCAAGGTTTGGGTGGTCACAAGAGGTCGCATGCAGTTGGTAGTTCTGAAGTTAGAGGATCTCAGAACATTGTAATTCAACAACAGCAACTCCCGGAATTTCATGATCTCCTTGATCTAAACCTCCCTGCTCCTAGTGAGGAAGACACAGCGTTTAAACCGTGGTGGGTCAGAGGCAACCAGAAATTTGAGCTAATGTCTGGCCTGATCTCCAACTGATACTTGATTCTATCAGTCATTCCTGCGAAAATGAAGTGTACAGACAAGTTGGTGGATACAATTTCATTCATTCTTACAAGCAAGGCCCTACTGAGGTAACAGATCTATTGCTGCTTAAAGCTTCTAAGTAGCACTATTCTGGATCCGGATGGCCGGGTTTCTTTACCTTTCTTGTTTTCTTTTTGAAATAAATCTCTGTTGTTACAAACATTAATTCACCGATCTGTTTACTCATACTACTTCGACACAACATTTCATTTTACTTTTGTTTCTGCAATGTATCTGATTAATATATAGATATGAATTGAAGTTACTCTTATTTGATTTGATACATCTCAGAACTTGAACTTAACTTGAGATCTTTGGCATTTCACTTGTTTTGACCTCTATGTGTTGTTATCGCTTCGATAATTTAATCCAAATTGTTTGGTGTTTTCTCATACTTTTACGACACTACACTTCATTTTTTACTTTTGTTTCGGTAATGTATCTGTTTTTGATAAGTCTGTCGTCAATATGAACAGAAATTACTCTTATTTGAGATCTCAGATGTCAGATTGCTTGAATTTATACTGGACTTAGTGGCATTTCACTTGTTTTGGTAACTGTATTGTAATCATTCCCATTAACTTAAACAAGAGTAATTACTTTTCTTACTTTCAAGGGATTGTTGACCAGTAGCTAAGCTAAAATGGATTACTTTGGTTGTGGTGAGATGGTTTCAATGCACAACTGGAGAGATTTAAGTTCTTATGTCTTAGGAATTACCTTTAGAAGGATAAAAATGAGATTATATAGAGTGGCTGAGCTAAAATCTGAGCACTGTCTGGAAATGATTGGCTCTGAAGTCTGAGAAAACAAGGTTAAAGACCTTAGTTAGAACCATTTTAAATAAATAAGATGGCATGTGAGTTGAAGGTGGTTATATAGTCACCTACCATAGAACATGACAACTCATCTCACTTACTATATGCTGCTGTCCTTTGTTCCTTTCTCTTCTTTAACTTTGTAAAGCATGACTACTAAGTATTGTTTATAAGAAGACCATGCCCTATCAAGCACATACACTCTCGTATGCATTCACTGGATGAGTGCGCGAATGATCCACAAACCACAAGATTAATTAGGATTTAACAGCAAAATATAGTCAATAAACACAAAATAAGTGATGAAAACCGAGGGAAAATGATTCCCAGCAGATGAGAAGACTCTCATTGTTATACATTTATAGACCCCACAATACTACTTAAATATGAAAAGAACTCAAACTACAATAAAGTACCAAATCCTCCTTAGTTTGATTCATAATATGTTCAACTGAATGGTGGGGCAAGGAGTGTGGACTCACAAACTTCAAAAATCTATTTTCATGATTATGTGATATTGGATCTCTACAATTTATGCTTTTAGTACAACCTGATTATAATCAGCTCTTGGTTGGATTAGATGTTCAACTCTTGCAAGTTCCTTGAAGGAGGGTTATAATTATGACTCTCTACTTGGTTGTTTCACTTCCACAGTAAATATCTTACAATAGAAGCTGGTAGTTTTTTTTTTATCTATACTTAGTTTTTTCAGAAGCTTATCTTGGATAGTTACATCTTATCCTGGATAGTATTTTTCTCAAGTAATAGGTATGATCACTATTTCAGTCCTGTTTATTTGATAGAATTAAAAACGTGCATGTGTATCTGCTTTTGACCTGTTTATATTCATTGTAACTGATTTATCAGTTGAAGTGTAGCTAAAATCATGTTATCGTTTCATTGACCTGTGCACCCTTTTTGTTCTTTTCGCTTTATATTTTTTCTTGACTGCATTAGTACATAGTTATGATTTTTGAGTCTTGAAGCTTCACCATCCATGTGTCTACAAGTCTATAACAATCTTTATGAAAAAGTCTGTATTTGAACTCCTTGCTAGGAAAGATATATAGCAGTAACACAAATCTGTGATTATGATTGTGTTTGGAAAGTCATAGTAAAGAATGTTGATTTCTGCATTTGGTTGAAAAACTTGTTTCCTTACTAGTTCACACACACTGGACGGAAAACTCTCCGAGTTGAGGTAAGATAAAAATATTATCTCACAGTGCTTGAAATGTGTACTCACATGTATAAAAGATTCTGAGTTTAAATTTCTTGTAGACATAGAATGTTGATTGAATCCATAATGATTAGTTAAAGGGAAATGGGTATTTTCAGATGGCCCCAAGTCAAGTTTCCTCTTGTAAGAGCCTAAGAGTAGTTCCGCGGAGAACTTAATGTAATCTCCGCGTGATGTCAAAATTGATAAATAGCAATCTATACAAATCACGAGGCAGTGTACTGGTTAGGATTCCCGGTCCCATATTATCTCATTTTAAAATTCAAAAAGAGGCAATCTCTAATTTAACGGCTATAAAGTGCCTTACTGTAATAAGCAGTCCACGTGTCAAGATCTCGTGAGTTTCTACGTGGACCCCACACATTTCACTCTTTCCCTCTCAAAACGGCAAATTCAAATCCCCCGACCCTACAAATACTCTCAAAAACCTCCAAATTAGCCATGGAAGACGATCACGGCTTTGGCTCGGCTCGAGCCACGCTGCCCCCTTCCCTTGTCTCCCTTACTCCCTACATTTCCCCCACGCCAACCCGCCGTCTCTCAAGCTGTTTTACCGAGCAGGCTCGACCCGTTCATTCGGCTCCAAGGCTCTCTTGGGTTTCTCTACAAGGGAGGATTGTTGGCGCGGAGGAATGTAGCTCGGCTAGAGCTATTGGGGGGTCGTTGGGTGGAGAAGAAGCTGTGGCTTGGGAGTTATTTAGCCCCATTCATAGAGTATTAATTGTAGCTGTTATTGCTGTTGCTGCGGCGGATTTGAAGAAATCTCGCCAGATTTTGAAACTTCAGAGATCAGTGGATCTTAGGGTTTGTTTTAAAACGTTTTATTTTTTTTTTAGGGCTATTTTATTTCCTTTATCATTTAAAAAAAGAAAAAGGAATTGGGGTTGTTTTTAATTCATGTTTAGTTAATACTCAATATTGTTTTAGTAAATGGGATTGTTTTAATTTCTTAATTGGAGGTTTTTATTGGTGATTAGGGTTTTAATTCCAATTACCATTTTATAATGAGTATAAAATACTTAGTAGTACAACATTTGTGTATCTATCCACGTTTATGTTTGGGTTGTCTTCCGTCAATTGTCCATTACATTCATAATACTTGTCGTTGTACATTCCTTATTTTTTTTATTTGTTAATTTCAGGATCAAGTGCTTCTAAGCATGCAGGAAAAGCTTGATAACTTATGTGAACAGGCAAACAGTGTAAAAGATATTCCCCAAGTTGAGGATGATTTTTTGTTCCTGAAGGAGGACGAAGGATTCTATTTGAAAGATGGTACCCAAACTGAAAATATTAGAGTTTGGAATTGTGGGTGTCATAGTTGTGATCAGCACTTCCTACAATCAAATGAGGTATACAAGTAGTTGATTACAGTAGTTGGAAGATTATTATTTGGTTTTGAAGTTGTATTGATTGCCTAGTGCTATTGTTTTTTCAGTACCAAGGTGAGTCAGTTGAGAGAGTGTCAAGCGGTAATGAAATGATGAAGTTCCAGCTGCCTCTCATTGTTGGAGCAGAGCAAGAAGAACGCCGAATATCTGATTTTTCTGATTGGGCTTCCAGCATGACATCTGCTGGTGATATCCAGGTAAATATCATTTACTTTTAGGAAGATATGTTTGAACTTAGTTAATGACACGCTTTTGGTAAATTAGAATCGATAGATTATTATAGCATCTGTTATTTTCAAAACAGAGAATTTATTTCCTTTTTTCTCCATATCTATTATGTTTTGGCATAAGTTTAGAAAAGTGTACTATGACGAATATGATTAACAATAGGGCTACCTATAGCCAAAGGGCTGCTGTTTGTTTCTCTTTATCCCCTTATTTTATTTCCGTACACACATATACTTGGATCCTCGTGGATGTTTGGTGAGTTGAACATCTTATGAGGCTGAGGTTCACTTTCCCCTCTTTAGGCATGTTACTTAATACGAGGCATGTGAAGGGCAAAGCACAAATAGTAAAAGACCAGCATGGGGAGGGGGAGAGAAGCATTCTTTGTCCTTTTGATTTCTTCTATTCAAATGCCAGTCTTTTATACACAAATTTTACTTCAATAAAGAGAGTGGAGGGTGCATTAGACTAGCTAGTTACCATGAGAAAAATGCCAATGCCAATGCCACAGAGTATAATTTCGGAGAAACTTGGGTGGGGAGTATTTTCTATAAATCAGGGTCTTTAGGTTGCTTACACTAAAACCAAAGATATAATATTTTCGCTTGGTAAGAATATGTAGGGATACACTAGTAATTGTAAAATGTCATGGTTTTTAAGGCTAAAGCAGATCAAGCAGTTTAGCTGATCCAACTTGACAGTGTCTTTACCCTTGAGAGAGACTGAAATTCACGTAAAACCTAGGTAACAACGACACGGATACGGGTGTCGGTGTCCGACACGGGTACGGGGTGTCGGAAACGGCAGAATTTTGTTAAGTACTCTGCAAATAGTGTTGGACACGTGTGCCCGAGTGTCGAGGTGTCGGACACGTTTTATTTTATTAAAGTGAAGTGTCGTTGTTACATAGCATAAAACATGATAAGGCAAAGAAGAGACAAGTAGAACCAGTTTTTTTTTCGTTGCAAAAAGTGAAATTCAATCGGCCATTAGCGAGCGAATATGGCAATTAGGGCGAATACAAATATTTTCATATTGTTGTTGTATTTTGTTTTGTTCTTCCTTTTTCACATTCACTATTCCATGTGATCTATCCTATTTTTACCAACTGCGTGTCTGTTTCTTTATCCTCGGCTACAATTTATGAGTATGTTTACTTCATGGATCTATGGATTCCAGTTTTGCTATTGGCCAATGGGCTTCTGATACATGGGAAGTGATACTTTGTCCTGGAACTTCGCCTTAAAGGTTTAAGCAAACATAATTTTTTTTATTAGGGATGTGCTTTCTAACTGAAAATGAATGACGTCCGTGTGAATTTTTCATTACAGTTTAAGGAGTTGAGCTTCTTGTTTTGATTTGTTGTACATATTTTTGTTGTACAAAAACTGTTAGTTGTAGGTGCCCTTTTGTCTATTTTTAGAGTCGCAGTTTGGTAATGGTATGCTTTCATTTAATGTTACTTCCCTTTACCACCATTACTTGATTTCTAGTTTGGTAGATTCTTTCAACTATTCATGTATTCCTATGTCATGATGTTCTGGAAAATAATCATGAAAAAATGGGTTTGATTACTGTTGCATTAATCTAGTGGGGTGAAATATAAAATGATAGTTTTTAGCTACTAAATATGGTTTATATTAATGATACTTGGTGTGTTGCTTACAGCTGCACCCACTACACCCACTTGCAATCGAACAAGATATATACAATCTTCAAAGGGAATGCCAAGAAAAGGATGCAACTATAAAGGATTTGTCCGCATCTATCCGTGCATCTGATGTAGCTGGCTCGAAGGTGATAACACTTTTGTACATTTTGCAAGTGCATAGGAAGAATAGCCACAATTATTTAGTGTTATATCAATTATTTTGCTTGATGACAGAAAATTGAAGAGTTGGAAGACATCATCCGAAGGAAAAATATGGTACTTAACAAACTGAAGAAGGACATGGTGGTCCTAGAGCAAAAGGTTGGTGCTCATCATTGTTTCTTTATCTTCTTTTTTTCTTTTGCAAAGGTTTTTGGTACAAAACTTTTTGAGAAAAACTATGAGAAGGCCTGTGAAACATCAGCATTGGAGCACATCACCATCAGGTTTCATTGAGCTCCTAATATGCATTAAAATCTCTCTCTCTCTCTCTCTATAAAAATGTGAGATAGGATTCACTATAATTAAGTGCATTTCATATGAGGAGCCATATCAGGTCATTATTAAGTCGAATCCATTTCATATTGTAATAACAATCCTATGTGCTCATATGCATATACTGTTGCAGCTTACTGATTACTACAAGTCAATAACAGGTAATTCACCTTACAAGGCTTCGAAGACCCTCTTTTTCATCAACTCAAACCACTAGCCCTTTGCCAGTGATGTACGATAATCTTATTTATGATATGGACAGTAGCACTAGCCCTTACTCTTCGGATTCTGATAGCGACCTCAAGAATCAACCTCAGGCTTCAACTTCAACTGCGTGTGAATATCACGACATTTCTTCAAAACAGGAGGACATTTTTGTGAGATGGAATCGACGAATAGGTTTCGTAAAGGCTCCCATATCCGTACAAAGGTTATCAGTCAGGCGTTCGAAGCTGGGATGCGTTAGCCCCACCAATAAAGAAAACACGAAAAGCGACACAGATGTGAACTTAAAGCCTAACCATTCTGTATCATCCAGTAGTGAAGATCTGAAGGGGAATAGACGGCGTAATCAACGTGGATCTGGACGGAAGGAAATAACTTCAACGAAGAGATGGGTATAGTAGATTGCTGATATAGATAGAGTAAGAAATTCTTCATTTTCTGCATTTTTCTTTTTTGTTGTTCTTAGTTGCACATAACCTTAAGATAAAATCCGTGATTGCAAGAGGATGTCTGATTTTCTTACTCTGAAAATTTGTGGGGGAGAATTATCTAGAGAGCTTTAGTGTCTCCGTGGGAAGCCTTTGGAGTGGATGAAAATGAACATGTTGTAGAGGATCTACATTTGCTATTTAGATACTTGATGTTAGGAATGTAGGCAGGAATTATCTATAAATAGCATCTTGTGCTATAATAGTTATCATGTAATAGCATGTTTGTATGACTTTGAATGCAAGTTCCCCAAGAAATGGTTGCAGATCAACATGGATGTACTTGGGTGTTTGTCTCTCTCTTATTGAACTCTTTATATTTTGGAATTGATTTAGTTTGTGTTGTTGTGCAGCTATATTGACTCGTGAACCTATCCAGTTATTAGACTCAATATCAGAATTTTGAGAAAAATAAATTGTTTTTACATGGTATTGTGTGCAATCATTAGACAAGTAGAGGTTACGATTGTAGTTTGAGTTTTACATAGTGCTATCACAAACATCTTTAGATTTTGGCAAAATGGTTTGTGGAACTTGTTATGGGAGGGGGTGATTCAACATTTTCATCCATACATCATCTTTTGCTTCAGATCTCGAGGACATAAAATGGGATTCTAGCCAAATAACCCAACACAGTCCTACTCCAATAGATTTCTCTCTCTCTCTGCAACTGTGTGTTTGATGGATTACAACAGATGGGTTGAAATGCAACAACACTTACCACCAAACCCTAACCCTCCAATTCACCCTTATACACATTACTACAACAATCCCCAAACATCTCACCATTTCCCTTACCACCCAACTCCTCAATCCCAAAACCCTAATCCTCATCATTACTATTATGACCCTCAAATAGCTCCAGACCACCATGGATACCCATCAACATACCCTGATTCTTCGCTTCTACCGCCAGGTATCGACTCAGTCCCTTCGAGCTCGTATCAGGTGCCCCCAGTGGCAGCAGTGGCCCAGGCACCACCGTATTATCAGGACCCAAATGCCGTTTCACAGTATTGGGCGGCGAAAGAGGTAGTTAGGCAGTTTGGAGCTGACCCCTTTGCTTCTTCTGTAAGTCCTTTGCCTTTTTCTTATCAAGTTTATATATTTTTTTTAAGTTTTAAGTTTGGTTTAGAGAGTTTTTGTAGGTTGGGTATGTTTTGTAGTGGGATTTCACCAGTGATATGTGTAAAGTTCTAAATAAGTTGTTATTAGTATTGGGTTTAGTCGTTAACCTGTCTGTTTCTTACCCAACAAGGTTATTAGCATTAGAGCAAAGACTCCAACTCCTACGTTAGATGTTAAGGTTTATTAATTAAAATTAACAATGTGGAGTCACAAGGTTCTCTGCTTGTCATGGTCAGCGAAGAGAGGAATAGAGACGAGAAATGAGGCATTTTTGGTTGTTGTTAGGAGTTTTTATAGAAGGATATAATGAAAAGAAAACTAATATTGTCTCAGAGGAGGAGCGAATCGAGAGCACATGCTTTGAAGGGTAGTATCAAGAATACCATCAAGTTAAACAAAGCTGTCTATGACTCCTGAAAGATGATAGACAAAGTAAGAATAGCCCGGGGAGGATGGGTGTATGGCTACTTTTCAGCGTTCGAGCGACTTGGCTTGAGAGAAATGCAACAATTTGAAGTGAAATAAAGATCATGTACTGTTACGATCAAAAATATAAAAAGGATAAAAATGGTTTAGATTGAGGAAAACCTCATTGAAGATGCAACACATAGTGTTCTTCCTTAATAATTCAATTCATACATGATTAATTGATACAAACTCTTAAATAGAGATGTTTCTACCACTTACATGATAATAATGCCTTAAGAATAGCAAACCACCTACCCACTCTCCACATTCCTCATAACTACATAACTACTATAGTAAACTACTCTCACTAACTCCTAAATGATACAATACATCAACTTATAACTAATTAAAATAATTCGTAGAAAATCCGTAACATGTACAAATATTATTTCGATAAAATATTTTGTTTTGTGGTTGTGCAAAGTTAATATGGACATAAGTGGTGTGCTTTTCGAGGTTCACATGGCAAGGTGGATAGGGATTGTGTTGGGTGTGATATGCTTGTGCATGTATTTAGGTTGGGTACTTCGTCTGCATGTATTCCCCTCGTGACCCTTTTCCCCATTCCCCATGTGGCTTCACTGAGTCTTTTCTTTTCCGTCAGGTATGTTCAGGATAAATAAGGATGAATGAAGTTTAATAAGCAAACTTTGGGAGTCTGGATTTGCCAACCCTCTTTAACGGTGGGTTGTGCCAACCCTCCCTCCTATTGGATCATTATTTAACAGTCATTAGTCGTTAGACAAAGAATTTGCTTTATTCAAAATTCTATTTTTAGGTGAAATCTTCCTAGAGAAAATCTCTCCGCCCTACTTTGACTGTATTTTCTCTCTCTCCAAAAATATTTTTCCTTTCCTTTCCTGTGTCTCTGTTTCTTTCTCTCTTCACCTATAAATCGCGGAAATAAAACATAATCTTTATCCTAATTTTCTCAGATTTTTCTCTACTATTTGACATTTTAACTACAAGTGTATTTCAACAGGCATTAAGAATTCCCTTCAAGCCTAAAGTAAGAAACCATGTAGCAATTTTAAACCATGTTAACAATAAGTTGCAGCAATTGAAGGTAAGAAATTACATTGTAAACAAAGTTATTTCCGCCAGCTTCAAAAAATACTAATCAACAATATATAAGGAGCCAAGAACAAAGACATGTATCCCAACTCAAGTTTATAAAGTTAACTATATTGATTGGAGGAATGGAGGAAGATTATTACGAATTACGATGTAGATAAAGGGATTAATTATGCATTGTGATAAGCCATTTTCAAGCAATGTGTAGAGAAAGCTAAAAATTTGTTTCTTATGTTAGACGTAAAATTATATATTGGTTTCATGGGGAAGAAAGCTTATTGCGGGAATGGAATTGAGATAAAAATGGAAGAAAAGAGAAGAGAATCTGGAAGAGAAAGACAGAGGAACCTTTTTTGTTATTTTGGTTGTTGATAGATTTTCTCTAGATTTTTTTAGAAGTTTAAAAGAGATACTCCTTCACTAACTTCTGTTAAATCTCCATCCAATAGGAGAGACCCTGAGAGTTGGCAAATCCGGACTCAAACTTTGGGAGTTTTCTCCATATACTTAAGGAAACACAAAGTGACATCTGTCCGATTCATTCCATCTCAATCCTCGTCTTCGTCTATCTCAGTTCCATCTCCCGTAGGCACCCTCACGTCTTTTTCTCTCTCTCATCTTATCTAGCCTTCATTAACCATTAATCTTTTTTCTCTTGGACCTCTCCCATTTCCAGTAGTGTAGAGCATTACGGTCCACCCCACCACATCATATTGGTTGAAGACATGCTAACACTTCTCATATGTATCCTTAAAAATCAAATAGACTTCGATTCTTGAATATGTTTTAATTTGAGGGGGAAAGTAGATGACACCTCCACAATTTAGCATGCACTACATTATGATTGGACAAGGGTTGTTGGTTCCAGTTTTAGCTACATCTAAGTCTAACAAAGGTTTGTGGGCATGCTTGAGTCTTAGGGTCGACCTCAAGAGAATAACTTATATTGGATGGTGGAGGTGCTTATGATTGGGCAGTCTTTGAGGAACCTTGTAATATCCAGACACGAAGTAGGTTGGTAAATGGTTTGTAATCCTGGGGTATCAGACCTCAGTTGAGCTTTTGTTATATTTATTTTATATTCAATCTTCAAACTGTCATGTATTCCTCAATTGGTCTATTTACCTGTAATCCTGCATAGGAAAGGCTTAAAAACCATTTTAATAAATTTTAGCTTCTCCAAGAAAATGTCACAAGAGCCGTGCCACTATATGTCGCCATTGACGATTATCTGCCATGGTTGTACTGAAGAATCTTGAAAGCTTCGTTATCACATTATTGGTCTGCACTCTGCAGAAATTCAAGTTTAACATTTTTATACCTACCAATCTAATGGTGATCTCTCTTTTACTGGACACAATGGAACTGTGTAGAATTTAGGATGCCTAGATCTTCCTAGTGTTCAGAACACTTCAAATGCTTTCCCCCTCACTTTTTGACGAGTGGTTATTTTTGGTAGTATTTGTGCTAGTTTATGAAGAAGATTTTTGAAAAAAATGCACTTATGGAGAAGATTCGTGGTGTAAGTGGTAACGTCAATTGCAATAACATTGTAACTGGTCGCCTTTTGGTTGTAAATTAGCTTACTATAATAGATACTGATAAGTCACGTTACGACCACGCATAACACGTTTCGTACGTTGTGTGCATACCTTCTTATTTAGTTCTTGTTATTTACTTTAATTACATTATAATTAGGAGAAGTTACCTAATTAAAGTCTACCTAGGGTTTCTATTTGTGCTAGGTCTCTTCTACTATAAAAGAGATTCTAAACTTAGTTTATTTTCTATGTTGGTTTTAGTGAGAGAAAAGACTTATCCTTATAGAGAGATATTGTAGAGTTTGGGGTAAATCTCATAAACACTAGGTCTTTTGACATATATTTTATGCAATTGAGAGAACTTAGTATTAATCAAGGTTAATTTAGCTTCTGCGCACGTAATTTTTAACAATACCAATTAAGAAGTGGGAAATGCTATCAGTTGGTGTAAACATTCGATAAATTTTCAATGGGGAGTTATGGTGTAACATCCAATGGCAGAGAATGTTCTAAGGCGAGTTTTACGACTTATAACTTTCCTGAAACCGTACTCAGAACCTCCAAATATATTTTCTTAATATATCCACGTCATCTGCGACTTCCTCACCAGCTATAATGAAAACAAGCTCTGAAAGAAGCTCCACCTCTACCCAGATCAGAATGTTATGCCCCTTCCGGCCAGGCCATCTAGGGCACAACCTAAGGCATCAGTGGCAATTATTAGACTTGAGAATTTCCGAGAAGCTAGGTAACAACGACACAGATACGGGTGTCGGTGTCGGACACGGGTACGGGGTGTCGGATACGGCGACCCAAAAATATGTAAAAACGGGGACACGACTATAAAATTTTTATTTCTGATTTTCTACTATGCTTATGTTGGTTACTTAACCTATCTAACACACTTATGGGCTAATTTACGACATATTTTTACGACTAATAACAAACAAGTCCCAACACTTATGGGTTATATTAACTTATGGGTTAATTTACGACTAATAACAAACAAAAAACAATGATACTAGTTAGTATGGTTGAATGACATGCATAAGAATTGAAAACTTTCTAAAAGCTATGTCAAAAAGGTTATGATCTAAGCAAGAAGTGTCTGTTGGAGTGTCAACACGAGTGTCGGTGTGTCCGAGTGTCCAACACGTTTGGACACGGATTTTTTTTGGAATATGGAGTGTCCATGTTACATAGCCGAGAAATTACATTGACTTTGGTCAACTCTCACAATCATTGGCAACAGATCCTGATAGTACATGAATGATATGGTAAACAAAAGCATAAAATCAATAAATACTACTTGGAGCTCTATAACATCGACTCCGTTACTTTCGGTGGTATGGCGATCTAGACTGAAAGATGTCCTCTCCAAATTAGTCTGCTTATAGTTGATTAGGTCGAAATCCCCCTCTTACTCTTTGAAAAAGCACCCCGGGCTATTTTAAAGTCAAATATACTTGATAAGATGGTCGGGATAATGTCATTCATCTTTACTTAGTGTGCAGGCCAATCACATTCCCTTGAGCGCATGCCTTCGCAAAATGTGCAGTATTGCATATGCACACACATACGTGATCACAATGATTAATCTCTCAATGTGACAGCTTTGTCCAATTTCACGGCTCTCCACAATTTTTCTCCTCACTTACTAGTCTATCTAGCGACTAGCAATGGACACGACTGGATGATGCCTTTTAATCTTGACCAGGATCATTACTGTGCTTCAACTAGCTTTGGATTTTGATATCAGTCCCCATCTTAACTAGCTTGATACAATCCGAAGAATAGTCTGCTCTGACTAAAACCATAGCAGATTTCTTATTTATGAAGTAGGATATTGGACTAGTAGCATCATATATCTCATGAATGTGAGAGTACTCTGCTCTGACTGAAACCATTGTAGATTTCTTATTTATGAAGTAGGATACTGGACTAGAAGCATCATATATCTCAGAAAGTTCTTATGATCTGCTACATTTCTAGCTGGCACCGCCTTTAGGAAGACATCCAGTATAATGCATATGTTGGTGTGTCCGACAACAGATTTTAATAGGTTGGTAGATACATATACCATATAATTTCTCATCAAAAATCCTGTAACATAGAAAAAAGCATGGAAGAAGTCTTTTAATTTGTCGGGTGACTGCTTCAGACATTTTCTTTGCAACACTGGGGACAGTAATAGAGATGGGTTAATATACACAAATAAATGGCTGCCATTATACTTGTCTTCTTTTATGTAAAATGGTACAAGATTCGTGTCTATCTTTGTGTCAAGTCTTGTGTGTGGTGTTTGGAGGAAAACCTGTTCGCAGGTAGAACCAACCTTATGAGTGTCTTTGTAACAATGAGTTGCAATCAGGCCTCGTCTAGGGGGACAATATTGCGTGTTAGTGTTTTGTCAAGTACAACTGCATTATATCTATTACCTATAAGCAAGTTGTTCAAAAAGTGTGACCCCATCCGTGGTCAATCTCAAGACCCTTGCTTCATGAGGCACGACCCAAGACTTTCTCAGGCCCTCAACCCTCAACCCTCAACCCTCATTGGACTGGTTTTCTCCATATTTTCTTCTCTAGGTTTTTCGTCTCCATATTTTCTCTGTTCAAATATATATTATCTATGTGCATTACCTCTCAATATTTTTCTTCATATTCTCTTTTTCTTTCTTTCTATGTTTTCTCTTTAGTTTTCCTCTTTTTTCTTCATCCTTTCTCTGCATATTTCTCTATACATATTTTATTGCTTGTCTTTTCATGGTTTCTCCCAATTTCTGTTTTCCAAATTATATATGCTCTTCAAATTTGTTCCTCTTTTTTTGCGTCATATAAACTCGATTAGGTTCGATTAGGTCTCTCAATAGAGTGGTATGATTGAAAGTTACGAGGCATATATAATTACATTTCATGCCAATGAATGAAGTAGATTGGTTTTTAAGAACTAAAGATTATGCACGCATAGAATAGTGCAATGATAATGACAATTTACCAAGGCCGAGAAAGAGTACTAAATAAGAAGATGTTCATTAGATTAGTCAGGTGTCCCACGAAGCACAAAAATCTACGTCTACTCCTTCCGTATCATGTATTTAGGTAGCATAGGACCATTCCGCCAACAATAAAATGACGTAACTTTGAAAGGGATCTTCTTCCAAACCTTGCGCACGAGAAACAGAACGAGCCGATAACTAGTCTCCCGAGGCATGGTCCAAGGGCTTCTGTTCCTTCTGGTTATACTCTAATTGAGTTGATAAGGCACTTCTTTTGCCAGAGCTTCACCTGTATGCAAGTAGTTTCATCATGTACTTTAAAAACACATTTCCAGTTTGTGTTGGTCGAAAGTAACTGTTTGAGTAAGAGCAAGAAACCTGTCACAATAGGACCTCCCTCCATTAGACAAAGTTATATTGGGGATGTTAGGTGTACATGCGACAAGAACTTTCTGCTCAACTGGGGAAGACCATGCACACGTTAGATGTAGTAGGCAAGGTATCTGCTTTATTATTTAAGTTTAACGTGAAATCTGTTTATTTAGATAAAACTGGATTATTGATCTATGCTTGATATTTCTCTAAGATATACTGGGTGTATGATGATTGATCTGGCATAATATAGCCTGCTTGTTAATATCAAATACCTTACTACTAGTCAAATCATCATAATTGTGTTTTAACTAGAGATCAATTAAACTTAATTAAATGTGAATGAGATGTCATATACTGTGATTATAGTTACTGCTGAGATTAGTATCCAGTATTTGCCATGTAATGCATAATTCAACGAATATGTTATTAGTAGTTGGTTCATGGAATGCCTTATAATGCGTGCTTGTTTGATAAAATCCGTGTGCAGGCTGAAATAAGACCTCCAAATTTGGCAGAACTTTCTTTTCCTACAAATCCTCATGCTAACCGGACAAGCTCAACGGCCCGTCGCCCAAATGACCCCTTAAGGAAATGGCCAAAAAAAGTCAAAACCCTGCAACAACAACAACATGCGTGGTGCGAAGTTTGCAAGGTTGATTGCAACAGCAAAGACGTTCTTGACAAGCACTTACTGGGGAAAAAGCACAAGAAAAATGTCGAAAAACTCCAGGAATTAACGAGAAACCCTCTCCCTGTTGTTCTTGCTGCCCCCGCTGGAGTACCATTAGCACCTGTATCATTAGCACCTACCCCAGTATTTACGACCCCAGCAATCGGGCCGCAGGTGAAACCGACAGCCTTCCAACAAGCTAAGAAGAAGCATAAGAAGAAGAAAGTGCCACCTACTTTAGCATCTGGAGAGGACTTGGAGACAAAACGAAGGAAGGTAGTTGGAGAAGGAGCTGCAACAGACGCTGTCAGAGTGTGCGCAATATGCAATGTTGTGTGTAATAGCCAGATCGTTTTCAACTATCATCTGGCCGGAAAGATGCACATTGCCATGGTGAAGAAACAGGAAAATGGGACGGCAGGCCCCGTTCCTAATGTGGTGACTGCAGCTTGAAGAATGTTGTATCGTCATACTTCTATGCTTTTATTGCAGAATTTTTGAATCTTAGATAACAATCTGACCATTTACAAAGAGATCTTTTTTGTGAGAATGTAAAACTAATTTATAAAGATATTTAGTATCCCTCACTCTCTTTAGCTAACATTTAGTTCATTCATCGACTACTAGCAGTGGGGTACACTCTGTCTCATGTGCCTACAATAATTTTTAAATTTTGTAGAGAATTGAAAAATATTAAATTGGTTTTTATATGCTTAATTTTTAATGATTTTTGTAATGTTGGTGATCCATCATCTTAGGCATTTTTATTTTTCATTAGTGTTGAAGACACATCTTTGTATTGTTGAAGTGTTGAAGGCACGTGTCCAGTACTATAGATAGTGCCGTCGAGATTTTACTGTGGCTTGGTCAAGGGTAATATTATTCTTCACAATTCTCAAATGTTATTGGAAATAGTTGATCATGCATAAGATACTAGACAGACGGACGACTTACAGGCTTTGAACATGATGTTGATTTGGTTATCTGTAAATCGCTTTACTTTGGCTTGAACATAAATTTTACTACTTAGTAATGACACGAGTACAAGACGTCAGTCTTGGTCGAAGACCCTCATAGACAAAACACAATCCAACCATATTGGGAAGTCCAAAGTGATAGTAGTACAATGGTAAAAAGAGCAAGACAGATCAATGTTTTGAATGAGGGATCACACCGTCACACAATCAATGTTGTTTAGAAGTTTTTATTTTATTTTATATAATTAGATTATTATTGGACTGAAAAACAGTTTTATGCATGAATATGAGAAAACTTGGATGTTATATTGTCTTCAATAGTAGGGGTTTTCTTTTTTTTAGACATTAGCCTAATAATGTTCCGACTTTGAAAAGGAACCCCTTTTAGTATAACTTGAAATGCTGAACTTAACATTGTTCTTGACATAAACGCTGGCTGAAACGATGCAATATTATTAAATAGCACTAAAATTGTTAGAATTTAAGCATTGCCCCTATATCATTAACTTATAGTGGAGAAGATTGTAGTGAGGTAACAACAGGATATCAACACATCTGCAAATATTAACAATAGTGTCTTTCATAATATATGACATATACATGTAATGAAAACCCATTCACAACTCTAACACAGAGTTTTACAATATAACATATATCTCGGTGCAGCTAAAAATAGCTCCCTCTCACAAAACCAATGTTTTGTAATTTTAGTAAACATTACATTATTTTAGCCTTAAGAACTTATAAATACTAGTATACAAACATAGGAAAATTTAAGCATTTCTTGAATGACCTGCCCTTCCATGAAAACTATCTAACATTAAGATATCAGGAATCTCGTATGGGTAAGAGCGCATCATCTTGATCTGCATTTGTCGTAGAGTAAGAACATACAATAGCTTCATTCATAGCTTTTTAGGCACCCAACAAGGCTTGTTCAAGCTCCTAGTGGCAGTAGTATACAAAAATCCAGTTGAACAACCAATCATATTTTTCTTGAAATCTAATAACTCTTTCCTCTGCAAGTTCCAAAGTCTTGCTTATGATTCTCTGTTTATCCCCAACTATACACTGCCTTTGCCATTTCTTCAAGTTTGGCAAATAGAGGAAAACTGAAGCAGAGAAGCCAACCAAGCTGCATATAACTCAGGTATATAATCCATGGAATTTATGAATACAGGGTTTAGATGCAAGGGATTGAGCTGGCCCATCAATGAAACGACCCGGTATGCCTCAAATTACCTCAAATTTACAATATAACTTAGGATGAGGGAAACCAAATAAAAATATAGGCACAAGGCCTTTATGAACTCAATGATATGTACATGAATCTTGTTTAAGCTTGATAGGTTTGGAGGTTTGTGCTTTGTCCTCACTAACGTCCCTACCACATTTCCTCGTGTTCGAATTCCGAGTTCCAACATCACTGGAACTCCACCACCGTTCTTGAAACTGCTAAGCTTGCTCCTGCTATATATAAAGGAACCTTATCTCCTTCAAAAGTCACAAATTCGATTCAATGACTTTTTCTAGGTTGACAATACTTCTTTAACTGTAGTCACGAGTACTAAGGTATGCGCTAACGCACATGCTAGATCGTTATGCTCAAAAAATATTTAGGCAGGGAATTAGGTGAGTGGTGGCAAAGTGATATAAGTAAACAAAGATGGTGTAAAGATATACAGAAACTTCATTTTCAATTCTAATCATACTCTAAGCAACTAGATATGGAGTTATAGTGTGCTTACTTATATCTTATAGCATCCATTACAAAATTCAGAATTTTTTTAGAAGGAATTACAAGCTCATAACAAACAAATAAGGAGAAGATTTTCGAAATAAAGAGCAAAATTGAAAAGGAGAGGGAATTAAGGAGAATATTTTGGTAATAAAGAGCCTAAGTTGCAAAGGAGATGGAATAAAAGAGAAAATATTGGATATAACTTTAGGAAAGATATATTAGGAGAATAAAAAGGAAATAACGACATCAAGTGTTGAAAAGTTGGTTTTGGTTATTAATTTTTTATCTAAACAAAATATAAATGATTGTATAATATTGGAAGTATATCTATAATAATAATAATAAAAAAACCATCTTTTTGCTTTGGTTTCAAACGTCCATTCTACTGACGCGTATGACGAGGTGTACTTTGGAAGGCCTAAATTATTTCCATGGTACTTTTGTACCATGGAAATGATTTGGGACGTCCAACCCTAAATAGTCCAATTGGATGGCAGTATTGGATGGTTTTTATCTCCCTCTCCCTCTGGAAATCAAGATTCCTTCCTTATCTACCTCTACAAATCAAATCAAACTTCAATCGATTGAGCAAAAATGTATTATTAAGTAATTATCAATGTTTTGCAATTTTTTATTTAATTTAAGGTTCATTTCTCTCTCTACAGTTGTAGGAATTGAATTGAACTCGGTTATGTAAATCTCCAATTCATCATAATTATGGTAACATTGGTTAATAATGAGTTGATTCGAGTGCTGAAAGCGTTGCTCTAAATTGATTGATTTGTAAAAATCGTATTGATGTTACTAAAATTTAGATGAGTGATTTCGATGGTTTTGACATTGGTCTAATTTTCTCAAGAATCTCTCTCTAGGTTGTATCGCTAAAATCTTTTGAGTCACTTGGTTTTGATCGATCAGCTTTCTCTCTCTTTCTTTCTAAAGAATTATGATGATACAAATCTTGAGGTGCATTGGAGGGCAAATTTTATCTCATAATTTGACGGTAGGGCCAATACTAAATATTAAAATGGTTTCAGTAATGGGCATGGGTAAGCATTGAAAACACTTCTCTTTTTTTGGTTTTCACGAGCCAAACACAGCGAGAAGTTCAATTGTTTGGTAAATGTGATTTGTGTTGTTATCTGCAGGAATTATTTGATTTAGGTAGTGGCGCATTGGAAGTTACATCGTACTCCAAATACAAATCATGTTTTGTTCAAACAGAAAAGATCACGAGGTGACAATAACTGTTAGTTTTACATTAGCCTTAATTCTTATTGATGGTTGTCACATGTTACCACTTTGACCAGTACATGTGATATGTTTTAAGTTGTTGCCATTGTTGAACTTATAGCTCACATAGACATTGTACCATGCAGTATGTTTTTTATGAATAAAAAGAAATACCAATAGTAGTGATACATAATGATATGAAATTTGAATAACTTTTAGATCAACTATCGTGATTGAAAGATGATATAAAAGATGGAGGAAATGTGAGTTGGATTATATTACCAAGCAAACTGATATTTATTTATTTTTTGAAAGTCATGAGTAATATATGCCAAATGGATATCATATAGGAATGGAGAAACACATTAAATGTAATAGCATCCCCCACGCATGCAGTGGAAAAAATGGTTTGGCATTGACAAGGTAAGCTCCTGATACTGCTACAACTCTTTTATCCCCTTTAAACCATTGAAGATATATTGCTTAACTATTATTGCATCTTGAGAAAGTTCACTATGTTATTTCTAATTAGAGTAGAAGATAATTTTGGTCAAGTCATTTTCTAAATATTATACTCCATTAGTGTTTGTGTTGTGCAATTTTGGGATTTTTAGAACTTAGAAGATGATGGAATATTTGTTTGGTAAAGAGGCAATAAGGTTCCTGTATTTAGTATAGCTTATCTAGCATCCTTGCCTTGTTGAATCTAATGGGTCAATTGTTGATGTTGCAGATCATAGACATCTGATGGAGTCACAAGAAGTATACTTTGTTTTTGCTATTATTATGATTACCACGATAAGGGGATAATTGCAACTTGGAGCATTTGTTATAGTGGTAGACAAGTAGCTTGAGATTATCACCACCATGACCACTAGCATTAAAAAAACCAGTTAGGATTATTTACTATCTTTGGGGTTTTCTTTATTAGTGTAGTTTCATTTCATTGTCAGACTGTAAACTATTATTTTGAAAGAGAATTTTTGAGGAATATGATGCGTAATTTGATCAATTTTTATAATAAAATAAAGTTTATGTCATTGTATAACTTTTTGTTCTTAAATTTTATGCCACACAAAAATCGCACTGATAAATTTCTCAACCAATTATATCCATTATAAATTGTTTATTGTATACTACCATTGAAACAGATTAGGACAATTTAAGACCGTCACAAAGCAAGGACAGTTAAGGATCGTCACAAATAAACTCAAATATGACAGACTTTTTTTGTCAAAGTTGAATTATGACGGCTCATTTGTGACGGAAATTATAACGGATGAAAACCGTCGTAAATGCCCAGTTATGATGGTTTTTGAACGTAAAAAAATTATCTTTTTTATATAGTGTTGATTAGGGTTTAAGAGTTTACACATTGTTGTTGTAGAAGTATTGAAATTGATTTCATTATAATAGTCGATTTGATTAGGGGTTTATGTCCGAATTACTTATAATGAATGAACCACAACCTGCTGATCCTATTTTTTCCAGATATACTTCATCATAGCAAATTCTAACCTCGTCAGGGGCTTTAGGAATCTAAATACAAGAGAGGATTTGTGGGGTTTTGTAAAATCTATAATAGATGCCCATAATTTTAACAATCTGTAGGTCACCTTGAGTGTTGAACATGGGAGCTTTAGAGTGACAAGTATTCTTCTGGACATTACAAATAATTTTTGTTTAGATTTGATTCATATTAGCCTATAAAATTTTGAATATAATAATATTTTTTGTATGCCATAAATGATACTAGGAGATAAAAAAAAAAAAACAATGCATAAACCCTTAACCATGGGGCTAGAGTTATGCACCAGATCACTAAGTGTTCAATGTTCCCAACGTGATCCCCATTAAGATTGAACAAGTGGTCAGATGTGCTATGCTACAACTTTTAAATGCCAATGCAAATTATTATTAACTATGATAGATTAAGTACAATTGAGGCTTCGAACATTGAAACTTGATATCTCTTTCAATTTAAAATATTTTATTTCTTCAATGTATCAAAATTAATAATAATGATATGGCAGTGTTTAATGATTTATGCAACCAACCTACTGCCGTGAATTTCTCCGATGCAACCAAAAAATTGAAAGATGTTGTGTCAAATTCCCAGTAACTTTATAAGCAAAAACTATTTTTGAGGTAGTGATTTCTACCAATTAGTTTTGTTTTTTTTGCCTTTCGCTTAGTAAGAAAATGGTGATGAATCATGATAATAGTACACATTAAGCAAATAACAATAAAGTTCATTCTATATATGCAAATAACACTATCTAAGTGATTAAAAGATTATATACACAATAATTTTTAAACCAGTTCAGTGAGATACATTAGAATATTACAAAACACATGCAGAAAATCAAAATACAATCCTTGAACAAAGTCCACAAAGATAAATACTTGCAAAGTCCATCAAAACTTCTTCCCATTAATTTGTTCTTATACAAACTGAAACACCAAACTAAAAAATGTCTATCTTCAGGTTCTTCAAAAGAAAGGTTATAGATTTTTGTATTCTACATCAACAAATGAGTAAGCATTGTCAAAAATAACAAATACCATTCCCCCAAAATAATTCATGAAAATCAAAATGCATCAACCATTAGGAGATAAACTGGTCTATTATGTCATTGCCAAATAAATCCCTTTTTTGTTTATAATATAAAATATTACAAGAATGGAGATAATCATTACAAAACTCGATAATACTCAAACACAAAACAAGCAACATATCTTTACATTCAAAATTAAGTAATATATCAAATAATTACACTCAACCTCAACTTTAATCTCAAAAATAATACGTTTGTACACGCTAGCCGGTGCGTAATTGCTCGTATATTATAAAATTAATCAATAGAGGGGAGTTCAATCAGTGAAGAAAGAATATTTTACATGAGAAACATTATTATCAAATAAGAATTGTTGAAATATAAAACATGAGAGAAATATAGTCAACCTTTTGTTGGAAAAATATAGATTATATGAAATTACAGACGCATAATTAAATCATAAATAGCTTAATTGACTTAACTTATTTCTAAATATTGAATAATAATAAAAATAATATTTAGTTTGTGTCCTCATCTTGGTTTATGTTTTATTCATTATCAATCATGTTTAAGATATGTTTTTTTTTTAATTCGTACGAGAGTTGAAGCAGGGGGAAATTTAGAATGACACAAATTGGGTACAAATATTAATTGGATTCTTGCAGAGCACCCATCATCATAAATATTGATTATTGGAGAGAAACATTGTATGAGGTTCACATTTGAAGGGATTGACCACTGTGTAAGTTACTGTTATAATTAAATTAAATAACATGTTGTGGTGATCATTTGAGAGAGTTTCAAAATTATATCATTCTAAAGGCACACCTATAAATTATAACTCGTGTGTTAAGGGAAATGATGACTTTTAATATATTTGGTTTGATCTATAAAATCTTAAACTTAAAAGAATGGATACTATGCTACAAGATTTGATAATATAATTAGATAAACAAAGTTTGATTTGTAAGGTATTGTTTGATTTGTAAGGGTATTGAGTAGAGAGCCAAATAATTTGTCGTACCTTAATTTTTTATTAGAGCCATTAAAACCTAGATATTATTCGGTAAAATTATGTCCAATGTCTTAATCGAAGATAATGGCTTCTCAAAATTCTTCTTGTTCGTTGATCACATATCAAAGGAGGAAGAAATCAATCAAAACCCCTAATAATTTGATGCTTTACCTCTCTAATGGTCCATCAAATGATGAAGTTCCTGAAATTCAAATCCCCTTGTTTACTTGTATGAGAGTGGTCAATCCCAATCGATAGCGAAATTCATTACATTTTGCCAGCAAGAAAGCCAGCTTGAGCTTGGGTCATTGAGTAGGCCGACGGGGTGCCTAACTATATTTGTTTTTTCCTGAGTAAGGGCTTTAAGTCGATGCCTATGCCCTAATCGTTTTGCTATTCCCTATGCCCTGATCGTCTCGCGATTCCCTATGCCCCAATTCTATCACTTTTGCGAGATTTCGTGGTGGGTCAGTGGGTCACTTTCTTTTCTTTCCGCTAATGACTTAGGGTCACGCCTACAGGGTGCCTAACTAGATGGGCTTGTTGCCGAGCAAGATCCCATCTTTCCTTCTTCCCGCCTCCCGGCGCTAACTTCACCTCCGACTACCTTTGCTTGATGTCTTTCTTTCCTTTATGCCAATGACTTAGGGTCAGGCCGACAGGGTGCCTGAATTTTGTTGAAGGCATATGTTTGAAGCCTAAATTTTGTTGAAGATATATTTAAACTTTTGAAGTTGGTTTTGGTTATTAATTTTTTATCTAAACAAAATATAAAGTATTGTATAATACAAAAAGTATATATAGAAACTTAGATGATAATTATATGGGTAATAACAAAGGGGGTGGATTTAGAGACATTAAAAAACGGGACACTCAACTCTCACTCAAACACCACACATCTCTAGAGATGAGTGGTCCTCATAATAGAGGAGGTGGAAAAGAAAAAACAAATAATATTAGGTGGAAATGAGTTGGCATACACTCTCTCTCTCTTCAGTGGGCAGATATTTCTCTCTTTTCTCCAGTTTCAAATATCAAACCAGATCTGACTCTCTCTCTTTATCTCTTTCTTCTCACCAAAAAACTTTTTTTTTCTCTCTCTATATCTCTTTTTCATAGTGAAGAACATTAGCAAAAATTGAGAAATTGAAGAGTCTCTCTCTCTCTCACTGTCTCAGTCGAGACGGGCAAATTTTTTCTTAGTCCCGTTAGATTTTACTCAAGAAGCAGTAATTTTTAGTTCAAATGGGTTGGTTTTGTGGCTGATTTTACCCTCAATCAAGTCATATATGCCCCTCTACTTTTTCTATATCTCTCTCATCGAAGACCGGTTGTTGGTTATGAACTCTCTTGAATTTTAGTGGTGAAATCAGATTTGAAGATGGGGTGCTTTCGAACTATCGTCTTCTTCGATCAGTCTTTCAAGCTACCGCAAAAGAACAATGTCGGGTTCGACAATTATTGTGGGGTTCGATAACATGAGGTTCTTTATTTCTCTGGCAACAAGTCATCAACAACAAACAAGCATACAAAAATGCATGATAAAATCATATAAACAACTCCAAAACATGAAAAATAGACATGAGAGTTTCCTAATATCTATGATTCCAAACCCTATTACACAAAACTTGTACCTATCTGTGATAGTTGCTGACAATTTACCCATCCAAATATTGTCGATTTCAACAATTTACCCATCCATATAGTGTCCCGTTTTCGACAATACTTGTAAAACAATTTACCCATCCATATATTGTCGATTTCGACAATACTTATGATCGACAATTTACCCATTCATATATTATCGATTTCGACAATTTACCCATCAATATATTGTTGATTTCAATAAATTGTCGATTTCGACAATAATGTAAATTGGACCATATATAATAATAGCCCACTAAGGGCACATGCGTCATTGACTGAATCTTCTAAGTAATTTCTTATCCAAACAAGGGCACATGCGTCATTGACTGTGGGCTAGCTATCTTTAACAATTATTGTCGAGAGTTGCTATATATGCTAACCTTATTGTCGAAATCATTAATAATTATTGTCGAGAGTTGTTATATATGCCAACCTTATTGTCGAAATCGACAATATATGACAATCTGAAGATGAATTTTACTGAGAAAACTTGTAATGTCGACAATTCCATAATCGATGCATCAACGAAATTACAATTTGGGGAGACAACATGAACAAACAATTGGGAAGTATGATGCCAGAAATCGTAAAATTAAGAAAACGAACTTGTAGAGTGGCGTACTTCGATGTTATTGAGTTTAGAGAGGTAAACCTTATTTCATAAAATTCGTTTTAGAGAGAAGATGATATATCAACATCGATAAATTCATAGAAATAGGTTACAAAGCAATATCATTTTACATCGACATTAAAACTACATGTTAAAACTACAGTGATGCACAATCTATATAAGAGTACTCCAAACCACTGATGCTCCACCAAACCCTAATTGCAATGAGCAACAACCCTCCACACGCTCCACAACCAACCCAGAGAGAGAGAGGAGAGAGAAACAAATCCAAATAGCAGCGATCCTCGATTAAACCTTAAAAGAAAGATTTGTCACGACACGAAGGCAAACTGAAATTTTCTGCCATTGTTCCTCACTTAGGTAGAGAGAGAGAAAATAATGAGATCTGAGTGAAAGAGAGAGAAGATTTGTTTTCAAAATTAAAACTACAAAGATGTGAGAGAAAGAGAGAGAGCCCACTTGAAGAGAGAGTACATGTGTCTCTGCCAACTCATTTTCACCTGGGTTTTCTTTTCCACCTTCTCTATTATGAGGACCACTCATCTCTAGAGATGTGTAGTTCAGTTTGAGTGAGAGTTGAGTGTCTCATTTTTTAGTGTCTCTAAATCCTCTCCCAATAACAAACTAGTAAATATATTATAAAATTAATCAATAGAGGGGAGTGCATTTTGCAGGTCTTTTTCAAGTGAAACCACCACGATAGTTTCTCCAAGACTTCAACTCAACTCTATATAAACCTTACAGTAGAATACTTTCAGGATAGATCTTCAAAAACTCTTCCATTGATATCATTATAAACTCTTGTCTACACTGCTTACAAAATAATTGTCATGTTGCCAAGATTTGAAGAGAAGAAATCTCACGTTTAAAAATTGTGATGACTTCTACCTGGCAATGCAATGGGCAGAATTTACTAATATTTACAGATTGGAAACCAAAAATTGAGCACTGCATAGAGCATCATCTTCAGAGGAACAAAGGCCAATAGCCTAATACAATGTGCTTATAAAAATAATCAATAAAATGGGTAGTTATTGACGTTATTAGCATTTTAGCCTACATACAAATATCAAAGAGGAAGTCGTAAGAAGCTACAAACACAACATAGACAATCTCTGATATACATCAAAAGCATACTATTTGAGTCGAGAAAAGCCAATATATGACATGAAAGACGAGTAATCATCTAAATCATATTAAGCCTATCGTTTTACATGCGTATAAAAAGATACATATGAGCCTTATTGGCCTAACCATGGAAGAATAAAATCACTCATCCATCACAGTGAAAACCCAGTACCAAAAAAGATATACTTCTCTATTTAGCCTAAGCAGCAGCATCAATCTCCGCTTCTACACTCCTGTATAATTTCAGCCTCTTTGAAAGAGAAAATCTACGCTCCATGATTGTAGGATCCTCATTCAAAAGTGAAGACAACTGTTTCGCCTGCAAATCCGATTACGTAACAGTCAGTCAATTTACACACATCTTCTGTCAATTCAAAAAGGAAGAAAAATGAAAGAGTGGTAATAGTTACCTCCTTTTTACCCATCCCTGCAAGGAAATGGTCGAGTAGGGAGCGTTTGGCTTCACAGAATTGACAGTAAATAATGGAGTTTGGAATGGAATTCCGGAGGCTCCCGCAGACCATATTGACTTAAGTCAAGGCATCCGATCCTATTGTTTCTGAAAAGAAAAGAAGAAAAGCATCAGAATGGTTAGTACTGAATCAATGGGAACAATGGAAACCTGCCAAGTTAAATGTGATACTAATAATTTAAATCTTATTAGATAAAACCATTTAAGGGAAGTAAAAGTAAGGCGATTCAGCCAAAAAGTGATAGAACAAGACCCCAATTCAAATGAAAGTCAGATGTCAGTGATACAGTAAACTTTAAGTTATGGTACTATATATTGGTAAAAATGTCAACATAGCTATTGAGTAAAAAATATTTTTTGGCATAAGTTGTGATATTACAGCCTACTGGTTGATACAATATAAAGGTTAGACACATTAAAGTCATTATGCCAAATAAGAAGAGTCAAGGGTTCATGGGTGAGAAGATTAATGATTAAGTTCTCCCACATATGGTTTGAGCATAAAGACTACATGAATAACCCTGATGGGCCTGATCAAGTTACATTATTCAAAAATATTTAACTACTCTCCTGAGATGAGTCGCTGTATCTATCAAAAATTGAATGTGTTAGATTTCCACCTTTCTCAACATCTTGAGGAAGCTTCTTGAAGAAATCAATAGTCAAATAACTACTCTCTACGTCAACCAATGTGAGAGTTATTTTCTTGCTTTCATCCCTCATTCTAATAGTGCAACCGTAGTGCATATCTAAGCTTCAATTTTTATTTATTTACGCTTTTGCTAGTTTCTTGTTTTGGAGCCTTTGAATACTAAGGAATTTATCACAGTTTCACGTATAGCCTTGTTTGAGAGAGAGAAAGAGAGGGAGGAAGGGATGAGAGAGAGAGAGAGAGAGAGAGAGAGAGAGAGAACGGTTTAACTTGATAAGTAAGATGTATACACTAACCTCTAACAATGATGAAACTTACCTTACTAATAATGTTAAGCTAGCACTTACATACGGTCACTCAAACCGTACTCTCGAACAAGCCATATATCTTCAAATTGAAACAAATTCGCTTATAATAGTGCAACCGTATTGCATAAGCTTCAATTTTTATTTATTTATTTATTTATGCTTGGTTAGTTTCTTGTTTTGGAGCCTTTGAATACTGAGGAACTTACTGCAGTATCACTTATAGCCTTGCGCACCAACTCCTTCAATATGGCATGAACCTGAAATCATGAAAAGCAAAAAAGATGGGTAAGAGTAATTCCAGGAAAAGTAACAATTCTATGTATACTAACAGTTTGATCCAACATGATTAAATTGAAGGAGTGGAACCTTTGAACTACTACTAAAAGAGATGACATTTTACTAGTAACACGTACCGTATTAACAGCTGCCTCTGTAGGACCTCTGATAGTAATTAGAAAAAATTCGATGAGACAATGATATCCTTGTTCAGAAGCTATCAGAAGTGGCTAGTAACCATCAGCTTCAGTAATCAACTTCCTTACGTTTCCATTGAAAGTTGCTTGTCGAATTGCAGCCTTTTTAAAGCTGCGGGTAGTTGCTTATCGAACACGTTGTAAATTTTGTCACCACTTGAGCATCTGTGGACATTGATGGAAGAGGAAATGTGAGATTTTTACTATATAGCATCATCTGCCTAAACTACAAGAAAAAAGGAAGTAAATATTCATCCAAAAACCAGCACTTACATCCCATCAAGATGCTCCTTGTGGCTTGTATATTTGCTCAAAAATACGACTAATCTCCATGACCATGTATAGATTTCCCTACATTAGGAAACACCAACTTTTGACATAAGTTAAGGTCTAAAGAGTAAATATAGGTCAATATGAAGATAAATTTCAAAATAGTAATGCAAAGAAAAGGCCTCAAATAGGTCTCAGTGTTAGACCCATATTCACGAGAATGTGTGATCATTATAAGACCCTTTCAGGTCTTAAAATACGTCATAAGGAAACCGATTTCTTTAAATGAGGCTTACCCCAACATCAGTAGCAATAGGCTTTCCAAGACGGCTCAGCTCTGATACAAGTTCAGCAATGCTTTTATTAATAAGAGATTAGATTCCAGGGATTCGAGATATGATTACAGTTTCCAAGTGCTGCAAAATATATCAAAATAACTAAACCAAAATGAATGTAGGAAATGGAATTGATTGTAAGTGATCTAAAGCAAAGGTAAGGAATCTAATGAACAAAATTTTCAACCTTTTGCATTCTATCAAATCAAAGACCAATAAGAATAAAAACAAATCTAAACCCCCAAATCCTAGAAGCATTCATGCAACAACACCTACAATAAACTCCTAATTGAAACCCTAACAGAGATCTATCAAACTCGCCCAATCAAGATATCCAACCCAAATCAGAGATCAGAGAAAATCGAGCACAATTACCTGGAGATCACGGAGATGTCATCGCTGGAGACGATTGTTGTTAAAACTCCTAAATCAAACGCCTAATTATGAAATAGAAAATCGCAGCCGATCTAGAATCAGATCGTTGAGAAAGCGTAGATGAAGATGAAAAGACCGAAGTTCGCCGTAAGAATTGGCTTTAAAGTTTAAAACAAATGTTGGTTAACTGGAAATATTGGCTAAATCGGCAGATAATTTGGCAGTTTTAAAGTTTGAATTAATTCTAAAATTTCTTGTAGGATCCGACGACTGGGACTTAATTTTAAAGCATAAGAGAGATCCGAGCGGCCTAAATAATCTTCGACTCACGAGAGATGAGTAACGAACGGCTGAGATCGAGAAATGGCTGATGAGTTATTCCTTTAGATGTTTAGATAGATAATTTCTTCTTTATAAAGTATAGTTTTCAATATTCGGAAAAAGACATTTTATTTTATCTAAGTTTTGAGAAATAAGTTGGTTTTCCTCCATGAATTTTTTTTTCTTGACTTTCTCACAGACTAAACACGCAAAATTTGGTTTTTATGGAATAACATCTATTTTCCACAAACCAATACAGACTGCAAGTCAGTAACTTTTGCGGTCAGTGATCCGTGAATTATGGTTCACTAGAGACAGGGAGTAGACTGGAAAGGAGCGAAGGAGGCAGGCGGAGTGTAATGAAGTGAAGAAGGCACAAATAGTGGTAGAGAAATATTTTTGTTACCTTAGATGAAACTGAAATTGACACCCTCAATGATGCATCTAAGGGAAAAAAATTGAAAATATGCATCTGATGAAATTTAATAAGCAAAGATAATAATACATAAAGTATACAAGGCTATTTATCAAAATAACGTTGATAAACATTACGTATTTTTCTATGTAATAGGACTTCCTGGTTCAACAGGGATAAAGATAACCGCCCAAATTTTGCTAATTAAATATCTAGGAACATATTTTTCAATCAATCAAAAAAAAGAAAGAATACAACATCAATAATAATAATAAAAGTTATTACTGCAGTAACAAAAGGGAAAATAAAAAAAAAACAAGGATGTTTTGTTAGTCTTCAAAGATGTGTATAATTGCCAATCAGACTCACAATAATATGACTTTATTAAAATGGAAAAAAAACAAAACAAACAAACAAACTTTATCTTAGGGATACCACAAAATCACCCCTCCTCCAACCTTCACGTAAGCCCTAAATCCCTCTAAATCTATCACATTTCACACGCTCGGTCTCACTTTCTCTATTGCCCCCTCAAAAGCCCTTTCCACCTCTGCCCATTTCCAAGAACCACTAAACAAGGCTCCTCTCTCCCTCTCTCATGTTTATAAACGCCTCAGAGCAGGTGCTACGATTTTCTATACGGGTTTTCTCACTGCGATTTGTTGTTACCTACTGGTGTTCATGATAACTAGTTTCTCCTTATATATCACTATCTAATGGGCAGTTAACATTTAATTCTGCTTTTTAGGTCTCCGTATTAGCTTTTTAACTTCTATGTTTGATATGGGCTTCATGATTTCATCTATAGGATTACTTGCTATGAATTTCAAAGCGATTCTAACAAATAAAGGTTCAGGTTAAATGCAGATTAGTTCTAAAATCATACCACGATCATTAGTTGTTCTTTCAGTGTGATCCGTCTTTGCTTTTTAATTACTATTATTTCGTTGATTTCCAATAGAAGTTTTGAGTATAGCTTAATGGAGATTTTAACCTCTTTTGGATCGCATATCCTTAAGATGGGGCAATATTTTCTGATCGTTCTTTGTGAGATGGGATCTGGTGGGATATACTATAATTCTGTTGGTAAAGGAAAGACTACTATGATAGATTTGTTAAGACATTTTTAGTGAGTAGGCTTACAATAAGAATGCAATTCGCATTATTGACGCGAGTTAGATGTTATTACTAGTTGATATGGAAAATGGAACCAACTTGCGTACGGAAAGAAGAACAGTTCAGAGCTAGTCAGAAGAAGGTAGCCTAGGTGGAGTTAGAACCTTTAAAGAGAGGAAGCCGGATTAAAGAAGTCATTAGAGCTTCGTTTCACTAGGGACACGACGGAGGTAGCTTTATAAACCACGAAGTTTAGAAGGATCCAAATCATTGGGGCCGTTTGAGTTGCTAAAGCTCCGGTAAACCTAGGGATGTGTTTTGGATGGATTCAGGAGAACGTGCTTATGTACGATAACGAACTGAGAGTAAGGTCTATAAAAAGTATAAGTTCCAGAGGAAAAAGAGAGAAAAATTGGACACTTCAAGACCAAGTTTTTCTAGCTCAAGATATGACAAAACTTGTAATTAAAACATCAGCATAAACAATAAAAATTACAGTTACTAAATCCTCAAGCCGAGGTCGTGGTTTTTACCTATTCAAAGGTTTCCACGCTAATCACCTGTGTCATTTCTATATTGAGTTATACTAATTCTTGTCACAGGTATATTTGGCGTAAGAGCTAATTTTGAGCTATTTCGAGCTACTACGAAATTAGGCCATTACAAGTAACAAGGGCTAACTAATTGCACGGGCAACATAGCAATTTGATTAGCACTTCTGTCAGTTTCTCGAAACACATGGATCAAGGTAGCATGATAAATAACTCGACCAATCTTCTTATGTATCCTTCCTGAATTAAGACACGGAATCGGGTTTTATTTTATTTTGTAAACAGTAAGTGTTAAGCTATACCAGAGATGTAGCAAGGAAACGGATTAAAACGGCTGCAAGTAGTTTTACCATTTGCCATATGGCCAGGTGATCTCCGCGTATACATATACATAGCAGAAGCCTTTACAAAGCACTTTTGCCCACTAAGGTCTGAGATCTAGGATAACGCCTGCTTTTTTCTAGAGAACTAAGTTTTGTATGACAGTAATTAATATATTGAATATTACAGCCATAAGACTATATCTACTCACACCATTTGTATGCATTTGCAACCCTAGAACCCATTTACCACCCTGTAATTTCAGTTCATGTATAATGTTCAAGTCACCTTTTAAGTAATTGGAGTTTCCATTTCTTGAATGAGCTTGTAGCAGGTTGGAGCTGTTGTGCCATAAGTATTGATGCTGAGGTACAGAGATAGATATAAGAAGGCATGCCTTCAGTATTCCAAAATAATTCTCCAAAGTCACCTCTGGCATCACTCTATTTCTATATTGAGTATAAGAAACCTGCAGAAATATGAGTGTGAACTGTGTGATCAACTCAAGATTGCAAACCTGTTACTGTTAGTAACATCTGCACAAATTGTTTAATACGCCTGAACAATACCAGAAACATTTTCTGGGCATTTTCAACGTGCTAAGATCTGAGACTCTAAGATAACGCCTGTCTCCTTCTAGACACCTCATTTTTTATGCCATTAGCTAATATATTGGCCAGATTAGGCATGTTACTATGAAGGGCTAGCATTCATGGCAAGGTACAGTTATAGTTACCTTGTACCAGTTTAGGGGAGAAGGCATGCCTTCAGTATTCCTAAATAACTCTCCATAGCCACCTCTTACATTGCTTTATGTCTGTATGGAGTAAGAAACCTGGAGTTTGATCAACTCTGACTGCAAATCTGTAAGTAGCATCTGTACAAAATGTTTAATACACCTGAACAAGAACAATAGGATTCAGTTCCGTACTCCGAAAATCACATGATTCCTAGCTAGTAATTAACAGTGGGTATGCAAAGGATCATCAAGCTAGTAGACAACTTCAGAGCTGATCAAAATACCTCTCTACCTTGAATAGCCAGTTATTTTCTTAGCATTTGCTAAAAATTGAAGGTATGCCTTGGTGGTAAGATAAAGGTGTCTGTATGGCATTCAATACCATCGTTCACTTGCCAGGAGGATAACTCTATGCTATATCATCAGGAATATCGCGCATTATTAGTCTTTACTTGATAAAAACTCGCTCTCATATTTAGCATTTTTTGCTCAATCAGGAAGGACACTGGTCCCATTGTTTTTGTATCTCTAGTTGCATAGTCATCAATCTTAAATGGACATTTTCTTAATTTACTGTTAAGCTGTATTGGGAAAATTTAGGGTGTCTACTACAACCAAGCCCCATAGGGCTCATAAACAAGGTAACATGTAATACAGCACATTATATTACCCAAACCTTGCAAAGCACCATTCACCTAAGATACCAAATAAGCACACCAAGAGAAGAAAATAAAATGCAATCCATAGCTTTAAAGGTATTTGTGCAGTTCAGTAACAATATAATGAGAGCCTCCACCATCTCATCCAAGAATGCGTACGAGCCTGAATGATTCAGTCACTTGTATGAATGTCTAGAAGATAGCCACATGACGTATCAATGTGACAATTAAAACCTATGTAGCATTCAATTCGCTTGAAGAGATCACCGTAAGGCAAAAATATAGCCCAGTTAGGATATAAATGCTAATTATGATTTTGGAGTCACACGCAAGCTCCTGTATATCCCAAGACAGTCATGCAAACTTATCTCTGGCAAACATTGATGCTTACAGCGAAGAGGTGAACATGCAAACTAGCTAATGTGGAAGTAAGAGACTCTCACTTAGCCGTTATACTCCATTTTGCACCTATGTATAAACCCAAATGTCTCACAACTTCTCACAGCAGCACACAGAGAGAGGGAGAGAGAGATGGGAGTTTTCAACCTGAGGTGCTTAGGCTTAGCAGCCATGGTGATGCTGATCACTGGGGTTATTGTTTCCAACCATCAGGTGGTAGCTCAGGGTTGCCAAGCTAATATCCCAGGTCTTGTAGGGAGCTGTGCACAATACGTTCAGATACCTGGGGGCTGGGTTCCCCCATCTGCAATTTGCTGTGCATTTATTCAAGGCTTAGACACTGGTTGTGCTTGCCAGAGTATCACTTGGGAAGTTGAGAGGACCATTAGCATGCCCAAAGTTGTCAGTCTGTTCAGGACTTGTGGGAAACAGCTTGGCAGTGGAACCAGATGTGGAAGTAAGAACTTAGATTTCTATATATGCATGTCCTTATTATTACTAATTACCTGAGTGCGGTTGGGAGAGAAGATCGTCCTAACCGCCTCTTTCGGAAAAAGAAAGAAAGAAAGAAAAAAAAATAGTTCCTCTGACCTTTAGGAAGGAAGACCGTCCGATATACCTCTTTTCCGAAAGACGGACCACGGGGGATATGCCAGAAGGACGGAAATGTGCTTTAGAATAATTTTCCCTAACTGTGAACTGTAGAAATTTTCTTTAAAAATCTAAGGCCCTTTCAATCTCACCATATACATATTTCAAAAAGAAAATCGGTGGCATATATATTTCAGGTTACCTAGTTCCATGAACTTAGTAGCAGAAGAGGAAGAGATGGGAATATCTATTACCGAGTATATGAATAACAGAGTTTATATATATTTTAGAGAATAAGAACTCAACGACCGACCATGCAGGGGTTTTCTATGTATCATAGATGGTTATGAAATTCTGTAAAGAAGGTAGCTTTATTTATCAGCTTGCTTATATTCCTTTAAAGTTAAACAAGCTAAGTTCTCAGACAGTTAAGTGTCATTCACTTGTCCAAGACTCCCCTTACCTTAAATTAATCAAAGCACTATAATTTGCAAATTCGCCTTGTTTCAGTTTCTAAAACTTAACTATTACGATTTTTACCTCCACAAGTAAAAAGAAAAATGGCAAAAGTTCTACCCTTTTCCAAGAATTTTGCCTAAATTTCGTTTACTCCGTAGTTATGAACAATGTTGTGAAACTATTGGTGAAGGTAAAGATGATGGTGTTATAGGTAAAGACTGGGATGCCCCCTGTATTCAAGTCAACCGAATAAAGAACTGCAACCTCAAACGTAACAACTAACAAAGGGCTAACCAATAGCATGAGCAGTTTCACTTCACATCTAACGCAAGGATACGAGACCAAATAATTGTAATTAGCCTCACCATTTGCCTGACTAATCCCTGGGGCTTATGTGATGTTTGATGGATAAGTCAGGATAAATCTTGGCGAGTGGCTCCATTAATGGTGAGTTGAACTCGAGACCTCTCCTTAAGGCATGGTCCAAACCAAAATACCAACCTCTTTGGGTTAAAGGCATTTGACAAATTCATGAATGCATGCTATATTGTGCATAGCAGAAGCCTTTTTTGGCCATTTTCAGCCAAGCAAGACATGATACTCTATGACAACACCTGCCTTCATTTTCAACGCAATACATCTAATCACACCATCCGAATCCATTTTAAAACCTTTGATAAAACTGATTGGAGTTTCGATTTCTTGAATGAGCAGGTTCAAGGAACTACCTCGTTCTTCTTCTTTTATGTAGCTCACCATGAGAGTTGGATCTGTTCCACACCATAGCCTAGACAAGCATTCAATGACGCAATACCCGACAGCAGCATCTTTAGTTACCATCTCTGTACAAACTACACACAGCTTATCCAGAAAAAAATGTATCAATATAGTAGCAAAGAGTCTGAACTGCATCGACTCTCAAGCAAAAAACATTCGACAAAGTACATTTGAGAAAAAGAAACCCAAACACAATGAACTAACACAATGTACGAGTATATTGCTGCATCCTTCTCGATGTACACATCTACCTATGTTTATATTATGCATAACAGAAGCATTTTTAACCATTTTCAAGGCACTAAGGTCCAAGAGAATGATGCATCCTCACATCCAATTTTGTACACCTTGAAGTAATCTATTGGAATATGAAAGCAAGATTCAAATGCATTGAGAACCCTATTAGGCAACCTCAGAACCCATTTACGATCCTTCAACCTTGTTCCAGGTGATTTAGCTTCAAAGTGCAGTGCCTCCAGAATAGAGAAGAAGGCAGCTTCTGCCTTCACACTAGTAACTTCCATAGCCACTTCTGACATTACTCCATTTGTATTTAGTAAGAAATCCCCTGAAGGTGTATGAAGCCAACTTAGCCAAGAGTGGCATACGATCTGTAGAAGTTAGATGATCTAACTGGGTTACCCTTGGAATGGCTTTTGCCTCCCCTTCTTTTATAGAGCTCCTTCTACATTTGTCAGTGCCTGTACATAGTAACTCAATGTTTTTCTCATTAACTAGAATATTAACCCCATCCTGTAACTCTGTCAGTCAAATCCCAAGTTGCATCAGTAACCACAATAAAGTTCTTTAGGGTAAAGGCAGTTTCGAGTTTTTGTGGGACAGTGTTTCTTTGGCATTCTGGGATATGTTTTGGCAAAACTTTAGGTAGGATTTGAAGGTGTTCCCACTTAATGAGCACGCGCGGGACAGAAACTTGCCTATGTTTAAACACAACTGTATTTTGACATCCCAAATATGAAAGCAAATAATAAAGAAGCAAGAGAAGAGAAAGTCCAGTTTACTCCCTGCAGCTTGTTCAAGTAAAGAGAAAAACCATAAAGGAAAATTACTCCAATTATCAGTTTTCAGACTGAAAGGAAATGCAGACTATATTTTCCTTGGAAAATCCCAACATAAAAGAACACAATTAGAATAATTTCTGACAGTGCAGATGCCATCTGTAGATTATGATGTTTACACAGCACAGTTTATGTTCTGTAGAGAGGACTCCTTTATATAACTTGCACTCAAAGATTTCTGTAGGACTCTCAATTTACACTACATAAACTTGAAAATATTCCTCAATTATGCTTTCTTAACCGCTAATGACTGAGATAATGTTGTCTTCTTTTGAACACCCTAGTTGTGTATACACCTTGAGGTAATATAACATATCGAAATAGGTAAGCGATGTGCTAAATCTTCTCACACATTCGAAGATATCTCTATATAACCTCAGAACCTGTCACCACTGTTTATCATTTTCAGATAAGATGTAGTCCTAAAGTTGGTGAATTGATAAGTAATATTCTTTAATATCTCATACTGATGCACTAGAGTTTTGATTTCTTGAATAAGCTTGTGGCGCATCTAAGGAGCAACATTTCTCCTTTAAGTCTTCAACCATGACAGTTGTGCCAGTTCCAATCCATAGCCTAGAAAAAACTTCAGTTTTGCAATATGCAAAACCCAATGTATAGCTTGTGTATCATAATAAGGTACAGAGATAGATAGTGTATCAGTATAGGCAAGAAGGCACAGCTGCCTTCAGTATCTCAATGTAGCAACATACAATTTAGACCCTCAAAAGATAGCAAAAAATGATCTTTTTGCAATAACTCTTAAACCATCGCTTGAAACCAGCCGTTAGTGGCTGGATGAAAAACTAGACTGTTGCATATAAAAAAAAACCTTGCATTTTCGAGGGGAAACTACCCCTCAACAAACACTTTACTCAAGCTGCTCATCCAAACAACTTCATCATTCCTGAGCCCCACTAATCTGTTGTTGTGGCACCTATGCAGAAACTGGACCAAGTTGAGTACCAGAAATACAGTTCGGGGTATCAACCCTGTTAAAATGCAGCCACCAGAGCATCACAGCATCACAGTGGATTTCTTGGAGGAAATTTACATCTTTAAATGTCATTTCAAATGCAGATAGATGTGTGCAAGAGGGTAGATACGCAACAGGGGAATATTTAGACTATCCAATGGTTTCCCAAACCTTGCCTTCAACGAGTCTGCCACAATTGATACTAGTACATATGATAAGGAGATTTATATTTGGCTCTTGATATTGGTAGGGGTACCATATATAAAGTAAGTACTTGTAATCCTAAATTATGCTTATTATCATAAACCATTTTGGCCATTCTCAACAAGCTAAAGACAATACTGCCTCCTAGACACCCTAGTTTTTTTAACTTGCAGTAATATAATATAATATATTGAAATATGAAAGCGGTACACTAAATCCCCGCACTATTCGAATGCGTTGAGAAATCTCTAGATAATTTAGAAACCGTCCACCAATATTTGTCTTTTTTTCAGATGAGACTTAGTCCCAAAGTCGATGAATTGATGATAATATTCTTTAGCGTCTCACATTGACTGTATAAATTTTAGATTTCTCGAATGAGCTTGTAGCAGGTCCAACAGGCTACATTTTTGCTCTTCATGTTGTCAACAATGAGAGTTGTGCCTGCTCCAATCCATAGCTAATAGCTAGGTAACAACGACACGGATACGGGTGTTGGTGTCGGACACGGGTACGGGGTGTCGAACACGGCGACCCAAAAATATGTAAAAACGGGGACACGGCTGTAAAAATTTTATTTCTTATTTTCTCTTATGCTTATATTGGTTACTTAACCTATCTAACACACTTATGGGTTAATTTACGACATATTTTTACGACTAATAACAAACAAGTCCCAACACTTATGGGTTATATTAACTTATGGGTTAATTTACGACTAATAACAAACAAAAAACAATGATACTAGTTAGTATGGTTGAATAACATGTTTAAGAATTGAAAATTTTCTAAAAGCTATGTCAAAAGGTTATGATCTAAGCAAGAAGTGTCCGTTGGAGTGTCGACACGAGTGTCGGTGTGTCCAACACGTTTGGACACGGTTTTTTTTTGGAATATGGAGTGTCCATGTTACATAGGCTAATAGAAACCTTTGGTCTTGCAAAATGCAACCGCCTATGGATAGCTTGAGTTTTATGACAAGATAGAAAAATAGATACTGTTTATCATCAGTATAGACAAGAAGGTCCCCTAATTCTGAAGATAGCTACTTTGATCCCCTAAACAGTCTGATTCGGACCGTCAAAGATGGGAAGAACGGCTTTTTATCCAACAACCTCTTATACCAGAGCTTGAAACCAGATACTGCATTAGCAGCTAAGTAAAATACTCAAACCCTGCATAAACCCTCGTCCTTTCCAGAGAACGACTACTCCCCGTGAAGCACTTTTACTCAAGTTGCTCATCCAAATAACTTCATCACTCAGGAACCCTGGTGATCTGATATGTTGAGGTAGTACTTATATAAAATCTTGGACCAAAGTTCAGTATCAGCCATACAGTACCATTGGTGGTATCAACCCCGTTAATACATATGATTTTTGGGGGGGGGTTTCTTTCCCCCAGCTTGCAGTGCAAAAAATATATACAGAGGATTTCTTAGAGGTAATGTGCCAAAAATAAAAAATACAGAGAATTTCTTAGAGGTAATCTGCATCTTTAAAAGCCACTCTTAAAGTAGATGAGTAGGGCGGGGGTACTATAGGGGGAATATTTACACTATCCAAAGGTTTCCCCTCCTTGCTTTCAAGGAGTCAGCCAAAAATGATACTAATACATATGATTAGGGTATTCCTATTGAGCTATTGATATTGGCAGGGGTGCCAGTTATTCCATGGCAGCTCTGAGATAAAACTCCCACCCAAAATTAGAACTAATGGTACATTATGCAAGAAATATATCAACCGTAAGTCAACTTATGGTAAAAAAAATATACCTGAGTTGCCAGGAAATAATTGACACCCCTGCCATTTTCAACACCCGCTCTATCACAACTTCACTGGTTTTAAAAGGCTTACAGAATCATATCAGATTCTTCTTACCTCGTCATGGTTACAACAGGTAAATACGTAAATGCATAGCCCCATGCATAGGATGGATGACTAGATTTAAGAGAGAACCAAACAAATTTGCAGATTATATATCCTCTGAAAGTGCTATTTTTCCAACTATAGCTTGTATTCATGTTGACTACCGTCACTACCCCATAAATCTTTCAATCATTAGTACATCTGCTCTTTCGGGTGTAAGATTCCTTTATGAAAATATTTTCTTTAAAAAATAGGTTGTAAGGGCTTGTCAATCCCTAGCTTTGTCCTCAAAAATGAAGAAACGAAACTATATAGTCCACAAAATATGCTTTGTATTCTCAAATGAAGCTTTGAGTACACATAAATTCTGAGCAATCAAAATACCTCACTACTAGTCTATCTTGAGTAACCAGTGAGCCTCTTAGCATCTACTACCCGATAAAGTAGACCTTGAATAACACTAAAGAACACCATCGTGTGGTAGCCTATTCAACACTGTTGTTTACCATCCCCCAACTTGTTGCAAGTGGCAGCAAATTACACATCCCAGTACAAATCAGCCATCCAAAAAAAAAAATCTGCAAGACACATGAGGAAAACTTTGCTATTGTTTACTCAGGAAGGGTACAGGTCCATTTTCCATTATCTCTTTTCATGGTCAATTATGTGACTGGCCAAATGTGAACTGTACCTTAAGAAAGGTTGAACCGGATACAAGAGGTATATGCAGATCTACGATAAAAGGGTATATTTAATCCAAGCTACAATGTCAACACAAGCAAAAAAAGAAAAGAAAGAAGAAAATGCAATCCGTTGTTTGAAAGGTATTTGCGCAGGTTAATGTACTAAAACAAAAACAAAACTAAAAGAAAAGCTTACAGTTGAAAGTAGAGTCAAAGTCCAAATAGTTCACTTGTTTGGTATCAGTACATCAAGATGTTGCAGAAATATTTAGGAAACTAAACGATAGCAATACGAAATATATCAATATGACAAAAAAACATATGCAGCATGCAATTCAATTAAAGATATATACACAAGGCAAAACAGCAAACCCCGGGATTAGACTCATGGCATTTGGATAGCTCTAAAGCAATTTTATTTTAAGGACAAAAACATATATTTCACATGCTTATAAGAAGGCATAAAGCTCACACAAATTTAAGTAGAAAACTGAAATGCAGATCTTTATGATCCATATATAAAGTAAGTCTTACAGATTATTTGACGATGATCAGGAAAACATACTACACATCAAATCCGCGTTCGCCTAGATTACAATCAGGACTGAACATTTGCCGGCCAGGACGATGAAGCATGTCCCTTAGTCCACTTCCATAAGGTGCAGGGAATGGAAATCGGTCATAATCTCCAGGAAAGCCAAATGGACCAGGACTACGGTCACTCAAGGCTCTTTGCATCCCAAAAACCAACAAACTTCCTTCTCCAGTTATCTCCATTAATTCCCTCTGCCCCTTCCGATGAAAACTCCTCTAACACCTTTTGATTCCAAAGATGAGAGTTTGACTAAAGATATTTCAGTCCTGTTGAAACACAACAGACTTTAGCAATATCAACACCCGGCAGAAACTCGAGTATTTTCATTTTCAGTTCAGTTGGGAGAAAACTGAAACATGGATTTGTTCACGGGTTGAAGAAGATAACTAATTCCGCAGATTGATTTCAGAAGCGATTTGAACTGAGGGGAGGGAGTTTAGTTGATTGAGAAAGACTCAAGTTTGTCTTTTGATTTGGCTTTAAAGCTTAAAACTAATGTTGGTTGTGGGATCCGGCGGTTGGGACTTAATTTTAAAGAATATGATAGATCCGAGCGGCCTAAATAATCCTCGACTCACGAGAGATGGGTAACGAACGGCTGAGATCGAAAAATAGCTGATGAGTTATTCTCTTAGGTGTATAGATGAATATGAAAATGCATTGTAATCAAATAACAAATAAATATGACTATTATTATAAGAAAAGTGCTACATTCATTCAGAACATACATCAAAATAATATTTTTCATAACTCATTATTTGATAACGTACCTTTCCTCATAGATTATAATACAGAAAGATTGAGAAGTACCAGAAAAGATATTGAATTTTTTCTAAATATTACAAATCATTGTACAATATTATGGATTTATAGATATAAGAATATATAACGTAATCTGAGATACAACAGACCAAAAATTGCTCATAACTAGTACTCGAAAAATATGCTCATCACAAGGCATATAAAGTACTTGGAACATAAAGTATAGAAAACACAATTAGGTACTACAATAGATTATTGGGCTACTGTTTCATGGCCGTTGGCCATTGCCCTTCTCTATTTTTCTCATTTCTCCTTTAGAAAAACAAATGTTCACAATTCACGAAAAGAAAGAAATTTCTTGATCAGTTGCAATAGAAATCTCAGTAGACATGAGATTGATGGATGTGAAGGTGACATGAAAGCCAAAGAATGCTGTCGGGCTGTATATACGTACCTTCAGTGAATTTAACATCTTAGATTGAACTTCACGAGCCCGTTCCCGTTCCAAAGTAGAAATGGTTCATCGTCAAGCTCTGTGATGAAAGCATTTTGTTCAAAGGAACTGATACAACATAATATATAGCAGAACACAGACACACAAAAGAAATACAAAACTGCATTATTAATGCAAGATCTACTCATAGTAGTGGTAATTAGCGATGTTTGACAGTCATAGAAATAAACCCCTCAAGTCTGCAACCATATTCTAACAGTTGTTCTTGCAACTTTAAACCCAAAAGTTTGCAAATTTTGGAGGGCAACAATATAGTAATATTGGTCTGGTTAAAAAATAACTCACTATATATTACCTTGTTTTTAATATGTGCTTTGAGATCACAGGAAAATGATGCAACACTATATGCATTCTATGGAGAAAAAAAAAACCCCCACCTATTAGCAGTAAGTATTAGCGAACTATCTCCTCTTCCAACCCATGCAATGGCATTCACATGAATCATCACCTGCAGTACAAGTATGCAGCACCCACACTCATCTGGTGCCTCTGTAATTCAACCATGAGAAGCGATATCGAGTAACACAACCTTGGCACTATCCATGATAATAGTAGCCATATACCTCATATCCCGATTGTTCCACCCCAATTTCACCAACGGTGTATCGGGCTCAAAACTCTCGTATAGCCCCATACTACTGGAGATACTCCTTCTCAATTTCTCAAAAATGCTCCGTCGTTTTTCGTCTCGACACACCCAAACATGTCGATTTTCTTGTCTCCCTCCCAAAATTCAATTATTAATTAAACACAGCTTGTAAATTTTCCAATTTGGAATTCTCGTTCTGGGTCTTCCCTAAAGCCCTTTTAGATCAATTTACGACGATTTGCAGTGATTCAGGGCAATTTGAGGTAATTGGGTATTCTTAATTTCACCCACTTAGCAATATGATGATTGAATTTGGTATTATTGGAATATGGTTCTGAGTATTGGGTATCTCTTGGAATTGCTAATGGTTGCTGTTTTGCAGATGTCTAATAGTTTGGAGAATGAAACCAGCTATTCTTTGGACATTGAGGAACTCTTACATTTAGGGACACAATATGGAGAGGTATACCTCTTTTCTCAACAATGAGTCTGATATTGTAGAGGGATAAATTTGGAAGTTCAATATACAACATTGGGTTCACTCAATAAATGAATTACGAATATGAATACAAAAAATGAGAGGCTAAACTCCCTGAATAAATTTCACGGCTTTTGAACTTTATGTCCATGAATGATGTGTAAATTCCTTAAGAAAACGTAGTTTGTGCATAATTTTGTAATATTATCCATTAAGTGCAGTACTAGCGTACTACCATGTGTTGTATAAGTCTATTATTTTCAACGTATAAAATGAAATAGATGCAGGACTTCAGTATTAGTAATATACGGCTTTTCGAGATTTAAATTTACTTGAGACTTGGGCTTTTCAAAAAATATGTTTTATGCCTGGTCTATCAATGCAATTCTGATCTATATTTACTTTATTGTGCTGCCTAACTAAGGAATAAGTATTTTTAAAATACTCTGCTAATTGTCCTCTTTTTATTTTCTTCTGAATGTAGCTTAGAAGAGAAAACGACATGCTAAGAGAATCACATTCCCAAAGCACCGAACTGATCAGAGTAATCTTCGTGTTCTAGCTTTTCTCTGATTAATATATTTTATGTTCTATTTCATTTTACATGTCACACGTGTTGGAGAGTATCCATATTTGACTACCTCTAGTTGGGTTTTTAAGAAGGAGACTCGGTGAAAACAACTTAATATGTGAAGGATAATTCAATGCTAAAGGGGGTGGGGCTTAGGCTTTATTCGAAGTCTGAAACCAAAAATGGAAGCATTTTTAACGTTTTGGTGCCAATAAGAGTGTACAGGGAGATTAAAATGATAATTTTGTTTGACTACTACCTTCATAGTTACGAGAACAGTGGGATTTGAGGACCTTCTGATGTGATGGAATATCTGGCTATTTTGAACTCGGTGTGATGCTTTAAGGCTTGTATGTTATCCCATGTTAGTTTTTTTTTTTTCAAGCATCCAGGGTGGATGTGTGTTAGGTCGACCCCTACCTATTTGTTCCATAAGAAAAAATATAGTGGGAGGACATAAACCTAGCCCATGGAAAGAAAGACGTGCATATTAAATACTGAGAGAGGCTACACCTCTTTTGTCAAGGGCTATTGAAGCTTTAATGTTGTTGGAGGTGCCTTGAGGACTGTAATAGGTAGAGTTAATGTTGTCACTGCCTTCTCTAGCAAAACCATTTGCAACTGAGTTGCCCTTTCTGAAGTTATATCTTTCTAGAGACAAAAAATAATGTTAATTTTACTATACGAGTTTTAATTTTATCTTCCAAAAAAGACCTGGTGTGATGCAGGTTTTGGGTCTGTCTTAACCCCAACTTATATCCAAAGAATAATGTTAATTTACTATGTTAGTATTGTCACCCCGAGTTTATTATGATATATCATCATATATTTTTTATACTAGCTGGATAGTCAAGAGACCGTTTAGTGATTTTCTTAGCGGATATGTCCATTATTACACTAATTACATTTACTAGCGGAAATGTATAAATAAAAATACAGATCGAATTAGTATACCCTGCAACTTGTTCCACCATCTTTTGCATTATAAATCTGTAGTTGCGATCATATATTGTTAGGTGCTATTTAACTTGGGTTTTATTTTCTGACTTCAACTTGGCTATTTAATGTTCAATTTAGTGAAAGTTGCCCTCATAAAACACTAACCCCTCATCTGATTTATCTGAAGCTTTAATACGCTGGTAGTGTGAGATAAGGCATATAATAATAATGTGGAAATGCTAATTGAAACTTATAATAATAACGTGGGTGGTTACTCCTGATTAGAATTGTAAATAATTTAAATAAGTCATATATTCAAGAGTTTCTCTTTTGTAAAAAACTATATAGTTCTTCATTTATGGTGAACGCAGAGATTAGATATGGATCTAAAGTCATTCTCTGCTGCTCGCTCAAGAGATACAAAATACATTCAGGAGTTGGAAAAAGAATTGGACAATTGCTCTCAACAAATAGGTGATTCTTTTTTTTTTTGTAATAACAAGTTCATCTCTATTTTATTTCTTACCTGCAATATTATCTCAATGTCCCATCTTGTTAAGTTGGAACTGGTACTAAAACTCTGCTTACCTGCCAAAAAAGTCTCTTATTCATTTATTTGTCAAAAGTTAAACAAAACAAAACAAAAAATGCAAGAAACAAAATAACTAATTTTTATCTATGTATGCCATCCTTTGATTCATTGAACTCATTCATGTTTGGCGCAATTTCACAAACAAGTCTATGTCTAATGTAAACCTATGTAACATGGACACTCCATATTCTAAAAAAAATTTGTGTCCAAACGTGTCGGACACACCGACACTCGTGTCGACACTCCAACGGACACTTCTTGCTTAGATCATAACCTTTTTGACATAGCTTTTAGAAAGTTTTCAATTCTTATACATGTTATTCAACCATACTAACTAGTATCATTGTTTTTTGTTTGTTATTAGACGTAAATTAACCCATAAGTTAATATAACCCATAAGTGTTGGGACTTGTTTGTTATTAGTCGTAAAAATATGTCGTAAATTAACCCATAAGTGTGTTAGATAGGTTAAGTAACCAACATAAGCATAGTAGAAAATAAGAAATAAAATTTTTACAGCCGTGTCCCCGTTTTTACATATTTTTGGATCGCCGTGTCCGACACCCCGTACCTGTGTCCGACACCGACATCCGTATCCATGTCATTGTTACCTGGATGTAAACCCATATTGTGTGTCTTAGCTTTGAACCTTATCCAATGTTTCTCACAGGATACCTGCAGGGCCAACTAAACTTGAGGAACATAGAAGCAAACTGTTTGGGTGAGCATGTTCACAGCCTTGAGCTGAAGCTAGGGGAAGTTAGTAAATTACGTAAGAAGACGGAGGAGGAACTAATGAAATCAAATTCTGAACGTTTTTCCTTGATAAGGGAACTGGAGAATAAAGAAGTTGAATTGCAAAGTTCAACTTCACATATAGAAAAATTGGAGGCAGCAATTTCCTCTATTGCACTTGAATCAGAATGTGAAATCGAGAGCATGAAGCTCGATTTAACAGCTTTGGAGCAGAGGTCATCAGAAGCTATAAAAATCCAGGAAAAAACTGCTCAAGAAAATGCAAGGCTGGATGAGATAATTGAAGAGTTTGAGGTCCAGTATCATGATGCACAGAAGACGATTACACGTCTGGAGAAGGAGAACTCTGAACTTAGGGAGAAATTGGAGACTTCTGAAAGGAATGCTAGAACCTTTTGTCAAAGAGTTGAAAGGCACCTTGGAGAGTGGTTGGAGAACAATGGAATACTTGGTGTTCATTCATCCTGCAGAATGGAGCTTCTGTCAAAACAAATTGGGTATGTTTCTAATAAAGTTCGTAAACTCTTATAATGTAGTAAATACTATGTTGAGAGTACTTGCATTAGAATAAAAATGGGAAAAAGTTTTTTTGTGGTAATTTCATTAATTTTCTCCAATGGGTATGATTAAATATAAGATTTGCTTAATGAAATTCAAAAATATGCATCAGTTTATGCGTGCTTATACCTTGTTTAGGTATTTATCAACATCACATGCTGAATTGACTATCAGTATCTTTGTTTTACATCTCTTTAGTAATATTCGATACTATTTCTGAAGCACCAATGATGAAGTTTTGGGCCCATTCCTATCAAAATTCGCAGTTGTAGCATCATCATATGAGAGTATAGAGGAGGAAATGAAGAAAATGACGCATCAAATACGTGAAAATGAAGCTCTAGTGAAGCAGCTTAAGGTATGTTTGATAGCTTGAGTTGTAAGTCTCTCTAAGCTTTCAAAAGAATATTTTAACTTCAGTCCTCAAAGCAATATTATCTAGGAGGAGTTGAGGGAAGAGAAATCAAAGGCTAATGAAGAAGCTGAGGACCTAACCCAAGAAATGGCAGAAATGAGATATGAAATTACTGGCATGCTCGAACAAGAGCGTAAGCGGCGTGCTTGCATCGAGCAGGCATCTCTTCAAAGAATAGGCGAGCTGGAGGCACAGGTATTGGATATTGATTTGATATACTTCAGAGTCCATATTCGAGGTTTTGTATTTATAAATGTGTAAGTATTGTAGTCTCTTTCGATACAAGGTTCGGAAAGAACAGAAAAGCTCCAGGATTGCTCTCAAACATTTCCGTCAAGCACAGGAAGTAGCTGAATCAAAATCCTTGGAGGTCCATCGCTTGAAAATTTTGTTGGAGGTATGTTCCTCATTAATACCGTACTGATTTATAAGTTCATTGATTGTCACATAAACTGAAGGCATATATTACGATTATATATTTAGTTGATATCTTCTGTATTATTTACAGTACTGGATTAGATCCATATATATATATATATATCTGTCTTCTAATAACCCAAGACACATAGGATTTTATTGACTACCGTTATGTAGTCAGCTTTTTTGTTTTCTGATTGTTGTATTTATACTGTACATTTCTCCAAATAGGGACTTCCAGTAAACTCGGAGACAAACGAAGTGTGCCGCTGTGGAGAATGCCCTGCTCCAAGAAACATTTCAGTATATTGCTCTAATGAAGGTTGTATATTAGAAGCTGAAGATGATACAGAAGTCGATTCCACCGAAGATGAAACCAACATAATATCCCAACATACGATAACATGGAGGAAACCAGTTGGGATTGGGAGTTCAGACAAATGATCGTGGGTAGAAAACAATGTTACTGTTACAAATAAACTTTTGGTTTTTCTCTTTTGTTATATCATTTCACGGTGCGATATTTCTTCAATGAAAACATGAATATTGAAAGAAATTAGGACCAGTTGTGCAAAATATTTTGAAGAATTAAATGTGTAACTGTTACAGATTGTGAAATAATAGTTTCGTCATAGAAAATGCTTGTTCAGGGGATATTGAGGTTCTGAGGATTTACATAGTGCATATTGAGCTGGCAGTGTTTGGCTCAATGTGCCACTTCATTATGTGTTTTTCCTTTTGATAGATCGGCCAATCCTGACAAAAAGCTGGCAGTTCAATCGGAGAAGATGTCAAAGTACATGCATCCCTTTACTGGGGGGCGGGGAGAGGTCCCTCCTTCAAGGAGAGCCCAGGGCGGCAATCTCTACCTTGGGATTCCCAATTTACTGTGGTCTCTGTTCTTGTTCAAATAGTTTTATTGATCTCACCTCTAAGTTTATGTTTACGTGATATTTTGTTTATGTAGGCAATGTGGTACTAAAAGATTTAGCTTCGACACCACGGAACGCCACGAGTAGGTTTATTTGATTTTCTTTGACTAATATGGATGCAAATAGGAAGTGTTACTGGAAAATCTAATTTTCGTCATGGAGAAGTGAGGTACACCAAATCTTAAAATTAGTAGTAGGGGGTACTGTGGAAAAAGCGGCATTAACCCGTTGCTTGACTAGAAAAAGCGAGGCACACCAGTCTGCTTTAACCCTTGCTTGATTTGAAAAATATACATAGACTATACCGGTGAAATTATAATTATCATATTTGGTAGCTCGGTATTGTTGGCTCAATGCGCTACTACTTCATAATGTCTTTATCCTTTCGATAGACTGCCTGCATAAACCAGCGGGGGTTGGAGAAGCGGCTTGGGACTATGCCTCAAGAAGCAGATGCCTTGAGTACTATGATTACTTGCCATGATTTATCCTGACTAAATTCAACATGTAAGTTGGCGAGATTCTCACGTGCCACAGGGATTAATCGGGAAACTGGTGATAAATTATGAATACGAATCACCCTGGTTTGACAAAAATTACTACGCGGTGGTAGATCCAGGATTCGCCTATTTGGAAAGTGTATCCAAATCCTATCATTAAAATTCGGGTTGGTTTTAATCTGATTCATGTCCATCCCAAAAAAGAAGATGGTTGGTTAGAAGTGGTCCAATTAAGTCAAATATGGCTTAATCTTTCTCACCTACATCTCCGCGTCTCCTCCAATTTGTTTGACTTGAACAATAAAAACCAAATTTCAACTCCCATTGATCTTGGGTCTCCTTCAATCCTTCAGGAATCTGAGGTACCCTTTTGTTTTCATCTTTTGCTCTGATTGTGATTTTAGTTTTTTTTTTCATCAAATATGATTAACCACAACAAGTTTGATCAAAATGATAAAAACCCATTTATTTTTCTCCTGGTAGTTTTAGATACGTTATTGTGATATTTAATCTATATTTGTTTCTGGGTTTTAATTTATTTCCATGTGTTGGACGGTGGTAATTTAAATTATGCGTTGGTTTAATGGTTTTATATCATTTACAGGTAGACCCTTTGTGTTTGGAAGAAAAATGTATGATGGGATTATATTTTTCATGAATTTTAATATACCCTTTTACTTGTTATTGATTGTTTTGCCCTTTTTGTCTCTGGGTTTTGATTGCTATTGCTTGGTTTGTGCAAAATGATCTTTTGTAATCAAATGTTTTTTGATTGTGAGCATTTTCGGTGATTTAGATAATTGTTGACCATTAGATTAGTTAAGCTTTCTTCTACGTGAAGCTAAGCGGCTTTTATTCTGTAGACCTTAATAGTGTTTCCATTTAACTTCCGTTTTTTTTGTTTCTGGTTTTGCAACTTATGATATGGTTTTATTTTGCGAAAATTCGTTTTAACATACAAGTTTTATTACCTCACTAATTTATATTGTTTTACATTTTCAGGTAGCATTGTTGAATCTCTACTGAGTCCATCTCTCTTTGAAGCTTTTTGCTTCCGTCCATCATCAATTACTAGTTGATTGTTGCAGTCTTTTGCTAGATTCCGAAATGTTTGGATTCAGGAAATCACCACTGAACAAGATTGAGAAGCAAAACTCAGTGGACCCTGGGGCTCTTGCTTCAGCCACTTCTAACCCATTTGACTCCGACACTGACTCTGATCCTAAACGAACCCATAAACCAGCAAGACGAACCTCTTCAGACCCTGTATTAGTGACACCAAACTTAAATTCTAACGATGAGGGAAGGGAAGTCTCTTCTGCTTCTTCTTACACGGTTACCACTGCAGCGAGAAACAAATACAGAAATGATTTCCACGAGTCGGGTGGACTAGAAAACCAAAGTGTGCAAGAACTGGAGAGCTATGCTGCGTACAAGGCTGAGGAGACTACAAAGCAAGTCAACTCATGCCTCAAGATTGCTGAGGAGATTCGAGATGATGCCACTAAGACTTTGGTTACCTTGCATCAACAGGGCGAACAAATCACAAGGACCCACAACACTGCTGCTGATATTGATCAAGATCTTAGTCGGGTTAGTTTTTCCATTTTCCTACCCATTTATCTTCATAGCCCTTTCACAGGAAAAAGAATGAAAAACGGTTTCCTGTTTCTTATGTGATTTTTTGGGATATCTGTAGTGGAAGTTTGGTTATAAATGAAAGATCGGCCCTTATGTTTCTAGTGTTGATTTCAGGGTGAGAAGCTTTTAGGTAGTCTTGGGGGTATGTTTTCGAAAACATGGAAGCCGAAGAAGACTCGTCCAATTCAAGGGCCAGTTATCACTAGAGGTAATATTTGAAATTAGTTTTGCTTATTACTTTAAGAGTGTTTTTTTTTTATTGGATTAGATTAGATTTATTGGGTTTGTTCACAGATGGTTCATTCAAGAAAAGGGGCAATCATATGGAGCAAAGGGAAAAATTGGGTATTGCACCTGCTCCTAGGGGAAGGTCAAACACTAAACAACCACCCCCCGAACCCTCAAATGCACTACAGAAAGTTGAGGTATGTATGTTAATAGGAATTCAAAGATAAAGCTCATAATATAGTGTCTTTTTTTTAATTTTTTTTTCTCATAGTGTGTATTTATATTTGGTGGGGCTCTTTCTATCTAATATAGGTTGAAAAGACAAAGCAAGATGACTCACTGAATGATTTGAGTTATATATTGGGTGATCTGAAGCTGATGGCAGTTGATATGGGCTCTGAAATTGAAAGGTTAGCCATATGTCCAAGAGTAGAGACCATACCCAGTTTTCCTTGTTCTTTGTTTCATCTGTTTCTAAGAAAAAACAAGTAGTCCTTGATTCCTTGATCCCTATAAAAATGACCCGAACTTTTAGGGCCTTCTCTTTTATCCCTACAGAAATTTGATCATTGTGTTGATGCATTCAACATTCATTCAACTCGGTCTTTTACCAATCGAGCTTGTAAGTGGATGGCTGAATTTAAGAACATCATAATTTTTTTGGGAACTGTTTCTTTTGCTTGATTGGAGAACTATAGTGGTGAGCAACGTTCAAATCTATGGCATTCATGGATTAAGAGATTATTTGGTACAAATATATTTTTTTCCACATGTTTTTGTAAGACGAATCTCATTAAATAATGCAGATTAGAACTTTAATTGAAGATTACCCAAGAGCAACAACTCTTCACAAAACTATTTTATGGGAATTAATTAAGCTCTTGATGTATTTTCTGCTATTCTGTATGTGAACAAGTACTCTGCTTTACTTACATGTGCATCATGCTCTGAGTATTTTCTAACTGATGTGATTTTTTTCTCGTGAAAATGCAGGCAGAACAAAGCTCTGGATCACGTCAATGACGATGTAGAGGAGCTTAATTTTCGAGTGAAGGGTGCCAACCAACGCGGGCGTCGTTTACTTGGGAAATAGAAAGCCATTGAGTTATCAACAATCCCACCTACTGGGTTTTTTTTTTTTTTCTCCCCTTTTCTTATGATTTTTAAATTCCTATAAGGTTGTAATTTTGATTAAAGACAACTATCTTCATGATATGTGGCGTTTTGTATCCTTTTTTGTACAGGAAACATTTACGAATTTTATGATATTATTGTACTTATTGGAGTCGACCATTACTCATGTTCAATCTTAAGTTCTTACTTTTCTTTAACCCTAAAACTAAATGCCCTTATAGCTACACGGGTAAATCGCAGGTTCAAGGCGAGTGTCTTCTATTGTGAGTGGGTATTGGAGATGCGACTAACCTAATTGTGGTGATGGTTGCATCAATGGGTTAGTCCCACATTGCTTAAAATCTTACTAGGCGAATGGTTTTTAAGATAAGATTCACTCTACATCTCACTGAGGTCTTTTCTGAGCGGGTATTGGAAATGCCGCCTAACCTAATTCTTGCAAGGTGGCTTTTTCTCTATAGTGGTTAAGTGGGAATAATATCGGTGCCCGTAGAGTGGGGTCGTGGCATATATGCACTCTACTGAATGAGAACATGATTATTTGCAGAGAATGAGCCCTTATATAGCTACATATGTTTGTAAATGTATAAACATTTTTACTTGCTGCCCATCATTTTTTTTTTCCCATGTAGATGTAGATTGTATTAAGACCCTAAAAATGAGCGCTTACCATGCGTCAAGTTTTATGTGTAACCTGTTGTATCCATCAGGCTTTATAAGGTAGTCGTAGAAATATAAATCGATGAGATTATTTCGTGTTTTGAACACGCATGCATTTCTGAAAGAGACCTGCATCTTTTGTAATTCATTTTGGAAGAAAAGAAAAGAAAAACTCTGGCACAAGGCGCTCGCCCCTAATGTGATCCGAATACCATTTTAGGAGAATCAGGTAATTTAGACTGAACCTAAGAAACCCGCTGCTTCTCAGTTCTCAACATCAACAACAACAACAACAACACTACTTGACAAGGCTGGTTATAAGATGATTGGTCTATTAATTAAACCTTGGTTTGGGCTAGATTATGATGTACTATGTCGACACGCTTTCGGCGCCATCTATTTTAGAACGTTGATATTGGCAAATTTTAATTGCTATTATATTAGGTTATACACTAAGTAATTAGAATTGTTTAGAAGGAGGTTATATTTGAAAAGAGTTGAGAATATGCAGAAGAAAAAATAAAAAATAAAAAAATAAGTATGATATGATTTGTGCTAGTATTATAAAAATATATATAAATATTTTACGATACTAAATAAGTGAAATACACCTCCATATAATCATCAAATGATTTCCAACATAGTCACAACACGATCATGATATAGGCAACCGTGTTTGACGTAGTTGACATCATCGAATGCATCTGATTTTATTTTCACTTCTTTCATGTAGAACTGAAATTTTAATAATAGAAATGTACAAAGTTACAAATATGGAAGTACAATTTCGTACGTACTCAAGAGAACTTGCTAATAATAATGTGTTAAATCAATATACACCAAATTAAATACACCTCATCAATGTGGACGCGCCTTCGGTGCTACATCTGAAGCATTTTGGTGCTTTTGACGCACCTTTGATGTGTTTTTGCATCTACCTGTGGCTCACCACGGTGAATATGTCGACGCGCATTCGTCGCTTCAAAATTGTCCATTAATGCGCCTTCGGTGCTTAAACTCAGGTACCGAATAGGTAAACATATTGACGACTAAATTCAAATGCACTGCAATCACGATGAATAGGCCAAAGCGCCATAACGCTATCTATATTGCCGATATACTTGTGCTCTTTCGTTGCCTGCTTGAGTCGTATCCTTTCAATGATACACCATGAATATCCTTATGCACCAAAAAAGTTATTAATGACTTTTTTATGACATTACATTATTTTCCAATTTCCTCGGTGTTTAATGTCCCCAGAAGGTTCTACAGGCAAACCTTATCTAGTGTGTACCCATGGAATCTTACGTTATCCATGCTTCTAACGGAGAGAAGAACCTACAAAATTGAAAGGTAAAAGGAAGTTGCAAAGAATAAGATGAACATATATGTTGACAACCCAATGAAGAAAAAATAGTATAATTCCATTAGGTACTCATGATGGGAAGTACAATTGCCTCCAATGCAACAATGATAGTAAGTTCTATTTGTCATCACACAAACGCTTTTCGTTGTACTATGACTATAAACGACATTCATTATTCTGGAGTAAAAATTTCAATAAATGAATCTTGGAACAACGCATCGAGGAAGGGAGCGAGTATATGTATGATAACTTGAATTAGACTTCACGTACATCACAACCATTTGTGTAGTTCTATTATTTGCCTCTAACGCAATTCATCAATTAAACATATGAGAGAAGGAAGGCCATGACCGTAGGAAAGAAATACACCTCAATTCATTTACTTGTCCAAAATAATGATTCATATATATGCCAACTTAAGTAATAAAATAGAGAAATCCTAGATGATCGAAAAACTAATACTCAGTAAATCCATTAGGCCTGAACCTAAATCCATTAGGTACTCATCAAAAACTTAAGTACTATACGAATTTTTTCAGCAAATCCATTTACAATTTCCAATTGAACGCAAATTACATTAAATTTTCAAATGAATAAATCTAGCATGACTGATATCAAGAAAGGAATTCAAAATTGGGAAAATATTTGAATTTCTTACCATACTCATGGGTGGAAATAAATAATTCAAACAATAAATCAAAGCCCTAAGCAGGGGCGGAGCCACATGAGGACCCTTGGGGGCAGCTGCCCCCACTCACTTTTCTCCCAAAAACAGCTTATATATAATATATAAAAAAACTATACATAAAAATAAAAATAAAAACTAAGCTCTGATTTTCATTTTCCTTGTAAGAGCACCCACAACAGCTAGGTACACCCTGACGTGGCAGGGTGAATTCTCAATCCACCCTCTTTTCCACCCCAAATCCTTCCCAGCAGCTAGGTGAATTCTTGACGTGGCAACTCAAAAATCCATCCAAGGGTGGATTTGGGTGGAAAATCCACCCTGAGAGTGGATTGAAAGCCGCGCGGTTCTAAAGTGCGCGTAGCCATAGCGCGCAGTTCTGAATCGCGTGTTGGGTAATGGACGATCCAGATTGAGCCATGTGGCAAGATCAATTTTTTTATTATTATGCCGCGCGGTTCAGAACTGCGCGTAATGAATTAACCTTGTTTAATTTATCAAACTGTTGTGGGGTGGATTGAGGTGGATTGGATTCACCTTCAAATTCATCCAATCCACCCTCTTAACAACATCAAATCCATTCGCATCAAATCCTTGTAATAACATCAAATCCCCATTCACATATCTTGTAACAACATCAAAACCATCCAAGTTAGCCAAAGATCCATCTGCATTGATCTTGCAGTGCCTAGCATGAGGCTTTTTCCATTGATATTTAATCATTCTTGGCTGCTTCCAGCTCACATCAAGATCCCAACTTTCTGCAATATATAAGTTGTAAGAGTTAATTATGAAATTAGTTGTTTCATAATTCACCTTCAACTTGATCTCATTGATGATCTTATGGACTAAGGCTTCACTAGTAGTTGCTAATTCTTCGAAGGTTCTTTAGTTCATTTCCCCCCAAATTCTGTCAAAGAAGAAGTTGAACAAAAGTTTGAAAATTCTGCTCTTTGTTGTAGGCACTCTGAATAGTTTAGACACCATTCAAGCTCTTCTTGATAGGACCCCAATGTTTTGTTGATGCCCATTATTGTTAATAAACACTGCCACACCTGATTAAAGAAAGGCCAATTGAGAAAAAAAGTGTTCTTCATTTTCACTATCTCTCCAACATAAAACACAAATAGAACTTTGAACCCACCCCCACTTTATAAATCTTGAGTTCTAAGCACACCCCTTGAAATTACAAAAATACCCTTCAAATCCCTCCAAAATTTATTTTTGGGGGCTACCGCCCCCAAAACCCCCAAAAAATCCTGCCCCCCCTAAACAATAATTTTGGCTCCGCCACTGGCCCTAAGTACAAAATTAAAACCCTAAAGGAAAGATCAAAATGAAAACCCATCATCTATAGAAATACTTTTAAAAAGAGAGACCTGCTTGAAAAAGACTGAGACGATTCAGAGATTAAGAGATGGCAAGGAGGAAAGAGAGAGAGATGAGTGTTGAGAAACAGAGTCGGGATGAAAGAGGACTTTAGATGTTGCACAATTTATTCATAAAAATTTAGACGGTAATTCAAGAATATTCTCAAAACCCTTGTTCTTATTATGTATGCAAAGTGGAAACATAATATGTTCGCATCTACATATAAAATGAGGCAAAAAATGTATTTTGTCAAAGTAAAAATATCAAATTTAATAAGAAATAGACATTTTACTAAACAGTGAAGCTTATAATAGAAACCAACCTTTGATTTAAAGCAAGTAGAGAAAACACAAAAAGTAGCTTTAATACTACACGCTTATCCTGATGTCTCTCCCGTATCACCTGTCCCATAATCTTCACCTTACATATGTAGTCTTTAGGCAGTGCCCTCCATATTTCCTCATGTTGCATCTTTATTTTACTGCACCAAGATAGTTCCACATGGTATTTGTTTTGCTTTTGTGAAGGATTTTGGTAAGTAAACAAAACTATATGGAGTGTTTTATAAATCTTAAGATAACAGTACCTTTATAGAACAGATCTATTTTCGTTTCATGCCAAGTTGCCCAACTTCCAATGTTGTATGTTCTAAATTTTTTAAAATTTCCAAGACTGGAATCATTCGTGCACAAAAGCAAAGACATTTAGACAAAGAGGAAATAAATTATTTTTTCAAAGAACATTACGCTCCACATTTCAGCACACCTAGTAACTTATTTTTACCTTACACACACCAGAATCATTATTCTTCAGAGCTTATGTATAAAAATCATGTGTGTCAAACATACATTGTACTTCAACTTTCGACTGCTTGGATGTTCCATTTCTCATCAAGGCTATTAAAAAGTGGACCTGTAAAACGCTTCATTTAGATCCAGATGTGTAGAGCTATTTCCTGCAAAAGTCCGAACTATAGACTTGTTGATTATGCATAAGTAAATAAAAGTAAATTAAAAGAACTTTGCCCAAAAGGAAAAAATGCAAAAAAAGAAAGATTGTAAGTACTAATTCAAGTTGAATCTTAAATCAATAATCATGCAAATGTAAAATCTCAGAGAAAAACATAATCACACGCATGGGATGGAATTTTGAGAATGAGGATAATCATCAGCCAAAAGGTGATCCAGATCCAAATCATTATTAGAGTTGAACAAAGTACTCTGCACTAATGTAAAGCTTTCTCTTTTTTGCATATTTTGTACTACTTGTTTAAAAGGAAACATTAGCCCTCCACAACATGGACCCTTAGCCTCAAGAACTGGGACAATTGATATTGCAATTACTTATATTTTTAACTAAGATGGAAGAAAATACCATTTCTCCTGTGAATGGAATAAGAGGAAAATGTGTGACAGAAAAATACACATATTTAGGATAGAAGGAAGGAGACTTTGGAAGAGAAGGGGGTCTAGTCATAGCCTTACCTATGATTTTTATTCAAAAGTGGGTGCCACAATCTCTATAGTTGAAGAAACTCCATAATTGCCACCAATTGCTCCAACTATTTTACCACTATTGTCTCTGTCTAACTACAATGCTCACCCCTCAAATCATTACTGTCAAATTTCGACCCTTACCGCAACATTATCCCTTTTCACAACCTTTGGTTTTCTAATATGTTCCATAAGTTCCTCTAACCTGATCGTGGCCTAGTGGTATCTCTAATTGCCAGTATTTGTTGGCCTTATGTTTCAGCAACACTATCAAAATATATTTGCGATGAAGAGAAATACACTCTAAATCGGTAAAATACAAAGCAATGAACAACTACTTTAGTTTTTCATAGTAGAAAATCAATAATAAGTACATGTTCAAACACTTAAATCTCAAGTGAAAACTTGCAAAAAAATAGATTCTAAAGCGACCAAAACTCCAAGTCCCTTCCCCTAGAAATATTAGTATAGTCTATAGTTTTCAAGCAAAACAACACCAAAATGAGATCAGCACTAAGTGAAGATGTGGCATGCCTGAGTTAAAGCTCCATTTCAATAGTTGATTATACATGAAGATGAAAAATGCAATGACAATGGACCTGATGCTAATTGTTAGAACTCAAACAAAAAAAACACTAATAATTATACAAATGAATGGGTAATGGATCACATTGACAAATATTTGTTTAATTTAAAAAACATCCTTGCGAACCATGGTAAGAAATTGCGCCCAAGACCTGCTAAAATAATTTGACTCACGAAATTATCCATATCATCCACCAACTAAAAAAATCGAAGGCATGCTAGAAATCAATGAGTGGAATGCAGAAGATTACCGTTAAAATAGTGAGAGCAAGATAAATACTCATCGACATTCAGAATTGATCTGACTTCAGTGGTGAATCAATAGGATCTCTGAATCCCCAAACAAAGACTACTGGTATTCCTCTAGCATGAAACACCGATAAACAAAGTGCAGAATTTGGCAACCAAATTAAGATATTTTCAAAAAGAAACCATGAAATTAAACTAACTAAGAGAACTCAAACTGATTATAAAGGGGGATCGATCCATTACAACACTCTTAACAATCATAATACAGTAGATCTAGTATAGATAAAGAGAGAGAGAGAGACTCACTTGAGAAAATGGGTATCTATTTACTTTGAGAACCACTTCCAACAACATCTAGTAGTGAAACATTAAAAGAAGATGAGGATTTCTCGAAATCAACCATTTCCCCTTAAAATTTCACCCTAAAACAATATTAGGGAGAAGATGAACACAGTAAAAAGAAAGGGAGAGAAGAAGAAATACGTACAGTGGGTGGTGAAGAATGGCATCAGAAGACATAGTGGACTTCAAAATAAAAGAGAACCACTTTTGGGTGGTTTGAAGAAGTTACAGCAGTTTTGAGTTTTTTTACGCAGGTTGTTTTTCTGTCTTGTAAGGCAGTTTGGGTGGTTAATGGGTTATCTTTCCATCTAGTCCCTTCATTTACTTTTTTGTGCATCGAGTTACGAATCAGAAAGAGTTTTTCTTGATACAAGTACCCTAGAATGTAATATAGATTATTTATGTCAATTATATAACACAAAGGGGTGTAGCTCAACTTTGATCAAAAGTAAGATCGCTTTGGTGGAGCCCTCGTTGAATAGCCTAAAATGAAAATGCGACACTCAACCAATTACTGGGTTCGAATCCCTGCATCCCCCAAACTTCTTTTCTTTTCTTTTCTTCAAGTATGTATGTACTATTTATAGCGCTAAACTACACATAAATTTGAGTGTAGTCTCACCTACAAACTCAATATTTGCCTTTAGTCCCCAAGTTGTTTAAATATGCAGTTTTGGTCCCCAAATGGTCTCTTACCACAGGTCAACCTCCATTGAACTAAAATTTTGACATGAAGTGATTAAACTACCCTCACACGAGTTGTACGTGATTTCTTCTAATAGGTAAACAAGTTGTCTTCAGGTCATCTCTTCATGAACATCTTAAGCACCAACTAGAGGAAGTAGAAAAGTCGCACTCATTCACTCTTGGGAATCCAGTGGTAAAATCTGACCACCTATGGGCTTCTACATTTCTCGTATTTAGGTTCAAATCGGAGCCCTCACTTGTCCATCTAAAGGCACACGATATGGTTCTCTTTATTAAGAGAACAACCCTCCCTTAAGCAATTCGAGCTTTCACAACATTCTTAAGGTACAACTCGGCATTGGAGCTTCTGAAAGTATGCAGCTCGGCATTGGAGCAATTCAACCCAAAGGGTGGATGAGTATGTGTGGCAAGATGTGATATTGTTGAAGGAAAAATTGCATGAAACCAGAGCTAAGTTATTGTTAAAAGGACCACATTTTGATAGTTGAAAGGACCACATTTTGATAGCAGTGAAGAACTTTGTAGGACTTGTATTAGTATTAGGACAGTGATGCTTTGGCATAACCATGCCCAGACATTAGCTGTTCAGGAAATATTAGCTAAACTTGTGAGATTTCAAACAAAGATCTGAGAGAATCCCATTTCTGATATATACTTTCAAGTTGTTTTACGTTTGGTGTTTAAACTATAATGATGATATTACAATCTTTTTGTTTCCTCTCAATTTGAGAGAATCTGATTCCAATTAATAATCTTTAGAAGTAAAAAAGCAAATTGAAGACATTTTTGGTGAAGTAAAACAAAAATTATATATTCCTTAAAAATATTGAATCGAGAAGAAACAGGGCCACCAAGATGAATATGCAGAAGTAAGACATTGTAAACTCCTTTCCCGGCCAATTCGAAAAGCTAGAGGAAGTAAGACATTGTATACTATAATGATGATATTACAGTTTCTTTGTTTTCTCTCAATTTGAGAGAATCTGATTCCAATTAATAATTTTTGATGAAGAGATGACCTGAAGGTAACTTGTTTACCTGTCACGTGCAACTCACCTGAGGATAGTTTAGTCACTTCACATCAAAATTTGAGTTCAACGGAGGTTGACCTGTGGTCAGAGGCCATTTGGGAACCAAAACTGCATATTTAAACAACTTGGGGACTAAAGGCAAATATTCCGTTGGTAGATGGGACTACACTCAAATTTTTCCTAAAAAGTTTGTATTCGCTCTTCGGGTGTTCATGAACATAATTTGTAGAATCATATGTACAATTTTTATTTTATTTTTTAAGCAAAGGACAATAAATTAAGTCACAAAGGGCAAAGAATAAACAACCAAGTCGACGAGGTTTTCTGCCTCATCTGACATATTATAAACAAGAGGCTGAGAGTAAGCATCCCTAGCAGCCAAAGCATGAGCATCTACATTATAACACGTACTGACAAAAGAAAACTGGAAACTAGTAAATTGGGTCGCAAGGAAGAGCATGTCAGACGCCACAATAAAAGATCCCCAAGTAGATCAACTAATTTTTTCTCAAAGGCTTTGAACAGACATTGGTAGTCAGACAAAAAGATAACTTTCGCACATCCATCATCTAAAGCGACTCGCATCCCTTTGATAGCTGCAACAACCTCTACTTCTTCAGCATCGGCTGCTCTGAATGAATCAAAGAATGCACATATAATATTATAATTAGATCTAATTACAAAAAACCATAACTACTAAGGATTTTATTAGGGGACCATGACGCTGTTGAGAATCGAGGTAGCTACTCTCTCTTCTATGTGAAATAAGCTTAACAAGAGAAACAATCAAGCAAGAACAATAAAGAACACAAAAAATTCCCAGATGAGGGAAGTGGAAAACCCTTACGAATAAATAACCACTCCCCATGAATAATTCACTATAATCAAACAGGTTACACGATCTTTCCATGCTTCTTGAGCTTTAATAGAGTCTCTCAAATTCTAGCTCTCTAGAATTAAACTAACACAGAAAAATATAGTTAAAAAAATCACCTAAGTCCTTTTTATATACTAGAGGACTAAATTACAAATAAAACGGATCTCGAGGCAAACTCAACGTCCCAGAATAGCATCTAAGTCAAACCTGCGCTCAACTCGTTCGAACGACTCTAAGCTCGTTCGAACGAATTTGTCGATAAAGGTCTCCAGCCCTAGAAAACATACAACTTGTTCAAACGACATCCAAGCTCATTCAAACGACTTCTTCAATCTCCAAGTTTCCAATGCGAAAACTAAGATCTCGTTCGAACGAAATCCATACTCGTTTGAACGACACCTATTTATGTTCGAACGACTTCGATAATTCCAGTTCTTCGATAATTCAAGTTCATACTCAACAATCTCCCACTTGAAATTGAATCCCGTAACCCATCTCCAGATCTCCAAATAAATTGCTCGCACTACCCGGACCTTCAATCTTGAAGACTCACAGAAGTTGTACATGTCGTCAACTTCTGAAAAGTCACCACCTTCATAAATATATAGGCCAGATTCACATCAGTATGAATCTTCACGAGCTTCAACACATTGTCCTCATAGAGTGAGCGAATATAATAATACCGAATATCAATATGTTTGGCTCTAGAGTGAAAAGTCCAATTCTTCACTAAGTGTATAACACTTTGACTATCACTATACAACTTAGGAGAAAATTGTTCTCTACCAAGCTCTTTTATCAACCCTTTAAGACAAACCATATCCTTGCACGCTTCTGTAGCCATAACATATTCTGCCTCCGTCGTAGACAAAGCTACAATCTTCTGTAGCCTAGAAACCCATGTAATTGCACCGCTTCCCAATATAAATATGAAACCACTAGCCTATCAATGTCACCCTCCATATCATAATCAACGAAACCCTGTAAGCATATCTGAGAACCCTCATAACATAATGCCATATCTTTAGTCCCATTTAGATACCTCAGTATCCATTTCACAGCTCTCCAATGCTCCTTGCATGGATTACTCATATACCTACTAACAACTCCCACTGCTTGGGCAATATTTGGTTTCGTACAAATCATAACATACATTAGGTTACCAGCCACGGATTTGTAAAGAACCTTCTGCATCTCATCGTGATCCTTTTGCGTCTTCGGACAACAATCATTTGATAATTTAAAGTGACCTCCCAATGATATACTAACAACTTTAGAACCATCCATATTAAACTGCTTAAATACTTTATTGATGCACTCAGCTTGAGATAACTTTAATTCTCACCACTTTCTGTCCCTTGTAACACGCATACCAAGAACTTATTTTACTGCACCCAAGTCCTTCATAGAAAACTCCTGGGATAACTGTTCCTTCAACTTGACAATCTCTTCCATGTTGGTACTTGCTACCAACATATCATCTACATACAGAAGTAGAATAATATATGAGTTCCTCGTATTTTTGATAAAACAACAGTGGTCCGCATTGCTCTTCGAATAACCATTTATGGACATGAATTATTCAAACTTTAAATACAACTGTCTCGGCACTTGTTTCAAACCATATAAGTTCTTCATGAGCCTACACACAAGATCTTCTTTCCCTTTAACCGAATACTCTTCTGGCTGCTTCATATAAATTTCTTTATCAAGGTTGCCGTGATGAAATACTGTCTTGACATCAAGTTGCTCAAGATGCAAATCTTTAACTATAACTATATTCATCACAACCAGAATAGTAGACATCTTTACAACTGGAGCAAAAATCTCACCAAAATCAATGCCTTCTTTCTGTTGAATCTCCTTGAACCATTAGATTCTTGATTTAGTCTGTACTACAAGTCTAGCCTTGAATCTCCTTGAACCATTAGATTCTTGCTTTAGTCTGTATACCCACTTGTTGTGCAATGCACTCTTCCTAATTGGTAACTGTAGTAGCCTAATTTTGTTATCCGAACTTAGCCTTTATACCAAGGATATTCAGAGCTTCTTAGATGAATAATGTGAGAGTAATAACATAAAGCTTAGCGTGGAAAACCTTTGAATAGATTAAAAACCATGACCTCTCTTGAGGATTTGGAAAGATAGTAGTTTATTGATAGCTGCTAGCTTATTACAAGAGAAGCTCTGAGTATTTTTTATAGAGTTTGAGTGGGTATTTTTCCTTGTCCCTCATTTTAGATTATCTGGTCTTATTTATAGGTCTTATAATATGACTGTTTGACAACCATTATCATCCTTAATGATGGACATTATAATATATGTTTGATATTCTTTGACCAGATTATAATGTTTTGATCTTTATTTCGTCGTAACGGCTTCATTGATGAATGTATGTTTGCTAATCATGAACTGTTAATGTAGAGGTGAAAAGTGATGACTAGAATTCTGTAACTATAATATATCTTCGGTAGTACTTCGTGTATGTTGAGGAGGTCGAGTGGTCGTATGCTGGCCGAAGATGAAGCATGAGTCCGAGATGCGGAATAGGTCATTACAAGACGACTCTCAACTAAGAGTACGAGAAGAATCATGGGAGAGTGATATTGGTTAAGAAGTTCGTGCTTAATTCTGATTGTGCCATAAATGTGCCACGTGTTGTGTTGCTGAGATCGGATGATCATATGTTGGTCGAAGATGAAGCATGAGTCTGATATGCGGAATAAACCATTAGAACCGCCCCCTCTTAGCCAACAGTACGAGAAACATTGTGGGCGAGTGGTGCTGGTTGAGAAGTGTCATCAATACTGCAGTTAATATCTTGGAATCATTTCCAACACATATTAATGAATATATGTTTGTGGTTTTTGGGTTTTCTAGAACTAATGGTTCCAATCAATGTTGTTGTATGGGAAATCTTTTTGACGTTAGGAATTTGAAGAGTCGGCTTAAATGATAATCATAGTATAAAGAGCACTCTGAGTTGTGTGTGATGAACCAAGTCTTCGTCCCTAAAATATTTTTCCTGTGTTATTGTTTCTGTACTTGAATTTTTTTGACGATTGAAAGTATGGAAACTTCAAGACAACAGTCTCTGAAATCTAGGATTCGAAGGAGATGGAAGAATTACATATAAGATATTTTGGTTACCAGCCGTTGTATCTGCCAATGCCAATTCCAGTGTCCCCTACGTACCACTATATGTCATATGAGGAGGTGATGGACGCGGGGGATGATTATTACCAAATGGTGTGCTTTCATTATTTGTTGACATCGGAGGAGTACGCCGAAATGGCTTGTGGCTACTAGCGAAGGATGTTATTATTACTGAAGATGATGTAATAGGTGTTCATCCGTGGGAGTCTCACCGATATCCTATTAGTGAGTGTGTCTTTTCTAAGAAATGTGACCTTTCATCTGTCTCTAACATGCGGGGTGGTGGGGGTTATGGTGGAAGAGGTGGTGATGGTAGAGGTTTTCCTTCTAGGGGCCATAGATATTGGCCCTGAAGAAGATCCTTATGCTAGTACCATATCTCTTCTGTGATGTCCAGTTCCACTATTTCTTTTCCCTTCTCGATAGGGGATCAGAGTTTGAAAGGTACTTCAATTTTGCATCTTCTTCCTCGTTGTCTGCTCAGAGGTGTTTTGAACTATGACTTTCTGTAACTTGTAAAGTAATCTTGTGAATTTGTTTGGAATACTTTGTTATCTGTAAAGTATTCTGTAAGAAAACTTTCAAACTAATGAAATGTCATCATTATGTTATCTTGATGTTGTATGTTAAATTTTGCAACTTCTATGTGTAGTTTTGGGTTGCAAAGTTGAAGTTTGTAAAGATGTAAGTACGGGGAATAGTAGTTTATCATAGGGTATTTGTTGGACAAATAGAACTGTAAGGATCTCAGTATGTATATCGGTAAATGGTAGTGATAGGTGAGGTTTGAAAAATTAGGTGAGCTCAAAAATATAAAGGGGTCGTGTGGTGATAGTAAGTATATATATGTTTGTGAGTTACTGATTCGAACTGACAAAAAATCCCTGGTCATATGGAAGTAACTGGTATTTTCTTGTAGATGGTACTGCCAAAGATCCTTGACTTGTAAGTTGCGATCTCTGTATCTGTACGTATAAAATATGAGGATATATTTTATAATATGAAAATAATGACCTATCACAATATTTTGGATTTTATGTTGATATTCTGCTGCCCAAAAAAAAATGTAAAATATATCCTTCAGCAAAATCTGCGGGGTGATATAGATTTTCAAAGATCTCTCTGGTGACTATATAAAGTAGTGATCCTTGGTTGGAGGTCTGCATGTTCTTCAGGGACGGGTTGCTGTAGAGGTAGTATAAGTAGCCATGGTGAGAATACGTTCGCAGCGCGCTCGTCATGCAGCAGAAGGTAGGTTTCATATCAAAGTCACGTAACTTCGAGGGCGATACTTTTGCCGATTGCCTTATGATGTTGTATTGCCAGAATGGCCGTTGAATTTTGTTGGCCTAGATGATGAAGGCAAGCATGCAGAGTATGATCACGTCTTCTGGTACAATGTTTTTCGTAGGTCTCTGCTGGATGCCACTGACCGAGAAAAGACTGTTCGATAAATCGCACGCGATAAAATCATTGAAGAGAACAAAAGGTCGGCAAGAGGAGAGATAATTTCATGCGGTGAGGGGAACCATTCAGGCTGCTTCAAATGCAACTATAGGTCTTTGTAAGCTCGAAATGTGAGAGCTCGTAATAAGTAATATGTTTTTAGTATTCTGTGTTGGTAGTCCAATAAATGTAGAATGAGGCTAATTGATGCCGCGAACTAAAAGGAATAAGAATAAAGTATTATGTTTTAACTATTTATGTGGCAGATATTGTGGATGACAGCTGTGTAATTTTAACAACTGCATAGATATATTCGAATTTTAAATATTAAGCTATTTTAGAAATGACGTACGATCTTAGTATAGTATAAAAGTAAGGTTATTGGTCGTGTATAATCTTTAGTAAAGAGGGGCAGTATTTTTAATCATAGATAAAAGAGACAAACATGATGATGGCAGACATTATCACAAAAGTCATGATGATGCTGTAAAATGAAAAGTCGTGCATGCAGAGACAGTAGGGGTGACTGATACGTGTCTGAAGGAGCCGCCATTTCGTAAACCGAGGGAGAGTATAAAAACTCGAATCTCTCTCCCTCATAAGTTATCTATAGTTGTTGAGAGAGAGAAAAGTGGTGTAACCCATATCTTCGTAGAGAAGAGACGTTTGAGTTCTGTGTGAAATTTTGTAAGGAAGGATTCATTTGGTGATAAAAATTTGTTGGATAAACAAGAGGAGCGTGCAATTGCTGTAAAACATCCGTTTAAAGTAGAAGATTACCGTTCTTCGAGTGCAGGTTAGTGTTAGATGTTTATGTTTTGTTTCTACCTATTGTAATCTATGTATTTATCACCGTTGATTTAGAGAGAACAAAGTTGAGAATATAATATTTTTGAGTAATTGCATGTAATATCTTAAAGTATACAAGCTTGGGGTAGATGAACTGATTGTAGAGAGAAAAAATACATTTTTTTTTGAAGAAGAAGGAAAATAGAAATGATTGCCTTTTATTTTAGAAAATTGGAAAATAAACGTGTTGACTGGGTAAAAAAATATGGGTGGGTTTATTTTAACTGCTTATAGGGTATATCGAGTAACGTAAAGATAATAATAACATATTTTGTGTATCTTCAGATCCATATACGTTCAAAACCTATAAACCCTATGAGTAAATTTGTAGTGTCTTCAAGTTCGGAAGATACATCATCGTCAGGGAGGGCGGACGAGTATAATGTAATGGAAGAGTCTGTAGATAATATAGATGTGACTGTAGGTGTAGAATTAGGGGAATCCAGTAAAGTAGAGAAAGTTATGTATGCAGAGGCTATAAAAGATAAAGATAAACTGTTTATCATATATCCTGAGGGGTTAGATGTAGGAAAAGAATTTTTGAAATACAAAAAGAAATTGCAGGGAAAATGGGGAAATTATATGACAGACCAAAGTCACTGGTTTAGGGCCTATGTCCCAGGAAAAGGGGAGGAGGCGGTATACTATCAAGTCCCCTTTTTGGAGAAGTAGAAAATGAAGAAAGGGATTAGTGACGATGTTAAGATCTCATATTATAATGGCCTTGGGTTGGCAGGCCTGAATGATGGGCTTTTATGTTATCTGAATCAGGTCATTTATGACCTTAAAATTCCTCTTACTTTCTTTCAAAAAGGAGTCATGAATGTATTGCAGTACTACTCTGCCCAACTGAATGGAAATATGTATGAGATGATGAGGGTATGCAAGGCTCTGAATGAGAAATGGAAAAGGGAAGGGACTGCCAAGCAGTTTGAAGCTGATGATGTATTGAAATTTTATAAATGAAAATATGTCAAAGGTCAAAATAGTGGTTACTTGTATAGTGATTCGTCTAGGCCGAATTTTTTTGACTTTAAATCTGCGGGTAGACCATGGAATGACCACCTTGTATGGGTAGGGGGCAACTGTATGTAGGTTCTTGATGAACCAATGCTCGATCTGAACCATAAATACTATAATCCAAGTAAGTAACATTTTATCATCTTTGACCAACCATCAGTATGCTTTTGAGCTGCTAATTATTGTTATGCTTCCTTTTTGCCAGGTCCCAATCGGACATCGGTACCTGATAATACCAGCTTGTTCGACTGCGTAGCTCAGGACCAGGTTGAGTTAGAGGAGGTACTTGGTGAGCTAGGTATTCAGAGGGTAGATTCTATAGTACCTAAAGTTTAACAAGCTCACGAGAATTGAGTTATGGCTGAGAAGAAAGCCCGCTTGAATGTTGATGATGTCACTAGTCTTTCGCCTCTTGCATCGAAAAATATTAACATTGAATAGACTACTCAGAGGTGGAGAAAATCTGCTTCGCAAGGTATGCCGGCTATTGGGGTGGTGATCGCAGAACAAGAGATCGTAAAACCTACTTTTGGAGATGTGGAGGAGTAACAGGAAGTGAGTGAAGTTGCACCTTCAGAGGCTGAGAAGAACTTGTTAAAAAGAAAACGACACGAGGACGAGGGTAGTGATCGCACTAATACCCAAACTGCAGCCAAAATGAGAGAGTTGGAGTAAAAATATTGTATGATGGCGGGGACAAATCCACAGTAGTTCGATGAAGTGCATCAAGAACATACTTTTGTAGTATGTGTTGAAATGTTTGACTTGCTGTATTTAGAATATGACCTATTGTTTTGAACTTGTGTTTTTGTATTGGCATCTCTCGATGCTAATGAAGGGGGAAACGAAGTGCATTGATAAGAGGAGCCATGAGTTCAGAGATTATATTCTGAGGTTTGGTGCCCAAATGGGTCATATTAGGGAGCTCAAAATTGAGCTCGAGCTAGAGAAAATGTAGAAATTATTTTGTTGAAGAGCAGTATAAAGTGTTGTTTGAGCATGAAGATGTTATGTCACGATCATGCAAGGCGTTGAAGGCGGAAAGAGATTATTTTGTCCAATCCATTACTCTTTTTGGTTGACTCGTGCTGATGTAGAGCCGTGTCGATCGGGTAGATACGATGAGATAGACTTTCCTGCAGAGGTTGAAGGTGAATTTGTGGCTAATGTTGCTGATCCGACCAATGTATCTGTTACACCAGCTGAACCAAGCTACTGAGAAGATATTGAATCCTCCCTCTGAGGTAGAAATCAACATGAATTTTTAACCAACTTGTGGTATTTTGTCTTTGAACTATATAGCTCGTTTAATTCTGATGGGAGTGTACTCTGTATGATCATAAACTGTTAAGTTTGATAGACGTTTTTTAATATGCTGTCCTTGAATCTTTGTATGATAATAAGATATTTGTAATATGTATAAGAGGTAAATCGAATGAGAAACTATTTCCGACTGGGAGAAAACGTTGGGTAGAGCGAGGGACTCGGTAGCTCATGTTCAACAGGTATTAAATAAAACTGAGTATGAGAGAATGTATTTTAAATCTAACTCGGAGAATTTTTTTAAAGAATTATATGACCTCCATTATAGATATGCTAAGATAAAAATAGAAATGGATGAGATTTAAGAAAGGAAGAGGAAAGGGGGGTATTAGTTCAAAAATTAAAAGAGTTGACCTGTTTTAACGACCCGAGTGATAAGGCTAGGTGTCAAAGTCTGTTGATAGCTCTAACCTTGTATTTTGAGGTCGAAGTAGATAACGGGGTTTAAAAGAAGCTTATGTAGAACTTTTAAAGGAAAAAAAGTAGTAACGGACCCAGCTTGAGTTATGTTTTTAGCTCAAGAAGCATGTAATCGCGAGAAATTGTTTAGCTCGAGCTGGTGTTTCTGTTATATGGGGTGATGTAGAACCTTTAGATGATGTGTTTGGCTTTATGTAAGATCGGAGGGCCATGAGAATTGTATTTTTTTAGGATAAGAAAAGAGCAAATAGAGGTTTAACAGAAATTAGAGGGTGAGTTACAGGAATTGTAGAATGTATTATCGCAACATGTTGAGCAAAAAATATCTTTAGCGACGCAATTGTCAAGAGAAGTAACTGTTCGAATGAAGGTAGAGGCTGATGTGAGGGCTTTAGGTGTATTACAAAAAGAAACACGTAAACATATGTACAAGGCACAAACACAATTAAAAGAACATTTGTATCTGTCACGAGCAAAAATTGAAGCTCGAACAGAGCACGAGCGTCATATAGAAAGTATAATCAATTTTTATAGAGGGGACTGGCGAAGATAAAGAATGAATTCAGGAAGTTCGTAACAGAATGTGGGAAAGATTTTGATGTGGAGAACGCAAAGGCAAAAAATATGTGGTTTACCAAAGATGAGGAGGAAACTGTTGTTGAAAAACCCATTCCTATATTGAGGGAATTCTTATCAGAAGATTATAAGGAGGAGGTTAAGAGTTTGATATCCCGATCGCGGCTAAAACAATGCCAGCAGGAGGTGGTGATCTATATAACTCCTATAGATGTTCAAGTAAAGAATAAAAAGAGTTTGAGAGATAAATGGTAGTCCTCACGTATCTCGAAGAAGCAGAAATAGGGCATTCTAATTTTTTACCGATCCTGCATATGTGTTAGACCTTCGTATACTATTTTTTGTATGATAAATAAAATTTGTTCCGTGTGATGATAAATAGAATGATGTATCAATATGACTAAGATATTATGCTCCTAGGTAAACTTGTAAACTGTGATATATAATCTGTTTGTATATGCGAACTAGTATAAATGTTAATTGTCATGACATATAGAACTGGTAGCTGTTCAGCGCCAATTTGACATATTACATGTTTGAAACAAACAATTGAACGCTAAACTAAATTTGTGTCAGGGGCACTAAAGAGTGCTACTGAGTTAGAAGAAAAAATGAAGGTGAAGATATAAAAAGAGCAAAATACAGTAGTTCGTTTGACTGATAAACTTCAAAAGAAAGAGGTTGAACTTGCCAGTGGGCTGAGAAAAATAGAAGGATTAAAAGAAGCTATAAGGAAAAAGGATATTAAATTTTTTGGTACTTCGGGACAAACTAACCAACAAAGAGCGAAATTGATATCCGCGCAAACTCAAATTACAGAACTGTTGGCGGTATTAGAGAAGGAAGAAAATAATGTGAAAGACTTGCAATTTCAGGTAAATATACTGGAGGCGGAGATAGTTGACATGCGAGTAACTGTTACAGAGACAAAAGTTTGTGCTCAAAAATATGAAGTATTGTGGTTGGTTGCTAATATGATGATAAAAAAGATGGAAGAGACCTGCAATCAACAAATGAAAACATAAACAAGACTTGGGACACGGTATATTTGCTAGAGCATACCATTCAATCGCTAGAGTTAGATATTTTAGAGTATCAATCGGAAAACATAAAATTGCGTGACGTGAATACTAAGTTAGATGCGGATCTTTTTAAGACTGAAATAAGTCTTGACAAAAGTAAGGCAAATAAAAATTATTGTGAGGCTGAAATGGAGGGGTCAATCTTTATGGTTTGTCATATGGATGAATTCATGACAGTGTTGGAAGCTCAGAATGATGTGATGTTGAATAAAAAATGAATAGTGGATAAACGCTATAAAAGTTTAGAAGCTATACTGAGCTCAAGGTAAACTTGGTGAGCTTATTCTTCCTAAAAAGGTGAAAAGTGTGGCAGGTGATGTATACGAGAGAGATATGACAATAGTTTTTTCATTCTTTGTATCAGAGTTCAATAGATTAGAAGCAGAAAGCAAAACTGTATATAACAGTTTAGTTGATAAAGGCGTGCAGTACAAAATGAGGTTGGTATGATTGGAGTACCCAGATCACATGGTGTCAAGAATTGGTATTCTTAAAAAGAGTATGATTAGGGAAGGAAAACAAATTGTTACTGGGAGGATGCCAGAGTTTATGCATATGCGCGAATATGGGGAGAGTTCACATAGCGTTGTGAGTCCTTCCAGTTCAAGTGATAGTTCGTGTGAGTAATGAGGCGTAGTGATTTTTATAAGGGAATAATCGTACAATACGAATGAAAATATAGTAGATAGAGTATAATAAGGTAGGGCTGTTGACAAAAAGAATGATCTGTACATAGTTGTACTAACCTTCTAATGAACCAATTGTGATGTATGAGTTGGGTATCTGCTTTATAGAATGATTAAACATGTTATTGTACAGTAGAGGGTTGGTTTGGCTGATGCAATAAGCGTTTAAGGTAATAGAAGATCGGTTTGGCTAAAGCAACAAATGATCTGTAATGTAATAGAAGATTAGTTTGGCTGAAGCAACAAACGATCTGTAATGTAATAGAGGATCAATTTGGCTGAAACAACAAATGATCTGGAATATAATAGAGGATTAGTTTGGCTAAAGCAATAAACGATCTATAATGTATTAGAATAATGTGAACCCAATGGTAATCTGTGATGTTTAGATAATATAATCTATACATAGAAGTACTTGTTTGATATATTAGAAAGTACTATAATGTAGGGCAATCATACACAAATATTTCATTGTTGTAAGATTGACGTACAAAGAATGTTAGATGGAGTACTATATGAAATAGTAGAAAGTACTCTGATGTATGGCGGTCAAACATAAGTATTTCATTGATGTAAGACTGACATACAAGATGATAGGTGTATTTAGAAAAGTATACTGTAATAGATTATCATCTTCGATATAGCTTCAATCTTCTTGTATTCTAAGGATTAGGCACTCGTTTCCCATGTTCAGTAGCGAGATCGTAAAAACCAAGGCCACTCTTTCCAATAATGATAAAATGACTTTCCTAATTTTTGGCAAGTCTCCCAGAAGTGACTTCTTTTCTGTGTTTGGGGACTTCTCAGAGGACTAGATCCTTAATTTTGAACTCTCTATGACAAACTCGTTTGTTATAAGATCGGGCTAAAGCTTGGTGGTGTCTTCCCAAGTTCATGATTGTTCTGTCTTTAGTTTTCTCGATCCAATTCATGTTACATGCCAATTGGAATTCATTTTCTTCGTCTGTTATAGTATGGTCACGTAATGGGTGATGATATTGAGTGAGGAATATTGCCTCAGTACAGTATGCCAATAGGAACGGCGTACATCTAGTCGATACCCAAGGTACTGTGTGATATGCCCATAATACATGTGGTATTTCTTGGACTCAATTACCCTTTTTCTCTGTCAAGCACTTTTTGATTTCATCCACGATAGTGTGATTAGTGATTTTGGCCTGACCATTTCCTTGTGGGTAATATGGATTGGAAGGAGAGTGGATGATGTTGTGCCGATTGAGGAACTCAACGACTCTGGAGCCAACAAATTGAGGTATATTGTCAATTCTGATGAGATGGGGGCAGCCAAACCGAATGATGATGGTTTCCCATATAAACTTGATGACTTCGTCTTCACGTGTGCGACACAAATAAACTGCTTCAACCCATTTAGTAAAGTAATATGTTGGTATTAGGAGGTGCTTCCTCTTACCTGGTATAGTAGGAAATTTTCCTACAAGGTCGATGGCCCATATTCTGAATGGCCAAACAATGTTGCTGGAATGGAGTTCCAAGGCTAGAGCTCGAATTTGGGGGTCATGTCGTTGGCAGGCATCACACTTGCTTGTATATTAGATGGCTTGAGCTTTTATCTTAGGCCAAAAGACTCCTTAAGTAAGAGCTCAATTGGCTAAAGATTGTCCTGCTGCATGGAAACCGCAAGTGCCTTCATGAAGTTCATGCAGGAATTTTTGAGCCTCTTTGTTCGATAAATACTTGAGATATGGTCCTGGGACCAAAATTTTGTAAAGGAAATTATTGGCCACGACGTATCGCTTAACATTATCAAGCACGCGTCTTCTTTCAGTAGGATCTTTAGGGAGTTCACCGTCAAACTTATTTTGAGGTTCAATATATGTAAGGAAAGGTCGTCTCCAATCGTCCTCATCTTCTTCCACACCCCCAGTATTAATAGAATTTAATTTTATGATGTTAATATTAGGGGTGGATATTACTTTGATCTTAAGATATCGGGCATCTGTATCGAGTACTCCTACTAGATAGGCAAGGGAATCAAAATGTCTGTTCTCTCCGCGAGGTAAATGTTCAATGGTAGCCTTCTTGAATATGCTCATTCTGTCGGCTACTGCTACGGTGTAAAATACCATTTTACCATTTTTTGAAATTTTTCTGTATAATGGTTCATAATGAGTAGAGTGCCTATGTACACAAATAACTCGGAAACTCCAATCTCAAGAGCCATATTCAGTCCGTGAATTAATGCTTCATATTCAATTTTATTGTTGGTAGCTTCAAAGTTGAGTCTGATTGCTCTTTCAATTTTGTCATTGGAAGGCACAATAAGGACGATTTTGATACCTGGCCACGCAGGACTGATAGAACCATCAGTTAGAAGATGCCACCCCTTTAGAGTTATCCAGTGTAACTTCTCCATGAATTATTCTTCATTGATATATGTACGATCTTCTTCCCAGTCAGGATCATCGACGGGGAAGCCAACAAGAAAATCTGCTACTGACCTTTTAGGAATACCGTGGTTTGAAACATATATCATGTTCTCCAAGAGTTACTGACCATTGTTATACTCGTTCAGATTTCTTGAGTTTAGACAAGATTTTACGCAAAGGATAATTTTTTATAACTCGTACTGAGTGGGCTTGGAAATACTATTTTAACTTCTGTGATGTGTAAAAGAGAGCTAAAAGTAATTTTTTGATATTGGCATACTGGGATTCTACTGGAGTGAGCGTTTTGCTGATAAAGTGGATAGGCTTCTCTATTTTCTCATCAAGTCGAATTAGGACAGAACTCAAAGATTTGTTGGTAACGGCAAGATATATGGTGAGTTCTTCTCCTTCATTTGGTGTACTCATCACTAGTGGTTTACCTAAATAACGTTTGAGTTCTAAAAATACTACTTCACATTCTGGAGTTCACTCGATCTCAGGATCTTTTTTAGATTTCTTTTTCGTTGTCCCTTCACGCAATAAGTCGAATAACCATCGATATCGATCTGAAGACTTGGAGACAAAATGATTTATTACGGCAATCTTGTCTGCTAGTTTTTGTACATCTTTCTTTGTTTCTGGGGAAGGCATGGACAACAGTGCACGAATACGATCTGGATAAGCTTCTATGCCTTGCTTGCTGATCAAATGTCCCAAGAATTTACCTGACTGGACTCCGAACTGGCACTTTTCAAGATTGAGTCTCATTTTGTAGAAATGGAGAATTTCAAAAGTTATGTATAAATCTGTGGTATAGTTCTCCTTCTTTAGACTTTTACACAACATATCATCAATATAGACTTCCATCATTTTTTGAGATAATGTTTGAGCATCTGAGTCATAAACCTTTGATAAGTGGTTCTAGCATTCTTGAAACCGAAAGGCATCACCTTATAACAATACAAGCCATGCTCTATAATAAAAGTTATTTTCTCTTTATCGTAAGGTAGTAGAGGTATTTGATTGTACCCTGATGCAGCATCCATTATGAACAAGAGTTCGTGTCCTGCAGTAGAATCGAGCAGATGGTTTATGATAGAAAGTGGAAAACTATCCGTTGGAGTATGTTTATTGAGGTCCGTGAAATCTACACAAACTCTAATCTTACCATTTTTGTTTAGTGTTGCTACAATGTTCAAGATCCATTTCGGATAATTGGCTTTTCGGATAAAACCAACTTCAATGAGTTTATCGATCTCATTGCTGACTTCCTCTTGAAGCCTTGGTGATAAAGTTATATATTTTTGTTTAATGGCTTCAGCTTTATCTTTCAAATTAAGCTTATGGCAGGCCAGATTGTGATCGATACCTGGCATTTTGTAAAATGTCCAAACGAATGCATCACTATTATTTTTGAGGAACATAATAAGTGCATCTCGTTCTACTGTGGGCAGAAGAGTGCCAATGAATGTACCTCGCTTGTTCCTACTAATTTTGACGTACTCTATGATTTCTATACTTGGCAGCTGGTTTTCTGTAAAATTCACTGTGAAGTTTTCTGTAATGTTTCATGTTGTTTTCTATAATTGTAATTTGAGCTGTGGTTTTGATGGCTCTGGTACTATGGTAACAGTATTTTCACATGCTCGAGCTAGCTTCTGACTTCCTTTGATTTCATAAATGCCGCCATTCCATTCGAATCGCAGTGCCAAATGATAGGTCCACGAAATAGCTCGCATATTATATAACCAACAACGTCCCATTATCCTCAAATAATAGGATTTTGCATTAATAACATAAAATACAACATCAACTGTTGTTGGTCTTACCGTACTAGGAAGTATGATCTTTCCTGCACGTTCTTCTCTAGAGCTGTTAAATCCGCACATATCAATGTCACTGGGTTGTACTTTATCGTCCAGTCCCATCTGATCAATTGTGCTTTGAAAAAGTAGTTCAATACTACTACCAGTATCGACCATCATTGTGTATAGTACGATATTTCGCATTTTCAACATGATCGCCAAGGCATCATGGTGAGGAAAGTTGACATGACGTACGTCACAGTTTTTGAAAGAAATCTATGTGCGTTGGGAGCTGGATACGGGAAGTAACCGAGCTTCTTTATCTTTCATGGACAAGTCATGACATTGGCCGACACATCGTCTTTTACTTCTGCTTGATTAACTGATACTCTGAGTCTCAATGAAGTAACTGAGGGAGATATGGCACAAGTGATTCTCTTCTAGCATTACTTCGACCTCTATAACTTCTGTGGGAGGTATGCAACTCTCGTTTTTGTAACTTTCAACGTCTATAATGTACTCATGCATTCGTCAATCTGTAAAAATATACTCCAACAGTCACTGTAAAACGAAGCATTGTTCCGTCTCATGATGTTGGACTTTATGGTGAATGCTATATGGTTTATTCTCAATGGGTTAGAGATACTGTGCATTGTGAATTTTTTTTATCCTTTTGAAGTATAGGATAAATGCTAGATATGGTTACAGTCATCTTAGGAAGATAGGGTTTTGGCATATTACTACCTTTCTGAGGTCGATCTTTATTAGATTTTTTTTGCTTCCTATCTCCTCCCTGATCAGCAGTACGATTGAAATCTTAGCATGTGGATTGATCAATAGCTGTCAATGTTGATTTTTGAGTTTTTTGTCTGTCGGACACCATTCTTTTGAGATCGATATATCCGTTAACTTTTTCGATCATATCCTCCAAAGTTGTAGGTTTGTTTAGAATAAGGTACTCATTCGCCCTTCCATCGACAAGTAAAGCATTGGTAAAAGCTAAAATAGTAATTTTCTGATCAAGCCGATCTACCTTTCGAGCTAACTCTAGGAACTTCTTAGTGAATGTCTCGAGCTTCTCTTCTGGTATTTGCTTAAGGTTAAATAGAGAATATAGATTCTCCTCTTTGTCTTTGTTGTATGAGTAATTCTTGACGAAGAGTTCTCGCAATTGCTCAAAAGTTGTAGTAGACCCTTCTGGTAGTATGTGGAACCATCGTAATAGTTCACCTGATAAACTAGTAGGGCAGAGCCGACATAAAATGTGATTGGATGTAGAATGTAAGCCTAGAGCATCCTGAAACTCTTGGACGTGCTCCACTGGATCAGTCCCTTTATATTTTCAGATCTTCGGAGTATAGAAACTAGTGGGGACCTCGCCATCCAATAGCTCCTGTGCGATCAGGCTCTTCTATAATCTATTATGGATTCCTTTAGTGGTCTGAATTTGAGCATGGAGTAATTCTTTGATGTGTTTCTCAACATGTTCTTGGTTCACGTATTGACGAGCTGTGATGGAAGGTCGTAGGACTTGTCCTTCACGAGGGATGTGGTCGCCACTTCCTTCACTGATTCGCTCAAGAGTAGGAATTCAAACTCTTCCTTGTGGTGGCTCTTCTTGTCTAACTCCTGCGAGACGCCATCAACTTCTTGGTGGGCTTCCACTAGTAAAATGGGCTCATCCCCATGATATTTATGCTTAGATCGAACTTCACCTCCCAGATTGTTCGCACGAGGTCCTATTCTCTGAAGAACAGAAACCCGCGAAGTAGCTGGCATCATACCTTTGTTCTTCTGGGTTGCAACCTATTGACTTTGCAGAACCTTTAATGTGTCCTTGACGCTGACTTATTGTTACTCTAGAGTGGCTCGCCCTTTAGTTTCAAAGTTGAGATTGGCCCGTAACTCTTCTAGTTTGGCGTTTACGTCTCCTAGAGTAATTGACGTACTCTGGTCTAGAGGTGTCATCTCGTTCAGAAATAATTAGCTATTTATTGAGACAATGAGTTTAAGATTTTTGTTCCCATAGACAGCGCCAAATGTAATAGCCTAATTTCTTGATCTGAACTTAACCTTTATACCAAGGATATTCAGAGCTTCTTAGATGAATAATGTGTGAGTAATAACGTAAAGCTTAACATGGAAAACCTTTGAATAGGTTAAAAACCATGACCTCTCTTGAGGATTTAGAAAGATAGTAGTTTATTGATAGCTGCTAGCTTATTACAAGAGAAGCTCTGAGTATTTTTTACAGAGTTTGGGTGAGTATTTTTCCCCGTCCCTCATTTTGCATTCTCTGGTCCTATTTATAGGTCTTATAATATGACTGTTTGACAACCATTATCATCCTTAATGATAGACGTTATAATATATGTTTGATATTATTTGACCAGATTGTGTAACGTTTTGATCTTTGTTGCTTCGTAACGGCTTCATTGATGACTGTACGCTTGCTTATCGCGAACTGTTGATGTAGAAGCTGAAAGTGATGACTAGAATTTTGTAACTATAATATGTCTTCGGTAGTGCTTCGTGTATGTTAAGGAGGTTGAGTGGTCGTATGCTGGCCAAAAATTAAGCATGAGTCTGAGATGAGGAATAGGCCATTACAAGATGACTCTTAACCAAGAGCATGAGAAGCATCATGGGCGAGTGGTATTGGTTGCGAAGTTCGTGCATGATTCTGATTGTGCCATAAATGTGCCACATGTTTTGTTGCTGAGGTCGAAGATGAAGCATGAGTCCGATATGCGGAATAAGCCATTACAATAACCGAACTAAGTTCCAAGTCTGATTGATTGATAATGATTGTATCTCATCATCCATAGAAAGCTCCTACTTGTACTTGGCTTCTACATCTAAAGTTTCCTTGTAACTTTCCAGTTTACCACCATCCGTAAGTAACAAGTGATTTAGGGAGTTAACGTACCTAGCCGGAACTCTTGAAATTCTCGGCTCTTATCGAAGTGCTATTGGAATGTCTAGATCATTAGGTTCTACGCCTTGATCTGGTGCATCGGACTCAACCACGACTTCTTCATCAACCTCTCGAGAGGGTTCAAATTCAATGTCAACACTTTTCGCTGCTTCACTTTGATTCCTTTCACCAGGTACTTTGAAGTCTTTATACAAAACTTCCTCATTAAATGTAACGTTACAGCTCCGGATGACTTTCCAATTCTTCGCATCCCAAAATTTGTACCCAAACTCATCACCACCGCATCCAATAAATATGCATTTTGTCGACTTTACATATAACCTGGTCCTTATTTATGAATTATCAAGCACATATGAGGTACAACCGGAAATACGCAAGTGAGAAAGATTTACCTCTTTACTGGTCCATGCATCTTCAAGAAGTCCAAAGCCGTTGAAGAACCTCTGTTAATCAAGTATGCCGCCATACTAACCGCATCCACACAAAAATATTTTGGCAATCTAGAGGTGAGTCTCATACTCTTCGCTCTTCCATTTATTGCTCGGTTCATGGGTTATGCAACACCATTTTGTTGCGGTGTTCTGCGAATAGTCTTCTGTCTCCTAATCCCGTTTAATGCGCAAAAGTCTTTAAACTCGTCACTGCAGTATTCGCCCCCGTTATCCGATCTGAGACACTTTAGTTTCAAATCGGTTTCATTTTCAACTAGAGCCCTCCACACCTTAAATTTATCGAGCAAATCTGATTTGTCCTTCACAAAGTAGACCCATAGTTTGCGAGTAGCATCATCAATAAAAGTAACGTAGTAGTGAGAACCACCAAGAGAAAACACTTTGGTTGGCCCCCAAACATCTGTGTGTACAAGATCCAACTTTCCAGGTTTCCTTGATCTTCTAGTTATTTTGAAACTGACCTTCTTCTGCTTTGCAAGAACACACTCTTCACAAAACTTAAGATCAACCACATCAAGACCCTCTAGCTTTCCCTTACCATCATCTTCATCCCTTTTTTACTCATGTGACCGAGCCGTTTGTGCCAAGTACTTGTATCAATCCCCGGAGTGGCCGTACAAATAGTAAAAATTATATTTTGCGTTGCATACAACATTCCTTTTCTTAAGCCTCAAGTTACTACCATAGCTCCTTTTATAACCTTCTAGAAGGTTATACTAAAGGTCCTTAGATATCTATCATCATCTGCCAATTTGCTAACCGATATAAGGTTACACCCTAATTTAGGTACAAGTCGCACATTCTGTAAAACTAACATTCCCTCTGAAGGCAACATCAACCTTGCGTTTCCCTTTCCAGTAATATTGCGTGCACTCTTATCTATAAGAAAGACCGTACCGAAGTCGCCTTTAACAATATTGGTTAGGAAACCAACGTTTGTAGTAGCATGGAAAGGAGCACCAAAATTAACTATCCAAGATTTATTAACATCATCACACGAAAATAGTAGAGCCTCGTCAGAACTAACCTCCTCAGTAAGGTTCATTGTATCTTTCTCCTCATCATCAACTTTTTAAAAGAAGAGTTACAATCTTGCCTGAAGTGACCCTTCTTTCCACAAGTCGAACATGCACCGGGTGGCTTAGACTTTCCTCTTGACTATGATCGACACCTTCCATATTTCAGCCCCTTTCTGTAAGACCTCCCTCCTTCCTCGACGTTCAACACATTGTCGTTTGAACTCGAAGAGGGTTCATATATTTTATGCCTATTTTCTTCGTTCATAATCAAAGAGACTATAGTGTCAAATTTAATTTCTTCCTTCCCCGATGAATTGTTCATAGTTGTAATGAATCCTTCCCAGCTCTTTAGCATCTGCCCTAGAAGGGCTCACGCTCATCTCCTCGGTAAAAGTAAATTTCACAAATTCAAGTTGAGCATGAATAGTATTAAACCTACTAATATGAGCTTGCATACTGCCATTCTCCTTCATCTTTAAGGTAAACAAACACCGTAAAAAATGTACCTTATTAGCCCCAAACGGTTCTGAGTACATAGAGGACAAAGTCTCCATCAAACTCTTCGTTGTCGTAACTTTGGAGATCATGTGTAGATTCTGAGATGACAGCACTAACCTAACGATTCCAAGCGCCTTACGATCCAATCGCGACCACTTAGTAGTATCGTAATCTTCTGGCTTCATCTCAACTCTACCCAGTGGTAAATCAGGATCTTTCAGATAGAGGTAATCTTCTATTTGCATCTTCCATACTCTAAAATTAGATCTATTGAATATTGTGATCTTCAACTTTTCTTGATCGACCATCGTTCTTCATCACACAAGCCCTGTAATACTGGCTCTGACACTAATTATTAAGAATTGAGGTAGCTACTCTCTCTTCTACGACAAGAACGATGCGCGGAATAAACATAACAAGAGAAACAATAAAGCAAGAACAATAAAGAACACAAGAATTTCCCAAAGGAGAGAAGTAGAAAACCCTTACGGATAAAAAACCACTCCCTGCAAATAATTTATTATAATCAAATAGGTTACAAGATCTCTACAATCTTCTCAAGCTTTAATGGAGTTTCTCAAATTCTAGCTCTCTAGAATTAAACTCACAAAGAGAAAAGATAGTTAAGCAAAATAACCTAAGTCCTTTTTATATACTTGAGGACTAAATTACAAATAGAATGGATCTCGAGGCAAACTCAACGTCCCAAAATAGCATCTAAGTTAAACCTATGCTCAACTCATTCGAACGACTCTAAGCTCGTTCGAACAACTTTGTTAATAAAGGTCTCCAGCTTTAAAAAGCATACAACTCGTTCGAAAGACATCCAAGCTCGTTCGAACGACTTCTTCGATCTCCAAGTTTCCAACGCGAAAACTAAGATCTCGTTTGAACGAAATCCATACTCGTTCGAACGACACCAATCGTTCGAATGACTTCGACAATTCCAATTCTTCGACTATTCGAGTTCACACTCAACAGATGTATCAACACTAACGGTGAACCACCCTTCCCTATATGAGGGGAAGGGGGTTAAGTTAGAAACATGCGTAACCGGGGAAGGCGACGTTTCTATAACATAACCTTTAGCAATTTTAATCACTTTTGATGGAACAATATTTTTCAAATTGAAAATGAGATCATTTCTACTATTTCAAATAGCGAACAAGATGACACTAATTTTTGCTCCATAAGAAGATTGTCATTTCCAAAACAACTTTTGTTGGCAAACATATACATGACATTTCAAAGAGAGTCAAAATAAGGCCAAGCATTGTTATTCATAAAAAGGTCTGAAGAATATAAGATTTTCTTGAAATTCTTATAATAAAATAATGCTTAGGTGGTAGATTCCTCTTCCTCTCTGCATCTAAGGCAAATAACATCCTCCATGTTATTTTCGTAAGTGAAGTTAAGCTTTGTGGGGAGGCCTTCCTTCATAGCTCACCAAATAAAGTATTAAATCCTGAAAGGTGCTTTGAGATTCTAAATAGAGTTCTAAAAATTGTCTATTTACGCGTTAGCGGTCTCAGCTCGATTTGGGGATAAGTTCTCTTTGATAGCAACATGGTACACCGATTTGACAGTAAGGATCCCATTTTTCTCATCTTTCCATCTAAGAGTATCTCTAGAAGAGTTGTTGCTAAGGGGAATAAGAAGAATTTTCTTCGCAACTTCATCAGGGAAAGTATTATAGATAAGGTCAACCTTCTAAGAGTGGGAAATGGGGCAAATAAGATCTGCGACTTTAGTGAACTCCATATTATTGGGAACGGGACCAGCAGGTTTACCAAAAGGGATACCTGGGATCCAAGGTTCCAGCCAATAGTAAAGATATTGGCCGTTCCCTATGTGCCAAACTAAGTGGGTCCAAATTCTATTTCTTGCCTTTATGATGCCTTCCCAGATCCAGGAGTCAGATTGTTTAATAGAAACTGTCATAGGCGATTCTTTGTTAGCATACTTCTCGATCAAATTCTTAGACCAAGGTTTATTAGGTTCTTTTATGATGCACCAAAAGAGCTTGGTTGTGGTAGATGGCACATCTGATGCCCAATCCACTTTTTTTCTTTGGTTTACAAATTATTTTCCAGCTAATAAGGTGAGCTTTGCTCCTTCCTTCTTCATTTGAACCCCAAAGAAATCTAGCATTAAAGGAGTCAAGTTTGTTACAAATATTAGCAAGGAATGGGAATACTGACATAAGGTACGATGGAATTGCCGAGTTAACAACTTTAATTAGGGCAAGTCTGCCTGCTTGGGCCAAACTTTTGGCTTTCCAACCATCAATACGATTAGCCACCCTAGTGATGATCTCTTGGAAGTCGAGTCTCTTAGCTCTATTAAATGAAAGTGAAGCTCCTAAGTACTTTTCTCCAAGAACATTTTTCTTTATATGCAACAGTCTTTGGATCAAACGATGATGTCTATGGTGACAGTTCTTACTAAACATGATACACGATTTATCCATATTTATCTCTTGGTTGAAAACATTCTTAAATGTGTCTAAGGCATCTTTGAGGCTACCTGCTGAAAGGTTTTGGTTTGTCTCATTTCGTGTATGTTGAGTTCTGTGGTTGTCTCAGTCGAAGAGGCAACAAAATCAAAACAGTTAGGACAAGTCATCTACAACCAACGGCTGAGAATGTAAGTTGGCAAATATAACTCTAATAAAGTAAAAGCCAAATCGTTTTAACTTAGAAAAATTCTTTTGCAAAACTAGAAGAATCAAACCTTTTAACTGTTATATTTTCTAGGCTTATTTTGCATTATCTTTCGAACAAGTTTTGGTCTCGTTCGAACGACTTCTGGGAAAAGACAACTTTTTAAACGAATTTTAATTGCCTTTTATTTTAGGCTTATTTTGGATACTCATTCTAATGAGTGTAAGGAAAAACTATTTTCAGTTTTTAAACAAAAACATTTTTTTTTCCCAACCCTTTTTTTACTACTGTAGTGGCTTATTCCACATCTCAAACTCAAGCTTCACCTTCGACCAGCATACGATCATCCGACCTCACCAATAGAGCATGTGATACATTTTTGGCACAGTCAGAAATAAGACAACAACGTCAGGTAATGGATATGGCATAAACTTCTCAACCAACACCACTCGTCCATGATGATTCACGTACTCTTGGTTGAGAGTCATCTTGTAATGGCTTATTCCGCATCTCAAACTCATGCTTCATCTTTGGCCATCATACAACCACTCGACCTCCTTAACATGCACGTGGTACAATTGAAGACACATTACAGTTACAGAGTTCTAGTTATCACTTTCGAACTCTACATCAATAGTTCGAGTTAAGCAAACGTATAGTCATCAATGAAGCCGTTACGAAACAGTAAAGATCAAAACGTTACACAATCTGGTCAAAGAATATCAAACATATATGATAACGTCCATTATTAATGATAATCATGGCCGTCAAATGATTATATTGTAAGACCTATAAATAGGATCAGAGAATCTGAGATGAGGGGACGGAAGATGAAGGACGGAGGGATACTCACTCAAACTCTATGCGAAATACTCAAAGCTTCTCTTGCAATAGTTAGCAGCTATCAATAAACTACTCTCTTTCTAAATCCTCAAGAGAGGTCATGGTTTTTAACCCATTCAAAGATTTTCTACGCTAAGCTTTGTGTTATTACTCTTCCATTATTCATTTAGAAGCTCTGAATATCCTTGGTGTAAAGGCTAAGTTCAGATCATGAAATTAGGCTATTACATTTGGTGCCATCAGTGGGAATGAAGTTCCCAAACTCATTGTCTCAAAAATAGCTGATTATTTTAATACGACATGACACTTCTAGAACAGAGTACGCCAATTTCTCTAGGAGCAAGAAACGACGAACTGGCTGAATTACGAGCCAATCTCAACTCTGAAACCGAAAGGTGAGCCATTCTGTAACAACAACTAGCAGGCATCCTAGATGCGTTAAAGGTTCTACAAAGTCAATAGATCGTAACCCAGAAGAGCAAGGCATGATGCCAGCTACTTCGAGGGTTTCTGTTCTTGACAGGATAAGACCTCACGTGAATAATCTGGGAGGTGAAGTTCGATCAAAGCATAAACAACATGGGGGTGAGCCCATTCTGATACAGGAGGTTCACCAAGAAGTTGATGGCGGTCTCATTGGAGTCAGACAAAAAGAGCCACCCTGAGTAAAAGTTTGAATTCTAGCTCTCGAGCGACTCAGTGAAGGAAGTGGCGACCACATTCCTTGTGAAGGACGAGTCCCACGACCAACCATCACAGCTCGTCAGTACGTAACTCAGGAGCACGTTAAAAAACGTATCAAAGAGTTACTCGATGCTCAAATTCAGACCACTAAAGGAATCTACAACAGATTATAGAAGAGCCCGATCGCACAGGAGCTACTGGATGGTGAAGTTCCCATTGGTTTCCATACTCTGAAAATCTGAAAATACAAAAGGATTACCCTGGTAGAATACGTTCAAGAATTCCAAGATGCTCTAGGTTTACATTCCACATCCAACCACATTCTATGCCAATTCTTTCATACAAGTTTGCCAGGCGATCCATTCCGATAGTTCTACACACTACCTAAAGGGTCTATTGTAACTTTTGAGCAATTGAGATAACTATTTGTCAAAAATTACTCGTACAATAGAGACAAAGAGGTGGATCTATATTCTATATTCAGCCTTAAGCAAGTACCAGTAGAGAAGCTCGAAAAATTTACTAAGAAATTCTTAGAGTTGGCTTAAAAGGTGGATCGACTTGATCAGAAGATTACTATTTTGGCCTTTACCAATGCTTTACTCATCGATGGAAGGGCGAAGGAGTACCTGATTCTAAACAAACCTACAACCCTAGAGAACATGATAAAAAAGATTAACGGGTATATCGAACTCGAAAAAATGGTGTCCGACAGACAGAAAACTCGAAAATCAACATTAACGGCTAGAAATCAATCCACATGCCAAAATTTCAATTGTGCTACTGATCAGGGAGGAGACAGGAAATGTACAAAAACTAATGAAATAGACCTTGGAAAGGCAGTAATATGCCAAAGCCCTGTCTTCCCAAGATGACTGTAACCATAACCGACATTTATCTTATACTTCATAAGGATAAGTTTTTCCGTAATGCACAGTATCTCCAACCCATCGAGAACAAACCATGTTGCATTCACCATAAAGTTCGACATCATGAAACAGAGCATTGATTCGCTTTACAGCGACTGTTAGTATATATTTTTGTGGATGAACGAATGCATGAATACATCGTGGATGTTGAAAGTTACAAGAACGGGGGTTACAAACTTCCCACAGAAGTCGTACAGGTCGAAGAAATGGCAGAGGAGAAATACTTATTCCATATATCCCTCAACCACTTTATTGAGACTCAGACTATTAACCAATCGAACGGGAGAAAAAGATGATGTGTTAGCCAATGTCACGACTTATCCATGGATGATAAAGAAACTTGGTTAATTCTCGTATCCAGCTTTCAATGTACAGGGATCTCTTTTGACGATTGTGATGATCGTCACGTCAACTTTCCTCACCATGATGCATTTATGATCATGTTGAAAATGTGAAATGTTGTACTACATACAATGATGATAGATACAGGTAGTAGCATCAAACTACTTTTTCAAAGCACAATTGATCAGATGGGGCTGGCCAACAAAGTACAGCCTAATGACATTGATATCTGTGGATTCAACAGTTCTAGAGAAGAACGTGTAGAAAAGATCATTCTTCTTATTACGGCAGGACCAGCAATAATTGACGTTGTATTTTATGTTATTAATACAAAATCCCGTTATTTAGGGATAATGGGACGCTGTTGGTTACATAATATAAGAGCTATTTTGTCGACCTATTATTTGGCACTGCGATTTAAATAAATGGCGGTATTTAAAAAATCAAAGGCAGTCAGAAGCTAGCTCGAGCCTATGAAAATACTGTTACCCTCATACCAGAACCCTTGATCCCACAACTCATATAATAATTACATAAAACAACAAGGAACATTACATAAAACTTTACAGTGAACTCTACAGAAAACTAGCTGCCAAGTGCATAAATCACAGAGTACGTTAAAATCAGTGAAGAATAGCGAAAAACATTCATTGATACTCTTCTGCCCATAGCTGAATGAGATACTATTATCCAGTTCCTTAAAGACAATAGTAATGTATTCGCTTAGAATTTTTACTAAATGCCAGACATTGATCCCAATCTGGCCTGTCATAAGCTTAATTTGAAAGATAAAACTGAAGCCGTCAAACAAAAATAGAGAATTTTAGCACCAAGAATCTGAGAAGAAGTCAACAAAGAGATTGATAAACTCATTGAAGTTGGCTTTATCCGAAAAGCCAATTATCCAGAATGAATCTCGGACAATATCGCAGTACCAAAGAAAAATGGTAAGATCAGAGTGTGCGTGGATTTCACAAACCTCAACAAACATACTCCAAAGGATAATTTTCACTTCCTATCATAAACCATCTGCTCGATTCTACTATGGGGTACGAACTCTTATCCATGATGGATACCGCATCAGGGTACAATCAAATACCTCTGTTACCCGACAATCAAGAGAAAACATCTTTTATTACAGAGCATGGCCTGTATTGCTACAAAGTTATGTCGTTCGGTTTCAAGTACGCTGGAGCCATTTATCAAAGGTTGATGACACAGATGTTCAAAGACCATCTCAAAAAAATGATGGAAGTTAACATTTATGATATGTTGTGTAAAAGTCTCAAAAAGGAGAACCACATCGCAGATTTACATACAACTTTCAAAATTCTCCGTTTCTACAAAATGAGACTCAATCCTGATAAGTGCCAGTTCGGGGTTCAGTCAAGCAAATTCTTGGGATATTTGATCAGCAAAAAAGTAATAGAGGCTGATCCATATCATATTTGTGCACTGTTATCTATGCCTTCTCCAAAAACTAAGAAAGACGTACAGAAGCTAGCAGGCAAGATAACAACAATAAATCATTTTGTCTCCAAGTCTTCAGATCGATGTCGATGGTTATTCGACCTATTACGTAAAAGACAATAAAAAAGAAATCTAAAAAAGATCTTGAGATCGAGTAGACTCTAGAATGTGAAGTAGCATTTCAGGAACTCAAACGTTATTTGGGTAAACCACCAGTGATGAGTACACCTAATAAAGGAGAAGAACTCACCATATATATTGCCGTTACCGACGAATTATTAAGTTCTGTCATCATTCGACTTGATGAAAAGATGGAGAAACCTGTCTACTTCATGAACAAAATTCTCACTCTAGTAGAATCCCGGTATACCAAGATTGAAAAACTATTGTTAGCTCTCATTTACACGTCATAGAAGTTAAAATAGTATTTTCAAGCCCACTCAGTTCGAGTAATGACAAATTATCCTTTACGAGAAATCTTGTCCAAATGAGAGAAATCCTGATGAGTTTAGCAATGGTCGGTAACTCTTAGCGAGCATGTTCGAACCACGACATTCTAAAAAAAGTCAAGCAGTAGCAGATTTTATTGCCGAGTTCCCCGTAAAAGATCCTGACTGGGAAGAAGATAGTACATAAATAAATGAAGAACAGTTCAAAGAAATGTCAAATTGGATATCTCAAAAGGATTGGTGTCTTTTAACTGATGGTTCCGCCGGACCTGCGGGGTTAGACATCGGTATCGTCCTTATTACGCCTTCCAAATACATAATTGAAAAGGAAATCAGACTCAACTTTGAATCCACCAACAATAAGACCGAATATAAGGCATTAATTCATCGTTATCTATGTATACAGACTCTTTACTCATCGTGAACCATTATACATAAAAATTTCAAAAAAACAGAAAGATGATTGATAACACCGCAGCAGTAGCCGATAGAATGCGCATATTCAAGAAGGCTACCATTGAACATTTACCTCGCAGAGAAAATAGACATTCTAATTCCCTTGCCTATCTAGTAGGAGTCCTCGGTATAGAAGATCAATATCTCAAGATCAAAATACTATCCACCACCTGCATTAACATCATAATCTCGAATTTTGTTAATACTAGGGGTGTTGAAGAGGATGAAGACGATTGGAGATGACCTATTTTTACATATATCGGACCTCAAAACAAGTTTGACAGTAAACTCCCTGAAGATCCTACTGAAAGAAGACGTGTGCTTGATAATACTAAGCGATACGTAGTAGCCGATAATTTCCTTTATAAAATATCTGTCACATGACCATATCTCAAATGTTTATCGAACAACGAGGTTCAAAAATTCTTGTATGAACTTTACGAAGGTACTTGCGGTTCCCACGTAGCAGGGTGATCTTTAGCCAATCAAGCTCTTACGCAAGGAGTCTTTTGGCGTAAAATAAAAGCACAAGAAATCAAATTTGCAAGCAAGTGTGATGCATGCCAATGGTATAGACCCCAAATTTGATCTCTAGCCTTGGAACTTCATTCTAGCAACATCGTCTGGCCGCTCTGAAGATGGGTCCTCGACCTCGTAGGAGAGTTCCCTGTGGCACTGGGCAAAAGAAAGTATCTCCTAGTAGCAATAAATTACTTCACCAAGTAGGTGGAAGCAGTTCCTTTGTGTCGTACATGTGAAGATGAAGTCATCAAGTTTATATGGTGGCCATCATAATACGTTTTGGCTGCCCTCATCTCATCCGAATTGACAATGGACCTCAGTTCGTTGGCTCCAAAGTCGTTGAGTTTCTCATTTAGCCAACATCATCTACTCTCCATCCAATCCATACTACTCACAAGGAAATGATCAGGCTGAAATAACCAATCAAACTATCATCGATGGGCTCAAGAAATGATTGACGGAGAAGAAGGGTAACTGGGTACAAGAATTACAGCATGTATTATGGGTATATCACACAATGCCTCGGGTATCGACTGGATGTATGCCGTTCTTATTAGCTTACAGTACTGAAGCAATCGTCCCTACTTAATATCATCACCCATTACGCGACCATACCATGACAGATGAAGAAAATGAATTCTAGTTGGCATATAACTTCAATTGGAACGAAGAAACTAAATACAGAGCAATCATGAATTTGGGAAGATACCATCAGGCTTTAGCCAAATCTTATAATAAACGAGATTATCATAGAGAGTTCAAAATCAAAGATTTAGTTCTCTGAGAAGTTCCCAAACACAGGAAAGAAGTCAATACTGGAAAACTCGCCAAAAATTGGGAATGGCCTTTTATTATTGTCGAAAAAAGTGGACTTGGTTCATACGACCTCACCACTGAACTTGGGAACGAGTGCCTAATCCTTGGATCATGAGGAGATTAAGCTATATCGAAGATAATAATCTATCACAGTGTACTTTTTCTAAATAAATCTATCATCTTGTAGGTCGGTCTTATATCAATAAAATACTTATGTTCGATCACCCTACATCAAAGTACTTTATACTATTTCATATAGTACTCCATCTAACATTCTTTATACGTCAATCTTATAACAATAAAATACTTATGTTAAATGCCCTACATTACAGTACTTTTCTATTATATCAAACAAATACTTCTATATACATATCACATGTCTAAACATCACAGATTACCATTGGGTTCACCCCATTCTATTATATTATAGATTGCTAATTGCTTCAGCCAAACTGATCCTCTAATATATTACAGATCATTTGTTGCTTCAGCCAAACTGATCATCTAATACATTACAGATTGTTTGTTGATTCAGCCAAACTGATCATCTATTACATTACAGATCATTTGTTGCTTCAGCCAAACTGATCTTCTATTACGTTACAAATCATTTGTTACTTCAGCCAAACTGATCTTCTATTATATTACAGATCATTTGTTGTTTCTGCCAAACTGATCCTCTATTACGTTATAGATTGTTTGTTGCTTCCGCTAAACTGATTCTCTATTATATTATAGATCATTTGTTGCTTCAGCCAAACTGATATCCTATTATCTTAAGCGTTTGTTGCTTCAGCACGGTTAGTCGCTTTACAACATAGTTACCAGACTTATACATTACAATTGATTCATCACAAGGTTAATACAATTATATACAGGTAATTACTTTTATCAACTGTCCCTTCTAGTTCCACTTTATCAACTATATTTTCCTTGGTATAGTACTCATAATTTCTTCTAGCAGTCATAACGCCTCATTAAAAACTCGAGCTATCACTTAAACTGTCACTTGAAGTATCAGGTCACACAAAGCTACACGAACTTTCACCGCAAAGTCACCGACGCATCAACTCTGGCATCCTCTCAGTCACAATTTGTTCTCCTTCTTTAACCTTATCCTTTGTAAGAAAGCCAATTTTTACTATCATGGGATCCAAATACTTAGATCGTATCAATCGTAACTTATATTACACTCCATCGATAACTAGTTTGTCATAAGCAGTTTTACTTTCCGCCTTCAATCTCTTGAACTCAGATATAAAGAAGAAGATCACTGCTGTCATTTCTCTCTCATGCGCATTGCTTGGCTCACATTTTACCTTATCAAGAAGAACAAACACTACAAGTTGTCTTTTAGCTTCCTTCAGCATAGCTTCCACACTTCTGCAGCGTTCTTCTAGCTCTCATTTTTCACTCAACGTAACATCATTATGACTTTCCATTATCACCATAAACTAATCCATATTTTCCACCAAACCTGTTGATCCATCTGTATGAGCATGATTGCACTTCCTCTCCAATACTTCTTTCTCAAGACTCATTATAGTCCTGAAAAGATCCTCCTCCAATTTGGTCTTTGCATCACGCAATTCCCCATTTTCTGATTGATACTCAAAAATGTCTAACCTCATCGTTTGAACGTTATGCTCCAACGCATAGATCGTAATCCAATCCTTATTTATCTTTTCGTTTTGTTTGTTATGGGCCTCCTCTATCTCTTTTAACATCATGTTCGTGACATACTACAATACTTCAAATTTGCAAGCATGATCATTTACCTTTTCGATAGCATCTCGCACACAAACTTTCTTTGCTTCGAACATGTTTATCTGATATTGCAAGTGTTTCACATTATTTTCTTCCTTCTTTAGCACCGCCAATAGCTTTGTATTATGAGTTCGCACAATTATCAATTCTGCCCCTTGTTGGTTAATTTGTCCCGAAGTACCCAAAATTTACATCCTTTTTCCTTATAATTTTTTTAAACCCCTCCATCTTATTCTGCTCGTTGGATTATTCAGCTTTTTTATCTTGCAGTTTATCGGTCAAACGTACTGCTGTATTTCGCTCTTTTGATATCTTCACCATCATTTTTTCTTCTAACTCAGTAACACTCTTTAGTGCCCCCTGACACAAATTTAGTTTAGCGTTTAATTGTTCATTTTAAACACGTAACGCATCACATTGGCTCTGAACAACTGCCAATTCTACCTGTCACAATAGTTAACATTTTGACTAGCTCACATATACAAGCAAATTACATGTCATAGTTTGTAAATTTACTCATTAACATAATATTTGAATAATGTCGATACATCACTCTATTTACATAATCAGCACAGAGAACAGATGTCATTTATCATCCAAACAGTGTATAAAGATTTAACTAATATGCAGGGTCGGTGAAAACCTGGAATACCCTACTTTCTCTTCTTCGAGCTACGGGAGGACTGCCCCTTATCTCTCAAACATTTTTAATTCTTTACTTGAAAATCTATAAGAGATATAAAAGTCACCACTTCCTGCTAGCATTGCTTTTACCGTGATTGGGGTATCAGGCCCTCGACCTCGACCTCATCCTCTTCTGATAACAAATCCCTCGATTTAGGACTAGGTTTTTTAATAACAGTTTTCTCCTCATCTTTGGTAAACCACATATTTTCTGCCTTTGCGTTCTCAATATCAAAATCTTTCCCACACTCTGTTACAAACTTCCTAAATTCGTTCTCTACCCTCGCCAACTCCCCTTCATAAAAATCAATCACATTTTTTATCTGGCGCTCATGCTCCGTTCGAGCAGTAACTTTTGCTCGTGATGGGTGTAGATGTTCTTTCAACTGCATGTGCACCTGATATAGACGCTTACGTGTTTCTTTTGGTAATACACCTAACGTCCTCACCTCCCTTTCTACCTTCTTTCGAACAATTACCTCTTTTGACAACTGAGTCGCTAAAGACATTTTTTACTCTATATGTTGCGGAAAAACATCTTGCAACTCTTGTATTTCACCCTCTAACTTATGTTGATCCTCTATTTGATATATATTTTTATCCTGAAAAACATAATTCTTATGGCCCTCAGATCCTACATAAAGCAAAAAACATCAGGTAAAGGTTCTACATCATCCCATATAACAGAAGCACAAGCTCGAGCTGAACATTTTCTCACCTCTAAACTATGACAATTCTATGCTTCTTGAGCTAAAAACATAACTCGAGCTGGGTCCGATACTACACCTTTTTCCTTCAAGAGTTCTATATAAGCTTCTTTTAAACCCCGTTCACTATCTACTTCGACCTCAAAACACAATGTCAGCGCTACCAACAGACTTTGAAACCTATCACTCGGGTCATTAAAATAGGTAAACTCTTTTGGTTTTCGAATTAACACCCCCCTTTCCTCTTCCTTTCTTAACACCTTATCCCTTTATATTTTTATCTTAGCATTTCTACATTGAAGGTCATATAATTCTTTAAAAAAATTCTCAGAGTCTGACTTAAATTGCCTTATCTCATATTCAATTTTATTTAGTACCTGTTGAGCACGAGCCACTGAATCCCTCGCTCTACCCAACGATCTCTCTAGGTCAGAAATAGTTTTTCTCATTTGATCTACCTCCTAGACATATTACAAATTTCTTGTTATCATACAAGCATTCAAGGATAGCATAATAAAAGCGTCTATCAAACTTAACAATTTTACGACCATACAGAGTACAATCTCATCAAAAATTAAACGAACTGTATAGTTCGAAATAGAATACTATAGATTGGTTAAAGATTCTTGTTGATTTCTACCTCAGATGGAGGATCCAATGTCTTATTAGCAGCTACAGCTAGTTCAGTTGGTATAACAGATACATTAGCTGGATCAGCAACATTAGCCACAACTTCACCTTTTAGTTCTGCAGGAAGGACTATCTCACTGTATCTACGAGTTCAACCCAACTCTACATCAGCAGCAGTCAATTCAAAGCTATAAAAAGCTTGGACAAAGTAATCTCTTTCAACCTTCAATGCGTCGCATGATCGTGACATCGCATCATCATGCTCAGACAGAGATATATACCGCTCTTCATCAGCCTTGGCATCTTTAGCCCTATTCTTTTTCTCTAGCTTGAGCTCTGTTTTGAGCTCCCTCCTCCGAGCTGATTGGGTATCAAACCTCAGAGTCAGATCTCCGAACTCCTGATTCCTCTTACCCATGAACTTCGTCGCCCCCTTCATCAGCATCGTGAGCTGCCAATACAAAAACATAAATTTAAAATAACAGGTCGTATTCCCAATACAACACATCAAAGATTTCAATACATACCGCAAAAGTATGTTCTTGATATACTTTATCGAGCTGTTACGGATTAGTCCCCGCCATCATGCAGCATTTTTGGTCCAGCTCTCTTATCTTGGCCGCAACCTGGGCATTAGTACGAGTACTGCCCTCATCCTCGTGCCATTTTATTTTTAACAAACTCTTCTCAACCTCCAAACGAGTAACTTCACTCACTTCCTGCCTCTCTACCACATTTCCTGCAGTAACTTTTGGGATCTCTGTGTCTGGGATCACCACCACAGTAGAAGGTATAGTTTGCAGAGTAGTTTTTCTTGACCTCCGAGTAGTCTATTTCACATTAATATTTTTCGGCGCAGGAAGAAGGAGACTAGTGACATCCTCAATAGATAAACGAGCTTTATTCTTAGCCATAACTCGATTCTCACGAGCTCACTGAACTTTAGGCATTATAGAATCTACCTTCTTATCCATTCGGATACCTAACTTACCAAGTACCTGCTTTAACTCGACCTGATCATGAGCTACGCAATTGAACAAGTTGGTATTATCAGGAGCTGATGAAGGATTAGGATCTGACAAAACAAGGAACAAAATAATATTTAGCAGCTCAAAGACATGATAATGATTGGCCAGAGTTTATCAATGTTACTTACTTGGGTTATAATATTTATGGTTCAGAACGAGTGCTGGTTCATTTGGAACCTGCATACAGTTGCCCCCTACCCATATAAGGTGGTCATTCCATGGTCTACCCACAGATTCAAAGTCAAAGAATTTTGGCCTAGATGAATCACTATACATGTAACCACTATTTTAATCTTTGACGTACTTCCATTTATAAAATTTTAACACGTCATCAGCATCGAACTGCTTGGCAGTTCTTTCCTTTCTCCATTTTTCATTTAAAGTCTCGCATACCATCATCATCTCATACACATTCCCATTAAGTTGGGCAAGGCAGCACTGCAGTACATTCATAACTCATTTCTGAAAGAAGGTCAGAGGAATTTTAAGGCCATAAACGACCTAATTCAGATAATACATAAACCCATCATTCGGGCCTGCTAACCCAACACCATTATAGTATGAGATTTCAACATCTTCACTAATCCCTTTCACTCTTTTCCACTTATCCAAACAATGGACTTGATAGCATACCGCCTCCTCCCCTTTTCCTGGGACATAGGTCCTAAACCAACAACCTTCGTCCGTCATATAATTTCTTATACCTACTCCCTCAGGATATATGAAAAATAATTTATCTTTCTCTTTTGTATCCTCTTTCTTTGTAACTTTCTCTACTGTATTGGATTCATTAACCTCTACACCTAGAGTAACATTTATTTTATCTAGAGTCTTTTCCATTACATTACAATCGTCCTCCCTCCCCGACGATGATATTTCCTCTGAACTTGATGTTACTATAAATTTACTCATGGGAATTATAGGTTTTGAACGCATACTGGACCTACAGATACACACAATATTTTATTATTATCTCTACATTACATGTTCCACCCTACACACAGTAAAGACAACCCCAACATAATTTCTACCCAGTCAATACGTTTGTTTTCTAATTTCCACAACAACAGACAATCATTCTAATTTTCCCTCTCTTCTCCAAAAAAAACATTTTCTCTCTCTAGAGTCTGTTCATCTACCTAAAACTTATGCACTAAAGAACTTTACAAACAATCACTCAAGATTTTAAACCCTACATTATCAACTTCTGTATCCCTCAATCAGTAATAATAAACATACAATGTCATACACAAATTACGAACAACAACAAATAAAAACAAAACAGAGACATATATCACCAACCTGTACTCGAAGAACAACAATCTTCTACTTTACCCAGACGTCTTGCAGACAGTGACCGCTTCCGTCGCTTCTCCAACAGTTTTCTATCACCGGATGAACTCTTCTCTACCAAATCATACTCAGAACTCAAACGTCTCTTCTCTACGGAGATATGGACTACACCACTTTTCTCTCTTTATAACTGCAGACAATTTATGAAGGATACAGATACGAGTTTTTATATTTTCCCTCAGTTTACGTAATGACGGCTCCTTCAGACACATGTTAGTCACCCCTACTGTCTCTATAGGAAGGTCTTTTCATTTCACACAATCATTATAACTTTTGTAATAACGTCTACTGTCATCATGTCTATCTCTATTGTCTACCATTTAAAAATTCTGCCCCACTTTTCCAAAGCAGTTAACACGACCAATCACCTTACTTTTATGCTATACCAAGATCATATGACATTCTTAAAATAACTCAATATTTAAAAATTGAAAATATATATACAGTTGTTAAAATCATACAGCTATCATCCACAAATCTGCAACACAAATAGTAAAATAGAGTACTTTATTCTTATTCCTTTCTGAGCTCTCACAGTTCAAGCTTACAAAGTCCTCTAGTTACATTTAAAATAGCCTGGATAGTTTACCTCATCTCATTGAATTATCTCTCCTCTTGTTGCGCTTTCATAATCTTCAATAATTTTATCACATGTGATCTGTCGAACAATTTTTTCTCGTACAGTGGCATCCAGTAGAGACCTACGAAACACATCGCACCAGAAAAAATAATCATACCCTGCACGCCTACCTTCATCATCTAGGCCGACCAAATTCAACGGTCATTCCGGTAACGCAGCATCATAAGGCAGTCAACAAAAATATCGTTCACGAAGTTTAGCGACCTTGATATGAAGCCTACCTTCTGCAGTATGACGAGCACGCAGAGAACACGTCTTCACCATGGTTACTCACACTACCTATACATCAAATTGTCCCTGCAGAAGATACAAAACATAGCAGCCAAGGATCACTACTTTATATAGCTACCACAAAGATCTATGAAAATCTATATCGCCCAACAGATTTTGCTGAAGGATATATTTTACAAAAAAAAGAATTTCGGATTGAAGAATATTAACATAAAATCCAAAAGATTGTGACAGGTCATTCTTTCCATGTTATGAAATATCTCCTCGGATTTTATACGCACAGATATGGAGATCGCAACTTACAAATCAAGCAAATCCAGCGGTAATACCTACATGCAAATAACAGTTACTTCCAGAGTTTGAGACATTTTTCAACCAGTTCGAATACATAACTCATAGACATACACATACCTTTACAACCACCCAGTCATCTTACAATAATTATTTACTTACTATCATCACATGACCTCTTTACATTTTTGAACTCCTCCATTTTTTCAAACCTCAACATCCACTATCATTTACCGATATACACACTGAGATCCTTACAGTTTAATTTGTCCAGCAATAACCAATGACAAACTAATTTTCCTAATGCCTACATATATAAGTTACAAAATTTGACATACAATATCAAAATAACATAACTTTGGCATTTCATTAGTTTGAAATATTTCTTACAGATTACTTTACAGATGACAAGTATTCTACACAATACTCAGATTACTTTCCAAGTTACATCATGTCACAGTTCATAATACCTCTCAGCAGCCAAGGAAGAAGAAGATGCAAAATTGAAGTAACTTTCAAACTCTGATCCCCTGCTTACAAGGACCAAGAAGCAGTAGAACGGGAAATCACTGAAAAGATATGGTACCGACAAAAAGATCTTATTCATGGCCAATATCTATGGTCCCTGGAAGAAAAACCTCTGCCACCACCACCATAACCCCCACCACCCCGTATACTAGAGACAGATGAAAGATCTTATTTCTTCGACAGGACCCACTCACTTATAGGGTACCGACGAGACTCCCTCGGCCGATTGCCTGTCACTTCATCTTCAGCTGTAACAACTTCCTCTGCCAGCAGCCACAGCCCATGTCGACGCTCTTCCTCTGATGTCAACAGATAATGGAAGCGCACCATTTGGTAATAATCATCCCCCGCCTCCATTACCTCCTCATACGACATATGGTGGTATGTAGGGGACTCAAAAATCGATATCGGTAGATGCAAGGGTTGGCGACCAATATATCAGATACAAAATTCTTTTATCTTTCTTCGAATTTTGGATTCCTGAGACTGATGCCTCGTCATTACCATACTTTTAATCGTCAGAAAAATTCAAGTACGAAAATAAGAATGCAGATAAAATAGTTCAGGGAATAAGACTTGGTTCTTCACACACCAATCAGGGTGTTCTTTATACTATGATCAGCATTAAAGCCGACTCTTCGAATTCCCAATGTCTGGAGGATTTTCCATGCAACAAAATTGACTAGAACTACTAGTTCTAGAAAACCTAAAAGCCACTAACAAATATTTATGAAGTTTCGTCAAAAATGATTCCCAGGTATTAAATGCAGTATTGATTATGCTTCTCAACCAACACCACTCGCTCACCAGGTTTCTTATACTGTTTGCTGAGAGGGGGCAGTTATAGTAGCTTATTCCACATTTTAAACTCAAGCTTTACCTTCGACCAACATACGATCATCCGACCTCACCAACAGAGTGCATGGCACATTTATGGCATAGTCAGAAATAAGACAGTAACGCCATGTAATGGATATAGCACGAACTTCTCAACCAACACCACTCGTCCATGATGATTCTCGTGTTCTTGGTTGAGAGCCGTCTTGTAATGACTTATTATGTATCTCAAACTCATGCTTCATCTTCGGCCATCATATGACCACTCGACCTCCTCAGCATACACGTAGTACTATTGAAGACACATTACAGTTATAGAGTTCCAGTTATCACTTTCGACCTCTACATCAACAGTTCGAGTTAAGCAAACGTACAATCATTAATGAAGAAGTTACAAAACAGCAAAGATCATAATGTTATGCAATTTGGTCAAAGAATATCAAACATATATTGTAATATCCATCATTAAGAATAATCATGGTCCTCAACCAGTCATATTATAAGACCTATAAATAGGACCAAAGAATCTGAGATGAGTGGATAGAAGACGAAGGACAGAGGGATACTCACTTAAACCTTATATAAAATACTCAAAGATTTTCTTGTAATAGCTAGCAACTATCAATAAACTACCCTCTTTCTAAATCCTTAGGAGAGGTTGTAGTTTTTAATCCATTCAAAGGTTTTCCACGCTAAGCTTTGTGTTATTACTCTTCCATTATTCATTTAGAAGCTCTGAATATCCTTGGTGTAAAGGCTAAGTTCGGATCACGAAATTAGGCTATTACACCTACTAAATTTTTAAGGACTTTTTATCCTTTATCAAAAAGCCTGATTGAGATCAAAGAAAGAGCTTGAAACCTTGATTTTGTTATTTAATTAGTCAATTCTATTTCCCTCATAATTTGTAAAAGTGATTCGAGAAATATGATCCTTGTTATAAGATCAAGGGGCGTTGTTGCGAGAATGAAGGAGATAGGACGTGAAGCTTAGATCAGAAGAAAGATAATCGCGAGACGAGGTTATCGAGTCTGTAAGTGTATTTCAGATTATAACTCTTTTGATTAGAAAAATTTTGGTTGTCGATTTCATTGACAACGACCTGTGGTTTTTCTCCCGAGTAAAGAGTTTCTACAGAGTTAAAAATTATTTGTATTGTTTATTTCCTTGTTATAACTATTGATTGATTTTGTTTTCATTCCTAGATCATTGATAGTTTTGACCTAATTTCTTGAAATACATTAAATACAAGCACATAGAATTTCACCTGCTTCCTCCAGGTTAGCACGACAGGAAACAAAACTATCATCTGCGAAAAGGAGATTGGACATGGAGGTTCCGCTTCTAGAGGTTTTAATACCATGGAGATTTCTCTTTTTTCCTTCTTTGAATATAATTCTCGATAAGACCTCTGTGCAAATGATAAAGAGAAAAGGAGAGCGGGTCCCCTTGTCTGATGTCTCTTTCTGGTTTGAGGAAACCGTACGGAGAACCGTTTAACTTAAAAGAATAACGTAGAGGTAGAGACGCATTGAAAAATAAGGTTACACCTCTTATCCTCGAACCCCATTGCTTTCATCGTATCAACTAAAAAACTTCACTCTACTCTATTAAAAGCTTTGCTGAGATCGAACTTGATAGCCATACATACAGTAACACCTTTCTTCTTCTTCAAAGTGTTGATGATTTCTTGAGCCATGATGATATTATCGAAAACTTGTCTACTAGGAATAAATTGCTTAGTTTCAATGTTGACACTAGTGCGTGTTGCTGTGAAATTTCTTAATTTTGTTTCAATGTTTTTCGTTGCTCTTGTAATTTCATTTCACGTCTTGATATGAGAATGTATGTTGTAAGAGCATAAGACTTATACGTCTGACTCTTATTAAAAAGGGAAAACACTAACACCAATACTGCTGGGGAAACCGAGCTGGTGTAATACTTTGACTAAAGTTATGTTTGGCACATTGCTTAAGCGTTTCCTTTTCCTTTCTTTTTTGGCAAAGCAAAATAGATAGATTAGGCCACGTGAGGCAATAAGTGTACAATAGTGTTAATGAGGCTTTTAGCCTTGAGCAAAATATAGGGTAATGGGCACCCCACGAGGCAAGAGCATGGGATTCAAAATTAAGAGATCTTTATAAAACTCGAAACGGAAATCTAAGAAATGAGCCGCCAAACTCTAAAAATTTGGAGCTAAAGTAAGAGCTCCCCAAGATATATCAATGGAGCTGTCCTCAGACGCCTTCACGAGTCTCTTACATTCAGTCGTGATACGAACTCTTTCTACCCCAACATCCCTTGCTACTTCCGCTCCTCTAAAGGCTGCTATAGCCTCTGCTTCTTTAGGGTCAACGACCCTGGAGAAGTCATGACTTGCATAAAAATTGAATTAGCATCATTTTTAATAATGTAACCAGAACCAGAATTAATATTATTAGAGTACCAGGAAGCATCAACAAAAACTGTAAACCACCCTTCTCGCGGGTGAGAGTAGGAAGTAAGCTAGTCGAGGAAATGGTCGATGAATGGGGGATGAGGTTATTGGGGTCCGTTCTAATATATTTATTGGCAAATCTAATCAACTCTAACGGAGTTAAGCATTTATTATCAAAGATTATATTATTATGGTCATTCCAGATAACATACTTAATGGTCACTAGTTTTCCCCAAAGAAAAATAGTATCTAAGCCCGAACAACTTTTGTTAGCAAGAAAATATAACACCTTGTGAAGAGAGTGAGTAGGTCCAAGCACAATTATTGAGAGAAAAATCAGAAGCATACCAAATGTCTTTAAAGTTCTAACAAAAGAAAAGCTTATGAGTGGTGGTTTCTTCTTCCTCTCCACATCTGGGATAAATAATATTGCTCATATCTTCTCCACAATACAGATTGATCCTGGTGGGCAAACACTCTTAAGTGTTTCCTCATTTGGCCCTTGACATTAACCTTAAGGCTACGTTAATGCCATCCTAAGTACTGCTAAATGGAAGGATCTTATGAACGTCCAATGCTAGATAAAAAATACATTTACTAAAGCTTTTTAAAGTAGCCCTAAAACAATTCAAAATGGCCCTATACCAAAGACAAGAACGCGCCTCTGTTTAAGACTATTACACCATTGTAGTAGACCTTGATCCCTTTGTTGACATACCGATAGTAGTTAGAATAACTAGCTTGAAGCCAAGTTTTCAATTAAGCAACTAGTAAAACTAATTAAATAGAGTTAATTTGACTAGGTAATCAACAATGGGGGTGTAGCTCAATAACAATCTTTGAAATTAATGCTCTGGTAGAGCGCTTGCTAAATTGTGAGAGAGTTATACAGGGTTCGAATCCCTGCATCCCCTTTTTCACTTTGCCAAATTATTTTTTATAAATAGCTCATCCTAATTAAATTTTAAGAATCCGTTGATAATGTGTATTAACATATTTTTTTTACCATGGTTTTTGTGTCACATATGGTATCTAGCTGGCTTTATAAGGCATTCACAAAAACACTGGGGCTCAGTTTGGTTCGAGGCAAACTGGATTCAAATGCAAATGCAAGTTCAATGCATTTGTTAATGCATTGCAATGCAAACCATAAGGTGGAAAAGTAACACTTTGCAATTGCATTTCAAACATTTACCTTGCATTTACACACCACTTGCATTACAAAACATTAGTTGCAATGCAAGACAAATGAATTACATTTACAATGTGTTACAAGTAATGCAATGCAACTTGTTAACATGTGTTTACTGTAACACAAGTGAAGTGGAAACAAATGCTCCTGTTTGGTTAAGGGCATTGTACGCAAATGCAAGTTAATTATTTTAAATAAAACTTTTATTCCTCATTGATTAACATAATCAACTACATTATTATCGCTAACAATGTCCAACTGAAAAATAAATAAAATAAAATAAAAAATGATGATGCCAACAAGTATCAATACCTTAAATCGCTCTTCAATTCCGTCTCTTTCGTCCAACGTTGGCTGGACTTCAACTTGTTTATCCAAACTAGAACAAAGTTGTTCACGTTATTGCTTCAAAAGTATGATTTCACTTATCAACTGCCTTTCATGTGCTTGTTTATACTCCATGTCTTTTATCTGATAATAATGTACAAGTCCAAAATGAATAAAAATCAATCAATAATCCATATAAATTAAAATCTTCAAATATTTTTATGGACATAAAAAACTGTTCTTACCCTATCAGCCATATCATCAATTGATCTTGCATTCTTCATTTTATTAATCACTGACTGAACTGAATCCATCTCCTGACGTTTAGCATTGAGTGCATCTCTCGCGACTCTCTCCTCTAATCTAGCAGCTTCAAATTTATCCCGATACTCGCCACATAAAGCCTAAACATAAAAAATAATCCAACAGTGAATATCAGATAATGAGTAACTAAAGAATAAATTCGTATAAAAAAAATAATGTGTACCTTTTTTGGCTGGATTGCAACTCTAATTGCATCTCTGCGTTGAGTATGCTCATCAACTTATAGCAGAGCAAGTTTTATCTGATCTCTAATTTTATTATCATCAACGTACGTCTGTATTCGGATCAAACCTTAAAGAAATCAGCAATCTTTCACTCCCAACTGTTGGAATTACCCAAATTCTTCCTCTGTGACAAAGGGTATCTATGTTTCACAAATCAACCAGAAAACCCTAACTTACAAAATTAGACTAAAATAGGGTTGAAATCAAAATAAACACTCAATATTTACAACATTTGAGAAATAAAGAATATGGGTATCGATCAAACCTTAAAGAAATCTTCGAATCGATGATCTTGGACTCTAAAATTCGTTATTGGGGAGAGAGAGAAAAAGATGTACGAGATTGTTTGTTGAAATAGGAGGGTTTAGGAAAACCAAGAGTTTGGTTTTAAAAGGACTTTATCTTTTTTTTTATCACGGTACTTTTTTGATGGGGAAGAGAGATTTTTTTTTATGGGAAGAGAGAGTTCTCGATATAAGTCTTGTTGTAGAGATTTTTGGCTGTAACAGAATGCAAAGAAAAGGATCCCATTTTACACCAAATACAAATTCCTTGTTTTTGCATTGGTTAATTAACCTTAAAACAAACTGTTGTAAACTCCTGTTATTTGTTTTACGAAAATGAACCAAACACATGTAAGTAGTCAAGCTTGCAGTTGACTTGCCTTTGCAATGAACCAAACACCTACAACTTATTCCCCTGGAATTTAAGTTGAACCAAACATCTATAATCGGTTGAAAATACAAATTGTTGCATTAGCATCCAGTTTTCCACGAACCAAACTGAGCCTGGGTAAGATACGAACGATTATTTATTTGACTATACATTGGTTTTCTCATGTATGTAGCTCAATTAATTCTGAGGAAGTGCAAAGAGAGACCTGCATTTTGTTTGTACATAATCAACCGATAGCATGCCAGAAAATACGTTCTAATCGTTCCCCAATAAGACTCGAAGAATCTGATGCCTTAGCCCTTACAAGACTTGCTTGCATCTTGTCCAGTAACAGATCTTTAACTTTGCTTATCTGTATCCCAATTTTAACATTTCACAACACTTATATATTGCTAATCAATATCTCTTGACTCCAATATTTCTATCATAGATTTAGTGTCTAGCTATCCTAAAAGAACTTTTCTACAATTTGTAAAAATTAAGGGGTCTTAAAATAAAATAAAACAGTTCCACATCCTACTATTCTCTCTCCTCGCCTCACGTTACTTTTCTCCCTTATTTTCTCCTTAATATTTCTTCTTACCCAATATTTCTCCCTCCATTATTCAATTAGTATAAATATTCTTCCTTTATGTTGAAGTCAAATGTTTCCCCTAGAAAAATTGCCTATTTCTTTCTTAAGACTCTTCCCTCCGATGCATTTAGATTGAAGAGAATAGATTTTATATGCCTAAGTACTATATGTTAAGAAACTTTCCTAAGTAATTTTTTTTCGGAATATTACTAATAAAAAATTTCATTGTTCACGATTTAAGTGAATGTAGGTTTGCATTTTAGAATTTTGCTTTATGTTTAAGAGCATCTGTAGTCGACCCTTCAAATACTAGTCACTAAATTTGGCTTTATTGGTTAATAAAAGTCAAATAGCTATTTTTTATTTCATTGGACACCTTAAAGAGTAATCGTCAAATGTCACGTGCCTACATCTCCATAAAATCCTTAATTTTTGAGTAAATTTTGTTTTAGTTCTAGCCAAATTTAATTGTCACGTTTAAATTTGGTTTGAAGAGTGAAAAAAATAGTCATATTTTATGACCCAATCTGACTTTAAGCAATTTGATTTTAATTTGGCGAGTCGGACGTAGGTGTTTAAGAGAGATTTGGCTCTCCAAATTTGATTTTAAGCAAATATAAAGAGTCAACTATAGATGCTTAATATTTGTATTAAAGATATATTGGGGAGAGAAAAATGGAATGATATATTGGGAGGAGAGAGAATATGAGATGGAAGAGAGAGAATAGTCCATGTGGAATTCTATTTAATAAGGTACTCTAAGTTTTACAAATTGTAGAGGAGTTCTTTTAAAATAGCTAGACACCAAGTTTGGGATAGCAAAATTGGACGCGTATCTCTTGACACAATCTAAATCTAAACATTCCAATGCTAGTAGTACCATTACATCGGATTGCATACAATCTTCATAGGGCATTGAGAATAATCACGATTAAAATAGGGTGAAGCAAATGTTCAGTAATATAATACTAGACATAACACCATAGTCCATTTAAACAAGGGTAGATTTTTGTAATAAAGTCTCATGATCTAATTTATCAAATTCTACGAAATATTCCGTGGCCATTTATAACTTAATGATTTTTTTTCTCCAAGAACTCGAGTTTATCCATATTGGATTCTAATAGATTGTGATTATATACTATCATGTCCATCTATACCAGGCAAATATGCATTGTATATGATATGATGAACATAGGAGAATTACAACACAACTAAAGTCACTTAACTACCTTTGTAAGAGTATCTGATTACCTGTGAGGGAAATGAGTAAGGGACCTAATGAGTAGTTTAATAAAATTAGGATTTGAAGAATATGTTAGGGAGAGAGATTACTGAAGAGATTGAGTCAACTTGCATTAATAGACATGAAGCAGATTTTGTTATCTGGACTCCATCTAAGGATGGTGTGTACAAGGTTGCATCAACTTATGAAGCTCTTAGAGATAGAAGAGACAAAGTTGACTGGTTTGAGCTATGTTGGGGTGGCATGGCCTCTCCTAGAAATAAATTTATAACTTTTAAAGGTGTTCTTGCTACAGGAGATAAGATGGTCCAAATGAATATTGTTCAAAGTTGCTTATTGTACCATATGTGGGCCCCATTTATTCATGGAGAGCATTCTTGCTGCTGAATGCTGGAAGAAAATCTTGAAAAAAACTGGGGAACTAAGATCCATTGGTACTTTTCAAGAAGAAGTTAACTAGATCATTCATAATTGCAATTCTAGACTGTAAAGGACAGTGTTGCAAACTGCTCTCAATACTCTGATCTACCATGTCTGGATATATAGGAACAATAAGATCTTCAAAGGTAGTCTAAGATGTCCTTCTAGCATCTTCAACTCTATCATCACAAAAACTCAAATTAGACTGAAGACTTTTGTTGATAAAACTGAAGATAATGCTCGGAATAAGAAAATCTGTAACTCTTGGAGACTTGATTTAGTTTTTGTTTCTAAGATGGTCATCTAGTGTAGTTGGAGAGCACCTTCTGTAGGGAACTAACTTCGTTTGGAGGTAAAGTAGGTTCTCACAACGTAGAATCAATCTTTAATCAAAGGGTACAAGCAATTAGCTTAATATAAAAACTAACTATAGACAAATACTTGCGTAGAGGCCCAAATGTGACTCTCTACGACCTCTGATGAGAATTTTTAAGACATATTATATTACTGAAGAGTAAATAACAGGGTTCGAGTACAGAGTGTCTGGGTGGTCAAAGGTAAAATACGAGGGGTTGGAGATGATTTGTCTAACCCTCTCTTGGCTTCCCTCTCCTCTATTTATAGAGATACAGGGAGCTGAGTCACCAAGAGTGGGTCAGGATTACATGATTATTGTCAGAAAATCCCGACGAGTTATGGGCGGCGGTCATGTCAGCACTGTCACTGCAACATTTATTGGTGATGTCTCTGAACGGCGCGGTGGTTGGACCTATCACTGTAGCTGCACGGGCCAATCAATGCGCCATCTAATCTGATGAGGTGATTGTCTGTCTTATCTTGCTTCGATCGTGTATTAGTGAGGTCGAAGGCTTTCTGCTGTAGTATGTTAATCCGTTCTCGAAGTTTTGTCTGATGTCGAAGCTTCGTCTTCGGGGGATCTCTGGGGAGTCTGTTTTAGAGATTGAGTGGGCTTTGATATATTCGAGTAGGCTGTGAAGTAGGCTTCGACCGAGCGTCGAAGGCTACGAGTAGGCTACTACACCTCGTGCTGGGGTCTTAATGCTTAATTGCTATGGTTACTCAAAGATTGCTGGAAGAATTGGGGGTACAATTAGAGATGACCAGGGTACATGTCTGTTTGCCTTTTCTAGTTGTGAGTTGGCTAAAACTGATATTGTTCATGAGATTCATGCCATTAAGAAGTGTATGCACCTCTGCCTTGAGCATGGTCTGTTACAACTGCATGTTAACTTTGTTTCTACTCACGCTTTGGGCATTCTAAAAGACACTATGAAGATTCATTGGCAATGCAGAGCTCTTGTTCAGTCTATTAGGAGTATGCTTAGTGCTTTTAATTTCTGTGAGTTTGATCATATATGTAAAGAAGCAAATGGGGGAGCTATATTTATGGCTGCCTTCCAACCTGTAATAGGATTTTGTGTGTTGTCCCCTAGTTCCCTTCCAGATGAGCTTATTGAAATATTAGATGGTGATGCTGTGGGAGATATGTACAAAAGAATGTAACTCTGATTTGATGGAATATAGCTGGTTATGGGTCCTGCCTAACCTCAGTTTACCTCTCAAAAAAAAAAAAGTAGTTTACTAAAATGATTCTCCGTTTATATCATATCAAGATCTAAGATTACAAGGCGTCCACAAAATTGAACCACACAAAAAAAAAATTAAAACAAAAGCATGCCATAGACTAAAAAAACACTACCCTGAAAAAATGTAAATTTCAATTCATAGGATGATAACAGGTCACCGTAATTTTATTCCAACAGAAAGCTAGTAACTAAAATTACTTGCCCACATAACCCGTCAGACAGAAAATGGTCACCTTAATTTTACTCCCATTTAGCTTTTCCATGGATGACACTACTGCATCAAAAGACTCCTCATTGGGGAATTCCACTGAGCCAATACACATCCTTCCGACTTTGTAAATTTTTGCTTCGCTGCCTTTACCATATTTGGAAAACACACCTTTAAGGAACTACTCATGAGTTGCATCTGAATGCCCTTTAATTGAAATAGTAAAACGGGTATGACTGTAATCGCGTTGTGCTGAATAGATAGCTGTTGTAGTAGTAGCATATGTCAAACACCCAGTAAGCTTCGACATCTCCTTGGTGTCGTCTCATCTCCTTGGTGTCGTCTGGTCCCCAAACTAGCCTTATTTCAGTATCTACACCATAAACAGAATATAAATCCTTAACTTCCTTCACAGTCCTTGTGTCTGAAATCCCGTGGAAGGGAACTGTTTTGAAAATAGGTTTCACAGTACTAGTAAGGTGTCTAGTGTTTGGAACAATCTTGGGGTACTGTTGGTAAAACAAGCTCTGCTTCTTGGCAAGAAACCCAATTACTCTACCAAACAAAGCCACAATACTAGATTCTTTCTCTCTCTCACCCTCTTATAAAGGAGGCAGATGATGGAGTTAGGGAGGGCTTATTAAGAAAGGAAGCCTAGAGGTTTTTATTGGGAAACTGAGGGGACTTTTATTGGGATCAGATAGATAACATAAAGTCCCGTAAATTTAGAAGCTGAGGGGACCAGCCAAAATGGATACACTTGCCTGAAAAATGGTATAAGAGTTGTACCTGAGAAACTGCCGTCAGGAGATATGGCTGAGTGAAGACACTCCTCACAAATAAAACACACAACCCGCACTTGTTTGACACCTCATCATGTGCTGCTTAGTGACAAGTATTGATTTGATTCAACTTCTCCAAATCTGGAAAACGCATCTTTGAGGGACTGATAATCTGTCTGTAAGGCCATTCATGTAAATTGTGGAACAAAAGTCGCTTTGGAGATCCTGTAGTCCTGAATCTGAAACTTCTTCTCTAGTAAACTGTATATGCCCAAATGTTCCAAACGATGGTGCAGACTTCTTGATTTCACTGTTATTGATCTTTGCTTCAGTAACTTCATCACCAGAGCTTGAAATGCCTTGATTGAGGAGCTCCTCATTAATATTAGGGTTGTGATGTGACAAGCTTTGCTTTACAGGAAACCCCAATCTACCAAAGCAACCCATGGTGAAACGGAGAATCCTAAAGCCTCTCTTTCACTTACTTAAGAAAACTTTCAGTATTGCCTTTCTGAGTTTCAGGTAGAGTTGAGTGCCCTCCAACTAAAGATATCTGAAATAATATCAGAAGTGTGGTTGCTAAGGAAGTGCATATTGGGATCGTAAACAACATGTGCCCTCCAACTAAAATAACATTAACCAATATAAGTGAAATTTCTGCCTTTCACAAGTATGTGTGTACGTAAACAACATGTGCAGATAACTTAGAATACCCTGTATAGGGGGTTGTATATGAGCACTTATATCGTATCTGACCTTTTCTTTAACACAATTAAAAATGGCGTAGGAAATTCTCTTTTAATTATTATAAAAGGTTTCTATGTACGCTTATCAGTTATGTTCTATGTTTACTCTAAGCAAGTATACAATTGAACGATAGGAGATACTCTAGCACAATAAAACATAACGCAGCAGTAGCTTATAGAAAAAGACATCATGCACCAGTAAAGTGCAGGGCAAACACTTCAGAGGCATACAAGACATTTCCCCAAAGGCGTCCGTTCAGCATGTGCTTTTTAGAAATCTATAACCATGAATGCATCAAGCACACAAGATAATGATGGTTTATAAATAATAAAGTTGCTAACATTTTTGTTTCCATAAAATTATGAAGTCTAATGTAGAAACAAGTATTCTGTGATTATATTCAACTAATGATCATGCTTCATAGTATTGTTGTTTTTCATTCTTCGGTACATTTGGAATATGCTAATATCATTTCCTCATTTCTTTAGGATATTCACAAGAAAATAAAAATAAATCAAAGGCATCAAAATCGAAAAAGAATTTCCATAATATGAAAGTGAATAATACCTCTTTTTACCTTGATCACCGTCATACTCAATTGATGCCACTCCTTTCCAAATGTAAAGTTTCTATATCCCTTTGCATTAGCTTTATAAAAAGGTATTTTGAACAATTCCAGCATTTTCATAGCTCTACCGCAGAATTTAGCTTCTTTTGAACTTTGGGTCGTCGTCATCCTTGTTGGATCATGTTAATTACGCTTCATAGCTTCAAGGAAGGTGCTGAAATTTATCGTTTAAGACCATCCTTATAATTTGGATCGATCCTTCTCATCTAGATCCGGATCCTAAGTTATTTGATTAATCAAATCAAATTATGGTTCTAATTGACTGCCACTATTGGATTATTATCAACAGGGTTACACCTGGCCAGAACAAGTGAATTGATGAATGGTTGCTGAGGTTTACGATAAAAAGATAATTAGTCCATTGTTTTATCCGGCTTGTGATGTTATCTGTCTCCAATCTCAATCAACATTTACACTTGCAGCCAAAAAGGGTTTAATCAGGCAAAGATCACATACCTTCTATATAGCTGCAGTCACCGAAATACCCTCAACCTTCAAGCCCAGATTTCTTCCTACACATGTCAAACCAAGTTACGGAATTAGGCCAATAATGTAAAATCACCAGTTGCATAAAATAGATTACCTAAGTATGATGTAACCTTCATTCAGTCCTGTCGATGTTATCTATAATTCATTCACTTTCTAGTTCTCTCTTCTGTGTTATTCATGTCACTCTGCAACATAGGCAGAAAGCTTTATGATTGTTGGAAGGATGGATGTGTTCATATCCGAAGATTATGTTATAAGAAGGCAAGAGATGAAAAGGAGACTGCGGCCGCAACGTATACTTGTTGTTCAGACTGAGTCAAAACCAGAAGTTCTTGTAATTCCAAGAGCTTTTACAGCTTCTTCAACAGCACAAGAGAATTCGTCTTACTGTGTTAGCTCCTCCCCAGTTTTGAAATCTCCTGAAGCTCCATCCGATCTTTTCTTTAGTTGTTTCAGTCCATGAAAAACTAACAGGAGATCTGCATTTCCTCCTTGTCTTTCCATGACATAACTTGGTTATTTTTGGTGAGGTATGGAAAGGTGTATGGCAATCTTCTCTACGTAAATTTTTGTTTCTTATTAAGAAATGAAATAGTTTGTGCGTAGAGAAATTCCTGAGACTCTAAAATGATCGTATTAAAGCTTATTGCTCACAAGAATAATACCTTCTTCTATCAACTGTGGAATGTGTTTTTAGGCTCTGAACCACACTGCAGCTGTCCATAATTAGTACAGCCTATATTCTCAAGTGCCAATGCTCAGTATCTTATAATTGTTGTATTCAGTTTGTTGGAGTTCTTCCCGTGAGCAAAACCCATCTTCAGAAAAGTAATCTTGCAGCAGTATTCAACTAAATACTGCTGAGAGGACACAGAGGACACAGAGGGTAAGTGAGTTTCCAATGAGAGTGGATACTGCCCTCCCTCTTTCTAGAGATCACCAAAGATTCTGTTTTTCGTTTTTTCTTTTTTTTCAGTTCTTATGTGTTGGTCTGAGAAATCAATGATCATATATTAAAACACAAAATTTTGCAGGTTAAGACAAAAAAACTGAATCTAAGCCCCACGGTACAGGCCTAAATTTTCTGAAGAATCTCGTTTTGTTAAAGTTAATTTGGTTTAATTGTAGAACTATGGGTTTTCCATACTCCCATATTGTTATAGAGGTTAATGATCGCAATCTTTCTCGAAGAATTATCCTAATGTCAACGGAAAAGGAAATCATATATCATAGGACTAACTGCTTAGCTTTCTTTCTCATCCAAATCTGGGATTGGTTAATGTTCCAGACTACCCTTCTGAATAAAATTAACACGGTGCAGACACCTGATATAAAACTAACTCAGAGGTGAAAGATTGGTGATCATATTAGTTACTTTCCCTTCATAGCTTTAAGTAATTTGCTGAAATTTGTGACTGAAGACCCTCCTTCACTTACAGCCCTCTCACCCATTTCCTTAAGTTCCAGATTACTTTCTCTTATCTTCATACTCTCGTAACTCTCCCACATCCAACTGCAAACCAACCTTCCAAACATTGGAAATGTAAATCTGGTAAAGGAATTGGCCAGCAAATTAGTTCAAGCCCAAGTGCAAACTCATGGAACTAGTGTTAGTTAACAACTCTGAAACCCCCCAAAAAAGACAGATGACTGAGAATGGACCTTATTGGTCAAGTCAGGCAGGCAACTAGACTACTCGGACAAAAAGTTTCCGACTACCTGTCTAGACTAGTGTTAGTTGCCAACTTTACTGCTTTTCACACTATATTTGTTTAGATTGATTTTGTTTATTTTCATTCGCATGAACTAGTTGGTTTGCTATATGAGTTACTTGAACCCTCGAAAATCGAATAATGTTCCAGACACTTAAATGAATTGCATATTGGATGTGCCTGTCTAAGTTTACTCGTAAAATGCAAACTAACAGGTTATCCTCTCTTCCAAAAGCGAGCAACTAACAAAAGACGGAAAATCAAGAAACAAAGTTGTAAACACAAAAATAACAGAGGTGAACATGTCATTGCTATTTCAACAATGTAAGAACATGTCATTTCATTTGATATTTCAACAATGTAAGAACAACGGTAAACTCAAAGCAAGAACACGCTTATACAACACTATTATAGACTGACTAACCGCAGTATTATAGTAAGACTAACCGTATTAACTCTCTTGCAAACACATTGCAGACTAATATATGAAACTAAATCATAGATGAAAGATATGGGATGATTTATACCGACATCGTAGGCGCGGTTGCAACAATGCAAGTTCCGTCCTTCTTATAAGCCGCACAAGAGTCACCACCAGCAATTCTTCCCTCCTGAAATATTTCTCCGCCGCCATCGCCAATTACACCAGCAACATCATCACTATTAAAATTTCTGTAATCAGTAGGCACTGGATGAAGATGTGGAAACGGCAAGAACACACTATGAACCACAATCTTCAAATTATACATCACATCAGGACTCTTAATCCTAACATAATTGATCCTCATCTGCGCTCCTCCGGATGACGTAACAAGAAGATTCTGCCCTGGTTCGAGCGTAGGCAACATCGTTCCTGCTGAAAGCTTCATCAGATCGGCATACATCAGTAGTCGATTAGGCACAATATGGAATCTCATGTGACTAACGAAGGAGTGCCCGCCAGCGAAGATTGTGGCGTCTTCAAGAGCGAAGATGGTGACGTTCTGTAATCCGATCAGATCTGAATACTTCACTCGAAGGCCTAATGAGAGAATGCTGAATCCGTTGTTGTGTAGGCGTAGCATAGCGTCTCGAAGCATAAGGCGCATGATAGCAGGAGACCTCTCTGAAACCAAATTGGATTGAGGTTGTGGTTGTGGAGAGAAAGACAGCGAGGAAACGCGTTCAACGTTGCAGGAGAAGGGCGAGAGATGCGAAATGAAGCCTTGGAGACGATGAACTACAATCAAACCATTGTAAAACACATCAGGATGCGTGATCTCAACTCCGCCAACGAAGATGATCTTCTCCTCTCTCTGTTTCGAAACATTAGACGCAGAGGTGATAGTGATACACCTACCAGGACTCATCGTCTCCAATTTGGTACCGAAAGCGAGTTTACGGAGATAATCGATGGAGAAAATACCAGGAACGATGTGTTCGCGGAGGAGTTGAGGAACAGAGCAAGAACCGACGCAGGTTCGAATCGAAGAATCGGACGGTGCAAAGATCGTCGAAGGGCCGTTCCAAGTCGTATAAGCTGAATCAGAGAGAGACGGAACCGCCATTGCGAGCTCTTGAAAGCCGAGATTCGTCAAGATAGGCTCGAGAAGAGTTGTTGGAGTGAATGTTACCGCTGATTCATGAGAGAATGATGATGATGATGGAGAACTCGCGGGAGATGAATCAGAGTTGAAGAAGTCTGAAGCTGTTGTTGAAGCTTCAATGGTGGACGAATCCATGGAGGTCGCATTGGAGGTGAAGCAGAGAGAGGCGATTGTGATGATGGTCATGAAAACGATCAATCTTTGAAGATGAGTCGCCATTAAAGCTTTAGAGAGAGAAACTCTTTACAGAGAGAGAGAGTGACGAAACAAATTGAGGGTTTTGGAGGGATTTATATTGGAGAGAATTCGAGTCGGCGTTACTGTTACGGTTACGGTTACAGTTAGTGTTAGTGTTACAGCTATTATATAGTTAGTTATTACTCAACGATTTATTTTATTGAACTGTGTATTTAAAATTTCACAACTGTGTTGACCTTGTTTTGACTAGTACTTTTTATTGAACTGACTATTATGCCCTCATATGGAAAACATATTTGAAAATTAAAACCTAGGTTATGGGTTGCAATAAACCTTTTTTGTGCATAATTAACATAGCAAAATGAAATAGGCATGGGAGAGAGAGAAAAGGTGAAGTCTTCATGGTGGAGAAAAAAGTGTAACGGGGAAAGAGGTGGAGTTCCCGCCCTCCCTTTAGATCGTATTCTAGCCTGATCATTTAATCACAAATCTGAAGTGGTAACCGGTTGTGTGATTTGCACTAAAGGGTAAAAAAGACAGTTCAAACAAAAAAGAGTTGGAATTCGAGTCGGCGTGCGTGACTGTTACTGTTACTGTTAGTTACAGTTGCTACTTATTACAGAGTTTGTATTACATATGTTAGTTACAGAGTTCGTTACTATTACTGTTACGGTTAGTTACAGATGTTTACGGTTAGTTACAAAGTTTGTTACTCGGTAACGATTTTTTGATTCTATTGCAATCGATAAAGTTACAAAAATACCCCTGTGAATGACATTAAGATTTTAAAATTACAAGTTTATCCTAAATACATGATCCCTGCCCCTACTTGGTCTAGGAGGGATGACTGAGGGATGACTGCTAAGTTATCCAGCCAAGTAGACTTAAAATCATAAAATAAAATAGAGGTTTTTAGCTTATACCCCCCACTTGGTTCCTGATAATAGCGTTTACCCCCCATGTTTGTCATTTATGAAGGTTTACCCCCCATTTTGTAGTTGATTGTTAGTCAACGGTCTTTGACTGACGTTGACTCGTTTTTAAAAAAATTACTGACCATTTTATCCCTCACGTGACAAGCATGTGACTTCAACTCGTTCGAACGACAAGAATAGTCGTTCGAACGACAAGAGTTTCATGACAAAAACTCCAGGGGACTTAATTCCTCGTTCGAACGACTATAATTTTTGTTCGAACGACAAGAGAAATATAAAAGCTCCAGTAATCTTCATTATTGTTCATGTTTGTTCAAGCTCTCTCTCTCTCTCACCATTGTTGTTAAACTGCGACTCTCCTCTACCTTTTGTTGGTTTCACTGCTTCACCACCTCCAATTTGAAGTGTGGTTTTCCAATTTGGTAAGCTTTTCTCTAATCTCTCTTTCTCTCTCCTTGTTGGGTTTGTTGGGTGCTTGCATTTTTGGGTTGTGGAACTGTTGTTGCGTATTGGGTTGTTTTTATTATAATATTTCTGGGTTTTGTTCGAATACAAGGAATATTTTCTGAAAGATTGTAAATTGTTCCCCAAGTTGACTCTACATTTCTTGCAGGTGATTGGGTTGTGCAGTGGCTGATAAAATCTTGAATTGGGGTTGTTCAAAGTGCTTTTGTGTATTAATGGGTGGTGGTAGCTTAAAGAAATCTGAGGTAATATTGGTTTTGTTTAAGAATTTATTTTTGTGAAATTGTATTTATGTGTTATTGCATATTAGTGCATAAGGGTCAATTTTATATTATAAATGTCTCATATGTGATCAGGTAAAAAAAACTATAATTTTGATGTTGTATATGTGTCTCTTACAGGTTGAATGTTGCTCACTTTGTGATCAAGGTTCTCATAGTGTGGAGAGTTGCCCTTGGGTTTATAGCAAGTGCAGAAAACCCAATTGTAATGGCATAATGTCAATACTCAACTTGTGGGGGTTTTCAATGGCTTTCAGAAGCAATTGGGATACAAACTGAATCTAGTACAAGTTCCTTTGAAGGGGGATGTTTTGGGTGTGCTGGCACTGAACATTGGTGGAATCATTGTCCATGAAGAAGTGCTATTTGTGAAAAGAAAGGTTGTGGGTCTCCAATAAAGTTGTGCACCTCTAGAACTCAGAGTAGCAAAGGCAAGAAGTTTCTCAAGTGTCAAAACATACTATGTGGGAAGTTCATATGGCTTGAAGATGCTATTGAAGCAGCTACAAACAATAATACTGGAACTAAGGATAAAGTGCACATGAAAGTGAAAATCAATGTAGAAATGGATTTAAATGAGTTTTATAGGAAGTTTAAGGGCAAGTTCAGTCTAGGATGAATGTAATTGGTGTAATTGCAAGAGTACTTCAATTGCAGTATGAGAATGTAGTTGGCACTGTGTTTATGAATGTAATAGTGGATTGTAAGAACACTCTAGATTGTAAGAACACTCTAGTTTGTGTACTTGTGTTTATGTACTTGTAAGAACACTCTGTGTTTATGTACTTGTGTTTATGTACCTGTAAGTCCAGTCTAGTTTTTTTGGAAAAGATTCTGTTTCGTTCGAACGACAGGTTTGGTTATTTTATAAAACAAATTTGGTTTGATTTTTTTGTCTCTCTCTCTCTCTCTCTCTCTCTCTCTCTCTCTCTCTCTCTCTCTCACAACTGCACTTCACCATTATTGCTCTAAACTTGTTGATTGGGTCTTAATTTGAGGGGAAGCCATTGTAATTACTATCTTCTCTCCTCCAACTTCAATTCGTTGAGTGGATTTCATTTGGTAAGTTTTGCTCTCCGTGTTGTTTGTGCCCTAGTTTTTCTCTATGATGATTCTTTGGACAAATTGAGTTAAAACTGTATGAGGAATTCCCTTAGTTGATTATTGCATCTCTGTGATTGTAAGAATTGTGTGCATTGTTGGAATTTAGAATTACATTTTTACTGTTTGGTCAAGATGATTTATTTCTATGATGATTCTTTGGACAAATTGGGTTAGAACTGTATGAGGAATTCCCTTAGTTGATCATTGCATCTTTGTGATTGTAAGAATTGTGTGCATTGTTAGAATTTTGAATTATATTTTTACTGTTTGGTCAAGGTGATTTATTTTTGTGTGTTTGACAAATTGCTTGATTGGTTGGGTGTATTGTTGAACATAATTGGAAAAGAATTGGGTGTTGGAGTTGGGATTGAGATTGTGTTTGTTTGGGTTCCCCTACTTAATCGTTTTGGTTAAGTTTGGGGAGGTGGTGGATTGTTTATTGTAGGTTTTGGGTTTGATTATTGGCGTACTGTTGGTGGAAGTAGTTGTTACTTGGGGTATTGGTTTCTTTGGTTTGGTATTGTTGGTGTTGCATACAAATTTCTTTGAGTATTCGCTATGGCTCCAAAGGTACGTGGAGGAACAAAGAGGCCACGCTCCGATGATACTGGAATTCTTGATGGTCAAAGGGTTGGTGATAACTCGGTATATTGGGCTACTGACAAAGGCTTTCGAGATCGGCCAATTGTGAAAGAACAAATTGTTGACATTAAGAGTGTTTCTGAGGTTAATGCAGGATATGCACGGGTGTTTACAAAATTTAGAGGAAGAAATTGGACCAAGATTCTTACTCCTTCTGGTAAGGTCTACCAGAGGATTGTTCGATTATTCTATGTTACTCTGTAACTTGAGCATGTCCGCACACTATATAGTCAAACTTTCTCCGTCACTATTGACGGCACCACGTTCACAATCACTAGGAACAATATCTACGCTATTTTGGGTTTCCGTCCTTCTCAGTACGTTGAGGTTCCGAGATGTATTTGGCCAACATCGCATTATCCCTGGCCTGTTGCTACTGAGGAGGGAGAGTTTGAGGAGGATGGGGTTCCTATTTTTCCTGCGCTGCCTGATATGGTTATTGACATCACAGCTCAGCATCGTCTATATACTGGATCGGGTATTGTTTCACGAAAGATGTTAAATGATGAGTCTCGCTTCGTACATAACATAACTATTACGAACATTATTCCGCGATCTCAAAAGAATGAACTATCTGAGCGGATGAAGGCTTTTCTTTATGCATTCAAGAATGATATTGAGCTAGATCTACCTAATATAATCATTGAGGAGATGATTGATGGGAGCACCAAAACGGCGACTCGGAGTTCATTACCATTTGCTCGACTTGTTATGGCAATTCTTACTGTTGTTGGCTACAATGTATTTCCAAATGAACCTGAGGATACAAAAACTAAAAAATTGGAAGCGAGTAACTGTCACAAGAGTGCATCTCATCTTCCTCCTGTGCTACCTTCTGAGCCTGCTCCTCCAGGAGAGCACATAGGTTCTTCTAGCTCAGCTGCACAGCCTCAGGAGGTATTTTCTCTTTAGAGTATTGGGAGCATGCTTCAGACGGTGTCGACCAGGTTGGGTGCTATTGAGGGACGTCTGGGACTATGGAGGTAGACTGGAGACTATTGAGACAGATGTTAGGGGTCTTCGTCAGGTCCAGGAGCCGCAGGAGTTTGAGTATGATTCTGGTTCTGGAGATGCCTGACTGCACAGGGTGCCTTTGCTAGACTTCTGCCCTCGCATTTGCTCTCCTTTTTGGTTTCTTTTGTCTGGTTCCTTTTTGAGATTTTTTTTGTTTTGAGAGCACGTGAGATAGGAGTCTTTGTACTAACTTTATCAGTTTATCTTTTGTTTATCTGTTTATCCGATGTATATAATTTATTTTCTTTCATATAGTTTATTGTAGTTGTTTGATTGTTTCTTCCGTGACAAAAAGAAAGATGAACGAGTTTACATGATTGGTTTGCAAATGCTTCTCTGGATTTATATGTTCATTTTTTTTTTCGTTTGTGTGACTATGTTTTAAGTTTTTCTAAGGTTAAGACTCACTCTGTAGCTGGGAAGTACTACAGAGTAGTGTGTTCATCTTAGTTTTTATTTGTCACGAAATGAACCAAATAGGGATATTGAAAGGTTTTATTTGTCTTATTTCGTGTTTGTGGAGTCTCATGGTTATTTTAGCTGAAGACACTGACAAATGAAGATCACTGGAGCTTTTATATTTCTCTTGTCGTTCGAACGAAAATTATAGTCGTTCGAACAAGAAATCAAGTCCCCTAGAATTTTTTTCATGAAACTCTTGTCATTCGATCGAGTTGAAACTCGAATGAGTTGAAGTCACGTGAGGGGTAAAATGGTCAGTAATTTTTTTAAAATGAGTCAACGTCAGTCAAAGACCGTTGACTAACAGTCAATGACAAAATGGGGGGTAACCCTCATAAATTACAAACATGGGAGGTAAACGCTATTATCAGGAACCAAGTGGGGGGTATAAGCTAAAAACCTCAATAAAATAAAACATGACATGTAGCGAGGGATATAAAATAGTTCTTTTGTAGGATGGGGATAGGCAAAAAAAATTGCGCTGCCCCAAATCAATTGATGTTTTACTTTAATTTTTTACCTCTCACAAAAAATAAAAATTAAAAGCCCAAAACCTTACCTCCTTCTCCAACAATCGACTGTCTCTTCTTCTTCTTCTCTCTAAAAGCTTGGTAAAACATAAAATATAACCTTACCACATTCTTCAACCAACCAACTATCTCTTCTTCCTCTCTAAAAGCTTGGTTCATCGTTAATACATAATCGAGGTACTCTCTGAAAGCGGTTCCAATTACAACAGATCGAGGTAATCTATCTCTCGCTCTCTCTTGTTGATTTTAGATGATGTAATTATCAATAGAGAATTATTATCAATGGGGTTTCTTGATTTTATATAATAATGCCAAAATATCATATTTTGGTGAAATTGGGTAAAACTGATGTGGTACATCCCTCATATGGTCATCTACCTATGTGAGACCGTGTGAGACTTATGTTTATTTTTGTGTTTTAATCTTAAGCTCTATTGGAGAGGTCCAATGTGAGTTATTAGCAGTTCTTATTTTTAGGTTAGTTTCTAGAATATTCGTAGGTAGGGTTTCCACCTCCCTTATGTTCTATAAAAGGGAGGCTAGGTTCTCAATTGTTCTCAGTTGATTTTGATTAATGAAAGTTAATTTATTTAGTTGAAACCCTAGTTTTCTCTAACTCTTAAATACAACGTGATCTTCTTACGAACCTCGCTTCCACATTCGTAGTAATCACATCAATTGGTACCAGAGCTACGTGAGATCTAAGTGTAGTCAATTTCAAGAGCAAAGATACCTTTTGGAAGAACCACGATGAAAAAACCTACTATAGCTCAAGATGTAGTAACCGTAACGGATAGGCTTGATAAGCTTATCGAGGCTTTGGGTAGAGGAGCCTTTTTCCTGCCCCCCCCCCCCAGCCACCTCTGTTGGGCATAACTGAAGATCTCTCTCTAGAGGGAAGCGTCACCGCGAGGAGCGACAACCTAAATAACCCTTTCGTGAACCTGAACGTCGAAACCGGGGTTCACCAAAGTGAAGGAATCGATACCCAAACCGGTGTTAAGAACTCGGCGTTAACAACTGACTTCCACACTAATGGTGTGGACAAAGAGACGATTAGACAAGACCTAACCTTATCGGCCTCATCCCCAATAACAGCCACCTCGGCGGCAGCCCTGGTTATGTTAACACTGATGAGATAGGTATGGTAGGATATACAGATCGATTTCACATTCCACATCCTCCACATGCAGGTCACCACCCAGGTACATATAAGATCGCTCCTTATGCGCGCTCGATTGGTCTTAGAGATTTGTATATTGATGTAGCAATTACTTCACGTCCATGTCGACACCGTCTTATGATTCCTGTTGTTGATCCTTCGTCGTTAGTTGATGCTGGGGTTCTAGTTTCTAATGGTGTTACTCGTGTAAGTTATTTTAAATTCAAGCAACTTTTATTAATTTAGGTAATGCATTTGCAGTTATCATATCAATTAAGGAAAATATTTTTCTATCTGAGATGTATACTAAACAAATGTGTCTTAACCTTGGGACGAGGAATGTTGTCTACGATTATACACTTCAAAGAGAGATGTTTTTACAAGAACGCAATGCTATTTATGAGCAGGCTTTCTTGGAAAGAAATAAATATGAAAGCCTTTTATTACAGCAGTAACAACAAGTGCAGACATTTATTGTTGAGCATGAGGTTGAAAGTGACGAGCACTATGTCTCATATTTGCGACAATTGTTTCATGACCATGTATTTAAATATTATTAGGAGTAAATTCTAATTTTAAAATAGTCTTCGCTTTCAGGTAATATTCTTCTAAGTTGGTCTTTATCTTCAACTAAATTATCAATCTTTTCGTGGCAGCATATTGATTATCAGATGTGTGAAAGTCCGAGGAGGACTATAAGCAGCAGGAGAGTTCGAGGAAGAAGTGATACTCCATCTTAGTGAAGAAGGAGACGTCGCTTCCGAGGACTAAGTATGAAGAAGATGTTTTTATTAATAACCACAAAATTGTCTGGGGTTCGTGGTGGAAAGGTCATCAGTGGGGATAAAAGTGTTGCAAACAATTCATTAGAAACAGTTACTGCACATGCACTAGTAGAATTGAGGCCGCGGAAGCATCAATCGATCCCTTAATATGACCTTAGATATGTCAGTCTCATTGTGAGAGATACAGATACATAAACTTTCTCTCTCTCACACACACATTGATGCATTTGTATTTCGAGCTCTGCTTTGATCTCTCACTGCAACATACTTAACTCGTAAGTGCTTAATTTTATGTATTTTTTGATAATGATTTGGCGGTATTTTTGATACATATTGTGTGAAATTTAGTGATTTGAGCTATAAATTTTAGTTTAGTGTGATTAGCTTATGTTATGAGAGTGGGTGTGTGATATGATGTAACAATGGTGTTTTGTGTGGTAAGAATTAGTTGAAGTTTATTAGTTTTTGGATAGTGTAGTGTTGTTAGTGTGGAGGATTAGGTGGTTTTGAGCTCATTTTGTGGAGACTTTGAGTTTATGAGATTAATTTGGTGAAGAATAAATACAAGTCTAATTGTAAGCCTTTGTGTATTTTGTAGTTTTCGATGGATTACTTGGGGTTTTGCTTGGTTATTGTATGCCCCCATTGACACTAGATGAGTGTTTAGTATGCGAGTATTGCACCCATTGGACCTTATAATTGCATGCAATGTTGTTTAGGTGTTTGAGTTTCTACTCTTAATCATACACAAAGCGCATACAACTTCTATGTAAGTAATAGTTAAAGTTTAATCACAACATGCAGACTGTAATTGATTTCATTTCATATCTCAAATCCATTAGAAGTTGGAGGAAACTGAAATGGTAGGAGAAATTATTCATATCCGGAAATGATATGTGCCCCAAAAGAATAAAAAATATTCAAAATTATACCGACATGGTTTCTGAAGTGATGGACATTTTTTTATAGATTGTCTCGATAGCACTTTTAGATGATTTACTGTTTTTGATAGTTAACCTTTGAGAATGCAATTAAGTATTTTTGTATTCTTGCAGGAGGATGAATAGAAGAAGGAAGAACGGAATGAAAGAAACCGCAAATATAATGTGAGATGGAATGATGAGGTATGCCGTTTCGCTATTTTTTTCTCTTCAAAAAATATTCTTGTAAGTAGCAAAGTTTAAGTATATTGAAGCTAATTCTCGTAGCATTACGTTCTGTATTACATGTAACTACTGAAGATATGGAGGCCTATCGAATGAAGAAAGCCCATCACGACGACCCGATGAGGGACTTACTGCATTAGTAGCCTTCAAGAACCAGGTTAAACAGAAGTTGAGGAATAAACACAAGATTTTCAGTATTTTTTCTCAAAGTATAATTATGTCTAGTAAGTGAACCATTAGTCCGTGGTTAAGAACTTTATACTTTTTTTTCCATCTTCGGGAGTGAATCATTGGATCATGATTTATTTGAGAAGTCTCCTATATTTTATGTTGGTTAAAAAACAACAATTATATGTTTGATCTTCATTGCTATGGAATGACTGATATATATTTGTATCAAATATAGAATGGAATAGAATGTAGTATTATAGTAACTTAATAAAATTTAAATATTATAAAACATTTACTTCGTAACATTTATTGTCATCTTTAAAACACTTAAGATATTTATTATCAAACATTTATTGTCATCTTAACTAGCGGATAAATATTTAATGTTTTATCTTTTGAGGCCTTGTTTTTGGAAAATATTTAATGTCCTATCTTTAATAGCCATTGTTTTTAACAAATATTTATTGTCTTATCTTATTTTAGGCATTGTTTTTGGCAAATATTAATTTGGGTATTCTTGTTATAAATAGTTGTTACCCGAAAATGGTGATTCATCAAAACAGTATTCCACTTATTGTTTCTTTTCACCTCTTCATCATCTTCTGATGACGATATGATTATCCTAATGACGTTGGCGATTGTGGAAACACAGAGGCTCCACCATGAAAGTAGGAGCGTTCGCATGTCCAACAGCAGACTGGGGATAGGCAAAAATTTCTGCGCCAATTGATTTGGCGCAATTGGCATTTTACTTTAATTTTTTACCTCTCACAACAACAATAACAAAAACCCAAAATTTTACCTCCATCTCCAACAACGGACTGTTTCTTCTTCTTCTTCTCTCTAAAAGCTTAGTGAAAGATAAAACAAAACCTTACCTCCTTCTCCAACCAACCGACTGTCTCTTCTTCCTCTCTAAAAGCTTGGTTCATCGTTAATACAGAATTGAGGTACTCTCTAAAAGCGGTTCCAATTACAACAGATCGAGGTAATCTCTCTCTCTCTCTCTCTCTCTCTCTCTCTCTCTCTCTCTCTCTCTCTCTCTCTCTCTCTCGTCGATTTTAGATGATATAATTAACATTAGGGAATTATTATCAATGGGGTTTCTTGATTTCACATAATAATGCCAAAATATCATATTTTGGTGAAATTGGGTAAAACTGATGTGGCACATTAGGGTTGTATACCCGTGTGAGATCGTGTGAGACTTATGTTTATTTTATGCTTTAAGCTTAAGCTCTGTTGGAGAGGTCCAATGTAAGTTATTAGCAGTTACTGCTTTTAGGTTAGTTTCTAGAATATTCCTAGCTAGGGTTTCCACCTCCCTTATGTTCTATAAAAGGGAGACTAGGTTCTCAATTATTCTCAATTGATTTTGATTAATGAAAGTTGATTTGTTTAGCTAAAACCCTAGCTTTCTCTAATTCTTAAATACAGCGCGATCTTCTTACGAATCTCGCTTCCGCGTTCGTAGTAATCACGTCAAAAACATTTGAATGAATTTTGTGTAATTGAAGAATTTGGTAAGATTGAGTAATGTTTTGTCATTCAATTTTTCTCTTCTTGGTTGATTTTTCTTGTTGAGACTTTAGAGCTGCATATGGTGTTAATGGGGTAAGATTTCAGCAAGGTTAATGTAAAACTGATACTAGTATGTGTTTATAAGGTTTATGTAACTTTGTGGGTTCCTTCGCCTTTACTACAGAACTATGAAATAGAGAAAGGTGATTGTGATGATGGTCATGAGAACGCTCGATCTTTTAAAATGAGTCGCCATTAAAGCTGTTCTAGAGAGATAAACTATTTAGAGAGAAATGAAACAAATGAGTATTTTGGAGGGATTTATATTTAGGGAATTCGAGTCCCCAGCTGTTATAGTTCGAGTTTTGGCTCTTACACAAAAACCCAACCCAACCCCTTCCTGTACCAACTCAAACTATCTACGGGGAGAACATCTCCAACAGAGTGGTATGTTGTTAAGGTTTTCCTATACTCTTGAAAAAACCCTTCCAACAGGAGTATGGGGTTCAGTATACTCACCCCCATACCCCTCCAAAGTATGAGAAACCTGAACTTGAGGAGGAGTATGCGCATACCACCTAGGCGTTGAACCGTTAAGCGCCCAACACTTTTTTAATAAAGCTGACATCTCTCTCTCCTATCATAACTTCTCTCTCCTGCCTAGGCGCTGAACCGTTGAGTGTCCAATACTTTTTTAATACAGCCGACATCTCTCTCTCCTATTATAACAACTTCTCTCTCCTGCATAGGCATTGAACCGTTGAGCGCCCAAGAAAAAGAACGTAATTTGTTGTTAGACGAAAAGAGTATGCGATTCTGGAATACTTGTATGGTAAACCGGAATTGCATACTCTTCTGTTGGAGATGTTCATGGTTAGTTTATAAAGTTTGTTAATCGGTAACAATTTTTTGATTCTATTGCAATCGATAAAATTACAAATTTACCCCTGTGAATGACATTGAGATTTTGAAATTACAAGTTTATCCTTCATACATGATCCCGCTCTCCACAAAAACAAGCGGGAGATTTTGAAATTAAAAACTTAACTTCGGGGGACCAATAGCTTCATCACAAATGTTTATAAATTTAAATGTAGCTGAATGATTTAGCTTTCTTAAAGCAAAATTATGCCAAATAATATACTTTTAATCTTTAAATATGCCAAATCAGTCGGCTAGTTTTATTTAGATGGGTTTTTTGTTATATGGCAAATTATTTCACAATTAACGAAAAAACCATCCAAATAAAGCTAGCCATCTAAATAAAACCATCCAAATCATTCAGCACGATTTACTTAGATGGGTTTTTTGTTAGATGCCAAATCATTTGGCATATCATAACTTTGATACCAAATCAATCGGCTAGGTTTGACTTCTTTTTTCTTTTTTCTTTTTCTTTTTTCAAAAAATGCAAAATGATTTCGCATATTTCAACTTTAAAAAACAAATCCTTTCTACTGAAAATCCAAGTATTTGATAAGAACATCTCCAGCAGTACCTTATTTTCACAAGTGCTAAATGCCCCTCAATGTGGGGGAGTTTTCATGACTCTAATTGGGCCTTATAAGTGGTTTCGGGCTACGTATAGGGTTTCAAACTTTATTGCAGTCGAATATGCTAAGCGCATTCAAAGAAACCAGTCTCGATAAATGTCGAAGGCAATCGGCAGTAAGTAATTGTTTGTCAAGAGCCGACACATTGAGACAATTCTTTGATCACGGCCTTGTAAATAATGCTCCTTTGAATTACATTAATTCATAAGTATAGATGAGATGGAATATAACACAAAGCATGAATGTATAAGTAGGTTTGCCTTAGTAACCAAGCATTCACAAATAATCTCTACTAAGAGTTTCCAGTTCGTGTTGCAACATAACATAACGGGATCTCCCAGCTTTAAGTTCTTACTGTTGGGATATGATCAATCTAGAGCAGAATAATCACAAAGCATGAACAAAAGAGAAATAGAGAAAAATATTTATTGATTATCATAACCGTGTTCTCTGCACATAGTACAGTGATATATATAGGCAACCCAGAAGGATTCCTTATTCTACTCAAACTCTTCCCATAGCCCTATTGGGCCTATGGGTTTGCTAGGAGTCTGTATAGGACACCCCAATCCTGTTGGGTTCCTAGCTTGGGCTTGGACCCAACTCCTAACACTTCCCCTTGGGGTGTTCCATACTATGACGACTTGCCTCATTAAAACCTGTGCCTAGCAAAACCCCTTGGGAAAAAAGCTGTGCAGGGAAAGAGTCTAATCATATGCCATGTATAGGTTGTGGACGCGTATACGTTGCCTCATTAAAACCTCCAGTCAGTAAAACCTCCTAGGATAAAAACTGCACTATCAAGAAAAATAGTACAACACGCATATGTCCACGTCAGACTGGGACTACTCCCCCTGACGTCGATCTCCCTGAGATAATAAATCTTGTAAACTGTGCATGTTGATTCCATGAACTAATCTCTTGAACGTAGGATATGTAAGAGCCTTAGTGAATAGATTTGCCAGGTTATCTTCTGAATGGACTTGAACAACGTCGATCTCATTCGTCTTCTGCAACTCGTGTATGTGGAAGAACTTTGGTGAAATATGCTCCGTCTTGTCACTTTTAATAAATCCGTCTTTGACTTAAACGATACAAACTGCATTGTCTTCATAAAGTGTCGTCGGTTTATCTTGGATAGAATTCAGACCGTAACTCCCGTTGATATGGTTGAGGATATAGTAACCATCGTCTGCTTCACTGATCTTCATAAAATTATAGTATTTTCATATAATAATATATAACCCGATTGTGATCGGCTTTTATGTGGATCTGACAAATATCCTGCATCGACGTATCCTATAATGTCCCATTTGCCAAGTTATGGGTAGAACAGACCCCAGTCTTTTAGTACCGATAAGATATCTAAGAATGTGCTTGATCTCAATCCATTGCCTTTGGGTAGGAATAGAACTATGGCAAGCCAAATAGTTTACTGTGAGTGAGTCATTGGGTCTAGTATACCCAGCTAACTATAGTAAAGTATCTCCTAGCTATGACACCACGGCCCTAGGAGTTTCTCCCCCCATTAAGATGGTGGTAGATGTCGTTGTCCATACCCAAGTGTTGGACGCCCAATAAACGACTTAGCACCGTGTGCTACATCCATATCGAAGTGTTAGATAACTCTTTCGATAGATATTACTTGGTGTACGAGTGCCACTATCAAGATGTTCGATCTGTAAATCGAGACACTCTAGATTTCCTAAGGTCTTGTATTTTGAATTCCTTCCCAAGGTATTCGACGGCTCTCGCGATCTCCCCCAGAGGTCTAATAATATCCAAATCATTTAGTACACTATTATGATGAGTAAAACTAATATCTGTGTTCTAAATAAGAACGCATGGACAGATAAGGATATTTGCAAAGTCCCCGACCTTTAAATATTCAGTCAACTTACTATGTCTCATGGGCCCTGATTGTTTCAAGTCAACCATAATTTTTCCAGTTTAATTACGTATACACTTCGTGCGTCAGGCTTAGTTACTTCCAGAAGCTTATACCATCCCAGGTAGCTTCATGTATATATTTGTATCTAGTTTCCCATATAGATACGTGGTATTTACATCATACGCATGTTTAGCTTATCCCCGACAACTTGACAGACTGATAAGTACTGAAACGTTATAGCGTCCATAACCGGGTAATAGGTCATACTGCACTCGATGCCAGATCTCTTTAAAGATTTCCTGGGCAACTAGTCTTGCCTTGACCAAATTATTTCTCTGAGTTAATCATGTTTTCGTACCATTCCTATTTATAATCGACAGGCTCAATGGTAACATTTCGTATTATGTGCAAGGTGAGCTCCACTTGGATTCCTGACACCTACTTTTGTTAATGTACAATAACTCACAGCCATTTACAATTAGTGGTTTTGAATCCTCATCCTAGATGATGAGCACAACAGCGAATATGAATACCTTGTCAATGGGTGGTTACATCCTCAATAAACTGACTACACTATTAGTCATATGTGTCCCTTATTCAACAGTACCCCAGCTCAGAAAACTTTCTTCCAACGGTACTAATTCCCTTGGAACATTCTGCTGCGGTACTAGTTCCCCCGGAATGTTCTGCTGTGTAGGTGTATTACTTGCAGGTACATACACTTACGATACTTCAATAGTGTCTATAAATATATCTAGTAATTCATTTACGACTTCTTGGAGGTTTGTAATCCGCTGAACTTTATTGTCACCTAACTTATGTATAGAGGGATCTAGATGAGGCAACGATGGTGTTTTCCAAGACCTCTTGAAAACATCCTCAGCATTGACTATCATATCTCCCCCCACTGTTGGGAATACCATCTCATCAAAGTGATACGTCGCCAGTGGATCTAAATATCCAGTGATAAATGGGAATCATAACCCACATAATACTAGGCCGACGTAGAGGGTCCCATCTTCATAATAACAGTGGCTTAACAATTATCCGAAATCGATTGATTAGGTTCTCTGCCAATCCCGAGTTGGGTATGGTGTAGGGTACTCACGATGCTCAATCATCTATCCCATTTAGCGGTAAAATTATCATCAAAAGCCTGTAGTCTAACTCCCAATCCCCTATCAAGTCGCATCGATCGACTTTGATCAATTAATCCAGGAACTGAGCCTGCGATCGAATGATCTAAGTGAGAAGTCGTGCTAACGTTGCATTCTTAGAACCATCTCCTAGATGCGTCTATAATGACCATAAATATTTAAGTGTGCCATTATGTGGATGAAAAGGTCAACATGGGTCTCCATGATGCGGTTGGAGCAAAGGCTGGAGATTTCACTCCACCTTGGTCATAATAGACTTTCCGTGTAAACAAACATTACACGTACACTCTCTAGATCATCTCTCCTTTCAAGGAATGTTGAGATATAATCCTGATAATCCTCCTCGGTATCCTAGCCAGAGGAGTGTATTGGAAAACATTCCAATAATGTATGCTAACCTTTAGACATTGAAGGAATGCACAGAACCTGGTCTGTCATTTTCTTCGATAGTCATTACGTGATAAACAATATCATGTATCTCCCTAACTTAGTAAAATCCGACTGGATTTACTAGTTTATAAACTGGACTAGATACCATCTATCGTACCTATAGAGAGTAATAGCATGACGCATTTAATGTATTCTATCATGTTGGTCATGCCAATGATATTTGTGCCATCCCTGATGCACAAGGTTAGACAAGAAATATATGCATAGCTCAAAAGGATCGAGTGGGTGGTATGAAATATCTCTTAGACATATGCCGTCACTCATCCGATTATCGGTCATGCTCAATGAGCAGAGAGACCCATAGGCAGATTGAATGTAGTAGATCAACTATCATACATAGAATTTAACTACTTCCCAAGCAATAAATTTGAGTAATCATAATTTAGAACAAATGGAGAATCGCATGTGTGTCACGAGCACTGCATTAAAATATAAATGATATGTTCCCAACAAAATCAAAAATATTGACAACAAAAAGTAAATCAAGTCTGTCGAGACAAGAAACTACTAGTACTCTCTCTAATATGACGTCACATGTCCATTAAAATATCATTACGGATTACTCTGTATGTTGATCCATGACAACATCAGTGTCATCGAAGAAGTCTGACGCTGCAAACTCCACATGGGCGGAGTTAGTGTCAATAATTGTCTGGTGGGTTTGGACTCCATTACCTGTAGCCACCGCAGTTAAAGCAAATAGATCCCTGATCTGGCTTCTTTTCCTTCTTCACATTATCGAGTGTTCAGGATTGCTTAAATCCTGTACCTCTCATAGGGACAAATGGTTTCAGGTACCCACCTTCCTGTATCCCTGGTAGCTTTTGATTAATTATAAACTGACGTCTTAAAAGACCCGCAACCGCACGGTGTACCATTGAGTACAAAGGAAAGCAGGGTCATATCCCAGGAGACTTGTGGTGCGAATTATACTTCGAGCTACTAGTTTTATCCAATAACAATGAGTTTGTCTAGGTTTTGAAATAAAAAGAAGAACGAAACAAATTACAAGATAAATTAGAGTGGAAACCAAGGCATCGATTCCACTCTACCCTTTGTAACCATTTAGATAGCATAAATAATTAAAATAAATTATGAGTTCCCGTATCGCATATCCTTGGTCAGGCATATGCAATGCATCAAAAGATATAAGAGATTTAGTAATTGGGAACTACCCATAAACCAACTTACTCAACCATGGTTTGGTTGATAAGTATGGATTATGTTCTCTTCTCCATGTTCCTAACCTATCTTTTTATGGTCTAACAAGATTGTTACATAGATTCATTATTCCTTCTAATCCTAGCTATGGTCAAGCATAGGATGAAGCAATTCAAATATGCAATATTCTGGGATAAAGAGAGTAATTACTTTAACTAAGCTACACAATCTACACTAAGGCTACATTGGGTGGAGCTTCCTCTAGCCTTGGCTAAGAAGATTAGCTACTCATCCTTTCTGTGTAAATATAAACAAAAATACTATTAGTGTCACATTTATTTAATAAATGACTAGGAAGATATAAATTTGGGTGTTGTACATATAAATATTACGTGTCTATCAAATACCCCCAAACTTATATTATGCTAGTCCTCAAGCAAAAGTAAACAAAAACTATTTTCGCATGTCACGCGGTTGCATTTAGCTTATACAACAAGCCATTAAACCCTCAGGTTTAGCCTGGTGGACGAGTGTTGTCTCGTGAGGGTTTGCAGTGACTATACCCACAAAAGTCAATATTGACATTTTAAGCAATTCTAGAATACACATGACTCATTTCCTATGAAGTTAACCTTACTTAGTTGTGACAAAAATATACCAATAAAAAAATCCTTAAACTTGTTATTCTCCCAAGTATATCAAAGAATATTTTAAGCTTATCCGAAACTAGTGGTACTACCTCAAGATCATAAAGAGATTCAAGTATTTTGCTTTAGCTATATTTAAGTGTACAATAAAAATATTTGTATCGCCTAATACGCAGTCTAGAATAATTTACTCAGTTTTTGGTAGTCTAGTTCTCACTAGAATAAATTTAACGGTCAGTTCGACAAGTGTCTTAGTCAATTCATCTTCCTAGAATTTTTCTTTTCTTTTGTAAGCCTTTTCTTTTGAGTACATTGTTTCTTAGTGAAGCCTCCATAACAAGGAGTTTTCGGTCGACAATCCCCGCCAGTTGGCTAAGGTTGCCAGGGTGTGGTGCCCTATCATGACCTAGACTCAGGATTCTCACAAGTAATATTTTCTTGTGCTCCTTTCACAAAGTTCATGGTCAAACTCGAGATTGGTGATAATTTTTCCTCTTTCAGTTCTTAATCATGCGAGTAGCCTTGCAACGTGAAAGTTTTTAGAGCATATTTAGCTTATTTATTATTTTTTTCTTAGGAATGAATTTATTCTTAGGCAGTTATCTCCCTTGTAGCAAACTATTCATAACATAAATGCTAAATTCACTTATACTTAGCAAAAATCTATTAAAGGTATTAATTGCAAAATTATAATGAAGTGCACGTTTTCAAAATATGCCAAGTTAACTTGAATTAGTCACTAATAAAAAGATAGTACATCAAGCTTAAGAAATTCTAAAATATTCAAGTGTATACTTGGTACAATTTTAAAATTTAGGTTTTTTCATAATATTTATGTCAAGGTAAAATCAGTTTAAGTGTTTGGAAATTCGTCCAAAATATATCATACATTGCCAAAGTGCCATTATTTTACTTTTTTTTCAAAAAGAAAATCAAAAAAATGGTTTCCTACCCCCAAACTTAAATCAAGCATTTCCCTCAATGTTGGAGAAAAAGAAAATAAATGAATGAGGAAAACTAAAATGTCTCACCTGAATGTGTCAAGGGTTGCCTCATAAGAAGCGTTAAGTTTACCGTCTTCAGCCAGACAAATGTACCATACTTAAATGATTTATAATAGTATTATAGGGGTACATAATATCAGTTCTGATATACTGGATCATTTAGAAATGTTATCTCTTCATCAAAAGTATAGGGCTCTAAGTACGGTTTTAATCGTTGGCCATTGATCTTAAAAATATTTTCGTTCTTAGGATCCTCCACCTCTACGGCTCCATGAGGACAAACAGTTTTAACTACAAAAGGGCCATACCAACGAGAACGTAATTTCCCTAGAAATAAACGTAGTCGCGAATTATAGAGTAACACTTTTTGATTAGACTCAAAAGTTTTGCGAACAATCGACTTATCGTGAAAAGCTTTAGTTCGTTCCTTGTAAATTTTTGCATTTTCATAAGCCTCGGGACGAAGTTTGTCAAGTTCAGAAAGTTGAAGTTTTCTATGTGATTCGGCTTTATCCATTTCAAAGTTGAAGGCCTTTGTAGCTCAGAAGGCCTTGTGTTCCAATTTTACAGGTAAGTGGCAAGCCTTCTCAAATACAATTTTATAGGGTGACATACCAATCGGGGTTTTATAAACTGTTCGATATGCCCAAAGGGCATCATCAAGACGATCAGATCAATCTTTACGATCGGTTCGAACAATTTTTTCTAAAATTCTTTTGATCTCCCGATTGGATACTTCGACTTGACCACTTATTTGTAGATGATAAGGTATGGAAACTTTATGAGTGATGGAGTAAGTTTTCAAAAGAATTTGAAAGACACGGTTACAAAAATGTTTACCACCATCACTAATAATTGCCCGAGGCGTGCCAAAACGATTAAAAATGGTTTTCAAAAATTTTACCACGGGCTTATGGTCATTCGTTTGACATGGCACCACCTCAACCCATTTAGAAACATAATCAACTCCAACTAGAATGTAAAGGTAACCGCGAGAAGAAGGAAATGGGCCCATAAAGTTAATCCCCCAAACATCAAATAGTTTAACAATAAGGATATTGTTCAAGGGCATCATGTTTCGATGAGAAATATTCCCGGTCTTCTGGCACCTATCACATTTAGAACAAAAGGTATGTGCGTCACGAAAAAGGGTAAGCCAATAAAGACCAAAGTGAAGGACTTTTGCAGCAATTTTTTTGTTCCCAAAACGTCCTCCGCAAGCTAAGGTATGGCAAAATGTGAGTAAACTATGGAACTCATCATTTGGGATGCATCTCCTAATCACTTGGCCAGAACAAAACTTATAAAGATAAGGATCGTCCCAACTAAAATGTCTAACCTCGTGCAAGAACTTAGTTCTATCTTGTTTTGACTAATGGGGAGGTAATCGTTGCGTAGCAAGATAATTAACAATATCGGCGTATCAAGGCAGTTGTGAGACAGCCATGAGCTGCTCATCAGGAAATGTCTCAAAGATAGGGAGAAAATCTTCTGTACCCTCAATGAGAATTCGAGATAGATGATCCGCAACCACATTCTCAACACCTTTCTTTTCTCAAATTTTGATATCAAATTTTTGTAACAAAAGAATCCATCTGATTAACCGAGGCTTAGCGTCTTTTTTAGATAGTAAATACTTTAAGGCCGCATAGTCGGTGTAAATAATGATTTTGGATCCAATAAGGTATGATCAAAATTTCTCCAAGGCAAACACAATGGCTAATAACTCCTTCCCCGTGGTAGAGTAATTTAACTGTACGTCATTAAGCGTGCGACTAGCATAGAAAATAACATGAGGCTTATTATCTACTATTTGCCCTAAAATTGCTCCAACAACGTAATCTGAAGCATCACACATGATCTCGAAGGGAGTTCCCAATTGGGAGGTTGGATGATAGGGGCTGAAGTTAATTAAAGTTTGAGTTTCTCAAAAGCACCTAAACATGCGTCATCAAAGTTGAAATCAGTGTCCTTAGCAAGTAAATTGCACAAGGGCTGGAAAATATGCTAAAATCTTTGATGAATTGACGATAAAACCCAGCATGCCCCAAAAATGATCGAATGGCCTTAACCGTCCGAGGTAGAGGTAAAGAAGAGATAATGTCGATCTTGGCCTTATCGACTTTAATCCCTTTGTTGGAGATAATGTGTCCAAGAACTATCCCTTGTGTCACCATGAAGTGACACTTTTCTCAATTTAACACCAAATTAGTTTGTGTACATCGTTCTAGCACGAGCTCTAAATGGTGTAAACATTCGTCAAAAGACGATCCAAACACTGAAAAATCCTCCATAAAGATTTCAAGAAATTTATCAACCATATCAGAAAATATGCTCATCATACAACGCTGGAATGTAGCGGGTGCATTGCACACCCCAAATGGCATACGTCGATAAGCATATGTCCCATAGGGACACGTGAAAGTTATCTTCTCCTGATCTTCTGGGGAAATGGAGATCTGGTTGTATCCAGAATTACCGTCAAGAAAACAGTAATGTCTTTTTCCGGTTAAGCGTTCAAGCATTTGGTCAATGAAAGGAAGAGGAAAATGATATTTCCTTGTGACCGTGTTTAATTTCCTGTAGTCAATACATATATGCCACCCAGTGCTCATGCGGGCAGGGATTAGGTCATTATTCTTATTCTCAACTACAGTAATCCCTGATTTCTTAGGCACAACCTGAACGGGACTGACCTACTTACTATCTGAAATGGGGTATATGATACCCGAGTCCAAAAGTTTAAGAACTTCCTTCTTCACTACCTCCATCATGGTGGGATTCAACCTCTGTTGTATCTCGCGAGAATTTTTAACACCTTCCTCGAGATTGATGCGATGCATGCAAACGGTCGGGCTAATCTCCTTCAAGTCTTTTATAGACCACCCTAGGGTTGATTTGTATCTTCCAAGAACACCCATCAATCTGCTTTCTTGGTCAACATTGAGGTTGGAAGCTATGATCACAGGCAGAGTATTAGAATCACCTAAGAAAGCATACTTTAAAGTCTTAGGTAATGGCTTGAGGTCTAACTTGGGTGCATTAACAATGGATGGAATAGGCAAAGTAGTGGACGGTTCTAGAGGTTCAACATGAGGTCTCCATTTGGACTTGTTAAAAGTAGGTGTTGAGTCGAGTAGAGCATTAAGCTCTTCAACAATCAGATTTTCATCAAAGTCTTCACCAAAGTTCACAAGACATGATTCTAAGGGGTCCTCAGAAAATGATTTAGGGAACGAGTTGTAAACTAGGGAGTCAATCATATTCAGCTCATCCATGTCATCAGAATGAGGGACTTGAGTAATATTGTTAAAAACATTGAGCTTGATCTTCATGTCTCCTATTGATAGTTGTAAGACCTCATTAAAACAATTAATAATGGCATGAGCAGTCGCAAGGAAATAGCGGCCCAATATGATGGAAATCTCACAGCTATGATTCTTTACATCTTCAGTGTCCAAAATAAAAAAGTCCACAGGAAAAATGAGAGTATCAAACTTAATAAGAATATCCACAAGGATACCACGTGGGTATCGTATTGACCTGTCAGCCAATTGAAGTGTCATTCGGGTAGGTTCTAGTTCTCCAAGTCCTAATTCCTGATACACCGAGTAAGGTAAGACATTCACACTAGCCCCTAAGTCGAGTAACGCCCTATCTACTTTATGATCTCCAATTTTACAAGGGATGGTTGGGCTTCCAGGATCTCGAAGCTTAGGAGGGGTTAATGTCCCAGTCAAGAAGACTTTCTTGTGCACATTGATTTTCCTTTTCCTAGTGCACGCATCCTTAAGGAATTTGGCATATGTAGGGATAAGCATGATGACATCGAGTACTGGAATATGCATATGAACTTGCTTAAATGTATCCAATATCTCGTCAAATTGAATCCCTTTATTAGCCGGAAGAAGGCGTTGTGGATAAGGCACATTTGGCTCAAAATGTGCCTTTGGTAGGGAAATAGACAAGGTAGGCAACTCCTTTAATTTATTAGAAGGTTCACTCATACCGACCTCATCCTCAATAGCAACGGGTGTTTGCTCAACCCTAGGCATTTTAACTTGGTTATCAATTTGTTTACCACTTCGAAGAGTTGTAATGGCATTAACCTATTTTGGGATTGAGCTAGAATCGAACCCTGGTGGTCCTCTCGGATTAGATACATGTTGGCTAGGTAGCTGACCTGGTGGTTTCTCATGCAATGCATTTGCCAATTGTCCTATCTGAGTCTCTAGATTAGAGATAGATTGGGATGTATAATTCTAATTCACCAAAGTCTGATGTTGAAATTGCATCATTTGTTGTTGAAATTGTACTGATTATTGCATGAAGAGAGCAAGGGTATCGTCCAAAGATGGTTTGGGTGGAGCGGGTGAGAACTGTTTGGATGACAGAAAGGATTGTTGAGATGCCTGAGGATAAGATTGAGAAAGGGGATTCCTAGGCAAATTATGACCTGAGGTTTGTAGCTCTCCAAAACCTGAACTGGGTTGGCTGTTTTTCTACAAAAAATTAGGGTGGTTTTACCAAGTTGGCTTGTACGGGTCAAAGGGCCTCTTGTAGGTATTATTCAAAGTATTTACTTGCTCTTGATTGTCATTTATTTCATTGAGCATGGGGCACATTTGAGTCACATGGGTTACATCATAACAAACGGTGCAACCCTGTTACTGAACTTGGTTCACACTACCCTTAGATTGATTTGTAGTCATAGCCACAATTTTTCGGTAAGAGTATTTAATTGGGCTTTGATTGCAGTTCCCTCACACACTTCGTATAAGCCACCTTTCTTGGTTGTACGAATATTTCTATGTGGATTAAAATCCCACTGCTAAGAGTTCTCAACCAATGTCTCAAACTCCTCATAAGCTCTATCAGGCTCAAGGTCCTGGAATTTGCCACTATGCATTGATTCTATCCTATAACGATTCTCAGAAGTTATTCTATGATAGAAGATCTGGGCTAGATGTTATTTCTCAAAACCATGATGGGGACATTGTGAAAGAAAATCTTTATATCTCTCCATGCATCGTAAAATATTTCACTTTCATTTTGAACAAATTTAACAACTGTATTTCTAAGAGCGAGGGTTTTTCCCATTAAAAACCATTTGGTTTTGAACTTGGTCTCCATTTGATCCCATAAATTGATAGATGCTGGTGCCAATAAATCAAGCCAATGACTCGCCTTGTCCTTTAACGGGAATGGGAATAAACGAAGGCGAACAGAATCCTCAGTAAATGTTGGTATTTAGAGAGCGCACAGATTTTCTTAAACTCGTAGACGTGCTTATAAGGACTCTCTGAATCAAACCCACGAAATGTAGGTAACATTTGGATCAAACTAGGCTTGATTTCATAATGGTTTGTCGTGACAACTGGTAACACAATACACAAAAGCATATCACTCACCACTGGGGTCCAATAGTCCCTAAGAGATTTGGCGGCAGCCATGATTGGGGGTTTGACTTCTAACTCATCAATCAGTTCAATTGGATCAACTCTAGATGAATTACCCTCCTCTGAAATTGGAAAAACTTGAAATGGATTACTTGTCGCCCAAACCGAGGCTCTTAAGTCCTCTATTGCATTGACTGAATGAGGTGGCCGCCCTCTCCGCTTAGGTTGAGGTGGTGGGACGTAAATGGACAAAGGTTCCGATAAGCTTCCTAAACGTTTTTCTTCACGTGTCCAATTAATCATGCACAACTAATAATAAATAAAATTCAGTACCCAGTACAGTAAATAATCAATCAAACCTAGATTCTAGTACATCAACGTTTTTTAGAGGTAATAATTAGGTCTCCCCTATATTCTTCTATATTCAAAATAGGTACGATGGCAAAAGGCTTTGGTTCCTATACTCCCCTGCGTCACTATGCTAGTACCAGCTTAAAGTAGATGTTCAGTCCTCACGCCCGAGTGAGTCGCCTTATCGTACGTCAGCACTCGGAACGGTGACGTCGCAAACTTACAACCAGTATTTTGCGGTGCTAGGCTGGGGTCGTATCCTATGAACCCGTATTTGTACCCCGGTCCGGTACACCTATCCATTGGGTAATAAAATCCCGCGGGAATCTGGCTACTTTTTTTTATTAGCAGTTATTTTGAGGTCCGGGACGTTCAATTTTTCGTGTGATATGAATTTCTTCGTATCCCTAATGGGTGGTCCCACTTGTTGGAGAGCTTTTTGGGTGATGAAATCCCACAAGTCTCTAACAGTTTTTACCTTTACTAATGTTGGAATGATAAAGAATATTAAACACAACAATAGGTCAATCCAACCACAGTAATTTTTTTTATTAAAGCAGCGTGTATTTGTACAGTCCGCACGACTTTATGATCCTTGTGCTGGGGCAGAGCAGATATGAACCCCTTCTAGATGTCAAGTTTTGAGAAGTACCAACCTACGGGAAGTGTTTTCCGGTGTAGCTGTGGCTACCCCTTCACTTAGGGGGCGAATGAAGGAAATACTCATTTACTTACGGGGCACAAGAAGGATGGATTTGATTATGCTTTTAGCTTTGCGTATTATCCGTCTCGTTTCCAACTTTGTGACTATCCTGCAAAACAAGAGAAAAAGGATTAGTGAACTTGCAACAATAATATTAATTCAATTTCCAAGTTTATTGTAGTCTATGATGTCCTAATTTTCAAATGCGCATATCTTTCAAATCGGTTGAGAGAGAATATTCAATAATATCAATTTGGAAAGATAATTCAGAAAGGAAAATCTTTAAGAAGAAAGTTTTCTATAATTTAGCTTCCCTAATGCTCAAAACATATGATAAATGTACAGCGGCGTCCTTAACGGAGACTGTTATTTTACTGCCTTTTCAAAAGGGTGTAACTCACAATCAAAAAAACTGAAATATATGATCTATAGCAATTTGGGAAGGGCCTTGAATTAGCTAAAACTTTTATAGCAAACGTTTTCCCCAACTGTGAAGTATAGATGATCAAAAATTGTAAAACATTCAGGGACAGACTTCACATCTATTGTAGCGCCAAGAGAGTTTGAGCCAATCACTCAATCACTTTATTTCCGGATCTAAAAAAAAGAAGGAAAAGAAAAAGATAAAGGAAAGAAAAACATGAAAGAAAAATTGGCTTAAAATAAAATAACTCAAAAATAAAATGCAACTTTGCAAGTCCCCGGTAACGGCGCCAAAAACTTGATCGATTATAAACCGATGTCTTAAAAGACCCGCAAGCGCATGGTGTACCGTTGAGTACAAAGGAAAGAGGGATCGTATCCTAAGAGACTTGTGGTGCGAATTATACTTCGAGCTACTAGTTTTATCCAATAACAATGAGTTTGTGTAGGTTTTGAAATAAAAAGAAGAACGAAACAAATTACAAGATAAATTGAAGTGGAAACCAAAACATCGATTCCACTCCACCATTTGTAACCATTTAGATAGCATAAATAATTAAAGTAAATTACGAGTTCCCATATCGCATATCCTTGGTCGGGCATATGCAATACATTAAAAGATGCAAGAGATTTAGTAATTGGGAACTACCCATAAACCAACTTACTCATCCATGGTTTGGTTGATAAGTATGGATTATGTTCTCTTCTCCATGTTCCTAACCTATCTTTTTGAGGTATTCAGTCTTCAGGTCATCCTGAATATGATGACAGAGGATAAACAAAGTCCTTGCTTTGTCTATGGGATCTTCCTTGTTGCCAATGACGATGGTCTTCTGCAGACCAAGTGACTTCAAGAATAAGTCAGTGTCAATGCACCAAGTAAGGTAATTAGCTCCTGTGAGCAGCAATGGTGGAAATTTAATATTGTTGAGTGCCGCAGACATCAGTAATGCAAGATATAGATTGGAATAAGAAATAATACATATCAATTGCATAGAAAACAAATCATAGTATTTAGAATAAAGATAAATAAGTGATTCCGAATCATCTTATAGTTGAACCCAGTTCATATTCTAAAACTCATAAAATTCTTTTCTAATAATTAAATCCCAAATTTTACCCTGTAAAAAATGACGATCATAATTTTAAGTGTGCATTTTAATAGAATTTTAGCCAAGATTGTTATTCAAAACCACTAGATGTGTGTTGTCCTTATGAAATCCTTTGAAAGTATATGAAGTCCAATCATTACTAAAGATAATTCTATAGAATAGAAGTCAATGATTCTTAATCAGTACCTATAAGAAAACCTTGTTCATATCCTATGAAGCGTAAAATCACAAATTTACCCTGCAAAATGGTGATTTTAGCCGTAAAGTGCATTTAATAGAGTCTTAGCCAAGACAACTATTCAAAACCACTAAATGTATGTTTTCCATATTCTGAGAACTAGGGTGTTCTAAGCCCTGGAGTTCTATAAAAGTAGGTGGTATATTCTAGCCAAATGAACCATTTACTACAAATCTGAGGGATATTAGATATTTAGCTGACAAGTGGTTACATCCCGAAGTCAGCTGGGTTCACAAGATAGGTTGATTAGGCCCGTCTTTGAACTAACAGTCTAAAGTATTATAGGGTGTTATTAATGCATATATACCTCTAAATGTTATGCTTGCAACATCTAATTGCACCTAGATTTGAAAAATTGGTTCCTCAGACACTAAGTTTTAAGAAATAAGACTAAGTCAATTCCCAATTGAGCTCTAGTTATTTGTTTTTGACAAGTAACTGTGATTTAGATATAACTCACAGTCGTATGCTAAATTAGTCTTAGTTTCGTATTATTAGTGATCCCCGATTAAGATAATTTGTATCCTAGGGGGAATACCAGTAATATCATATTAGATATCGTTAATATACTTAAATAGGTATTACACTAAGTACTTATATCACATATAAGTGAGCCAATGCTTCTATACTAGGCACCTATACCAAAAAATAATTAAAAAATATTTTGCATAAAAAAATAAAAATGGTCCCCCACGGGGTAGGTCCAGTCAAAAGAAATTTTTAAAAAGAAATTGGGCTCAATTTGACCAAAAATATGACAATTTAAAGCCGTTTTAGTGTATGGACCAGTTCTGAACCGGTTGAGTCAAGGCCTAGACTGGGTTGACATAGTTTGAACTGGTCTGATTCGGTCACACGCGCCCCGCACATGCACCACACGTGTCACACATGCATACGTGTCAAGGCATGTCGCACGTGTCATGCCACGTCAGCGTACCATATGTCCTCGACACGTGTCACTGCTGATGTCACTATGGAAAAGGATGACATCATAAATAAAAGTAAAAAAATATTTTTGAAAAATTAAAATAAAAAAAATTGATGACGTCAGCGACCAAAAAAATGCCGTTTTTGGCCGTGAAACTATCTAGTTTCAATGAGCTATTCCCAGCGATTGGGGAATCTCCTAGAGACGTACCATATATCGTTGGAAAGATCTCGAAGTAGGCTATCCAACCGATATAGTCTCGTCTCAATCTAATCTCCACAGTAAAAGATATGCATGATCGAAAACAACCCTTTAATAAGGGTAAAAAAAATACTAAAAACCTAGTTTTTATTCTAAAAAAATAGGGAAAAAATAGGTTATCTAAACATGTTGATCTATGATAATTATAGATCTGAATATAGGTATAAAAAACGTAAAATTCATCTTCTCCTGATTTCTTTGTTTTCGTGAAATCTCTTATTAGACGGAAAGATCTACTCTCCTCGCTCCTAGAGCTTGCGTGCTAATAACGTACCAATATGATCAATCTAGAGCAGAATAATCGCAAAGCATGAACAAGAGAGAAATAGAGAAAGAGATTTATTGATTATCATAACCGTGTTCTCTGTACATAGTACAGTGATATATATAGGTAACCCAGAAGGATTCCCTATTCTACTCTAACTCATCCCATAGCCCTATTGGGCCTATGGGTTTGCCAGGAGTCTGTATAGGACACCCCAATCCTGTTGGGTTCCTAGCTTGGGCTTGGACCCAACTCCTAACACTTATCAAGTTTTGCCCTACAACTCTCAATATTTTGTTCTTTCATATGTAAATCTGTTTCGAAGAAAATTAACAACAAAAGAAACTGATGTGTGCACAATATTTATTCTTCCATGAATCTATAGGTCGTCTTCATGGGAAGGTAAACTTGCACAACAAGACACTAAGTACGCATTCACAGACCATACATATTGATATAGCTCATGAAAATCATTTACTGGGGGGACTGGGACTCAGTGGCATAATGTTAGTTAGCTTCATAGCTTCCATGATCATGATCTAAAGCTAGTACTAAAGATTTGCAATGGGTTAACACCTACCACAATTAAATCCACCAAATTTAAACCAAAAATTGGGGTTGGCTAAGTCGCAACAAACAACATACTCATTACCACACTCACTTAAAATTTCCTTCACTGATTCTAAATGACTAAATCCAAAAAAAATAATACCATTTATTATGAAACTTAAAAATATCCATGAAAAGATTTATAACATTTTGCATCTTCAGTGAAAGTACATGTTGGGAAACCGAGGGGGCAAATTGAAACGCGGAAGCACAATACGATTTAGCAAAAACTTGAAGAACCAACTCTAAGAGCATCTCCTAAAGTGCCTCACTACATTGGATTTATAGATGTCACCTATGATTTTCGTGATCCAACAGTGCCACACTACCTTGGATTTGAGTCTCAAAAAGTAAGACTGAGTCTTGGAATCCAAGACTCAGACTTGCTTTTTAAGTTTGCTATTAGGCGCCCAAGTGTTGGGCGCCTGATCTATTTTTAAACAGGTGCCTAAGACTTAGGCGCCTAAGTTAATTTTTTTTAATTAGGCGCCCAACTCTTAGGCGTCTGTTCCACTGAGTAAATTCGTTGGAGCTTCTAAAATTTAAGTTATTTCCCTCTCTTCACCACTTTTCCAAAAACTATTTCCCTCCTTTCACCACTTTAACAAAAACCATACCCAATTGCACTACAACTCCACTTCACTCTATTGGGATCAAATAAGGTTTGAAATTGTTGAAGGTTGATCTCTCAAGGTAAGCTCATGTTTAATTTTACCATATCCCTTTTAATTTTCTAGATTTTTATATTCTAGGGTTTTAAGTTTTTCATGATTATTAATTCTATACATATGCAAATTATTAGATAAGTCCCTCGAAAACAATGCAAGAGAATATTTTTACTACCGAGAGTAATTTTAATCAACCCAACCATTTTGGACAACAACAAATCCCACCTAATTGGTTGCAATTCAATCATTCCCCTCAACCTCAATCATCTCAATCCCAACCTTTTCAATCTTTTAACTCGCCCAACAATTGGGTACAACCCTGTCATCCGTTCATAGCACCCAATAATTTGGGATAACCCTCTCAATTCGCCATTCCCACTCAATTCTAACATCCTTCTTCATTTACAAATCCATCATAATCTCAATCATCTCAATCCCATGGTACTCAATCGGTTGACTTATCCCAATCTGAAGACACAGGGGTTGTTGATGGACAAAAAAATAAAGGCAAACGTCGCTCGACAACGAAAAATACTAATGGAGGGGGAGGGGGGTCTCAGTTGTTGAAATGGATGGGTATTCAAAACAAAATTTTGCAAAAGCTTGGGTTAATGTCTTGGAGGATATAATCAAAAGCAATAACCAACAACTTGATGTTTTTTGGGACTCAGTTTTGGATGCGTTTCATGATTTTTGTCAACAGGATGGTGAACATGTTGAACGTTTAGTTTCATATTTAAAAAATCATTAGTCGAATATGAATCGTGTTTGCAAGGTTTATGAGACTTGTTTGAAAAATGTTATGCAAGGTCCAATAAGTGGTATGCAACAAGGAAATTTGGTAAGTAATTCAAAATTTGTTATTATTAATAAATTATAAACTATTTTTGCCAAAAGGATACATTTTTGTATTGTTTTAATCTATTTTATAGGACGATGCCGCCAAAATGATTTATGAAGCACGTGGCAAAGGCAAATGATTTTATAAAGAAGCTTATGAAGTTTTAAGTTGTCATCAATGTTAGAAAATATTGTAAGACCAACACCAGACACTTTAGCTTGCAATGTGCGAATGAAGTAAACATTAAATTCTAGCCCTGGAATGTCTACTCCAGCAACACCTGACACACCCGTTAGCTCCAACACAGATTCTCCAGTACTTTTCACGGATGAGGAGACGGAATGTCCCGACGGTATCAAAAGTGCTAAACTAAAGTAAAAGAATGAAAAAAGACAAAATCTTCTCATTGAACGCCAAAATGTACTTATTAGTCGTCTTGACCGAATAGAGAACAAGAAAGAAGAGTATGTTGCTGAGAAAGATAAGAAGACAGAAGAGTACATATCTGAGAGAGATAAGATGAAGGAAGAGAGAGATACCCGTATAATAGAGTTAAGAGAAAGGAAAACAAAGGCCGTGATGAATTTAAAAGCTCAATTTCAAGCCCAAAATGATCAAAAGGTGATGACGATGGACATGTCTACTTTGGACGACACTTACAGAATTTATTGGGAGGCACAACGTAATGCGGTTATGGTGAGAATGTTTAAAGCTAATAATAATGCCTAAGATGCTATTGCTGAAGTTTGGTAGTATTTTAGTAATTTTTGTTTAAGAAGTTTGGTTGTACTTTGTTTAAAAACTTTGTTTAAGAAGTTTGGTATATTTTGTTTAAAACCATGTTTAAGAAGTTTGGTATATTTTGTTTAAAAACCATGTTTAAGAAGTTTGGTATATTTGTTTAAAAACCATGTTTAAGAAGTTTGGTAATTTTAAATAATTTAATCTTTTTGAGAAAGTTTAGTTTTATAATTATTTTCAATTTGAATTTATATTGAAATTGAAATAAATTTTATAAAATGTTTAGTTGAAATTACATAGAATTGAAATAATGTTGCGTTTACATTAAAATTACAAATAATTGAAAATATTAGTTGTTTCCCTGATGCTTCCACAAATGCTTAATGAGATCATTTCGAAATGTCATATACTTATCCAAACTTGTCATCTTATCATACTTCGCAATGTATCCTTATAAAGTGACCTCTTCCCGATTCAAGTCAATTGGTTGAGGGTCTAGGCAAAAATGCTCGGTCAATAAGCTTACTCCGTACCTATTGCGTTCTTCCTCGAAGATCATGTAATGCATAATTATACAAGTTTGCATTATTTTATCGAGGTTTTTGGTTGACTAACTTCTTGCCGGACCTTTCACAATTACAAATCGAGATTGAAGCATACCAAAAACTCGTTCTACGTCTTTTCGATATGACTCTTGTTGCTTGGCAAAAATATTTCTCAGCATTACCTCGGGGAAATCGTAAGGTTTGAACAAGCGCTGCCCATTTTGGATATATACCATCCGCCAAGTAGTATCCCATGTCGTATGGTTTTCCATCGACTTCAAAGTTGCAAGGTAGAAAATGACAAAGACAAAGATCTCGAAAGAGATGTGATTAATCAAGAATATTTACGTCGTTGTTGGAACCAGGCATTCCAAAAAGCCAATGTCATATCCATAAATCATGAGATGTCACCGCTTCTGAAATGATTGTTGGTGTTTTCTTATGCCTCGTGAATTAACCCGCCCAAGTCGTGGGGTAATTTTTCCACTCCCAATACATGCAATCCAAACTACCTAGCATGCCGGGAAATTCATGCTTCTCGGCAACGTACAACAGCTATTTTATATCGTTCGGAGTTGGCGATCTCAAATACTCCACACCGAATTGCACAATCATGGCATTGCAAAATCTCGTAAATGACTCAATTGTTGTGCTCTCTGCAATCCAAGCATATTCATCACAGCTGTCCACCGACACTCCTAATGCAAACATACGGAATACCGCCGTAAGTTTTTGATGAGGTGATAAACCCAAAACATTTGCACAATTTTTCTTCAGAGCAAAAAACTTGTCATAAGTAACCACCACATTCAAAATACGATCGAAAAGTCCTTGGCTCAAACGGAATCTTCGACGGAAATTATCGCTTCCGTAAATATTTTTATCACGGAAGTAGTCGTACATAAGTAACTTATTATCGAAAACATGTGAGCGATTTATGGTTTTATGCCCGACAACCGAACCGATACGAGTTCTTGAAGATTTTGCATCTTCTAATTCTTCAATTTCAGATTGATTTCGCAATATCTCTAGCTTAATCTCATCAATAACGTCGTCATCACTATAATCAATTGATGATTACTCGATATCCTCTTCCTCTTCCTCCACGGATGAAGAATCGATGAAAGCATCAAGAATTGCCTCAAAATTCATCTGATATGGAACACAACACTAAAGTTTAACTAAGTGAATTTCGGAATTGATTTGTGGATAATATGAGCTTCGCCTATTTAGTTTGTATAGTCTCTTCACAAAATAGAGTCATTACGGACCAAATATAGCCATTACCAACAAAATATAGCCGTTTGAAACAAATATAGCCGTTGGAAGAAAAAAAAATTACTCAGCAAAACAGACGCCTGATTAAAAAAAACAATCAGGCGCCTATATCTTAGGCTCCTGTTTTGCTGAGTAATATTTATTTTCCTGAAAGCGTGCAAATTACAATAAAAACTATGAAGAATATAACACAAGATGATACTTGTAAATTGCATAACATAATATACTACTTATAAATTGTAAATTGTAAATTGTAAATTGCATTAGAAGATGCTTTCTGGAAATTGCATAGCACAAGATAGCAAAAACAAAAGATCCCATTGAAAACTATAAACTACTAAAAATCATCCAACCTCACAAGATCCTCATACAAAATCCATACAACACTAAACAAAAAATGTTCTTCTCCGCGTACGTCTTGATCACCGGGGAGGATCGGCCCCACCTTCATATGTCCTTCCCCGCGAACCCCTCCTCCGTGAAGTCCCCGCTTGAGATGTTCTCGCTTCACCTTGATCAACTTCCCAATCGACTACAATCCCCTGATAGATACAAAATGGGATTATCAATATTAAGTAAAACTATAAATATTAATTAAATGGAAAATATCTCATAAGATGTTTAAACAACTTTTTTCTCCATCTAAATAGTTATTCAATTGGGAATGATGGCCCTCTGCACGTCTCAAGTCCGTTGTCAAATGTGTAATACGACTCTCATCATGAAGGTATCGAGCCTCCAAATCTAATGTTCTATCAAGTGTAAGCTTCTGCATACCCTCAGTCATAGCAAAAAATCATATCCTATTGGCACGTCTATAGTAGAGGTTGATACAATAGAGGGAATGGTATGCCACGTAGTCCCATGTGGCGACCCTAACTCTATAAACCATCTAGGGTAATCACCAAGCCGTGGGGGAGGGATTTGTATCTCCTGAGTAGAAAAATCTGTAGTGGGAAACTCAACATGTGGAAAGGTAACTCCGCTTGTCAAAGCACCAAGGCCTGGGATGTCAATGTTTCTACACCTCGCAATATTCGACATGAGTGCACCATGTGAAACATGCCTCCAATATGCATCATAGTCGACATAGTGACCCACAATATAATGTTGTACTTCGATTCAACCCGCTGTTCGGGGGAACGAACCACATCAGAACTCGGAAAGCAATGGAGTTTCTATGGAGGGTCGTATGGCACTGCACGATGCTCTAGTTGAGCCCAACAATGGTCCCCAAGATACCACTCGTATCTACCAAATGGGCATTGTAGGAGTACTCTTTTACGACTGATATTGCCGATGATGATTACCTCCTGCTTTAGTGCATCTTTCATATTTCTAAAGGGGTCCCATTACATGTTGTCGATTGTACGCAAATCCAGTTGTTGCCTCATCAATGCTAGTTGATGTTTCATATTATTTCCCATAACTTTTCATCTTTTAGTTTGTCAGGCTGACATCCTTGGTCAAAAATCATCCAACCTATTATCTATCAAGATATGATGGCCTATCTGACAATACTCGTAGCAATGATACTGTAGAAGATAAAAAAAATTATCCAAATAATCTTGAATTCCAAAAAATAAATAACTAGAACTATTAATTAAAAATATTTTACCTCGATCAATTGGAAAAGGCCGCTAATGTATTTTACCTCCTGTTTCGATGCTTGGTCAAGGCAGTAGTAGAGATGCCCTAATATAGCGGAGCCGAAGTCAATCGTATAAGCCTTGCTTTCCAAAATGGCAATTGGACATAACAACTCTAGTCAAGCCCAGCTCTTCGAGTTCCCAAATAAGACACCTCCAAAGTACAATAGCATAAATGCTCTAAAGATTGTATTAGTATTAGCGGGATCTCGATGTTTACTCTGGTATGGTTAAGGTAAGTTCGGAGGTGAGCAAAACTAATGCATCCCTTTTCATAATCTGTAGGCATCATATCAAGAAAAACCCTTATGGTATTACCGTAATCTGTGAATGACTCATCAAATTCCATCAGCTCTCATATCCCGATACCTACACTAGTAAGTACAATAAAATCTCTAGGAGTGATCCCTTGCTTTCCATAAGGTAGGTGAAATGTGTGAGTGTTTGGCCACCAACGCTCAATCATCGCCAAAATTACTTGGTTGTCTTCATTCCCAATTTCACTATCAAATACACTCATCAAATTAGTAGCCTTTAATTTATGCTTCAAGTGAGGTACCTCAATAAGAATTAAGTAAATTTCGCGGAGATTGACTAACACCGATCTACATTTAAATCCAACTCGAGCCTGTAAAGGCATTAATAAACACAAATAAGAATATCTAAATTCAATTCCACCAGAACTAAATATTTTGAAATAAGTATAAAACCAATAATTTACTAATATGTGTTATTTCAACTTACCGATGTAGTAGCAACTGATATGGAAAAATGACCCTTCCCATTCAGTTGTGTGAGTTGCCGAAATCACGCGCTTCATAATTTTGTAGAAGAGGTGAAGAAGGTTCGGTGGAGACATTGACGACTTCTTCAAAATTGTTTTTCCACTTTTTGTCCGATAAAAATGCAATAGGGAAACATGACCTTCGCTATAATCGGACTCGGATCCCTCCTCATCCCCGGTTCTGTCATATTCTTCCTCCTCTAACGATATCGTCAAATTCTGCATTAATAAACACATATTAATTTATATTTAGACCAATGGAGTATACTCAGGGCAATAGAAAGTATTGAAATCAATCAGAGGGTGTCAAATTCTTATGATGGCAACATAATGTCAAATTCTTAGCAAACACCAAGGCGTGTTCGTCATTTTCAATGTCATATTCCACACAATACCTTTATTTAAACACATTGGAGTGAAACTTTGGGATGTAAGAGGAGTGGAAATTATTGATATAAACATTATCAAAGCCAACTTCAATTAATACCCTAAATTCTACAAAGAAATCACAATATTGGGAAAATTTTACAATACACAAAAATACATTAAGAAATCATAAAATCAAGTTAATACCCTAAATTAACAAGTAAAAAATTGTTGGAATGATACCTTTACTTTAATTACACCAAGGAAATTTGAAATAAATGTGTATATATATATAGAGAGAGAGATACCTGAAGAGAGGTGTCTTGTTAAAAGAAATTTGGTAAGAGAGGACCCACATATTCGCTTTGAAGCTTCAGTCCATCAGGCGCCTAAGACTTAGGTGCCTAAAATATTTTTTTTATAAATAATTTGGGCGCCCAAGTGTTATACGCCTATTTAAAATCTAAGTCAGGTACTGTTGGAAGAAATTGAGTCTCACTACCTTGGATTTGGATTTTTTTCAACTAAGGTAGTGAGGCACTTTAGGAGATGCTCTAACCAAAGAGAATTCAAACAAAGGCAATAAAATAGATACACAAGGTTTAAATTAGGTGGAAACCCTAGAAAGAAAACCCAAGAAATCTCTCCAGAGCTAAATCCTAGATTTTTCAATTTTTTCTCTCTACTCTTTTCTCCTGTACAGAGGCCTTTAACATATACTCTATATTTATAGACTTTCTATTAGGTCATCTATTAACATATACTCTATACGTATCACGAGATAACCATCATTTTGGATCAAATCCCTTTCAAAATGAACTTAGAAACAAACAAACAGAGCCATTTTCGTTTGAACGAGTCATTAGATCGTTCGAACGACCATTTAACAATCCTCTAAAATTTTGACCCAAAAGTTCAATTCGTTCGAATGACGTCCCCACTCGTTCGAACGACTTTCCCCTATTTTGAGTCGTAATCCTAACAGTATAATGTTTCATTCTGGAAAGATATACCTGTATAACGACATACTAATTATGCATAGCGGACTATACATCTATCCATCAATGGTAATCTTGTTATGGAGACTAGGACTTGTGGCATATAACAAAAATCAGGGACATTGCTTGTCAAGGAACATTTAAAGAAGAAACCCATATAATACAACTTTGGAACAAATAGATGTCCAACCTAAAGCTAACTATTTTGCCGCCTAAAACAGTAATTATTGTTCGAGAGATTAAGAAAATGTTAACAGTTTTTGGTAATAGGAGAATCAAGCTAGCCCATGTCTAAATTAATTATAAACCCTGAAAATCTCTCTCAGATCACTACTACCTGTCTTTCTTTCTTTTTTGCTAGGCAAACCGGGTTAAGGCAGACCCGTGACCAGATATATGGAAAGAAAAGAATGTACATGGTGGGGACAACTCCCCCTTATCCTTAAAGAATCAACATGAAGACCTGGGGAGGGGGAGAACCAAACACCCAAATGGGAAAAACAACCTGAAACAACAGGTATACTCAAAAAAAGATTATAAAGAAGCAAAACAAAAGAGACTAGTGTTATGGATCTGGCTCTTTAGGAAGTTTGTCTCTCGTAGTTATCAGTTCTTGCTCAACCCTTTTACTCAGTAAGGATGCATCTTTACCACTAGGTCCAACACGAGGACTACCGTAAGAAACAATAAGTCCCAACTCTTCATCCGTCGTAGAACCAAGTTGATCTTTATCGTTGATTTCCACACCAGAGATAGGCCCCTTCTCTGTCATCTTAGTTATCTCTTCAGTGAAATCAATTGGAATGTGAGCAATAATACCACTTGTAGAACTAAGAGGTCTATACCAAGCGGTCTTCCTCGGCTTCTCCCACCCATCTTAGTCCACTATGGTCTTGGTATTCTTTGTAGTCTTAGCTACATCTTTTGTCCCGACTTTGACAGCCCAACTCAAAGAATTTTTTGGCTTAGCTTTCTTAGTTACAATGTTTACATTTTTGACAATGCTTACATTTTACGGACAATTCAAAGTACTATGTCCAAAGACTTTGCACTCACTACACTTTGTCATAATCCAATTATACTCCACCTCAACCTTGGATTTTCTAATCCCCTCGTAAGCAATAGGGATGATACTTGGAAGATCCTTGTCAATATCAACCTCCACACAAACTCTAGCAAATGATGTTCTAGTCCTATCTTCGGTCATTTTATCAAGGAACAAAGGCATACCAATGAAGCTAGCAATCTTGCCAATTCCATGAGGGGTTCATAAATGGGAAGGAACTTTCTTGAGATTAACCCAAATGGGGATAGTCTTTAATTCAAATTCTTCGGTCTCAATGAAAGGCCTCCAAGGCCTAATGATGAAAAACCTGCTAGCAATAAATTGGGATCCCATCTCTAGCACTCTATCTCTATCTTCACTCAAAAAGAATTTGAAGAAAAAGATGTTATTGTTTTGGAGAGTAACATCAACTGATCCTTTCAATTTCCAAGTCTTACATAAGGTATCCCTAACAAAGATGTAATCTAGTCTTTTCCCAACAAAATTATGTGTTATAATTTTCGATTCATCATATCTTCGACAATTTATGTTTCAATATTGTCGATTGACCGAGCCATCGACTGTTCTCATTGCCGATGATAGTGAAAAATGGCAATTCAATTCATGCACAAATCGACTATTTTGATTGTCGCTTTAGTGCAAACCGACAATTTTAAAGGTACACCCTGTATTTGCATAAAGTCTAGAACAGGCCTCAAATGCAAACCCCATCTTTAATGGTAGTGCAAACCCCAATTTCAACCAGATCTAAAGACAACCAATTGTCCAGAGAAACAGAGGGAAAAAAACCAGTTTGCCTATACTCAATTTGGCAATACTCTCCCTACATTCTCAGCTTGCTTCTCTAATGGTTCGATTACCTTCTTTTTCTTATAAAGAGAGATGAACCTTCTGTAGAACATGTATTTCGATGAATGTCGAAGATGAACAAAAAGGAAATGAAAGAACTGAAGATCGAAGCTTGTAGTCACTACAATTTCCTAAAGATAGATTTCACTTTGCGTATGGTGCTTCACCGTTTAACGTGGTGCCTGTCTCCCAAGATACAACGATCAATTCGTATAGACTTGAAGCACTCAAGTTGATACGCTTGTCGAACTATCTGTGATTTCACTCTCAAGAAGGAATTGAATCGAAGAGGAGGAATCAGATTCAAAGATGTTTTTTATGTGTCAAACACATCAAGTTCAATAAAGGAGAAGGTATCATTTAAAAGCACCTGTAGACGGGGTTGCATCCTAAAACACATCTCTGAGAAGAGTCTTGTCTTTTGAATAGTAACTGCATATTTTATTCGAATAAAATCTATTCTTATTCGAATAGATTTCTTACATCCAGTTTTATTCGAATAGAATCATAATCTATTCGAATAGATTTTTCCTGCAAGTTTTATTCGAATAAAATCTATTTATATTTGAATATAATTCTACCTGCCAGATTTATTCTAATATTTTATTCGAATAGACATATTCAAATAGAATCTATAAAATAGTCCAAATGGGTCATGGGTTGGTTCGTGCACGCAAGCCCATAGGCGCCCCCATAGCAAGCCTTTACACATTCGTCTCACACACTTGTGAAAGAACCACTTACTTATACATGTTATACATGTGTAACCTAACATAAAATAAAAATATTTTTTTCACTTATCCAATGTGAGACAAACAGTAATTACCAAGGTTTTATTCAAACCACACACAAACGACATGCATTTTTTCTAATAATCCCCCACATTTAAATGAAAACGGGAAATATAAGAACGAACAAGAATCTTGAGAGTAATGGTGGGAATGGTTCTGCATCAAAAAATGCGTCTTGTGGATTTGAACCTTCTCTAGTAAAACACTATCAGACATACTTGGCTAAGCAGTGAACATGATGTCTTGAACTGTTCAGCCGTTGATGTAAACCCAGACAATAGTACTCACACAGTACCGTTCCTGTCACAGACAGTTCTAATTGTTGTGTCCATTTTGGCCCTGAAAAATCTCAGATTCATGAGTACTATTAGAGAATTCAGCCATTTCAATTCTCACGGAAGTGACCCTCACTTCTCACTCACATAGGTGATTACCTATTAAGAGTACCCTGCCGTACTCTACTTGTATACACAAGCTATAAGAATCATTAAAAACAAAGTTTACCCTAACAAACTCTGCAGGTTGTACTATTTACATCAAGAATGAAATGAAGACCTAGTCTCCGCAGTGTTTAGGTGAATAACCCTCAACCAGTTAACCTATTGAACCTAAATCTTGGGATCCTCCAGTCAACTAGGTTAGGTTACCAATCAGATTACTCATGGATTGGCTGTATTAATCCCATTCCTTTGATGTACAGTATACTTTCCCTTTCGACAATCCTTTAGTAAATGGATCCGCAAGGTTGTCTTTAGATTTTAGAAAATTAATGGATATTATTCTATTCGCAAGTAACTACTTAACGGTATTATGTCTACGACGTATATGTCATGACTTACCATTATACACTTGATTTTTAGCCCTTACTAGTACTGCTTGATTAACACAATAAATACATATAACAAGCATAGGTTGTGGCCATAAAGGAATATCCTCTATAAACTCTCGAAGCCATTCTGCTTCTTCTCCAGCTTTGTCCAAAGCAATGAACTCAGATTCTATCGTGGAACGAGCTATACATGTTTGTTTCAGAGATTTCCATAATATTGCGGCACCTCCAAGGGTGAACACATATCCAGTAGTGGATTTTGACTCGTCAGAATCCGAAATCCAATTTGTATTACTATATCCTTCAAGTACAGTTGGATAAGTGGTATAGTACAAACCATATTGTAGGGTGTACTTTAAGTACTTTAAAACCCTAATGAGTGTCACCCAATGTGCACCTCCAGGATTACTCGTATAGCGACTCAGTTTACTTACTGCATAAGAAATATCTGGTCTGATACAGTTCATAATATACATGAGACTACCTATGATACGTGAGTACTCAAGTTGAGAAATGTTTTCTTCCTTGTTTTTTACTACGTGTTGAGTTCTATCAAATGGTGTTTCAACACCTTTACACTCAAACTTATTGAATCTCTTAAGCACGTTTTCTATATAATGTGCTTGTGACAACACAATTCCCTGTGATTTCCTATTAATCTTGATTCCAAGAATAACATCTGCAATACCTAAGTCCTTCATTTTGAAGTTCCTGGTCAACATTTTCTTAGTGGACTTTATTACATTAATATTAGTCCTCAAAATCAGCAGATCGTCTACATAGAGACATACAATTATGCATGCAACATCAATGTGTTTATAATAAACATATTTGTCACATTCATTGATTTTGAATCCATCCTTGATCATAACAGGATCAACCTTTGCATGCAATTGTAAGGGTGTTTGTTTTAATCCATACAAGGACTTCACAAGTTTATAAACTTTATGTTCTTGTCCTTTGACAATAAACCCTTCAGGTTGGTTCATATAAATTTTCTCATCTAATTCACCGTTTAGAAACGTTGTTTTCACATCCATTTGATGTATTTCAAGCTTATGAAAAGCTGTAATAGCTATCAACATTCGTATAGATATTATTCTTGTAACTGGTGAATAAGTATCAAAGTAATCTAGGTCTTCTTTTTGCCTAAATCCCTTAGCAACAAGTCGCGCCTTGTACTTGTCTATAAAACCATCAAGTTTAATCTTCCTCTTTAAGATCCATTTACAACCGATTGGTTTGTTACCAGGTGGAAGAGTTACCAACTCCCACGTATGATTTTGCAGAATATAATCAATTTCACTACGCACTGCCTCTTTCTAACTAGGAGCCTCAGGAGTTGACATGGCCTCCTTGAAGGTTTGAGGTTCATTCTCAACAGGATAGTTAGATACTCGGGACCGATCCTTACAGATGTGGTCTTAACACGTTTTCCACGTCTAAGTTTAGGAGCTTGCTCAGAACTTTTAGGCTGAAGATCATTACCGAAAGTAACGTCCTGTAATCTTTTCAGAGAATTCACATTATCACTCTTTTTGCTTGGGAAAATATCCTCAAAAAAGATAACATCACGTGATTCGATGAATATATTCTCATGTATATCAGTGATATCTGATTTGTATACCAAAAACCTGAATGCACTGCAATTATTAGTTTTGCCAATAAAAATACAGTCAATGGTTTTGGGTCCCAATTTCACACGTTTGGGAACTGGAACTTGTACTTTGCAAGGCACCCCCACACTTTCATGAATTAAAAGGAAGGTACTCTACCTTTCCAAAGTTCATAAGGAATGTCATTAGTCTTCTTATGAGGAATTTTATTCAGTAAATAGTTTGCTGAAAGTAAAGCTTCCCCCCACAAATTTTGTGGCAGACCAGAACTGATCAGCATGGCATTAACCATATCTTTCAAAGTTCTGTTTTTCCTCTCAGCAACTCCATTTTGCTGAGGTGTATAAGGTGTAATAGTTTGATGAATAATCCCTTTCTGACCACAGAACTCTTTAAAAGTGGATGAAACATATTCACCACCTTTATCTGACCTTCAGGTTTTAATCTTCTTATCAAGTTGATTCTCAACCTTGTTTTTGTAAAGCGTAAACATTTCTAATGCTTCATCTTTATTTTGGAGTAGATACACATGACTGTACCTAGTACAGTCATCGATAAAAGTAATAAAATACTTTTTCCCACCTCTTGTTTGGACGAATTTTAAGTCACATAAATTACTGAGAATTAATTCCAGAGGTGTTGTCTTGAAAATTTTTACTTGTGGTGATTAGAAACTTAAATAGGGAGTAAATTACCAATAGCATCACCACAAGTAAAAAACTTTCAAGACAAAAAAGAGCAAAATAAAAAATAAAAATAAAAACACGTCAAATCGTAAATGAAACAAATTGATCTTTTTAATTAATCCCTACTTAACAAGACTAAACTCTCACAAAAACCACCACCACTAAAATAAGCAATAGGTCTCTCCGAAGAGATCACATTAAATAATAAAACTTTTAAATCAAGAAAATAGGGGGAATCATAATTGATCTTGTGATTAAGAATTAGAAAGCTCCCAAATATTATTAATTAAGAAATAAACGACAAAATTGAAGCAATGCTCATGGCTGGTGCATGGTAGTAGAGCACGTAACCTACCAAAAAACCAAAACAATGCTTTGAGAATTCTTTTTCTTAATTTCGACACACTAAGTAATTGTCCGGCATAGAATTGTGACCATTTGGCTCCGCAAGATTGCAAGAGCATACACATTGCTTATTATTATTATTATTATTATTATTATTATTATTATTATTATTCAAACTTATTAATAATGCACCTTTGAATTTAACATAGCGCATAAGTATTAGTAAGTTTGCATTTGTACTAAGTATTCACCAATAAACCCTACTACATGTATTCCAGTCCGTGACGCAAAATAATGTAACGATTATTTTCCTAGTTTATGTTAGTATTAAGAAATGTTGCAAGAGTATGGCATTTGCAACTAGCAAGTCTAGTTGTAATCGTGAGTTTAACCCTGCGACACTCAATATTTTGTCCCTTAACATGCAAATTTCTTTCCAAGGCACCAAAGAAAAAGAAGAAAAAAACATGTTCTAATGAAGAACATTTGATCTTTGAAGAATCTATAAGCCGTCTTCATGGGAACTGACTGAATAATTTGCCTTTTAAGGAACATCATGTCAAATTCGGCATTTGTTCAAGAAATTTTAATTTCAATAGAACTAGCTGAATGATCTGCCTTTTAAGTTAAAATAAGCCAAATGATTTGGCATTTTATAAAAATTTGAAATAAGATATGCCAAATCATTTGGCATTTACGAAAAACTCATCTAAATAATGAACTAGCCAAATGATTTGGCTTTTAAGTTAACTTATGCCAAATCCTTGGGAAAGTTTTATTTGATTTTTTATAAAATGGCATATTTTTACTAAAAGCCAGATCATTTGCCAAGAGTAAATTAAATGTTATCTTATAAAATGGTAAATCATTTAGCATATTTAACAAAAAGCCAAATCATTTTGTTAATTTTAACATAAAAGCCAAACCATTCAGCTAGATTTACTAAGATGGTTTCATGTTAAAAGCCAAATCATTTGGCATATTAACTAAGTCAAATCATTAGGTAATTTTAAATAAAAACGGAACCCTTTAGCAACTTTTAAGTTAAAAGCTAAATCATTCGGCATGTTGTAATAAAATAATATTTTCTTGAACAAATGTAGAATTTGGCATGCATCCACAGCAGTTCCACAGGGTGAATATAATCTACCCAGGGTGAATCCAATCTACCCCACGTATTTCCACAGCAGTTCTAACAAAAATTCAAGGTGAATTCTCATCGTGCAGTTCATAACCGTGCGGAAATACAAACGACCAATGACCAACAACCAGCCACGTGTTTTAATCTCAGCCGTCAATTTTTTTTATTTTTAATTTTTAATTAATTAACCGCGAAGTTCAGAACCGCGCGGCATAACACTACAAGTTTTAGGCTTAAACTTGTTTCACCCTTCTCTAGTGTTATTTCAAGTTTTACCAAGGCATACCCAACCCTTACGATACAAGTTTCCCAACCCAACCCATTTTCTCCGTCATCGACGCCGTTTTTTGTTTAAAAATGTTGGGAGAGTCTAGTTCGCGGTCGAGGTATAATTTCTCCAAAAACCAACGCAACGTAAACGCGGAAGTAAAACGAAGGGGGAACGCCGAAGTAACAACGATTTCTCCAAAAACCAACGTAAATGTCGGACAACGATCCCTCCCCAACGCTCGAAGAGTTGAACCGAGTAGATATCCTCCTGGACGCCTGGGTCCATATTTCTGTTGGATCGGAGGAAATGCCAGTAAGTTTTGTGTAAATTTTAAGTGCTATTAACGTATATTGCAATGTGTTCGATGAAATATCTGAATGAAAGTCTAAGGTGTTAATGTGTTTTTTTTTTCCAGAACAGAGATGAATTACAGTGTAGGGGATCATTGGATAAGGTACTGAAGTGGTACCAATGGATTATCGTGTACCCGATGTTAAAGAAGTTGGTCGACATTATGGGTTTTGGGGAGTTTTGCTCAATTAAGGCGGGAAACTCTGATAACCATCTCATTCATGCTCTCATGGAACGGTGGTGGCCTTCCACCCATACCTTTCACTTCCCTTGCGGGGAACTGGGCTTCACACCGTTAGACTTCATCATGCTAACGGGCATATCTTTTGGGAGGGGTCGCGAACTCTCGTACGACGAGAGGTACTCTAAGTTAGAGGAAGCAGAAAAGATGTTCCCGGGAATCACAAGCTCTGACATCAGGTACAGTAACATCACTCTCGCCTATTTAAAAATGTAAAAAGAGCCTTCGAATCCACGTCTCATCAATTACGACCCACAAATAGATATCGTGTATGCGAGGACATTTATTGCCTATATGATGGGTAATCTCTTCTTCTCAAATGGTAGCACATCTCTTCAGACAGGTTATCTTACAGCCTTGACAGACTACAATATTATTGGTGCGTCGTTTTTTGACTAGGGTACGCTGATTACGGTGGCTTTGTATCAGGGGCTTGATGAAGTCTCAGTTCTGAGGGATGGGAAGGTGAAGAAATCGATCACCGGATTCTATGTGATGTTGGAGTTTTGGTTCTTTAAGTACTGTCGGGTTGGAATGTATCTAGTGAAGGTACATAACTTTAACCATATTTATCCCCGTATGGGTGCGTGGAGAGATGAAAGGGCTAGTACGGTGTCTGAAATCCATTATTCTTTTGTTGTGATCAGATATATGATAGAATGGAAGGACAAAATCAACATAGATTGGCAGTCATGGCACAAGTCTAGGCAATTAATCCATCCAGAGGTAAGAGTTGTTTTACTTCTCAACTTCCAGAGGGTTCCATTGGTGTCAGTCCCATACGGGCACGGTACGCTTTGGTATTTAGAAGACCGGTGTATGCGTCAGATAACCGGTCATGATAGTGTGCCCTATGACCCCCCTCAAGAGATTATGGAATTCCCAAGGTACGATCGAGAGTTAAATCAAAGTCTGAAAGATGTGGACTTCTACGATGGTCATAATTATTTTGTTTCAGACGTAGATTACATAACATATTGGCATGCCGTTCATCCAAATCCTAAGATTGGTTGTAGTTTAGTAAAGAGGGCAGGAAATATTTGGATCGTCGGGCGTGATCTAGTGAGGCCCGATGTACACTTCCCACCTACATCTAGTTTAGCTACGTCTTCACAGGTGCAAGACTATGGTATTCAAGCGACCAGCGATTGGCAATCCACATGATATGGGATGGTTCATAGATATGGAGGGAACGAACGATCAGCGTAGATAGATACTGATCCCGGTAATGCAGGTACCATACCCGTGTCCACCTACGTATAGTACAGATGAGTTGTGGCATCAAAACCAAAGAATGCGGTATGCGGTATATGAAGACTAGAGGCAATACATTGAACGTACGACTGAGTTAGAGGAACAGCTTCGGTGAAGGGATAAGATTATCAGGACCACGGGAGCGAGACTAGCTGAGATGTCCATTTCCTACCAGGTAGAGCCGGTTGTGCAATGTACCTATGATGAGAGGCTCGCACGTAGCAGACGCGCCCGCCAAACGAAGAGAGGTCATCCCAGTTAGGCTATGTTTTATTTAGAACTTTGATTTATGTTTTGTTTAAACTATGTTGAGTGTTAATATTATTTAAAGTATGTTTTCCTTAAAATATGTTGAGTATTAATCTTGTTCAATCTTTTTTTTTTAAGATTTTTTTTTGGAAACTTGTCAAAGTTACTCAACGGCCAGATTAACGGCTAGTTTTTTTTAAGAAACTTGTTGTCCAAGTTACTCAACGGCCATATTAACGGCTAGTATTTTTTTTAAGAAACTTGTTGTCCAAGTTACTCAACGGCCATATTAATGGCTAGTATTTTTTTAAGAAACTTGTTGTCCAAGCTACTCAATGGCCATATTAATGGTTAGTTTTTTTTTACACTTGTTAGCGGCCATATTAATGGCTAGTTTTTTTTTGGATACTTGTTAACGGCCATATTAACGGCTAATTTTTTTCAACTATAAATGTCATTCATCTCCTACACTCTCCTCCCTTCCAATCTTCTATACTCTCCTCCCTCTTTACCTTACAAACAAAACCATTATGTCTTCCTCAAGCTCCCAATCTAATTCTCAAAACCACTCTCAATCCTCCAATACGAACCAACAAGAAAACGTATTTCCTCCTCAATTCGGCGCATTTGATCTGTCGCAAATGCCAAACACTTCCCAAGATCTAAAGTATGTTCGCCAACTATTCCCGGCACCCGACAATCAATTTCAATCTCAAACCCATGGATATTACCCTCATTACCCAAACTAAGGATATTACCCTCAATTTGATGGGTATACGGGCTCGTACCCTCAACCGGGGAATCCATATTATTCATCTCAAACCGGTTTCGCCGGTGGAAGTTTGAGTACTGCGCCGATGCAAGGTACATGGGGTTTAAATGATTTAAATCTTAATATATCGCTGGTTGCATCTTCGGTTGTCTCTCCGGTCATCGCCAAGGAACTCAATCCGGTTCTCACGAGAAGTAATACGCTCGGGAAGGCAAAGTCTACAAGAAAGACGACATCGACACCTATTATAGTTGAGGATATAGCTGAGGCTGAGGAACTCAATCGGGTTCTTACGATAAGTAATATGCGTAGGAAGGAAGGCAAAGTCTAAAAGAAAGACGGCCGACACCTATTGTAGTTGAGGATGAAGTTGATGACGACAAAGAAAGATATAAAAACTCAAAAAATTGGTCGTCCGGTGACTTCGTGAATCTTGTATGCGCTTGGTCCCAAGTGTCTCAAAACCTTACTACCACGAACAACCAAAAAGCCGCTACATTTTGGTTCAAGGTGCATGATCAATTCAACTCCTTCTATGTTGACCAATCGATGTGGCAATCGTACAATGGTGTCAATTGTGCGTATAAGGGGCGGCTCAATAAGGAATGTTTGATTTTTAGAGGCATCATTCAAGACCTTGAGAGCCGATATTTTATCGATATTGAAATGGTTAACTTCGTAAGTATTTTATTTAATTTTCTCATTTCATTAATGTTCAAAGGTGAATCATACTTTAAATAATTTTCTAACTTAATTTCTAGGAACATATGGCATACGATACATTCGCACAACTGCAACACAAACCATTTACACTTGGGGAAGCTTACAAAGTTTTGGAAAGTTGCCCAAAATAGTCACAAATTCATAACATCGGGCAACCCGACCGCAACGTCTCTAGGAAGTCAAATTTTAACGATAGCCCTGGGAACTCCACCAATACCGATCATGAAACACCTACATCCGACACTCTAAATATTATAATTCCAAATGATTCTATCGACGTGGATGCACCACTATATTCTTGTAGGGATGCACGACCGGATGGCCAAAAAAAATACAAGGCAAAAGAAGCGGCAAAGTCAGGAATAGGTCATTGAGGGAGGATGATGCTTGAGACAACGATCAACATGATGAAGGCATGGAATGAGAGAGACGAGCAAAAAAGAGAGGATAAGGAAGCTAAAACTAGAGCACGAGATGAACTAAAGTTGGCTAGAGAGGCTGAGATTCAAAGGAGACATGAAGCGGAGCTAACTCAAAAAAAGTCGTCGAAGATGCGCATATGGTTAAGGTGATGACAACGAACCCAAGTAACCTACTACCGGCATAAAGGCGTTGGATGAAGAAGCAAATTAAATAATATTCTAAGAAGTTGAAGGAGCAGTGTCCAAGTAATGACGACATTTCTAGTGATGAAGATTGATGTAATCCTTAGCGTTAATAGTAGTTCTTAAGTTCTATGTAATTTCATTATTTCAATAAAATTATTATTAATCGTACGTAATCCATAAAATTGTTATTAATCTAATTTGCATTTGAACCTTCTGGATGTACTCTGCCATAATGTACTCTTCTTCTTACTTCTTTCTTACAGACCTGAGATTTTCTCCTTCTCTTTATCTCTACCAAAACAATTGCCTTTGAAGAAATGGGCACAAAATCAAAAGGCAGAAGCAGTCAAATAAGTTTTTTTAAAGTGTTACAATGATGAAGACTTGGAAACAAAATACATTACAACTTCAACATTAAACTTGGAAACAAAATACATTACTTTAGAAAATAAAAAAACAATGATGAAGACTACAATTACTCCGCCCCTTTGAGATATAAGATGAATGAGTTGATTGTAAAAGATTAAGAGGGTAGAAGATGAATGGGTTTTATAGATAAAGGAAAAAACTTGTTGTTTATAGCCGTTGAGCATCTTGTTGTCCAAGTTTGATCAAGGAAAAACCAAAGTATGGAGGGGAACCAGTGCACTTATTTCATACAGGCTTTTGCCGCGCACTTCTGAATTGCGCGGCAAGACTAGGCGTTTGAATTTGTTTTAATCTCAGCCGTTGTGTATACGCGCAGTTCAGAACTGCGTGGAATGGGAGCCACTGGATTGTTGACAAGTGGCAACATCTTATTAGCGCCCCTACGCGCGGTTCAGAAGGGCGTGACATTAATCCACTAAAAATCCATCAATCCACCCTCAAGATGGAAAATTCATTGCCACGTCACAAATCGACCTAGCTGCTGGGAACCAAAGAGAGTGGATTTGAGGGTGGATTTTAGAATCTACCTGCCACGTCAGGGTGTACCTAGTTGTTGTGGATGCTCTGATGTTCTTGAAATCAAAATTTCTCTCAAATTTCTCTCTTTCTCCAAAACAAAAGAAAAATGAAACATTAGCGGGAGATTTTTGAAATTTTAAACAGTACAACTGTTTTCAAATTCAAGTGTTTGATAGGAGCGTCTCCAGCAGTGCCTTATTTTCACAAATGCTAAATGCCTCTCAATGTGAGGGAGTTTTCGTGACTCTAATGGGGCCTTGTAAGTGGTTGCACGCAAGTTTTGCCCTGCAACTCTCAATATCTTGTCCTTTCATATGTAAATCTGTTTCCAACACCTAAAAAAATTTTAACAAAAAAAGTAACTGGTGTGCACAACATTTATTCTTCAATGAATTTATAAGCCGTCTTCATGTGAAGGGAAGGTAAACTTGTACAGCAAGGCACTAAGTATGCATTACAGACCATACACATTGGTATAGCCCATGAAAATCATGTACTGGACTCAGAGACGTACAACAAAACTCAATGACGTATAATGTTAGTTAACTTCATACATAAAACTAACTAATAATAGCTTCCATGATCATGATCTAAACCTAGTAAACATTTACAATGGGTTAACACCTACCACAATTAAATCCACCAAATTTAAAACAAAAAATTGGGTCGGCTAAGTCGCAACAAACAACATACTCATTACCAAACTCAAAAGCTTCCTTCACTGATTCTAAATGACTAAATCCAGAAAAATAATACCATTTCTTCACTGAATCACATATTCTGTTATAAACAGAAGGGGGATTTGGATTTGGTACATTGTGGATCTTCCGTGAAAGTACAATGTTTCAGTTCCCGGAAAGATGTACCTTTATAACGAGACACAAATTATGCATATCAGAGTATTACATATAGCCCATGATAATCTTGTTATGGAGACTTGGACTTGTGACATACAACAGAAATCTGGAATAGTGCCTGACAAAGGAATATTTCAAGAAGAAACTCATATAATACAACTCTGAAACAAGTAGATTTGAAGAAAAACTAGAATGTTATTCTCGTTAAATTCCCTTACATAGACCTTTGCTCACCAAAACAAAGGTATGCAACTTGTCTACCGTATTTGTGGTGCCATTGTACATTTCTATCTGGGTAATCCTCAAAGATACCATAAGTCAAAACAAATGGACGATTCAGAGTTCCTTGGCCTTATCTATTTACTCTCAAAAACACCTATTATGTGATGTATATCACCTCCTGGGACCTCTCGAAATACTACCCCAAATGCCCGCAGGCCGACTTAAAAGGTTCATCATAGGAAGCAAAATGTTCCAACTTACCATTTGCCTGACTAATTTAAGGGCAAGTGAGATCCCCGCATATAGACATGCCGCATAAGTCATAATAGATCATGCCGAGTGGCCCGTGCTATTGATAAGTTGATCGTAGGACCTCCCTTTTTCGAGACCGCTACACCAACCCTCTCTTGTTTAGCTTAATCTCATATTCTTTCTTCATGAGAAGGTAAACTTGTATAGCAAGATACTAATTACACATAGCAGACTGTACATAGAACCAATTAAAATCTTCTATTGGGGACACTGACTCGGGACGTACAACACAAAACTGAAAGAAGGCCTGCCAAGAAAAATAGGAGTTGTTCGTGTACGTTCCCTGAAAGTACAACATTTCACTTCCTGGCAATAAATATGTGTATTGCAGGAGGCTATTCATGTTTGTCCATTATAATTAACTCGTAATGTCCTAATGGAGAGTGAGACTTGTGACTTACAACACAACGCTAGAAAAGTGCATGGTAAGGAACATTTCAAGGAGAACAACAATTACTGCAACCCTGAAACAAGTAGATGCCAACCAAAAGCTAGACATTTGCCTCCTAAAAGACTAATTATTCTTTAAGAGATGACAGAATTGCAATAAGGGTATAAGTATCAAGATAATTAAACTGGCCCATCTCTAAATCATAAGAAAACAGAATCATGAGAATCTCTTTCCCTCGATTTATTCTTCTACGAACACGTTAATTCCATGAAATCCCAACGCACAAACTCCTTCCCAAATCTTGCTACAATTACCTCGTGCCACAGGTTCCCTAGAATATCTACTTCCACACCGCGTCTCTACAACCACTTCCCTTTAACAACTTTGTCTCTATTCACAAAATATCTACCTACACTAATTGTCCATAAGGATACCCTTTTTTCTTTCAGGACTGATCCAGTTGCCGATAGGCGACATGCCCTTAATAAGCAGTACCGCAGCTTGATTGAACTCCCCTTTCCACTGGGTAATCCTCAAAACCCCATAGCCATCTCAGGATCCAGAATTCCTTGGCCTTTTCAATTTAACCCAAGCAATCAAAACGATCATAAATTTCTCATCTATTGAACTCAAGAACTATCTAGAATGTATAGATCAAAAATACAAATCGAAGAATAACTAGAATGATATACTAATGAAATTTCCTACAAGACCTTTGTTCTCCAAAACAAAGATGTGCAACTTTTATATCATGTTTATGGTATCCTAGTACACTAATGTTCCAGTAAATGGGTTTTATTCGAACCCGAAGACGCTACCCTAATTTAACTACATTCCGTGTAATTTCAAAATCATAGCGACCTTGTAGAGTCACATTTAAACATCAAAATACCAATCTAAGAACAAAAGTCTACACCATCAAATCAGAAATTTAAAGTATAATATTTCACACCTAAAACCTGTTGGAATTGTTTTAACTTCAAAATATGATTTTAAAATGTTTTATCCCACATTGGAAATAAAAAGTAATTTATATTAGTTTTTATATCTCTATTGCTTAGTTGGATTTAAAGTCTACTGTAGGAGTGTGTGCACTCTAGCGAGATGCTTCGCATCAAGCGCGACTCGCGCACACGCGTGGGCGTTTGAGGCGCATTTAGGTCTGTAACTGGTTGTGACTTATTAATACTTATATATTAATTAAACAGTTTTAGAACTAAAATGTTTTTTAGACTTTTATTTATAGAGTTCTCTCGGGTGAGTAAAATACAGAGAAAAACAAAACAACTTTTTTTTTCTTTCTCAATTACTCTTTTCGTTTTTTGGGCAATGAGGAAAGGTGAAACAAACTTGATCACTTTGTGCAGTGCAAGAACATAGTGATAGAACGGGTCTAGCTTGGTTGAATCCCGGAGATAGTGTTGCTGAGTTCTCTTACACCTTTGGAGAGGCTTCGACTATCTTCAAGAAGCGTTTCCTTTTTCTAACAAAACCAAGTACTAATATTTTCAAATCATCATGATCCTAAACAGGTAAACAACAACACATGCTAACGAGATTTAAAGCGTAATCGCAATTATATTTCCACCCGAAATCAACCGCAGAATATTGGGTCCATCACTGTACACCCACATCAACAAAACCCACAAGTTTCAAAGATCAACCGATACCCAGTTACTAGAACGTCTATAATATCGATATAGTTAAAATAAAATCATACCCAGTGTTTAAAACATCACCACCATCACAACCCGTCACTCTATCTTCTGTCAGGCATCCACCCGACCTGGATGATGCTCCCATGGAGTTCCTGACCGTTCATCTCAGCTATCGCTCTCAGACTCGACTCCTCACTAGCAAACGAAGAAACTGCGAAGCTATCGACCGTGCCGTCTGGGTTGGTGCCAACAATGATGCAAGTACTGGTAACAACTCCATATATCGTCAAAGCGTCTTTCAACGAGGGCACATCGGTTAAGAGAGAGAGACCTTGAATTAGAAGAAACTTCGGCATGTCTGCCATTGTTGTTGATCTTGCATTTGTTGTGTTTGTTGCTGCTTCTATTGCTGTTGTTCTTCGGATACGACAGGGACCACGGGAAGGCATTGTGCTCTCTCTTTCTCTCTGGTTCTCTCTCAGACAAACTTTGTGTGAAGAAGAAGGGCATTTTGGTCTATTACACTAGATTTTTGTTTTTAACTTTCCGATCGTCCTTCAACTCTTATCCCGAGGGTGGATTGGAGATTTACTTTTACCAATTGTACCAACAGATTCACATAGAGGTCAGATAAGGTCAAGTGGTGAGGAGTTCAAGTGCACCAGTTGGGCTAGCATTATTTCTTTTTGTGAGACTATTTTGCACCATGTTAAGGATCTTTGCCTCATAGTTTGTGTGTCATGAGTGTGGGGGATGATGCCATTGGGGAAAATATCTTAGATTGTAATACTTCCTATAATTTTCAATACAATGGTTCTTTGGGGTCCTACTATAAAACCCCAGCTTGCCTGCCCAAAAAAAAAATAGGGGACACGAGCGGGAGATTTTGAAATTAAAGAGAATGAATTTCTATATAGGACCTAAACTATGTTTAATATTACAATTGGTACCCAAAGTTTCAAAACTCTATGAGGATACTAGTCTCAAACTTCAATTTCATGATGCAAGATGCATGTTTTACTCATTATTTTATCTTTTCCACTCCTTTAAATTCATTACACAACTTTGAAAAATAAATCATGCATATTCCATGCATGCATGAATGCATCCTGTTGGGCGTTAGCTGGCAATGCATCTTCTTCATTGCAAACTATGAACTCATTACTCACAAAATAAACTTTTTTATCACCAACAAGTCAAAGAAAGAAAGAGAAGGAGAAGGACTTTGATGGCGAGAGAATGAGTCTGAGGAGCGAGACAGTTACGGTGAGAGAGTGTTTTTTTATCTCTAAATTCAAAATAAATCAATAATAATAGAGGGAGAGAGACACATCATTAAAGAGAGAGAGTGAACACCTCATTTCATATATATGAACTCCCAATTTTAAGAGTCACTCATCTAGTAAAGATGAGTGGTTCATATTGAGAGTGAGACTTGAGTGTTTTATTTTCTAGTGTTCATGAATCCATTCTCATCGGTTGCCTAGGAATAATTTGGGCGTTGCTTAGGAATAATCATGACCGTGCAATCAGAGTGTGATTAAATGACTATTTGAGGACTTGTATACAGTTGCTTGGAATAGTTTCGGTTGCCTAGGAATAATTAGGGCGTTGCTTTGGAATAATCTTGACCGTGCAATCAGAGTGTGATTAAACAACTATTTGAGGACTTGTATACAATTGCCTGGAATAGTAATCGGTTGCCTAGAAATAATTTGGGCGTTGATTAGGAATAATCTTGACCGTGCAATCGAGTGTGATTAAAAGGCTAGATCTCCCTCTCCGGGAGATTTCCAGTTGCAGACTCGGTTGAATGAGGTGGTTGTTCGGTTGTGTGAACTGTAATAGCCTATTTTCATAGAGATCGAAAACAATGCTTTACACCATAGAATTTTGAATGATATGAGAGTGAAAATAATAGCAAGTACAAAGATTTAGCGTGGAAAACTCTTGAATGGGTAAAAAACCGCGACCTCTCCTGAGGATTTGAGAAAGGGTTGTTTATAGATTGTTAACTATTACATAGGAGAGAGATAATGTGTGTCAGTAAAGCTCCCTCCTCTAAACTGTAGTTCTCTGTGCCTATTTATAGGTCTTATAACATGACCGTTATTTGTTTTAATAAGGAACGTTACAATATCAAGTTTTGATGAGTCTTCATAATGGTCTTCATAATGGTCGAATAATGGCTTGAGTAACTCTTCTTCTTTGTAACCGCTCCATAATGTGTCATAAATGCGTCACGTGTTTGTTGACAAGGTCGAGTAAATGCGTGATGGTTGAATGCTGAGACATGAGCTTGAGTTTCAGAACTGGCTTATACATCCAATCGAGCTGTAGCAGTTTAAAATTACTGTAGGTATTCGAAGTACTGTAGTTGTATCAGTTCAAAGTTATTGTAGAAGTTTAAAGTTACTATAACAGATTGAGTATTGGAAATAAGTCACCACATTTTCCCCATCTCAGCCAATACCACAAGAAGCATCATAAGCAAGTGGTGTTGGTTGAGACACATCTTTGACCTTTGGATATGTAAATTGCATGGTTGGATTGGTTTGAACCAACGACCAAGTAAAGAGAGATATAAATTGTTCAAAGCTGAAGTTGAGGTCGGGCTCACCCCGGAGTGTGATGGTTGAATGACGCGTGTTGACTGATGCGAATAATGGCTGCGTTGGGAACGACCTGCATTGCATTGAGTGTTGCATATGAGGGAGACCAATCGTTTGTTTATCGCTACAAAAAACATTATATGTGTATGAGATGTATATCGGTTAAAAAGCTATAATTACCTGTGCTTTTAACTATTGAATATAGAATGTGCTCTCTGGACAAGAAGTTAGTATGCTTCAGCCCTTAGAAGATGTATGGTTCCTTAGTTTAAGACACAAGCTGTATATATACTTTTGCCTTTGGATGATGTATGTGTCCGTGGGTATAAAACTAGTAATATTTATGGCTTAGCCTTCGAACCTTAGAAAAGCTTGGCCCGTCCAGACATGGCGGTCGTCGGTATGAAGCTAGTGTGTAGTATGTATCTATTCTTCAACCTTAGACTATAGAGTGGTGTTCTCCGGCGTAAAGTTAGTATTATGATTTAACCTTTGGATATAGATATCAGTGAGAGCGTAGCTCTGATCGTCGAAGATGTGTCCGCAGGTTAAAAAGTATATATGCTTCTAACATCGGAAAATGGAGTATCGATTGAGAGCTAGTATGACTTTAGCTTTAATAATTGAATGTAGTTGAAATTGTAAGCTGAAGCTAAAAATATAAAATGAAAATACTTAGCTGGTAATTGAGTTAAAGCTGAAAGCGAGCTAAGAATCTGAAGCTGAATTTGAGTATTGCGTCTGGAGTTGACATCGGGCTCGCCCCGAGTATAAGTTTGAATAACGAGCTCGATAATAAGTTGTAATCGCCCCGAGTACCTCGACCTTGAGCGCCTTGATAATGTTGTTGGAAAGATCGGGCTTGCCCTGAGTATAAGTTTGAATAAATTGTAATCGCCTCGAGTACCTCAACCTCGAGCACCTTGATTAGGCTCCGAGTATCGGCTTGAATAAGTTGTAATCGCCTCGAGTACCGCGACCTCGAGTGCTTTAATGATGTTGTTAAAAATATCGGGCTCACCCCGAGTATAGCTTGAATATGTTGTAGTCGCCTTGAGTACCTCAATCTCGAGCGTTTTCATCATTTGGTTTGAATTTTCGTGGTTTCGTAACTGATGCTAAGATATCTTCTGCACTTTGGAATATTTTCATCGCTTTCTTGAGTCCTGAACCTGGATATGCCTCACCCATGTATCATAGATTATCTATTTACTTGCAGAACTGCTCGTTTCCTATATGTCGTCATGTTGACCTGCTTGGACTGGCGAATAACACCAGATCCATTGCTTGTTGATGCGCTAGTTTAATAGAAAGGTAAGCTCTGTTATAACATGAATATCGGTTGTCCATTGGGTGAGGTGTTGAGCTGGTAACTGGTATAAAATAAGCCCCAAAGATGATTGGGAATAAATTTTAGCTTGATTCAAACAGAGTGAGTGAGAGGCTTTATTGTGGAGGTCGATTGAAGACCTGTGGGTTGCTCAACCTCATCTAACCAAAAAAACATTCTCAATTTTTCTGATTTCTTCTTTGTCTGAAGGACTTTAATCTCGAAGTTTCCAAGAATGGGAAGTACCGACAGCAGTTACGGGGAGTACCTGTAATGGCAGATTTTCTGGACGGGGAATATTCGCCAATATTTATAGAGAAAGAAAAGAAATTGGTATCTATAACACTGAATTTTACGTGGAAAGCTCAGACTAACCTGAGTAAAACCACAACCTCGTAGAGGGTTTTAGGAGAAAATCCAATATCATGTTAACTGTTACAATTTCTGGACTGAGAGTAAAGAAAAGAACAAAGCTTAGAGTAAGCGTGGGTTGCGGTTTTTTTAGTGTCAAGAGTCTGATCATGTTTTCAAAGAGTCCTGCCTGTATTTATAGTGGATACAGGCAGTTACAATGTGATCTTATTTCTGGATTTTATGTTCAGTTGGGGATATTCGCGGACCTTCCGCAACAGCCGGCTGAAGGAGCGTTACGGTTGTTGATCAGATATCTTCGAGATCTTAAGATCGAGAACTATGAAGTTGTATGAAGGTCGATCTCTGAATTGCTACAGTACTTCGAGAACTATGAAGTTGCAGTGGCCTTTGATAAGTCTCGATCGAGAAGAATGTTTGCAACCATTGTTTCATCTGAAATGCTTTTTGATACCTTCGACCAGGCTTATGTTCGAGATCAGTGTTCGATGTTTGTATATCGTCTGCAATGGACCTTCGACTAAGATCTTCAGGCTTTTAGTTTTCGATGTTGGGAAATATGCTATTACAATCGCCCCATTCTCGACAGAAGCTCTTGTGTTTTTGTCGAGAATAACCTGCAGAATATAAAAACTTGTCGATATTCAAAGAATGGTTGTTTGTAATTTCCGATGCAGATGCATTGAACCTGGATATGGTGTTCCCGGGGCGCACTAAATGCAGCAATAAATGCTAGTTTATAAATATAAGGAGGGGGTGATTGCATTTTCATTTGAATGTTGCATGTTGCTGCTTTGCTGTGAGGAGGTTGAAGCGTGAATCATGGATGGTAAGGTACGTGATTCTGGGTGTTTGGGGTATCAAAGTGAAGAGATTTTGGTGTGTGTGTAGATATGTAGAGATGGATTTGGCTGTAATGTCGTTATCGCAGGCATTGTTGTTGGATCTTTTTGTTTTGGAAACGGTGTCGTAGCGGTGTTTGCTGGTCAAGTAGGTAGTCCTCAAGGCAGGTATCAGGTGAGTATCAGTGTTGTCGTCAGAAGGCATCTTCTGACTTCAACTTTCAGTGACTTGAGATTCAATGAGTTGTTGAAGGACGTGGCCCTTTCATCAGATAAAAGACTGGGGCAGTGTCGCTGAGGTTGCTCCTGGAAGGTCAGCATTGTAGCGGCCAGGAAAAGTTATCAAGCTCCCAGAACTTTGTAGGTCTGCCGAATGAAAAGCATGAAGAACTGTGTAATAAATTGAAAAAAAAAAAAGTAACTATATTTGTTATATATCGAATAATATTTGTGTCGAATGTAAATTGTACTTGAGAAGTTTATGAATAAAAATAAATTGTTCGAGATCTTTTTTTGTTATTTGATGTCGAAGTATGCTAGAAAGTCGTGTCGAATAAGATTGTTTGGTGTAATGAGTGATGTGACTGAGATTTATAGTTTCAATGACTTTTTAGTAGCATTAAATGCCGTAGAGACTATAAATACGGACGTTGTAGATGTAAATAAGCAGGAAAAAAAATGGCGAAGACTAGGAGTCAGACCCAGCGAGAGATTGTTTCTCAGCGTAATGAAGAGAGGTATCGTGCCTTAGTGATGCGTTACTACGGTTGTTTGGACCCGTGTTCTCCAGTGTTGTCCTCATGTGAGGTAAATTATGAAGGGATGGACGAATCTGAAGCTTCCTTTTGGAGAAAGGATTTTCTTTTCCATTGCAGTCTTCAATCTATGGTGTATGTTCTTGGTCGGGAAGCAATGATTGTTCAGCGTGTGAAAGCACTGCTAAAGGAAGGAAGGATTCTGTAAGGAAAAATTAGTAATAGATGTTAGGTATACATAGATTTATACTGTTTCTCGAATGAATGAATGAGGAATTTTAATGTTGTTTCAAACATAGGATATTGTTTTTGTCGAAGTATATTTAGTCGAAGTAATTTTATTTTTTTTTGCGAAAATGTAGGTGTAGGTTATATTTTGTCGAGAAGGTGTAATTGTGAGGAAGTTGAGAAGGATAAGTGGAGACGAAAAGTTAGGGATTGCGAACCGTCAGAGGTAGTTACAAGTAACTGCCACGTGGGGTCTATAAGTAGCTCTGCAGTGGCCGGCTGTTCATACTCTGAACTCCTGCCAAAGTTTTTTTTACCTCTACAAACTGTCCAATCGCTTTTTCACTCTCGTTTTACAATTGGGAGGGAGGAGATAAATTTGTTGATCGAAAGGGCAAAACTTGCCAAGGAGAGGAACGTATAAGCAGCGAGGTTGCACGGTAAGAGGTTTTTCTTCTGTTTTGATTGAGTTTTGATCTTTGTTTTGTAAACTCGTTGCAGACTAGGTGAATGTCTGTTAAAGGGAGAGTAAACTGTTAGAATACGGGAAATAAAAATGTTTGAAAATAGTTGTTGGATATAGGTTGATAAATTGATAATGGAGGAACTATTGTGGGAGTGTTGCTGGGATTAAAGGCGTGGAAGATGGAGGTTGTTTTTGGTGCATTGCTGCTGTAATATGGAAGGAGTTAGGCATTTTAGTTCCGGAATATGGGTGATACGGCCGTAATTCCAGTGTTTGAAGGCTTATAAATTTAAAACGGTTAGGGTGTTTTAATTTTGGCAGGAAAATCATAACTATTATTTCCTTCGAGAAGATGGACTGCTGCAAATAAAATTAATTAGTATAATAAAATTAGATAAAAAGGATCTCAATGTTCGAGAACTACAAACAATTTATAACTCGTGAACTAATAATTGACTTTAAAGTTTGAGATTAAGTAAGAAATAAATTGTTGGAGAATTACTCGACAACTCTAGACCGAGAAAGTTATTGTAACTAAATTTAAATGATCGGAATGAATCTTCGAAACGAAATAATAGAGTGTATGTGATATATATCATGCAATAAACTGATTTGTTAAGAAAAACTGGGATCTGATTTTCAGGTTCATAAAAAATGGTTGAACCAATTTTCAATGCTCAGAACATAATAACCAAAAATCATGTTCATGTTACTCCTTTGTAAGTGGATGTAACCACTTGTGTGCAAAAGTTAGGTAGGGAGTACCGTGCAGGGGGAATTGGTAGTGTTGGGTAGGCAAGTACCCGAACCGGTCATGCCGAAGTCTCTGATGACGAAGTTACCAAGACCGATGTTGATCAATCGCCCCAATGTAGTGATCGAGATGGTGATGGCGATGGTCAGGGTGATGTGGGTGATAGTAGACATGCTAGTTTTGGGTTGGGCAAAGAAACGTCCGAAATTCTTAGTTTTAAAAAAAATTCGGCATTCCCAAAGAAGTAAGGCTGGAAGAATATGCTTATGAGATGGACAACCAAAATATTCCTCTAGGTGGGATTTTGGTGCATCGAGAATAGATAAGAAAAGGTTTGAAGTTGCCTCTGCGGGCTGATCAAAAGAGGTTGTTAAATTTCTTCGATGTGGCCCCTGGGCAATTCAACCCGAATGTATACGACTTGTTTCAAGTATGCGGGGATCTAAATGGTCAATTACAAGAGAGAGGAGAAGCTCTGATAACTGTTGATGATCTTTGTGTATACTATACTTTGAGAGTTAATTCGGCTAAAGTAGGTTACCGATATTTAGCGAGGTTTCCTAAGAGGCCTCTCTTCTATGAGATGGTATTGGCTGGTGGGAAGTACTCTGATGAGCGGCTTTTAGTAACAGGGAATTATGAGTTCGATGTTAATGTTCCTGGGGAGCCTTTGAAAAGGAAAGCTTTTCATCTAGGTAAATAGCTGCTGATATGTACTTTTGAGAATTTGGTTAACTGTTGTTTGACTTTCTAATTTTGTATGTTTCAGCTCTGAAAGAAGTTGATAGGAACTCGAGGGTTAACGAGCGGCTATATAATCTCAGGAAGGGATATACTGGTAGGATCGACGAGTTGGCAGCTGATCAAGAGGGTTTGTCCAATTTTTTTGAGGAAGCTGGTTTAAAAAGGTTGCGAACAACAGGATCAGTAGTGTCGCTTATTGACGGTAAGATGTCTGCAGAGAATAAGAGGAGTTCCAATGCTGGTTTACCATTAGAAAATTAGTCGTTGGCTGGATATTTGACTGATACAAATAGTGAGATAGAGGCACTGTGCAATGTTCCTTCGAGAAAGGCGTCGAAGAAGAGGGCTGTTCCTAGCGACGCAGTGGTTGATTTACAAGATCTAAAGCGGTCTTCTCGAAAGAGAGACTCTGTTAATGGGCAAAAACTTGTATCTCGAAGTTCTGCTGATAAGCCTCCCCTAGCGTCTGGAAGTGGTATCTCGAAGAAAACAGAAAATGTATCGAAGAAGAAGAGTGCGGATTACTCCGACCCGAAGTATGTGGTTCAATCTGAGGTAGAGATCGCGGCAAATTTGGATTCAGTTGTTGTAGGTTCAGCATTGCTGGGAGATCATTTGGATGATTGCATGGTCAATTTGGATAGCTTAATGAGTTTCTTTGGTGAGGGGCAATCGAGTTTGAAGAAGGTAAGAAATTTATCTTGTTTACCGAGGTTAATGAATTTAGTTCCCAATATGAATACCTCTTGTATGAAACTATTGCAGATTAAGGAAATTATTGCTAAGGCGAGGCCGCGCATTATAGGTGCTGGGGATATCGCGAATTAGTTGAAGGGGTACCAGATCCTCGAAAAGGACTTGACGGAGGAAAAAGAAAGATTGATAAAAGAGAAAGAAAAACTGAATTCGACGCTTAACAGGTATAAGGTTGATGCTGAGAAGTTGAAGAAAGCTGCAATGGCTGTGGTCACGAAGGAAAAAGATGAGGAGATCGCGAAGTTGAAGGAAGCTTCTGAAGCCGCTAGGAAGGCGGCAATCGAAGCGGCGAACGAGGAGCGCAATAATACTCTTGAAAATCTTCGGCAAGATTATTTGGAAAAGTTTATGAACATGAGGAAACAGTTAGATGGAGACTACGAGGATGAGAATCGTAGGAAAAAATATTACAAGAATATCGTTAAGGAGAATTTGCTTCCTTTTGAGGATTCAGAGGATGAATCATCGTTGGGTTCCCCTAATGCTGAAAAGGAGTGTGATGTGGTCGAAGAACCAATGTTAACTGTTCCTGCTGGTGTCGAAGCTGAAGTGTTGTTTCATTTGGCAAATGATGTTGCAATCGAAGGAACTGGTTCTGATTTTCCCATTGAGTAAGTACTTCTGCATCGAAGTGGATTTTGTAACAAGTTTCCAGTGGGGCTAAGAAAATTTTGGATTTGATAAAGTTTGTAAAAATGGCCAGTGGGGTCGATACATTTTGGTTAACAGTAGATTTTTTTATCGAAGTAAGTAGTTTTTGTATTTTCATAAAAATTGCTAGTGTTTGATTGTGAATCAAATATATAATATGTGTATCGAAAAGGTAGCTGTTAATACAAATAGGAACGAAGACCAGGTGTTGCTGCTCGAAGGGATACCTGCATTAGGATACCTGTATTTGTAAAAATGTAGTAAGAGTTTAGCCCAAACCCAACTGTTTAAAGTGTGGTCAATGCTAGAACGATACCAGGTGTTGCTCCTCGAAGGGATACCTGGATTTGATAAAAAGCCAATCTTAAAGATGTGGTTTGTAGAAATGTAGTAACTATTTAGCCCGGACTCAACTGTTTAAAGTTTGGTCAATACTAGAACGATACCAGGTGTTGCTCCTCGAAGGGATACCCAGATTTGGAAAAAACCAATCTGAAAGATATGGTTTGTCTATTTATCCCGGAATCAACTGTTTAAAGTTTGGTCAATGTTAGAACGATACCAGGTGTTGCTCCTCGAAGGGATACCCGGATTTGGAAAAAACCAATCTTAAAGATGTGGTTTATAGAAATGTAGTAACTGTTTAGCCCAGACTCAACTGTTTAAAGTTTGGTCAATGCAAGAACGATACCAGGTGTTGCTCCTCGAAGGGATACCCATATTTGGAAAAAACACATCTTAAAGATGTGGTTTGTAGAAATGTATGTTGTAGTGTTGATGCGTACTTAAAAAGTATGCATTGATATTGCGTGATAGTAAAGAAGGAGAACACGCTTCTGTATGATGTGACTGCAGAGAAAAATGTAATGAAGACCTTTACTAAATGAAGTCGAAGAGGTACAGTACTTATCGATAGAATAATTTGAGATGTGCTGTATTCCAGGGGTATCCGAGCTGAATTCCATCCTCTGTCATCAACCAGTAAGTTCCACATTCCATTTTGTCGCTGATGATGTAGGGTCCTTCCCAGTTTTTGGATAATTTTCCTGAATTCTTGGGTCGAGTACTATCTTGTATTCGACGAATGACAAGATCGCCTATGTCGAATTGTCGTTTGCGATCTTTTTTGTTGTACGCCTTTCTGAGTTTATCGTGGTATCGCCCCAACTTTAGGATAGCTTGATCTCGAGTTTCCTCAATCCAATTAAGGTTGCAAAGCAATCCTAACTCGTTCTCTTCATCTGTCACTTTCTTTCGACTGCGTGGGAAGTCCAAGTCAGAAGGTATGACAGCTTCAGTACCAAAGGCCATCATAAAGAGAGTGCAGCCATTAGAAGTTCGTGAAGTAGTTCTGTAAGCCCAGAGGACACTGAGTAATTCATCGACCCATCTTCCTTTTTTCTCGTCCAATCGTTTGCGTAACCGGGACTTGATACTTTTATTGATGGCTTCTACTTGACCGCTTCCTTGAGGGTAGTATGGTGTTGATGTAGAGAGCTGTATTTTGTACTTCTAGAGGAATAAAAGAACTTTGTTGCTGATGAACTATTTACCGTTGTCTGATCGTATCATTTGTGGACAACCGAACCGAGTAATGATATTTTCCCAGAGGAACTTGATTACTGCATTTTCGTCGGTGTGGCAAAGGGGGACTGCTTCGACCCATTTTGTAAAATAGTCCGCAGTGACGAGGATGAACTTGCGATTTTCTGATGCTGGGTGAAAAGGACCAATTATGTCAATGCCCCATCTTTTGAATGGCCAGAGAACATTGTTGATATGCAAGTTGAGTGCAGGGCATTTGATGTCTTGTGCATGTATTTGGCATTTGTAGCACTTGCGGACAAAATCTTCACAATCTTGTCTCATCTTTGGCCAGTATAGTCCTTACATAAATGCTCGTTGTGCTAAAGAACGACCTGATATGTGTGCTCCGCATATCCCTTCGTGTAATTCTTTAATCTTGATGTTGGCTTCCTGCTGAGAAAAACATTCGATGAGGGGTCTGCTTCCTGTTATTCTGTATAGAATTTTATCTTGAACTGTGAACCGTGTACATCTGGCAAAGAGTGATCGAGCTTCTTCTTTATTTCTTGGTAGAATGTTGGAATTGAGGTATTTGAGAAACGATTTTCTCCAGTCATAATTGTCTTCGTCTTTAGTAGCAGTGATTTGCATAGTAGTCGTAACGTCGAGGCTTGATTGTTCAAGAACTTGGATGTCGAGCTGTCTACTTTTACTGTCTTCGAGCATAGCGGCGACGTATACCAAAGCGTCTGCGTGTCTATTTTCTGCTCGAGGGAGATAGGAGATTGATGAGGATTGGAATATGAACATTTTTTTCTTCGACTAGAGCTGCATAATCAACCATTTTGCCCGAGGTTTTGAAGGTTTTATTATAATGATCGGCAACAAGCAGTGAGTCGACATGGACCGCAATGTCGGTCGCCCCAAGTATGATTGCGAGGTCTAATCCATGAAGGATAGCTTCGTATTCGGCTTCATTGTTGGTGGCATAAAACTTGAGTTTAGTCGCTTTCTCGATTCGATGATTAGATGGCATAACGAGGACTATACCAATCCCGGATCCTCGTGGTCCTGCCGATCCATCAGTGAAGAGTCTTCATCCTGTACTTTCCGACCAGGCATCTGGTTCTGCAATTGCATCATCTGCAAGTGCTTCTTCTAGTTCATCCCATTCAGGGTCCTCGACAGGAAAGTCAGCTAAAAAATCTGCCACTGCCTGTCCTTTACAAGAAATTTGAGGTTCGAAAGATATGTCGTACTCTCCGAGGAAAATGGACCATTGCTGAACTTGTCGAGATTTTTCTTTTTTTTGAGAGGACAAGCTTCAGAGGGTACTTTGTGATTACCTTGATAGGGTGAGCCTGAAAGTAAGGACATAGTTTCTGCGAACTGTAGACCAATGCGAGTAGCTATTTTTCGGTTGATGTATAATTACGTTCAGCTAACACGAGAGTTTTACTGATGAAGTAAATTGGTTTCTCGATGTCATTTTCATCTCAAATGAGAACGGAACTGATAGATTCTTTTGTGGTGGAAAGATACATAGTAAGTGTTTCGTCATCAACTGGTGTGCTCATGATCGGAGGTCGCCCCAAGTATCATTTAAGATCTTGAAAGGCTAGCTCACAGTCTGAGGTCCAGGTGATTTCATTTGGCTTCTTTTTGGAATGTGAGGTGGGATTCCCACGAAAAAGGAGATACAGAAGTTTACATCGATCAGAAGATTTTGAAATGAACCTGTGGAGAGCGACAATCTTGCCAGTGAACTTTTAAACATCTTTATTTGTTCGAGGTGACGACATTGCCATGAGAGCTTTTATCTCTGCGGGATCTATTTCGATACCTCTTTTGCTGACTAAATGTCCCAAAAATTTGCCAGCTACGACTCCAAACTAGCATTTTTCAGGGTTGAGTTTCATTTGGTAATTTCGAAGAATGCCGAAGATGGTTTGGAGATTATTGAAATGTTTTTCACGTTTTATGCTTTTGCAAATCATGTTGTCGATGTAGACTTCCATGATTTTTCCCAAATGGTCTTTGAACATTCGAGTAACAAGTCTCTGGTAGGTTGCCCCAGCGTTCTTCAAACCAAATGGCATGACTGTGTAGCAGTACAAGCCTCTTTCGGTGATGAAAGTAGTTTTTTCTTGATCTTCTGTAGCGAGAGGAACTTGGTTGTAACCTGAGGCTGCGTCCATCATAGAAAGAAGTTCGTGGCCAGCAACTGAGTCGAAGAGTTGCGGTATCAATGGGAGAGGAAAGTTATCCTTTGGTGTGAACTTGTTTGGTTCTGTAAAATCGACACAGACTCTGATTTTTCCATTCTTCTTCGGCATGGCCACAATATTAGAAACCCATTTTGGATACTTGGCTTCCCGAATGAAACCAACACGCAAGAGTTTATCAATCTCATCATTGACGGCTTTGCGAAGTCGTGGAGTGAGATTCCGACATTTTTATACGACTGCTTTAGTATCAGGCAGGAGGTTGAGCTTGTGGCATGCGACAGTTGGGTCAATTCCTGGCATTTCTTGAAAAGACCATGCGAAGATATCGACGTTCTTTTTGAGGAGCCGAATCATTATTATTTTTTCTTCGATTGATAATTTGGAACCGATAAATGTATGACGACCTGGGCCATCGAGCTCGATGGAGTCAACAGTTTCAGTATCATGTTGCTCAAAGATTGCCGGTGACTCCGACTGTAACTGCTATGCTTTGAGCAGTTTGAGCGTGAGAGTTGACCGTGGTGTTTTCGCACATTCGTGCTACTGCTTGGCTGCCTTTGATTTTGTAGATACCATGGTCAATTGGGAATCGAAGAGAAAGATGATAAGTTGATGGAACTGCTTTTATTGAGTGCGGCCAACTTCGGCCTAGAATACCAAGATATTTGGACTCAGGGTCGATGACCAAGAATTTGACGAATGTCATTTCCGATCCTGCTTGTACGGGCAAGGTGATTTTTCCAGTGGCAGATTCCTTTGAACCATTGAAGCCCGAGATAGTTGTTGTTGAAGCTTTCACGGAATCTGTCAAACCTAGTAACTGTATTGCTCTTCGGAATAGGACATCAGTGGCGCTTCCTGTATCGACAAGCATCGTGTAAAGATAATTTTGCCCTACCTTTAGCATTATGATAAGTGGATCGTCGTGGGGATATGTAACGTGGCTAGTGTCACAATTTTTGAAGGAGATGGAGTATGGACGTTTTGATTTGCTGAAACTGGGAAGGAGTTTTGCTGATTTGTCTTTAGAAGTCATTTTGCAACAGGACGTTATTCGGTCATCTTGTTTTCTCTTTTTCCCTTTTTCTATCTCGATCATGTAGAGATGTCGAGCTTGTCCTTGTCCGTCAGCTGGGCCAGGATTATTCCTAGCAGCTTCTTCGTTGAGAAATTTTTGGAGATCAACCACATAATTTTGGAGTCGCCCTGCTGATATAATGCGGTTGAAGATGAGAATGAGCGAATAGCAGTTGTCAGTTTCATGGTTGTGCACATTATGGTGCAGGCAGAAAGGTTGCCCTGGTCTGTCGGGGATCGTCTGAGCTTCTCGATAAAATTCATCACCCTTGATCACTGTGAAGATAGCCGAAAGAGTTGTTGTCAGAGGGGGTAGAGTTGGAAGTGGTCTGTCTATCTTTTCTTCTCACCTTCTATTGTTATCGTTGCTCCTTCCACGTGGTTTTTCTCCTGTCGTGGCTATTTTCTTTGGTTGGAATGGTGTCGAATCAGAGGACTAGATTACGGCAGAGCTTTTCATCTTATCTTTCTTCAACCTTTCGAGTTTGATATAGCTGTCAACTACATCTATCATCTCTGGTACTGTTCGAGGTTTATGAAGGGTCAGTTCTTCTTAAACTTTAGAGTCAAAGTGTAACGCTAAAGTGAACGCAGGAACGATGATTTTTGGATCAGAATTGCCAATTTTTTGTGCCTCTTGCAAGAATCGCTTGTAGAAGCTGGCTAGGGACTCTTTTGCTCCTTGTTCGAAGAAGAAAAGGGAATCCACTGTAATTTCCCGCTCTTTGGCATGAGCGTAGTTTGACTCAAAAAGGCGGTGTAACTGAGCGAATGTGGTGATAGAGCCTTCAGGTAAAGTGTGAAACCACCTGAGGGGTTCTTCCTTCAGACTCATGTTAAAAAGTCTACAGAGCATGTGATCCAGGTTCGAGTACAATCCTACCGAAGCTTTGAAATGTCGGACGTGTGTCAGAGGGTCGGTAAGACCTGCATACTAGATGAACTTTAGCATATGGAAATTATCTAGAATGGCCATGGCTTCGAGATACACAGATATAGGATTTGTTTCGATTCTATTTAACACAGATATTCGACCAGGTACTTTTGAATTAATCGCCTGAATCTGGGTATTGAAGTCATCTAGAGTGATGTATTGTGGTGGTTGAGCTGGTGCGACTTGTACTTGGGGATCAAAATTGTCGTGTCCCTCAGGTCCTAACCTCTCCCTTAGAGGTCGTTTCACCGGTGGTAGTGGAGAACGCTGGTGAGTTCGACGACTTCCTATGGTAGATGAGGAGGACGTAAGTCCAAAATGTCAGGAATCTCCTTCGGGATTTCTTGATCTGGACTGCGAGACTCGCGTTTGACCTTCCCTTGGTTGGTCTTCTCTGTGACTAGATCTCAAACGGTGGTTCCTGTGAGCTGGGGAGGATGATGTATTTGCTCTGCGCAAGTTCTCCATCTCCTTCTGATGCGTCCGGCTTTGCTGATCCAAAGCTTTCTGTTTTGCATTCCTTTCAATTTGGAGAGCTTGAGCATGAACTTTTTGGTCTTCTATTCTTTGAATCCGGTCACGCTCCATCTGTTTCTATAACTCGACCACGGCACCGTGCAAGTCGACGGTCTCTGGTGCTGTATTGACTTCCTGGTTTCTCAGAGTGGAGGTGCTTCGTAGATTAATGTTGGTCATCAGTTTTTTTTTTTTTTTTTTTTTTAAATCTCAGTTTGGTAAAGAGGTGTAGATTCCCACAGACGGTGCCAATTGTAATGGCGGATTTTCCGGATGGAGAATATTTGCCAATACTTATAGAGAAAGAGAAGTAATTGGTAGCTATAACACTAAATTTTACGTGGAAAGCTCAGACTAACCTGAGTAAAACCACGACCTCGCAGAGGGTTTTAGGAGAAAATCCAATATCATGCTAACTGTAACAATTTTTGGACTGAGAGTAAAGAAAAGAACAAAGCTTGGAGTAAGCGTGGGTTGCGATTTTTTTAGTGTCAAGAGTCCGATCATATTTTCAAAGAGTCCTGCCTGTATTTATAGTGGATACAGGCAGTTACAATGTGATCTTATTTCCGGATTTTATGTTCAGTTGGAGATCTTCGCGGACCTTCCGCAACAGCCGGCTGAATGAGCGTTACGGTTGTTGATCAGATATCTTCGAGATCTTAAGATCGAGAACTATGAAGTTGTATGAAGGTCGATCTCTGAATTGCTACAGTATATCGAGATCTATGAAGTTGCAGTGGCCTTTGATAAGTCTTGATCTAGAAGAATGTTTGCAATCATTATTTCATCTGAAATGCCTTTTGATACCTTCGACCAGGCTTATGTTCGAGATCAGTGTGTCGATGTTTGTATATCGTATGCAATAAACCTTTGACTAAGATCTTCAGGCTTGTAGTTGTCGATGTTGGAAAATATACTATTACAGTACCCTTACGCAAAATTGGAGAGGGAACTCTACTAGCCTTCTGAGAAGCTGCGGATCTCTATCACTGAAGCTGGTGGATAATTTCCTCGAGGTTTCGAAGGGGTTTATCACGTCTTCAACCTTGCTGTGTTTCTGTTTCGAACTTGTTGTTTCAATCTTGCTGTTGGTGATGATGAGAGAGAGGGAGGGAGACGATGACATTGAGATTATTCGATCTCCAATTCGACCTGCAATTCGCATTGGGGTTTCACGAACTGTTGCGACCTGTAAATTACATTTGTGTTCCTCGATCTGTAAATTGCATTTGTGTTCCTCGATCTGTCGACTTGAGATCTGCAAATTGTATTTGGATTTCACAAACTGCTGCTGTCGAATGTTATGCCGAAGATAGATGTCAATCACGAATTGTTGATTCAACCTGCAAATGAGCTGAAGGTCTACACGAACTGCTGCTGTTGAATGTTATGCCGAAGAGAATTAATTAGATGTCAATCACGAATTGTTCATTCGACCTCGTGATTTCCCACAACGATGTCTGAAGCTGGCCGAATTGTTCATATGCAGATACCAGGCTGTTGTTAGATGAGATAATATTCACAGGGAGAGGAAAGGTCATCTCTTCCGTTCATCACCTGGTTTCCCCTCCCTGAGCTACTTCGCGAAAGGCCCACCAAAAGCTTCTGCAACTGAAGATACCGAACCCGAAATCTGGTTCGAGTGATTCGAGATCTGAATTAAATGACGGGGGAAATGGGGTTGTGAAGAATTGAGATTGTGATTATGGTTGTTGAAGGAGACTTAAATGTTGTGATTTACACGTCTGAAATGTTTGTTCTACTGAAATGATTATGGGAGAGCGTGAAAGACTTAGAGACGAGGTGTTTAGACTTTTGTATAGAAGAGAAAATAAACAAAGAAACAACGTCTTGTCCAATTGGTTCGGTTTTTAAGCACCGGCCAATCATTCGCGGTTCTGTCTCGGATTGCAGGGTAGCCCGCAAATCTGCCACCACGGAAGTGTCGTCAGTCTAGACGAGTGGTACGTTCTGATCTTGGTTTGCCATTCTTTAGAAGAAAAAATAAATTCGACTCGTTGGAGAACAATGAGTATAACACTTCGTTCCCACAGACGGCGTCATATGTAATAGCCTTTTTTCGTAGAGACTGAAAACAGTGTTTTACACCATAGAATTTTGAATGATATGAGAGTGAAAGTAATAACAAGCACAAAGATTTAGCGTGGAAAACCCTTGAATGGGTAAAAAAAACTATGACCTCTCATGAGGATTTGAGAAAGAGTTGTTTATAGATTGCTAACTATTACATGGGAGAGAGATAATGTGTGTCAGTGAAGCTTCCCTCCTCTAAACTGTAGCTCTCTGTACCTATTTATAAGTCTTATAACATGACCGTTATTTGCTTTAATAAGGAACGTTACAATATCAAGTTTTGATGAGTCTTCATAATGGTCTTCATAATGGTCGAATAACGGCTTGAATAACTCTTCTTCTTTGTAACCGCTCCATAATATGTCATAAATGCGCCACGTGTTTGTTGACGAGGTTGAGTAAATGCGTGATGGTCGAATGCTGAGACCTGAGCTTGAGTTTCAGAACTGACTTTTACAACCAATCGAGCTGTAGCATTTCGAAATTACTGTTGGTATTCGAAGTACTGTAGTTGTATCAGTTCGAAGTTATTGTAGAAGTTCAAAGTTACTGTAGCAGTAGCAGGTCGAGTATTGAAAATAAGTTGCCACATGACCGACTCCCAAAAAAAATTATTAACTCATATTTGTTTCTTTCTGGCATCCATAATCACTATATTCACCAAATTATCTTTCCACTTCCCACCACTTTCTCACTTTATCATCCCCCCTCTTTCAATTGAAGGCATGCAACGAATGATAAGAAATAATGTCCATCAGACGAGCCACGGGCACACACTAGTCTTAAGACTATCCTTGGTAGGAAAAGGCCGGGTCTTTCATTATCCAAAAAGGCAAAACCAATCCCCTTATTTGCACACAGTTACAGCAAACCTTCATCAATAAAACCCTTTCTCCCCAAAACTTTCTTCACAAATCCAACAATGGCGTCTCACTATCACCACTACAACCACAATTACCAACACCAAATCAACCACTCAACCTGCAATTGCTCCTGCTACACTTGTTGTAGTAGTAGCTGCTCTTCACCACCACCACAACAACAACAACAACATCCTCAATCTCCAATCACAGATACTCTAATGCAAGCACTTGTTGCTTCTCATCTCCTCCAATCCTCACAACCCTATCCCTTCTCTCCTCAATTACTCAAACCCCATCATCAACAGCATCAAAACCACAAACCCCATCAACAACAACCTCAACAGCAGCAGCAGCAACAACAACAACAACAAACCCAATCACTCCTCACTTCCCTCCATCGACGAATCGACTCTCTTGAGTCCTCTTTCGACAAATACATCTCTCCCTCTCCATCTCCTCGGGTTTCTCTGAGGGATCTCGCAGCTCGAACAATCCAGACCCATTTCCGCGTGTTCCTCGTTCGCAGATCGCAGACGCTTCGATACCTAAAGCACCTAGCTTTCATCAAATCGAGTCTCAGTAAGCTCAAATGTTGTGTTTCGAGCAATACCCACTTTGATTCTAGGGTGATCTCGCAGAAAACGATGGATTTGCTGCTGAAGCTCGACTCGATTCAGGTAAAATTAGGTTAATTCCTTATTGAGTTTTGAATTTTTTATTGTAATTTGAAGTGGGTTTTTTTTTTTTGCAGGGGAGAGATTCGATGATTCGTGAGGGTAAGAAGTCTATTAGTCGTGAATTGGTTCAGATTTTAGAGTGTATTGATGGGGTTTCAATAAGAAAGGTGGTGAAGAATGCGAGGTTTGCGGAAGAGAACAAGCAAGCTAGGGTTTTCAGCGATACGCATTTGAAGAAATTGAGTGATAGGGTTCAGAAGATTGAGGGGTTTAGCAGGGCTTACGAGAATGACGAGGAAGCTCATGTTGAGCTTGAAGGGTTTCATCACATTAGTGATGAGGATGAAATGCTTAGCCCAAAATACAATTATGCGTTGAAAAATGGAGTTTCGCAAGCTAGAAAAGGGATATTGGTGAAAATACAGGATCCTTATTCGAAAGTTAAGAAAAGGGTGAGTTTTGTCGAGAATGGGTATCAGTCATTTTCAAGTGGGGTTGATGATCAAATGGAACTCTTGGAGAATTTGTGCAGCGAAGAAGGCGAAGACATTAGTGGGTTTTCCAGAGTTTATGAAGATAAAGAGGAAGAAGCACACATGGAATATGAGGGACCTTCCTTGATCAGCTATGGTGGAAGAGATCCTACAATGAATGTAAAGAGCAAAGTTATTTCTGGTTTTGCACGAAAGTTAGATGGTCACAGTGGGGAACTCTTATTCTCAGCTCCAACGCCTGTTCAAATGGAGCCTAGGAGGGACGATTAAGAAGATTGTGATGTGAGGGATGTCCCTAAGGATTAAGGAACACCATTTTAGGGTTAGAGTTTGATCATCTTCTTGTGTGTTTGAAGAAATCCCAGACATTGTTTGTTCAACATAAATGGATTATCTTGTAGTAGTTTTCCCTCCACTTTTGGAGAGAGTTGTAACTTTAACCTGCCTTTTGATGGTATCTAATGAATGCTTAACATTGACTGATGGAGTTGTTTTTTTGTTATGAATCTTGTACAAATTGCTCACTCTCCACTTGAACCAGGCTAAGATTAAGTTTTACCAGGGGATTGTGTTCATTGGGGTATTCTACATCTTTGTTGTTGTGTATTAGCCCTGATGGATTAAGGATGATATTACCCTCAGGCGAAGTTATCTATTCAAAAGGGTTCGTTAGTTGCTGATGTGAAACTTCGAATATCAATATGTATATATTTTCATTACTTCGAGCTAGAATTGGGCAACAATATTTTGGTTCATCATTCTTCTGAAATATATTTGTTCTTACACATTTTTTAAGTTGGTAGAACGAGATAAGGATTTGTTGAACTGATCCAATATTACTTAGTCCCTTCGCAACAACTACAATGACCTTAAATATACCTTTGAATCCATAGGAATGACCGTATAAGCTGTAATACATTGATGGGTAGTTACCATGACAAGTTGGAAGTTTGAGAAGGAGCCGAAATTCTAAATAGGCACCTTAACAACAACAAGATATGCATGTTAAGATCTTCAACTTCTTTCGAATATGCCATTCGTTCCACACAAATATTTGTCTCCTGGTGGTTGTGGAACAAACCTGCATCTGGTTGCTTCCACTCAAATATACTATTGGCGCATTGCATGTTGTAATAGTATGTTTGGGTGGTAATGACTAATGATGCTGAACTGTCTGCTTCACCAGGGCAAACAACCATGTTACAATCAGAAAGGCATTGAAGCAAATGCGAAAATTAATTAAAAATAATGGATTAACATTGATCAGTTCTGTAAACCCTTTCATGCCTGTGGACAATGCGGAGTACATACACAAGAATTACATCTTTTCGATAACATCATAAATGAACCCTTTCAAAAAAAAAAAAAAAACTCTCAATTTATGAATGATGCATTCTACATTTGGCAGTTTTTTTTTTTTCTTGATTCAGCTTGGAAAATAGGTGTACAAGTGTCACGGCCCAGCCCGGGTCTGCCTCTACAGTGCCCGAAGCACAGCGGAATAAGGGACCGTGCAGCCTACACGCACGTGCGGTCAGCCATCTTCACGGGCGCGACGCGCCAGTGGGATATAACCCACGGATGCTAGAGCGACATCCGAATAATCCTGGATACTCATGAGGGGTCATCGAATATGTATTCAGAATAGGCAACAACGCTGAAGGTTCCGTGACGCGCACGAGGTACGGAAAGCATACCTGTCCTGTAGCGGATCAGGGTAGCTCAATATGTCGGGTTCCAGATATGGGACATGTATATCTCAAGGGGCGACAAGCCTGGTTACAGAGTCCATTTATAGGGTCGGTGCGTCTTGGGTTGCCCGTAGGGCATAGCGGCGCCATATAAAGCCCTCTCTGGAAAAGTGGCCCGCATTACGAGACAATGTCCCCTAGCCTTCCCTAGGCATAGGAGAACTCATGACTATGACCAAACATTAAAGCTCTTTTAGTCATGAGGAGGATTGGACCAATGTTCCTCCTTAATATAGCTACTAAGTAAATAGCTAGTTTCTAAAAGGAAACGTTAAAACTAGAGACGAAGCGTACTGGCCCTTTACGCCCCCTTAACCGAATCCGTTTTCGACGAAACTTGGCGTACAACTATATTAGGATATAGAGAACATATATCCAAGGTCAGATCTCAAAACGCTCGGGTGGATTCGCTTGGCGTTTGGTAGGCCCCTCACAACAAGGGTTTAATGTAAGGAACATGCCATAAACATATCGGGCAGAGATTTAATAAAATGCTTGATGAGTCTTGGAAAATTTTGCAGCACTACCATTTTCCAGCTGAGGTCTCATGTCACATCTCTGGTATCACCTGTTAACTATTGCCAATCATGTGTACAGTATCAGACTTGTTGCAGTGGCTTGTCTGTCCTCGCCAAGTCGTTCAGCTCTGTAACAGTCTTGACAACTTCAGACTCTGATTTAGTGCAACTTCTACCATTTCTATTTCTCCAAAATGTACAGTAGCTAAAAACTTCAACTTAGTTACTCAGAATCCAGCCTTAACACTTGGTCAAGAACCACATTACAGCAATTTCTTTTGTTATCTCTGAATCACTGACCTCTGAAGGCAAAGAGCTCCTCTCAAGAAAGACTGTAAATAATACATACATTAGAAAGAATGTTAACCGTTCCCTAGGTTTCGGTGGCATTAATCGTCAAAGTGTTACAGAGCTGGATTCTGAGTATCCTTATTGTAAATATATACATGATCATATGTATATATTACTCATACATACAAATGGCATGACAACCACACCAGCCTCAGTAAAGTACTTAGATTTTCGTACTGTTTAGTTAAAAACTAGAGTCTTCGTTAAATCAATAACTTTTCAGTAGAAATCTTAGTAATTGAGTGTTCCCTCAGTCTAATCAACGTCACTCATCACTGGTCACTCGGCACTAAAATTAGGCCAAGATTTTGAGAAAAAACACATAAATTATAAAGGAATTTTATAGAAGACAATACCCAGATTCTAAGGAAAATAAAAGAACCAGGCCAGGAAAAAATAAAGTTAAAGAGAGAGCAGATCAAAATGTAAGATCTTTATAACCATATCATAGACAATAAGATGGTTACAGATAATCAGATGGAATCAATCTTCTGGCAAGGAAAAGAAAATTCTGTAAGCAAAAGCGATTTAGCTGGTTTTAGTGCCCATGATCAAATATTTGCAGTCTAATAAAAGAAAGTTCCAGAAGACTTAGAAGAACGAACGAGTCTCAACGACAATGCAAGCCAACCTCTTACAGACTATCAAGAGGGGAAATTAATATATGTATCTCATACTAGCCCTAGTATTGGATAAATCCAGATGAGTAGTCAGTTTATGCCTTCTCCATGTACTGCACATCTCGAAACTGCGTAGAGGCTGTTTCGGCTCCTCAAATGTTTCCAGTACCAAATGATAATTTCGAGTGGATGCCTATATTGTCCTAGATTGGGTCGATTTGGCAACAAACATGTGCTTTATCTATAAACATTGCACATATATGGGATGTAATCTTGATCCGTAAATGAGAAATAGCCTATTGTACATAGATCAAATGCAAGTGAAATTCATGGCACATAGAGTATGTGGTTTATGTGGTTGAAGACCGTTATTGGTAAGTGACAGATCACACTTTCCCAATCATTGAGCACATCCTACGATGGTAAGGTATAAATCATTATTGAGCCAATTATAACAAAATGAAAAAAAAATCACCACATAGAAATCACAAACAACTATTACCCCCATTACATAAGACTATACGAGATGAAGAGTATCCCAGTAAACTAACTTCAATGCTATATTGCTTTATTTTCTAGAAGAATGAGCACATAGAAAACAAAAGCTGATATTAACTTACCTGGATATTGTCAAAGATTAGGAATTGTCTCAAGCTCAACAGTTACATATCCTGCATGTTGTATCTCCTGATGTGTGCTGACCCAAAACTGTTTTACATCTCTGAGGATCACATGGAGCTAATGGGACTGTCGAGGAATTGATCTCACTCACAATTGTGTCGTTCCCACCTTGATAACTTGCACTAACAGGGCCTTCGAGTTTTGTTCTGTTAGAAAGACTTTTCTTTGCATCAACGATTTGTCTCCTAGCCTCGCGTAAAGCACTAAATGCCACTTTAAAACTATGGTCAGATGCAACCCCTTCTTTTACACATTTAATGGCTTCTTGATACAAAATGTTGTATTGCGAGTTCTTTGCCCTCTTGAAATTAGCTTGTGTCTCAATAGATGGGTCCGTATCCAAGTGGATTTCTTCTTTGGCATCTCTAGTCCATCTCTTCAAGATATAATGAGATGGAAGCAAAAAAATATTTGCCACTTTGAATACAGCAAGCACGTGTCTGCACAAGATGCCTTCAGACTCAAACATCTTGCAATTACAACTAGCTACTTTCTCACGAACACTACATTCAACAGAGTATACCTTAAGTTCTTCATCAAACCTCGCAACCCCATACGAGGTGGTCCCTACATCCTCCTCACGTTTTTCTACGGCAAGAACAAGAGATTCAAAAATTTCCTCCTGGAATACCTTAAACATCTTTCTGGTATAAATATCTGCAGCTTGTTTTTCTATTGGTAGAGGGGTTTTAAGAACTGGCTTCGTGTAAGCTGTGTCGAATTCCGCTCTTACTTCTTTCTCAAACCGATCATCTAAAGCCTTTTCATATTGATCTGCAAAAATTTGTAAAGTAGTTCTTGCATTTACGTACCCATCAAAAAGTGAGTTTACACTTCCACTTCGTTGGGTCGCAAACATTCCTGCAAAGAACGTTTCCCGTAAGAAAGCAGGAATCCATTCTTTACGATCATTGTATAATAATTGAAGCCAGTCATTTCCTTGAAGATTATACTTATTAAGAAGTGTTTTCCAAGCTAATTCAAACTCTTCAATAGTTTCAGTCTTGTTGATGCAGATGTCAAATTCCAGTTGAAATATCTTTGGGAGTGTGCTATATACATGTCCCAATTCCTTCGGCAATTTACTGAGAATATGCAACTTACAGTATCGATGTTGAGATTCTGGGAAAACTCTGGCAACAGCATTTCTTATGGATGCATCGTGATCTGTTATTATCAATCCAGGTTGGTGTCCAGACATTGCTTCAAGCCAGGTCTTGAAAAGCCAAACAATTGTCGTCTCCGTTTCATCCGCTACCAATGCGCAGCCAAATAGTGCTGACTGTTTATGATGATTAACCCCAGTAAACGAAGCAAATGGCATTTTATACTGATTCACTTGGTAAGTTGTGTCAAAAGCAACCACATCAGAGAAGCAACTGTAAGCAAGTCTGGACCTTGTGTCAACCCAAAATACACTACTCAAACGATCTTCTTCGCCAACCTGCATAGCATAGTAGAATGCGGGATCATTTGCTTGCATTATCTTAAAAAATCCAAGGAGACTTTGGAAATCTATCCCAAACGCGCTTAATCTCCCTTTTCCCTTATAATTACTTTGATCTTGATCAATAAACCTCATTTTATTAAACCCATCACACTCTTCAGATAAGATGTTTATAGTACTGCTGGCCCCACTTCCCGACGATCCAATGGTATCAAACAAACATTTATTTTGGTCATCGCATTCCGGTCGATGAGATCGAAGAAAATGCCTCATAGCTGAAGTCACTAGCTCATGATTATGGGATGTATCCAATTTTGCAACAAACCACTTACCACAGTCTCGTCTCCTTACAGTCATAAATGCTCTACAGCCTTCCCATGTGATGGGACGAGCTCGCCTCTTTTTCATATCACTTGAATCTACTTTTGCTGGACGTCTCTCTCTACGGAAACCTTCTTTAGAGCAACAAAACTCTCGAGATATAATCGAGTTATCCTTCTTTGAACGGTAATATGAATTCACACGTGTACTAAAACCCATTTGCTTAGCATATGCATTATAGAAGTTCCTGGCATCATCCTCAGAATCAAACTCCATGCCCATCACTGGCTCTACAACTCCACCAATTAGACTCATACATAATTCACCATTTGGGCAATCTTCCTTTGCGTCATTCAAAACCACAGGGAGTTCAACATCCTCTTCGACACAGCACTCTTCACCGTTATCTTCCAAATTCCCATAACTCTCTAACAACACGTCTTTCTCTTGACTCTCAGATTCTTCCATGCTATCCTAATGTTTCTGTATTATATCAAACTATATAGATTGTAATAAGTTTCCTTACAAAACAATGCACCCCATTCAAATAAATATTATGTATATCTTATGAACATTATCGAAACTAGGCAAGTAAATAATTTATATTCTACTAAACCTTAAAAACCATGAAATGGGGTATTTTCCTTTTCAAAAATAGTTAATGGGGTCTACACAAAATCACATATTTTCTACTAATGGGGTCCTTTCTTTTACAAAATTACATCTTTTTCCACCTTTAAAACATCAATGAAGATAGTGTTTATCATCACTCTCTTGAGACAAAATTAAGTTGAGGAATCTCCTAAAGGTGCAAACTTTAGCAACATAACACAATGTAAACTCAAACTAAGCTAATAATTTTCAGAAAATAAATAGTTTTAAGCAGAGGGTTTAGGTTTTACCTGAAGAGTTGCACAAGTTTTCAAGTTAGGAGAGGGAAACAAGACGAGGATGATAAGGGTAGGAGAAGAAGCTGTCCCCGGCTTCCAGGGATCAATCCGTTGGATTATTTATGTGCTAATCGAGGTAACTATCTACGGTCTGTATTGATCTAGATCAGTAGTTATTTGTGCTTAAGACTCATACGAGCATCTCCAATAGAGAGAGGGTCGTGAGCTTCTTTTTTTTTTTTGCTCCAGTAGTGTAGTGGTGGTTCTAATTTTCACCCCCGGGGATAAGCTCGTTTTCGAGATATTAGCAACAATAGGGATAGGACGGGATGCCATTTTGTTGAGTCAAATCAAAATAGCTACTCCTTGACTCAACAATACTAAATTAAAATGCTTAAAGTCATTTTTGCTCTAACCTGCATAATGCACAAGTGAGAAAGAAGAAATGTCCTTGATTTCGCGCTAAGAGCTATGTTGTTGAACGAAACTTATCTTTGTTGTCCATTAATAACATCAAACAAGTATAAAATTTTATAATCAATATCTGTTGTTATAAACCGAATAAATAGTTCGAACATGTTCTAGGTTTTAATACATCCATGAGATAGTAGTACAATATTTTCATTTGGTTGCCATAAATAGATTGTTTTGAAAGACTTCACGGGTTTTCTTCCTGCACCATCATCGTTCGTCATCAACTTTGCATCTCATGTTTTCATGTCAACTAGTAGTAGTAGTAGTAGTAGACTTTCAAGTTTCAACAAATATAGTATAATAGAGTATACCCTCCTTGAGTGGATCCCATTTTCGACACAACGCCCCGTTGGGGGAGATATTGAAGAATGAAGTAAGAAAAAAGATAATTAAGAGGGATGGTCGCTAATAGAAAAGATAAAGACATCCCTCTATGGTCGAGGATTCTATAACTCGTCTTTCTTCGACCATCAAGCATAATCAAGATATCCATATTTGTGGCCTTAAATGCCACAAATCACATTGGGAGAAAAAAATAGGCCACCATTGTTGTCATCTCCTCGTTCGTAACCTCTGAACATAAGTATCTCGAGATTTATCCACGTCATAATCTAATCATCAAAGTTTAAGATTGAGTTTAAAACCGACAATATTTAAAGTCTTTGTATTTATATTGTGCTATATTTTCTTGTTTGGAAGATCATCACAGATAGTGACTCTAGTTTCCCTCCTTCATGAGTCTCTTGCCTTAGGGTTTAAATCACCCTCACACTCTCTCTCTCTCTCACACATCTAAACCTCTCCTCCTTCAAACATCTCACTCTCTTGAACATGAAGAAGAGCACTCCCTCTTCTACCATCATTGGTTCTTGCAGATTTCTTCTTATAGTATTTCTTCTCATAACATCAAAGATTGAATTCTCGCACGCCTTGTTACATCAACACAACCATCACCACGACTGTATGACCATCTCCTCTTCTGAAAACCAACAATCTTTGTGTTTCCATCTTCCAAGAAACCACCATTATCCACCACTACTACTACCTCCACCACCTCCATCACCACTAGATGAAATCGACCCCTTATACGGTGTTTCAAAAAGACTCGTCCCCAGCGGACCCAATCCCCTACATAATTAAGATTTCGCCTCTTTCTTGGGGTTCTTGATATCTTTCATAGGCTTTTACATATGTTTTCATTATATTTATCCTTGTTTTGCTTATTCAAGATCAAGAATTAAAGAAGAGTGCAACAGTTTTAGTAATGATCTTCTGGACTCCAAGAAAAGCCGAAGATGATGAGTATGAAGATGCAGAGAGAAGATTTCTGATGGTTCATCTACTACAACAGATGATACAGAGAGAGAGGAGCAGTAGATGATGCATCAGAGAAGCTTTTTACTCAACGCAAGGTTGTCTGTGTTTTGTTTTTGGTAATATTTTCAAAGGCATTCAATGTGTTCATGTGTAGTTTTCTCTCTGTATTTATGAAAAAACCCTCTCTCAATTAATATTGTTGCCTCTCTTTGAGCTGCAACTTCTTGTGACTCCTCTCTCTTAATTATGGATGGCAAGAAGACAGTGTTTTCTGTTAAAGTAGAAGTAATTATTCAAATATCATTCAGTTGTGGACTTTGGGTGTAATCTTGGGTTGCTTTGGATTAGTGGAAAGCAATTTCGTAATCGAAAACTAACTTTTCTAGGTTCTTATGATGAGTTGGTTTACGAATTGTTTGTTGCCAAAAAATTGTATTTTAATCATAGGTCAAAATCGTGTTTAATTGTTTACGAGGAAGTATATATATTATGGCAATCCTCAAGGATTTTTTTTTATAACCCAAATGTACATACGGTAGGGCAGTCACAGGTGATATGAGCCGAACTGGATACTGGATATTGGATATTGGATACAGGATATTCATCCTGTAATGTAGGTAGATAGAGTTATACATACAATCGAGATAAAACAGCGCAGTATGACATGTCAAGGCTTAAACCACTTTCTCACTGATAAGAATTTGAAGCAGCTGAAAGATAAGAAGATGTAGTGTGAAATGGTTGAATTTATTGTTGGGAAACATACTCTTTAAATAGAGTTTAACATAAGGACTTATTCTAATAACAGAAAGAGAAGCTTACTCCATAGGAGTAGTTCAAGACTTAGACTAAGTTAAACAAAGGAGTTAAACTCCAACACTCACTACCAATTTCCTACATTCTAACTGGAAATTTGCATTATGTCAAAATTATTTCCGTATAAACCCTGAACTCTATAAACAAAGAGATTTCATATACCAAAAGCGTGCATTACAGACCATAATTGTAAGTTGTAAGATACCGAAGGATACAGGAGCCTCTGCAATAGTGGTTTCGTTTCTCTGTTTTCATTTTTAAACACTCCCTATAGCAGGTTTAAATGCAACAGTAGATTTCTACAATGCACCAGAGAATTATAAACTACAATAACCATCATAGTATTCCCATTTGATTAAAAGTTTTCAACACCCAGTTCTCTGGCAATCAAAGAAAAAACCTTCCTAACATCATCCACCATTTAGCCAGAAAAATGATCTTCGTAACCTTTCACCTGTATTTTGAAACCTTCCCCTTCACCTTGTACAAACCTTCCCTGAGTTCTTTTTAAACACGCACACCTGACACGGAAGCTACAAAATGACCTTTTATCTTCCTTGATATCCCTCACTACCTACCAAGCAATATGAGCATACAAAAGAGTGATAGGATTAAATGCATACACTAGCTACAGACATCTTTATAAAGGTCGCTGTTTTCCATCCTCTCTGTGTTTCATATTCCTGTGAATCTATAGATCTTTAAGGAGTCCAACTTGTACCACTTAGGAGACCGACATAGACAACGAAATCAGGCTTGGAGAGAAAGCAGACAATGGAATCCCTTGCAGCAAGCCTGTGGAACATTTGGAGAGGTAAAAAAGAATGGAGATCTACGCGCAAGCACAGAAAAATGTATTGAGGGAAAAAAGTTTAAAGCGATTTGTGCATGAAACGGATTTGAAAGCAGATCCACCTAAAGTAGCTGTTCAGCTGTGAGTTGCAGAGCTTGAGAGCTAGACAAAAAGAAAGACAAGATTGGACTTGAGTGAATGCGTGGACTCTATTCACAACTTTCTCAAGGGAAAAATGTCATATCCCCAGTGAGTGCACGGGATGGTCTTTTTGCTAATTCTACACCTACCCCTATCCCTGAGGGAGTGATATACCAGGTGACAATGACGCCTATTTCTATTAGTGTCTGGTTCTTTTTGGAATGGAGCGACTGAGAGATGCAACTTACAAAGCTTGTAGCTGTCGTACTCCCTATGAGGTGTCTTCGAATGATCAGAGATGTCATGGCATGTTGAGATATTGACATACTGCTATAGCAACAGCTGTCGTGTTGACTATAAATAGTATTATGCATTGCCATTGACATCACTGCAGGTGATGATGTTAATGCCACTATTGCAAGTCTGAAGGGCTGAGGCGTCGACGTGCGCATTTTGTGTTTTCCTTGCAATTTATCCTGTTTTCTGATCATACATTCTCATGGCCAACTCTGAAGGGCTGCAAAATGTAACATCTACAATATCCAGCATGTAATCAAGAGCATCTTCGTTAGGCGTGTAGCCACAGCCAAAGATGATTTTGTTTACCCCATTTTAGTGAGAAAGAAAAAACTATCTATCCTAATTCCTAAGAGCAATGAGATTTATAAAAGAAGGTATAAACTATCTATCCTAATTCCTAAGAGCAATGAGATTTATAAAATAAGGTATAAACCCTCTGATCACCTCTCTTCCACTATGGCATATCCTGAATTCTTTTCCCTTCCACAAAGGGAAAAGAAACCTTGTTCAGACCCCACGCAACAGCTGACATAAGGCCGCAAAAACCTAATGATACCTTAAGCTTTTTGAGCTTCACCATTCCTCTTTTGAGAAACTTCAGTGCAAGATAGCGTGCGAGATTTTTTATCACTACTTTCTCGCAAGTCAAAAGAATGTCTGCTAACCCCTTCGAGATGGCTCTTAACCCCAAGAGCACCTTCCATTTTAGGCTCTTAGCAATATGACATGCAAAGTGTAACAAATCTCCAATGGTCTCAAGTCCCCAACATCTTTTTACCCTGTCTAGCAAGTCCCTGAACCTGATCCAAAAGTGTGCTTCACCTCAGCAGTGACACTGGTGGAGAAAATTGCTAATAAGACTCCAGTCAATCCTAAGGGGTGTATTCTCCCCACCCCACCTATTCTCAAGGGGGGTGTACTCATTTTCAACATTAGAATCGTATTCCTCCCAAGGTTGTAGAGAGGGAGGTGGTTCCTCATCGACGTACTCCGGAGAATATAAGTCAAAGTTTTTAGGCGGGGATAGATTGCGACCTTAGGAGGAGGAGAGAGATTTTGAGATAAACTATTGGTACGGGTCGAATTCTCAAAAATTGTTTACGTGGAACATATCTTGTCGGTCGAATTCTCAGAAGTTCAAGAAGATCTTTCTGCCTGATATTTATCCATCTCCTTGTCATCCATCTCTTCTTGTTCATTTATCTCTCTTCTCAGAAGTTCAAGAAGATCTTTCTGCCTGATATTTATCCATCTCCTAGTCATCATCTCTTCTTGTTCATTTATCTCTTTCTCCTCTGTCAAAAAATTTTGGTACTGGTTCTCAAAAAAACTCTTCACTCGCCTCACTTCAGGTTTATCCTCTCTACTCCTCTTCGGGATCATAGCAGAATTGATCGATATCGGAGCAAGCTTGCTTGAATCATCAACATCGAATCATCTAACATAGTCAGAGGCTTGCTGACAATGAAATCACCAAACGCCTGATAACCTTTTTTTGATAAATCAATCGGCACATTTGATGTAAGATTCTTTATCAGAGAAAGTGAGAGAGAGGAAACAAAAAGAGTGTGAGAGAGAGCAAGCCTTTTTTGATAAATCAATCTACGACTGTGGTAAATGATTCGTGCAAGCCTACTCTGACTGTGGTAGATAATTCGAGCAAGCCTACTTCGATCCTGATCAATCCTGCTCTAATCCCGAAGAGGAGTAGAGAGGATGAACCTGAAGTTTGGCGAGTGAAGAAAAAATTTATGAGAACCAGTACCAAAATTATTTGACAGGAGAGAGAAAAAAGAATAAAAAGAGATGGATGATAAAGAAATGGATAAGGATGATAAAGACATGGATAAATATAAGACGGAGAAATATCTTTTTGAAATTCGACCACGTAAACAATTTCTAAGAATTCGACCCGCACCAATAGTTAATTTCAAAACCTCCTCCTAAAGAGTCTAACTTTCTCTGAGTACGTCGATGAGAAACCACCCCCTCTCTACAACCTTGGGAGGAATACGATTCTAATGCTTAAAATGAGTAGAGGATGGGTGGGGAGAATACACCCCTTAGGATTTGCAATGGCAAAGAAATATTTAAGGAGGGAAGAATTACTGGTGGTGACTCTTGTGCGGCTTATGAGAAGGACGGTACTTGCATTGTTGCAACCGCTTCTATGATGTCGGTATAAATCACCACCCCCATCAACACACTCTAAAAAACTGAACCCATTCTCGACTAATCAACTTCTTACCCTCGCGAATCATCGAATCTCTCCCCTGTAAAAAAACCCCCACTTCAAATTACAATAAAAAAATTCAAAACCCAATAAGGAATTAACCTAATTTTACCTAAATCGAGTCGAGCTTCAGCAGCAAATCCATCGCTTTCTGCGAGATCACCCTAGAATCAAAGTGGGTATCACTCGAAACACAACATTTGAGCTTACGGAGACTGGACTTGATGAAAGCTAGGTGCTTTAGGTATCGAAGCGTCTGCTATCTGCGAACGAGGAACGGGCGGAAATGGGTCTGGATTGTTCGAGCTGCGAGATCCCTCAGAGAGACCTGAGGAGATGGAGATGGAGAGGGGGAGATGTATTTGTGGAAAGAGGACTCAAGAGAGTCGATTCGTCGATGGAGGGAAGTGAGGAGTGATTGGGTTTGTTGTTATTGCTGCTGTTGTGGTTGTTGTTGAAGATGGGGTTTGTGGTTTTGATGTTGTTGATGATGGGGTTTGAGGAATTGAGAAGAGAAGAGAAGAGATGGGGTCGTAAGGATTGGAGAAGATGAGAAGCAACAAGTGCTTGCATTAGAGGATCTGTGATTGGAGATTGAGGATGTTGTTGTTGTTGTGATGGTGAAGAGGAGCAGCTACTACTACTACTACAACAAGTGTAGCAGGAGCAATTGCAGGTTGAGTGGTTGATTTGGTGTTGGTGATTGTAGTTGTAGTGGTGATAGTGAGACGCCATTGTTGGATTTGTGAAGAAAGTTTTGCGGGAAAAAAATGGGAGAAAGGGATTTATTGATGAAGGTTTGCTATAACTGTGTGCAAAAAAGGGGTTTGGTTTTGCCTTTTTGGATAATGAATGGCCCGGCCTTTTCCTACCATGGCTAGTCTTAAGACTAGTGTGTGCCCGCCCGTGGCTCGTTGAGAGACGGATGGACATTATTTTTTATCATACGTTGCGTGCCTTCAATTGAAAGAGAGTGTGGATAAACTGAGAAAGTTGTGGGAAGCTGAAAGATAATTTGGTGAATATAGTTATTATGGATGGTAGAAAGAAACAAATATGAGTTAATAGATTTTTTGGGAATATGTCATACAACTGAACAACCACCTCATTCAACCGAGTTTACAACTGGGAATCTCCCGGAGAGGAAGATCTAGCCGTTTAATCACATTCTGATTGCACGGACAAGATTATTCCTAAGCAACGCCTAAATTATTCTTGGGCAACCGATGAGAATGGATTTGTAGACACTAGAAAATGAGACACTCAAGTATCACTCAATAGGAACCATTTATCTCTACTGGATGAGTGGCTCTTAAAATTTGGAGTTACTATATAAGAAATGAGGTAGAAATGAGGTGTCCCTCTCTCTTTCTCTAATTATGTGTCTCTCTCCCTCTATTATTATTGATTTATTTTGAATTTAAAAATAGCAATACACTCTCTCACCATAACTGTCTCGCTCCTCAGACTCACTTTCTCACCATCAGAGTCTTTCTATCCCTTTCTTTGAATTGTTGGTGATAAAAGAGTTTGTTTTGTGTGTAATGAGTTTATAGTTTGCAATGGAGAGGATGCATTGTCAGCCAACGCCCAACAGTATATATGCATGCATGCATGGAATATACGTGATTTATTTTTAAAAGTTGTGTAACGAATTTAAAGGAGTGGAAAAGATAAAATAAAGAGTAAAATATGCATCTTACATCATGAAATTGAAGTTTGAGACAACCGGTTACCACTTGAGCATTTGGGGTTTAAGAAATTCATATTTGTGATTAAATGATCAGGCTAGGATACGATGTAAAGGGAGGGCGAGAACTCCACCTCTTTCCCCATTACACTATCTTCTCCACCATGAAGACTTTACCTTTTCTCCTTATCTCCCATGTCTATTTCATTTTGCTATGTTAATTATGCACAAAAAGGGTTTATTGTAACCCATAACCTAGGTTTTAATTTTCACATGTTACCATATGAGGGTATAATAGTCAGTTCAATAAAAAGGACCAGTCAAAACAAGGTCAACACAGTTGAGAAATTTTAAATACACAGTTTAATAAAATAGAATCAAGATTTTGAAGAGCTTTGTGGTTTTTTTAGTTTTAACAAACTTCCTTCCCCCCTCTCCCCTCTCCAAACTTTTACGCAACCACTCCTCCCCTCCATACCCTAACCTCCACCCACCACACCACTCATCCCCAGCGATTACTTTGTTTCTCTCTCTACAAACCCTACTATTTTCTCCCCTCCCCGAAACCCTAATCCTAAATTTTCTCTCACTTCCCACACACCAAACCCTCCTCTCTCCTTATTCGTTCCTCCTCACCAATGTTGGCTGACTACGATGAGATCATAGGCTCACACAATTTGGCAGTAGAAGAAAGATAGATGTCAGAGCTCCTTGAAGGGGTGTCAATGCATGACCCGATCCCCATCTTACACCTCGATGAATCGATGTGGATGAACCTAAAAACCCTATGGAAGTTCGCGATTGCATTTAAGTCGATCTCCCCCATCATTAAAGAGCAAGTTATTATGGACGGAGTCACATGAGCGTGGGCAATGATCGTCCCACGTATTCCCCCGTTCTCCTTTGAACAAGAATCAAAAGTCTTTGTGGCAAACTTTGAGAACCAACGTGACCAACAACTCATTTTGAATTCGCCGCCCGTGAATGTGTTTGGATTCTCCTTGTTGCAACAGTCCTTTAACCCCATTTTACACCAATCTGAACTCAAGCTTAATAGGTCTCTATGTTGGGTACAGGTCTCCGGTTTACCCTGCTGCATGTTGGGTAAAGATATGCTACGTATCATCGGCAACAAGATTGGCATATATATTAGGGATGATTGGGAAGAATATCCTTCCTCCACTCGCAGAACAAGTTTTGTTTGTATCATTGTTAATCTCTACACGGAGAAGCCGCTGGTTTTATCCATACCCATTTTCTTCTGTAAGAACGTTAAAGACTTCTGGTATGGTTTTGACCCATCTTTAAACATTGACTCATGGCCTTACACTGAGTCCCTGGCCGACATTTTTAATTTGTTGGCCAGACAGGGAACGACTCCTTCTGACCCCTTTATGTGGGAGAAGATTGGCATTTTTTGTTACGTTATTTGGATGAGCAGAAATGAATTGATTTTTAACGATACTAAGCCTAACCCAGTTGTTTCAGTGAATAGGGCCAAACGTTGCCTTTTTTCCTCAGGCCTCAACACCAATCCGATGTCCAGACCAACAATCAACTTTTCACTTCCTGCGGTTGTAGACGGGTGGCATTTTATCATGGTAGACGGGGCCTGGCCCAAGAGGGACTCGCTGGGGGATCGGGATTCATCATTAAAACTCACAATCTTATATGTGTTGGTGCAGGCTTCGACTCCTCTAGGGCGGCAGACCCCGAAGAGGCGGAGGCGATCTCTGTGATCCGAGGCATGGAGGCAGCGTATGGGAGAGGCATAGAGAGAGTGATGGTTCTCATAGATTGCAGACGTTTAGTCAGTCCTTACGCGACGAGTTCAGCTGACCTTTCTTGGGGCACCCTCACCCTTGCGCCCGAGATGCTTGCGCTTGCCTCCCGTTTTTCTGGGTTCAGTTTTCAGTTTATTAGTCGTTTGTATAATTTTAAGGCACATGCTTTAGCCACTTTGGGGGCTTTTCTATATTAAGTAACTACCTTGACAAAAAAAAATAGAATCAAGAAATCGTTGAGTAATAACTAACCATAACAGCTGTAACACTAACACTAACTGTAACCGTAACAGTCTGTTACAGCACACCGACTCAAATTCGAATATAAATATCCCTCCAAAACCCTCATTTGTTTCATATCTCTCTAAAGCTCTCTTACACTCTCAATCAATCGATGAAGAAATCATCATCACCACCACCACTATCACCATCAGTGGCGGACGCAGAAATTTAAGTGAGGGTGGGCAAAGGAAGTGGAGGGGGTTTGGGGGCAGAGCCCCCCAAATAAAAAAAAATTGCTGCATCTTAAAGATGTTTTAAGACTTCTTTTCTACAACGAAAAAGTATATATTTATAACCTTTTCATTCTAAAATACAAATTTTAGTATCTTTTTATTTTATCCGCTTGTTAATTTGCTCTATAATCTCATGGGATCATTGAGAAATCACAATTCAATTAAAAGGAGAATTAGCAAGCTTAGCCTGCTTTAATTATACCATAAGTTGATACTGTTAGAAAATACAAATAAGTTTTTGGTTTGAATGGTTAGAACTAAGTGTTTAGTCCCACATTAGATATGAGGGAAGCTCAACTCTACTATATAGGTAAGTTTAAAACTTAACTTATTATGATGTGTGTGAGAGTTGGTGGGTCGCACGTGCGACCCATGTGTGCAAACTAGCTTGGGTGCATGGGCTACCCATGGGCTTGCTCGACCTAGGAACCCACTTATTATTATAAGTTTATGATTGGGCCTTGGGGCCATGGGCTCATGGGGATTCCTTGGAACACTTAGTCATTTTTTTGAGTTTGAGGTGTGAGTTGGGTTGTCTTCAACAGACGCACCTTAAGGTGTGACTCTTGGTGAAGAGGCACTGACTTGAGGTGTGACTCTTGGTGAAGAGTCACATATACTCTATATAACTTAATTTTGTTTTCATTTTTTTTATCATCAGTTTTTTAAAGTTTTTCTTAAGTCATTTCCAAGAGAGAAAACAGACGCAATCAAGGTTCATTTGGCAGAGAGATAGAAGTGTTTCCTTCTCTCTGCGACTGATCGTTATATTCTAAGAGACAAGGGCCTACATTCTTGTAAAGCATTATAGCAGAGGTGAATCTGTCTTAAGGAGATAATGTGTATACACTAGACTCGGTCATCTCCTTAAGAGGTATTTATTTGATCATGCAGATTGTTCTACAGTTACTCTATTAATGTGAGAGAATTATAAATTATAAATTCTAATTTTAAGGGATATGACAATGTGGTACAAAAGTCAATGTGAGTGTTTCTGATCTGACCCTCAAGAGTAGAACAATTCAACTAAGAATAAAGTTACCAAAGTATCCATAAATATATATGAAATGGTGGGCAAAAGTGGTGGCAGAGCCTGTAATAAAGAAACTCAAGGAGGGTAGAAGTTATTTTAAACATGAGTTTGCCTAAAAAAATCCAAAAAATTACCTGTATTAATCAAATTTTCAAAAGTTCAGGGTGGGTAAACATGAGTTTGCCTAAAATATCCAAAATATTACCTGTAGTAATCAAATTTTCAAAAGTTCAGGGTGGGCGGCTTCCCACCGTCAACTATATGAGCATCCGCCACTGATCATCTTCATTATCGGAGCTCGGAGTTGATGGCTCATAATCACTTTTACCATCGGGGTCCGAGCCCTCAAGGTCAATCAGATCTTTTTGCCTCTGAATTTCATCATCGGATAGATAGACATCCTCCTCCCAAGATTTGTTAGAGGGGGGGGGGGGGTGGTTCTTCGGAGAGGGGGGGGGGGGGGGTGGAATAAACCTCGCCTTCACTCGCCTCCTCACTTGTTCATCTTCTCTTCTCCTCTTGGAACCCGTCGGAGTAGTAGCAGTCGGAGCAGCGTCAAACATCGGAGAAGCATTTACTAGATTCTTTGAGTTCTTCATCGATTGATTGAGAGAGAGAGAGAGAGGAAACCTTGATCCAAGTGGTCGTGGTGATGGACCTATTCCATATATATTTTTTATGAGTTCGTTATTCCTTGGATTTAGAAAAAATCTAGAAATTAAATAAGGGTACCCTTCAGATAAATAAATAAAAAATATTGCTTACAGACATCTTAATTGGTCAAACTCGACGCAATTACATCCTTTCAATGAGTACCCAAAAAGCCACTCCAAGTACTTAGAATTTTGAGATGAAAAATTAGATCAATTATGAATTTTGCTGGTTACCCACAAATCCGGGTTAAATTTATGAAAATAAGGATGTGATGATGAAATAGAAAAAGTGGCAAATAAAAAGTGATAAATAGGATGCTTATAGATATAAGAGATTTCATCATTTTATCATAAGGGAGTAAAAGAAAGGATAAAAAGGAACATCGATTGACAAAAGAAAAGAGAAGTTATTTACAAGGTATGATCCGTCTATATCTAACATATCAATTGAAAATATTGGACCCAAAAGGAGGAATTATGTATTCTGAACTCTTCTGATATGTGTGAGGAATCCATACTTAGTAGACTTATTACTAGTATAAAAGAATTAAGTTGCTTTCCATTCACATTGCATAAAAAAGTTTTATTAGACAAAAAACTGAGTTTTCTCGTTGATTCATATATGTATGCTTTGACTCGAATGAGCATTCTGAAGAAAAAAAACTTCAGTGAAGTTATATAAAAAATGATTCCAGAGTTCCTTCCCAAATGCCAAGAAGGCATTCATTTCTCAGTTCATTTCAAACTGAGTTCCTTACCGTCGGGGTCCGAGCCTTCAAGGTCAATCAGATCTTTTTGCCTCTGAATTTCATCATCAGATAGATAGATATCCTCCTCCCAAGTTTCTGGAGAGGGGGGTGGTTCCTCCGGAGATGGGGGGTGTAACAAACCTTGCCTTCACTCGCCTCCTCACTTGTTCATCCTCTCCGCTCCTCTTGGAACCCGTCGGAGTAGTAGTAGTCGGAGCAGCGCCAAATGTCTGAGAAGTGTTTCCTAGATTTTTTAAGTTCTTTATCAATTGATTGAGAGAGATTTTTTGAGTTCTTTATCGATTGATTGAGAGAGAAAAAAAAAGTGGTGGTGATGATATAACTATTCCATATATATTTTTTATGAGTTGGTTATTCCTTGGATTTAGAAAGAATCTAGAAATTGAATAAGGGTACCCTTCAGATAAATAAATGAAATATATTGCTTTCAAATATCTTAATTGGATGTGTGAGGAATCCATACTTAGTAAACTTATTACTAGTATGAAAGAATTAAGTTGTTTTCCATTCACATTGCATAAAAAAAGTTTTGTTGGACAAAAAACTAAGTTTTCTCGTTGTTCAACATATGTATCCTTTGACTCGAATGAGCATTCTGAAGAAAAAAAACTTCAGTGAAGTTATATAAATAAGTTATATAAAAAAGGATTCCTGGGTTCCTTCCCCAATGCCAAGAAGGAGTTCATTTCTCAGTTCATTTCAAACTGAGTTCCTTACCGTCGGGGTCCGAGCCCTCAAGGTCAATCAGATATTTTTGCCTCTGAATTTCATCATCGGATAGATAGACATCCTCCTCCCAAGTTTTTGAAGAGGGGGGTGGTTCCTCCGGAGTGGGGGGTGGAACAAACCTCACCTTCACTCGTCTCCTCACTTGTTCATCCTCTCCGCTCCTCTTGGAACCCGTCGGAGTAGTCTCCTCCTTCAGAGCAGTCAGAGTATCAAACGAGAAAGAACCCATCGGAGTAGTCTCCTCCTTCATAGCAGACGAAGCATCAAACAAGAAAGAACCTGTCGGAGGAGTCGAATCCTCTAGAGAAGGATACTGCTTTGGAATTTTGCCGTTTTGGAATTTCTTCATCGATTGATTGAGAGAGAGAGAGAGGAAACCTTGATACAAGTGGTGATGGTGATGATGATTTCTTCATTGATTGATTGAGGAAGAGAGGAAGATCTAGCCGTTTAATCACACTCTGATTGCACGGTCAAGATTATTCCTAAGCAACGCCCAAATTATTCCTAGGAATTCGATGGGAATGGATTCATAAACACTAGAAAATGAGATACTCAAGTCACACTCATTAGGAACTGTTCATCTCTACTGGATGAGTGGCTCTTAAAATGGGGAGTTCCTATATAAGAAATGAGGTGGAATTGAGGTGTCCCTCTCCCTCTCTCTCTCTCAAATGATGTGTCTCTCTCCCATTATTATTATTGATTTATTTTGAATTTAGAGATAACAAAACACTCTCTTACCGTAACTATCTCGCTCCTCAGACTCAATTTCTCGCCATCAGAGTCTTTTTCTCTTTTTCTTTGACTTGTTGGTGATAAAAGAGTTTGTTTTGTGTGTGTAATGAGTTTATAGTTTGCAATGGAGAAGATGCATTGTCAGCCAACACCCAACAATATGCATGCATGCATGGAATATGCATGATTTATTTTTAAAAGTTGTGTAATGAATTTAAAGGAGTGGAAAAGATAAAATAAAGAGTAAAATATGCATCTTACATCATGAAATTGAAGTTTGAGACCAGGGGCGGAGGTAGGATTTAATGTTTGGAGGGGGGGGGGGGGGGGCGAAGGTAGTATGATGAATTATATTTGGGTATCGGGGGGTTTGGGTCCTGAGCCTCAATTTTTTTTGTGCCATTTAACGGTATTTTAAGTTTAAAAATTAATTAAATATAACATTATATTTGACTAGCAAATTATACGGATTCACTTCTCCTCTCGTAAAAAAATCAAAGCATTGTGCGGCAATGACATGATCAGCTTAAGGCAAAAAAATTATCAAAATAAGGTTCATATTTGATAACATCAAGAATTGAACCTTAAACTCTTGGATTATGAGTTCTTCACTTTTCCAATTGAGCTAACTTTCCATGATGCCATTAGAACAAAGAAAAATGTACATATTATATATATATATATATATATGTATTTTTTAACAAAATTCTTGGGGGGGGGGGGGGGGGGGGGGGCCTCCCCCGCGTCCCCCTAAATCCGCCCCTATTTGAGACTATTATCAGAGTTTTGAAACTTTGAGGTACCAATTGTAATATTAAACTTACTTTGGGTTATATTTAGCAATTCCTTATCTCTAATTTCAAAATCTCCCACTCGTTTGTGTCCCCTGCTTTTTTTGTTAGTTGAAGTTTTATATTGAAAATTATAGGAAGTATTACAATCTAAAATATTTTCCCCATGACATCCCCCACACTGATCATGACACACAAACCATGAGGCAAGTATCCTTTACCATGGTGCAAAATAGTCTCACAAAAAGAAACAAAAGAAGGGCACTTATCATGTTATCCCAACTGGTGTACTTGACCTTATGTGACATCCTCCACTTTCTCTGTGAAGATGTTGGTACATTAATGAACAATTGTAACTAACCATAAGAAATCGTAACGAACAGTTGTAAGTAACCGTAACGAACAGCTATAACTAACTGTAACAGTAATGAATAGCTTTAACTAATACTAACAATAACAATAGAAAATAGTTGTAAACAACTGTAATACAAACTTTGTTAAGTAACAATTGTAACTAACGTTAACAGTAGGAACAGCAACAGCACGCCGACTCGAATTCCCCCAAATTCGAATATAAATCTCTCCAAAACCCTCTCATTTGTTTCATCTATCTCTCTCAACTTTCACTCTCTAAAGCTTTAATGGCGACTCAATCAATCATTCTCATCATCTTCTAGGGTCCTCTCTCTTACACTCTTTCTCACACTTTCTTTATTTCTTCTCTCTCATACTCTCTCTGATACAGAAATCAAACACTACCTGTAATAGCCTAATTTCGGAATACAGACTTAGCCTTTACACCAAATGTATTTAGAGCTTTCAAGAATAACAGACAATGATCAACATGACGGTTTAGCATGGAAAACCTTTGAATAGGTTAAAAACCACGACCTCTCCTAAAGATTTTGAGAAAGTGATGACCTTATTAAGATTATTAGTCTATTACAATGAATGGCTTGAAAGTATAGGATGATAGAGCAGGAACTTTTCTGTGGTGATCATTCCGTCCCTCATATGCAGTTCTCAAGGTCCTCTTATAGGTTCTCTAATATGACCATTTGATGACCATAAAGTTCTTTATTAATGGACGTTACAAAATGAGTATAAGATATTCTTTGACCATGTTATGTAACGTTCCAACTCTTGCTGTTGTACAAAGGCTCTATTGCTGACTGTATGTTCCGTGCAGGTCGAACTGCTGGTACAGAGGTCGAAAGTAATGTTTTTAGTAGTATTTCCTGTATGTTGATAAGATCAAAGGTGAGGTTTGAGTCTGAGATACAAAATAAGCTATTACAAGACGACTCTCAACCAATAGCATGAGTATTGCAAGGGATGAGCGGTATTGGTTGAGAAACTCGTTTTGTGCATGTTTGTGATTGTACCACGTACTTTGTTGTTGAGGTCAAAAGTTTGTCTGTAGTTCAAAGATGAAGCTGAGCTCGTGATGTGGAATAAGCCACTACAACTGCCCCCTCTCAGCCAACAGTACGAGAATGATTATAGGTAAGTGGTGTTGGTTGAGAAGCGTCATTAAATGCTGTAGTTATTTCAGAAGTTTATTTCCCATGTTAATTCATGAATCTCTGTTGGTGTCTGTTGGGTTTTCTAGAACCAATTACTGTAGTCAAATATTGTTGCATGGGGTATCCATTTGGCGCTGGGAATTTGTAGAATCTACTTTAAATGTTGATTAGTGTATAAAAGGTACTCTGAGTTGAGTTTTGAGAAGCAAACCATTCGTCTTTAATTTCATCCTTACTGTTTTTTTGCGGTAATAATGGTGACGATTAGGACTCAGGCCTGAGAGTCTAGGATCCGAAGGAAGATGGAAGAATTGCGTATCATGTATTTTGGTTATCAACTGCTGCATCTGCCTACTCCAATTCCTGTGTCTCCCACTTTTTATCGTATGTCTTATGAAGAAGTGATATAGGCAGAGGATGATTACTACCAAATGGTACGTTTTCATTACTTGGTAACATCTGAGGTAGAATTTCGTAGCGGTTTTTGTCTGCTGGCGGAGGAGGCTATTACAACTGAAGATGAAGCGACAGGCGTTCGGCCGAGGGAGTCGCGTCGATATCCTGCTAATGAGTGGGTCTTGTTGAAGAAATGAGATCTTTCGTCTGTCTCAAGCATGCGGGGACCTGAGGGGGATGCAGATGATCATTTTCTTCAATAAACCATAGTTCTTTGGCCATGAAGAAGATCTTTCATCTGTGAAACTATTTTTGACTTTCCTGTATCTTGTAGCATGTGATCAAAGTTTGGGTCTGCTTTTTCTGTGAACTGTTCATGCCAGAAAATAGGATTTCGAGCTAATACTTAATGTAAATTGAAATAATCTGTAAAATCTCTATTGTAAAGTATTCTGTAAGAGTAGCTTTCAGACTGAATAAAATATATGTTTTCTGTTATGATAATATTGTGTCTTCGGGCTTGGTTGTTTTCTGTGGTAATATAGATAAGTAGGTGTCATGTGTATGAAGGAAAAAATGGTAGTGAGAGTTGAGTTAAAATTTAGAGAATGTTGAGTTGTTGTTTTAAACTGGAAGTCTTATCTTTATGTGAGCTGTGTGGCAGGATTGAGATGGAGCTGCGTGTGTTGCCATGTATGCGTCTGAGGGGATATTTTGTGTTATGGGGTAATGATTTGTCACGATATTCTGCATATATATTCTTTTGTTCCAGAGATGTTCGCACCAATATTTTTGGAGAAAAATATGTGTAGTTTCATGACCTTGTTGTATCAGGATTCTGCTGGAGTGAGAGTTTTACTGATGAAGTAGGCAGGCTTCTCAGTTTTCCCATCAAGCTGAATAAGAACATAACTTAATGATTCTTCGATAACTGTAAGATAGATGGTTAGCTCTCCCTCTTCGCTAGGAGTACTCATCACTTGTGGTGAACCCAAGTAAAGTTTTAGCTGCTGAAAAACTGCTTCGCACTCTGCTGCCCATTCGATCTCAGGGTCCTTCTTAGGTTTCTGTTTTTTTGTTCCCTCACGTAATAAGTTGAATAACCATCGACAGTGATCGGACGATTTTGAGATGAAACGGTTTATTGCGGTAATCTTCCCTACCCAAATGGGATCCAGATCGGCTTTAATATTATTCTTGCTGATTAAGTGACGCAAGAATTTTCCTGATTAAACTTTGAACTGGCATTTGTCAGGGTTGAGTCTCATCTTATAGAGATGGGAGATATCGAAGGGCGTGTATAAATATGCAATATGGTTTAAAACTTTTGTACAACAATTCGTCTATATAGACCTTCATTATTTTTCCGAGGTGATCCTTGAACATTTGGGTCATCAGTCGCTGGTAAGTAGCTCCAGCGTTCTTGAGACCGAATGGCATAACTTTGTAGCAGTATAGGCCGTGCTCTGTAATGAAAGCTATTTTCTCTTGGTCGTCAGGTAGTACAGATATCTGGTTGAAACCTGACGCGGTATCCATCATAGACAGGAGCTCATGCCCTGACGTAAAATCGAGCAGGCTATTTATGACAGGGAGTGGGAAACTATCTTTCGGAGTATGCCTGTTCAGGTCGGTAAAATCCACACATACCCTAATCTTCCCATTCTTTGTTGGTACCGCTACAATATTCGATATCCATTAAGGATAATTGGTTTTGCGGATAAAGCCGACTTCAATGAGTTTTTCAATTTCCTTGTTGACTTCATTGCAAAGTCTAGGTGCTAAAGTCATTATCTTTGTTTGATAGCTACGACTTTTTCCTTCAAGTTGAGTTTGTGACAGGCCACGTTCAGATCGATACCCGACATCTTGTAAAACGTCTAGCCAAAGATGTCGCTATTTTCTTTAAGGAACTGGATGAGAGTGTCGCGCTCTACTGATGGCAGATGGGTGCCAATATATGTCCCACGTTTGGGCCCACTGATTTCAACGTATTATGTGGTTTCTGCATTGGGCAGATATTGCCTTGCAGTGTTGACTGTATAGTTCTTTGTAATGTTTCCTACTATATTCTGCAATTGTTATGCGAGTTGATGTTTGGAATGTTCTGGTTTGATGACGACTGAATTTTTGCATGCTCGTGCTAATTTCTGACTTCCTTTTATCTTGTAAACGCTACCCTCCCACTCAAAATGTAATGCCAAGTGGTAAGTTGATGGAATACCGTTCAAATTGTGTAGCTAGCAACGTCCCATGATCCCTAGATAATAAGATTTTGTATTGACGACGTAAAAGACAACGTCGAGCGTTACCGGCCCTGCGGTGATAGGAAGTATGATCTTTCCGACGCGCTCCTCCTTAGACCTATTGAAACCGCAAACATCAACATCGTTGGGTTGGACCTTATCGGCCAGACCCATCTGGTCGATCATGCTCTAAAAAAGAGAGTTTGATGGTACTGCTGGTGTCTACCATCATTGTATGAAGCACCATATTCCGAATTATCAACATGATCACCAAGGCATCATGGTGAGTATAGTTGACATGCCGAACGTCGCAATCATCGAAAGAGATCCCAGTTCGCTGAGAGCTGGTTACTGGAATTAAATGAGCTTCTTTATCTTGTATAGATAAGTCGTAACATTAGATGACACACCTTCGCTTGCTTCTATTTGATTCTTTGACGGCCTGGATCTCTACGAGATGGCAGAGCGAGATATGGTACAAATACTTTTTGGCTGTGGGATCTTCAACTTGCACAGCTTCAATGGGGTTTTTATAACTCCCGTTCTTATAACTCTTCACGTCCACTATGTACTCGGCATTCGTCCATCTGCGAAGATGTTCTCTAACTACCGTTGTAAGGCAAAATATATTCTGTCGTATGATGTAGACTTATGGTGGATGCAGTACATTTGTTCTCGATTGGCAGTAGGTACTGTACATTTCAGAAAAAATTGTCTTTCTGCAATATAGGATATATGCTGGTTATAGTCACATTCATCTTTGGAAGGTAAGATCAAGGCAAGTTACTCCTTCTGAGTCGCTCGTCGATGGATTTGGTTCATTTCCTGTCTCCCTTGATTCGATGTCCGATTAAAATCAGAATGGTTTGACTGATCTCGAGCTGTCAGCGTCAATTTCTGAGGTTTCTGCTGTCGGACACCATCGCTTAGGTCGATGTATCCGTTGAACTTTTCGATCATGTTTCTAATGTTGTTGGTTTGTTGAGGATGAGGTACTCCTTCGCTCGACCGTCGACGAGTAAAGCGCTGGTGAAAGTGGAAATAGTAATCTTCTGGTCGAGTTGATCTACTTTTCGAGCTAATTCTATGAACTTTTTGGTAAACGTCTCGAGTTTTTCCCTTAACATTTGTTTAAGGCCAAAAAGAGAATATAAGTTCACTTCTTTATCTTTGCTGTGCGAGTAATTCTTAACGAAGAGTTCGCGCAACTGTTCGAAAGTTGTGATGGATCCTTCAGACAGTGTGTGAAACTATCGCAAGAGTTTGCCTGACAAGCTTATAGGAAAGAGTCGGCATAAAATGTGGTTAGATGTGGAATGCAGGCCTAAAGAATCCTGGAACTCTTGAACGTATTCCACATGATCAGTCCCTTTGTACTTTCAGATCTTCGGAGTGTGAAACCCGGTGGGGACCTCACCATCCAAGAACTCTTGGGCGATCGGGCTCTTCTAAAATCTGTTGTGAACCCCTTTAGTCGACGTATGGGCTTCGAGCAATTCTTTGATCCATTTTCAACATGTTCCTGAGCAACGTACTGTCGAGCTGTGACGGTTGGACGTGTGACGCGTCCTTCTCCAGGGTTGTGGTTACCTCTCCCTTCACTTAGACGTTCCTTCGGCGAAACACAAACTCTTCTAGGAGGATTTTCAGTCTGTCTAGCGGGAGCCAAACCGCCATCTACCTCCTGTTGGATCTCCTAGATCGGGGGAGGATCTATATCCTGTTATTGACTGTTAGATCGAAGTGCACCTCCTGCGTGAACTCCCTTCGGAGGAGACCCTATTATGTCATGGTCAGAAATCCACGAGCCCTTAGGTTGTACGGCTTAATTATTCTGGTCGGCGAACTGCTGACCTTGTAAGACCTTCAGCGCGTCCTGGGCACTCACAAGTTGTTGTTCCAGGGCTGCACGCCTTTTTGTTTATGAGTTCAGGGTGGCCCTCAGGTCTGCTAAAGCTGCGTTCTCCTTTGCCTGGACGATCGGTGAGCTTTAACCTGGAGGTGACATTCTGAGAAAAGGTGATCAGCGGCGTTTGAGATAATGGGTTTGAGAAATTCAATTCCCACAGACGGTGCCAAAAGTAATAGCCTAATTCCAAAATACAAACTTATCCTTTACACCAAATGTATTTAGAGCATTTAAGAATAACAGACAATGATCAACAAGGTGGTTTAGCGTGGAAAACTTTTGAATAGGTTAAAAACCATGACCTCTCCTGAGGATTTCGAGAAAGTGATGATCTTATTAAGATTTCTAGTCTATTGCAATAAATAGCTTTAAAATATAGGATGTTAAAGCAATAACTTTTCCATGGTGATCATTTCGTCCCTCATTTGCAGTTCTCCAGGTCCTCTAATAGGTTATCTAATATGGCTGTTTGATGACCTTATGTTCCTTAATGATGGACGCTACAAAGTGAGTGTGAGATATTCTTTGACCATGTTATATAATGTTCTGACCATTGCTGTTGTACAACGGCTCTATTGCTGACTGTATGTTCCGTGCAGGTCGAACTGCTGGAGCAGAAGTTGAAAGTGATGTCTCGAACTGGGGAAAGTTTGGCAGGTCGAACTGCTGGTGTAGAGGTCAAAAATGATGTCTTTAGTAGTGTTTCATGTATGTTGATAAGATCAAAGGTGAGGTTTGAGTCCGAGATACGAAATAAGCTAGTACAAGACGGCTCTCAACCAATATCATGAGTATTGCTAGGGATGAGGGTATTGGTTGAGAAACTCGTTCTGTGCATGTTATTGATTGTGTCACGTGCTCTGTTGTTGAGGTCAAAAGTTTATCTGTAGTTCGAAGATGAAGCATGAGCCCGTGATGCGAAATAAGCCACTACACTACAAGCACTACTAGGAAGAATTCAAAGAATCTCGATGATGGATCAATGCTTACAGAAAAGGCTTCTTAGGCATTAGATGATTCGACTATCAGCAAGCCTCTGAGCACAACTGCTCTGATCCCAATCCCGAAGAATCCTGCTCCAATCCTGAAGAGGGATCGAGAGGTGAGTGAAGCGGAAGCGAGAAGAGTCAAGAAAAAAAGATATGAAGACGATCAAATGTGGTAAGAGGTGGAGAAATAGAGAGAGATAGAGGAGATCGAGGGGGAGCAGGTTGTCGATGAATATGAGGAGAAAGATCTTTTAGAACTTGAGGGTGAGGATCTGGAGGTGGAAAAGAATCACGAGGTTTCCGACGAACCATCCACTTTAAGCAATGACGACGGCGATGACGATAGCTCCCAGACTTTGGAAGATGAAGATGATGATTCAGATTGATTCCTAGGCACCCGATTACTATTGTATACAAGTCCTCGAATAACCATTTAACCAAACTCTGATTGCACGGCCAATATTATTCCTAAGTAGCGCCCAAATTATTCCTAGGCAACCGATGGGAATGGATTCATGGATACTAGAAAATGAGACACTCAAGAATGAAAAAAAAAACTCGGCTGTATACAGTTTTTATAATGAAAGATATGTGATGATTTATACTGACATCACAAATGCGGTTGTAACAATGCAAGTATCGTCCTTCTCATAAGCCGTACAAGAGTCACCACCAACAATTCTTCCCTCCTAAAATATTTCTCTGCCATAGCCAATCCTAAGGGGTGTCTTCTCCCCACGCATCCTCAGGGGTGTACTCCTTTTCAACATTAGAATCGTATTCCTCCCAAGGTTGTGGAGAGGGGGGTGGTTCCTCATCGACGTACTACGGAGAGTATAAGTCAAAGTTTTTAGGCGGGGATGGATTGCGAAAGTTAGACGCCTTAGGAGGAGGAAGATGAGGAGGGAGGTTTTAAGACAAACTATTGGTGCGGTTGAATTCTCAGAAATTATTTACGTGGAATATATTTTGCCGGTCGAATTCTCAGAAGTTCAAGTAGATCTTTTTGCGTCTGATATTTATCCATCTCTTTATCATTCATCTCTTCTAGTTCCTTTTTCTCTCTCTCATTTGTCAAATAATTTTAGTACTGGTTTTCAGAAATTTTATTCACTCGCCTCACTTCAGGTTTATTCTCTCTACTCCTCTTTGGGATCGGGTTAGAATTGATCAGGATCGGAGCAGTCGGAGTAGGCTTGCTCGAATCATCTACCATAGTCGGAGTAGGCTTGCTCGAATCATCAAATGCCTGATAACCCTTTTTTTATAAATTAATTGGCACATTTGATGTAAGATTCTTCATCAAAGAGAGAAAGAGAGAGAAAGAGAGGAAGCAAAGAGAGTGTGAGAGAGAGTACCCAAGAAGATGATAAGAACGATTGATTAAGTTGCCATTAAAGCTATAAAGAGAAAAAATTGAGAGAGAGATGAAACAAATGAGAGGGTTTTGGAGGGATTTATATTTGGGGGAATTTGAGTCGGCATGTGTAACAGCCATTACTATTATAGTTGTTATTATGTTACTGTTATTGTTACTGTTACTGTGAAGATAAAATTTATCAACTGTGTTGACCTTGTTTCGACTGGTCCTTTTTATTGAACTGACTACTATGCCCTCATATAGAAAACATGTGAAAATTAAAACCAAGGTTATCGGTTGCAATAAGCCCTTTTTGTGCATAATTAACATAGCAAAATGAGATAGAAATGGGAAAAAGAGAAAAGGTGAAGTCTTCAGGGTGGAGAAGATAGTGTAACGGGGAAAGAGGTAGAGTTCCCACCCTCCCTTTACATCGTATCCTGGCCTGATCATTTAATCATAAATCTGAATTTCTTAAACCCCAAATGCTCAAGTAGTAACCAGTTGTTTGATTTGCACTAAAGGGTAAAAGAATAGTTCAAACAAAAAAGGCCAATCAACTGAAGTCAAAGCAAGGTTGGGGTTCAAAGTTGGGTTTAAGCCAACTCTTGGGGGCAATCGCCATTTGGCCTATAATATTGGGGGGCAAGCAAATCCCCCCCCCCCCCCCCCCCCCCCCCCCCCCCCACACACACATTTTTCCTTTCAATATATAGGACGACTCATTTATCATTTTTGTTTTACGCAATTTTTTCATTCTTGAGTGTCTCATTTTCTAGTATCCATGAATCCATTCCCATCGGTTTGCCTAGGAATAATTTGGGCGTTACTTAAGAATAATATTGACCATGCAATCAAAGTGCGATTAAACGGCTATTCGAGGACTTGTATACAGTTGCTTGGAATAGTAATCGGTTGCCTAGGAATAATTTGGGCGTTGCTTAGGAATAATCTTGACCGTGCAATCAGAGTGTGATTAAACGGATAGATCTTCCTCTCCGGGAAGAGATTGTGGGAATAGAAAGAGAGAAATGGAAGAGGAACGGAGAAAGATGCGAAAGAGAATTGAAATGTCCAAGTTTTAATGTTTTACTCATAACCCACGGACCTGACTGTGAAGCAAGAAGTGCCTTTCTTATTTATCTCTGTGCCATCTTTGTCTTTGAAATTGACCCGTGGAACTAAAATAAGATTGATAGTTTGGGAGAAAAAATATGTGAAGCGTAATGCAAAACCATATTGACAGTCACTCTAAGAAAAATGATCCAGAATATTATATCCAGTGGCACATATAATTAACAAGCACATACTCTAAATTTTAAAATTTTATGTCGTATAAGCATTTCATTTTTAAGGACGGTGATCCGAGTTCATATTTTATCACTATTTGCCCGAATAATCCCTTAAGTGAGAAACTTGCCAACTAATGTACCAAGTGAGTCGGGATAAATGATAAATCCTGCGAGTGCCCGTTGTTGGTGAAACTAACTTGGGACATTTACTTCGGGTGAATTAACTCTAATGTTTTATCGCATATTTGACTTATATATTAGGAAACTCGTGGGCAAATCGCACGTGGAAGCACAATATGAATAAGCAAGAACCGAAGATCTAACTCTAACCACAGAGAATTCAATCAAAGCAATAAACACATACACAATGTTTTAATTTAGGCGAAAATCCATAAAATGATCAAAACCACCCCCGACAAGCACGATGAATCTATTATCAAATTAGGGTTACAAGAAGTTCCAGATATCACTCAACCTCAAAAGAAACCCTATAAAGAAAACCTAAGAAATCTCTCAAGAGTAAAACCCTGAATTTATCCATTTTCTCTCTCTAGATTTTTATCTCTCTCAAAGGGTTTGAAATTAATAAATCATAGTCTGACCAAGCCCTAGTTTTATAGACTATCCACGAGGTTATCAGCAAAGTGCGCATCACGATGCACTTTGAACGACCGAACAAAACTTTACTTACGATGCCTATTCGAATACACATGTTGTCTGACCACTATGTTCGAATAGACTTATATACAGTAATGGCTGCCTCTTATGTTTGAACATTATAGTCTGTTCGAACAGAAACCTAAAAAACTATTTTTTAAGCCGTAACCCAACATTATACCCCACGGTTTGCAAAATATTTGACATACACCCCACTTTTACAGCTTGCCTGCGGTCAACCTAACTCAATTTTTTTAAAAGACAAAACTACCATTTTGAAATAAATTCAAAAACTCATCGAGATACTCACTGTAGAATTTGGGTAATGGCTTTAACACCATCATTGGTGCTTTGAGTGTTCAATTTATAATAGTTGAGTTACAGAGAATATCAAAAGGTACATATTAAACAGTTACATATTTATCAGAGAATATCAAAGGTCTAACTCCTAGAGACTTGAATGAGAATATCAAAGGTTCAAGACTTAGAGATTTGAACGACTTCTCGACTTCTCAATGACTTGCTCTAACACCTCCCTACAAGTTGAGCGTCCGATGTTGGATGGTTAACTTGTCCCTTAAGAACTGAAATCTTGAGGTACTTAGTCCCTTCGTAAAGATGTCCGTAATTTGGTCTTTGGTGGAAATGAATCGGACATGTAGTTGACGTTGGGCAACCCGTTCCCGCATAGAATGATAGTCAATTTCGATGTGTTTTGTGCGAGCAAGAAATATTAGATTGACCGTAAGATATGTGGCCCCTAAATTGTCACACCATAGTACATGTGGAGTTGAAGTGGAAATACGAAGTTCTTTCATGATTGACTGAATCCACATTACTTCAGCGGTCGTAGTAGCCAGCCCTCTATACTCGGCTTCGGTGCTTGATCTAGAAATTGTCTTTTGCTTTTGAGCACTCCAAGATATTGAGTTTCCTCCAACAAATATGCCATAACCACTTGTAGATCTTCAAGTATCCAGGCAACCAGCCCAATCAGAGTCAGAGTATGCTTCTATAAGAAAGTTATTGGATTGTTTAGGATATAATCCAAGAGTGGTTGTTTCTTTCAAGTAACGCAATATATGTTTAACAACTACCCAATGAGCATCTGTAGGATCGTGCATATATTGGCAAACTTTGTTAACTGCAACAAAAATATTGGGACGAGTGAAGGTTAAGTATTGTAGAGCACCAACGATGCTGTGATAGAGTGTAGGATCCAAAAACTTTGTTGAACCAAATTGAGATAATTGGGTATGAGCATCTAGGGGAGTATGGACTGATTTTGGGCCATCCATCTTTGTTCGAGTTAAGAGATCGATAATATATTTCCTTTGAGAAAGAAATAAACCTTGAGGTTGATTAATAACTTCGATGCCAAGAAAATAATTCAGCGACCCCAGGTCTTTAATTGCAAACACCGAGTTTAAATGAGTGATTAACTCGTTTATGTGTTTCATGCTAGAACCAGTGACAATAATGTCATCTACATAGATTAAAATGTAGATTGTATAAGCTGGAGTTGTTTTGATGAAGAGTGAAGTGTCAGCTTGGGATCCCGCAAAACCAAGTGTAATGAGAAAAGCACTGAGACGTAAATACCATGCTCTTGGGGATTGTTTCAAGCCGTACAACGATTTATGAAGTCGATACACATGTGATGGAAAGTGGGAATTAACATACCCTGGAGGTTGTTTCATATAGACTTCCTCATTAAGCACACCATGCAAAAATGCATTTTGTACATCGAGTTGGTGAAGAGGCCACCCATTGTTGATCGCGATGGTTAAGACTAATCGAATTGTACATGGCTTAACAACTGGACTAAACGTTTCAGTGTAGTCTACCCCTTCTTGTTGATGGAAACCTTTAGCTACTAGGAGTGCCTTATAGCGACGAGGGAGATATCAGCCTTGCGTTTGACACAAAATACCCACTTACAACCGACAATTTTGAGATTCTGTTTAGAGGGAACCAACGTCCAAGTACCATTTTTGATTAGAGCGTTAAGTTCGTCATCTATTGCTTTGTGCCAACAAGGATGAAGTACGTCTTTGGAATAACATGTTGGTTCTTCGATGTCTTGACCCTGCAAAGGATGCTTAGTAACATGTAAGCATAGTTTATTTATGGGCTTTATTATGCCATCACGTGCTCGAGTTATCATTCCATCTCGAGGTAGGTCAGGTGTGATAGAATCAGATGTGGAAATTGTATTCGGGCTAGTAATAGGTGGTAGTGATGGTGAAGGTGTATTGGTAGATACATTGGTTTCTGGAGGCATGGTAGGTGCGGTTGAGATCGGCGAAGGTTTTATAGGTAAATTGATGGTTGTTGATGAAGGGATATTAGTTGGGTAAGGACTTGGAAAAGTTGGAATAGGTGTTCTTGTAGATGAAGGCATATTATTCATATGTGGTGAAATGAGAGGAATTTGAGTTTGAATATTGTGAGTGGGGTTGATGTTTGGTATAGAATCATAGTCTTTGTATTTACTTAAATATGGGAATGTGCTTTCTTCAAACACAACATGACGTGAGACATAGAGACGATTCGTAAGAGGATGAAGACATAAGTAGCCTTTGTGGGCATTACTATAGCCGATAAAAATACATGAGAGAGAGCGGGACGCAAGCTTGTGTTGACTGTACGATCGTAAATATGGGTAGCATAAATATCCGAAGACTCATAAGGATTTATACTCGGGTTTACGATTAAAGAGTAGCTCAAGCGGAGATTTTGGCGAAGTTTTCGATGAAAGTCGATTTATGAGATAACAACTTGTATTGAAAGCCTCAACCCAAAGTGAGAGTGGAACTGAGGCATGGTTTATCATGGATAGACCAGATTTAACAATGTGTCGATGACGTCTTTCTGCAATGCCATTTTGAGTAGAGGTGTGAGGGCACGAAAATCGATGAAAGACTCCTTGTCCCTCCAAATATGAAGTAAATTTTAAGTATTCTCCTCCATTATCGGACTGATTTTTTTTATTTTACGATCTAAAAGGTTTTCAATTTTTGTTTTGAAGACAACGAAAGTTGACAACGCATCAGATTTTTTTGCCAATGAAAATATCCAGGTGAAGTGACTAAACACATCCATTAACAGTAAGTAGTACCGAAAGCCATCTCGAGAAACAACGGGTGCAGGACCCCATAAATCAGACACAATAAGACTCAAAGGTTCATGATATAAAGTCGAACTAGATTGAAAATGTAGTTTGCGACTTTTACTGACATTACATGAGTGATAAAAAAAATTCATTATTCGAAACAAGAAGATTATTTGAGTCAACAATGCGTTTTACAGTGCGAAGCATTGGGTGACCAAATCATTGATGCCATAAGGGAAAAGACTCAGTAACAAGGACACGAGAGGTAGAAGACAAGTTGGAAATGGCTTAAGCTTGATCAAAACGATAAAGACCGTCCCTATTATGGCCTTGAAGAATAACTTTCCATGTTTGACGATCCTTCACAACAAAGAACATTGGATGAAATTCAAAGTAGACGTTATTATCTTTCAAGAATTGAGAGACAGAAAGTAAGTTTGCAAATATTTGAGGCACATGATAGAGATTCTTTAAATGAAATGTACGAGAAGGTGTAGAGGAAGAAGTAGTACCAACATGCCATTTCTAACACGAATTTGATCCGGGCCGTTATGCTCTGAATGAATTTAAAGGTTGTTGAGATCAGAGGTAAGGTGGTGAGATGCGCCACTGTCCGGATACCAGTTTCCATCAGCTAGAGAGCTAGGTGCAGCCACATATGCTGTAGCGGGAAATGACGATAGCTGTGACTGAAACCTCTTATCAAAGCGATGCCAACATTGGTTGACATTGTGGTTTTTCCTCCCACATAAATTACAGGGTCCAGAGGTATTTTCATTAGGTTGGGATCAAAACGGAGATTGATTTGGACCACGGTAATTGGTGTTTTGGTGGTGGTAATTGGTATTGTGGTGAGTAGGCGTAGGAGGTCGAGGGCGAGAGCTACTAAAGTTCTTGTATTGATTGTTGTGTTGGTTGTTGCGATGATAAGTTGCCACATTGGGAATAGGTTGCTGTTGAAGAAGAGATTGTTAGGCTTCAACTCTCATGTCGAAGGCAAAGAGATGAGTATAAAAGTCGCCCATATCTATGTCGTCCACTATGGCGGTGAGAGTGGTTACAATAACATCATATGCGGAGTCGAGACTGCTCAAAATGATTTGTTGAAGGTCAAAATCATTCATGGGATTTCTGGTAGCAGCAAAACTATCAGTGAGTTGCTTGGCATGAAGAAAATAATGGGACATTGTTTTAGAACCTTTTCGAATGGTTTGAAGTTCACGTCGAATCTGGATCTTGCGAGCACGTGATTTTGAGGCAAATTGTTTATCTAGAGCAGACCATACAACACGAGATGAATCAAGTCCAACGACTTGTGCGAGGACCAACTCTAAAGGTGAGGATAAAGTCATCCAAGTAGATTTGATCTTGTTTGGTCCATGGTAAGAAGGCAGGGTTGATGGTTGTATCGATGTCGGATAAAGTACTAGGAGGACAAACAAGTGTCCCATCAACGCACCCCTCGATATCATTGTTAGGAATACGGTTCAAAAACTGGAAAAGTCGTTCGAGCGAGTGGGAAGTTGTTCGAACGAAAATAGCGTTTGGGCCAAAATTCTAGAGGATTGTTATGGTCGTTTGAACGACCTCATGACTCGTTCGAATGACTTTGGCTCTCTTTGATTGTTTCTAAGTTTGTTTTGAAGGGGATTTGATCTAAAGCGATGTATTATCTCGTGATGCATATTTTGGAGATGACCTAATAAAAAGCTATAAATAGAGAGTGTATGTTTAAGGCCTCTGTACTGTGAGAATGAGTTAGTGAGAGAAAAAGGAGATATCTAGGGTTTAGCTCTAGAGAGGTTTCTTAGGTTTCTTTCTAGGATTTCTTGCTGGGATTATTTGTAAGGGTAGAGGTAAGGTTTGAGTGATCTTTGTAACTTCTTGTAACCCTTAGTGTGATAATATATTCGTCGTGCTTGTCGGGGGTGGTTTTGATCCTATTTAGGGTTTCCACCTAAATTAAACCTTGTGTTGGGTTTTATTGCCTTTATTTAAATTCTCTTTGGTTAGGGTTGGTTCTTCAAGTTCTTATTAATCACATTGTGCTTCCGCATTACGATTTGCCCCCTCGATTTCCCAATAATTGGTATCAGAGCAAGGTTTGGGGCAAGTAGAGTCGCATGATGGGAAGATTTAAGTATTCTAACATGATCAAGTTTGATGGGAAAATCAATTTTGAACTGTGGTAAATTCAAGTCTAAGATATATTGACTCAAGGCGGGTTACGCAAGGCACTGAAAGGGAAGCCTATACCTAAAACTCCAGCTGAAGGTATAGTGGCCCAGAAAGCGAATGACGATGAAGAAGAGGACTAGAAAGATCTGGATTCAAGGGCTACAAGCGGGATACGCCTTTGTCTCGCTAAGAACGTTGTGGCAAACATGGCTGGAGAGAAGATCGCAAATGGTCTTTGGGAAAAGCTTAAAAGTTTGTACCAAACGAAGAGTCTTTTGAATCGCTTATAGCTCAAGGAGCGGCTTCATACGCTTAAGATGAATATGGGTACGAGCGTTGGTGATCACCTAGGTTCAAAGGGATCGTTTCAGAAATGGAATCGATCAGAGTTAAAGTTGAGGATGAAGATAAGGCGCTTCAACTCATATGGTCTCTTCCGTCTTCCTTCAAGCATCTTCAACCTACGTTGATGTATGAGAAGGAAACCTTGAGTTTTGAGGAGTTTACAAGTATGCTTTTTTCGGAGGAGAGAAGGCTTAAGGGTAACGAATCCTTTGGGGAAAACTCTGCAATGGTGGTTAGTGGGAACATAAGCTTTAATGGGTTCAAAAAGGGAACTTGTTGGAGCTGTGGTCAATCGGGTCATTATAGATCGGATTACAAAGCGGGGAAAGGTAATGGAGCAAGTTCGGTAAGAGGCTCCGAAAGTGACACTGACAAACTAGCAACGGTTACTAGTAATGATGGTGACGAGGCGCTCCTCGTGGTGGCCGCTGATGGTTTTCGCCACGATAGAGGATGGGTGTTTGATAGTGTGGTTACAATGCATGTATGCGTACACAAGGCATGGTTCGGCAATTATGCAAGGTGTGAGGGTAACAAGTTTGTGTTGACGAGCGATGGCTCTCGAAGGCCAATTTTGGGAGTGGGTGATATTCGCGTGAGGATGTTCGATGGATGCATCGTAGTTCTTCATGATGTTCAACATGTGCCGAGTATGACTCATAATTTAATTTCACTTTCCAAGTTAGATAATGAGGGTTACAATTACTCTGGGCGAGGTGGAGTAATAAAAGTTTATCAGAAATCTTCTTTGATCATGAAGGGAGTTCTAAGCGGGAATTTGTATGAATTGGTTGGTAAATCAATGGGTGGAGATGTGAAGGTTACGTGTACCAAGGGAGCTATGGAGATTTCTCGAAAGGGGATTTTAGTTTAAGGTGGAGCAATGACACGGTCTACAAAGATGATTCGAATGTGGGTTCCGATTGGTGGGTCTAGGAAGAGCCTAAACTCGGGTAATTATCTTAATTGAGAAGCGACAAGGATACACGACGAATGCAGTAGAAGAAACAGTTTTATCGCCGAGGTGGAGATTGTTAGGAATAAGGCTCAAAAACTGGGAAAATCGTTTCTTCTACTGCATTCGTCGTGTATCCTTGTCGCTTCTCAATTAAGATAATTACCCGAGTTTAGGCCAAAATTCGAGTGGGAAGTCGTTCGAATGAAAATAGCGTTTGGGCCAAAATTCCAGAGGATTGTTATGGTCGTTCGAACGACCTCATGACTTGTTCGAACGACTTTGGCTATGTTTGATTGTTTCTAAGTTCGTTTTGAAGGGGATTTGATCCAAAGCGATGGATTATCTCGTGATGTGTATTTCAAAGATGACCTAATGGAAAGCTTATAAATAGAGAGTGTATGTTCAAGGTCTATGTAATGTGAGAAAGAGTTAGTGAGAGAAAATGGAGAAATCTAGGGTTTAGCTCTGGAGAGGTTTCTTGGGTTTTCTTTATAGGGTTTCTTGCTGGGATTATTTGTAAGGGTAAAAGTGAGGTTTGAGTGATCTTTGTAACTTCTTGTAACCCTTAGTGTGATAATATATTCGTCGTGCTTGTCGGGGGTGGTTTTGATCCTGTTTAGGGTTTCACCTAAATTTAAACTTGTGTTGTGTTTTATTGCCTTTATTCAAATTCTCTTTGGTTATGGTTGGTTCTTCAAGTTCTTGTTAATCGCATTGTGCTTCCGCGTTACGATTTGCCCCATCGGTTCCCCAACAATCATATCCTTTTAATGGTGGCTTGAATTGTGTAAGCATAGAAGGTAGTTGTTTTGGTCGAGTTTGACAGAAATAAGGTGATGGATATGAGTTGTTTGTAAAGTCGAGATGGGTGAAGATGAACTTGTGAGGATAGTAGACGACGAGGCAGAGTTGGTTTCAGTCATTTTGTTGAGAAGAGAAGAGTGATTTAGGATCTAGGCTGATACCATGTAGAATTTGGGTAATGGCTCTCACACAATCATTGGTGTTTTGAGTGTTCAATTTATAATAGTTGAGTTACAGAGAATATCAAAAGGTGCATGTTAAACAGTTACATATTTATCAGAGAATATCAAAGTCTAACTCCTAGAGACTTGAATGAGAATATCAAAGGTTCAAGATTTAGAGACTTGAACGATTTCTCGACTTCTCAATGACTTGGTCTAACACTCACATCGTAAACGAACATTGAATTATTCGACTTTTTAATCAATGGACGATTGACACAGGGTTTTTTTTTGTAAGTTTGAACAAAATATCACGTGTTCCTCTTAAAGGTACTTTTAGCAATGGATATATTTCCACTTCCATAATTCAAATGTTGGTCAACTACAGTTGACGGAAGTCAAACTGCAAATGTGGGGTGTATGTGAAATATTTTGCAAACCGTAAAGTGTAAGTCAAATATGTCATAAAGCATTAGGGTATATATCAAATTTACCCCCATTTACTTTTCAAGTCATGCTCCCTATATATCAACGTTCCATGACTTTTCAAAACCCCGACACATTTTCAAAGCGATTTGCGGTGGTCCTTGTGACTATACCCACAAGATAGCATTTTTTTTTTCCTCTCACGACTCAAACTAACACTATCACAAAATGTGAGGCCGTGGACTGTGGTAGACGTATTATATGAATAATATGCTACAACGACCACCCTAACAATAATTCTTCAAAAGTTTCGTAAGTCCTAATAACAATGACAGATCAAAATAATCAAAAGAAGATTTCCACATCCAGTTTTCAAATACAATAAGAGGTCGGCACCAAATCACAACTGTGCCATTGTTTTGTATCAACAAATATAAAAGTCACAAAAGCGCGTACGACGACTGTGAGAACGTCCAGTAGTCTACATTTGTAAAATTACTGGACAAGTTTCATGAATGGTGCGTTTTCATCTCTCTTCATCAAATCCCAAAATATTTTCACCAAATTACCGCTATATGGGTCCATTTTGCGCTTCTCCACATTTGTGGGATCACCCAACTATACCCATGTATTGGATTTGGCGGATATCCAGTCATGTAGGAATCCGACCCTTGGGAGGAAATTGTTTGATGAAATGCCGAACAGAAACACCTCACTTTATAACGCGATGATTCGGTGTTATATAAGTAACGGAGAACCATGGGAAGGGATTGGAGTATTTGTGGAAATGGTTAGATTGGGTTTGCATCGACCTGATAATTATACGTACCCTTTTGTTCTTAAGGCTTGCCATGACTTATCAATGATTAAAATGGGTACATTGGTGCATTGTAGAGTTTTGACGAATGGGTTTGATTTGGATATTTATGTTAGTAATTCGTTGATGTCGATGTACATAAGTTGTGGTGAAAAGGAGGCGGCTAGGCGGGTTTTTGATAGAATGGGGAGTAAGGATGTGGTTTCTTGGAATACTATGATCAGTGGGTATTTTCGTAATGCATGTGCTGAAGAAGCTTTAATGTTGTTTGATCAGATGATGAATGTGGACGAGGATGTGGGACTGGACGGCACCACTATGGTTTCGGTTTTACCGGCTTGTGCGCAGTTGAAAGATTTTAGGAGGGGCAGATTGGTTCACGAATTGGCAAAGAGGAATGGCATTAGTACCCACACTACAGTGAGAAACTCATTAGTGGATATGTATATGAAATGTGGATGCTTACGTGAAGCAAGATTAGTTTTTAATGAGACGAGAGGGCGTGATGTGGTTATGTGGACAGCAATGATTGGAGGGTATGTTTTGAATAGTGATGCTAGTAGCGCGTTAGCACTTTTCCCGTCGATGCAGTTAGATGGGGTAAGACCCAATTCGGTAACCATGGCTGCTCTTGTGTCAGCTTGTATTTCTTTGTCTGAATTGAGACATGGGAAGTGTATACATGGATGGGTTATAAGATGCAGCCTTCAATCCGATGTTATTGTGGAGACAGCTTTGATTGACTTGTATGCTAAGTGTGGCTGTTTGGATTATAGTTTTCGAGTATTTGAGAAAAGTTCGAGGACAAGAATGGTCCCATGGAACGCAATGATATCTGGGTATGTTCACAATGGGCTCAAAGCAGAAGCCATTAAGCATTTCAAACAAATGCGGGTGGAAGAGGTTGAGGTTAGTGCTGCAACATTGATAAGCCTTCTACCTGCTTATGCTGATTTAGCAGATATTCAGCAAGCCATGAACATACATTGTTATGCGATCAGGTCTGGATTTCTTTTAAAAATTGAAATCACAACTAGTTTAATCGATATCTATTCGAAATGTGGAACCCTAGATTATGCTCATAAACTTTTCGACGAGATACCCGGGAATGACAAGGATATTATCTCGTGGAGTGCGATCATAGCTGCATATGGAATGCATGGACATGGTGAAGCTGCAACTTTGCTTTTTGATAAAATGATGAAGTCTGGGGTGGTGCCAAATGAAGTTACATTCACCTCTGTGTTGCATGGTTGCAGTCATGCAGGGCTGGTAAACCAGGGTTTTCGTTTCTTCAAAAGCATGGTTGAGGACCATCACATGAGACCTCGGATTGATCACTATACTTGTGTTATTGATCTTCTTGGGCGAGCAGGTCGACTTCGGGAAGCTTACAGGTTCATCTCAACAATGCCCTTTGAGCCCAATCATGCTGTGTGGGGTGCGTTACTTGGTGCTTGTGTGATACACGAGAATGTTGAACTAGGAGAATTTGCTGCAAAACGATTATTTGAGCTAGAACCCGCAAATATTGGAAACTATGTGCTAATGTCAAAGATATACGCTTCTGTTGGAAGGTGGGAAGACGCGAAAAACATAAGAAACATAACCACTGAAATGGGGTTGAGAAAATCACCCGGTCACAGTTTAATTGATGTAAGAAATATGGAAATGCATCCAATATTGTCGTCTGTATGAAGGAAAATTGCATAAACTAGATCTGCTTGCAGGCGTATATTTGAACAATCAGCTTATTTTTCTTATATTCATACAATCTCACAGCATTAGGTCATTCCTACATTCATAATAACTTGAATTGCGCTTTTAATATATTACTGGATGACCTAGAATGCTACATATTTGTAATTCTTTTGATGTTGATATAAAGTTGGATTATATAAAATTGAATTACTTTGTGTCAAATATAGCATCATATGAGGCAAATCACAAAATCATAGATAGATCTTATCCCCAATTAGATTCCCATTGACCTAAGCTTAAAAAAAAAAAATTCATTAGTTTGTTTTGAGACACAAGTACAAAATCTTTTAATTACTATACATGATGAAACCCTAATTTTAACCTAAACCCCCTTAAGACAAAACAACATCAACATGATCATACTCCTCTCTATTCAATGCCTCTCCTTAAACTTAGTCCCACATTTTTTTCATCCTAACCCTTGTGTCCTATAAACCAACCATCTCTAGGCAGTCAATGCCCCTCAATTCACTCCCTCTCTATCCCCTCTTGAGTCTCTCATCCAATTGGGTTTTAACTCAAAACTACCACAACAACAACAACAACAACGAAAATACCTACTCTCTCCCAAATCACACATTTTTTTTACCCCAAACTCAAAAGGTAAAAATCTTTTGTATCTATCAAGAGAAGGAAGGAAACAGTGAAACAAGTCAAGTTTTGCAACTTTTCTCTTTTTCTCTCTTTCTTTGATATATTCTTCCATTATTTCTCAAAACCTCATTCATCAAAAAACCAAAACAAAAGAATAAAGAGAGGGAGATCCGATCGGTCAAATAAACAAACATCTCTCTCTCTCTCTCTCTCTCTCTTTCTCTCAATGGGAGAGAAACCAGAGACCCCATTGTAGTAACATTGCCAACTCACGAAATCAATCAAACCCCATTTCTCAAATGCCGGATTCGGGAACACCCAAAAACCTCAATTTGAAAGCCACCCAAACTCTAGAGAGATCTCAACAACAACAAGAGACTCTGTTTTCTTCAATCTGTGTTTATTGTTATAGTGGTGGATCTGATGATGTTGTTGTTGAGTTTCGTCGAGTTCTCGTAAAGAGACAGAGACGAAGACGATGCATCTCCATTTCTCACCTAGTATGAAAACCATTACGATCTCAAGTAGCAATGGAGGATTTCTTGACTTCATGAAGATCAAAGTCGCAGCTCGTCATATCTCCTATCGGACTCTCTTCCATACTGTTTTGATTCTCGCGTTTCTATTACCCTTTGTATTCATTCTCACAGCTGTTGTAACCCTAGAAGGCGTCAACAAGTGTTCCTCCCTACGTATGTAATTTCAACTCTTCTCTTCTTTTTTTCTTTTTTGAGATCTTGGGGATGTAATTTGGATTGGGTTTGAGCTGTTTTGATGGATTAAATATTATTGGGATATATCATATATGTGATCAAACTGTGATTGATTTTATTGGATGTGAATCTGTAACTGTGATTGCTTTTGCGTATGTTATCGGCATTTTGTAGTTTTGATTGTTTTTTTTTTTTTTTTTGATTATTACATTTGATATTGAGTTTTTTTTAATGGTTTTGATAAGCAAGGTGTATAGCTACCATATGTTGACGGGTTATGGTAATACCAATGACATTTGGAGGTTACCTCTTATATTTTAGAAGAGAGAATAGCGGAGGTAGAGAATGACTGGAGTTCTTTTGTTTGTCATGATCGGAAAGGGGAAGGGGGAGTAAGAGAAATGATAATAGGAGGGAAAAGGGAGTAAGAGAGATGAAATAAGAGGCTGGTTTAAAAAAGTAGGTATACATTGATAAAATAGTGGAGGACATGTAGACTAGTAATCATTAATCGTGTGGAGAAAGAAAGGATTTCAGACTGTGGTGTGAAGAGGAAGAGGAAGAGACAAGTATAGCTGGTTGTAGGAATATACCAAATGAGAGGAGGATAGATAGGTGGGATACAGCAGGGGAGACATGTATGGAGAGTTTGGGGATGTCGATTTGTAGATAGCGTTTAGAAAGTTTACCTTTAGGTTACTTAGGCGTTCGACTTCTTAGTGTTGCTGTGTATCCTGTTAGGTTTTAAATTTTGAATTTAATTCTTGGGATTCTCATCTTCTATTGGATCATTCAGTACGTTTAGCAATCATGAGAAATATTAGGGACTTGATTTCTAATGGTGCTCAGCTAAATCTTTAGCTGAGAAGTAGTAGTTAGGTCCACCTTAGCCGAGTCGCTCCCATGTCATGGTTTTTACTAAGACTCTCACTCATATCTGTAGCTCTACCTATACCCAACTTAACTTCAACTTTTGGTCTGCTTAGGTGCACTTGTTTCCCTATTTTGTGTTATGGCTCATACGTCACATTTGTCTGATTACTTACACATGTTCGCTTATTTTGCATTATGGCTTGAACGTCACTGAAAATTTGTCTGATTACCTATTTCTTCCATAATCATTTTTTTGGTTTGTTTATATTTTCATTTTCAGATTCTTTTGTATACTTTTGTTATCATTTCTATGTATTGACTAATATTATATTAGGACAAAATTTCTAGTGTATATCTGTCAAGATTCATTTTTTGGTTCAAATCTGACATTTTTTGGAACCCTGTTATATAAAGTGCATGATTTTCATTACGTCTTTGGTAATGTGGCGCAGATTGCTTGGGAAGGAGATTAGGACCTAGACTTCTCGGAAGGACCGATGATTCAGTGGTAAAGAACTCATATTTTTTATAGTAGTTGATTTGTATCCAGACTGTTCCCATTTTGGTGGTTATTTGTTCCTGTTTTTTTTTTCTCACCTAGGATCCTTTGGTTTGATTTTGCAGAGATTAGTTAGAGATTTATACAAAATCCTCAACCAAGTAAGCTCTGAGGAAATTCCAGATGGCTTGAAGGTGCCAGAGTCGTTCAATCAACTCGTTTCTGAAATAAAGAACCACCAGTATGATGCCAAGACATTTGCCATTCAGTTAAAAGCAATGGTATGTTGTTAAGTTACCGACTTTTTGTTTTGTTCTTTCTACAGCATAGTGAAACGTTCTATCTGACAAGATTGCTAATAATCCATGTAATTAGACTAGTTATGGAACATACTGTTATTAATAGATGCACAATTTGACTACTACATCAATATATGGTAGTCCAACTCTTGTAAATCACTCACTTAACATCATCCTACTGATTGAGTGTGGCGCCCACCTCAAGCTAGAGATTATAAATTTCATATTCCTGCAACTTGCGGTCACATTGAAGATAGTCAGAAAATAGATCTACTGATTCTCTCCACAACATGAATTATTTTAGCGCAATGGCATTATCATATCCAAAGAAGCAAAACAACTGGGAACAAGATTTTTTAAGCACCATTTAGCGTTGTATCCTTTGAGATATATTTTCTTGAGAGTCAACTCCAGGAAAAACAAGATACTGTTAGAGCATCTCCTAAAGTACCTCACTTACTTGCTTTCCAAGGTGCCACGTAGGATTTTCGAGCTCCAACAACACCTCACTCACTTGGTTTTTCAACTCAAAACGAGGTTGAGCCTTGGAAGGCTCAACCTTGCTTTTTTACTTCCCGATTGGGCGCCCAAGTGTTTGGCGTTTGTTTGTTTTTTAATCGGACACTTAAGGTTTGGGCGCCCAATTGTTTAAAAAAAATCAAATCAAATCAGGCACCTGATGAAATTTTTTATTTGTTTTTTTTTTCTTTCAAAAAAATGAAATAAGCGCCCCACATTTAGGTGCTTGTTAAAAAATCCATGTGAGGTACTGTTGGAAGAAATAGAACCTTACTCACTTGGATTTGGCCTTTTTTTCAACCAAGTGAGTGAGGTATTTAGGAGATGCTCTTAGTCTAGTATATGGTTCAAAAAACTCATTGAGTTGTTGGTATTACCTATAAAGAGCTTAAGCTTCAAAATCAATAATTAACCTTTATTTTTTCCCTACAAAACACCCCTTGGGGTTTAGCTTAATGATCATCTCGACAAATAATTCTCTACCAAACACTACAAAAGAGTAATTAGTTTTATTATAAGAAGGGCATGAGGCTTACACCTCAAACTGTCTTTCTAGGCACTCACCGACTTTGCCTCCAGCTCTGCCTTCTTAAACCTTACTGGGGTGTGTAGAAGAGTCTGAGTTGGCAAAGGCTTTGGGGTGCAGCGTGGGGAAACAACTTTCCTTGACTTACCCCTGTCACCCTTTAGGTTCAGCCTTCGCGGGAAAAAACAAATTGGAAACTTTATTGCTATGGTCTCTAAGAAGGTGGCTGTATAGAAAGGTAGGCGTGTCTCAATAAGCGGCTGAGTGGTGCTTAACTAGAGCCATTATCTAGTACCCCTGGTCTTTATATGCTCTGATTCCCAACCCCCGTGGGTGTGCATCAAACCATGGAGAGACTTCATTGCAGTTTCCTTTGGTATGAAAATGACGAGAGGTTTAAGTACACATGGTGAAATGTTGGTAAGGTGTGAATGCCAAAGGAAAGGGCAGACTCAGTTGGACAAGTAAACTCCTGATAAGTAAGTAGCTATTGATATTTGTAGGTAGTTGGTAAATTAGGGCGACAATATCCTCGGGAAGTACAGGAGATGGTTTTTGGATATCGAAAGACTTGTAAGGACAATTCACAGGTATAGTGTGTGGATGGGGATCCTAGGAGTTATATAGGCTTCACCGCTCAGACTTGATTACTGGCAGAAATGACATGATCAGATACTGAGAGGATAGATTTGATTACTGGGAGTAGTATGACATGATAAAAATCAGGAGGATGGATGGTGCGACTGAGCTGCTTTCTTCTGAACCTTCCGATGATTGCCTATGCTGTTGCGAGAGGTAAAAATTAGGTTGTTACTTTGTTGTTTACCTCACTGGTAACTTTCTTACCTGTAACTAGAATCTTAGACGTAACATCGATGGCTTAACCAAAAGAGTTTATGCCAATTATTCAAAACTTATTTGGGGAAGTAAAAGGGCATGGACCGTCTATGAACGACATGCTCTTGGTTAAATCTTTCTATCTTGCCCTTTCAAAATCGGTTACCTTTTCTTGACCTTTAGCTTGCCCAAAGGGATGTTATCCCGTAGAGGACTTATCCTATAGAAACTCACTGCCTTCCTACTCAAGTTTAGCTTTAAGGAGCATGGCACTGTTATCATTATTTTGGACAGTAGAGAGACTTACTTTATTGGAGCAAATCATGTGGAGTCTACATCATCTTATTTTCCTAGCCCCCTAGGCAATTCTTTGAGGATTGACAGTGAAGTCCAATTGGGTGGAATGTGGGGAACTGTACAAACTGTATAGCGTTTTTTATTTATTTGTTTTTATCTACAAGCCAACTCCTCAAAAAAAGAACAAGAAAAAGAAAATACTAGTCAAACTCCTGAAAACTCGTTCGTCAATGATAGCCCGACTACCTTTTGAGCAACATATAGCTGTGAGTTAAAGACAACAAGAAAAATTCACCTTTAATATTTTACAATATAATATGCTATATTGCGGTATATTGGTGATATAATGTGTCACACGAGTACACGATTCTTAACATTTATAAAGTAATGTTAGTATATATTGATGCATGACTTGATTTTTTATAAAAGCCTCAAATAATAAATCCTATATCATGCGGATATATTGGTGACATATTCATATGATAATAGAAATGCTAGAGCACAATTATTCGTAATACTTCTTTGTAGACAGTTAGATGTATATTAGGTTTTCACTAACAAATTTGTTGTGCAGATGGAGAAGTTTGAGAGAGAGCTCAGGGCGTCCAAGTTTGCAGAGCTAGCAAACAAACATTTCGCAGCTAGTGCTATCCCAAAAGGCATACACTGTCTCTCTTTGCGTTTGACTGATGAGTACTCCTCCAATGCTCATGCACGAAAACAGTTGCCGTCTCCAGAGCTACTCCCCTTTCTCTCGGAAAATTCTTATCACCACTTTGTTGTAGCATCCGATAACATTCTAGCCGCTTCTGTTGTGGTTTCGTCCACGATCCAATCTTCAACAAAACCCGAGAAGATCGTTTTTCACGTCATTACTGACAAGAAGACTTATGCAGGGATGCACTCATGGTTCGCTCTAAACCCTGTCTACCCAGCCATGGTCGAGGTGAAAGGTGTTCATCAATTTGACTGGTTAACAAGAGAAAATGTGCCCGTACTTGAAGCTGTAGAAAGCCATAATGGGATCAGAGATTACTACCACGGAAACCACATGGCAGGAGCCAATCTTAGTGAGATCACTCCACGAAAATTTGCTTCAAAATTACAAGCCAGAAGTCCCAAGTACATTTCATTGCTCAACCATCTCCGAATATACCTCCCAGAGGTAATTGAATTTCGACTGTCGATCATTCTTCTTTTGTTTATGAAAATGTGAAATGCTTCAAGTTCTAGCTGAACGATTGCATCTAGAACGGCAAAGAACATATCGCGTTAAAAACATGTCAATTTGTTTTATTATGGTATATATCTTTTCTAAAGTTATAAAAATAATAAATAATGTCAAGTAATCAGCAGAAACAACGAATCAAAGAAACATCTATGAGCAATTTCAAATTCTTATTGAGAACTCCAAGTTCCCAAACAAAATAAACACTAACTTTTATTAATTCTTAAAATTTTAAATAAATGCAGAGAGAGGCTCTAAACCTTATTTAAGAAAACTCCTCCTACCCGAGTTTCCTATACATTCTAGGAAACTTATTAGCTCAAACTAGAATGCCAAAGTAAAGGGAAATCCCAATAGTTAAGCAGGGGTGAATCTACTTTTAGGCAACTTGGGCTAATAAATGGAAGGCCCGGAAATTCCGTCTTTCATACAATCTAATAAAGAATGCATTTTATATACACTACTAATACCCCTAGCAGCTCTTTGTCGAAACAGTTTTAACATAGTGGTAGCTTTGTTTTAAACTGCATTGAGGTCTAGAGTTCAATTTTTCTCTCGAGCAATATTTTTCTTTCTCATTAGGTCCCACTGCTATTTAACCTATTTTATCGTTTTTGTAAAAACAGGAAGAAGAACAAAAAGGGCTTCATTAAGCCCCACCCTTTCTCTTTTTTCATGTGTAAAAAGAATAAAAGCCTCACCCCTATTTATTTATTTCTTTATCTTGTCGTTGAAAAGCTTTATTAGTCTCCAAAAATAGGAAATTAATACTCAATCTGATAGGAATAGTTTTCGCGCACTTTGGGGCCTACATGCCTAGTTGGCTCATCCCCTTTTATTTAGAATATTTTATGTTATTTGTTTCCTAGTTTATATTTATTTTGTTTCCCAGTTTATCTTGGAGAGGTTTTAGAAGGTGAGGGACTCCTTTATAAGAGGGGATAAAAGGGGGTATTGGGTTAGTAGGTTTGGTAGATTGAGTTTTGAGAAAAGAACCCTAGTTTTGGGTATAGAGAGAGGTTGTAAAGACCTGATTTTTCTTTAATTTTCAGCAATTAATCAATTTTTCGTTTTCTTCTAATTCGCTTATTTGCTTTCGCGTAAGTTCGTGTTTATCAATTGGTATCAGAGCCAATTCGTTTTTGGGTTTAGAATAATTTTTTTTCTTGTTAAGATGGTGAGAAACAACAAAAAGAAAACGGCATCAAAACAACCAACACAAGGTGATCGACTTTGTGATCTTGTGGACAAAGTTGAAAACTTCACGGTTGCTACGGAGAAGTCGTTAGGGGAATTTTGTGCCCAATCCAAACGAACTAATCAAACCTTGAATTCGATCTGGAGAGCAATCAAGTCTAGCGCTACTAATGGCCAAAGGGGATTTGGCGCGAGGGCAACAAAGAGTGTGACGTTGGCTAGAGGAAGAGGAATTCCGGTGGGAGGGTTTATGCTGGATGTGAGGGTTGTAGGAGATTTTACAACAAATATGGGAAGTGTTGGGCGAGGTAGAGGATCTTCTAACCCAACTAATTTGGACACCCAATTCAATGAAGAGGGAGCCGTATTTATGTTAAATAGTTTTGACGGATTAGACGTAGAAGATATGGGGAACAACAAAAATTTTGGGAACTCCGAAGAACGGGATCACGTTCCTATTAGGAAGGAGATTCCTCTCCCTCTTAGGAAAACCAGGCCGGAATCATCAACAAGGGGGTCTTTATGCCCAAACCCCGAATGCGGAGAGTGTAGAAACCGAAGCCTTTGAGGTACAACCGGGTTTCCTAGGCGATTCCGGTCCTTCTATAAACCAACAGCAGAATCGGGTTTCCTAGGCGATACAACCAACAGCCCCGCTGCCAAAGCCACAACAACAGGGGACATGACTTAGGGGCGCGAGCAAAAGTTTGGGCCCAACTGGGTTAAACCCAGGCGGGCTCACCCGTACGGGCGCAACCGACCTGATCCAGACCCAATTGAACCCACCAAATCCAGTCCAGTAGAGCCAAACCAAACCTGAACAGCAGCTTAGCTAGACCAGCCAGATCCGGTCCAACAGATCCAATACCGACCCGAACAGCAGGCCCAAGCCCACCAGGACCAGCGGGAACAAGCACACCAGAATCGGCAGAGTCAGTCCCACAGAGCCGGAGCAGACCCACCACCGTACCCGCCGACGACCGCAAACCTGCCGTCTGGCCAGCCAACACCGACAGGTCAATTACCGATAACCTCTAATACGCAGCAGCGGGGTACACTAAACAACCATGGTGGAGAGAGCCAAATGAGCATTGGTGGGGGGTTTTGGGGAGTTTTGCAACAGCCTCTTGGGCAAAATACATGAGCGCAAGCACTCCCTTTTTATTGAAGTTCTACCAACCAAATGGGGGTTATTCCATATGTTTCGCCAAGGCAAAATCGGGCGCCTACTCCTCCGCAAGGTACACAGTCATCAAGTTCAGGATTTCAACAACGATCATGGGTACCTGGTAACCCGGTCGCTGATAATAGTACTTATTGGGGAGATGGTGATTATGGTACTAGTAGAGGCTATAAAGACAAATATTGTTCTTACGATAAGAGGAATCGAGGTAGGGCCGCCTAACCATTTTGGGGCTAATTACAGGAGTGACGAGCAACAATTTCCTACTGGTGCGGGTAACCTGAGATATGCAACATGGCAATTCGGATAATCAAATAGCTAATGTTATTATTTCCGCGTTCCAGAACATGAATCTGGATGTCAAAATCAGTGTTCCAGAATTTGATGGTAAGACAGATGCACATGGGTTTATTGACTGGCTTAATCAGGTTGATAGGGTTTTGGCGTTCAAAAAGTGTGGAGATCCGCGTGCAGTTACATTGATGGAAACTAAGCTTACTGGTTATGCATTGAATTGGTGGGAAGGTGTACAACAATTACGGGTTGCGTCTGGAGGCGATTATATTACCAATTGGGGTACTATGCGACATGAATCAATGACACGTTTCATACCAGGTAATTATGAAGAAGAAATCTTTGCTAAGTTACAAAACTTCTTTCAAACTCTTACCCAAATGGTAGACGAGTATGCCAGTAATTTCTATCTATTTTCTTCCCGAGTTCTTCTATCAAAATCTGAGGCTAAGCGAATTAGTAGGCTCAAGCTCAGGCTCACAAAACGGTTACATGATGAATTGGTACTATTCAATGGACAGAGTTTGCTTGAAGTTGTAGAAATGGCCAAGAGGATGGAAATCAAATTTCGACAGTCAAGTTATTCTTCGTATACTCCTCTAGCCCCAGCAACAACTACGACATCTACAACTACGAAAACTACAAGGCCAACCAGGGTTACTAGTGCAACTATTTGTTGCAACTGTGGCAAGACGGGTCATATGAAGTGTGAATGCACAACTCCAAGGAAACATATTGCGCTCCTTACACAAAATCTTCTTGATCACATTAATGAGGCTTTTAGTCATATGTGGGGTGATGACGTGGATGAAGAGACGGTTGCACTAACCAATTGTCCATCCCCCGACGAATTCTTCTTGGGGGGGAGTTGATATGAATAGTTTTTGCGCGCTTTGGGGATTACATGCCTAGTTGACACACCCCCCTTTTATTTAGAATATTTTATGTTGTTTTCCTAGTTTATCTTCTTTATTTTGTTTCCTAGTTTATCTTAGAGATGTTTCAGAAGGTGGATGACTTCTCTATAAAAGGGGGTATTGGGTTAGTAGGTTTGTAGGTTGAGTTTTGAGAAAAGAACCCTAGTTTTGGGTTCAGAGAGAGGTTAGAGAGAGGTTGTAAAGACCTGATTTTTCTTTAATTTCCAGCAATTAATCAATTTTTGTTTTCTTCTAATTCGTTTATTTGTTTCTGCGTAAGTTCGTGTTTATCACAATCTCTACCTCTTTATTCCTTGGGCCCCAAAAAGAAAATTAATTCAAAAATCAACAACTTAAGGGGTGTAATGTAAATGAAGAATTACAAGTGAAAATGCCCTACTTCAAAAGTTTTCTCAAGGACCCAAAGTGACTAGATGTGGCCCTGTGTGTAATGCTCCCAAAAATGCTTGTGATTACGAACATTTCCAGTGATTTAGATAGCTTAGCAAATCAAATGGTCAGCAATTAATTGTCTAAATCACAGGAAATGTGTCCGACCACAAATATTTGCGGTGTACCAAGCGGAGCCTAAAGCACCAAAGAGGAAATAATCTACTACTAATAAGGAAACAGCAAATGTAGGGATTTTTCATGGATTTCCTGGATGACGTCATTGTGACTAGGTCTGACGGCAATAATCTCTTGCGTCTGCATAAAAAATATTATAAAATAATAATAGGATTATTCGATTTAGCCGTCTGATATGTAGGAATGTATGAAATTTTTGAGTTCTCTTACAGTTGCACAACCTATTTATCTATCGATGATGCATCAGCCACCCATATATTACGTATATGGGTATAGCATTAGCTGCATTATTGAGTTCTCTAATAAGATCTTCAAAGACTTTTACAATGTTGACAATTTTTCTTTGTTGATTTACTTCTTGAATACATGTATTTGTTAGAACTTTATGGTCTATATTTCGTCTTTGTTTCCCTTTAATTTCTTTCGTTAGTTGTTTGAAGAAATATGCTGATCAATTAAATTGCGATGTACATTAACAGCTCTTCCCAAACCTCGATAAGGTGGTCTTTTTGGATGATGATGTTGTAGTTCAGCACGACCTAACACCGTTATGGGATATTGATCTTGAAGGAAAGGTTAATGGAGCCGTTGAAACCTGTAGAGGAGAAGACGAGTGGGTAATGTCAAAGCGATTCAAGAGTTACTTCAATTTTTCTCACCCTTTAATAGCAAATAGTTTAAACCCGGATGAATGTGCGTGGGCTTATGGGATGAATATCTTTAATCTTAATGCATGGAGAAAGACGAATATAAGAGACACGTATCACTCCTGGTTGAAGCAGGTAACATGAAACTAAACTCATTGCTTGCACTATCTTATTTTCTGTCATCGTAAGGGTGGTGAAGATTTCTGGCATGATTCAAAACGTAATTGTTAACATCATACGTCAGATAGTGTAGAATTAAGTATGAGTGGAGGATATAACACTATTATTTTGAGATATCTCCAACTGTGTCATGATACTAATGGCAGAACAAAATTTGACTTACAAGCTCACATGCGCTAAATTCTTTTTAAGTGAGTTCAAGGCAGGCCCTGCATTGATTACTAGACTGAAGAAGAAAATTAATATCTACAAAATATCGAAGCTCCTAAACATGAACAAGATAATACATGGGAAATAGCTGTCAATATGAGAAAACTGGGATTATCCTTTGAATCAAAATTTACTTATCCAGGAGAACCTCCATGGATAGCCATGCCAAGAATCAAAAGACTGTCATCTCGATATGAAAAAAGAAAATGTAATAACAGATTCTAGAGTGGATAAAGTGACAACATCATCAAGTAGGTGCCATCATCATTTACAGTCAAGTAAATCAAGAGTGAACTTTTCTGAAGTAAGTAGGGTCAAATCACTTGGATTAAGTATAACCTAGTCACAAGGTTCACCAGTCAAACCTCTCTAGCTTCAGTACGACAGTATGTTTTGGGGGTTTATTCCTGTTACAATTTAGTAGACATTTTAAACTTCTTTGTTACTTTATGTTATTCTCGTGATGGAATTTTTTACCTGGTGCAGAATCTACAATCGAATCTAACAATGTGGAAGCTGGGTACGCTGCCACCTGCTCTAATTGCGTTCAGAGGCAATGTGCACCCAATTGACCCACATTGGCACATGCTAGGCTTGGGGTACCAGCAGAAAACTGATGTTGAACATGCGAAGAAAGCTGCAGTTATTCACTACAATGGTCAGTCTAAACCGTGGCTAGAAATTGGCTTTGAGCATCTCCGTCCACTTTGGACCAAGTATGTCAATTACTCGAATGATTTTATAAAGAATTGCCACATTTTGGAGTAAACGTGGATTAAATGGAAGGGCGAGAAAGATAAAGATAGCCAATTAGAGAGTAAAGAAGAAAATTGGAATGGGTTACTGTCAGTTTTGTTCAAATGCTTCGCTCTGATTCGTTAAGGAAGATATGCGCTTTCTGTCGCTGCCAGTTGCGGAGAGAATGTAATAGTCATCCAAGCTTCCTATTTTTTCAGTCAAAGAAGGATAGCTTGTTTTCCTTTAATCCATAGGGGTATTCAAAGCTCACCCTATATTTAGGATTACTGCCGGTGAGCACAATCAGAAACATCAATTTAGAATGATGACGGATTCGCGCTCAATGAAGAAGGGAAAGAGCTTGGACTGGTTATTTTGAAGGCGTATATAAATTGTGTTTCATTTTTCTTTTTCCAAATTGTTGTGTATTCTTCTTGGAGAGATCTTTAGTTAGTGGATCATTGAGATTGATGCTTTATGAACTCCCATTAAACATGTGAAACTAATCTTAGGGTATTTTGTTATAGATTCACGAGGAACTCATATTGGAAATGTGCAGATGATTCTTTTTTTGATCTCTGTCTTGCTGTTATTTCTTTTCTCTTTGTTCTGTCTGAACTCAACTCAGACTGATAATTGAAATTTAGTTTTGTCAGGATCTCTGCACCCGTTTGATCCATGGCAAAAATTTCAATAGTATGTTTGAACTTTAACATTTTAGTCTTACCATTATGCTTACAATACTATGTAGCATGGCAAAAGCTCTCACAAGAATAAAAAAAATTTAACATTATTAGTTAAGGCGGCGTCTAGTTGTGTTCGATGTTCTTAGTGACATGAGATATCCATGAGTCATACCTAACCTCCAAAACCAAAACATACTTTCTGGTAAAAATAGCTCTTATAGACATTACCACTATTCCACTACGAACCACAAGTGACCATGGCATTGCCTCTAGGTACCTTGAGGCATTGTCATGGTCCCTTGGGGCACAAGGCACTTGTTTGATGAAATGCTTGAATGAGAACTTGAGCCTGATTAGAGTATCTGGGCAGTAGTGGTTAGAGTTAAGTGAAGGAAATGGTAGGTAATTTTATTTTCACGTCTCTTTTAGTGGAAGTTAGCGAAACTCATTGAAGAAATCGGACATTTTAGATTTAAAAAAAAAAAAAAAAAAAAAAACTTAGTTTTTGTCGATTGTCTTTCGAGATTTTGGGAGAAGAAGAGAAGGCAACAACTACAGCTAATATTCATGGATGAAGATTCTCACTTGACCCACTAGTTTCGATGAATTCGAAAACTCCGAAATCGCCTCGACTCTTGTTGCTGCTGTGACTTCTCTCATCATCTCTTCTTCGACTCTTCAACTCTTTCCCTTCAAGATTTCTGAACCAACCCAGATCGGTTTTACCTCCAAGTAAGTCTTCCCTTCTCTTGATTTCAGTGATTTTGATTGTTTTTAACAATACCCAGATCACGATTTTTGTGATTTTGATTGTTTGAAAAGGTTTGGATCATTGGGTATGTGAGTTATGTTGTGTTTGATCGGTTTGCACGATATCCATTTGATGATTTGATTAGGAAAGTTTTGGGTGTTTGTTTAGTTGACAACTATGTTAGTGGATTTCTATTTTTAATCATGTCGATATAAGTGCCCAAGTCTGAATTTGATGCAAAAGTGATGTTTCAGTGCATGTTTGGCTGTAAATTTTTAAATTTTTTTAATGTTATTTTTTTATTTTGTAGGATATCCTGAGGAGGATTTTGGGTGTAGTTTTGATCTTGCTGGATACCCAATTTGAATATTGTCACTTTTGATATTGATCTTGGGGTGGATTGGTTTCAAAAGGCTGTGAGATTTTCTGGAAATGTCTGGTGTTCAGGATCAGTTAGAGATCAAATTTCGATTGACGGATGGAACAGATATAGGTCCCAAGAGCTTTCCTGCTGCCGCTAGTGTTTCCACAGTTAAGGAGAGCATCCTTGCTCAATGGCCTAAAGGTTAGTTTAGCCTTAGTTTTTGATATAGTGTGTTTCATTTGGTCGTTTTATGCTATTTTGTGGAGTAATTCAGTTAGAATAGGAGTATGAGAAGTTGCATGTTTTACTTTGGAAGTTTGTTCTTTATAACCTATCAACACAACCAGAGTTCTACTTTTGTCACGACCCCATTCTACGCGCACCGATATTGTTTCCACTTAACCACTGCGGATCTCCAGCTGTGTAGGATTTTCATTCCTAAGAAAAAGCCTCGGTGATATGTAGAGTGAAATCTTAACGTAAGGACCATACACCTGACATGATCTTAAGCGATGTTGGACTAAACCATTGGTGCAACCGCCACCGCTATTGGGTTAGGCGCCTCTCCAATACCCGCTCAGCCGAGGACGGCTCTCTGAACTATTTTGTCACGACCCCACTCTACGTGCACCGATATTGTTCCCACTTAACCACTGCAGATCTATAGCAATGTAGGATTTTCATTCCTAAGAAAAGGCCTCGGTGATATGAAGAGTGAAATCTTAACTTAATAACCATACACTTGACAAAATCTTAAGCGATGTGGGACTAAACCATTGGTGCAACCATCACCGCTATTGGCTTAAGTGCCTCCCCAATACCTACTCAACCGAGGTGTTACAGTTTTATCCCGAGTTTCAATATATAGAACTAGTATTACCGCTAAACAGTTGGGAGACCGACGCGACGCCCTTTTAAAAACCGTAAAGGCGTGCCTTCGATACTATCCCTCTTTAGTTGCGTGCCTTCGGCACTACCCAAAAAAGACTTGTATAAAATTGCCAATAAGTAAAACATTGCTTTCATGCTTTTAGCTCAACCATCTCGAAACTCATTCAATTTCACAAGAAAGTTTACAATTGGTATTCTAGATTTAACAAAAAATTGACAGTACTTCCCCAGTTTTATAAGACTATAAAACCACATGCAAATTATTTCATACACTTGTATACCAATCAAAGAAAATTGGGCAGCATTTTCCCTGTTTTATAGACTCGTTTCATAAACTTGTATAACAATCACAGAAAATTGGGCAGCACTTCCCCAATTTTATAGACTATAAACAGCCTGTAAATCATTCATAAACTTGTATAACAATTATTCAACAAAACTACACCATACAATATGCACAAAAACACTTTTATGCCACGTCTTAAGTTTTTCATAATATCAAATAATTCCAATCTAAAGAATGACATAAACGATATAATTCATTACTACAATATAGAGAAGACAAAAAAGAAGACTAGATTCAAATATTACACCAAAACCACAACAATTTGTGACGACCTATCATACTCCCGCAGCTCAAATGATAATGAAAAATGTACACCTGGTTTCCCCTGCAAGTATTGTAAATAAATTTATCAGTTATCCAAAAATTCAATTTGAATCTAGAAAATATGTGATTCTCCTTGGTCTTCCCAAATAATGTGTACATAATTTAGCCAATTATACAACTTGGTACACACTTACATGTGACTATAGACATTACTAATACAATGCATGTATCTTTAATCAAATAACCGTTTGCTAGATCTATGAACTCACCAAGTCTAAAGAATCTTTGTCAACCCCAATTAATAGAAATTGAGCATCCAAACCAGTGCACAACTGTAAGGAAATAAACTGTAAGCAAAGACATCATAATTCATATAGCAACACCTCCTAATTGCACATGTGTAACAAGGACCAAAAGTGTCAATAATACATTATGTAGTTGCTTATAATCGGTCAATATAAAACTATTCAAGTTAAAATAAACATATATTTTTCAATGTGATACAATTAACATTAATTCGTTCACATAAATAATAAGGATCATCAATACATAAATTATGTACCTCATTAAGCTTGATGTATCGTTTGAGAAGGTCCTCAATCATATCACACCATTATAACAAACTGAACCTAGAAAGCTACCCTGATGCTGCCCACATTTATATCAGAACGGTAAAGGGGTGTCTATAATAAGTTATAGGTTTGTTTATTTTATCCGGTACTGCGTCCTAAACTCTAATCAAATCCACCCTGTTATTGATTTTCTGTACAAAAAAAAAAAAAAAAAAATTGAAATACTATAGTACTGTTATCACACACACTGGAGTAGAACACAACTACCCATATTTTCAATGATATCTCATCAACCTCACGCGTAAATGTAGATTAATAAATTGCGATAGAAAAAAGAAAAAATTTTATTGACTTGAATTATTCACGGGTTCCACATACCAAATCACTATAACCATAGATGAGAGTTCAGACTAAGTGTAAAATGAGGAAGGTTGCAACTCATAAGCTCTCAAGTCTCAAGTAATAGTTCATACCGCAGAAGCACCCAACTTTCAACCGTTTCTGAGGCCCTGGCACAACATGCCGAGATAGGATTGGCACTTGCTAATGTCCTCGCTTCCATACATGTTCATACACTAAATTCATTATACAGCAAAAATCAAAGACGGTCCAAGGAATTGTCTACTATAGCAGCAATAAACATAAATACCAAGAAAATAAAGCTGCGTAAATCTTGGAAGCCTTTAGGTGATGAGGGAAATTATCGGATCAACCAACATTTATCAATATTATTGTTAAAAGAAAAGTGAGAATTTTCTTTTTGTTCTTTTTTCCCCTGAAACTAAAATGGAGAATGGTGGATAGTATTATAAGTAAACACCAAAATTATAATCAATTTATAAGCAACGGGTTTTAAAAAAAATCGCCTCCCATCTTGTCCAAGCACAAAAGCCTTACCATTTAGTGTTGTCACGACCCCACTCGGTTACCGATATTGTTTTCACTTAACCACTGCGGATCTCCAGCAGTGTGAGATTTTTCTTCCTAAGAAAAGGCCTCGGTGACATGTAGAGTGAAATCTTAACTTAAGGACCATACGCCTGGCAGGATCTTAAGCGATGTGAGACTAAACCATTGGTGCTATCATCACCGCTAATGGCTAGGCGCCTTTCCAATACCCGCTCAGCCGGGGTGTTACAGTCCCCCCACCTTTAAGATTGAACCGTCCCCGGCTCTGAATACCATTTTGTCACGACCCCACTCTACGGTTACCGATATTGTTCTCACTTAACCACTGCGGATCTTCAGCAGTGTGAGATTTTTCTTCCTAAGAAAAGGCCTCGGTGACATGTCGAGTGGAATCTTAACTTAAGGACCATACACTGGCAGGATCTTAAACGATACGGGACTAAACTATTGGTGCTACCATCACCGCTAATAGGCTAGGCGCCTTTCTAATACCCGCTCATCCGGGGTGTTACAAGTGTACTATTAAGTTTCCTGTTAGTACATTTTAGGGGCTCAGCCTCAGCTATGTATGAAGATTTCGTGCCTTCTGGGGTTTTATTGTACACTCCACAGTAAGAGAACTTCAAATCTAGAGAGAGAATCACAGATTGAGGTCGAGATAACTCTAGATCTAGAGAGAGAATCACAGACTGAGGTTGATTGTGTTTGCAGAGAGAGAAGATAACCTCAGATCTAGAGAGAGGGAAGAAGAGGAACTCTGAGAAATCGAGAGAAGAAGAGTTTTGATGTGCAGGGGCATTTGCGTCACATCGATGCCTACATTTGGTGGATACAGATTACGTAAGGAAAGCCTTTTGGTGCCCATCTCTTGCGCAAAGAAGAACTCCTGACGTCGGTCTTGATGATATTGATATTTTGATCTTTGGTTGGAACTTGGAAGTATGTACTTTGGATTTCATTAATTGAACTCATTTGAATTGGATATTGACTTTCTAAGTTACAGATTGCTCATATAAGTTATAGCTTGCTAGATAACCTGACTAGAAGTCAATTATGGCATATAGTATCAACTTTCTTCGGACATTTTGGATATTTGTAAAAGACTATTTATTCCAAATACATGCATCCAAATCATTAATGGCGTGATAGTGGATTGCAGGATTTTAATGCTTTACTTGTTTGCCAGGTGATTTACTGGAAATACCACTGCTGTCATAAAATATAGTTATAACCTAGAGCGTACTGGATTATTTACGTTGTCCATTTGTTTCTGTTTAAATCGGAGAGAGTTTGGTTCTCTTTTATTATAGGGGTTTCTTGGTTCTCATTATTGTTTCGTTAGTTTTGTTATGTCCTTTGCAGTTTGCTAATAAGCCCTTTTTAGTTTTGAACTTTCTTATGGTTTTTTCTTACTTCTTGTGGTCTTTCCTTTTATGCCAATATTTTCAGAAGAGCAATAACACCACTTGTGTGCGTGATATACATTTTTTTCTTATATGCCCTAATCTAGGATTCCTGATATAAATACATTAATTTCTACCTGATGCTCTGGCTTTAGTTGGTCTATTAGAGAGGGTATTACCAAAGATTACCAAAGACATAAAAAAAATGGTCATTGGGTGGAAATGATTTGGTGGAAGTAACAATTTAATAATATAAAATTCGAATTGACTCAAGCAAGCTGAATTTTATAATCCTCTCATTCATAATCGACTAACAATGAGGGGCCATAGACTGATTTATAGAGATCTAAAAAGGCTTTACTAATTCTCTTGGGATTTCCATAAAGGAATCAAAACTTACTAATTGTCCTAAGGAAATAAAAGAAGGGGAAAGAAAGGAAAAATAGGGGAGGGGACAAATTTAGACGTTAAATAGGAGATGTGTCATATCAGTTACTTTGGCAGCAGTTCCTCAAAGAAAAAAGTTTGGCATCAAAATCACAAACCACTTTGCAAACAAAATAGAGTGCTAGAAGATATCAAACATGAGTTTCACTAAATATAGTCAGTTTTTGGACTAACGACAACGGAGCTTAATTTGTGGTGGAATGTTTGGATTTTGGATTATAATATTATAGATTTAATCAATGTGTTAGGTCAAACCTACAACAAGGCTACTATCACCTAAGTATTTTTGCTTGGGTCTTTCCTAAGTAGTTATCCCATCAGACCTTCTTAACGTCTGAATTCTGAACTGTCCTTATATAATAGTAATGAGTTATTTTCGGTAAGGTACCTTGTGCGGTGTTTGTTTAACGCCTTAACTTGTTCGTAAGTCCCTATCTGAATCAATTTAATGGGACTACTGGAAAACCTGTTTGTTATTTATCAATTTTTTTTCTTTAAAGATTTGATTCTTATCTGTTGATTTGACAATATCATGAGGTTCATAACAAATTATTTTCTTGACCAGAGAAGGAGAATGGTCCAAGGACAGTGAAAGATTTCAAAATAATAAGCGCTGGAAAAATATTGGAGAACAACAAAACACTGGGAGAGTGCAGGAGCCCAATGTTAGATATCCCTGGGGTAGTTACTACCATGCACGTCGTTGTTCAAACCCCTACTTCAGATAGAGGGACAGGTATACTTCAAAATTCCAGATGCAATCTTTAGTGTATGTTGTATAAATTGGAAATGAAACTCTTTGCAGTCTAATGAATTTGGTAAATTTCCTACTTGCTCACTTGAGAAAGTCGTTGATCTTTCTTAACTTGGGTGGCGCCAAATTCATTGCTGAACAACAGTCGAACTTCAACATTGTGCTTTTATTGGTCCTTTGATTGCTTTGCCTCTCTAATTGTTCTCTGATCTGACAGAAAAAAAATCGCAAATGGAACAAAATCAGAACAGGTGTGTCTGTGTCATATTGTAGATTGCAGCTTCCACATTGTGGGAGTGGGAAAAACTTACTGGTAAGAAAGTTAAGCAACCTTGCTATGTTTTTGTTTCCCTGTGATACTCTGATCAAACTTCTGTGTTTTTTCGTTGCTAGGATGATGGCTATTGGTGAAAACAGCTCATACGATATACTTGCAGTTCATTTGAAGATGTGGTTTTCATGTATATTTTACTGTTTGGTGCGTTTCTTATAGATGATTAGACTATATGTGTTACCAATAATATACAATGTTTACAGATTTTAAAGTACAGATTTTCATTTCGGGCGCTTTGAGTTTTGGGTTTAGATAACTGGAAAACATAATCGAAGTTGGGTCAAGATCTAGTTCAGTTTGAGGATGTTTTCGTTTGAATGTGAAGTAATTTGCTCAAATAGTAAAAAACTAAAAGCGGTTTTCCTTCGTTTTGCCTTCTTATGTGGTTGCCGCTGCGCCATTCCTACTGAAGGATGTCAGATGCCATAACAATGAAGCCAAATGAGGTGTGAAGCGGCTTTCGGACGGCCCTAAAATATTAAAAAATTGGGCAAGTATTGTCCATGTTTTGAGTAATCGGGATCCAATCTCAAGATTCCTCGAGCACTCCACCAAGATCAGGATCACCAATACATAAGCATATCTTTCTTCGAAGAATGGCTAAAACATACTATAGTGTAATCTTTCCAGAAAGTGAAACACAAGAAATCAGAAGTATAGAAATGCTCTTATTTACAAAGAACTTAAGGTAGATTCTTACAACACAAACGTAGAAACGCATTTTCTATAATAAGTGACGACAAGGACGCTATTGCTAGAGATAATTTTATGGGCTTTTAGTGTTACTAGTTGCCTGGAAGGTTTTCAGAAGTGAGGCCTTTTCTTCCGGAAACTCATTGAGCTTGCCAGCTTAGTGTTAGCTAGTAGCTACACCGCTAAATGTAAATTGTGAATTATAACATTATCATTGGCTTTAATACCGATGATAGGATCATTATCGTTTAAACAGCTTTAGTGAGTTCCTATATTAGCTCAATCTAGTGATTGAGAGCTGGGAAGTTATGTTGTTTTCACTCGAAGTTCATGGAGTCTGGTTTTTAGCTACATTTCTAAAGTTATGATGTTTAGTCCCCACATCAGACAAGGGAGAGGTAAGGAAGAGCATGAAATGATCCACCCCCACCCTCACCCTCACCCTCACCCCATCCTAAATCAATAATAATTTTTTTGAAATATTCTTGCAATTACCGGTGATATCAAAAATATATAAACATCAATCAGAAACAGCACCCGAAATTGTAATATGAATGAGCAACTCTTACCTGCACACGCTGCATGCAGTTCTCCCAGCTCATATTGTGGGTAAGACTGCATATCCCGCGAAGAGATAATCCATATCCCAAATTTAGCATTCCTGCTAAATTCCCGCGAAGAGATAAATTTAGCATTCCTGCTTTCATGCTAAATTTAGCTCTTTTGTATATCTCTTGTTATGGATAAGTTCTACACCTAGTGAGTTGTAACTGTGAGAGATACTCTCCTCACCTATATCTCTGGAAGATCTGTACATACTAGTATCTTTATGTACTATATAAATAGAATGAACTCATCCGGGTGAATTTCTACAGAAAACATTTACATTCTTCATCTTTATATACATATTTTTCTTCTTCGATCTTCTTCTTCTTGCATCACTTCCACCATTTAAGATCATATCTTCTAACAGCAAAAACCTCAACAAAAGAAGAATCTAGCACTTTGTGTTGATGGGTTCTAAAATTATCTTTCTTTCACTATTACTCATGCAGATTTCGTTTACTATAGCGGAAGATGTAGCAGTTACTGTAAGAGCAGTTACCTCCATTGCTAAAACTGACGAAAACTTCGTATGCGCAACTCTGGATTGGTGGCCATCAAACAAGTGCAACTATAACCAATGCCCATGGAGAAAAGCTGGCCTTCTCAATCTGGTATGCATTTCTCTTTACATATAATTCCAAGAAAGCATTTGAAACAAGAATATAGTTACTAATATCAGAATATTGCTGTCATAATCTTTACAGGATTTAAACAACACGATTCTGACAAATGCTATCAAGGGTAAGTTGGCCGAAAACTTCAGTTTCTTAATCAATGTTCAGTAGTAAATGTGATCGGATTTTGTCTGTTCACTCAGGCTTGTGATGGGGATGAATGTACACGGGCTTGGGTAGTTGAGGACGATTTTCTGTACTTCAAAATGATGTTTGGAGGGTTTAATGAAGGTTTTGGTATTTGATAATGTGTATTAGGATATTGGTTTAGGTTTTGGTATGTGAAGGGTTAAGAGGAAGTTAAGGGAAAATCCTAATGAGCAAACACAAGCCCTGTTTAAATTTCCCCTAAAGGAGCTGCCAACAACAATGTCAAACATGTTGGAGCTTTTAACCTTGTTTGAATTTGTGAGACATCAAGTTCTAGAAATGTCTAAGACATTTCTGATAGCATTTTGAGTGCTTTCTTGATAACTTTTTCGCAGAAGTGCTTGTTTTATATTGTTTAGCTACTAGATGAGAAAAAAAATTGTAGGTTTTCAAAGATTTCTTAGGTGTTGGTTAATACTTCAGAAATATTATTTTCTTGTATCAAATTCGTTTCAATCTTTTCTTTGTCCAGTGACATGGAACATATTGAAAATGGGTAAAACTTGGTATGAAGTTCTTTCAGGGACGGATGGTTTTTAATTTTCTTCTTTTCATTGTTAGATTTTCTCAATAAACTCACATTTTGATATTATTGTAAATGCAGCTTTCAATCCTCTAAGAATTAGGCTTGGAGGTTCATTGCAAGACCAAGTTGTGTACAATGTGGGGAATTCAGTTAAAAACTGCTCTAGCTTTAAAAATACCACCAATGGGCTGTTTGGATTCAGCAGAGGGTGCCTTACTATGAACAAATGGGATGAACTCAATAACTTATTTGGTCGAACAGAGTAATAATTTCCTCTCAACGTCTCTTTCTTCTCGTACTTCTTTCTTTCCTGTTAAGCAAATAAGAAACAAAAACATATATATATTAAAACAAATTATTCTTAGATATTTATGTTAACTACTGTTGCAGAGCTGTTGTAACATTTGGTTTGAATGCACTTTTTGGGAGGAAAAAAATATCAGATGATGGTCTATATGGAGGTGATTGGAACTCGAGGAATGCTCGTGATTTCATTAAGTACACTATCTCAAAGGGATACAAGATTGAATCATGGGAATTCGGTAATTCGGAACACAAACTCAAGATCTAAAGACATCCAAATTCTTCTGGTCTTCTCATATTGACACCATTTTCTGATTTTTATCAAAAGGAAATGAGCTATGTGGAGGTGGAGTTGCAGCAAGAGTAAATGCAGTTCAGTACGCCAAAGATGCAATTGCCCTCAAAGCTCTCCTCACTGAATTATATAAGAATTCCACATCACAGCCAAAGTTACTAGGGCCGGGAGGTTTTTATGATGAGAAATGGTTTTCAACTTTCCTTCAGAATTCAGGACCTAATGTTATTGATGGAATAACCCATCACATCTACAACCTAGGTCCAGGTAGTACAGTTACTCCTTCATCAATCTATTGTCAACTTAATTATATATTAAATATATCTGTATTCTTCTTAAAGCAAATAATGTATACCTAGGTAAGGGCCATTATGCCTGGATTTGTTTAAATTCAGGAAAACAGGGGGGATATAAATAAAACGCTTCGACAGGAAGTAAGATAATCTTAATTCACAAACATTAAAGAACCTTTTTAATTAACAGGAGCAAACAATTGTCCACATAAAAAATATATGACAGAAAAAGAGGGCATAATAAATAACTTAGTTTGATACTAAATCGACAGTTACTTGTGGTTGTCGGCTATTCTAGAACCCAAAGATAAGTCACTGGTTACTTGGTGCTATCCTGGTTTGAATTTTCCAAAAAAAAAAATCCTGGTTTGAATTGTTTATTATGTGTCAACTTAAGACAATCACAGAAGTGTTTACATGCATTCACACACACATACACACACATGGATACATAAATTTATTGTTTTGATGTAACAACTTCATGTGTTCAGGTGTTGATCCTAACTTACTGTTCAAGATTCAAGATCCATTTTATCTTGATCAAATAGCTCAGACATTTAAAGATCTAGTGACAACTCTTGATAACTTTGGTCCATGGTCATCTGCTTGGGTTGGAGAATCTGGGGGTGCATACAACAGTGGAGGCAAATATGTATCACATACATATGTTAATAGCTTCTGGTGAGGATTGCACTCCTTTTGATTTATTTGCTTCTTTTCCTATTATACCTTTGTAGTTTTTAGTTTAGTTGCTTCTCCACAATAACATTAACCAGTAAATGCTCCATTCGTAGTACGATTGATCACATGGCACAAATACTGCATACAGAAAGATCCAATCATACGAAAAATACTATTTTGTGGTGTTCACCTTTATAGCCATATCTATGGATTCCCTGCTAGGTAACAACGACACGAATAGCAGAAAATAAAAAAGTACCTTACAAATAGTGTTGGACACGAGTGTCGGGAGTGTCGGACATATATATATATTTTTTTTAAAGTGAAGTGTCGTTGTAACATAGATTCCCTGTAATCCCAAGAACCGAGAATTATAGATATTGATTTTATATGTGACTAGCTTGCGGTTTGTAATTCAAAGTTTGGTTTGGACAGGTACTTAGATCAGCTCGGTATGACATCGACATTTAATCACAAAGTTTACTGCCGACAGTCTTTAATTGGTGGGAACTACGCTCTTCTCAACACTACATCATTTGTGCCCAACCCAGATTACTATAGGTGGGTTTTCATGAGCTACCAATCTCTTTAGGGGTGATAAAAATTAAAAACGATTCTTACCTCTTTCTTTGTTTCTTCTACTAGTGCCCTTCTGTGGCACCGATTAATGGGAAAACAGGTTCTTTCAATCTCTCACACTGGCTCCCCCTACTTACGTACATATGCTCATTGTTCAAGGAAAAAGGTAATCCCATAGATTAGTTTCTTTTAGTTTTCTTTTACTTTTAAGGAGTTCCATGGTGTTGAACACAAGCTCTTTTTTCTTCACAACTGGTTTTTCATGTTTATTTTATTGATTAAAAGAAGAAAAAAACAGCTAAATTAAAACATATTTCATGTATTTCTTTTAGAATCCAACAAAAAAAGTTTTTTTATGCTATTATTTGTAAGCAATTCATTAAAGTTTCACCTCAGTAATCCTACTTCCTTTGCTATTTTCTTGGAATAGTAAATAACACGACCAAACTTTGTTCTTGCAGCCTGGTATGACACTGCTACTCATTAATATGTCAAACTCTACTCTATTCACCGTCACCGTGGGCATCGACGTGAACTTGTATCCCCAAAGCGAGGTTCAAGAGGCTAAAAGTGCTGCACAACAGAGAGAAGAGTATCACTTGACACCTAAAGATGGTAATATTCAGAGTGATGTCATGTTGCTAAATGGCTCCCCATTGTTGCTAACGGAATCTTCAGATATTCCCGCTTTAAATCCTACTCTCGCTGATCCTTGGTCCCCCATAAACGTTGCCCCTCAGTCGATCGTCTTTGCTACTGTAAGGAACCTTAACATTCCTGCCTGTGCTTGAAAGATATGTTTGAAGGCAGGGCCGTGCGAAGAAAAAAATTGGCATTTTTTACTTTTTTTTTTTTTAGTTTAGAGATTTTTTTTTGTAGTATTAGGCCTTGTTTTGAGAAGTTCGGTATTTGATTTGTAGGCCTTATATAATGGGTTTGGTTTTGTGGTCGAATTTGAACTAGGTTGGATTTAATATTTTTTTTTATTTTTTTTGTTTAGTCTAAGACAATTTTTTATTATTCTTTGGGCCCTTTTCCTTTCGAGGTTGCACATGTCGCACAGCCTCATGACTAGGCCTGTGTGAGGGTGTTGGTATACCAAGAAAAAAAAAAGAACCCTTGTGTCTTGAGGTTTATAAGTTCATTTTTAAATATTGTTCTTACTTATTACTAACATTAAGAAAAATATACACAAGTTCTAACCTATGAGACCAAGGTGTCTATATATCATAATTCTACATTTGTTTCTAGAGACATTTAAATTGCCAGAAGAAATGGTCATATAGTAATTGTATCAGTTCCTCGAAACATTACATTCAAATATCTGACAGCCCTGTTGTAATAAACATGAAATGTGCTAATCTTGAGAGTCTGTGCTAGAATAAATATAAATATATCAGAATAGCTAGTTATACTCTTAAATAACTTCAATGATCTAATGAAAAAGGCTAAATTAAAGAGCTTTCAAGTCTCCAAGGACAGCATCCAAAGTTTTCTTTGATCTCCACAACCCTTGTAAGCCCTTTACCATGTGTGCTCCTTCTCTGGGTTCTCATTGATGTCCATGACCGTAGAATTGTAGTATTAGTATCCCCATGCTCAAATTGATCGGATTCAAGAACCAGTATAATTGCAATTCAATCAAATTATTTGCATTAAGTGATAAATATAAACACAGAAGAAAAAAGAAATATAATAAAAAATTATTTCTGCGAGCATGAATCGATAAAGATACTACTTACATTCTTGTGATATTGAAAATCAATGGGGCAAAGTTCACATTTTCTTTACACTAAAACCATGTGCCTTAAATGGCGTATAAATGCAGGCTTTAGAATATTTTAAGCAAGGTGAAGAAGGCTCGAAAACTCAGATTCCACGTGTGTAAGGGAATGCTTTTAACAGTTTCTCTAATAGGAAGCAGCACCTGATTCTTATGGAAGGAAATTGGACATTGAGCTGGGCAAGATTGTCATTGCATATGTAAACGAGGTGAGTAAGTTTTAGAGAAGTATAAATCGCCTTTCCTTTCATAATTGTACAAACATTTATTCTTTTTAATATCTACATATATTTTTCCACAGTTATTGGTTGTTAAAGGAGAGGTGTTACTTGATTGGCTTGCACACCTTGATAAGAAAGTGTTACGCAAAGTCTTGCAAAGTCCATGTGGTGCTGGGAGAAAATGTTCCCTGATGAATGTACTAAGAGTTTGCGATATCTGAGGTTTCTGCATCCTCAAAATTATCTTACGACGAAGAAATGTTAGTACAACTGTACACCTGTGAACTTGCCAAAACTCAACGTCCCACTTGTCTTTGATTAGAATCGGTTGCTAATTCGGTCTTTCCCAACATTCCCCCTTACTATCTCCCCTATATAGTTAATATTAATGTTCCTATTCTAAATGTTTCCTCGTATTTACCATAACAGTGAAATGCCTCAAGCAAATAGTCCTAGTCCTAGAAAACTTCCAGATTACCATATCGAGGTGGGTTATTAATCTCCGGAAGTTCTTGGTCATCTGCTACTGCAACCACCGTCCACCAATATACACTGAGACGTTCTTTACCTAGGTAACAACACACTTCACTTAGAAAAAGAAAAGAAAAAAAGTGTCCAACACCCCGTACTCGGACACCAACACTCGTATCCGTGTCATTGCTACCTAGTTCTTTACATGGTTATTCAAAGGTAACCTCACCCCGGCTTAATCCCTGCAGTATATTTCTCGTCTCTGCCACTCTCTGTTCCGCAGCTAGACATTTCTATATCACAATGACCTTGGACTTTGTACATACCGGCCAAAACCTCTCTTACCAGAGTTAAACAAAAGCAAGGTTAATATTGTTATGTTCAACCCACCCCCTTCCCCTACTTGATCTCTTCTAATCAAAACTTGCCATGTGGCATGAGAGAGAAACATTCAAAAATAAGTTAACTCCACAAGTTAACACCGTTTGGGATCCGTTTTTAACTCCTCTTTATTTATTATTACTAATTTATAAATAATATATTTTATTAAAAAATATGGCTGATGTTGATATAGGTGCCAAAATATGAACTCGGAAGGAGTGTAAAAACGAACTGAGAGTAATAGTTGATCATGTTAATGAAAGAAATTTTTTGTTGATATAGTATGATTTTTGCGCCTTGAATTGCATGCCTCAAACAAGTTTTATTCATCACGTGCAAATATATATTATGAGAAAAGAACATTACAATTTCCATTTGGCAAGGTTATTTAGTGTTTTCATAAAAATGTTTTGGATGGAGTTATCAATTTTATTGTTGTTTTCTATTAGAAGTTTATATACTTAAGGTTATATGTATGGTTTTTGAAGAGAGGTTGATGTCATTGGCATCTTCCGCTATAAGAATACCTGGCCACTTTGCCTTGAGTTTATAAGGACTGGAAAGATCGATGTGAAGTCGCTCATAACCCACAGGTTTAGGTTCTCACAGAAGGGGGTAGAGGATGCGTTTGAAACTAGCGCTCATGGAGGTAATGCTATTAAGGTCACGTTTAACCTTTAGGTCCTACTAGTATTGGGAGGATCACTTGGGATGCTCATGGTCATAAGACTTCTCTGCTTCTGTTTTACTCAATAAGTAGCAGTTTCCTGCCAAAGATATATAGATGCTGAGAGACCGATTTCCCTGCGATGAAATTTTTTTAATCCTGTAAATTGTTGAGTGTAAGTTTTGTGAACAAATTCTTATTTTAAAATGTCGTTTTTGATTATATGTACGAAAAAATTGTTTTGAGTTCAACTTAAGTACTAGCTTTCGAATGGCATTGTGATGGAATCCTTGTTATTTATACCTGTTTGTGAGTACTTGTTTTGCAGCACACCGAGCCATTGTGAGCTCTCTATGTACATGCTCTTACTCTTACACCTATGTTTTATGTATACTCAGTTCGGCACAAAATGCTCCTTATATATGAGCGCTATTGAGCTGTATAAGTTTATACCACATGTTTTCTGATGAACTCCATCGTTCCTCCCCATTTTGTTATTGCCCACCAAATTATTTTGACAAGAATCCCATTAGAATTAAGAAATTCTATTGTATTTTTAAGATTCAAATGAACTAAATTTTTGCGCACGAAAAATCATGCGATATCAACAAAAAATTTCTATCGTTAACATGATCAACTATTACTCTCAGTTCGTTTTTACACTCCTTCCGAGTTCATCTTTTGGCACCTATATAAACATCAGCCATATTCTTTGATAAAAGATATTATTTATAAATTAGTAATAACAAATAAAGAAGGGTTAAAAAAGGATCCCAAACAGTGTTAACTTGTAGAGTTAACTTATTTTTGAATGTTTCTCTCTCATGCCACATGGCAAGTTTTGATTAGAATAGATCAATTTTTGATTTCTTTAGAGAGATCAAATCCCCCCTCCCCCCGGTCAAGTCATCCTCTCACCTAAGAGAAATTTGCAGCTTCAACTTTTAGAGAAAAACTATGCTTCTTTTTTGTTATGTTTTATTTTGATCTTTGGGTTAAAATCACTGTATAAGGGTTTAAACGTTTTGAGAGGTTGTGTAATGGGGGTGCAATTAAACAGGTTTCACTTGTAATTAGCAGATGGGTATGAATACAAACTATTTCTATTAGGTTTTCTTCTCTGAAATCATCGAATTTGCCTACTAAAAGCATGGTAGGAGTATAAATAAGTAAAACATATATACACTACAACTATAGTGCATGAAGAAGAAAAAAAACAAGTAGAGAGAGTCTCAGACTTGGATGATGGAGTAAATTTGGCATTTCTCTTAGTTTGTTTGTTCAAAAGATGTGATTTTTAGCTCTCTTTTTGTACCACTGGAACTGGTTCGGATATATGGTTGAGTCTCCAATAGTATCGTCAAGTCTCTGGCTATTTTGGGATTACTCTAGCAGTTTGTTAGCTTTATATTGAATCTGCCAAGGAATAGAGAAGAAGGGCAATGACATACTAAGAGCATCTTCACTTGTGCCTGCTAAATACATATCACTAGACATTAATCTTGTGGGGAGAGGATTTGGGGACCCTAAGGAAATTGACCCTAACGAGACCCTAAATGAGAGCCATACATCCAAATGAGATGAGTGGATCACAAAAATCTGGCTTTTCTATATTAGAGAATGAGGTGGATATAGAGACTGAGGTGGATATTAGAGAATTAGGTGGCTCTTTCTTAAGAATGATGTGTCTCCCTCTGATGTGGCCTCTCTCTTATGGGTCCCCTCTCATATTTGAATTCCCTACACATTCCCCCAAATTCTCAACCTCTCTCACTCTGACGAACTGTCTGTCTCTCTCTCTTACACTCTCTCTGTCTGACGAAGAAAAAAAATTTGGCGATTCAAAAACAGGGTGAGAGAGGACGAATCAATAGAAGTTCTGAATCTTCTTGAGGACGAAAGTGGGAATTTTGGGGGTGGAAGCAATTTGGAGGTGGAAGGAGCTGCGATTTGAAGTTGCTTAAGGTTTCCCACTTTGGTAATTCTTATTCCCATTCTTATTTATGCTTAGGGCTTGTTTCCCCCGTGATTTCTTTCTTGGAGGGGTGATATTCTGTGCTTAGGGTTTCAAGTTATTCTGTTGTTAGTGATTTTCTTTGTTGGAGGAATTTACCCAAATTCTTGTTTGTTTAAGGCTATGGGAATTGGTAATTACTTTTTTTGGACTGTTTGTGTTTAAGATCTGGAAATTAGAGGTTCTCTCAGTGCCGAACAGAATAACTACCAAGGTGAGTAATTGTATCCCCTGTATACTGTCGTAAGCTACTTTTCTTGCAGTGAGATGAGTACCTAGATTTTGATGGCCTCAAGAAATACATAATGTATTGTGAAACCCATGTGTGAGATTGTTATTATCGTGGACCTCGGCAATTAATAATTCATAGACTACCTTATTGTCAGAGACTGCGATGATCGACAATAATTGTCGATCATCTGTACCCTCGACATTTATGGCCCGTTATAATTTGGCTTTCAATTTTTAATTTGGGGTTTGTTGTGATGTGTTAAGTCATCTTCATCTTTTAAAACCTTCAGAATGGCAATGGGGTTTAGATGTATTGTATGGGTGCATAAATTACTTACTGGGTATTTTTGCATGGACGACACGGAGGGACAGGATGATGTCCACATTCCAGTTTCCCCACCTGACGAAGAGAGATATGAGATTGTGGAACAAGTGGAGGAAGAAGAATGTGCGCAAGCTAAAATTGAGTTCAAATTAGAATTCGGTCATCTAGGAACTGAGTATTGGGAAAAAAGGACTTAGAATATATGAATGCAGCGAACTATTCTTTTGATGACTCTTCAGACAGTTGGCAGAGGGGTTAATATAGTTGGGAAGAATGTGATTACAATTAGATGTGAAAGTTAGGGTGTCGAACATTTAGGTCTTATAGGAAGGGGGTAGTGTTTTGTTTTGCTTAGCGTAATGTGTATTTTGTAATCTAACATTTTGACTACATAATGTAACCGTTTGAGTTATTTCCCCTTGTTTCAAATTAAATGTTATGTGATTCTGAATGATTTTATCTATGAACGTGCCAATGTGACCAACATACAATGGATGACTCTGTTACTGAAAATTGGACAAAAGTTATTGTCGAAGAGTCACCAGAAAGGGATGAAGAGGAACGTACAAGAGGTGTTCCATTCGATTATGCAGAATGTTCAACATATCCTTTGTTTGCAGACCCCCCGTACGAGGGCCAACATTTCGAGACTGTTGAAGATGCACGTGTTTACTATGAACAATATGGAAAAGGTCAAGGATTTTCCACGAAAAAACGCAATTCCACTAAGAGAAACAAGTCAAAGGAAGTAACTAGAGTAAAATTTTGTTGTTCGAATAGTGGATTGTCGAAGAATATAGGGATACGTCCAGAAACTAGTGAAAGAGATGGGAGCAGACGATCATCAGATAAATACGGGTGTAAAACAACGCTAAACATCAATTGGAATAAGAAACTTCGTAAATACGTTGTGACTAGTTTTTTGGATTTCCATAACCATAAACTTGTGTCTCCCCACAATCATCATCGTATGAAGGTGAATAGGTTTTTCCCAGAAGTAGCAATAAACCTTACAGAGACTTTTGAGCTCCACAACATTTTAGTCAGCAAGGTACCGATTTTGTTTCCAGAGAAAACCTTCAGCAGACGAGATTGCTACAACCACAAGGCAAAGATAAATAAAGAAAGGCTAGCAAGAGGTGACGCACAAGCGGCATTAGAATGGTTTAGGAAAAAAACAAATTGATGATCCAATGTTTTATTTCGATTTTGAATTAGATGAAGAGGATTGAGCACTTAATTTCTTTTGGATTGATGGACGATCAAGGTGTGCGTACGAGACTTTCGGGGATGTGGTGACCTTTGATACTACGTATCGAACGAATGTGTATAAGATACCCTTTGACCAATTTGTCGAAATCAACAGCCATTACCAAACGATACAATAAGGATGTGCTCTACTAAGAAATGAACAAGAATAAACATTTGTATGATTATTTCATACGTGGTTGAAGGCAATGAACAACAAACACCCTACTTCACTTATCACTGATCAGGATGCAGGAGCTGCGGTACCCAAGGTAAGCATAAATAGGTTAACGTGTTGTCTAGCACATAATGTTGTCTACCACTGGGTGTCGACAATATGTTGTCGAAGTAATATGTCCCTGAAAATATATATTGTGGACGCCATATTGTCGTAAACAATTTGTAATAAACAATATATTACAGGGAATCTCCTATTTAGTTCGTGTCTACTTAGTTATGAAATTATTTATTTACAGGTTTTCCCAAACACCATGCATCACCTTTGCTTATGGTACATCACACACAAATTCCCAGAGAAAATAGACCATGTTTATCGGGTCCCATCTTTGTTTAAGCAAGATATTGATTTACTAATGAACGACACCTATGATCCTAGGGATTTCGATGCAAGGTGGATGGAACTAATGAAGAAAAATAAGTTGGATGATAACCATTGGATGTAAGGGATCTTCAATATAAGAGAGAGATGGATACCATTATGGAGTAGATCAACCTTCTTTGTAGGCATGAACACTACAGGGCGTAGTGAATTACTTCTTCAATGGTTGGTTACTTCCAACTACTGGATTGTACAGTTTTGTGACCAAGTATGCCACCGCCTTGTTAAAGACATATGAACGGGAGAGGGAAGAAGACTTCGCTTCTGAGCACAAATATCGTCAAGTAGCTCATCATCAATCCCTTTTGAAAGACGCTGCAAAGATATATACAAGAATAATGTTCCATAAACTTGAGGAGCAGTTTGAACAAGTAGTTTGCTTCGTTACATTGGAAATATCAGTAGAAGGTAACCTACGTGTACTTACCGTCAAATCGCATAGTGGTCATCCAGAGTCGTTCGAGCTGCATAGACTTGGAGAAGCTAACCGTTCATTGTAGATGCAAGTTATTTGAGTACGTTAGAATCCCATGCCGGCACCTCCTCAAAGTTTTCTCGAAATATGACATTCTTAAAATTCCAGAGGCTTTCATTTTGGAAAGGTAGAGGATATGTACAAATAAATTCTCTCGGTCGTATGATGAGAGCTACTTATCGTTTGAGAACTTACAACAACTGTTGCGCCATAGCCACTTATCACTTCGGGCATCGTTACTATTTGACAGGGCTTTAAATACTAAAGAAAAGTTTGAATTCACGATTTTGAAGCTAGATGAGATTGAGTCTTACCTTGACCATTACATTCAGCCTATGACAGTCTTGGAACCATCAGAACCAGCCACGACAAGTCCTTTTGTGGAATCTATGATGTTAACAAATTCTATTTTGGACCCTCTTGTGGTTCAAACAAAAAGCCGAGCCAAATTAGATCACAAGAGAGGAGGAAGATGGAAGGAGGGGGATGGAGGAAGCGCCGAGAAGAAGAAGAGAACATGCACAAGATGTGGAGTATTTGGCAACCACGATAGACGGACCTGCCCACTTCTTAAAATGAAGGTACCCGAAACAAGTAAGTATAACTTTGATACTATGTATAAACCCCCACATTCTGCTTGATTTAACTATAACCGTTTCTAGACTAAATTGTTACAATCTCCATGTAGGGGGGACACATGAGCAACAACAACCACGACAACAACAACATCAAGGGGAAGAAGAACCCAACCATGCATGAGCAACAAGTTTATTTCTTTTTTGCTTTATTATGAATGTATGTCATAAGTGCCATGTCCTAAACTAAGTGACCATCCGGTGATTCCACTCATCTGAGTTTATGAATTGTGATTGTTTCGTACTATGACTTGGAATCCCTCCATTGTAATAATATTACTGAATTGTACTTTTAATAATAATTTGTGGAATGATGGATTTGGTTGACCATGTCCTGTGGCTAGGTGTTATCGAGTCTTCTACAGACTGTAAAAATTGTCGTTTACGTAAACTAAATGACAATCCTGAAATTCAAGGTTGTTAGATGCCTAGTTGATCGATAATACAAAACAGACAATGAGAGTTCAGACTACACCATAGGTGGACAACTTGAGCAACATGCAATTCATACCAAACCAAATATATTAATCAGGGGTTCCCATTAATCAGTCTACCACAAAAGGGGATTGTAGCCGAACAATTTCATGTAACACTGTCCAAAATATGTCTATCTAACCTAATATTTGAAATTGTCGTTTACATCAACTAACCGACAATCTTGAATAAGGACGTTGTCCACAATATAATCAGTAAAAGCATACACAGAATGCAAACAACCAATAATTTTAAAATATAAATAAGTGTATTCCCATTAATCAGTCTCCAAATTTTTTACAATATAAACAACTACATACAGCAGGAATTTCAGACCAATCAAATTGGCCGCCATCAATAAGTGTTACAACAAAAAAACTTTTTAGTAGTGGTTATCCCCCCCAAAAATAAACGAAAACCCAAATGTACTAGATGAGTAAGTGTTTATCCCCCAAAAAAAAATGTACTGGTTATCGCCCTAAAAAAAACAAACATATTATACACTTCCCGTCCTTGCTTACTAGATGAGGTCGTTCAATTTGTAACCCTTAACGTTGTTCTCTTTGAGTAAAGCCTTGAATAGCTTATTTGTTACACCAAACAATTTATGTACCATGTCCCTTTGGAAATCACCACGAAGCCCCAAATCTACATGAGCAAGCCAGAGAGTAGAAATTGGAGGCATTGGTGTTCCATATCTCGTAAACAATCTAGCATATTGGTTGTCTGAACCCAATCCAACCCACCAAAACTTAGTAGTGTCCCCAACCAGGTTTTCAAACCTTTTCTTATTCGATATGTGGTTGTTTTTCCTAAGCCAAAATAGAGGTAAGAATGTGTATGCCTCATGATTGCTGATAAAGACCACAACCTTCTCATAACATGTAGCAAGCAAATGTTCCATGTACCTATATTTCACATGTTGACCACCATATGAACAAGCACGGCGCAACTGCTCGTACACCATCTCACCTCGAGAACTGAAACGGGTATCCAAAGACTGGCTGAAAACAGTCTTCCAAAATGCTGGATCCTTGGTCATCAAAGACTCCAACGAATTCATTACCTTCTTAAATTGGTTTTGACTTTGATGTTTAATTATTGCTGGTACTTTAAAAGCTGAATTGTCATCTTCCCCTTGAACACCACGCACATCTAGATGGTACTTCACATACAATTGGAACAGTGTCTCATTTATCGTCTTCTTCAATACAATATTTGCCCTCCTAACCTCCATAAGCTTGTCTTGATTTCCCCCCGTCACTGTGAAATCTTCTTTGAAGTCACCTTTGAGCCCTTGTTGTGCTATAGTGTAGAATCTATCGTACTGATCAAATAGTTCAATAAATGTTGGATCGTCTTTTTCTGCTAACTCTCCGCTGTGAAATTATTTCTTCATTGCTTGACGCCAAGCCTCCTACACAACAATGGATGGCAGCTAGTGAAAATGTATGGGGGCAGAAACAATAATGTATTGGGAACATTTAATTTATTAAAAGGGGCATACCCATTCATAGTGCTCGACTTCAAGGGTCTTCTTCATCTCTTCAACGATGATGAGTTGGCTACGCTACAATCACGGTATACCAGCCAACAATGGATTAGCTATCCATTGAAGTGCAACATTTGAAAACAAACCTTAAGGTTGGTAACTTACGAGGGTTTCAATTTTCTTATCATGTATCGTAGTGTCGGACTTGCACTTGGTTACACACCTATAATTTGATGTAATTATCTGTGTAAAAGCATTAAAAGAGCTGAATAATGGAGTATTTGGTTATAGCATCCAGGAAAAAATTGAGGATGAAGACAGTGGTTATAACATCTTTATAACATCTTAAGTCGATCATTGCACCAGCCGACATTAAAACTATCGACGAAGGCAGAGTGGTTGATAACAAAATTGTCGGAGAGCACATTGATCGACAAATTGGTATATTGTTCTCAACAATAAATACCTATAGCATATCCATCAATCAAACTAATATTAATAGAAAGAACATACTTAAAATACAAAAATAGTTTTAATAAAAATACCAAAAATAGTTTTAAACCCTTAAAACGCAAACACATAAATACTTTGGAGTATGCCACAATCCACGAATATATCTCTACTTCCATCCAAACCAACTTACATACGATTTTTTTTCTCTTTTAACCTCTTCACAGCGTCTTCATACTTGACAGTTAACTCATCAATCTTTTTCTGCAAATCACGTGAAGGCACTGGCTCTCCTTTTGGAATCACAGTAAGCTGTCCAAATATAATAAGTACATTGCTATTAAAGAGGAGTTCCACATAACCTTACATTATGCAACGAATTGGGAAATGATAGGTTTAAACACTCATAGGGACAAGTTCTGGGTGTTGTCTTTCTGATTGCTCCGCCAACTTAGTATTGATATCTTGAAGTAACTTGTATTTTCTTCTCTGAAGATAATTTCCCATAACATAAACGGAATAAATAATTAAACTCCTAGACAGGGTTGTGAAGACTTTTAAATGCAGTAAATAAGGTTAAGATGATATCTGTTTTGCCAACTCTATTGCCAGACTTGCATTAGAAGTATCAACTCCTATTTTTATTCTCAAATCCTCCACCAGCTTTATGTTTTGCACATTTAGAACTTGGCACTCTTTTGTCTGCATATATAGTGCGTTATTTTTATATCAGTGATATGATCTTAGAATTAAAAACCTAAACAAAGTTGTAAAGGTTGGGATGATACCTTCTTTGCCAACTCCCGTGACAGTCTTTTATTACAATCATTTAAAACTTCACACAATTTTGTGTGTATATAATCATTAGTGTGTACTTTATTTATGAGTGATGTCCCATCTTATAATCAAAATCCAAATTAGTTAACCAAATGAATAAGGCAGTCAAACATGGTTACCTTCTCTTCCAACTTTGCAGGTAGCTTTTCAAATGATTTTACATATTGTTCGTGAACAACATCATTGAGTATTTTGTCCTCTTTCATTTCTTCAATTCTGACCCTCAGCTGCTCACATTCAGTTGCATGCGATTAAGAATATATGTTAGGAAATAAATAATTGTCGATTTCAAGCCACAGATCGACAATCCCAAAAATTATTTTTAAAGGACTTCTGTTAAGTAATACTAACCTTCTCAGTTAATTTCTCTGTTATAAAGGATAATATTTCCTTTTCATTTTCTTGCTTTTTCTGATCTTTCATCTTCTGGACTTCCTCCTTCAGAGCCGATATCTGTTCCACCAATGCCTTGTTTTCATCCCTTAGCATGAGATATTGTTCATGTTCACAAACATTAGGGAGCTCCCCACTGACTTCCATCTATAGAACCACCCAATAACCACATACTTTAGAACAACAACTTTTACAAATAATGCAAAAATAATTATTTGGTTGATGCAATGTTTAATGATCCATCTGGTTTTGTGCGACTTACCGGTACATCGTAATTATCTAGTTTACTTCACACCCGTCCTATGGGGTGACATGCTGATAACCCGATATCGTCATCGGCAGAAAGGTCTATAGTTGGTAGACAAATTTTGGTCCAGGAACAGACTAAAACTACTGCTTGTACCCATCTACACATTGTACAGGTCCCCCCTAGTCTCCTTCCTCTATCACGACTCCTCACTATCCATTCCTTCCACAATCCCTTCGAAAGTACATCAACCCAGTCATACTTAGGTTTGTATTGTTTCGGCTCTTCTCCATCCCATGTTCTCAACCCTGACACTTTAACACATTTTGGGTTCTTAGGGATTGGCTGAATCCTTGCAAACTGCCTAACAACCCTATTAGGGTAGATGGGCTCTACATGGTCTGGACTAGATGTAAGCCCATTAAAGAAGGTGTTCTCGTTGAAGTCGTGGTCAGAACTTCTTTATGCCCTATATGGGTCCCACACAACCTAGACAAATACAACATCATTTAGTTCGAAAAACAAGGTCATGAAGAAAGTTATTTAAATGTAGGCCTTATATACACCAAATGGTAAGGTTACTTACATCCTCAACCTTGTAGTTATCAAATGCTTTTCTATATTTCAACAAATCACGGGCAACGGTCCGATCAGTAATACTTAAACCTCATTTCCACCTAATACAATACTGTGTTGCATCTTAATGTTGCTCCTTAGGTATGCCAGATAGCTTTGGAAAGTGAGCCAATATCCATGACTGTATGCAGTAACAACAGAAGGTGTGGAACTAAAATGAGAAATACAATTTTAAGCAACATAGTACATCACAGTTCATTTTCAGTAGAGCGTACCTCAAGGAGTGTCGTATAAGCAACAAATTGTTTCCCATCAATTCGAGATGTTGCACCTAGATTATGAAATAAGTGCGCAAGAACTGCGGAGCCCCAAGACCACTTAATGTTCATTTTGTCCTTCTCAAAGAAATACAGATACCGTGTAGTCGCATAGCTTCCCTTTTTAACCGGCAATACAAAGATACCCAATACATACAACATGTACGTGCGCGTAACAGATAAGGCTGATATTGCCTTCTTCTTCTGTCCAGCTGACCTTTCATTTTGTATGCTATCGTTATACTTCTCCAATTTCCTCGCATAGAAGTTCACCAATTTTACTAGAGACAAAGAATTGCCTTGACCTCCAGTTTTCATTGAGTTAAAAAAATCCTCATCTTGGTAAAGATTCTTCTTAAAAATCTCAACAAGCTCTGGCAACGACCAACTACCTTCAGTTATTGGAACGTCACCATCAGCCGACAAACCTATCAAGTGTTGTACATCATCTAAATTCAGATTCATCTCCCCCCCAACTGGAATGGAGCGTGTTTGTCTCTGGCTGCCAATGTTTGCATATAGCAGAAATTAGTCCCGCGTTGTAGTGCTCGAAGGAAATCTCACTAATCCTATCTAAACCTGTAAGCATCACCAGGTCTCGAACAATTGTTGGTTCCTTCCCAAGGTGCCAATTGGAGCATGGTGGTGCACGCGAAGACAACCAGGCTCCTGTATACAAATATTGAAGAATATCATTAAATATTACACCGATATAGTAAAAACAAAAAACAATGTAGTCAAAGTAAGGGGGCAACGACTAAACTACTTTTGAATACAACTACTTGGGTCCCCAACTGCTTTACCTGGCCAAGGTAAATAGATCTCACCCGATGGAATTTGAAACTCAATAGAAAACTCCTATCAGGTGGGTACGTATCGTCAATGGGAGCTGTAGTTTCTTTCTGGGACACCTCGGTTTATGTTGGATCAGCCATTGGAGGAGCTTCAACATTTTCCTCATTCATAGGGTCACCTTCAGTTGGTTGAGCTCCCAAAGACTCTTTGGCAGATTCAACCCCCAAATCATTCCTTTGGGGTGCAGATTCATCATTGAAGCTACATCCCCAAACTGTTCAATCTGTGGTTCTTTCTCAGTTTCTATTCCTTCATTCATATTCTTCTTTATTTTGTAACTTTGTTGGTGTGTTAAGTCTTACATCTTGTTGCTCTGCCTCACGCTTTTTTGTATTTGATGTTGTCTGAGATAGCTTCCCATTCATTGCTTATCACTAAAAATATAATCACAAAAGTCATAGGTAAGCAAAAGGGGGGATGAAGCAAATATTGCCAACATAGTACTAAACTGTAAGAACTAAACATTTAGACCATTATCAGTATTGTCGACCATGACAGGTGCTCGACAAAATAAAATATTTCACATTGTAATCTACTATTTTTGAACATATAACATAACATATGGGATTACCTACTTTATGATTTCTGAACAACATAGAGCTTGGCATAGGGGATTAACAACTTCAGGATGCACTAGAATCTTAACTACTTCAACAACTTTACAAAACAAAAAACTAGACAAAATATTGTCGACTAATCCTTAGTCATCGACAAAATAACATTTACTTTTCACTGCAGTAGAAATCCCAATTACCGCACAAAACATATACTCTAGGGGGTACACTCTAGAGTTATCTCTATAATTTCTGGGTGTCAAAAATCAAGCAATTTGCAACATGGGGGTCAGTTATGAGGGAGTTATCTCTGTAATTTATGGGGGTCAAATATGTGGGAAACATCCCCAAAAATGTTCCCCCAACATCACGTGCTAAAAACATAGTACATTTCGATTGCCTAACAATGTAATTTAGTAAAAAAATAATTAAAAAAAGGCGCGAAGAACTTACGCGGGAATGACATAAAACAAACACAAATCCTTATATGAAAAATCCCTATATTCTAACATTAGCTCAAATCTAACTATCCCTTTCAACAAACAAGGATTTTGGGTAAATTACTCCAAACAATTTGATTTTACAGAAAGTAGACAAACCCTAAAAACAACAAATCACTCCTCCAACTAAGAAATACAATGGGGAAACAAACCCTAAGCAGAAACAAGATAGAGACAATTACCAAGGTCGTTGCTCGAAGTTGCTTGGATCTCATCACCGCAGCTCCTTCCACCCACAAATTGCTTCCACCCCTAAAATTCTCTCACGACAATCTCTCTCACACTGCAATCTCTCACACTACCATCATTTTTTTTTGGTTTCAGGAGAGAGAGAGAGGTAGAGAAACAAATCAGAGAGAGAGAGAGAAAAAGAGTTTGTCAGTCCCTAGGAATTTTTTTTGGTTTTAGGAGAGAGAGAGGGAGTGACACAGATCAGAGAGAGACAAAGATAGAGTTTGTCTGATAGAGGGATGAGCTGTACCCTTACAAATTCAAACAAGCCATATCATTCTTAAGAGAGAGAGCCACCTAATTATCTAATATCCACCTCATTCTCTAATAACAAAGGCCAGATTTTTGTGATCCACTCATCTCATTTGGATGTGTGGCTCTCATTTAGGGTCAATTTCCTTAGGGTCCCCGAATCCTCTCCCAATCTTGTGTCAACAATGCTTGATTAATTGAACTCAATAGTCACTACAAGAGGTAGTGCCCTGTATAAATATCACCAACAAGCTCCTAAAGAGTTAACAACATTGATATCTTCATCAGAGCATATAACACGATTACCTAGCACTAGGCATGGATGGAGATGGTATAATCAAATAACTTGTCATACTTTAAGCAAAAATAAAAGCTAAAGATGTCGTGTTTCGCCCTCCCTAGCTCGACGTGTAAAAATATTAATAGACTTCAACCTGATTTTTGGTGGGGGAAAAGGAAAGACTCCCGCAATCCATTATATCTCAAAAAATGGAAGGAAGTGTGTCGCCTAAAAGTGAAAGAGGCTTGGGGATCCGTGAAGCAGGCGCGACCAATCGGGCTCATCTGTCCAAATTAGTTTGGCGTTTACACAAAAAGCCGAATAAACTTTGGGGGCGCATCCTGAAAACTAAATATTTCCCTGATTGCAATATTTTACAGGCCAAGAAGAAGGCGGATTCATCATGGACTTGGCGCAGTGCCCAATCGACAATTGCTACGATTAATTATCATTCTTGCTGGCAAGTTAGATCTGGAACCCGAGTTAAGTTTTGGACGGATAATTGGATCTCGCCTGAGGCGGGGGGCCGAAAACCTACCCCCCGTAATAATATTGTTTGGGAGGATCGTCCTCAGTGGGTCAGTCATTTCATTGACCCAGTTAGCCATTCCTGGAGAAGGGAGGAACTGTTGGTTTGGTGTGATGATGTATCTGCTGAGTTGATCTCTCACATTTTCCTTGCCCGGGAAGGTAATATGGATGACCTCCGGTGGTGCCCGTCTAAAGACGGTAAATTCTCCATTAAATCCACCTACCGTACTCTGCTTTTCGGTAATGATATGGAGCAGGTTGGGGGCTCCCCGGCTATTTTGCTGAAAATTTGGCATAATAGGGCGTCCCCCAGAGCCCAAATGTTTGCTTGGAAATCTATTCGGAATATTGTTCCGCGTAGGGAGAAAATTGCGACTAGGATGCCTCTTGAGGATGTATCGTGTCCTATGTGCTCTGCCCCTCGGAATCCTTACATCATTTCCTGCTGGAGTGTGCATTTACAAGGGCGGTCTGGTTTGGCATCTATTTAGGGGGTCTGTTCCATACGTTTTCCCATCTTACGGCCCAGGCTTGGATTGAAGGGTGGATTTCCCCACCCCAAGATTGGCCTATTAACCGAGAAATCTGGATCCTCTTTACTTTCTCTTTGTACTGGTTGATTTGGAAAGCACGGTGTGCCTGAATCTTCCAAAATATTAAACCTGACCCTTCTCGTATTTCTTTAACCATTAATAAAGTGATTGCAAATAAACCTATTTTTCGTAATGAACGTCTAAGTATTAAGGTTCCCTGAGGTATTCCAGAGCTTGGGTGGGTCAAAATAAATGTTGATGCCTCCTTTTGTAAAGATAAATGTTTCAATGGTATTGGCTTAATTATTCGTAACTGTGTTAATAATTTTGGTGCATCCCGTATTTCTTCACGCAGATTTGCCTCAAGTGAAGAAGGTGAGGCGCTTGCTGTGCTAGAAGGCGCTCTTTGGGCGAAGGAACGGGGGATTCTAAAGATGTATATAGAGACGGATGCTGAGGCTATTGCCACTTTTTGTAGAACGGGGGGGGGGGGGGGGGGGGGCAGAGCTATTTCTTGGACGTCTAAAGCCATTTTGCAAGACTGTTTAGGCCTTTTTAGCTCCTTTGTAAATATTAATATTAGCTCTGTACCCCGTAGTGCGAATACTGTAGCGCATGTATTAGCTAGTAGAACTGTGGGAGATAACGCTTGTTGGTCCTGGTATGATTCCTCGCCCGAATAGCTATAGCCGATCCTGGAGGGGCACAATACAACCTATGTAACACATTATGCTTATTAATATATGGTTTACCAATAAAAATGTTCATATGTCTGTCATCATCTTCTTCTTTATTTCTCTCTCTCTCCCTCTACCCAATTACTTGTTTCTTCATTTTCATCTTCTAAACCAAACTATCTCTCATCTCTCTCGGTCGTTTGCAAGCACCATCCCATGATTAAGTGGTATAAATATGGATCCATTTGGTCCCGGTCTTATTTACATAGAACTAGTACAGATCACATTAGCAGCTACGTGTAACACCCAGAGCGAGTGGTGCGTCAGCTCGAAACGACGAGATCCCACAACATTCAAGAACACTCTAGTATCTCCTCTTTCTTCTCCAAAACTCCCACTCAAACTCCAAAACTATAACCTCATTCTTTCCCCAATTCTCACGCAACCTCCCTACTTTTCCCCAATATTTCCAAACACACCCTTACCCAAAACCATGGCGATGACCACCATGTACTCAGCTCTCCAACTTCGTCTCCCACCACCATCATCTCTTTTGTTCCCTCAATCACAATTCTCTTTTACAAGTTCAAATTTTAGTCTTAAAAATGTGAAACCATTGAGATTATCAGCGAATGATGTGTTGTTTCTCACTAGAGTGTTTGGGAAGAGTTCGTTGAGGCGGTCGCAGGGGTTTGTTGTGAGATGCGATGCTTCCAAAGATGGGAGGGTAAGAATTGGTGTTTATCAACTGTTTGAGTTTCGTTTTTATGGGTTTTATTGTTTTGTGTTTGATTGAACTTTTGGAAAACATTTATTTTGTTTGTTTGCTTGTTTTGATTTCGTGATAATGAGAAGAAATTGGCTGCTCTGTATTAAGGGTATCAACCAATATAGTAATATTTGGAATACTTATATTTTGACATTCTTCAGCGAATTCGAGCTATATAAGTGCCATTTTTGAGTCAAATAGTCTTTGATTTCTTTATGATTAATCGAATCAAAATGTTTGTTATATATAAGAAGGATGTTTGTTGCAGGGAAGCGCATTGCTGATATTTATTGACCATGACACTCTTAGTTTAATATTTTTATTTATTTATATAATAGTCCCTCGTATTTCTATATTATTTGATGTTTTCATTTTCTCTAACTTCTGTTTTACTCCAAGTGGAAAAAAAAAATGATCATGTGATAACTGTTTAATTATTTCTTGAATAAAATTGGGCAGTTTTGAGCCAAATATTTCCTTTAAGTAGAACTACTCTATATCTTGAAATTTCTCTTTTATCTAAAAAATTGAGTGAGATTTACAAGAGAAGAATTATTTATGCATGCATGTGCTGCATTTCACATATTCTGTGGCCTTGATCGTATTTTTAATTTCATGGTAGATTACTCAGCAAGAGTTTACAGAGATGGCTTGGCAATCAATCGTTTCATCACCTGAAGTGGCGAAGGAGAACAAACATCAGATTGTAGAGACCGAGCATCTAATGAAAGCTCTGTTGGAGCAGAAAAATGGGCTAGCTCGACGCATCTTTTCAAAGGCAGGAGTAGATAATACCCGCCTTCTAGAAGCCACTGATAAATTCATTCAGAGGCAGCCAAAGGTAATTCACAATGGCTTTGGATTTTTATCATTTTGCTTAGGTACCGTACATTTCTTCATCTGTTTATATACAACTCTTGAAAAGTAAACAATCCTTGTATACTCTGGGATATAAGATTGAGAAAGAGAAAACACTCATAGTATTATTTTTGTGGGATAACCCGGGGTTAAGGCAAGATCCCATGACCTGCTATATGTTAATATTCACAGAAAAGAGTTACAATCTCTCATAAATCCCGCCCTTAGAATCCTCCTCGAGCAAGAGATTGAGATCTCGAGGAAGGTCTCTAGGGTGGATTACAACCTCTCCATAAGAAGTACAAAAAGTAGATAAAAAATGTGCACATCCATTAGTTTCTCTGAAGTATTCTAGCTGCTCAGTCATTTGCAAGTGTGTATACATTGCCAAGGAGGATCAACTTTGTCTTTGATTATACTATTATTGGAACAACTATGAGTGCAAAATAAGTATAGAGCCTATAGACCCATATCTTTCTTCAGCTCATGTGCAGTACTCAGTTCCAGCCCATGTAGATGTATTATAGCACTAATACCATGGAAGGCAATAGACACAACCTGTTCTTTCCCAAACAATATCCCAATTCATCCCTATAGAGACCCCCATACTCCCCCCGCCCCCAAAAAATAATTAAATAAATAAAATATTATGAGGCACAAGGTAGTCAGATGCGATAGATGTGGTCGCATCTGCACAAATGTGATTTGAAATCGCAACCCCTTAAATGTGACCGGACGCAGATGCGTTGCATTTTGCCACATTTTGTCGCATATTTTCACATTTTTTATCGCAATGCATATGCGAGAAACCCTTAAACACGGTAGAAAATATAAAAAAGGAAAATATAGCGAGAGTATACGCTAATACTACACAAAAAATACCATATACAATAAATAGTTGTCAAATGTAGTATACGATACTAATATATATATATGATATAATTACAAAAAGTATATGCTTCCAAATAAGATTAAGATAAGAGATATGAGAAACGAGTTGCTTTATTCACAGCAAAACATACATTCCAAAAACTCTTCTGAACCAACGATTTGTTGGTTTGTTGCTTGGTATATTCGATTTTGTTAGTTATGGTTTGTAAATTTTTACTTGGAAATGAGGATTAGTGTGTGGATATCTCAGTTATTCATTTCCTTTTTGGATTACCTAAGTTTGTTACTTATGTTTTATTATACTTTATATTTTTTTCTTAATGGATATATTGCATATGTAGATTTATACGAACACATGTTAGGATTATATGCAATTTTCGCCTATTGCGTAGCAATATTCCCAATATCGTTGCAATATTCACGTTATCCGTAGTAGTATTTTCTCGTTCGTGATCACATCACATTGCAACACGCATATGTGCCATACCTTAGTGGGAACCCATTGACATTAATTGATTTGCTTTCTCTTGCGCTTGGTGGAGAGATTCCCGGTGAAGCACAACATTCTGTTGTGGCTACCATCAACCATTGATTTATGGAACAGTTCATTCCAGTTTTGACATAATTAACAATTTAGTTCCAAATCGAATTACAAGGTTTATAATTGTTGTTGAACACACTGATATTCCTATCCAACCATAGCTGCTATATCATGGTAATATTTCCTTAGGATTGAGTGATAATATCTACTTGAGTTCATCTTGAAAGTTACCAGTTGATCTAGAAAGTAGAAACTCTACATAACTTGAGTATCCTGCACCATGATAGTTTGGGAAGATGGCACTCCATAAACGTATGGTCAATGCTTTCATTTGAGAGCCCAAAAAAGTTATAACACGAGACCAATACACTTTTCTTCATAACTAATATGTCATGTGTCTTGAGAATCCCTTTCAGAGTCTTCCATGTTGTCATTTTGTCAGAATACTTCTAGGAGCATTGCTTTATAGACTAGAGTTGCTAGAAAATAGCTAAAATTCTGGTTACCTCTAGTCACAATTTTCAAACTCTTAACAAGTTGACTTGTTTGCTTCCACCTAGCTTTATGTCTACCTTACTCTAGTCAAAAACTGTCTTCTTACCGTGTTGGCAAGCAGCTTTTGTAAATTAGACTAGTTCAAATGAATCCTTTACTGGCCTGGATTGACTGCGGGTTCTACTGCTAGTTCTGGCGTTAGCTTAAGCTTTAATTCTTGTATCAGTTAGACTGATCAGTTAAAATTGCGTTCCTGTAATTAAGACCTTTATATTTTATGTGTTCAGCCATTCTGCTAGTATCTTTATCTTCTGTGCCTAAATTGTTCAACCATCACAGGTTCTTGGTGAATCATCTGGCTCAATGCTAGGAAGGGATTTAGAAGCTCTACTTCAGAGGGCAAGGGACTACAAGAAAGAGTACGGTGATTCTTTTGTGTCGGTTGAACATCTAGTACTTGGATTTGGGCAAGATCAGCGCTTTGGAAAGCAATTATTTAAAGATTTCCAAGTATCTTTGAACTCTTTAAAATCTGCCATACAGTCAATAAGGGGACGCCAAACTGTAATTGACCAAGGTAATAAAAAATATTTGTCATTTAATCCTGTATTTCCTTTCATTCTATAAGCTTTCAATGTTACATTGGTGTTTTATTTTCCCCCCTATATTCAACAGATCCGGAGGGAAAATATGAAGCGCTAGAAAAGTATGGGAAGGATTTGACAGCTATGGCACAGGCAGGGAAGCTTGATCCGGTTATAGGAAGGGATGATGAAATACGGAGATGTATACAGATCCTCTCAAGGAGAACAAAGAACAATCCTGTATTAATTGGTGAACCAGGTGTTGGGAAAACTGCAATATCTGAAGGGTTAGTGCTTGCATACTTCTTGTAGATCTACCAACTAGGGGACACTATTTTAATGTCTCTAGAGACGTGAAAATGGGAATGTCTTGTGGGTAATGGTCGTAGAGTTTATCAAAGTATACATAAGAACCCCAGTTCCGTAGAAGAACGATCACTCGTTGCAAAATGCGAGTTATATCCGTATATTTGGCATCTATAAAAATGTTAAACTATTCCAAACAAGGGGTATAAAAATCCGAAGGAGAAAATTTCTTCTCTTATAACTTTACACTTGTGGCCCGTGACGCTTGGTTCGTCAAGTGTTTCAGGATTTCAGGCCTAACCGATGGTTGGTTACTTATTGAGCGTAACACGAGCTTCAAGTTTGGGTTTTGAGTTTCTAGGATAGGTTCACTCCCTTTCATATTGAAGTGAGCTAGCTGGCTCTTTTTTTTGTTTAAACTCGTCCAAGAATACGTGAGACTTTTCTATTTTTTAGATGTTTATTTTTGTTTTACTGTATTAACAGGCTTGCCCAGAGAATAGTACAAGGAGACGTGCCCCAGGCGTTGATGAACCGCAAGGTGGGTTTTTATCTCTTACTCACAAGCCTCAAAATTTTCTTACATGCTTATGGTGTTTACGATGTTGATATTTAAGCTTACTGTGAAATCCGCATGTTAGAATTAGATCTTATCTCATTAGCATTTAATATCAGATGATAGTGTTTCCATGTTACATTATTGAACTGAAGTATGACGGTTTCCACATGATGGATTAAAGAAGATATGCAAATATAAAAATCTGGAGCTTGTTAAAGAAAAAAACTTGAATAGTTTTTAGACTCACTCAAGTTGGAACATTCTTAAATCTTGGAAAATTTTCCTCTCACGCTTCTTGATAATATTGAAATCTATCAAGAATTATCAGGTTCATGTGTGCGGTAAATATATAATATTAAATACGTGTCATAGTGAATTTTGTTCTAACGTACTTTTTGTTCTGCAGTTGATTTCCCTTGACATGGGTGCACTCATAGCTGGAGCAAAGTTCCGGGGAGAATTCGAGGATAGATTAAAAGCTGTCCTTAAAGAAGTTACTGACTCAGAAGGACAGATAATTCTTTTCATCGATGAGATCCACACAGTTGTTGGGGCAGGTAATTGTCCTCCTACCATTAAGCTGATCATATACCTGATGAACAAGGTTCAAATAAGACCTTGTTTAAGATTGTAGTTCAGATGGTCTATTACAAATAGACGTTTCCTGTCTTTAAGTAGTGTTTGAATTTGATACTAGATTTAAATGCTCTGTTTTTTTAATATATCAGGTGCTGCAAATGGTGCCATGGATGCGGGTAACTTGTTGAAACCCATGCTGGGTCGTGGAGAGTTGAGGTGTATTGGAGCAACCACACTTGACGAATATCGTAAGTATATTGAGAAAGATCCGGCGTTGGAGCGCCGTTTCCAGCAAGTTTATGTTGATCAGCCAACAGTGGAAGATACAATCTCTATCTTACGAGGACTGCGCGAACGATACGAGTTGCATCACGGAGTTCGCATCTCTGATAGTGCACTTGTGGAGGCTGCAATTCTTTCAGACCGCTACATCAGTGGACGTTTTTTGCCAGACAAAGGTAATTTATGTAACGGGATAAAGTCACTTTTAGTTCCCCTGCTCGTTTAATAGTGAATATCTAGGAAGAGTTATCTACAGGGTGCTAATATATGTATGTTATTTGCAGCCATTGACCTAGTTGATGAAGCAGCAGCAAAACTGAAAATGGAAATTACTTCAAAACCAACTGCGTTGGATGAGATAAACCGCACTGTGTTGAAGATGGAGATGGAGCGTCTTTCACTCATGAATGATACAGATAAAGCTTCAAAAGACAGGCTTAATCGCCTCGAGGCCGAGCTATCTCTTTTAAAGGAAAAACAGATGGAGCTAACAGAGCAGTGGGAGCACGAGAAATCTGTCATGACACGAATTCAGTCCATTAAAGAAGAGGTTTGTATCCCCCCTTTTTTTCTTATTAAGAATTTCTATTAGTCTAATCAGTGTACTCCTGTCTTCCTTTCCTTATTTGGAAATTGGAGCCGAGGAGAAATGTACATTTTGAGGAGTGTAGTTAATCGTCGACAATTTTCGTAACTTTGGTTCTTATGTGCTCTTCTCAAATTTTCTGCTTAGTATAAGATACTCAACCTTGATAGTATTACCTAAATTTAAGTTTGTGTTATCAAGAGGAGTCCATGTACATCACATTGTCATGCGGTCTTAGAACCTGAAACATGCAACTTTTCTCTCGTAAAACTAGTCAACCAAGTAGACAAGTATCGGTATTTAATATGCTGCAATTTTTATTATTTTATGTTTGTTATTTTGCACCATACTCAAATCTTGCTTGTAAAACTTATTTTCCCTTATCTTTATGATACAGATTGATAGGGTAAACCTTGAGATTCAGCAAGCGGAACGCGAATACGACCTTAATCGTGCCGCTGAACTGAAATATGGTAGCCTCAATACTTTGCAACGCCAGCTTGGAGCTGCCGAGAAAGAATTGAATGAATATATGCAGTCGGGTAAGTCGATGCTCAGAGAAGAAGTTTCTGGTGACGACATTGCAGAGATAGTCAGCAAATGGACGGGTATTCCTATTTCCAAACTACAACAATCCGAAATAGAAAAGCTTTTACATTTAGAAGAAGAATTGCATAAACGTGTTGTGGGTCAAGATCCGGCGGTAATATCGATAGCCGAGGCCATCCAACGGTCCAGGGCAGGCCTCTCTGATCCTCACCGTCCAATTGCCAGTTTTATGTTCATGGGTCCCACTGGTGTTGGCAAAACTGAATTAGCCAAAGCTCTCGCGTCGTACATGTTTAACACAGAAGAGGCACTTGTGAGGATTGACATGAGCGAGTACATGGAGAAACACGCAGTTTCGAGATTGATAGGGGCCCCACCTGGTTATGTGGGGTATGAGGAAGGTGGGCAACTCACGGAGACGGTTCGCCGGAGGCCATATGCCGTTATCTTGTTTGATGAGATCGAAAAAGCACACTCTGACGTGTTCAATGTGTTCCTTCAGATTCTGGATGATGGGAGAGTGACCGACTCACAGGGTCGTACTATTAGCTTCACAAACACGGTAATCATTATGACTTCAAATGTTGGGTCTCAATACATACTTAACACGGATGATGAAAATTTACCCAAGGAGTCAGCTTATGAGATTATTAAGCAGAGGGTGATGGAAGCTGCGAGGTCAATTTTTCGTCCAGAGTTCATGAATCGTGTAGATGAGTATATAGTTTTCCAGCCTTTGGATCGCGAACAGATAAACAGTATTGTGAGGTTACAGGTAAGATGTTATTGCATTAATACTTCCATCTCTCAAGTTCTTTTCTGCATTAAAGAATATATTAATTTTAGTGTCTTGCATATAAATATATAAGTAATCTATTATATTTTTACCATAATTTCCTAGATACATATGGGCAATTTTAACTATGTAGTCGATGCCGTTTGTTTGGTTGACTGCTCTTCGGCTTGGTCTTAGTCCAAAACCCATACTACATGTGCTTGCTATATAATAATATTACTTATTTTTTCTTTTTTCTTTCTTTCTTCCAATATGTGAAAACCCCCCCCAAAACCTACTCCTGGCCCGTGGGGAGACACTCACACAACTACATTGGTCATTTATTTGACTTTGGCATAATATTTAGTAAACGACATTTTGTAGAATTTGTGGGGCATTATTTTATTTGTGCCAATGTCTCTTTTTATTCAACTAGTTTTGGAAGTTCAGATTTTAGCATCATGTAAAAGCATTGCTCTTCCATTAATTCTTTTGTTCGATTAATGGTTTTCTTTCAGTGAAGTGTATATCCACAAAAATAGCTGCTTTTAATATGTGAAGTATACTTGGACTCATCTTGTGACTGTTGTACTTTGCAGTTGGAACGTGTACAAAAGAGACTTGCGGATAGGAAAATGAAAATTAAGGTTACTGATGCAGCAGTTCAACTTTTAGGGAGTCTTGGATACGACCCTAACTACGGGGCAAGACCAGTGAAGCGAGTAATCCAGCAAAATGTTGAAAATGAGCTTGCAAAGGGTATCTTGAGAGGAGATTTCAAGGATGAAGATACAATCTTAATTGACACAGAGGTTACTGCTTTTTCTAATGGCCAGCTTCCTCTACAAAAGTTAGTGTTCAAGAAATTTTATTCGGGTTTAAACTTGTCAGCTCCTGGAGATCAGAAAGAGCTCCCGCAGACTGTATAAGTAAGATACACATTAGTGTTTTATTTTCTTCCTCTCATATAGAAGTAGACTTGTTGCATCCCGTTATTTGTTTCAGCATCTTAAGTTTTCGTAATGGCAATGTAAATTGGTGAGAAGTGGCACATTTGCAAATAGAAATGAAAATGCATTTTGTTTCAAGTTAATTGCGTGATTGAATATGTTAGCGGGATTTTCTTGTTCTTTTGGTGTGTGTTTGATGTATTGTTGACAAGATTTACTGTAACTGTCCACATTAAGCTCAGATATTCCAATGATAGTTCTGCACATAGTGAACGATCACTTAATCTCAAACAAATCATTTACATATATTTTTTTTAAAAAGATGGTAATTTATTTTCAGGGGCCCCACTTGTCTCTGATCGTAAAGTTGATTCGGAATGAAACAAAAATTATAGGAGCATTTGGTTAAACGGCAAATAATACATTTGAAAACCCTAGAGAGAGGTGCAATTTGAGTTTAGATTAGAATGATGATGATTGTGTAATTGATGGAGGAACATGGCGATGATATGGGCTCTGGGTGGCTTCAAGTGAAAAAGGTAGATTCACATCTTAAGTAATTACTTGCTCTTGGAGCTTTAACAACAAATTTTAAATCGTTATGTTTATTTTCCAGAAGCATCGATCTACCTCAAAGTTCTCTACACAAACTTGGTCTGCTACTTCTAACCTATCCTCAACATCTCACAGAGTTATTAATCAAGATACTGTAGATTCTAGTGACAACGTTCATATCGTTATTTTAAAAGAAAAGTTGGATGCCCTTCCCAAAATCAAGTGGGGCGATTTGTTATACCGGGACAACTTGGACGCATCTGAAATTAAATTTGCTCATCATAGTTTCGTAGCTCTCACAAACTTGGGAAATCCTTCTACTAATGATTCCCAGCAGGATCAAGCAGTGCCCACTGAAACGTCCGATGTACCTTTTCAGGATAATCAAAATGAGATAGTTTCCAAAGTAATGCCAGTAGATGAGAAATTAGCAATTTTAAATGATTCAGAACTCGGAGAAACTCACCATCAAGATGTTGAGCCAATGAATCTGGATTCAAATACTCCCCATTTGGCAGTTGAAGCAGTTGGTTCGCTGATGTCCCCTCAGCCGTATGACAAATCTAAAGACGGGGCACTACAAATTTCTCAAGTACACGCAGAGAAGGATGCATCAACTACAGTTACAGATGAAAATTCACTTTTACATCAGCTCAATAAAAGTGATCCTGACCCAGAGGTTTTAGGTGATGTTCCCGTGGCAGCTGTTATTGAAGACTTGGAGGGAATGCAGAGTGGTATGGAAAGTATGACCTTTTCAAAAGCTCGGTTTATGAGTGCCCTCGAGGAAAGCGAATCAAGTGAAACCAAAGAAAGATTTAGACAAAGACTTTGGTGTTTTTTGTTTGAGAATCTCAACAGAGCTGTTGACGAACTTTATCTTCTATGTGAGTTGGAATGCGACTTGGACCAGATGAAAGAGGCTGTTCTTGTTCTTGAAGAAGCTAGATCAGATTTTAGAGAACTAAGAGCTAGAGTTGAAGAATTTGAGAATGTGAAAAGGTCGTCTTCTCAACCCCCAGTAGATGAACAGTCGGTGAATGTGAAGACTGATCACCGAAGGCCTCACGCTCTATCTTGGGAGGTTAGCATGCTAAATTTTTACTTGCATATTGGAGTATACTTGTATTACTTCTATTTACTAGAGCTCGGCTGGACTTCAAACTCTTTTTTCACCATATATTTTAGCTTTCACTTTGGAATCTGACACACTGCACTTTATTTTTGCGGAGGACCTAACTCTGATTTAAATTTGATACTATTTTGATATTAGTTATAGACATGCTGCTTATATCAGATGCTACTTATAGCTTAATTGGTTTACCAAATAAGCTACATTCTAGCCTGGTCTAAATATTCATTCTCTCATCTTATGCTTGCCCACTTCAGCTTAGTCCTAGTGGACACGGAGGTTACTCGTACCCAAACTAGTAGTTAACTTGAAGGATTTGCTTAATAGGTAAAGGATATGCTTGCTAATGCCAGCTAGCCTGGATGGTAAGGTCTCTTGGAGCGGTTACTATGGACCTGATCCAAACCCCGTTATCACCAGTTGGGGTCTTCTAATTCCCGAGTCGTATTCCTAAAAATAAGAGTCTATATGCTCAACTATACTCTACTATGAGTGGAAAATAAATATTCTACTGCTTCTGACAGGTTCGGAGAATGGCAGCTTCACCTCACAGAGCCGAAATACTGTCTTCATCACTTGAGGCCTTTAAGAAAATTCAGTATGAAAGAACTAGCATGTGTTCAAGTCGTGATGCAAAAACCTTGAATCTTGCTCCTGCAGATAATCACGGTTCTCACAATTTTTCAAGGAAGTCTGGTGGAAGAAATATTATAGCAACCAATGATCGAGAGTCACTAACAAAGTTAAGGAAGCATAATGAAGATTTAGGTCTTGGCCAGAGACACTTGAGTAGGGAGAAGCGAGTTCTGCATGATTGTAAGGCTGATAAAAATCCCAAATATATGGAACCTCTGAAAAGGCAAATTCCTCTTCCAGACAAAGAGAGGGAAAAAGAGAGAAGGAATACAACATCAATGAAGTCCATGGATGCTTGGAAGGAGAAGAGGAACTGGGAAGACATACTTGCGTCTCCTTTACGTGTTTCTTCTCGAGTATCGCATTCACCAGGCATTGGAAGAAAAAGCGTGGAGCGTGCACGTGTTTTGCATGATAAACTTATGTCTCCGGAGAAGAAGAGGAGAACTGCTCTGGATCTGAAAAAAGAAGCTGAAGAAAAGCATGCTCGAGCAATGAGGATTAGAAGCGAGTTAGAAAACGAGAGAGTACAAAGGCTACAGCGTACATCAGAGAAAGTAAATCGTGTTAATGAGTGGCAAGCTGATCGCACTATGAAGTTACGAGAGGGTATGCATGTTCGCCACCAACGTGGTGAATCCCGTCACGAAGCTCATCTTGCTCAAGTTGTGAGAAGGGCTGGTGATGAAAGTAGTAAAGTTAACGAGGTCCGTTTCATTACTTCCTTAAATGAAGAGAACAAAAAGTTTATTTTGCGCCAGAAGCTTCATGATTCAGAGCTGAGGAGAGCTGAAAAGTTACAGGTAATTAAGACTAAGCAGAAAGAAGATATGGCAAGAGAAGAAGCTGTGTTAGAACGAAGAAAACTCCTTGAAGCCGAAAAATTGCAGCGCCTCTCTGAAACACAACGAAAGAAAGAAGAAGCTCAAGTTAGAAGAGAAGAGGAACGCAAAGCTTCTAGTGCAGCTCGTGAGGCACGAGCCATTGAACAACTAAAAAGAAAAGAAGTTAGAGCTAAAGCGCAACAAGAGGAAGCTGAACTCTTGGCGCAGAAGTTAGCTGAGAGACTTAGTGAGAGTGAACAACGTCGTAAATTTTACCTGGAGCAGATACGAGAGAAAGCTTCTATGGATTTCAGGGATCAATCTTCACCCTTAATGCGGCGTTCTTCAAACAGGGAGAGCCTTGGGAGATCAACGTCAACCACTAATATTGAAGATTATCATGGAAACAATATTTCAGGTATAGGAGGTTCTGATTTGGGAACTGGTGATAGCCTACAGCAGCATTCTTTGAAACGAAGGATTAAAAAAATTAGGCAAAGACTTATGGCTATGAAATATGAGTTTTCCGAGATTCCAGTTAGTTTGGAAAGTGCGGGTATTGGATACATAACTCTTGTTGGGACTGCCAGGGAAAAAATTGGAAGATGGCTTCAGGAACTTCAAAAGCTTCGTCAAGCCAGAAAAGGAGCTGCAAGTATAGGTGTAATTGTTGTCGATTTAATCAAGGTAATTGCTTTTTGAATATTCTCTTAGTTATTTAGTGACTCCCCGCTATGTTTTCGGATCGTCTTTCAATCTCCCACCCTGTGCATGCACACAGAGTATCTCACGACAATTACTCAAAATGTAGGGATGTATCTCAAGTCTTAACAGTTGCTTAAGGGAAAATGGGGTGTTATTTATTGAACATGCAGGGGTGGGTGTGTTGGAGTTGAAGGTGATGATGGAATGATCACAAAACGTGATGGTTTCTTCATATAAGACTTAAACGACCTTATTAGACCGAGATTGCGATGTATGGAAACCATGTACTTGTTTCTAACTGATTTTTAATTTTGGTTGTTTTCTTCTAGTAATAGTTTTCTATTTCTCATATTTCTCTTGTGAAATAGTTCTTGGAAGGAAAGGAACCTGAGCTACATGCGTCTCGCCAAGCTGGTTTGCTTGATTTCATTGCTTCCGCTCTTCCTGCATCTCACACATCCAAGCCTGAAGCTTGTCAGGTGACAATATACCTCCTAAGACTTCTGAGAGTTGTGATATCCGTGCCTGCAAATCGGAGTTATTTTCTCTCACAGAATCTCTTGCCTCCAATTATCCCCATGCTTTATGCGGCTCTTGAAAATTATATTAAGATCGCAGCTTCTCTGAATCTCCCTGTAGGCACCAAAACATCTATTGAGAATTTTGAATCAGTCTCAGAAGTACTGGAGGGTTTCTTATGGACTACTACAACAATTATTGGTCATACTTGTTTGGATGAAAGACATCTCAAGATGAAGGAGGGCTTGCTGGAGCTTGTGATAGCATATCAAGTTACTCATCGACTACGAGATCTTTTTGCTCTCTATGACAGGCCTCAGGTGGAAGGATCCCCTTTTCCTTCATCTATTATTTTAAGCTTAGATTTGCTTGCAGTTTTGACTTCCAGGCCCAGATCCATATCTTCTATCGACTGGGAGTCTTTTATAGTTAAAGCACCGTCAGCAAATGATACTCAAGATAATAAACTTTCAGAATCGGTTGGTCTTGAAAATTCCTCTTTAAATATTATTGATGGTGGTCTCAAGAAAGATCACGTGTCCTCAGTTTTGCAAGTAAATGCTTCTGAGACTTCGGCTACACCAAAGAAAAGCCTTACCGATTTGCAATCTAAGCCCTTGTTATCTCAGAACAATGTGAAGGCCTCCACAGACATTGGTGCTTGTCCAAAAACTGATAACGTTCAGGACTTGAAGCAGCCTATGGCATTTCTTCTTTCTGTAGTAGCTGAAACAGGCCTGGTTAGCCTTCCCTCATTGTTGACAGCTGTGCTATTACAGGCAAATACTAGATTGTCATCTGAGCAGGTAATTTTCTTATCAACTGTAAAAACATGATTAATGTGTGTTACCCTAGGTAACAACGACACGGATACGGGTGTCGGTGTCCAACACGGGTACGAAGTGTCCGATTCGGCGTAAAATAGAAAAGTACCTTGCAAATAGCGTTGTGTTGGACACGTGTGTTGTGTGTCGGACACGTTTTCTTTTTTTCAAGTGAAGTGTCGTTGTTACCTGGGTGTTACCATTTTCATGTCTGAGTTGTGACTGAGTTGATTTTCAGGGCTCCTATGTTCTTCCTTCCAACTTTGAGGAAGCGGCAACTGGAGTATTGAAGGTGTTGAACAATCTCGCACTCTTGGATATCACTCTTTTGCAAGGAATGCTAGTAAGTCGCAGAATTTTATCATTTTAGCCTTTTAATACTGGCTTCGTTCAGTTATTTGTCTCTTAATTTTCTTACCTAAATAGTATTTGTTACTATGAATTTCATCAAAATAGGGCCATTTGTTTTCTTGAATTGTTGGCAGGCAAGACCCGACCTAAAAATGGAGTTCTTCCACTTCATGAGCTTCCTTCTCTCTCACTGCACAAACAAATGGAAAATGGCCAAAGACCAGGTGTGTAACTGTGTATTTTACTTCTTTTGGCCTTAGACGTGGGGTATCTCTTGTTATTATACATACAGGGGACTACTCTAATGACCCCAAAACACTTGTTGTATCACTTAATAACTATGTATATCATGCTCTTTTAGTGAAAAGTTATATAATTAGGCTCATACAAATTGCTCTTGAGATGTAGTACCACTTGCTCTGGTTATCTTGAACACTGCTCAAATATTTTTAACTTAGTATATGGAGCTGTTTGGAAAACCCCAAAATCCACACGATTTAGTTTTGAGCTGGCCTAAATTCAATAAATGTTTTTGGCATCTTGTGGTTCCAGCTGTTTCTGGTTTGTTGTTAGAGGACACTGCTCCAACTTAAACCAAACAACTAGTTCTTTTGTATCCAATCGATATGTTTCACAACAAAACAAGTTTTAGAACTCTAGTAAAACAAATAGACCACTTTCTTCTTAAAAAATGAATAAGTAGAAAAGCTATCACGTCTCCACCGTCCTCTACCATATTCTCTCTCTCTCGTCACTTCTGAATATTTTCCATCTTTCTCTTTTCTGCTACTTCTTTGGGTCAAAATCTTTATCACATGCATCTTTAACTTTTCACTCTCAATTGCCTCTTCAATTAATCCTTTCACAGCCTTTATTTCTCATATATGAGTATTTCTGACAAATTCTTTGCTTTTCTCATCTGCTAAAATTTTGGCCAATGGGCAAATGGGTAGATGTGACTGAAAATTGTTTGTACCAACAATCTTTAAGCTCTTTTTTTTTTTTTTTTTTTTTCTTCTTGACGTTTTTAATAGTCTTAGAGTGGAGATTTAGTTGTTTCTGATTTAGTTTTAACCTCTACACCCCACAAAGAATATAATAACATTTTTAGGATGGCCACTAGATGAAATATAAATCAAATAATATCTCCTTTTGAACCTTGACTATCATTTATTTGATCGATGCTTCTAGGAAGGTTGAATCCAGTGCAATGAATTTTTGAATCGAAGAATTGTAAATGTAATATATAGGTTTTCTCAATCATTTGAGAACCAAATTGATAGAAAACTTGTTTGAAAATGGTATAATACAAACTTTGAACATATGCTACGAAGTTAACTAAACACTGTGTAAAATGTAACTACCTTAAGATCATATGTTTTGTACCTAGAATATTCTAGCAAGTTCAACCTTAGCTGTTTTACTTTTCATAATTTCCAAATAGGCCCCTTAGTTTACTCTACTTTTCCGTGATTAAGTTGCAGTATTTTCTGTTTGCGGTCACTTACTGGCTGCATTTCTCCAGCCTAAGCCAAAAATTGTCTGCATTTTGCATCTTGTCTCAGGTGGGTGTGCTTTTGCTTGAAGCCCTATTGCTTCTTGGCTACTTTGCTCTGTTTCATCCTGGGAATCAAGCTGTCCTACGGTGGGGAAAAAGCCCTACCATTCTTCACAAGGTTAGTTAATTTTAAGAATAAATTTGTTTATTCTTTTTGACTATACTTTTATGAATGAAATATACCTACTCATCCGTGGATTTAAACAGGTCTGCGATCTTCCGTTCGTGTTCTTCAGCGACCCCGAGTTGATGCCCATCTTGGCGGGCACACTAGTTGCTGTTTGTTATGGCTGTGAACAAAATAGGGTCGTGGTTCAACAAGAACTCAGTACAGAAATGCTACTCTCGTTGCTCGGATCATGTAGAAATGAATTGCTTGCTGTTCAATCTAATCCAATACTTCAAAGTAAGCCTCTAGACAATCCAATTGTTGGTCCATGTGAAAGTAATCAATCAGGTCCTGAACCTAGAAAAATCCAAGTTGATTTTCCTGTAAGATCGGTGTGGAATAAAACAAAAAACAGTCGGATTTCTGCAGGGAAGGGAGATGGTGCTTTCGGAAGCACTGTTAGGGTGAGCAAGGCAAGAAACCAAAAGGATATTAAAACAACTAAGACTAGTGAAGAGGTGGCACTCAAGCACAATTTACCAAGATCAGAAACTTCAGCTACTCTCATGTTGCACAGTAGATTCCCTAGTAGCTTTATTGATAGTGCAGAACGCTTCTTTTCTGAAGATGTTCCTAGTGTTTGACCACCTATCACTTGCAACTTGTACACCGATTTAAGTCGTACAACTAATCCTTTCTAGAGCACATTGGTTTTACGGCCATTCTTGCACAGTCAGCAACCATTCATGATACACGGCGAATAAAGAAACAGTTTCTTGCAGCTACAACTACTTTTGGAATCATCAGATGGAATTGGCAACCAAATTTTGGCGATCCTCCAAGTGGGCTCATCCAAAAATGTAAGAAGATTTGAGTTAGTTAAAATGGTATTGTAAATGTAGAGGTTAATTATATATAATAGTCTAACATAATAATGTGAAGTGCAAAAGTAGGGGGTCACAGATTCGAATTGACATCAGTTCTGTAATACTGTTAACCAAGTACTTGTTACAAATTTTGATAGTAAATATACTTGGAAATTGTTGTGGAGTCAAGTTGTATCTAATTTCAAAAAAAGTTTATCTATTATTTTTATTTGGGTAAAGGGATTGCTAATGCTGCTTTTAGATATGTATACTGGAAATTGTGATATTTTCTTTTCTTATCTAATTTTTTGGCCAAATGATATAGCGTTTTGTGTTGGAGTGTTGTTTTTAACTCGATTCAGTTTTCAGCTCCAAAAATAAAAGGGGACAGAATGGCGAAATATGCAATGTCATTTTCAAAGGCCTATGGTAGATTCTGATGTCTTTTCTTCAGAAATTATATTTCAATAACCTTGGAAAGTTTGATGTTTGCTTGTACCTGAAATCTTTTCCCATGTTTCTAATAGCAAAATATTCAGCTCTGAGAAAGTGTTACCATCACTTATGCTTCAATGATAAACTCACAAACTAATACTGATTTGTTCAAATACATTTACATGTGATTCATTTTTCAATCTAGTTGTACGGGCTTCAGAACTTTCCCCTTTAGTATTTGGAATAAAAGATATCATGATTTGGCATCCTCAGAGTTTTGGGCGTATGAAGGTTGCAAGACAAGTAAACAATGAAACATAAGTTACATAATCACTAAATAGTTTCAATATAGTTTCCTGACCAATATCTCCATTCTTCCTTTTGCTATATTATCATTTTGACATCAAAACTAGGAGTACACCCCAAAAGATACAACAACAAAAAATATAATCTAAACTTCAGTTTTTCGGAGTCTTCAACAGTCCTCAGCAGACTTGGTATATTCCCAGAGATCACTTAAGCACCATTTGAAAGCCGGTCCCATGATTATGTGAGACTATCCGTACTAGTATCACATTTAAAGTATGAATGAGCTGACAATATGCTGTAACTTCATTCTTCATTAGTGATTGTATGATGGGAGCGGGTTGGATACAACTAAATATTCACTTTGCGTCATGATTTTACCATATAGCTTCTTCCTCAGCATTTACAGGATTTGATGGCATTAGATTCAGATTCAAGAACCCCTCTACATATATTTCTTCATGAGTTTGGAGAGTTTTTCTATGTTTACAAGAGAAGCGATCTATTTTAACCTTGTGCAGTATCAATAATTCATCCTCTTTTCTTCATGAGTTCGGTGAGTCTTTCTATGTTTACAGGAGAAGTGATCTTTTTTAATCTTGTATAGTATCAATAATTCATCCTCCTCAGTGATCAAAGATGCATCCTCAGCATCAGAAGTTTTTTCTTTAAGAGAATTTTATTCAAAACTCATATACTCTTTCTCTATAGATTCTATCGACGGCGACTAGAATAGTACCTGTTACTTTTTCTATCTGAATCTTTTTTCAAGTTCTGGAGCATTAATGCCCGTGTTTTACCATCTGGTTCGAGCCCATTCTCACGCATTTTCATGTACAGTTTCTTTGCAGATGTGATCTTCCCCCGTAGACACATCCCATGAATGGCAGCATTGTAAAGAGAGACATCTGGAGTGATGTGCTGCAAAACACAACCAATTTATAGATGTTAGAGCACATGTCATGTAGTATGGTTAAACTGGTTGAGATTAATTTGTGCAGATATTCTCTGAAAAAAGTTGAACTCTACATCCAATCTACTTAGATGATGTACAGTATGAGGCGCCCATTATAAAGGTGTAAAATCAAATACATAATGGTTCACTGGGCCCAAGTCTCATTTTCACACTTTTTGATCCCCAAATATTTTTTGACATAGTTCTAAGGATTTTTTTGTTATGATATCTTTACACACAACAATTTTAAGAACGCCCTTTTTGCATGTGTTGCTGTTTGAATAATTTCTTTTTGTTGGAATCTGACTCCATTTACGAAATTATGACTAGTAAATTGTAGTTACTAGTATGAATTTCATAACACAGTGAATAGATCAACTTAACTCCTTTTGGCAAGGGTTACACCAAAGGTAAAATGTCTCCCAATAAATTTAAATTATGGCAAGGACTGTCAATCAAAAGAAGTGACAAGTATGATGCAAATAAGAAAAAAATTGTACGTTAGACTAGCAAAATTTTGACTCAAAAATCTCCTTTTGCATCTTTATTTCCAAAATATTGAAATACAGATTTATGATAACACTCAACTACTTAAGAAATGAATTCCGTACTTCAATTCCAAACAGGAGAGCCGAGGGGAAGATTTATAAGCAGAGAGGAGACTCGGGAAAGGCAGATACGATATAAACAGTACACAAAAATAATTACATGAAAGTGGGCCCACCAACTGAAATAGGAAATTCGACTTTTCGGTTCGTCTTCAAGATACCTTATCGCAAATCCTCTTTCCATAAAAATAAAAAAATCTTATAATCCCTAAAAGAAATTGGAGATTTCTACTTTGGCTGCTCGGTAACATAGAAATTCAATTAATATTAATGATTTAGATACAATATATTTATCCCCTCTTTTATGGTCTGGTAATTGTTTGTTTTAATGGCTTATGATCAGCAAGGTAGAGACTTGAATAATTTCAAATGGGTACATTTCAAGGTTGTATTTCAAAATGGATCATTCTCTTTAGTCTTTAAGGTTAACACCGTTTAATTTATCCACCGATAAGGTACCTTGAAGTACCGAGTGATTAAAAGAAGAACAAGAATATAAAAAACAATAAACAATGAAAACGATGTGAATATAGGATGAAAAAATTAATCATAGATTTAACAAAAGGAGTTCCATTTTGAAAGAGAGATATTACAATCGAGAGAGGACGATATTGTGTTGGTTTTTTTTTTAGTGAAGTTAGTTGGTGGCCCTATGTTGTCTTTCAATTTGGATTTTTTATGTTCTGACTAGCCTCTACCGAGACTTTGTATTGCTGGTAAATCTAGACTGTAATATCTCTATTTTACCAGCAAGACAGTCTCATTAGAAGCAGATAAGAGGCTAAGAGGTTGGGCAGAACATAAAATTCAAATTGAAAGCCACCATAGGCTCACCAACTAACTTGACTAAAAAACCTAACACACGTCTTCCTTGATCGATGGTAATATCTCTCTTTCAAAATAAAACTCTTCTTGCTAAATCTGTGATTGATTTTTTCATCCTATATTCATATCGTTCTCATTGGTTATTGTTTTTATATTATTTTTCTTCTCTTAATCACTCCGTTCTCGGCACTTCAAGATACCTTATCGGTAGAGAAATTAAACAAAGGTGTTAACCCTAAAGACTAAAGAGAAAGATCTAGTTTGAAATACAACCTTGAAATGTACCCATTTGAAACTATTCAAGCCTTTGCCTTGCTCATCAGAAGCCATTACAACAAACAAGTGCCAGACCATAAAAGAGGGGGTAAATAGACTGTATCTAAATTATTAATATTAATTGAATTTTAATGTTACCCAGCAGCCAAAGTAGAGTTTTAATCTCCAATTTCTTTTAGGGATTATATATATATATATATATATATATATATATATATTTATTTATTTATTATTATTATTTATTTATTTTATGGAAAGAGAATTTGCCAGGAAGATAAGGTATCTTGAAGACGACCTATTTCAGTTGGTGGGCCCACTTTCTGAATTAACAGAATGTAATTATTTTATGTATTGCTTATATCTTATATGCGTTTCCCGAGTCTCCTATATGCTTATAAATTTTCCCAGAGGCGAGTCCAACTCGATATAAATCTAGACTGGATGGTTCAAGACAAATAAATAGTAAAAAAAGTATGAAGATGATTTGAGTTTCAAGTGCTACTTACATCGAGGATTTCTTCCACTTCGAACCAAAGAGAACCCCAAATGCAAGCTCTTATCAACGATAAATACGTGAAGGTGTTTGGACTACACTTTGAATGAACCATGTGCTCATAGACTTCCAAGGCAACTTTCGGCTTCCTTGCCGTCTCACAAGCAGATATAACTAGGTTATACGACTCAGCAGATACTGACAATTCACTAGCTTCCATTTGCCACAAAAGCTGCAAAGCTCGATCCCATAAACTAAGCCGTTGACAAGACATTAGAGCTGTGTTATATAAGTGAGCGTTTAATTGACAGCTCCGCTCTCTTTTGATGCTCTCGAAGAGCCGAATAGCGTCAGAATATCTATTCCCATTGTACAAAGCACCCGTCAATGCACTCCATGTGTACACATCAGGTGTATGGTCTGAATATTTCATGAGGTTGAAGATTTTGAAGGCTTGTTCAACTTCCCCAACTTTCCCAAGAGCGTTGATCAAGGCATTATAAGCAATGAGATTTGGTTCCAAGCCAATGTTCAACATATTATGAAAAACTTTGAGTGCCAAATCCCACTTCCTCTCCTTAGTACACACAGAAATTATGGCTTGCATCATATCCCCACTTGGTTGCAAGCCTTCTTGAAGCATCTCACTGTATGCTTGGAAAGCCAATTCAGGTTGATCACAACGGACAAAAGTACTAACCAATAGGTCAAACGTAACAGTGGTTGCCCTATGCCCATTATTCTTCAAACTTTTCCAAAACATTTCTGCGTCAACCCATTTATTTGATCTTGCACAAATTGAGATCATCGTGTTGTAAGCGATTATGTCGAAATCATTTTGATGCATGCCTTCCCCATCTAATTCCATGAACATTTTTAGCGCGGAATCACAACCTTCAGCGCTCGCAACTGCTTTGAGGATTAAACTATACGTATGGCCTGTAGTAATCTTATTTTTCTTTATTATCTCAAAGACTTTCAAGGCATCATATAGCAACCCATTTCGCAAAAGACAAGAGATAAGGGAGTTAACCGCATGGTGATTTGGTCGAAGACCTGAAACCTCCATAGACATAAATAAGCCTAGTGCGCTTCTAACCTTGTTTGATCTACTAAGGCCCAGAATTCTTTTCGACAAGATTTCTTCATCTCTTTCCTCTAAGAAATGCAGCTTGGGTTCAAATGTACAAATGACCTTCGCAGTATCAGACTGTATAGGTAGGGAACTCCCTCCAGATTCAATTCCGTGATCCTCTGAAACCTCAAAGTTTCCCCAAGGTGGTAATTTTTGTTCATAACTAAATTCATCAATTTCTTCTTCAATTTTTCGAATCTGCAAATTATGTTCATTTTCTTCGCAAACAACCCTATACTCTAAACTAGAAAACATGACTATATTTCCCTTCCTTCTTGTAATCTCAAATGCCCATTTAACTCCTTGATTTCTGTGTGGTTGAATTCCATACAAACTACCAACCTCCTCGCCCATTGACACCTTGTTTACACTATTCACATATATGTGCTTTATGGTTGATTTCCTAGTAGAAGAACTAAAGTTCAACGTACAATGCAAACACTGCACAAACATTTTATTTTCCCACAGGCCATGAGACCCCCGTAATGTGATGTTAGCAGCAACTGGACTCTTTAACATTTCTACCATATTTTGGCACATAAAAGAGACTAGAACTTAACAAAGAACTCTCTTTCTCCAAGATTAAACTTCCAGCTCCAAGCAAAACAATCCCACTTCAAATATTGCAACTTCACACTATTGGAAAAAACCCCACAAAAATTCAATCACCCCAAAGCTTTCAATCCTAAGAAAACATTATTGTGGAAGACCCCATAATAAAATTCAACCACTTAACACCTTAAGCAACAAAAGAATGATGAAATTTGGAAGAAACTAACATCATATAATTACTTCTAGAGCCTTAAACTTACAAATAAAGTGATTTTAGCAGCTGTTGAAGAAAATCCGCATTGTAGAAGAGCTCAGAACCTCAAACTTGAAGATAGAGATGACTTTAGACACCATTGGAGAAACCTGGGTTTGGGGTTTTGGAACTTCGATTGAAAACCACAGAACAAAGCTTAAAACCATATCACGTAAACTTCTTCTCTCCTTTGTTTACCATAAAACGACACTCTGTTTCTAGTTGTTTTAGTGAAAAACGTCGTTTTTTTAAGAAACAAAACCAACACTCTCTCTCTCTCTCTCTCTCTCTCAAAAGTTAGAGATGGCGGGAGAAGAAGAAGAGAAGATGGAGAAGGAGATAGAGATGGAGGGTATAGCTTCTATAGCTTTGCTTCCTTCTGGGTCAATTTCAGGACATTTCATCCAACTCCCTCACTCTATCTGCTATGGCCTTCAAGGCACTGGTATGTTTGTTGTCACTTGTCAATGGGGTTTTCCTTTTTCTTTGTTTTGAGTTGTTTATTTACTTCAATCATCATTACCTGATTAGTTTCTCAAATATTTTTAATGGGGTTTTCTCAAAATCCCAAATTTTTGTTTGTGCTTGTTGATACTAGCTAGTTAGTAACTTAGGATAAACTTGGGCAGTTAACTATGTGTATACAACATTGGGTTTTTTTACTTGTGTATTATTTATCGCTATCGACAATGTAGGTGTTACCGTGTTAGTTTAGATCGATTCTTAGGCATCTGGGGTTTCTTTTGTAGTATTATATCTTGATGAAGGGGTGATTTTGTTGGGGGTGTTAGAGTTATATCATGTGTTTTTGTTAACAATAACATTGTCCGTGGAAGCAATCCTAATGGAAAAGTTATAATTCTTGTGTGCTGTAATCATTTGGTATTGGAAATTGAGGAATGTTGGCGTATCGCTCATGATTCTGACTTAGAAAATGCATGAAGTAGTACTAATGGATCTTTAGTAGTTAGAAGTTTTTTTTTTTATAAGAGTTGAATTTTAATACAAGAAAGAGAGATCTTAAGGTTGCAGTCTTCACTAACTTGAACAACTTTGTGCATTTTTTATTTGTACGTTTTTGTTAATTGGGACTAGATTTGTAGTTAATTTTTGGTTTCATTTACTTGAGTATGTCTTTTCTAGGAGGTTGTTGATTTCTTATTGAGTTACTATGACTTCTTTTATGTGGTGAAGAATTGGCATGTGAGAGGGAATGTAGCAGAGGCGAGGATTACCGTTTAATCAAGCTCACAATCATCGACTACTCGGTGAGAACTGCTTGTCTAATTTTCTCTCTAGGTTATAACGTTTGTTGGATATTCACTTTGTTATTTCATTTGTTGTAACCTCTTATGTTCTTGTTTTTCTCAAATTAATGGGGAATGGTGCAGAGGAAAAGGGAGCGAGTAATTGTAGTGGAGTGCAAAGGGCATGATGCTGCTAGGCTTCATAATGTTGAGCATGTTCATGGGTAAGTCATCTTCAACTGATCATCATCTTTATGAGCTATATATTTCATCTCAAGTGGATGCTTAATGGCTCACAAGCACTAGTGTAGAGGCCTTTTGAAGACCATTTTTTTGGTTTTTTATATAACTAAATTTGGTTTACAAATGGATTATCAGCTACATAATAGTTTTTTATATGAGAACGTTTAGTTTTGAATTTGAAAATTTGAAAAAAGCAACTTATCTAATATTTATAAAAGAATCTCTAACTGCTCTAACACGGTCATCATTTACTGTTCACGCATACCTAGCGAGATGACGTCTCTCTCGCCTCTGTCTAAGTCGGCGCCACTCTCTCTACAGTTATTAGTTTCCATATTTTTCGTTATTTATTTGGGAAGTTATGTAATTAGAGAGTTTAACTGTTGAAGAGGTTTCCCACTTTTAGGAACCCTAATGTTAGTGGGATTAGGGCTTCTCTTTATAAAAGCCATCCTCTTGGTCTTTATTTTTTTAGTTATTTTGTTATTGGGTTTTGGGTTATTCAGTTAAATCAATAAAGAGAGAGTTTAGAGTCTAATGTTGTTTTCAATCTAGCATTTGCATCACTAACACTTCCGGTCAATTTCACCACCTATCCTCACACGTTCCTTGGAACTCATTCCAGGCAGAAATATTTCATTCCCTGCAAGAACTCACTTAAAAAATATTTGGAGCCTGCCAGAAACACATCATAGATTTTTGTGTATTATTTGCTAACCGTTTTCATATAACTGTTTATGCTTGAACTGTTCTTACTTCAAAGATCTCTGAAAGTATCATGTCTTACAAGGATTAAGGAGTATGATTGTAAAATAGCCCAATACCCTAGTTTCAGTCGTATTTATGAATATCAAAATTGTTTCATAAGCTCTTCCTCATTAACAAATTAGAAATTGTATACGTAGATGAATCGTTTCTCAAATCTTAACCCCATCCTTCGCTAATAAACAATGTTATCCATCAGAACATGAATAATTTTGGTAGTAGATAAATAAGAATCCATCTCAGTTTCTTCTCATAAATACGTGTGCTTTTAGCCTTTTTATGAATTAGTTTGATCTCAAGCCTAGGTTCCCCAAATCACCCGAGTCCTAATACGAGAACATTATATATAGAAAACCAGTACAATATTTGTGCTCAATATTTGAATTTGTAAACAGGTGGGAAAATGATGTTGTTGGGATGGTTGAACAAAAGCATGCAAAAAACAAGGTTTTACTCTCATTTGAGTGTGAGACGTTAAAGGCTGATAAAGCAGCAGAAGATCATATCAGACAGTTCATGCCCAATCTAGCAGGGCTAGATGCCGTGAGTAAGTAGTTTACTTTCTTACTTGTTTTCCTTCATAAATGTTTCTTGTAGTAGAACGAAGTATGGTCCAAAGATAAACTTCAAATTATCCATTCCGGTAAGACAACACTAAGTACAATGATTTTTCTTACAACAAAATGAGAAGCTAGAGTTTATTTTCATATCTGTATCTTACTTGACGTTTTACTTGCAGTTAACATCGGTCCAATGAGCATTAAGGGCTTGAATTTTGAGGCAGAAGGCAGACTTGAAGAGAAGCAAGATCAATGATTACTATAGGAGTAGTGCGTAACAAATCAAGCTTAATTAAGGAAATTTTGACAATTGTGACGTCTCAAGCCTGTACATGTAAATAGTGATCTTGTTTGTCCCAGCCCTTCGATTCTAGTATGTACGTTGTTTCTTTTGTGTGTATATATATATATATATTCATGGAATACCATTCTCTTGAACTTCAGATATTATAATCCTCCCTGCAACAGCTGATAAATTACGTTACACAGTCCATTGTGGGGACAACCAACATACCCATTTAGTTGGTTACCACAGTAATATCCTAATAGACGATTTACTGACACCATCAAAGCAAAACCTACCTTAAAACTTCAGGATAGAATCAACTAATCCAAAATTAAACAGGTTAGGAGACCTACTTCTGATTCCCGCTAAAAGATACAAACTATATACGAGAAAACCAAAGTTTTAATGCATGCCTACATAGTTACAAGTTACAACTACCAGCTGTACTAATATTCCAAAAGTAGTCAGATTAATACCCTAGAGCCTCTGGCTTTACCTAGTACAATGAAGGAAACTAGAAATGTACAGTATGTGGTATAGCAGTTGATGAAAAATCAGTGGACTGTGAACACAACTCTAAAGATTAGAAAACCTCTATGATTTCATTAAATAATTGTTATTGTAGTCATACATTTTGCTTTGACATACAGAAAAGTTTACAAAATGGGGACAGTAGACGCAAGTTATGAATTTGACTTCAGAGCTGGCATGGTAGATGGATGCAGTAATCTGCCACTTTTCAAGAGAATCTGGGTTCAAACCTTGTTGCTAGCTGATGTAGATGAATTCTTTTGAAATTTGACGGCAAAGGCTGATTTGGAAGATTGATGAAGTAATTAGGCTCTTTCCTCAAAGAAAATTCAGGCCGAATCCCTTCTGTTAGGTAAGGGCAACGAGTTCTTCTGAGCCGTCAGTAGCTATTTGCGCAAAAGAGTGATACAGGTAGGACTGAAGGGAGTGATTTCTTTGCTTTTGCTCAAAGCAGTGGAGCATCAATATCATAGTTACTCGCTCCATAATATCTGCACATTGTCAACTCGCATATTGTTCTTCACTTTCAGCAGGGACTTTGCTGCTACTAGCAGTATATGCACTACCAGGCACTCTGATTACAAGTTCATCCTCAATTGGATTTTCTCCAATTTTCAAGTTCTCTCCCTCCTGAATCACATAAAATTAAAACTGTATATTAATAAATTTTAAAGAAGACAGCACAAGGAATCTTGAAATGCATTTCTATATCTATTCAGCATAACTGTTACCTTTAAGTCAGAGGTGGATTGTTTTGTGTAGAAATCATCTTTGAGGCCACGCATGATGGCTTTGAGTTGTTTCTTAGCCTTATTTCTTCTTACTCGTGTATCGTTGCATAGAGCTGCAGTAACCTTATAATGACATGCCACACAGAGAGTTCTTATGTTATCTAAATTGCATTCTCCTATAAAAATAAAATAACAAAGAAAAACTGTTAGGTATATCAGTTGTAGCATTCACTTTTTCTCGATTGGATAGGTTAAACCATGTGATTCTAGAAGCACATGGAAAGTTTATATTGATACAGCAATTCATGGAGTCAAATGTAACCCTAAACCCTAAAAAGGAAAATAACTAAAACACAAAGGAGCATTGTCTATTAGGATCCAACTGATAATAAAGTTTCATAGTACCTCCTCCTTCAGAAACAGGTACTATGTGGTCTGCATGCCATGCATTGCCCTCTATTGCTTCAGAAACGAGCCTACTAAGTCTGGTATACATCAAACCAAAATTTTATCAAATAGCTGGACGAGAATAGAATGGATCATTCTTAAATTTTCCAACTTCAATTTCAGGAGTTAAAAAGAGGAAAAGAGAAGAGAAGAAAAAGATATGAACTCCTTCGCTTTTAGTTGCAATCTTCATTCAATTTGGAATACACCCTTTGTACATTAACATAAAGTACTATTACATCAACCACTTTAGATATTCAAGTGACATACACAGTGATCTGAAGTTGATATTCAAGCATTAACGGTGACTCCATTTGCAAATATTAATGTTATATTGATAAAGCTTTTTGAATCACATTCTCTAATCTCGATACATTATGTGAATCATCAACTCAACAATAATGATCAACAGAATAATCTTCGTGATTTTTCTGAATCTTTATGCCAATGTGACTTCAGTTAGAAAAAGATAAAAAAAAAAAAAAAAGAGGAAGAAGAAAGAGTAACATTAATCATATGCCCTTCCGTAGAGATTTTTTTTTGGTGCTGCTTTTTGATTATTTTGTGGACGAGTTATCAATTTCTTGTAGTTTTCTTGGCTTCATCCAATTTGCCCGCTCCTGTTGTAGTTCCCCGCTGTATTTTTTTCCCCCGTTATTTAACTCATTTCATGTTAGTAGTGGTAGCCGTGGTAGTGTAGTAGGTTGCACCTATAGTATGGTATCCTAGCTCTTGTTCCCAAATAATTTTTAGCTAACAAACCCATTCAACCCACCGCAACTCCTTATTCTCCTCCCATTCTTCTCCTTCCACCAAAATCTCCCCCCTTATTCTTCTCTCTAAAACCCTAACTCCTCTTCAAATTCAACTACTCCATAGCTTATTATCCCCATATTTCAATTTCAATCCCATAAATCAGCTTGTGAGAGCTTAAGAGAAACAGTAAATTGGAGAATTACAAATCCTTTCAGCATCATCAAATAACCTTAGAGCAAGGGGTTCCAAAAGTTTAGTAAGAGAGGGGAAGTGTTGGAAATTTAGGAGTTAATCTTTATCCTCTACTACTCGTTCCCAATCCAGTCAAATAAGGCAAGTACCATTATCACCGTGCATTTAACATTGAGTGATTGTTACGATTCCGGATACGAATTGAGTATAGTTAATTGTATATGCCATATTAGTTGTTATCGGTGATTTCGTATACTCGCGATTTTAGGTCAGCATCGAAAGTCTGGTTCTATTTATGTTTGGTAATTGGTTATGGACTGTGTATAAAATAGAGATTCATGTTCTAGACACTAGTTGAATTGGTTCAGTAGGTCGCATAAGTGTATAAGATTTAGAGGGAACTTTCTATTCCATGTGACATTTGAATTTTTGATATCAATAGCATAACTTGATATTATAGGGGGTTAAACACTTCATCTTCAATGTACAACTTCTATTGTATGTTCAATAACAGTTAACCACCATGCCCTTTTAACTTACAAGTAATGCACAACCTCTTGTTGTAGAAAATATTTAAGGATCATGAATTACATATCTACGCAGACTATAAATATTCCTTCTACCTAATATATATATATATATATATATATATATGTCCTTAGTAGTAATTACTAGGACTATGTAAATATATATCAGCTATACCATATTATTATTCAGGGTATGCGATAATTAGAAGAGGGTCTTGTAATTTTAGTATATTAGGGTAAGTGTACAAATGGCTTGTGGTTGAGCATCGTCGTGGTTAATTTTTGTAACGTAAAGATTGTTGAGAGACCTGATGTACTTTTAGTATATTGGGGTAAATGTACAAATGTTTACTGACAAATAAAGATATTCGGCTAGCGGCTTAGCTCAGCCACGATTATAGGGCTTCAATTGATATAACCTTGTTAACTTAAGGTAGAAAGATCATTGATAGTCAGAGTATAAGATCATCGACAGAGTCCCCACTCCTATACTTGTGAGGGTAGAAAGGTTGTTGAGCATAAGATCGTCAATCATATAATATAGTCTCATTGCCTATCGAGCAAGGACAGATAGGTCATTTTGATTGAGTGTCGGTCTCTTAAATCATTCATGCATAGAAGAACTTAGAGTCGTGTACACAGTAGGGCTATGTTGTTAGGGTCCTTGGGTTTGATTCCATAAACAAAAGATTCGGTAACTGTTTATCAATGTTCCAGGGTTGCAAGCCCCTAAAATTCTTCCCCAGTTACATATCGGCTTTGATACTCTTTGTGAATACTTCCCGTGGGCATAGATCCCTAAAAGTAAAAATAAATCAGGCATTAGACCTGTAGGTTGAAACTCCTTGACCACCTTGATCTAATGATTTCCCCCGCTAATTCCTGGCTCACTTAAAAGGAATCCACCAATCCCTGGCTCGACAATAAGGGATACGCTTCTGTTGAGGACAGAAGGGTGCGAGAGTGTGGTCCCACTTAATTAAAAGTGACCCTGTGTACATCGTCTGCTAGTTATTCCTCACACCTAATAACACTTTATAACTACTTTATAATACCGGTTGGCGCCGCCGCTTGAAAACAACATTAATAATTGAATCTCATCTCCTCAGTAAGCATTGCATCATTTATACATATAGGTAAAGTATTATATCGCATTAGTATCTATTAATTATATCGGTCTGTCATGTTTAGTGACCGGTAATAATTGTACTTGTTGACGCCCTGTGCGCTATATTTTTTCACAGGAGGCCAAGCATAGTAGTTTTTGGATAGTGAAGCTTGGGTGATCATTTTGGGATTCTTTAGAGTCTATTGGATCGTTGAGCTGTGTCGTAGGGTATTTATGATTATTTTTTTTCAGTTTTCATTGTCGTAATCTATTTCACGTTTTTAAGATTCGGTTGAGAATATTATTTACTTTATTCATTCTATTCATTTTAATTTATAATTAAGTTATTTCCGCTGCGTTTCTTTGGTGTAAGTAGATGTAGTTAATTATTTAGAAATATATTACATCTGTGGGGTTCATCCGTGGGATGCCCGATTTGTTAAGCCTTAGTATTTGCTTTATGATCTTATATCAGAAAGCGGATTTTGAAGCATGACACCTGTATCATTTTAACATTTTTACCCACTATAATGTTTTGAGCGAGATTTATATGTTTTGCACCATAGCATATCAGGCAAAAGTTGGTGCGTATAAGTAAACTTAGTAAAGTTACCATGTCACACATCCTTTAAGAAACTCACAATTTCTTGCGACTAGCCACATTTGGAGCAACCCTCTCAATGTACTCTCTTCGCTTTGCAGCAGATAAAGGTTTTATCGAACATACAAGTTTATGGCAGTCCAGGTTACACATTGTGCAAACACCATGTTCTATTTTAAAAAGTTCCTGTAAATCGCAAAGACAGAGTGTTATTCAGATCTATCACATATTGAGCACCAAGGTGTAAAGAAACTACGGATGACTTTCCAAAAAAAACAAAAAAACAATCAAGTTGAATAATCAGTAGAATAACATCTCAATCCTTACTACAAGAAACTATGACAATCGCCCATAAGACATCTTGTTTTTACGTCTCTCCAAAGACGTGAAAATAACTTTTAGCAAAGATTAAAGCCAATAACACACAATTGAAAACAACTTGAGATTCATGTCCTCACCTCCCGTAACCATCGTCCACTTGTTCTTGTACGATATTCTTCAAAGCAAGCCAAATTACAAAACAGATCCTCAAAAAATTGAGGTATCTTAGCAAGCTTGCCCCTGAAACCGAACTATATTAAAAATGAACTCTGGGGGATTATTATTAACGCCGCAACTCGTTCAGAAAAAAAATGTAATATAACTTACTCGCATTGTTTTTGGCAGAGTTTACAGAGTGGTTCACCCGACATGGACCACGCCTGAGTGTATTGTCTCCCCTTTTTCTGATTTCCAGTAGATAGTGAAATCGTTTTCCATTCAGCATTTTCTGGCAGTGCGTAGATTATCTCATGTAAAGGTGTAGCACGACGTTTACTTCCACCTTTCAGAAGGCCCTGTCACCACAAATTATTAGATAGCCAAAAAACTAATAGCAAACCTCAGACTTAGTAATAAATTTGTGACATGACATTTTATAACAATAAGTCTGCAACTTAGGGGTATCCAACCCAAACCCTGACCAAAGTTCAGAATCGGGTTCAGTAGTCAGGCTCACCATAAACTAAAGCCAATCAAAATTAGTTCGGGTTGGTACCGAAAGCTGATGTGTTACTTCAGTTCAGTATGTAAGACAATTATTTCCACAACAGCGCATTTAATAATGTTAAAAATAACAAACTCTGGTCATGTATGAAGCATTTCCTTTTTTATCTTCTATATTCTTTCTAGCTGTCTAAGTTATAGTTTTAGATAAAGATACTTCTATCCTGTTGACGGGTGATCTAGGTACACGAAGTGTATTCTTTTCACTGACGATCCATAGTAATATCAACACGACCTTACTAATATGTTGAAAAAGACAATTCAACTGGATTTGGCTCGGGCATGATGTTAAACCACAGGTCAGGTTGGGTTATTTGGGTTGACTGTTGATCATTCTCATGTTCAGATTGGGTTCAGGTTGACAGATAAAACCCCCTAACCCTCACAAGTTACATCCATAGATAACAACCAACAAAAATCAGACTTTTGAGATATTATGGACATACCCCAGCTCCATGGTTAATGCTTTCTTGAAGATAACACAGCTCAAGTCCCAATGGAAGTTGTAAAGGCTTCCCAAACAGTTTCTTTTGTTCAATGGGCCGTAGATTATTCCACTGTTTAACGAACTCCAGAAGAATATGCTTATAAGCTGGACTTTTCTTTATACATTTTCTGTCAGTTTGCTTGTTAGTGTTTTCATCAGAAACATGTGTCAACTGCAGTTCTTCTGGGCGAAAGTTCTCGAAGAGTGGCTTCGGTCTTGTATCCTTTCCTGGAATGCAAGTGTACAAGTGAACTCGTCCAGTATACTGGCTTACCTGCAAAGGCAATTGAAATAGAAAAGTACTGTGACAAATGTCGAGTGATAAGATAGCTTGAGAGAGAAGAAAGCAAATGTCATACAATTACAAAGTTTTTGCGGTTACATTACTACAGACTACAGGACTATATTTAATGACAATACTAAACAAAATTATCAATATTATTTGAACTTTCCAGGAAGAGGCAATCAATTTCATTTCGATATGCATGCATTCGAAAGAGCTATACAACCATACAATGACAATGGTATTGAAGGCCGTATTAAGAATATACTTCATCTAAAATACTAACAAACCTCCATGCTAGTTGTAATCTAGAATCAACTATAATCTCTCTCTTTCATCTTTTTCTCAAACCATAATGATCCATGATCATAACTTATAGATACTTGTACAGCACAACTAATTCCTGGGGCACCTGTAACATTTTGCATTTTGTTAAGCAGGGTTAGCTCCTGACAACATCCATTATGTTCGTCGACAATCGATCTCAAGAACTTGGTTTCCAGAGACATGGTCCTAACCAATGCTTCAACCCCCCGGGTTTAATATGACCACAACCATTTTCTAGCATGGTTCAACAACTCCGGATACGTAGCAGGATTGGCAGTGGCACATCCCGATCCAATCCATCAAAGCAACTCTGTCGATTAGGACAGAATTCATCAGATCCTTTCTTCTTTTGCCCTCATATGTCATCAAGCTTGTAATTTGTGATTACAGTTCATATATGACGTAGACATGATCCTCCCATATGGTTGATCCAGACATAGTTAGACATTTTTATTTTTTATATACCAATTTAACCCAGACTTAAGTAGACCGAGTTAGGCCAATTTGGATTGAATTTGAATGTTGAAAATGATTGAAAATAAATATTATGAGGTTGTTCAATAAATTCATATTCAGAGGACTTAGGCGACCGGGCTAGTTGGTCTGAGGCTCTGAGCCGAATCGATTCAAAAATTTCAAGAGCTAACATAAGTCCGACATGTCCAGGCCAATCCTGAGGTGGATTGTGGGGGATGCAAGATATATATCACATATCACACACGTCTCTCGATTACTCTCTCCCTCACTTTGTCCATTCTCTTTTCTCCCCATATTTATAATTTTCATTTATTATTAGTATTTCAATTTTTAGATATCTATACTATTAAGCCAATGACCCCTAGACTGTTCGCGGTCCTTTTTTTTTGTGGTCCCTCTAACCAATAATAAAGTGGCACGTGTTACTTATTAAGAGGTGCAACTCTTTGATCACAACTCTTTTTGTGGGCCCATCAATCTACTTGAAACTAAATGCTTAACTACATGCCTTTTACTGATATTACCCTATATATTTAGATTAATCTTTAAAATTGAAGGGTACCAATGTAAATTTACTGCACCAACCTACCTCCCCAACGAACGCATATCTCATATCTCTCGAACATCTCTAACCTATTGCCACATCAGATTTTGTTTAGTTTTTAAAACAATTGTGTACTCTAATGATACCCTTTCAATGGCAAAAGGCTTCAATCGCAACTCTACCTAGGTCTTCTATAAAAGTCTTACCAAACAATTCTGTCATCTTTACAAAACAATTTTTTTTCCTCTCATCTTTCGCCAACCCAGATGAGGAATTGAAAATCTAAGTTTCACATCTCTACAATTTCATCTCACAATCCTTTGCTTTACTCTATTTCTTATAGTTTGATGACTCCCTAACCATTCATGCATTTGAATTTAAATTTTTTTTCTCTCTCTCTCTTTCAAGTAGTATGAATAAAAAATTATTAGTTATTAGTTATTAGTTATTTGTGTCTTGATGTATTACAAAAATCAGGAGTTTATGATGACTGGGAATTAGTTTGTTATTTTAGAGGAATACTTTTGCCTTTTAAAGATAATTGCATCAATAGGTTTTGTAGTGTTATGCAGTTGAAACTTCAATTACGAACTTTTTGTGATTCAGTAACGATGTTAACGCCATCTAGATGTTCTAATGTGACTATTTTATGGGTCCAATTCTTGAATAAGTTCATGTCTTAAAAGCTTTCATCAACAAATATCTCATATTGTTGTCATGGTTCTAAACTCATGTTCATTTTATTTAAATTCTCCTACTAATTGCTCCAAACTTTCAACAAAATAATATGGTTTTATATTTCTTCATTTAATGAAGCCATGCATATAATATTTCATTATGATCATTGCATATACATTATTTTTATATAAATAAATAACATAAAGGGAAATATTATTATGTCAATTAGGGAATTGTAGTCCAAGTTAGCATGTATTAGACTAGTAAGTAGAGTCGTAGTACGGTAATATCACCTAAATCAGGAAAGAGGTTAGGAAATTCTACTAATAAAGCTAATGCGTCTATATTGTAATCATTTATTTTGGTTGACTTTTAGTAGAAGTTATAAAGTAGTAGAGTTTATTCAAATTTTGAGTGTTAGTTTTGGGATTTTAACCCGAATTATCGAAATAAGATCAATCATCTACAACGGAATTTAAATTGAAGTTTCACCTGATTGTTTGCATCAAGATGATCCTGTACCACCTGATCCGAGTTATTGAACCATGGTTTCATGGTTCTGAATAAATTGAACATAGGGGTAATTGATGTGAGAATAAGCTATCTATGCAGGTAAGCATCGCTAGGTATAATGTGACTTTATAAGCAACAGCTAATTGAGGACTGCTAGATTCAGTTTGACTTGTCTTTAACTGACAGGACTAGGTAAAATTATAGCTCGTAGGCACAGTCATAGTGCACTTTTAGATTGGTGTTGACCAAATATTAGCTCAATACTACCGCAATCAATTATTGTAATTGTATCAGTTCCTGGATAACCATGACTTGGTTGATGATATTGAGTTGCCGAAAACTAGCAAGTACAACCAATTATCAAGCTCGTAAGGAAGTAATATGATCACGCATTAAGATTTAAGATATGGCAAGAAAAGTGATTTTGCGTTCCACGAGCGAGGTTCGAGGAGGCGACTTGTTTTGTCAAATCCTACTTAAAGAATTTTTTGTCCCTCCTACGTGAGTTTTTTTTGTTTTTTTTTGTATTTGGCTTGCATTGCTTTCCACCTCAAAAGTACTAATTCTAAGCTTTGATTTTTGTATACATATATGCACAGATACCAATAGGTGAATGGACAAGCAGGTGACAGATACCAATGTAACATCGTAACAATGGCAATGCCAAAGAAAACGGGTATAGTATCCATTCTAGGCTATAACCAAACAAAATTCAACGTAACATATATTACGAAGTTTTGGTAGCAAAATTTCTGACAGCGTGGTAATGTTATTTCTAAGGTCAACATAGTAATATTTGTTTAAGATCAAATAGAAGAAGCTAAGAGATAAGCAACATACAAAGAAGCTAGAGTGTTGCACAAAAACTAACTATGTACCTGTATGCCGAGCAGTATTAAGGCAGATCGGGCCTATGGATGGTTACATTAAGATGATAGTTCGTTTAAGCAGATTTTGAGTACAAGGGACTACCTCAAATCGCAAGGAATCCGCAGAGATCAGACTATCTGAATCTGATACAATCAGATCAACAGGCACGCTTTCATCTCCTTTGGATGCTGCACTGACCGTTTTGCTTGCCTGTAGCATTGAAAGATTTAGCAAAGTTGTCTCTCCACTGAGGAACAAAGTTACTTTAGAGGTATGTACCGAACCAGCTATTTTATAACTTGCCTCATTCAATTTGGTTGTGATTATTCTGTCAGGAGTTCCAATCCTCAAAATTACAGAAGCATACCTTGGCACAGAATCCTGAAGAATCCAACGATGTCCAATTCAGTGGAAGAAAAAAACAAAGAGCACTGTGACCAACAAGTTCAACTCGGGAAAACATTAAATTCTACCCCTAGATGAAGATAATCAGCTTGGCTTAAACTGATTGAATCAGCTTGAGCATGTTCATCAGATCCATCTGTATCTGGAACTTCTTCAACAGTTTCCATTCCAATATTTACGTCAGAGCTCTTGGCATTCGATATTTCTATTTCGGAGAGTTCATTGCACGAGGCAATACCAGCTAACGCACTTTCATTACCAGTAGAATCAGTCACGTTAACAGGATTTGCACTTGAAGCTTTACTTTTAGGATCTTTGGTATCATTTTCTTCTGAGACTTGACATTCAGAAACATACCCTTCAAAACATAGATCAGAAACTCTTTCAACCTGCCAATCTAACAGAACGATTTAGATAAATGGGAATCAAACTTCCAGAAATTAACTTTTTGTTTAATTTATTTACTCGTAAGAATCCCATAAAAGGGATCCGTCCATGTACCTCAAAATGGGTGCTGTATCCGTGCGTTTTATTATCATTTTAAGTGTAAGTGTCGCACTAACATCATGTAGACTCATTATCTTTGTCAAGTACCATAAAATTACAAAATATGACCTTAAGAAACAAACAGCGCTATATTGATGAAACTATACCGTTATCTCCTGAATTGCATCATATTTTCCATTCATCATAGAAGAAACACGATGGAGGCTCTTGTTTAGATTGTGCCAACGTGACTCATCAGTAGTATCCTATAATATAATACTTCATCTCAGAAACAACTAAAAGAGAAACATAGGCATGACTTTGACATAGGTTTGTAAAGAAGCACTAATACCTTTGCACAAAAAATGTATATGTTGACTGCATTGGTTTGTCCTCGCCTATGAGCTCTATCCTCAGCCTTCCATTTTAGTTATAGCGATGCACGTACAAGACATACTTTCACAATTTAGAAGAAATAATATTATAAAAGAAGCCCAATGACTTCCCTACAAAAGTTCAGTGGTTTTTGCAATGTAATAATCATGCAATGATATCATTCCTATTTTTATATGGAATGATATGCATTTATTTCTTTCAAGGGTCAAACTTACTGGAGAATACAAACTTTTGAGCTTTGCTTTGAATGGGAAGGAGATTGTCACTACCTCTATGAGAAGTGTGGTCTTAGGCTACAATCAAAGCATTGAGTATGACTTTGTTTGGGAACAGACACGTCTGAAAGGCTATTTAACAAGAGTAGATTTGAGGTGTTGCTAGATATTTCAAAATTTCTTCCAAATACATGCCGGTTTTCTTGTGGCTAAATAAAGAGATCTAAGAAAACAAAAAACAAAAAACAAAAAAACTCTTTTGAACCACAATGGTGCCAACTAAACAAATGAAATGTGAGAGGAAAGTCAAGCATGCGGTTCCAAAGGGCAAAAAAGAGATAACGATGTTTGTTTGTGTTTTTTTTCATAAAAAGTACTGCCGAAAATAGCTGAGCTAAAGTGTAGATGGTAAACCTGTTGCATTTCTGATGTAGATTGAGGCATTTCCAAGAAAACCACATTCTGTGCTGATGAAAAGTCTATTCCAACTCCCCCAGCAGTTATTCCAATTATTGCAATCTTGATCTGAAATACAAAAAAAAACAAAAACAAAAACAAAAAAAAACAAAAACTTTTATTAAAGGAAATGTGTGGTATATGAAAACAATGGCAATCAGCATACCTAAAACAATTAACTAATTTTGAGGGAGATGGAGAATATAAAATGCTTACCAATGTACATTTATTTACAAAATTAGCAAAACCGAATAAAAAGTTGTTAGAAGAGTGTAATACCTCTGGTGATGATCGGAAAGTTTGTACAGCTGATTGCCTATCTCTAGCAAGTGTATTCCCATCAATTCGAACAAAACCGATTTCTTTTTCACACAGAAACTCCTAAGGGTTAAGTAATGAAGTTTGGATTAGAAGTTACATTAATATTGTAAACAAGATCTTGAAACCATAACAAAAAGTACATGAATTGGATCTTATTATACCATACTAGTGTAGTTGCATGCGCATCTTCCCCTTAATTAGCATTATTTTTAAAAAAATATTAGTTTAGGGTGTATTAAGAAGCAACTTAAAATAATTGCACTCACCATGCTGTTACAAACTGTTAATGTACATTTGCAAGTTTAATTAACCACACAAATGTGTTTAGTACACTCCTTAAATAAAAAAGAACCCGTAAATTTCCTGTGCTAGAAATATCTCACGAATATTGTTGAAAATTTGAAATTTTGTTAGAAGTTTTATCGATCGGGCTTCTATTGGGAAGTTTCAAGGTTCAACTTTTTTTTTTTTGCATTTCTGTATTAGTTTTTAATGGCCGCGGTCTTATTTTGTTTTTGTTATAGTAAATTGTGAGCTTATTGCAACATGGGAAGCTAATATGTAGACCTTGAGCCCTATTTGACTTTAATCCCTTTTGTTAATATTCAATAAAGGTCCCTTTCCTGGATCAACTATCTTTGCTAATGCCCCAAACAATTGTCTTCACGAGTTCTAGTCAGTATGCATTCCCCTAAAAAGGAGATGGTTTTGCAATAAACTCACGCTCAATGGGCAACGAAGAAATGGAGTATGAAGATATATAGCTTGAAAAACCTGTTCACTTTTTGGATCAGTACTACATCTTCTTACCTATTATTGTGGATGTTCTTAGTGAAATTCATTAGAAATGAGAAACGTCTGAGCCCCAACAGGCAACAACCCATCATCTTAGCTAGAAACTTGATTGAGATTGAAGATGGCTTTGTCATTATAGTTCTTTAGAAACTGTAAGAGTTGGTACAAAAAGGAAACAGACGGATAGAAGATAACCCTTCCTGAATAACCAAAAATGATGAACAAAATCTTTTGTTGCACTCCTAGGACTCTAAACTTTCTTTGCAGAGGGATGCAACTTTTCAGCTTGAGGGTTTTTGAGCACCTTATATATTGGGATCTTGGGCTGGACTCTTTAGTTTGAAAATTTAATGGCTTCTATGATATATCTAACGCCAGAAACCCTAAAGTTGATCTTAAATCCACTACGAACATAGGGAGGGAAATGAAGGTAACAACTTCAAGATTGATGATGCTGATTATGGTAAAAATTGATCATAATCACCTTAATAGTATAATGAAGCAAGTGTATAGGTTTAAAATAACGACATTCAACAATACAGGCACTTCCAATCTCAGCTTACCCTCCAAAAAAAATTGCGCTTTCAACAATATAGGCGACACACTTTTCTTTGGTCCAATGGTACAACAATTAATAAATTCCAAATCCTTAATTAGTAGAACAAACTATTTGTATTCAAAAATTACCAATTAAACCTGGTATATTAATGAAAAGATACTAAATTATTAAAATTAAGCCTCTGAAAAACAAATAATTGGAGAATTTATGCATGCCTCTATGTAACTTCCTTAGCACAGAGTATGAGACCAACGACATATACGCTGATCAAGTAGTCCAGGATGCATATAGTCGATGAAGTTCTAGCTCACATGTTCCTAAGCTTTGTCGCAACCTATGCTAATTAATAGCTAATCGAGAAAGCATCAATCACATCAATGAGGTTAATTATCACACCCCCGGAGAAGTAGAGCTAGCAAACGGGTCGGGTCATAACGGGCACATGGGTCAGAAATGCAAACCCAAACCTGACCCGTTTAGTTAAACGGGTCAAAAATAGAAACCCAAACCCGATCCTGATTTAATGGAAGTTTTGATTGGTAGGTATTGTTGTTACATGTTTTCTAAAATGATGAGTCCAGTAATGGAAGTGGAGATCAAATGCCCATTTTCTGAGAGTAGGTTTGTTGAAGAAATGTGTAGTAATAACAGAAGAGGATAAGAGAATGAGATTGAGGTGAGATCGGATCAAATGTCATATGTTTGTGGGTAATAATAACACATAAACCTCTCTTTGGGCTTAAATCTTACTTCGAATGATGGATAATACCATAAATTATAATTGACCCAAATTAAACTTAAACGGGTCACGGGTCAACCCAAACCGTTTAAGGTAAACCCTAACCCGACCCATTTATTAAATAGGTTAAAGCCAAAGCCAAAGTCAAACCCACCAGAAACAGGGTTGGGTCGGGTCGGGTTGGCGGGTCATGAGTCACTTTGCCAGCTCTACGTAGCAGTATAGCATGGATTCTTCATTATTTTTTACTTAAGACGTTATTTACTATAATCATTTTACAAAGGCAAACCATTTAGGCATATCAACCAACAAAATAACTATCTAAAATGATTCATCCCACTATAAATAAAACCAATAAGGACTTAACTCACCATTAGGGATTAGTAAAAAATCACCATTAAGACCTGGGAATTCAAGCAACACCCATTTTCCCAAACAATCGAAACATCATACTCTAATACTAAAGAAAGAGAAACTATTATAGAGACACTGCTAGCCGCGTGAAGAGAACGGAAGCGGACTAACCATTGCGGTAAAAGACGGACTTAAAAGCATCATATGACAACAAACATATGAGAGAGACAAACTTGTTGACGATAAGAGCACACCGCGAGGTCTGAGTTGCAGTCCTGCATAGAGAGAGAGAGAGAGAGAGAGAGAGAGAGAGAGGGGTTTCTCGTGTAGGGCAAATAAAAAAAACACTTACATAAAATGAAAAAAGGAAGAAAATCTGAAATAAGAAAGAAATATACCAAAAAGGTAAGAAAATAACGAATGGGGAGAAAGAGAACCTTCAGAGGCTCAAACTGCCAGAGAGAAAGATTGTAAACAGACACCCTGTTTCATGCTAAGCCCGGAGACCTTTAGAAAAACATTGGGTGTGGACAGAAAATATTTCTCTTGATATTGAAAATCCACTAAAAGCTTCTCAAGAAGGTTTAATTGGGTCCAAACCCATATATCCACTAAAAGCTTATAGGCCAGTTCTACCAAAAGAGGGCACTGAGCACAAGGATGTGCTAATTACATTCCCGACGGAAGAGCAGCTGTTTCTGCTTGGATAGACATCGCAGAGGGTAGGAAGCAGGCACATGCACCAAGGAAAAGAACCACATAATTTCTGAGTACAAATTTGGCACTAGTGATAACCGAGTTCCCTTAGGAGCACCATCAGAATGTTTGGAAGCCGTAAGAGGGCCAGGCACATAAGTATTTTGCTTAGAGTGGAAAGTTTAAGAGAAGTCCCTAGCCAAAATCTTTGAAGAGGAAACTATAGCCCAAGGAAGAAATGTAAGTCTAAGTAGCAGGGAGAAGCACTTGCTCGCAAAGTCATAAATAGATTGCCTAAGTAGAAAGGCCTATAAGAGGAATCCCGTCGAAAAATATTTAGTTGGCCTAGAAAGAAATTGTAGCATAGAGCCATAGAGGTCACAATTACGGAGAGTGACCGACCCCCTTCTCTAATGTGTAGAATTTTCAGGTATATGGTCAACATAAATGTAATATATCCAACATAAGGTAAAAGTAAGGATGGTCTTGTTTACCTGTACTCCATCGAGAACCTTCAGGTGATGAGCAAACACTAACATTTTATGGGTCTTAAGATTCATGTTCATGCTTCCAGGATGTTCTCTTTCTGCAATTATTGGGTGAATTGAAAGCCACTCGCGAAATCCAGAAAGCTTTGCGATACCAAGTTCCTGAAAGGAAAGTTGCCTTGGATTTCTATGACGTTCAGTGTTATCTGAAATCAAAGAAAATACAAACTTGTTAGCAAAAAGTAACTAGCCTAGAAATGTTCTGCATGCACAACTCAGCCATACGCCATTTTAGTACGTTCAGTGTTATCTGTAACATATGTTAATATGTTAGTATGTTACCTACCTCTACTAGTATCCCTAAGAACAACTCAGCCATACGCCATGGATTGTTACAGATACATGTGACATGCTTTACAAAAACAAAAACAAAAACAAATGTACAAACAATCTAAGAAATATAAGCCCAATTTCTCAAACCCACAAAATTGTTGAAGAGAAAAAAACGAACCCTCAAGTAAAACATCGCTCTTTCTAGATGTAATTCTCCATAATATCTTTAGGGAACACTATCCCCAATATTCTGCAGGAATATGAAAGCTCGGAAAGAATTATTTCATTGCTCTTAACAGCCTTCTTCCGTGCATCTCCACCAAAAAAAAACTTCCCATCCATTCTCGGGTGAGTTTTATAGTTGCATCCACTCTCTTCACTCTTTTGCTCCATCCCTCTCTTCAGTCTAAGAGATGAAGGCTTGCTCAGTTAGTAGGGCTAGTGCTTGGAACATCAAGGGGTCCTGGCCCTCCTGAGATCAATTCCCGTCACAAGTAATTTCTAACTCAAAAAAAAGAAAAAAAGAAAGAAAGAAAGATGCAAGTTCAAATGGATAATGTGGGAGATGAAGTCATCTCCCACAGATAAGATAAACACCTAAACCTAAATGCAAGCTTGAGGCCGGACTTAAATGGATAATGTGTGCGGCATCATCAACTCATCTGGTGGATCCAAGTCAACAATCAACACTACTTTAGATTTAGTTAGATGCTTAAACTCAATGGTGCCAACCTAATTGTGTTAATTGTGATAACTCTAGTTTACATTGTCAGTTTTTACATGTATTCTTTCTTTCTTTTGGAAAGGTTTTTACATGTATTCTTTCACTTACTAATACAAAATTCTATTGCATTGGGAAAAAATGTCATGAAACCATATCCTTGAGTAAGCCCAAGAGTGGAAGATTGTCTACCATGGGAAAAACAGGAGTCATTTGGATGATTCTGAAAGAGAACTTCAAAATGGAAATTCAGTTATGCCTTTTATTACTGTTACATGACTCCATGCTTATGCAATTTCACTAACCGGAGCATGTTTTGCACCCACACCCAGAGAGAGAGAGCAAGCAGAAGGAAACTTCAATCAGTTGGCTTTGTATGTCTGGGAACCAAAATCTGCTTATATTGCAAACATTTCAGTTCATCATGTTGAAAGTTTGTGCCGTAAAAATAGGTTCTTGTTGAGCTCATCAAAGCCCACCCACCCAAAAAAAAACACAACAAATTATGAACTTGTTAGGAGTTGGGTCCAGCCCAAGGTGGGAACCCAACTGGGTTGGGGTGTCCTACGAGACTCCTAATAAGCCCATAGACCATTAGGGTTTATGGGGAGAGTTTGAGTTGGTGTATATAACCTAAAGGGGTTAAGTCTTGTAACCTAACCTCTGAGAATACATAAAGAATTTCAATTATCAATATATCTCTACTCTTCTCTCATATCAATATACTTTTGATTAACTGATAGATAGAGTATTATCCAATATTATCCAACACGTTATCAGCACTGCGAGCTAGTGGATCAGAAAGGATAAAAAACTCTCCAAATCAGCGTTTTCTGGATTTTTAGCGGGTTTTTTACCCTTGTAAAGGCTGTTTTCAAACCAAAATAGCGATCGTTGTGGATATCGGATTGATGCACTATCAATTTTGTTGCGTAACCTATTCCACAACGATCACATCCGTATATGGCACGTGAGACCCACCTTGCTAACGTGGCAGTAGGGTCCACCCTTGCTGATGTGGCAGTTACATATGTCAAGGACACGTGGCATGCCACATGGCAGTGGGACCCACCCATGCTGACGTGGCAGCACAGATTTGTGACACGTGGCAGTCTGTTAAACTGACACGTGGCATGCAGTTTGATCGGGTCAACCCAGTGCAAGCCTTGACCCAGACCGGTTCAGACACTAAATTGGCTCTAGAGAGCTCAATTTTTGGCTAAATTCAGTCAAAAAAAAAATTAAAATTACTATTGACAGGACCTTGGGGGACCCATTTTTAAAAAAAAAATTATGAAAAAAAATTTCAAATTTTTTTTGGGAACGGGTGCCTCGTATATTGACTCACTTATATGTGATATAAGTAAATGGATTAATACCTATTTAAGTAGTTGGATGACTTCTCATTACATCCTGATGAGGATTTGAAATCCTCTTTATAGTTTTGATACTTTAGTGGAGGGGTTGAATCTCCTAATGAACAATGACGTTCTGAACTATTTGAAATATTGAACATTTCTTGGTAGTATGATCCTCTAGGATCTTGTTCAGTAAGCTTTCGCTTTTGTTTGAGCTGAAGAATTTTCATCCTTTTTTGCATCATTTGTAATTCTAATTCATGGATCTCATCATCCAAGTCTTGTTCCATATCTATTTCTTTCTTCAAGTATTCCTGAAAACATTAGTGAAAGATTAGCCAATTCTCTGGTAAGAGTGTCTGCTAGGTTATTATTTATTCCTGCAACATGTTCTACATCAAATTGATAATAATTGAACCATTGTTGCCAAAAAATTTAATGGGCTTTTTAACTGTTAAATATCATTTTTCATTAGAGTAATAATTTAACTCAGCAGCTTGAAAAGAACCAGAAGTATATCGACAAATGTACTCTTCTATTTTTCCATTAATGGTGATAACCTGGGTGGGCCTTGAGCACAGCACCCCAATATTCATTAGATGCGTATGTTTCAATGACCATTTTGCCTTCAGGTGAAGGATGGTAAAGGCTTGAGAGATCCTTTACCTTTTTCTTGACCTTATCTATGTAGTGTCTGCTGGAGTCCAAGTCCATGAAACAACTTTTTTGAGTTTTGCCTGGAGAGGCTTTCTCATTTCTACAAGTTTATAAACATATACCTCTGCGTATGTTAAGCATCCTAAAAATCTTTGTAGTTGGTTTTTATCCTTAATTTCACTAGGAAATTGTTGGATATCGTTAAGGATATGAGGTTGGAGACAATGTCTTCCTTCCTCTATTTCCAAACCTAAATTTTTTATTTTAGTTTGGCATATAACTGCTTTCTTATCAGACATTACTAATCCTTCTTTCCTACACCTATTGATGATAGTATCAAGGTGTTCATAATGTTGTTCTAGAGTATTACTAAAAATAAGTATATCATCAATATATACGCAACGAAACTTGAAATATTTTGTAAAGATATCATCCATGTGTCTTTGGAAAATACATGGTGCTTGTTTAAGTCCTAAGGGGACTACTTTCCATTAGTAGTGACCCTGAGGGCAACTAAACGCTGTTAATTTTTGTGATTCTGCATTTAGTGTAATCTGGTAAAAACCTGATTTACAGTCTAAGATGGAGTAATATTTTTTACCTCGGATAAGGCTTATTAATTCTTCTTTTTTAGGAATATATTAACCATCATCAATGGTCGGTCTCTTGATTGAGGGATTTGTAATTTACGACCATGCGTTTCTTCTAGGATGAACATGCCTAACGTGCTCATTCTTCATTACTAGTTTCTATACCAGAACTGTCTTCTTCAATTTCTGTTTTAAGGAGGTAGATACTTTCATTTTCTAAAATTTCTCCTTCTATGGGTTATAGTCTTATTGCGTAAGCTTGTTCTAGGATTCTTACTTTGTGTTTAAAATCCTTTCCTGCTCTATTGGGGCATTCGTTTGCATAATGCCCTTCTTCGTGGCATATCCAACATTTACAACTCTTTTTCCCTTGAGGGCAAAAATTGTATTTTTTTATGAAATTTTTTCTTTTAAAAAATTTCTTCTGAAAATGGGGTTTTTCTTTGTTTCTAAAAAATTTCCTTCCTTGGTACATTTTGAATCGATATTTTTTATGTGAAAATTCTTTTTTAAAGAATTTCTTTTTCCTTTTGTGGAATGTCATCGTGCAACCATATTTTCCTGGTATATCAGCATCTGTTTGGTTACAACAGATTTTGTCTTTACCTTTAAGTTGTTTGGCAACTATTATTTGTTGGCAAGCTAGTATAATATACTGTTTTGCGAATTTTATTCTTCCTCCAAGAGTATCAGGAATAATTTCCTGTTTTGCAAATTCTTCCCGGAATATTCGGGCGATATTCCCTGGAAGTTTATTATAGAACAAAGCTCTATAATATTCCTGAACTAATTTACTAAGTTTATGGTAAAATCGTTCGTATTCACATGTGTATGCATCAAAATAACACATGTCACAAATTGTGAGGTTATCCAAATGTTAAGCAGCTTGGATTTCCTCTAATTGAGATACTTCAGCCCTATATCGTTTTTTATCATCACCAACCATTTCTCTGTAAATAGCATCCGTAACTTTCTTTAAATATTCAAGTCCAGTTTTGCAACCTTGACTTAGATTTATTTGTTCGTCTTTTGTTAGTCTGTCAAACCAAGTTCTTCCATTTCCACTAAGTTTGCGGTAAATTAACGTTCTTACTGCTGGTAAGTTTGTTGTTATTCTGCAGTGGTTTGGATGATGAGGCTGATTTCAACACACCATTCTATTATTAATTTTTCTCTTTCTCAGATACAATACATATCCAATACAGATTCTCCTAGAATGTTAACTTTTTGCTTTAAGTCGATAATTAGCAAGGACATTTCCTCCTTGTAAGATAGGTATCCTATTCGTAGTTGTATGTGGTCTGATTGGAATAGTTCTGGTTTGTTCGAACTCAAAGTCATCAATTGGTCTGAAATCAGACCTTCTCCTTCTCTGCTGTTCTTCATTTTCAACATTCATATTTGTGTTTGGATGTTGGCCTAGTTTGTTAGAGCTTTAACCTTCTTCTCTTGAAGGTCTTAAGTTTATGTTCTGGAAGTTTTCTTCTTCTGAGCCTTCCTCTGACCTAACAGATTCATCATCATCGTATCTGTTTTTGGCCATATGGACTTTTTCTACTAATTCTTTATCATTCATAGGTAAAAAGTTTAATGATGGTATCTAGATCCATTTCTTCAAGTTTAATGATGGTATCTAGATCCATTTCTTCAGGATTTTCAAACCTGTCTTCCAAATTTTTTCTAATTGTATTTGACGACATCTAGTATTGTTGGTGGTGGTTGTAGATTCTTTGGAAAGAATCTTCCTGTTGTAGTTATAACCATAAGTAGGTTTGGTCTGATTTTTAAGCTATTACTTTGATTTATTTCCTCAGTAATTTTGTTTAATTGTATCACGCTTAAGCTTTCTACTTTGAGGGATAATTCTTTTATCTCTTTTGTAATTTTATTTGGAGGAGTCTGCTGAACTTCCTTTATGACGTCTTTTATGTATGCTTGGAGTTCCTTGACACTTATCATTAGTTCCATAACTTGTGGTCAAAGATGGGTAAAGCATCTCGGTAAATACTCAATTTTGTTTTCTCCATTTTTTATTGGTTCCATTAATTTAAAAGAGATCTCTGGAATGTATTTATTTTCATAGACAATCGTCTAATTTCTGTAATAAATTGGTTAGAAGATTTTTCTTCTTCTTCTTCTTCTTCTTCTTTCTTAATATGGAATCTGGAAGAGCTTCCTACATCTATTTGTTCATTTTTTACGTGGATTGTCTTTAGTTGTTGATAACCTAGAAGAGGTTTTTCTCTTATGTTTAAACTCCAAATTTTCTGGAAGTTCGTCTAAATCCTCAATTTGAGGTTGGTGAATTTTTCCTATTTATGAGAAAATACATCTATTTCAATCATTTCTTTTTGCTTCAATAACTCACTGTGGTGAGAGTTAGTTAAAGGATATCCTACAACATATGTGATGCTGAAAGGATTGTTTCCCGGTTTGACCAGTTAAAATCTTTCAAAATGATGAGATAGGCTCAATGTTTTGTTCAGATCTGTCTTGTAAACTTATAGCAATTTTTGGGTATACCGAAAAGACTAATTTTTTGTAGCTTAGGTTTCCTTGAACCATTCCTAGTAACGCGTCTTTACGGTTATTAATACGATTATCAAATATAACTACTTTGATAGGTGTATTAATTCTTTCTCTAAAGTTAGATTTGATCATACTGGATTCCTCCTAGATGTATATAACCAATCTTACTTCTATCATCTTTTGGGATGTCATTCATTCGGAATTTTAGGTCTTCTCTCGTGATGAGAGGTAGATTTATTCGGCCTGATGTGTCTTTTATATCAAGACTAAATTCGTTATGGCTAATACCAAAGTAAACCAATTTTTTCCTTTTAATAAAAATTCCTGCGATCTTAGAGATGTTGTTAGGAATCTTAAATATCTTATTTTTGTCTAAAGAACATTTTTTCTTTATAATTTCATTAAATTTTTCTTTCCGGATAAGTAAATCAGTTGAGAAGTTTCCTTCTTGTTCATGTACTTCATATAATTACATCCCTGGATTTATATTGTTTATATTAAAAATACTAGGTTCAGTCTCTGATTCCATTGTTGGTCTCTCTGGATTCTATTGAATCTTATGTGCTTTTAAGCACTTGAGGCTGAGATGTACTCTCTTTGTCACATCGTTGTGCATCTTTAGACACCTTGGTTCTATGGTGGGTGTTCCACTGCATGCACAAGTGTGTGTGCATGTCGTGTATACATGGGTGCTTGCTAACATGAGGTTTGTTGACCTCATTAAGTCTCGCATCAATGGACTCCAGACGTGGGGTTCGACGTCTCTCATCTTGATGAGATGTGCAATTAAGCACTGAATCATATAGATTCTGGGTTCCTGCCCAAATTTGGGTTCTATGATAAAAATAATATTGTGATAATATAAAAACAACAACAAATAGCTGAACACAAATTTGACAGTAATATGATAGCAAACAATATCATATAGTAGTCAGAGAACTTACAGAGCTTTGAGTATGAAATTTTGATGATGGGCTCCAAAGGTTATGGTTTTTGTTTAAAGGTTATGGTTTTTGTTGATCCATTAAGAGGTTTCATTAGTCTCTTTTTATAACCAATTCCTACGTGGTGCTCTCCACGTGTAGTCATCAAGACAGTTGAGTTGTTTCAGTGGTGAACACAAATTTTTGCTTTTGGTAAAGTAGATTTTACTTTCTTTAAGAAAGTAGATTTTATTATTTGTTATTTACGTCGGTTTCGACACACAAAAGATAAGCATAAACTAGTATTTAATGTTTGATATTTGTGTTGCTTCCAGAAGAAGCGAAATAATTGAAGGAGAGAGTGGTAATTTGTTTATACCTAAGCTGTGTAATCTGCCTCATACCCATCGTGTGTGCTGCTACCAATTGCTAGTAACCTCCTGCTATGTCTGTAGCTGCTAAGGGTAAGCACTGTATAATCCGTACAATTTGAACCTTGACTCTGATACCAATAATTGTAGGAATAAAACTTGTTGAAGAAGTTGTTTGAAGATATGTCTTCTTGATGTATTGTTTGAAGAGCTTCAGTTTATTTGAGGAACTTTGAACTTCTTGTTGCTAAAAAAATTTTTCTCCCCTTTTCATTATTCTGAGGCTCCTTATATAGTTCTCCTCCTGGCCCCCTGTTTGTAATCTCCTGCAATATTGGTTCTTAAAAAATAGACAAAAATTTTGTTATCACTTCTGACTATAAATCTTTGTGATAAATCATTTTGATGTGAGCAACGACATCTTCCACCATCCTAATGGGGGGAGAAACTCCTAGGGTCGTGACACCATAGTTAGAAAGTGTTTTGTTATAGGTAGTTGGGTATACTAGACCCGATGACTTATTCGCAGTGAACTGTTTGGCTTGCCATAATATTGTTCCTACCCAAAGGCACTGGAATGAGATCATGCACATTCTGAGGTATCTGATCGGTATGAAAGACTGGGTCTGTTATACTCAAAATGGTAAGCGTTAAATTATAGGGTACGCCGATACAAAATATTTGTCAGACCCACATAGAGGCCATTGTCAGATGGATTATGTGTTTATGTACGGGGATACATAAAAATTCATGGAGATCGGTGAAGTAGACAGCGGTAGTTACATCTTCGAACCACGAAGAGATTCTTGCACTTCATGAAGCTGGCAGAGAATGATGGTTGCGATCCAAGATACATCACATCAACTGAACATTGTGGCATGTTTAATCCAAGATAAAACATCGACTATGTATGAAGACAACTCGGCTTGCATCATTCAAGTCCATAGTGATTTTATTAATGACGACAAAACAAAGAACACTTCACAGAAGCCATTCCATCCTTATGAATTACAAAAAGCAAATGAGATTGACGTTTTTCAAGATATTTCAGAAGACAAACTTTGCAAACTTATTCACGAAGACTCTTGCACCACTTACGTTCAAGCAGCTGGTACACGGAATCGGCATGTAGAAGTAATATTCAGGGAGATACATCTCGGGGAGATACATTTCGGGGAGATACATCTCAGGGAGAGTAGTCCCAACCTGACATGGACACATGCGTGTTATACTCTTTTTCTTGATAGTATAGTTTTTATCCTAGGAGGTTTTACTGACTAGAGGTTTTGATGAGGCAACATATACGCGCCCACAACCCATACGAGGAATAGGATTGTACTCTTTCCTTGCACAGCTTTTTGCCCAAGGGGGTTTTGCTAGGCAGAGGTTTTGATGAGGCAAGTCGTCCTGGTATGGAACACCCCAATGGGGAGTGTTAGGAGTTGGGTCCAGCTCAAGGTGGGAACCCAACTGGGTTGGGGTGTCCTACTGGACTCCTAATAAGCCCATAAACCATTAGGGTTTATGGGGAGAGTTTGAGTTAGTGTATATAACCTAAAATGGTTAAGTCTTGTAACCTAACCTGTGAGGATACATCTGAAGATATAGAGAATTTCAATTATCAATATATCCCTACTCCTCTCATATCAATATACTTTTAATTAACTGATAGATAGAGTATTATCCAATATTATCCAACAGAACTAAAGTCAATAAACTAGTAAACTACGGGCCAAAACATTTGGATAGTTTGATTACTAAGATGATATATTATCCAATGAAAATCTGGATACTGCAATCCCACTGATAAAATTAACTGGAAGTCTACCTGAATTAGCATCAATTTCGCAAGTGGCGTCATTCATCACAGGTCCAATTTCTTGCCCACTTTTAGTAAATTTGTTGGTCACCGCCATAGCAGAAGCAACTGCCACGATGATTTCTGATCTTTTCAACACTAATCTTATGACTTGACGACGTTTTGGTGGTAGTTGTAGCATCACGTGTTCCTTTAAACGCCTCACCTATCATAACCCAATATACAGATAAGTGAATTTTTTTTTATAAGAACAACGTATAACATGGCTTCTTAAAGTTATTCCATCTTTACAATTTTGGCATCAACACACTAAAGATAACCTATAAGATAAATTTCCTATTACAAAAAAGGCTACTCAGCGATCATTTGAAATGACAAAAGAAGACCTTCGTTTTGACTTGCAAAAGACAATATAGAGTTAAACGTAGAACGGCGACACTACTTCCAGTGACTGACTAGAACGACAACACTACTTCCAAGTGATAAATATTTTTTTCATTCTCAAAAAATATTTGTGCCTGGTAAGATCAATAAGAACAAAAAACCAAGAGAGAGCAAGAGCAGACCATGACAGTTTGCGTAAGTAGCACGTTTAACTCCTCCAAACGAACACCCTTTGAGAAATCCTGAAAAAAAAACCATTATTTTAATTCATCTTTCCAAAAATAAAAGGATGAAATCATAAAAGGAACGAAACTTATTATACATTTCCTCGTAACAGTGCTGTTATGAGTGTATAACTAGTTTATGATATAGGTCTAAGAACGGCCGTCAGAGGAGACAATGTTTGTTGCCGGTATTACTTGTGGGGCATGGAGAGAAGAAGAAAGAACAGTGCTGTTGTTATACATTTCCCCGTAACAGTGCTTGTTGCCGTCATCCAAAAGGCAATGAGATGATGGGATAGAGAAGAAGAAAGGACAGTATTACTTGTGGGGGTGGGAAAGAGAGAGGGGGGAGACAGAGGAATTAGAGGAGGTGCTGGTTTTTAAGTTTGGTTGACAAAGTACAGTACATGGAAATAGGTTTTCTCAAGTGTAGGGACAAAAATTCTTTATGTTTGGTTAAAGGTGGAAGCAGGTAGGCAAAGACACTTTTTACATCCAAACATTGAAATAAAGGCAGAACTCTGAAGATACACTATCATGAACGCTAAAATTTTCCAGATAAACACTCATTTAGTTACACAATTTACTAACACAATGGAAATAACATAGTCCCCCTTGGAGTTTATGATACATAACATATCGCAACAAGTGTATAATCAAGGTTTAGATAGGCTGAGGGTGACTGCTTAGTGAGGCAGATAAGGAGTTATGTGTAAGCTTCACTATTCTTTTATATAAACAAGACAATTTCATTTCTTTACTTTTTTTGCAAGAATTGGTAAGAAGTGACAACTCCAGAAAGGGTATATTGTAGAAGTCGTAATTAAACCCAAAAAAACAATATTTGTAGAGAAAGCAATGAGTAAATAGTCAATTTTTTATTTTATTTTTTTGAGATATAAGACTCAGTACGAAAATCTTCATGAAACGTCACGTGCTCTATGAGGTGTAAGCCTCAGTGTATTTTTTAAAACCATGTGTACAAACTAGAAAGCAATATGGCTTAATTTGAGCATACTAAAATACTAACAATGAGACCATGACTTGGTGTATCAAGCTACAGATAAATACAATAGCTATCATCTACTTATACTATTAAGCCGAATGCCCTTATAGTGTTGACGATTTGCAGTCTTTTTTTGTGGTCCCTCCAACCTATCTAAATGTGGCACGTGTACTTGGTCCGTCCCTCTCTCAACAGTTGCGACTCTTCAATATTCTCTCGACAGTTACTTTTAACGCCTAAAATCTCTCGATTGTAAAACATCCATTCTTTTCTCTAAAGATGCAACTTCCCTTTTCGCCTAAAAACCAAGAGTTATGTCTCTTTAGGCAACTCTCCAAAACGACTTTCTGGGATGAAATCCTCTCCCTAAAACCGTTAGTCGATTTTCAATATTTTTCTGTCCACACCCAATGTTCTTCTAAAGGTCTCCGGGATTAGCATGAAACATGGTGTTTGTTTATAATCTTCGTCACTCGCAGTTTGAGGCTCTTAAGGTTCTCTCTTTCCCCGTTCGTTATTTTCTTCCCTTTTTGGTATATTTCTTTCTTATTGAGTATTTCTTCCTTTTTTCGTTTTATGCAAGTGCTTTTTTTTTCATTTGCCCAACACGAGAAACCCCTCTCTCGCTCTCTTTCTCTCTCTCTGCAAGACTGCAACTCAGACCTCGCAGTGTGTTCTTATCCTTAACAAGTTTGTCCTTCTCATATGTTTGTTGTCATATGAAGCTTTTAAGTCTATATTTTACCACAATGGTTAGTCCGCTTCCGTTCTCTTCACGCAGCTAGCAGTGTCTCTATAATAGTATATCCTTCTTTAACATTAGAGCGTGATGTTTCGATTGTTTGGGAAAATGTTGCTTGAATTCTCAGGTCTTAATGGTGATTTTTTCGCTATCCCCTAATGGGGAGTTAAGTCCTTATTGGTTTATTTATAGTGGGATGGATCATTTTAGATAGTTATTTTTTTGGTTGATACACCTAAATGGTTTGCCTTTGTAAAATGATTGTAGTAAATAGCGTCTTAAGTAAAAAATAATGAAGAATCCATGCTACAGTTTGTTAGATATTTTTTATATTTATATTTCAACTTCGAATTATTTTGTGCAGCGAACGGGGGTCGAGCTGACCGGTCAGCTCGCGGGGATCGACCTACCCATTAGCTACACTAGTATACTATAAGGAAATTGTGGGTGATTAACAAGCATCTCACTGTTAACCCGTGGTGATTAGTAACATCGTTTAATAAAGGCTTTGTAAAGTCGTTGAATAGGACCTTTATAACATTGTGGTGTAGGGCCTTTGCTAAGACCCCAAACTATCAAATATAAAAAATATGGAGCCTATACAAGAGGAATTAGATGCACTTGATTGGGGCGTGGAAATAGAGCCAACCTAAGCTACACATTCGACTTAATCATTGGATATTGCCACTCCCAGGTCTTAGACCATCTCTAGGAGGGAGACAAGATAGGTGGCTTCCAACAATACCTACTTATCTCTATTTTATCAACTATTTTGAGCTGAATAGGGGATTCCCATATCCAAATCTTGATAGTTGATGAATAGTCAATGGTACTTACACCCGAGAACGAAGTAAATCTTTCTCTGGTCTAGGTTGATATCATAATGTAAAAAAAAACAGGCCGATGTTCGATGTTTTATCTTCCCCAGGCCACATCGAACTTATCCAATCGTTTCACCCAGTCTTGAATCGCTGCCATGTCTAGCACAAACCCACCCACCAAGAACCCGTAAACCTCAAATTCACTCAGTCTATGTTCACTTACAAAATGCGCAATATCGATTATGGATAACACAAGAGATACCCACTAACCTTCCGCAGAGAAGAGTAATATTTTGCTAGAAAGAAATAAGAAGAAAAGAGCTGAGCCAGCTTGAAGCACCATTATATTGAGATACAGCAAGAAGTAAAAGATATCTTTCAGGAATAAAGTAGCTTACAAAAATCGTTGACCAAACAAGTAGTGGAGCATCGGTTTTTCAACTTCCTCACCATCCACCTCAGATGGACTCCCGTGGTGATAAGTCTATAAATGACTTATACCATGAGATTTAACATGGAGACAGCCAACAATGAATCGTGAGTTTTCTTAGGGAGAATCTATGATTTTTAACGAATAAACTTTGCTCTCCTCAATAGCATCCTTCTTATTTCAAGGGCCTTCATAAGCATCATGGCAAATTGGATCTTATTAAGAATTGTTAGGCACTATCTCAAATGACAATCTAAATGACTCACTCCAATCTAAAGGACTCACTCCCAAAGGGGGCTAGCATTGTATATAGAGATGTATAGGCTAGCGAGTTAGTACCAGTCCAGAACGAAATAACCATACTGCCAAAGAAATGAGAAGTTTCTTATGACCATGCTTGCGTCCATAATGCTTTTGCGAGATAAATGAAGTAAATATAGAAAGAATAATGAAAATTACAGGCATATGAGAATACATAAGTATCCGTCAATGGAGGTACCTGGAAAGTCTTCCCTTGATAGCCCCGATTAAGTTTAACCGCACAATAATCCTTTGCAAACTCATATTTGCTATTTCCCAACAAACCAGACCTAAGGAAATAGAACATAGTCAACAAAAATAAAAGCAATTAGTGCAGCATATAACCTTTCTTGTTATCCAGTTCAAACACGTACAACATCAGAAACAAAGGGAGAAGAGAAACTTACCACAGTATGTTTATTTGATGAAAAATGTCAAATGGCCTACGGTCACCTAGGAAGAAATACAGTATAAGAACTTAGAATCCATTAAGTTATAAAAGTTTGGCTCAAAAAAGAAATAAAGCACGGCACATAGGAAAAACTGTTTTACGAAAGATCTAAAAATGAACTTGTTTATAACAAAAACCTTTTCTGGCCGTTAATAACCATATATACAGTGAGTAAAGAGGTTACTTTAGATTTAGACTGAATATGAAGACAATATTCCAAGGGTCTTGTATACAACCTTGACAAAGAAGGCGTCCCAGAGAGAAGAACTCTGCGTTTGACTTTTGCTGCCACGTCAAGGACAGCTTGTATCTGTTGTCCACAAATGACAAAAAAAAAAAAAAAGAGTTAAGAAAAGGGGACAAAAGGAACTATAGGTATTTGAGCACAATAAAAGAATGCACTGATGAAAAATGAAAATGAACTCATTCAAGAGAAATAAATATGGCAAAGTAAGGGTCACTAAGAAAATCTATACTAGATTATGAGTTGAGTATGAGATGGACCAACTCATACTAAAGTTTTACACTATCGGTACCAGTTTGAGTTTAACTTGAGTACGGAAAACCCACACTATCGCATTCCCATTCTGAATATGAGTAATTGAAAAGTGGCAAAATGAAAGTCTTGGGGGCTCTCAAATAATGCCAACCACCGGATATCTCCTTGTTTCAACAACCTAGAACCGTTTTAATTTCTCTCTCCCTCTATCTCAACAACGAAAAAAGGGAAGCTTGAACTACTTTTTCTCTCTCCTATTCTTCTTCTTCTCTACAAATCTCTATCTATCTCCAATACTACCATGAAAAAAGAACCAGCAAGAGAGTTTTAAGTCTAGAAAGTCCTCCATAACTCTGAAACAACTGTTCTTTAACAATCATCATATTCAATCTAACGAGATTTCTTAGGAATAACAAGGACTCTTTTGACTATGCAAGCAATATGGAAGAACTGTTGTTGAAGCTGATTGATACTTGTTAAGTTAGAAAAACCAAGCTGGAATTTCATATAACAAGCTAGATTGATCCTTGTTCAGAGGTGATTACGGCTTCAAATGATGGGGAAACTAGGGTTAAGGTGTGACTAATTTGGGGAATAGGTTTTGTTAATTCGAACAACCCAGGCTAGATTAATTCTTGTTTCGAAGGTGATTTTGACTTCGAATGACTAAGAGGAATTAGGAATGTGGGTGTGATTGATCCCTATTAACAGATTTAGTGAATTATAGAATTCTTTGTGGCTTTGTCTTTGCCGCTGCACTAATTATGCTTAGCCTTACAGTGAAAAACTACTGCAGATAAAGGAGTGTGAGTTTGGTTTTGAGAATGAGTTGAGACCAACTCATTTCATACTCTGTTGGGGTCGTTCTAACACGGGTAATAAAGAAAAGGGAAGCAGGGGTACACTATACCTCTTCTGGTTCTGACGGTTTCTTTGTAGACCGTACATGTTGAGATTCATCGACAATCAAAAGAGCCCACTCTTGCTCCAACATACTCTTCCGCAGACGATGAAGCATCGTATATGAAATAACCACTACTCTAGGCCATCTTGTTAGATGGGAAGGATTATCTTGATGACCAAAAACTGAAATAATTTAAAAAAGAAATATCAAATGTGAACATCGCAAGCAAATGTCTCAAAAAAAGAAGTAAATTCTCAATCAGTCATAACATTGGGAAGTTTGACATAATGTGTTCAGTAGTTATGTCTGCATCCTCCAAACTAAAACACAGCCAGCAATAGTTCCGAGTGTTTTACCCAAATGAATATCCAAAGGTGAAACAAGGGGAAGCCATCTCTCCAATTCTTCGGCCCATGAAAACCGCAAAATAGCTGGACAAACAACAAGTATAGGACCTTCATTCATAAAACAGCATGCAATCGCTATTGCCTGAAAATAAATAAATGCAAACATGGTCAACATACCATCCAAATTTACAAGGTAAAATCTCAGTAATGTGACATCATCTGATTTATACTAGTGAAGAAGTAGCAGACGCTCTACGCAAGAAAATAGGAAAGACACATGAGAAACCTTAGCATGGCATGCTGAATGTGGTTCATCAAATCAACCTGAAAAGTGAAGTAGATTATTTCCAATTTGGCACTTCCATTAACTAACTTAAATTTAGGATGCTAAATAATTACTTGAGTAACAACATGTGAAAGTACATTCACTGCAATGTAGTCACAAGCCTTCTAGAGACCTTAAAGGCGTTCTCTAGAGTAGTCTGATATATTATTAGTTGTTCACTGTCTTAATATGATTCTTACAATGTCTTGCTTTCTAGTTTGTCATCTCGTACTCACTTTCGAGCAAGTTGTACAGTTGTTATCAGTTCTAGCAAAGTAGTTACCAGTTCTATAATAATAAATTTTATTAAAATAAAAGAATCTCAAGCAATGTTTAATCCAAATCGGCATAAAGTCAGTGCTTCACTAGAAACTACCTGAATAGTTTTTCCTAATCCCATTTCATCTGCAATGAGACAACTTCCACCCCTTCGTAGACCAAACCGCACACCCTCATGTTGAAAAGGTAAGAGTGCATCAAATAAAAAATGTGGCAACTTCTTTAATAACACATCAACGTTTTCGTCTGACAAATGATCAGGCATGCATGGTATCCAACGCTCCACACAAAATGAATGTGAAAATTTTTGGATGACGGTAAGTGTTCTCCATGGTATCTCTTGCAACTCAATGTCTTTGAATTTCTTCAAACATTTTAGTACTATATCATAATCCCTGAGCTTGTAAACACAAGCCGCTCCACCACCTTGATTTTGTGTGTAGTGTGAGGGCACAACCTATGGCAAACAAAAGGCGAGAAATGTCATACAAATAGAGAGAGAAGTGGGGAATATATAGCAAAGGAAAAATGAAGGGATTACCCGTCTTCCTAATATTCAACACAAGAAACAGGGTTAAAATAATAAGAATTTACGATTTCATTCATCAAAATAACCAACAACACTACACAAGTTCTTATACAGTTGCGTACAACAATCAGCCTAAGGACGAATACATGATAAGAACAGTGAACTGCAAAGAAAGATAAGAACATCTCGATCAGTATGGGGAGGGGGAGGGACTTTGACATCTGTTGCATCAAGTAAAAGGGCGAATGTGCTCCAGTACTGAAAGAAGAATTAAAGAAGACTTTACTTGTCTAGTACCTATGATATTGGTGCCGCGCCAATCCTATTGGGCTTGTCAGGCGTCGATATGTTTAACAGGTGACGCCACGCAGGTGCTGGACGACATTCAGTTTGGCGCTGCAACATGTGCAAAGATTGACTTGGAGAGGGACTTTCACCTCTCTTTTTTTTAGACGAGGGGATTGAACCCCTTCCCATAGTTAATTGAGCGCACCACCTAACAAGAAATTTCAAACGAAAGAAAACATTTCCAAAATCCCTAAACAACTGATCCCAGATGAAGAGATGCCCTCAAACAAATCCTCCTCAATACTCTCAAACACCCTTTACACCAAATCTCCCAAGAATTTGGAATTCTATGGTGGGATGTTAGGACCCATGGGTTAAGATCATTAAATACCTCACAATTAACGAGCAATGGGATTAGGGTCTTAACACCCTCAAACGCCCCTTTTCTTCCTCTCCTCTATATCTCCCAAGAGTTTGTGATTCAAGGTTTATCATTATCACATAATTTCACATCTAATTCACTAAATGAGTACAAGAAAAGAGAAAATTCTTACATATGAGAGCCAAGAACTGAGCTTTTTCAAACATTCTTTCTCTCCAGGATACAAAGAATCCAATCCCGGTAATGGTTCAGGCGTAACGCAGAAAGAATCTGGAGAACATATCTCGAGCCTAACACGAAATCTTTCGGGCAAAGAATTCGAGGGTTTGGCAAGTTTCTGCAAAGGGTCTGGTTCTGAGGAAACCTTTCGACACTTAAAAAGTTTCCATGCGTCTCCTTTAATGGCCTCTGTTGCTTTACGCTTAGCGAGAGCAGCGATTCGATTTGCTTCTGATCTCTTCCTCTGCTCTTCTGTGATCTCCATTGATCATTTACAAAAGAGTTTCTCACGCAATCAAAATGAAACAAAACATAACAAGAGAACTACCAAGTGCTTCTGTGCATTGATGCTTTACTTTACTTAAAGCTGAAGGAAGATATATGAACGAAACATAATGCTTTAGTCCCATATCGCATAAAAAAATTAAAAAAAATGGTAGAGGCAACCCTAAGAGTATCTTCAGCAGTGGGTTTGAGTTTGGGTCTGGGCTCTGACAAGGCCCACAAAAAACCTAGCCCCTTCCAGTAGTGGGTGAGTTTTATTTTTTTTTCTTTTTAAATTTAATCCGCGACAGTAATATTTAGTCCGCAGCAGTAATCTTTACTCCGTGCGATATTCATTACTCCGCACAACTATTCATCTCCTCTCACACATCAATAAACAAATATTTAAATGCGGCGGTGTAATTTAGTCTGTACGGTAATCAAAAGTACGTCAAACTCGTTTTTTTTAGTGTGAGGAGCTCACACCCAGTTGGGTTCTGACAGCGCCACGTCATCAAACCCAAATCCAAAAATTAGCTGTTGGGAGGCATTTGAGTTTGGGCTTAGGTTGACAAAATAAACCCAACCCAAACCCTGATGGAGATGCTCTTAATATCTCTCTCTTTCTCACCCTCTCCCTCTCTCGCGCATCGCTCTCTCACAAGAGTATCTCTCTTTCTCTATTCCGTAATTAGTTTCTCTTCTCCGACTATGCAACTTTCTCTCTTCGTCACCATAAATTAATCCCCTCACCAACGTAACTCTATCTATATCTCTCTCCCTCTCTCTCTTCAAGATACTTGTAGTTAGGGATTTGCTCTGATTTGAATCTTAAAATCACAAGGATCAAAGATCGACAAAAGATAAAGTAATTAGACTCATCGTAAGAACATATATGCAGCAGCTGTAAAGGATGATATGGCGAGGAGAGAGAGTGAATTTACCATCTTTTCTCTCTAATCCACATGGATCAAAGATCGATAAAAGATAGAGTAATTATACTCACCATAAGAACATATGCAGCAGCTATGTGAAGGATGATATGGCGAGAAGAGAGAGTGAATTCACCCTATTTTCTCTCTAATCCACCCAGAGCAGTTAGGTGGATTAGCCTATGTGGACCACCCTCAAGATGGATTTTTACTTTATTGATGCCCCACACTTCTGAACTGCGGAACATCAAAAACCAATTATATAATGACACTTGTCAAGATTTTAGTAGCTCTCGTGTCCCTTACTTCTGAATTGTGGGGCATCAAAAGCCAATTATTAAATTAAACATGTGGCGTTGTTTGATTCGTTTGGATGCCCCTCACTTCTGAAATGTGGGGCATCAAAAGCGTTGCGATCTTGACACGTGGCTAGATCTCAAACGTTGGTTGTCCCACGCAGTTCTGAAGTGCAGTGAGTAGTAGTCACCTTGTTTGACGGGGAAACTGGTGTGGGGTGGATTGCGTTTGGGGTGGATTTGGGTGAATTCACCCACCCTACCTACTACTGCATATGCTCTAAGAAGCAACTTTCAGTTTAAAACTACTTACGTTTTGAATGACACTGTAAAGTGTCGGTAAATAAATAAAATTTTACTCGAATGCTATAATCGACAAACATTTGAGAAATGATGTTGAACTATTTTGCACACTTATGTGGTTACTTTAAGTGAAATATGTAATACAAAATGAATAACTGCAACCTCAAATATTCAAGTACCTATGAGAGATAATTAAGAATGATACACCACCTTGTTACAAACAAATGCAAAATAAGGGTGAAACTCGTAATGTTGGCCATAAAAATAATATTACGTATTTATAAGAACACGATAAGTTATTTTGTCAAAATTAAGTATAATGGTTCTACATAACCATACTTTTGGGATAATTTATGGCCATTGTATTTTATCATGAAGTTAACAAATGAATAGAGTGAACAATTTTATCACTATATGTGGCTACTTACACGAGCTTTTATCACCGTATATTTCTACTTGCACTATTACTAATTTGTATCACCGCAAGTGGCTACTTACACCACCTTTTATCACCGTATGTTGCTAGTTTTACTCCTACTTTGTGTCACCGCAAGTTGCAACTTACACCACCTTTTATTACCGTATGTTGTTACTTGCACTACTACTACTTTTGATCACTGCAAGTGGCTACTTACACCACCTTGTATCACCGTATGTTGCTACTTTTACTCCTACTTTGTATCACCACAAGTTGTAACTTACACCACCTTTTATTACCGTATGTTGTTACTTGCACCACTACTATTTTTTATCACCACAAGTGGCTATATTTCCATCACCTTTTATCACCATAAGTTTTTAGTTTTGATACTACTTTTTATCGCCGCAAGTTGCTACATACACCACATTTTATTACTGTATCTTGATACTTGCCCTACTACTTTTTGTCAACTCAACTAACTATTTACGGCACCTTTTATCACCGTATGTTGCAACTTGCACTACATTTTCTTTCTGTAAGTAACTACTTGCAGGACTTTAAGAGAGAGAGAGAGAGTGATGCATAGTTGGAGAAGAGATTGATGAAGGGAAAAAGAGAAAGAAAGAGAAAGACTCTTAAGATAGATAAATGGAAAGAGAGAGGGATGTCGAAGAGAGAGAATGCCGGAGAGAAGAAGAGAGAGAAGCCGAAGATGGTTGGAGAAAGAGATAGATTAGGGGCTACTATTTTATTTTATTTTTTGTTTTTAATATCGCCGAATCAAGCATTAGAGAATCTTGAGGAAATGGGGGTTGGCATTGCTTTTTTTTTGGGGTGGCTATTATCCCAACCCAAAGCTAAAAGATTAAAAGATTCCATAAAAAAGATAAAACAAACAATAATCAAATAAAAGTGAACTAGTACTACTCGTTGCCCGCTAAAGAGAATACGTCGACGGGACTTCGGTACTACATCTTATGTCGTATAGAACTTTTGGCGTGACGCGCCTTCGACGCTACATCTTTGGAGAAACTAATACAAAGAATAAGATATTCGGGAAGGACTAACTTTATAATTATTCGATTATTACGATGGAAGAAGACATTTTTCTTATATAGATACAATTACTTGGGAGCTAAGTAAGAATATCCTATATTTAGAGAATTTTATATTTAGTATATATCCTATATTAGGTATATTCTATATTCAACATATATTATATATTCAATACTCCCCCTCAAGATAGAGCATAGATGCCAATCATGTTGTTAAATATTCGTTCACAAACTCTTTTCGTAAGAATATCTGCAAATTGATCTTCCGACTTCACGAATGGAAAATATATACACCTTTTGTCAATATTTTCTCTGATAAAGAACCGATCCATTTCAACATGTTTCATACGGTCATGTTGAATTGGATTGTGTGCAATCATAATCGCTGCTTTATTGTCACAGTATATATCCATTGTTTTCATGAGTTTAAATCCAAGATTCTTCAATATATTCCGTATCCATAGTAGTTCACATACTCCATGAGCCATACCCCGAAACTAAGATTTTGTACTTGATCTAGCAACAATCATTTGCTTCTTAGCTCTAAATGTCACCAAATTCCCACATACAAACGTAAAATAGCCTGAGGTTGACCTCCTGTTTGTCATATCTCCTGCCCAATCAGTATCGGTGCATCCCGTTACTTCCATATCACCACCTTTCCGGAATAAGAGATATTTTCCCAGAGATTTCTTCAAGTACCATAGTATTCGAAAGACCGCCTTCATATGTTCTTCACTTGGATTATACATGAATTGACTTAAGACGCTAATGGCATATGCAATATCTGGTCGAGTATGGGAGAGATAAATTAGTCTTCCCATTAAGCGTTGGTACCTTCCTTTGTCACATGGAACTTAGTCTGAAAACATTCCCAATTGATGATTTGCTTCAATCGGTGTATCTACTGGTTTGCAATCAAGCATCCCAGTTTCTATAAGAAGGTCTAATATATACTTTCGTTGAGACATGAAAATACCTTGACTTGATCTTGCAACTTCAAAGCCTAAAAAGTATTTTAACTGTCTCAAATCCTTCATCTCAAATTCCCGTGACAAATAGTTCTTCAGTGCCTCCATTTCTACTGAGTCATTTCCAGTAACAATCATATCATCAACATAAACAATAAGAGCGGTAAGCTTTCATGACTTCCATTTTATAAATAAGGTATGATCAGAATTACTTTGTCTATATCCAAATGCATTCATGTTCTTCAAAAACCGTCCAAACCAAGCTCGTGACGACTGTTTTAACCCGTACAATGCCTTCTTTAATTTACATACTTTTCCTCCTTCAGAATTCGTGACTCCATGTGGTAACTCCATGTATACTTCTTATTCCAAGTCTCCATTGAGAAATGCATTCTTCACGTTAAACTACTGTAATGGCCAACCTTGATTGGCTACAAGAGAAATGAGTACATGAATAGAGTTTATCTTTGCCACTGGGGCGAATGTCTCCTCGTAATCCATACCATACGTCTGCGTATACCCTTTGGCAACTAGTCTGGCTTTATACCTATTAATACTTCCATCTGAATTCATCCTTAAAGTAAAAATCCAACGACACCCAACAATACGATATCCGTGGGGTTTATCAACAAGTTCCCAAGTAGAATTCTTTTGTAATGCATTCGTCTCTTCAATCATGGCTTTCTTACATCGTGGATCTGATAGTGCTTCCTACAAATTACTAGGAATAGATACAGATGATAATTGATTCATAGTGCATGTAAACGACTTAGCCAACTTATGGGTAGACACATAATCAGAAATTGGGCATTTGGCTTTAGAATTGATATATGGTTAATAAGTAGATTTTGGAATACCTTTAGTAGGTCTTTCAGAATGTCTAGGTTGAATATCATTAATAGTGTTAGGATTAGGTAATACCAGAAGTTCGACATTCTGCGGCAGTGCTTCGGTAGATGGTGTTAGAATGTTGGAGTCATGCGCAACTTCTACTACTTCAGCTTGATCTCCCCCTGTCGTCTGATCCTCTCCATTCATATAAAGTTTATCTTAAATACCCTGATCTCTCCCTGTCATCTGCTCTACTTCACTTTCCTTTTCATCATCAGTTAGGTTACTACGCCTGTTCAAATTACTCATCAAATCTTCTAGTTTCTGAAACATATTCCTAATAATAGGGAACTTTCCTTCGCCATCATTATGTTTCTCCCCCTGAAGGGAAGATCCCACAAAATACACCTCCAATTCTCGAAACGAAACATCCAAAGAGATATACACCTTCCTCTCCACAGGATCATAACAACGATAACCCTTTTTAAAATCAGCATATCCAAGAAACACACACTTTCGAGCACAATGATTCAATTTTCCTCATTGATGTTTAGGTATATGAACAAAGACAACACATCCAAAAACACGTGGTTCTAGGTTTGGCATTGCAGAGATGGTAATAAGGTCATGAAGTTTTTGGAAGGGGGTTTAAAATTCAATGACCCTAGATGGTGTACGGTTTATCAAGTAAGCAGCAGATTTTAACGCTTATCCCTAATAATTCAATGACATATTTATTCCAAAAAGAGATGCACAAACAACTTCTAACAGTTGTCTATTCATTCGTTCAGCTAACCCATTTTTCTGTGAGGTATAAACATTAGAGGTTTGATGTCGAATGTCGTTATTTGTCAAGAATTCCGACATGTTATTACTAGTAAATTTTCCTCCATTATCAGATTGATTCACTTGTATCCTCCTTTGGAATTGGATCAAAATCATCTGATAAATTTTTTTAAATACTTCAAATACTTCACTTTTATGGGTAATTAGGGATACCCACATCATACGAGTACACTCATTAATTAAAGTCACAAAATAATGAGATCCAAACAATGAAGGAATATGTACAGAACTCTATACATCAGAGTGAATAATACTAAAAAGTTCTGAACTTTTATTAAAACTTGGAGAGTATGTAATACGATGACTCTTAGCGAGTTCACAAATATCACACTTAAACTCTAAAAATACTACAATTCGAAAATAACGACGAATTTAATTTTTGAAGATACCCGAAGGAGAGATAACCCAGTCGCCGATGTCATAGCCACACATTAGTTTTTGCTTCTTCAATTCCTTTGACTTTATTCACCTGATGAATTATCTGCTCTCCACTAGTAGTCAAATCCAAATAGTAGAGATTGCCTTTTCTAACACCACAACTAAGAACCTGCCGAGTCACTATGTCCTGAAAAATACATAATTGAGGCCAAAACGTCATAGTACATATAAGTGTAATAGTGATCCTACTGACAGACGAGATATTATACTCTAGAGCAGGGACAATAAGGATAGAGTTTAATGTCAGGGATTCAGATATGTCAGTGGAACCTTCTCCAATTACAGAAGAGGAACCACCATTTGTTGTGTATATAGAGGTTTAGGTTGAAGGTATAATAGATGATAATATGCTAGAGTCGTTTACCATGTGATCTGATGCACCAGTATCAATTAACCAAGTACTATTCAAAGAATTTACAACTAAAATACTACCTTTAGTTTTCATACCTGACAGGGCAACATTCACTGAAGGAGGACTTTTAACAGCATCCTTCTTCGCAACTATGTTTCTCTTTTGTCGTTTTGTAAAATTCTACCATTCCAGATACCCAATGACTTCATAACACTTCTATTTTGTGTGCACCTTCTCTCCATAATGGGTACACTCAAGATCAAGACGGAGAGGTCGAGTCTCTCTATGAGAATTCCAGGAACCTTGAGGCTGTCCTTTTTTATAGTTGAGTGCATCGATGTGGTTATGAAAAATGTGAGGATTAGGGTTTAAGTTTGATGATACCATTGTTGTATCATCATTGAACCCATTGGTCGAACTGCTACAGTGATTTTCTGGTATATGCTACAGTAACTTCGAACTGCTACATTGATTTCTAACACTACTGCTACAGTGACCTCAAACTGTTACAGCTACAGTAACTTCGAACTTCGCAACAAAATTAAGCTTCGTGACAGTAATTCGCAGCGGAATTCAATTCAATTCAATTCGAAAGAACCAGGTTCAATTATCGAACCCGCTCTGACACCATGTAGAAACTAATACAAAGAATAAGATATTCGAGAAGGACTAACTTTATTATTATTCAACTATTATAATGGAAGAATACCTTCTCCTTATATAGTTATAATTACTTGGGCCCTAAGTAAGAATATTCTATATTTAGAGAATTCTATATTTAGTATATATCATATATTAAGTATATTCTATATTCAGCAATCTTATATATGCATTGTAATGCCATTGGTGTGGCGACTAATGTGGTTAGGGCCATGCTAAGTTATAAATTTAATGTGTGTTCCCAATCGATGGTTTATAAATTTTGGCACCATAATGATTTAGACCCATAAAAGCACAAATCAAACGACTCAGCAATGAACACGACCTACTAATAAACATAGTACTTGCATTCCTCTTTTTCTCTGCCTTTCCATATTTTATGCTAGATAACTTCTAATATGAGACCTAGACAAAATTACATATTAAGATGGTCAATTTTCATTATGATATTACTTTACTAATAATAAATTCAGAGTGACAGAGACCCCTGGTTCCAAAGTGGTTAATAACTAAGCATCTTTGCAAGCGATATGCATAACTTGGTGCCATCATAATTAAAATAGGCAACTCATTGAAAAAATGTTTGGGGGGGGGGGGGGGGGGGGGCATATCATTTCACACCTGCAGATAAAAAAAATCAAGAGAAAGTTAAGTAAGAATTAATACTTGATCAATGTAACAATTAGTTCAATGATCATGTTTGTCACATATGGAGGCAGTCCATTGCCACAACAATCATAGTCTTGGTTAGCAAAATACAACCGTATATGCATTTGAGCAAACATCATTATAGCTTCTTTAACGATGGCTCCTTAGTACCTCTTTAACAATATGTCAACTTTGCAAATGAAGCATTCACTTGGGTTCTCTATTTGGTATGCATTCAAATGACAGTTGTAAACCTTCAAATAAGCAATCTGCAAAAATAAAATAATCAAAATTAAAAAACTTTAAATGGTTTTGCAACTGTACATAAATTGATTTGCTCAACCAAAATTCAATATGAAGGTCAGCAAACAAAGAAACACGGTGAACACAACCTAAAAGAATCTGAATTGGGAAAATTATAGACAAAGGGAAAAGAATAAATATCTTGTAATAAATCAGAAATTGAATCAATCTATATTGGCTAGAGAGGGATGATGAGAAGCCTGATTTGTGTTGGGAGAGGATGAGAGAAAGGGAATTGGGTAATTTATTTTCGGAGAAGAAGAAGTGAGAGAGAGTGGGGAAATAATCGTGGGAGTGGGGGAAATAATTGTGGGTTGGCTATTATAGCCTTAAGAGAATTTTATAACCATGAAATACCCTACTATGTTAACTACTCATCTTGGATTTCATCCCGTTATCTCTTTATATACGTAATCTCGAGGCATAGAAACTACATCTCAACCTCTCTTTGTCTTTTTTAAAACTCTTCTTTGTGGGCAAACTTGTCTATACAAAAAAGACCCTTTTTGGATAATATATAGATAATAAAAATGATATTTATTTTAAGTAACAATAGGAAAGAAAAAAAAGTAAAATAATTGAGAGCATCAGTTGCATTTATGTGTTTTATTTATGTTGGGTGTGAACTCAAATGTGAAGGTTGAAATTGTCGAAGATGGAAATTGTCGAAGTTATTCGAACGAGATCTCTATTTTTTACGGTTTGGAACTTTGTTTGTCAAAGTCGTTCTAACGAGTTGTCATGTTTCTAGGGTTGGAGACTAAATATCGTAAAGTCGTTCGAATGAGCTTGGAGTCATTCGAACGAGCTATGCGTAGGTTTGCTTTGGATGTTATTCTGAGACGTTGGATTTGCCTCGAGATTCGTTCTACTTGTATTTTAGTTCTCTAGTATATAAATGTGACTTAGTTTATTTGTTTAAGCTATTCTTCTGCATGAGTTTAATTTTAGAGACCTAGAATTTGAGAGACTCCATTAAAGCTTGAGAAGCTTGGAGAGATCATTGTAACCTATTTGATTAACATAGTGGATTGTTAGGGGAGTGGTTTTTTATCTGCAAGGGTTTTCCACTTCCCTCCTCTAGGAATTCGTGTATCCTTGTTGTTCTTGCTTGATTATTTCTTCTGTTAGGGCTTATACCACGTATCGTTCTTGTCAGGGAAGAGAGAGTAACTACCTCGATTCTCAATAATTTGTATCAGAACAAGTATTATAGGGCTTGTGCGGTGAAGAGCGATGGTCGATCAGGATAAGTTGAAGATCACGAAGTTCAATGGATCAAATTTTGGAGTGTGGAAGATGCAGATAGAAGATTACCTTTATCAGAAGGATCTTGATTTACCATTGGGTAGAGTTGAGATGATGCCAGCAGAATACGATACTGCTAAGTGGGTGCGATTGGATCGCAAAGTACTTGAAACCGTTAGGTTAGCGCTATCATCTCAGATTCTACACATGATCTCTAAAGTTATGACAACGAAGAGTTGGATGGAGACGTTGCCCACTATATACTCGAAACCGTCTGGGACAAACAAGGTGCACCTTTTATGACGCTTGTTTACTTTGAAGATGAAGAATAATGGTATTATGCAAGGTCATATCAGTAAGTTCAATACCATACTTGCTCACCTGAAATTTGTTAAAATCACTTTTACCGAGGAGGTGAGAGCGTGGGCTCTTTTAGGGCAGATGCCTGAGAGCTGGGAAAGGTTCATTACAGCTGTGAGCAACTCATCGAGGAAGGAAGACATCAAATTTGACACTATAGTCTATTTGATTATGAGTAAAGATAATAGGTATAAAATATCTGAACCCTCTTCGAGTTCAAATAGTGTGTTGAATGTCGAGGAAAGAAGGAGGTCTTACAGAAAAGAACCAAAATTTGGAAGGAGTCAATCACAGTCAAGAGGAAAGTCTAAGACGCCCGGTGCGTGTTGGACTTATGGAAAGAAGGGTCACTTCAGATGAGATTATAACTATTCTTCAAAGAAAGATGATGAGGAGAAAGATGCAATGAACCTTACTGAGGAGGTTAGTTCTGATGAGGTTCTACTACTGTCATGTGATGATGTTAATGAATCTTAGATAGTTACTTCGGGTGCCTCATTCTATGCTACTGCAAACATAGGTTTCCTAACCAATATTGTTAAATGCGACTTTGGTATGGTCTTTCTTATAGATAAGAATGTACGCAATATTACTGGAAAGGGAAACGCTAGGTTATTGTTGCCTTCAGGGGGAATATTGGTTTTACAAAATGTGAGACTTGTACCTAAATTAGGGTGTAACCTTATATCGGTTAGCAAATTGGTGAATGATGGCAGATATGTGAGTACCTTTGGTGCTACCTTCTGGAAGGTTACAAATGGAGCTATGTTAGTAGCCTGAGGCTTGCGATAAAGAATATTGTATATAATGTAAAACATAATTTCTACTATTTGTGTGACCACTCCGGAGATTGATACAAGTACATGGCACAAACGGCTCGGTCACATGAGTAAAAAAGGGATAAAGATAATGGTAACAAAGGGAAAGCTAGAGGGTCTTGCTGAGTTTGATCTCAAGTTTTGTGAAGAGTGTATTCTTACGAAGTAGAAGAAGGTCAGATTCAAAATATCTGGAAGATCAAGGAAACCTGGAAGGCTGGATCTTGTACACACGGATGTTTGGGGGCCAACCAAGGTGTCTTCTCTTGGTGGTTCTCATTATTACATTACTTTTATCGATGATGCTACTCGTAAACTGTGGGTCTACTTCGTGAAGAACAAATCAAATGTGTTCGATAAATTCAAGAGGTGGAAGGCTCTAGTTGAAAATAAAATCAGTTTGAAACTGAAGTATCTCAGGTTGGATAACAGGGGCAAATACTGTTAAGATGTGTTTAAAAACTTTTGTGCATCAAACAGGATTAGGAGATAGAAGACTATTCCTGGAACACCGCAATAAAATAGTGTTGCAGAACGCATGAACCGAATAATAAACGAAAGAGCGAGGAGTATCAGACTCAACGCTAGATTGCCAATATGTTTTTGAGCGAATGCGGTTAGTACAGCGGTGTACTTTGGATTTTGGACTTCCTGAAGAAGCATGAACCAGTAAAGAGGTAAACCTAAATCACTTGTGTATTTTCGGTTGTACCTCATATGTGTTTGATAATTCATATGCAAGGACAAAGCTAGATGCAAAGTCGATGAATGCAAATTCATTGGATACGGTGGCGATGAGTTTGGGTACCAATTTTGGGATGCGAAGAATCGAAAAGTTATCTGGAATCGTAACGTTACATTTAATGAGGAAGTCTTGTATAAATATTTCAAAGTACCTAGTGAAAGAAGTTGAAGTGAAGCAGCGGAAAGTGTCGACATTGAAGATGATAAACTCTCTTGAGAGGTTGATGAAGAAGTCGTGGTTGAGTCTGATACACCAGATCAAGGCGAGGAACCTAATAATTTAGACATTCCAATAGCACTTCAAAAGGAGCTGAGAGTTGCAAGAATTCCGGCTAGGTACGTTAACTCCTTAAATCACTTGTTACTTACAGATGATGGTGAACTTGAAAGTTATAAGGAGGCTTTAGATATGGAAGCGAAGAGCAAGTGAGAGCTTGCTATGGATGATAAGATGCAGTCATTGTCAGTTAATCGAACTTGGGATTTAGTTTGGTTACCAAAAGGGAAGAGAGCATTGCACAACAAGTGGATATATAGATTAAAACAAAAATCTGATGGCTCAAGGAGATTCAAGGCTAAACTTGTGGTAAAGGGCTTTTAGCAGAAAGAATGCGTTGCTTTCGGTGAGATTTTTGCTCCTGTTATGAATATATCTACTATTCGGGTTGTGATGAATATAGTTGCAGTTGAAGATTTGCATCTTGAGCAACTAGATGTCAAGACAGTATTTCTTCATGGTAACTTTGATGAAGAAATTTATATGAAGCAGCCAAAAGGGTATTCGATTAAAGGGAAATAAGATCTTGTGTGTAGGCTCACGAAGAGCTTATATGGTTTGAAACAAGCGCCGAGACAGTGGTATTTGAAGTTCGAACAATTCATGTTCAGAAATGCTTATTTGAAGAACAATGCAGATCACTGTTATTTTATTAAAATTACGGGTAATTCATATATTATTCTACTTCTGTATGTAGATGATATGTTGGTAGCAAGTACTGACATGAGAAAAATTATAAAGTTGAAGGAACAGTTATCCCGGGAGTTTTCTATGAAGGACTTTGGTGCATCAAAATAAGTTTTTGGTATACGTGTTACAAGGGACAGAAGCGGTGAGAATTGAAGTTGTCTCAAGCTGAGTACATCAGCAAAATACTTAAGCGGTTCAATATGGATGGTTCTAAAGTTGTTAGTAACACCATTGGGAGGTCACTTCAAATTATCAAATGATTGTTGTCCGAAGATGTAGAAGGATCACGATGAGATGCGAAAGGTTCCTTATCAATCCATGGTTGGTAGCCTAATGTACGTTATGATTTCTACGAGACCAGATATTGCCCAAGCAATAGGAGTTGTTAATAGGTATATGAGTAATCCAGGCAAAGAACATTGGAAAACTATTAAATGGATACTGAGGTATCTAAAGGGGACTCAAGATATGACATTATGTTATGGGGGTTCTCAGATATGCTTACAGGGTTTTGTTGATTATGATATGACGGGTGACATTGATAGGCGGAAGAGCACTAACAGTTTTGCTTTTACATTGGGAAGTGGTGCAATTACATGGGTCTCTAAGCTACAGATGATTGTAGCTTTGTCTACGACGAAGGCAGAATATGTTACAGCTACAGAAGCGTGCAAGGATATGGTTTGGCTAAAAGGGTTGATAAAAGAGCTTGGTAAAGAACAATTTTCTCCTAAGTTGTATAGTGATAGTCAAAGCGCTATACTTTTAGCGAAAAATTCAGTTTTTCACTCTAGGACCAAACATATTAATATTCGGTATCACAATATTCGCTCGCCTCTCAAGGACGGTGTGTTGAAACTTGTAAAGATTCACACTGATGTGAATCCGGCCGATATGTTTACGAAGGTGATAACTTTTCAGAAGTTGATGACATGTGCAACTTCTGTGTGTCTTTAAGATTAAAAGTTCGGGTAGTGCGAGCAATTCATTTGGAGATCTAGAGATGAGTTACGAGATTCGATTTCAAGTGGGAGATTGTTGGGTGTGAACTCGAATGTGAAGGATGAAATTGTCGAAGATGGAAATTGCCAAAGTCGTTCGAAGGAAAATGAAAGTTGTTCGAACGAGCTTCAAAGTCGTTCGAACGAGCTTCAAAGTCGTTCGAACGAGATCTCTATTTTTTGTGATTTGGAACTTTGTTCGTCAAAGTCGTTCGAACGAGGTTGGATATCGTTTGAACGAGATTGTATATCGTTCGAACGAGTTGTCATGTTTTTAGGGCTGAAGACTAATTATTGTAAAGTCGTTCGAATGAGCTATGCGTAGGTTTGTTTTGGATGTTATTCTGAGACGTTGGGTTTGCCTCGAGATCTGTTTTATTTGTATTTTAGTTCCCTAGTATATAAAGGGGACTTAGTTTATTTGTTTAAGCTATCCTTTTGTGTGAGTTTAATTCTAGAGACCTAGAATTTGAGAGACTCCATTAAAGCTTGAGATGCTTGGAGAGATCATTGTAACCCGTTTGATTAACATAGTGGATTGTTCGAGGAGTGGTTTTTTGAAGAAAAAGATACAGAGAAGAAACCAAAAACAATGGTGAAAGATTTCCTGTATGTCTTTTCTATGTTGATTACACGTCTAGCATATATATATATATATTATAAATCTCAATTTTGTCCTACGTGGCATCGATTGTGCTACGTGGAGATGTTTGTCCCGCGTGGCATCGTTTGTCCTACGTGGCGTGCAAGCATTAAAAGAATAGTTACGACTTAAACTCCAACTAAGCATATTTAAGTAATAATAAGTTTAGGAAAGTTTATTAATTCCTTCCCTTTCCCTCAAACCGTCTCTTCCCATTCTATACCAAATATGCATCTCTTTCTATCCCATAACAATAATGACATTAGTTTCTCCATACCTATCAAATCGTCTACTCTTTGTTGACCCTCTCTCTCTCTAACACCAATTGAACTCCAACTAGTGACGCTCCAATCCTCAAACAAGCCAAATTCATGGTAATTTTTTGTTTGATTTCTAAATCTAGACAAGACCCTAAATTGATTTCTATGTTGTTGTAATTGGGTTGTTTTTTAATTTTAATTTTAATGTGTGATTTATCTCCAGTTACGGAAACCTCCAATGATTGTAACAGTTGGTAGTGTTAGCTAAATTTGATTTTGGTTTGTAACAGTGATTGTATCAGTTATTGTTGTTTGGGGTTTAGAGAATTTATTAGAAACTATTGTTGGGTTTGTTTGCAGATAGTAAGAACTGACAAGTTTGTGAAAGTGATTGATTTTCTTCACCAACAGCTTCATAGAGATACATTGGTACTTAATTTCTTTTTATTACGCAAATAATATACCAAGAAGCATTTGGATTATACGATGAGTCTAACAAAATCACTTTGTTTTCACAGTTTTTCTATGTCAACAGTGCTTTTTTGCCAAACCCCGATAAATTGGTGATCGGTCTTTTTTTATGAAGCACATTGGGTAAATTCGTATGGTCAATGTAAGTTTCCACATTTCTCTCTCTCTTGATTTTTAGTTTTTTAGTGTTAATCGCAACACATGGATATAATCCTTAACATTTGCTATTTTATATTATCTCTATCCTAATTCAAGAGATACATCCTTTATGTAATTAAGGAGGCAGGTTTTTCACTTTGGTATGCTACGACAAATTTCTTTTGATGTAATTCTGTGTTCTCCTCTCCGCTTTCCTAAAAGCAAAGGAATTGAAAAGATACAAACCTATTTTCATGTTTTTGAACCGCACTCCATATATGTCCAAGGTTTGTGGCCTATAACATTAATTTGCTAATTAAAGTTGCTCACTGTGTATGGCGCTGGAGCCTCTTGCAACCCTATATCGATGCATTATGTTACAACCAAAGACAAAAAATTTCTTCCTAAATGGTGAGTATATATTGGAAGAAGTTTGCCATTATTTTTCCTTCTTTATAGGTTTTCTTGGTTGAATGCGATATAAAGAACTCTTAAGCGACTTCAATAGTTTTCAAATCTGAAAATATAATTGAAAGTGAAGAACATAAGAGGTATTATGAAGGGATTGAATCGTTTGTTGTCGTAGAAAACTGTATTTCCTAGGTTCTCCAATTTTCTCTCTCTTTGGCTCTTGCACTTTGTTGTGTTTGCCTGGGAACTAGAGCATCTATAGACGCATAAGCAGAATGTGATGCATGTGATGCAAATTCTTATTAGAGCTTATAGATATAATTCTTTTGAAGGATTGCAGGCTTCTATATTGGAACTAAACCTCACTAGAAAATTGATACTTTAGATTTGGAATGAAAGAAGAAAAAATTGCAATACGCTTTTGCCATTCTGTCAGTCGGTTGAAGCATGATGCTTCTTTCAAGTGTTCAAGTGCATACCCACATCTTCATGTTACCGAGTATAATTACCTTGAGAAGAATGTAATATTCTTGGGTTCTGCAGCATGCCAACTTATGGTATAAACAATACGAATTCTTTTTGCTTTTTTATGACTGCGCCTATTAAAGTTTTTACATGATCTTCTCTTGATTAATAGAAAGCAAAACTGGAGTTCTTAAGTAGTTCTTTGGTAAAGTTTATTAAAGATTTGGTACTTATTTTGGCAACTTCTACGAATAATTACATCAATACATGACAGGTTGATGCAAATAAAGAGTATAGTTGAGTTGTTCATGGGTTGCACAGATCCAAAGGCAAATGGGTAACTTAATATTGATGAGGTTCAGTGATTTTTTCATTGCATCAGGGAAGTCTTTTAAATACTTTTTGCTGCCTTATCATCTTAGTTTCTCATATATGGAAGTCTAGAAACTTTATAATCTTAGATGGGAAAAAACCCCCCAGATAAATGCTCTCCATGGTGAATGACACTACAATTAGGCATCCTTTTTTTGCTATTAAAGTAGAAGGCAATGCTAGAATCATATGCTTATGGAGCTCTTGGATTTATCATGTGTTCTTGAACTAAACCCACACATGTGATCACATGCCTCGGTATCGTGGTTTATTTGAGGACTCAAGTTGTGAATATTATTTTTACAAAAATAATTGTACTAAAGTCGTATTTGCTCCCTTCAGTAACCAGCAGTATATAAGGAATTAAAGCTTGGTAAATGGTAAGGAAATAAGTATGTGGAATTAAAGCTTGGTAATGGTAAGGAAATAAATATGTCATAGGTTGGTACTCACTTTATATTGATGATGCACTTTCTTGGGAATGGAGTCATTTGGAACTGCATTTAACATTTTTCGTGATACTAAGAAACTCATGGAATAGTTGATGAATTGTTAGTAGATTATGATATTTGCTTTATTCTTTTGAGATTATTTGCTTATATACTTTGTGGCATTGTGATTATGATATTTTCAAATGATTGTTAGTAGATATATCTATTACTCTCTGCATATACTTAATAAAAAGAGTGAACATCTCAGTCTCTTAATAATTCGTTTCGATCGTCAGTTCATCTTCTTTTCATCTTAAATTCAACATTCTCATTGAATATTTCTTTCAGGTTGTTGCAGATTTGTGGGATGCATGATCTAGAATTTGCACTCTTCTTTACAAATTTAAGGTATGGTAATTTGCAATTACAATCCTATATGCATTCGTCCATCATGAATAGTATTTTCAAGTATGGACTTCATCGTAAATCGGGAGTAACCTATATGATTTGATGCTTAAATTTACGGTGTCCATTAAGTTGAATTTAGCCACAAGAATGCAAAGAGTACATTGGTTGGTACCCGTCTTTGTTCTTGCAATACTTCTATAAATTATTCAATGACATAGCTAATGCCAAGAATCTACTCCACATGCAGACTTTAAGTCAAGTTACATTCAGAACTAATCTCATATTCAAACTTCCTAAAACCTTGATAGATTCTTCAGGCTATTATTAACTATAGCAGCTTAAGAGTGTTTTTTCTCACTATATTTGCAAAAGGTATTGACATATAGTTTTACAATTGGCTATTGTGCTTTAATGTGATTATATTGGGTTTGGTAATCTTAGATATCCTAATATCTTAGCCTTCAACTCTAAAGCCATGTTTCTAATTAAGGATGAGTTTTATTGGTCGATTCTTCTTACTTCATGTTATAAGTATGGGGACTATTTAGTGTTAGGCCAATAATTTCTACATTGTCAATCCTTCTTTAACTTCTTATTTTTAAGTTATAACCCTTTTGAAAGGGGAACGTCCGGTAACAAGGTAGATTGATGATATGTCTTAGTTCCAAAGTTTTTTGTTTGTGATGCTTACTTAACCTTAAACATTGAAGATGCAACTATTGTTTGATATGGAATGACAATTCTGCGAACAATATATATTAGTTTTGGGCGGGCTTACTTTAGGAACCTAATATAATTCTGTCATTATTTCTTTCATTCACAAGTTTAATGATGTTTGATGAATTTTTTCGTATTGCTTAAATTCAAAGTCATTGTGGCTTTCCTTGGTGCATTTTGTATGTGTATGTGTATTCTCGCTGATTTTGATCTTTGTATTGCAAATGTAGTCTTCACCTCATTAGCTTTGCTCTCGAGCTCCTCTCAAACATCTTGAAAATTTCATGCGATAAATACCCAAGGATCTCGACAACTGTAATTATTAATGCACATCTCTAATATGTAATACAAATGGTTTTATTTATCCAACTATTACTTGGTTTAATTGGTAGGGATCTTGGGTGAAGGCGTCCATATTGATTTTAAGTTTTTTTGTGGTTTAGATGGACTATTATGTGTGTTTATATTTCGAGCCTTCTATTATTGAAGAATTTAAGAATGCATTCAAACTGGTTTGATTATACTTTCAAATTAAAGGTTTGCGGAAGGTTGGGAAAGACATGATCGTCGTATAGTGTGTCGTTAGTCCTTTAAATCTTAACATCAAAGTTGAGCTATGGGAATCAAAGTTCAATAAGAAAAACTTCTGAGGCAGCATACCCATAAATGGCAAGTCGGGTATAGAGTGTGTGGAGGGTTGAAAGGAAAACAACAAAAGATGAGAAAGATATTCAAATGGACATTGCCGTTAGTTATCTATTTTCCTTTCTTATATGATGATGATGAAATTTGTTGTTCGGCTGAAAATTGATGGTTTTCTTATACTTATTGAACTTTATTAATTGGAAACTATGAGTATGTTAGGCTTGGTTGGTTAAAATTCATTGATTGAAATATAGAATTGAGTATATAACGTTTCTCTTACCTTTGAGGTAAATGTTTTGATTTTGAGTAACCTTTAATTAGTTGAAGGTATGCAAAGTTATACCATTAGAAATTGAAACATACGTGCGTAGCACGGGTTCATGGGTTTAGGACTAAAGATTTGGTTCACTCGATGCGTGAAGACTAATTCAAAAATTATTGCAACTATTCAAGCTGCAAGTTTTGTGCTTCATGTCATGACTCAACAAATTTGGGCATCATGAAAAAGCAAATATGACACCCAAATTGACACGGACTCTTATTGACTAAATATCAGCAACTATTGCAAGAAAGGAGGAAGATTATCATCACGAACACAATTGTTATGAATCATCAAGGAAAATTCTTAATATTCATTACAACGTTATCCACTAAACCAACATTTACATATATAATTTTTTGGGGAATAAAAGTTTGTTCAGTTTTGTAGCAACACAAACATATCGACTGAGCAAAATAACTTAAAACAAGCAAGAGTGTAAAACGACGAAATTTACCCTGATACCTTTTTACTAAGATGTCAAGTAAATAATTTAATATTATCAATGTTAAGATTAAATAAGTACCATTAATTTCACATTGGGACAAATTAACTTTTATGCTCATACTCAAATTATCTAGCATTAGAACTTAAGCATCTGTGCATAGCACAAGCTCATAACCTAGTATATATATATATATATGCCTAGAATCATCCTAAGCCATATATACATGCTTAATTATAGGAATGTATCAGCCATACATATCATCTCCTTCAATCACACATATCATATCATCTCCTTTAATCACGCATATAAACAAATTCTGCAATATCCTGCAATACTCCCCCTCAAGCTGGATCAAGAGGATTGATTGAGCCAAGCTTGGAAAGAATACGATGGAAATGATTCGACGACAAGGCCTTTGTGAAAATATCTGCTAGTTGGTCGTGGGTACAAGTGTAATGAGCAACAATGGCATGAGTCTGAACATGCTGCCGAATATAATGGCAATCAACTTTAATGTGTTTATTCCGTTCATAAAAAGCTGGATTAGAGGCAATATGCATAGCCGCTTGATTGCCACAACAAAGTGTCATAGATTGCGAATGAGTGATACCTAAATCGGCCAGGAGGGCTTTTAACTACATGAATTCGGAAGCTGTAGAAGCCATTGCACGATATTCTGCTTCGGCACTAGAATATGCTACAACCGTTTGTTTCTTATTTTTCCAAGAAACCAAGTTACCGCCGACAAAGATACAATAACCCGTAGTTGACTTTCGATCAAATTGGTTCCCGGCTCAATCCACATCCGTATATCCAAGGATTTGAGAATGACCGTTAGCCTTCATGAGGATTTCACGGCCAACTGTTTTCTTTAGATAATGAAGGATCCTCCGAACAATATACATATGAACCATGCTGGGAGAATGCATAAATTGACTAACAATGCTAACTGCATGGCTAATATCAGGCCGTGTAATTATTAGATAGATAAGTTTACCTACCAACCTTTGATAATCCTAAATAGAGGCAAGAGCTTCACCATGTCTATCAAGCTGTATTTTCTTATCCAATGGGTTTGCAATCCAACATGTCAACGTCACGCAATAAATCTATCATATACTTGCGTTGATTCAAAAAAAGACCTTTGGAGGAGGTAGCCGTTTCAATGCCCAGGAAGTATTTAAGTGCACCAAGATCCTTAATGGAATTTTTTTGTTGAAGAACAACCTTAAGTTTACGTATGGCAACATCATCATCACCGGTAACGATTAAGTCATCAACATAAATCAGAACAATCAATCGCTTACCCGAGTGATTATGAACAAATAATGAGTGATCAACATTGCTTCTCCTGAACCCAAGTTCTTTAAGCACCGTACTTAATTTTGCATACCATGCGCATGGAGATTGCTTCAGACCGTAAATAGATTTGTGCAATCAACACACTAATCTAGGATCATTACTTTACGGATGACCCGATGGAAGTTTCATATATACTTCTTCTTCGAGCTCGCCATGCAAGAACATATTTTTAACATCCATTTGTAAAAGAGACCAACCATAATTAATAGCTACTGAAATCAAAGTTCGGACAGTTGTCATTTTTGCTACTGGGGCAAATGTCTCTTTGTAGTCGACTCCATATGTTTGAGTGAACCCTTGGGCAACTAGATAGGCCTTATGACTCTTAATTGAGCCATCAACTTTGAACTTAATCTTGTACCCCACCTGCTTCCAACTGCCTTTTTATCTCGTGGTAGCGAAACCACACTCCAAGTATTGTTATCACCAAGAGCTTTGAGTTCATCACTCATAGCGCTCTTCCAAACTTCCTGCTGAGCCGCCTCTTGATAATTTTTGGTTCGGTGATACTAGAAATCTGACTGAGATAGGCAACATATTCAGGTGATAATTTTTTATAACTCAAAACATTATGCATGGGATGACATACCGAATATGCCACGTAGTCTTGAAGCTTTGAAGATAGACGCCTTTGTCGAGGATGATTACGGCGATTAATGGGCGCATCACTCATGATCACCGCTGGTGCTGGGACAGAGCTCACAGGTATGTTTGTGTTATCAGCTGTGAGAGGCAAGTCATCACCATCAGCAATGTCTTCAGGAAAAGGTTCGGTAGATACAACCCGTGGCACAACTGGTGGTACAGCTGCTGGAATTGAGAGAGGAAATAAGTCGTGTTCCCCTTGACTAAGAACGTCACATGAGTTACTAAAGTAGGGCACCCCCTCATTGAACCAAACATCTCGGCTGACAATGAGTTTCTTAGTAACAGGATTATAACATTTATAACCTTTATGTGTTGGTGAATAACCCAAGAAAACACATTGGACAGCCCGTGGATACAGTTTATCACGTTGAGTAGACTGAATGTGTACATAGCAAGTACACCCAAAAATTCTGAGTTGAGAAAGGCCTGGAGTTTTTCCTGTCAACAACTCTATAGGAGAATTAAATTGCAAAAATTCGACTAGGTAAGCGGTTAATGAGATAAGCTGCTGTAAACACTCCTTGTGACTAAAAAATCTTGGGAACATTCATTCCTAACATCAAAACCCTAGTTTTTGCAAGTAGATCACGATTTTTCCTCTCCGCTATACCGTTTTTCTGTGAAGTTCCAACACAACTAGTGTGGTGAATAATGCCATGCATGCTCAAATATTATGTCATGATATGTGTCATAAATTATGTACCATTATCTGATCGTAGAATCTTAATCTTAGAAGAAAATTGAGTGATGACTAAGTTATGAAAGTCTTGGAACACATAAGCAACTTCGCTTTTGGATTTTAAGAGATAAAGCCATGTAAAGCGAGAATAATCGTCAACAAATGTTACAAAATATTTGTATCCATCAAATGATTCAAATACTGGACCCCAAACATTAGAGTGTACTAAATCAAAATATTTATTTGAACGTGAATCAGAAGGATAAAAAGGTAAATGAGTAGATTTTGATAAGGAACATACATCAGAACTTAATGAATGCTTATTCAAATCGGGAAAAAGTTTGGACAAAATGGGCTCTGAAGGATGAGCTAAGCGTTGATGCCACAAATGTTGAGCGGAAGACAAACACGCATGTGCTTGGGGTTCTTTGGACAAATAATCATTCTTGGGAAGATAATAAAATCCTTGATAAAAAATCCTTCACCAATAGTCCTCTTGGTTATTAGATCCTGAAATACAACTTTGTTAGGAGAGAAGATGACACTAAAATTAAAATGGTTATTAATCGGTCAACTGAAAGTAGTTGAAATGGAAATGAAGGCACTTAAAGAATGGATGATGAAATGGAGTTTAAAAGTAATTTGGTCTTACCGTGGCCAACAACACTCATACTCTTACCATTGGCTATGGTTATGGTAGATGGAGGAGAGAAAAACTCAAAGTCAAACAAATTTTTAGAGATATTAGTTACATGATCAGTGGCACCCAAATCTATAACTCAATAATCATGCACATTACTAATTTTAAGAGCTAGAGAAAAGGCATTCAATATACCTGACACATTTTCAGAAGAAAGACTATTGTTTTCAGCAAGGAATCCCATAAATTTAGCAAGCAAAGCCGAAGAATTATCATTCTCAGTCCTGTCAACAACATTGTGTTTGGCCTGAATGTAAGTAGCGAACTCATTTATAAGATTGATAGGACTAGAAGTAAACCTATAGCCCATCAGCCGGTGATGTAGACACATGGTTGGCTTGATATCCGGAGAAAGAACTACGTTTCGGACCTCTTTTGTTTGCAAACTTTGGTTTGAGTTATGGGTGAAGAATCCAACACCTATCAATGGTATGGCCAATGTAGCTACAATGGCTACACTTCAGTTCATTCCTTCTAGCCTTATTCCCTCTTTCATCTGGACATCTTTGAGTAGAAAGATAGGCTCGAGTGTCAGATATATCTGATTTAATTCTCACAGACATAACCTTTTTCGTGTTTCTTCACGTTGAATAGTATCGCAGACACTTGCAAACGTTGGCAACTCAGAATTCATGAGATTGTGGCTACAAAGATCTTCATAATTTGGAGTTAAATTTACCAACAATTGAAAAATCTTGTCTTCTTCAGCCCGTTTCAACAAGATTGCCGAATCGGTGGTATGTGGTTGATAGACCGCTAATTCATTTCACATGGTCTTCATGCTACCAATTAATTGAACAAAGGTTTTACCTTCTTGTTGGAAAAAGACAATATTCTTCTTGAGTTGGAAAACTCGAGCAGAGTTATTATGATTTCCATAAAAGTCTTTTACTGCACTCCATAGCCCCGCAGCCGAGTCTGAATAACTGAAAATCTCAGCGATATGTGGCTTCATCGTGTTAAGCAACCATGATTGAACCATCTGATCATTAGAAAACCAAACCTTGTACTGAGCAGACTTGTCATCTGGAGCCGCATTACTCTCATCGATAAATTCAATCCGTGATCTTCCACCAAGAGCTAATGTCATTGCCCTCAACCAAAGAAGATGATTAAAATCATTCAATTGAACAGAGCATAATCGATGATTCGAATTAACATCTGAAGAAGTTGGCGGAACAGTAGAATTTTCCATTTCGGATGTAACCGTTTCAACCATTTAGACAGAATAGAAACAAGAACAATTAATTAGAGACCTGCTCTGATACCATGAAGAAAAAGATACAGAGAAGAAACCAAAAACAATGGTGAAAGATTTCCTGTATGTCTTCTCTATGTTGATTACACGTCTAGCATATATATATTATTCTAGTTACAAAGTATCTCCTGATTATAGGCCTAGAATCATGTTAAGCCATATATACATGCTTAATTATAGGAACGTATCAGCAATACATTTCCTTCAATCACGCATATAAACAAATCTTGCAATATCCTACAATATTTTTTATCCGCAAGGGCTTTCCACTTCCCTCCTCTGAAAATTCTTGTGTCCTTATTCTTGCTTGATTATTTCTTTTGTCAGGGCTTATACTGCATATCGTTCTTGTCATGGAAGAGATTGTAGCTACCTCGATTCTCAACAATTTAGACCTCTTTGTCATACTTTTTTTTTTATCTTCTTAAGACCTCAATTATCTAATTATATCATGTTTGTATCTTTTCAGGTTAATAAAGGTATTGGAGATCAGATGACGAGAAAAATGTCAAATTGTAGCAAAAATGCAGCCTTGAAGTACTTTTGCAAAAAGACTTTAAGCCAACTGGCATCCATCTCTTGAAGTGCATTTGAGGTAGCCACCTTTTACCAAATACATGTAAAAGCATCTCCAGCAATCGACGATCAACCTCTGAGACAATTAACCAACAAATATTATCCTGATAGAAGATATACTGAATGCTGAAATTATGTGAGAGGTTGAAGGAGATTGCGGAGCAGACAGATTAAATCATCTCTGATTTGTGTTATATTTTACTAGCATTTAAAGAATAAGAAAATGAAGCTTCCAAATTTTTTCTAGATTTTTCCCACACGTCATACAGCCTGTAAAAATCCTCTAACACGACAAGATTAGACAAATCTAATATTAGGGTTTTCCTATAAATACTTGTAAATGCTCATAGTAGTCAGATCTTCACACTAGTTCATAATTTTGTTTTAGGGTTTATTTTTGGAGGCTTTTTCAGATCTGAGTTTACGTCTCTCTCATTTCCTTTGCTTTTACTTTTATGCTTATAGGTTAATTCTTATTGCTTGTTTAATTGATGATGTTAAATGTTAATTCTTTTCTTAGTTTAATTTTAATCATGGTTGGCTAATCTCTTTATCAAGGGGAGAGATGAAGCCATGGTTAGATAGAATAATCTCCATATTTATCTTGAATTGTTTGTAGTTTGAGAGACTTTATCAAAAGATCTCTAATTTCCAATAAAATTAACTCCTCTAGCGAGAGTTAAGATTTGCGGAGATTAATAATATCATGAATAAAATGATTTTTCTAGAGATAGTGATTTGTCTATTTGTGTATGATTATCGCTTTTGGTTTGAAATGTTAAGATTTGTGTCTACTTCGAGAGAAGGAATTCATTGACTTGGTGAGTATAAAATTATTTGCATCATCTTCGAGACGAGGGATTATTTGAAGTTTTAACCCATCGTTATTTATTTTACAAGAAGAAAATATGTATTTGATATAATATCGTTTCTCTCAATATAAGATGATTAATTTTCATATGATCAAACATGTTTAAAGAAAGGAAATGTTCTTTTATTGATCGCATCATGGTGGTGGAGTTTTAACCCTTGATTGTTTTACTTTTATTATCTCTCTAAATTAATTTTTATTTATTTATTAGTTCTTAAATCCTTACAAACCCTTTTCTCAAGTTTCTTATTTTACCTAAAAATTCCTATCTTTATGTGGACTGACACCCTACTTATCCTTATATTATATATCTATTGAGTAGGTTATTTTTTATTAGATTTAACGACGACGGTCAATCAATCAGCACCAGGATCGCTATATGGTCGCGCGTCGTAGATATTGTAGCGATCCAAATGCCTTAAAAACGCTTCTTCAAGCTAGCTATAATCTATTTTGTAGTTCTATCGAAAACAATTCTCGCTACATGTAGTGAGCCTCTCTCCTCTAATCTATCCTACATGGTCCAATAAAAAATCCTACAGCATAGCTTTTCCAGTTAAAGTTGCCTAAAATAATGCACTTCTCTTAAACCACGTCTCTTCTAAACAGAAAAGTGGGACCTCTAGATGAGGTGGTGTCGAATTTTAGCTATCTTGCTGAAATAAGATAAGTTTTAACTACTGAAATTAACCCTTTTATACTGAGTTGGCATTGTATTTTGCCGATCCTGTTGCTGATGCTCTGAGGGAGGTATCGCTGAAATTTGGGTTAGATGTGTAGTTGTCTCTTGATGATGCAATGATGGCATAAGCTAACACGTGTTTTGACTAATTCAACTTCAACCACAGGAGCTTGAAATAACATAAGATTTCTTCTATATACAACACAAAAAGAAAAATTCCTCAAACAGGAAATGGGAAGAGAAAGGAAAATAAATATTACAACTACAAGAATTATTAAATCGAACAAAAATTTAATTAAAGAAACACAATTTTAAACTGATTGCATCCCCGACAACAACGCCATTTGATAAACCGTATCAAATTGTGTGTTATAATATAAGTTAGGGTTGACGTTCTCAAGGATGCATAGATCAAATCGTGAATTCTCGTATCAAATTGAGTAATAAAAATTGCAAATTAATGTAAAAAGGTTTATTATTGATTGAAACAAACTTACATTGATTGATTAAGGTAAAACAACTCCCAAAAAATAACATTAGTGTTATCCTCCTTTTATCTCTCTCTCTTCTCAAAAGTAAAAGCAAGCTACTGTGGAAAAATATAAGTACTATATTTTTCTCCCTCTTATTTTTAAAAGCTAATAACAAAAAAATCTCACAATACTCAACTAAATTTTGTAGAGATATTTTAGCAAAATATTTTACTACACATCCCAACTTCATTCACTAGCCAACAATACTTGCCACATGTCTCTTCCTTGTTGGTGTAAACTATCTTCGAGAGAGATTTTCTACATTTGGTTCGTCTTTGAATCTACCTCTTTATTTAGGGTCTCAAGTAATCTCTATTTGTGTTATAAGGTCATCTCCAGCATGTAAGAGTTGGGTTTTAGGAATTACTTGCTCACAAAGGTCTTATTGCCTGCAATAGTTAAATATACTTCAATTAAACCAATAAAACAATAAATGAGGTTCTAGATCATGTTAATTGAAGAACGACAATTTTCATGCCTATAATTGGCATTGCATTTCTATAACATACAAAACGCTAGGGTCTAGCGTTGATAGATACTATTGAAAGTTACAGGTCCAACATTTCTATAACATACTAAACACTATGGTTCACAAATTTATTCTCAAAAGCTCGTGCAAACATGAATTTTAATAAAATTTCTCACAATTACATACCCAAATTGACTTAATCTTTCTCTCTCACATTTATTTTTGATTATAAGTGGTGTTGTCATAACTTTTAAATTTTGAGTTGAGATATGGCTAGAGAGAGAAAGAAAAAAAGAGTTGAAAAAATAAAACAAAAAGGCAACGATAAAAATATCAAGAGGGGTCCTAATACTTTGCCGGAGTTTGAAGAATGAATTAGAGGAAAAGAGAAATCGTGGAGAGAGCGAGAGAAAGCGTAAAGAGAGGAAGAAAAATCACAGAGAGAAACACACAAGAGAGAATTATTTTTTTGTTATGATTGGAGTCCTCCCTACTTTGAGTTATATACCCACGACAAACAAAAACTTATATTGCATATTTTGTTTCATCTTTTCTCAGTCCTGATCTTCTCTTTACCTTGTTGTTCACGGGCGCGATTGAGTTGTTTACACCAAATAAGCGCATAGCTCTTCAACCGAGTTGCTACAAACTTCAACTTACTTTCTTCCGATAAATTTTTCCAGACGAAAAAGGTTTTGATGTTGTTCAGCTAGTCAACAAATTCATCGGGATCAAGTTGTCCTTGAAAATCCGATACTTCAACTTTGATGCCACGGTCGGTGTTTTCTAGAGCATTCACCAAACGCTCCTCCAACGTAATTCCATGTTCGCAATAACGATAAAATGGATTTTCAAAGGGGATAGAGTCATTGCTAACCGAATCCAAATCTCGGTCGGATTGATATCTTTGGGTCAGTTCTTTTTCCAGTTCCTCAACACATTTCCTTATCGCTTCCATTTCGTAAAGGATTGTTGTGTTTTGGCCTTGACCACGCCCACGACCACGACCTCTAACTGCCATGGATGTAATCAGGTATGAGGATAGCTGCTCTGATACCAGTTGATGCTCAGCTAATGGTTTACACTAGATAAATCCAGTTCAAAAGACAGATAAAAAAAACTACTCTCTACTTAATAATTACATATACTTATAGAGATAGATCTAGGAAAGGGAAATAATAAATTCTAGCATAGGAAATAACAGAGATAGTTAATGACTAAAAGTCCCAACACTACTGCCATTGGAAACCAAAGAAGGATTAAGTTATGTTTTCTGGAAGCTCATTAGATTAAGAATCAGTCACGTTAACAAGATTTGCACATGAAGCTTTACTTTTAGGATCTTTGGTATCATTTCCTTCTGAGACTTGACATTTAGAAACATCCTCTTCAAAACATACATCAGAAACTCTTTCAACCTGCCAATTTAACATAACGATTTAGATAAATGAGGAATTAAACTTTCAGAAATTAACTTTTCATTTAATTTATTTACTCGCAAGAATCTCATAAAATAAAAATAAAAAACTTTTCATTTAATTTATTTTCGCAAGTTTATTCTTAAAAACTCATACAAACATGAATTTTAACAAAATTTATCACAATCACATACCTAAATTGACTTAATCTTTCTCTCTCAAGTTTACTTTTGATTGTAAGTGTTGGACCCGTCCATGTACTTCAAAATGGGTGTTGTATCTGTGCCTTTTATTATCATTTTAAGTATAAGTGTCGCACTAACATCATGTAGACTCATTATCTTTGTCAAGTACCATAAATTAGAAAATATGACTTATAGAAACAAACAGGGCTATATAGATGAAACTATACCATTATCTCCTGAATTGCATCATATTTTCCATTCATCATAAATGAAACACGATGGAGGCTCTCGTTTAGATAGTGCCAACGTGACTCATCAGTAGTATCCTATAATATAATACTTCATCTCAGAAACAACTAAAAGAGAAACATAGGCATGACTTTGACATAGGTTTGTAAAGAAGCACTAATACCTTTGCACAAAAAATGTATATGTTGACTGCATTGGTTTGTCCTCGCCTATGAGCTCTGTCCTCAGCCTTCCATATTAGTTATAACGATGATGCACGTACAAGACATACATTTACAATTTAGAAGAAATAATATTATTAAAGAAAACCAATAACTTCCCTTCAAAAGTTTAGTGTTTTTGCAATGTAATAACCGTACAAGGAAATCCGATGTAAATTGATTATGCAGAAGCCAATAATCAAGAAGAACACCAGATTTATCAAAATAAATTAAGTTCGTGGAGAACCATAATTTTATTAACTAAAACTCTTATTCTAAACAAACTAACTTAACTGAATTAACTGAGAAACAAATAACCTAGACCTCATCTTTTATAGAACACAAGGGGGGGTAAGAATTATGAACCCTAATTCTAATTGAAATAGACTCCTACTTAAACTGAGAAACTGCTCATAACCTATATTGGGCCTCTCCGACAGAGTTTAAGCTAAAGCATAAAATATAAAACATTAAATAAACATAGGTCATACGGTGGGTTGACGATCCTATGAGAGATGCGCCACATCAAACCCTTTGTATGAGAAGATTTCGTCCATGAAATCAAGGGGCTGTGCTCCAGAGGACTCACATACGTATATAGTGTGCATCTCAGTCTCTTCGTCTTCATCCCGTAGAACGTGCATGAAATCTGCACGGTGGAACTCTTCTGGAAATCTTGAAGTCTTTCGTAAAAAATTTCGAAGCCTGTCATTGTACCCGAGAACAGGGGTACGATGTCGTCGCTGACATCCCTACGTCCATTGACGTCTAAAATAAAAAAAACTGAGAAATTACTGAGGTCTGCTCATCAAAACCTGCTATAAAACCTTCCCAAAACGAGTCAACATACAAACATAATTCTTCGTATCGGGTCATCATCTCCTTTATACGGATCAAATATTTGGATGTCTCAGACTGTAACATAAGTGAATAGAACTGTTGGACGATGTCGACCTACATCTTGTGATTCATACGGGTCTCCTGAATCCACTGTTGAGTAGTGCGGTGATTGGTAGCTACTGCCGAAGGTGTAATTTGTTCAATCGATTCTCCCGCGGACTCACCAAATGGGTGTATCCTTAGCTGTTGGATGACGTGGTTAGTAGGACCCACTGACATTGTAGACTGAATCGAATTAAACTAAAACAGATCCGGCATGTGTGTTGTGTTGGTGCATAACTCGGGTCGAATACATGGCACATTAACCACTGTTGAAGGTGGTTAGTTTGGGCTGTAGTCAAATGCGTAAGTTGCTACTACTCTCATAGGAACACTCTCTCTCCTTTCTCTTGCACAATCGTGATCAAGACTGTAACTTGATTTCCATCAAATTTTTGGGAGAAAACCCCAACCCCGCTTCAACTAGCATCCCTTCCCCTCTTCTATGGCCATCACCTACTCCTCTTGCGCCCTTTTCTCCAATCATGATTATTGTCTCCTTGCAAACTGGTTTTTTCTCTCTCATAGTTCCGATTAGAGTTCTGTTTAGGGTCGCAGTTTCGGTAAGTAAAGCGGTTACTCCACCTTCACGATCTGCCTCTCCTTAATCGACACTAAACCTACAACTGGAACTTCTAGGTGCCGTGAATCGACCAAATTTCTGGTTAAAACTCCGATCTTTTCAATTATTGGAACCCCATAGAAGGTTTCTGTTGATCCCCTCTCACCAAACGTGATTCTCTTGCAAAATTCGGCAACAAGTTTTTTTTTTGCTTCGTCAAATTCAGCGTTAGTAGGTGTTGTTGGGTTGTCTCTAACACTGTTTTTGTTGGTACTGCCGATCGAGAGACCGCGGTTTGCGTCGCCATTCTCGTTGTTGGTAGTGGTATTGTCAGGGTTGAGGTCAGCGTTACTTGGCGCTGTCGGGTAGTCCCCTCATGCCGGTAGTGTGTGTGATAGTCGGTGGTCATAGTCGAACCTTTAGCGATGGTTCGGGTTTCGATTCCCAAAGTGTTAAAAGCCTCGGTTTCGACTCCAAGACTTGCAAACGGGTTATTGAGATCGTCGCTCTTCACGGCGATACTTCCCTTTAAAGAGAGATCTTCGGCTATGCCCAACGGGGGCGGGAAAAAGTCTCATCTACCCAAAGCCTCGACAAGCCCTTCAAACTTATAAAGATTATCCGATATCCTCGCTACATTGTTGGCGAGCGTAGGTTTCTTCGTCACGGGTCTTCCAAGAGGCATCTTTGCTCTTGAAACTGACTACACTGGATTCTAACGCGGCTCTGATACCACTTTGATGTAAACTGATTATGTAGAAACTAATAATCAAGAAGAACACCATATTTATCAAAATGAATTAGGTTCGTAGGGATCCCTAATTTTATTAACTAGAACTCTTATTCTAAACAAACTAACTTAGCTGAATTAACTGAGAAACAAATAGCCTAGACTTCCCATTTTATAGAACACAAGGGTGGTTAGAATTAGAAACCCTAATTCTAATTGAAATAGACTCCTACTTAAACTGGGAAACTATTCATAACATATATTAGACCTCTCCAACAGAGCTTAAGCTAAAACATAAAATATAAATCATTAAATAAACATAGGTCATACACTGGGTGGACAATCTTATGAGGGATGCGCCACATCAAAATCACTCTTATTTATTTATATGTAATGACATACATTTATTTTTATCAAGGGTAGGGTCAGACTTACTGGAGAAAACAAACTTTTGAGTTTTGCTTTGAATGGGAGGGAGATTGTCAATACCCCTATGAGAGGTGTGGTCTTAGGATGGTAAACCTCTTTTGATAGAAATAGATCTAATCAAACAAAAAAAAATAAAAAATACTCTTTTCAACCACAATGGCACCAACAAAACAAATAAAATGTGAGAGGATGGTAAACCTGTTGCATTTCAGATACAGATTGAGGCATTTCCAAGAATACCACATTCTGGGCTGATGAAAAGTCTATTCCAACTCCCCCAGCAGTTATTCCGATTATTGCAATCTTGATCTGAAATACCAAAAAAACAAAACAAAAAAACACACTGTTATTGAAGGAAATGTAGCATATGAAACAAAGGCAACCAGCATACCTAAAACAATTAACTAATTCTGAGGGAGATGGAGAATATAAAATGTTTCCCAACGTACATGTATTAAAAAATTAGCAAAAACTAAATAAAAAGTTGTTAGAAGAGTGTAATACCTCTGGTGATGATCGGAAAGTTTGTACAGCTGATTGCCTATCTCTAGCACGTGTATTCCCATCAATCCGAACGAAACCAATTTCTTTTTCACATAGAAACTCCTAAGGGTTAATTAATGAAGTTCGGATTAGAAGTTACACTTTAATATTGTAAACAAGATCTCGAAACCATAACAAAAAGTACATGAAAAATACCATATGATAGACAGTGATTTCATATAATATATACGGCATGATTCATAAAGAATACAGGTATCACAGTTTTTTAGTAGTCGTATTCGTATTCGTATTCGGGGACTTCAAATCCCGTATACTCAATTATTTGTGTGGATGACCACTAACCAAAACCTACTCCTGAGAATAGCATGGGTAAAAAAGTGAAATTATTGTCAGTTACTATAATTGATGGAAGCAGATGAAATACAGTCGTATCACCTCCTACTTCCTTGCAAAACAAAAATAAAAATAAAACCCAAGTATCGATGTATAGCACTAGCAGCGGCTATCGCAAGTGTTCTGTTGAATTCCCGACTTTGTTTCGACTATAATTAGTTTTACTTTTTATGAAATTAACTTATTGCAACACAACCCTCAAAGGAGTGGAAGTACAACAGAAAGCAGCAAAACGAAAGTACTTAAGAAAGAAGGGGGCGAGTCCTTCCAATTACTAAGTGTAAAAGGAGTTTTCTAATATCCCCAATTTGAAAGTAGACTTCTCAAGAAGCAAACCCATATCCACTAAAAGCTTATAGGCCAATTCTACCTAAAGAGGGAACTGAGCACAAGGATGTGCCGATTAGATGCCCGACGGAAGAGCAGCTGTTTCTGCTTGGATAGACGTCTCCGAGGATAGGAAGCAGGCACGGGCACCCAGGAAACCACATAATTTCTGAGAAACACATTTGGTACCATAACAATGTTTGGAAGCCCTAAGAGGGTCAGTCAGATAAGTATTTTTCGCTTTGAGTGGAAAGTCTATGAGAAGTCCCTAGCCAAAATCTTTGAAGAAGAAATGTAAGTCTAAGTAGCAGGGAGGAGCACTTGTTCGTAACGTCATAAATAAATTGCACAAGTGGAAGCCTATAAAAGAATCTAGTCCAAAAAAATTTAGTTGGCCTAGAAATATATTATAACATAGAGCCATGGAGGTCACAATTACCGAGAGTGCCTCCCTTCTCTAATGTGTAGAATTTTCAGGTATATGGTCAACATAAATGTAATATATCCAACATAAGATAAAAGTAAGGATGATCGCTTTTACCTGTACTCCATCGAGAACCTTCAGGTGATGAGCAAATACTAACATTTTATGGGTGTTAAGATTCACGTCCATGTTTCCAGAATGTTCTCTTTCTGTAATTATTGGGTGAATTGAAAGCCACTCGCGAAATCCAAAAAGCTTCGCGATACCAAGTTCCTGAAAGGAAAGTAGCCTTGGATTTCTATGACGTTCAGTGTTATCTGAAATCAAAGAAAATGCAAACTTGTTAGCAAAGAGTAACTAGCCTAGAAATGTTTTTCATGCATAAAGTGAAAACTTAAAAGACCCTTTAATGTCTAAAATATGTTAGTTGTGCGGAAGCAATAAGCCAATCACACAACGAAGAACAATCTCTTTATTAATCTCGATTAAAACTAAAATCTCTCGATTGCATAAAGTAAAATGTTGAAACCAAGGGTTTTTAGATTTATCTCAAACTTTACATAACTCTCCAAGGCTAAGCCTTTTAGCTTACTCAAACCAACATAAAGAAATAAACTAAGCGTAGGCTCTATTTGGTAGGAAAGGAGACCTAGCACAAAATAGAAACCCTAATAACACTCCTACTAAGAATTACTAAAATAGAATAAAACATAATTACTCAAATAGCGACCCTACGATCTATTAGTAGGTTTTGTACGACCAAGAACCAAAATATTCTTATATTGCAAACATTTCACTTCGTCATGTTAAAAATTTGTGCCGTAAAAACAGGTTATTGTTGAACTCATCAAAGCCCCACCCACCCAAAAAAAAAAACACACACAAAAAATTATGAACTAATTCAATAAACCAGTAAACTGCTAGCCAAAAGATTTGGATAGTTAGATTACTAAGCTGATATATCATCTAATGAAAATCTAGATACTTTGCAATTTCACTGATATAATTAATTGGAAGTCTACCTGCATTAGCATCAATTTCGCAAGTGGCTTCATTCATCACAGGTTCAATTTCTTGCCCACTTTTAGTAAATTTGTTGGTCACTGCCATAGCAGAAGCAACTGCCAAGATGATTTCTGATCTTTTCAACACTAATCTTATGACTTGACGACATTTTGGTGGTAGTTGTAGCATCACATGTTCCTTTAAACGCCTCACCTATCATAACCCAATATACAGATAAGTGATTTTTTTTTTGATAAGAACAAGGAATAACATCATGTTATTAGCATGGCTTCTTAAAGTTATTCCATCTATAAAGTTTTGACATCTACACACTAAAGATAACCTTTACAGCCTTCAAATAAGAAAAAAAAAATCCTATTACAAAATACCCTACTCAGATCATTTCAAATGACAAAAGAAGACCATTGTTTCGACTTGCAAAAGAGTAAAGACAATATAGATCAAAACGTCGAACAACGATACTACTTCCAGTTTACTGACTAGAACAACGACACTACTTCCAAGTGAATAATTTTATTTTTTTTCATTCTCAAAAAATATTTGCCCCTGGTAAGATCAATAAGAACAAAAAAACCAAGGGAGAGCAAGAGCAGACCATGACAGTTTGCGTAAGTAACACGTTTAACTCCTCCAAGAGAACACCCTTTGAGAAATCCTGAATGAAAGAAATCGTGATTTTAATTGATCATTCCAAAAATAAAACTGAGATAAAATAAAAGGGTGCAATCTTATGCCGAACGAAACTTATTATACATCTCTCTGTAACAGTGATTTTTAAGTTTGGTTGACGAAGTACAGACAGACGTGGAAATAAGTTTTTTCAGGACAAAAATTCTTTATGTTTAGTTAAAGGTGGAAGCAGGTAGGCAAAGACACTTTTAACATCCAAACATCGAAATAAAGGTGGAACTTTGGAGATGCACTATCACTAACACTATACTTTCCAGATAAACACTCATTTTGATGTGGCACATTTAGTTGAAATCCTAGTTTTCTCTGACTCTCAAATACAACGTGATATTCATACAAATTTCGCTTCCGCGTTCGTAGTAATCACGTCACATTTAGTTTAACAACTTACTAACACAATGGAAATAACATTGTCCCCCTTGGAGTTTATGATACATAACATATCACAACAAGTCTATAATCAAGGTTTAGATAAGGGGAGGGTGTAGCGCCCCGTTATTTTTTTCATTGTGTGATCTTTTATAGATGCTATTTATTAACTTGCACATTGTAGTACGCTATTATGTTCTTTGGTTTTTGAATTTTAAAAATACCTAGTCAAAACCCACCACCACCTAAGTTCCCCTAATTCTACTCCATCTCTCCCTTTTTCTCCTCCATCAATCCATAGCCATATCCATTAGAAACTCTTTGTGTGAGAATTAATTACCCTAAACACTTTTACCTTCAAGTTCTCAATTTTGCCTGTATTCGAAGGGATCTTTGAATTGCTCTTCATAAGATTTAGAGGAGAACGAGACGCTAGGCATTGAGAAATAAATTGTAAGGCTTAGCTTAGCCATGATTAATGACTTCAGTTGATATAACCTTTATTAACTAAGGGTAGAGAGATCATTGATAGTCAGAGTTAAATATCATCGACAGAGTTCCCACTCCTATACCTATGAGGGTAGAAAGGTCGTTGAACATAATATTGCCAATCGTATGATAGTCTCATTGCCTATAGAGCAAGGGCAGATAAGTCATATTGATTGAGTGACGGTCTCTTAAATCATTCATGCATAGAAGAACTTAGAGTCGTGTACACAGTAGGGCTATGTTGTCAGGGTCTTTGGGTTTGATTCTCTAAACAAAAGATCCGGTAACTATTTATCAGTGTTCCAGGGTTGCAAGCCCATAAAATTCTTTCTCAGTTACATATCAGCTTTGATATTCTTTGTGAATACTCTCCGTAGGTATAGATCCCTAAAAGTGAAAATAAATCAGGCTTTAGACCTGTAGGTTGAAACTCCTTGACTACCTTGATCCGGTGATTTTCCCCGCTAATTCCTGACTCACTAAAAAGGAATCCGCCAATCTTTGGCTTAACAATAAGGGATACGCTTCTGTTGATGGCAGGAGGGTGCGAGAGTGTGGTCCCACTGAATTAAAAGTGCCATTGTGTACATTGTCTGTTAATTATCCCCCACATCCAATAATACTTAATAAATACTTATAATACCGGTTGGCTCCGACGCTTAAAAAACATTAATAATTGAACATCATCTCCTCAGTAAACATTGCATCATTTATACATATAGATATAATATTATATCACATTAGTATCTATTTATTATATCAGTATGTCATATTCAGTGACCGGTAATAATTGTGCTTGCTGATGCCTTGTGCGCTATATTTTTCACAGGAGGCCGAGCACGATAGGTTTTGTTTAGTGCGGCTTGGGTAATCCTTTCGGGATTATTTGGAGTTCTATTGGATCGCTGAGCTTTGTCGTAGGGTATTTATGATATTTTACTTCGGATTTCATTGTCGTATTCTATTTCTCGTTTTTAAATTTTATCGAGAATATTATTAATTTTATTCAATAATTGAGGTATTTCCGCTGCGTTGCTTTGGTGTAAGCAGATATAGTTAATTTCTTTAGAAATATATTACTTCTGTGGGGTTCATTCATGGGATGCCCAACTTGTTATGCTTTAGGATTTGCTTTATGATTCTCTATCGGAAAACATATTTTGAGGCGTGATAGAGGGTGATTGCTTAGTGAGGCAGAAGATGAGTTATGCGTAAGCCTCACTATTCTTTTATATAAACAAGACAATTTCTTTTCTGCTTTGGCAAGAATCGGTAAGAAGTGACAACTCGAGAAGGGGTATTTTGTAGAAACCGTAATTAAACCCAAAAAAACAATATTTGTAGAGAAAGCAATAAGTAAAGGGTCAAAAATTATTTTTTTGAGATTTAAGACTCGGTATGAAAATCTTCAGGAAGCGTAACACGCTCCGTGAGGTGTAAGTCTCAGTGTATTTTTAGAACCATGTGTACAATAGTAAACCTAATCGTAAACTAGAAAGTAATATGGCTTAATTCGCGCAAACTTAAATGATAATAATGAGTCCATGACTTGGTGTATCAAGTTACAGATAAATACAATAGCCATCATATACTATAAGAAGTTTGCGGGTGATTAAAAAACATCTCAGTGTTAACCCTTGGTGATTAGTAACATCGTTGAATAGGGACTTTGTGACGTCGCTGAATAGGACCTTTTTAACATTGTGGTGTAAGGCCTTTGCTAAGACCCCAAACCTAAGCTACATATTCGACTTAATTAATCATTAAATATTACCACTCCCAGGTCTTACACCATCTCTAAAAGGGACAATGCCCAAGATAGGCGGCTCCTGTTACGCCCCAAAATCCGCCTTCTGATAAAAATCATTAAGCAAATCCTAAGGCCTAACAAGTCGGGCATCCCACGGATGAAACCCCACAGATGTATTATTTCTAACGAAATTAACTACATCTACTTACCAAAGAAACGCAGCGGAAAATTACTCAATTATATTAAAATGAAAAAAATGAAAAAAATTCTCAACTAACTCTAAAAACGAGAATTAGACTACGACGATGAAATATGAAATAAATATTATAAATACCCTACGACAGCTCAGCAATCCAAAGAACTCCAAAGAATCCTGAAACTGAATAGCCAAGCCTTACTAAGAAAAATCCTACCGTGCTCGACCACCTAAAAAATATAGCGCACAGGGCGTCAAGCAAGCACAATTATTACCGGTCACTGAACATGACAGACCGATCTATTATACAAAAAGTACTAGTGTGATATAATATCCTATAATTATATATAAATGATGCAATGCATTGAGGAAATGAGGTTCAATTATTAAGGTTATTTTTTTTAAGCGTCGGCGCCAACTAGTATTATAAAATAGTTATAAAGTATTATTAGGTGTGAGAGATAACTAACAGACGATGTACACAAGTTCACTTTTAATTCAGTGGGACTACACTCTCGCACTTTTTTGTCCTCAACAGAAGCGTATCCCTTATTGACGAGCCAGGGATTGGCGGATTCCTTTTTAGTGAGCCAGAAATTAGCGGGTAAATCACTGGATCAAGGTGGTCAAGGATTTTCAATCTACAGGTCTAAAGCCTATTTTATTTTCACTTTCAGGGATCTAAGCCCACGGGATGCTCGCGTAGCATGCAGCCGAGAAGTAACAGGGAAAGAATTTTGGGACTTGCAACCCGGGAACGCTGATAAGCAGTTACCTCATATTTTGTTTAGGGACTCGAACCCAAGGACCCTGACAACATAGCTCTACTGTGTACATGACTCTAAGTTATCCTATGCATGAATGATTTAAGAGACCGACACTCAATCAAAATGAGCTATCTGTCCTTGCTCTATAGGCAATGAGACTATATCATATGATTGGCGATCTTAAGCTCAATGACCTTTTTACACTCACAAATATAGGAGTAGAGTCTCAGTCGATGATTTTAAATAGGCTTATGCTAGTACCCCCTTGATTTAACATCAAGGTCCAACTTATCTATCTATAGTTTAAAGGGTTGAACACGAGGTACCAATTACTATTACCTACGCTATTGATATGGATATAATTAATATCATTACAAATTTCCTTATATACTAACCACATATATATTCTAAGTATACATTTAACCAAGGTCTGCCCTAAACTATATATATGTCTACACAAAGTCTGCCCTACTGAACATATATGCATCTTGTATATGTACTATGAAAATTTGCCTTACTGAATATATATGCATCCTGTATATAGACTATGAAAATCTGCCTTACTGAATATATATGCATCCTGTATATAGACTATGAAAATCTGCCTTACTGAATATATATGCATCATGTATATAGACTATACAAGTCTGCCTTATTGAATATAAAAAGAACTATTATAGTATGGATTTATAACTACAACAGAAACAACTAATAGTTAAATAATAGTATATCAAACAGACTTACTGTTATGATTTAGAAGCAACTCACATAAGCAACTATTATACTCCTAAAAATCTAACAATCCTACTGTTATAGGTTCCAAATAATTGTAAAACAACTATGAAATTTCGATCAAAGAGCAGTGAAGAGCAATAATGGTACTTGCCTGAAGATTGAATGCTTAAGAAGAGCAATGCAATGATCCTACCCTAGAACAATCGATTATCACTCTCGATATCCCGTTCAAGAATTTCTAACCACAACAAGAGATGAATGATTTACAATTATAAAAGGAGAAGAGATAGGTTAGGAATTCGGGGTTGGGGTTAAGCTAACCTCTTTCCTGATTTCAAAAATAAAAAGAGGGAAGAAAAATTAAAGGAGGAGAAGAAGGAAAAGGATTTGGGAATTCGGTGGTGGATCTGACCAAGTTTCCCCAAATTCAAAAGCTAAGAAACACCCAAGTGCAAGTTAAGCAAAACAACCCAAAACACAAATAATAATAATAATAAAAAAACGGGGAGCTACAACTCCGATCTGGAGAAACTAGATTTCCCTATCTCCTACGCTTTTTTATGTAGATATTAATTTACGTTCACAATGGATTTCTTTCTCATTCCTCTACCACTACGCAACTATTCAAAGTTCTTCAATATGCTACACAAGGGGCGAGCATCTTATATAGAGATGTATAAACTAGAGAGTTAGTACCAGTCTAGAACGAAATAACCCTACTGCCAAAGAAATGAGAAGTTTCTTATGAACATGCTTACGTCCATAATGCTTTTGCGAGATAAAATCCGTAAATATAGAAAGAATAATGAAAATTGCATAGGCATATGAGAATACATAAGTATCCCTCAATGGAGCCGGTACCTGGAAAGTCTTCCTTTGATAGTCCCGATTAAGTTTTACCGCACAATAATTCTTTGCAAACTCATATTTGTTCTTTCCCAACAAACCGGGCCTAAGGGAATGGAACATAGTCAACAAAAATAAAAGCAATTAGTGCAACATATAACCTTTCTTGTTATCCAGTTCAAACATTTACCACATCAGAAATAAGGGGTGAAGAGAACCTTACCACAGTATGTTTATTTGATGAAAAATGTCAAATGGCCTACATCACCTAGGAAGAAATTCAGTATAAGAACTTAGAATCCGTTTTATGAAAGATGTAAAAATGAACTTGTTCATAACAAAAACCTTTTCTAGCCGTTAATAACTATATATATAATGAATAAAGCGGTTACTATAGATTTATACTGAACCGAACGTGAAGACAATATTCCAAGGGAGTATACAACCTTGACAAAGAAGGCGTCCCAGAGAGAAGAACTCTGCGTTTGACCTTTTCTGCCACTTCAAGGACAGCTTGCGTCTGTTGTCAACAAATGAAAAAAAAAAAAAAAAAACCAATTAAGAAAATGGAAGGGGACAAAAGGAAGTAAGAGCATGGGCAGCAGCCTCGCTAACTTAGCAAGCCACCTAAGCATAAATTCAGGGAAAATATGACATGTAGCTAGAGCTATTTTTTATTTTATTTTTCAGGGTGGGGATAGTGGGGATGGATGTCAATTTTTAATATATTTTTTTAATATTAAAATAAAAATAAAAATATATACACTGCGCCAATTCAATTGACGCACCCAATTCAATTGGCGCAGTTAAAGTTGAAAAAAAAAATCATTTTTTTAATAATAATTTTTTTTTTAATAATTTCTCTGACTGAACGGGCTCGCCACAGATAGCCACTGACTTTCTTGAACTTGGAGTAATTTGAGCGATAGCTAGCCTGGAAAAGTGATTTTTTCAAGATTTGGATCGCTAATATAGTGATACCTATCCTGCTGCCCATGCTCTAAGGAACTATAGGTATTTGAGAGAATGCACTGAAAGTAAAATAAAAAAGTCCTTAGAGCATATGCAGGACTTGGGTGGGTTCAACCCACCTTTTCCTCCCAAATAGTAACCAATTTTGAGTTTCCACAGCACTTGAACTTGGTTGGAAACTCACCCATTTAGATTAAACCAATCAGAAAAACCATATGGCAAGAGAAAGGAGAGAGAAAAATGATCTACGCGACCCTTATTTTAAAAAATAAATAAAAAATCACGCATCGCAAACCGATGAAACTTGTAACGTGTTTTAATATGAGGCGTTTATTTTGTTGCGGGGTGAGCATTGGTCGGTTTTCGATACCGAAAACTTCAATTCCTAAAATCAGAAACTGAAACTGACTACAATATAAACCGAACCGAAACTGAACCAAAATAAATAGGAGGAACCAAAACCGAACTGAAAAATAGATCCGTTTGGTTCAGTTTCTCGGTTTGCATTCCATCAAAACTAATAAAGTTATTGTTTAAGTCAAACATTTACTTGATAATACTACATTTTGGTATTTCAATACATGAAAAATATATAGAGTAATGAAGGGTTAAGCTACATTTAAAGTGTTGTTTACTAATAATGTTTATTCTCGGTTAGGTTCGATTTTTGTCGGTTATAGAGAAACCAAAACCGAATCCTTCCGGTTTCTTAATTTATAAACCGAAATCAAAGCCTAAAAAACCGAACTATTATGTTTGGTTTGGTTTCTTCAGTTTTTTGCTCACCTCTACTGCGCAGTATCAAAAAAAGTAGAAATCACCCTGCGGGTCTCTGAAAAGAGTCTCAGGATGGGGTTTTTTTATTGCTGTTTTGGTTGCCACCTAGGCGAGAAAACCCAACTGTTGGGTGGTCAGTTTGAGAAAAAGAGGGTGGGTTGCCTCCACCTAAGCAATCCACCCTACTGCTGCATATGCTTTCATTCAAGAGAAATAAATATGGCAAAATAAGAGTCAATATGACCATGTTTGTTTGTTGGTCAAGGGTGGGAAGTGGTGAGATGTTTTGAAAAATTTCTACCCTTGATTTGTTTGTTTATTTTTATAAAGTTAAAAGAATCTCTAGAAATTTTGAAACTTCTAACCTAGGTGAGATGTTTCATTCACCCCCCTTATGAAGTGCGAGTTTGGGAAGAAAGAGTTAGTATACTTGGGGGTTTATTATTGGTGACGGTGAGCTTAAGGTTGACCCAAAGAAGGTTTCGGTTATTAGTAATTAGCCTAGACCCCGTACAGTGACGGAAGTGAGGAGTTTTATGGGTTCTTGCCAGTATTTACGGAATTTTATTCAGTATTTTTCACAAATAGCCGCACCGTTACATTCCTTGACAAAGGCCGGTGTTAAGTTTGTGTGGGAAGATCACCATGAGAAGACTTTTTTGTTACTGAAGCACAAAATTACAGATGTACCAGTGTTAGCATTGCCTAATTTGCAGTGGCCTTTTGAGGTCGAGACATATCCGTCAGACTATATATTGGGGAAAATTCTTTTACAGGATGAGAAGCCAGTTGCCTACCATTCTGAGATGTTTACAGGAACTACACGTAACTATCCTACCTACAATAAGGAGTTTTACGCATTATATCAATTAGTGAAATATTGACAGAGTTACTTATTGGGGAAAGAGGTTGTGGTTCATTCCGATCACAAATCATTACAGTTCTTATCTATGCAGTCCAAATTACAGCAAACTCGCCATAAGAAGTGGATGTTGTACCTACAACAGTTTACCTTGATGATCAAGTATAAGAAAGGAGTGGACAACAAAATGGTTGATATGTTATCTCGACCCCCATTACTAACTATTTTTGCTTTGCTGGTAGCTATGCAGATACAGCCTATTGTTCCTTCTGAATACATTACAGGGTATGGCGACGACAAGGAGCTCAGTGTGATTCACGAGAAGTTGTTGCACGACAAGATATGCGAGTATATATTAAAGGATGGCTTGATTTACAGGGGCAATCTACTATGTATTCTAGAAGGTGGAGACTGCTTGCATTGGATTCAAGAGGCACATTGTTCCTGGGTGGCAGGTCATTTCGGGGTTGAGAAGACTTTTAAATTTGTGGTGTTTTGTCTATTGGTCGAAAATGCATGTGGATGTTGCTCGTATGGTTCGTGGTTTCGTGCTATGTAACACCTCGAAGCCTTCTAATAGGAAGATAAGATTATACTTACCATTACCAGTTCTTAGTCGACCTTTGTGGTTTGCCCATGACCAAGTGTAAGAATGACTATTTGTTTGTGGTGGTGGATCGATTCAGCAAGATGATTGTTCTAATTCCATGCCAGAAGACGATCACCGGGGAAGGAGCAGCGTGATTATTTTTCAGAGACGTCTGAAGGTATTTCGGGCTCCATTTTTATATTATTTATGATAGGGATAACCACTTTTTGGGGCATTCCTGGAGATCGTTATGGGGGATGATGGATACTAAGTTGAAGAGAAGTACCATTTTTTATTCGTAGACTAACGAGCAAACAGAGGTAGTTAATCGTATTTTGGTACATTTACTACGGGGATTCCATTCTAAACATCCTAAGACTTGGGATGAGAGTTTACCGTATCTTCAATTTGCGTTTAACTGGGCAATTCATGGTTCCACTTTGAAGTCTCCATTTGAAGTTTGTTTGGGGTACTTGCCTCAAAGCCCTTTTGATTTGGCTTTTAGTCTTGGTGACAAGGCGGTGTTAGGAAATGAGGAAGAGGAACAAGTTAAAACTCAACATTTCATTGAGAGGATAAGCAAGGTTCATGAGGCGGTTAAATCATAATTGAAGAAGACTCAAGCGAAGTATAAGGCTCAACATGACAAGCATCGGGTTAAGTGCATTTTTTAAGAGGGCGACCTAGTTTGGTTGTATTTGGGTAAGGAATGGCTAAATTAGGGGGAAGGTAAAAAGCTCAAACATATTCGTTATGGTTCATTTACGATACTCAAGAAGATTGGTGACAATGCATTCCAATTTGATTTACCACCTTTAATGAAGATGTATTCGGTGATTAATACCGAGCATTTGAAGCAATTTGAGCCGTCTTTTTTCGATGAAGACTCTACAATCGACACTCGTCTACCATCAGTTGATGACTTATAGATGAAAAAAGAAGATCCGTTGTAGGAGGATGGTATTCTAGAGAGGAAAGTTCATGCTACAAGACGGGGTGGTATTGAGTCATTCTGAGTTGGGAAGAAATGTCAACTATCTAACAAGTCGAAGCAGTACAGTAGGGAAATGGGCATAGGCCGCTTTCCCACATCTCAGTTCTAGTTTGAGCAGGAGCTCTAGGCTCTTGAAGGGGGAGCCATGATCCAGGAGGATCTGAGTATTTTTAGACCTTTTTTAAAGTCTATTCGAACAGACTTACACCCCTTTGTGTTCGAATAGGGTCTTATTCCTATTTGAAGAAACAGGTGTCTGAGTATTCTGTTCGAATAGACTTTTAGTCTGTTTGAATATACCATTTTTTTTTCGAATATACTTTTTTTTTTATTCAAAGAAACACATGTCTGAGTATTTTGTTCGAACAAACTTAATATCTGTTCGAATACACTTTTTTTGTTTGAACAGAGACTTGTTCTGTTCGAATAGAGGTGGGATTCAGCCTATTGTTTTAGGCGTTTAAGGGCATAATTGTTCTAGTTTTGTAACTAGGAACTTGTAGCCCTCATAAAGGGGAAAGGCTAGGCAAAAGAAGATTATGTTAGATCAATCAAAGTTCTGAGCGAGAGACTTAGGGTTTTGAGAGGAATTCGATTGTAATCAATTTGATTGAGCAATTGAAACTCTAAAAGACACAAGCTCTTAAAGTCAAGTAAAAGTGTCTCCAGTAGTTCATAGCACAAAAAGTCAAATACACAATATATTTGGTCTTAAGATTGAAGAAATATATACACAAATATTCTTGGAGAATAAGATCAAAGAATATATTGTATCCAAGATCATTGAAGATATTTTATATTGAAGATATATGCAAGAGTTTCCATGAAAAAATATCTCTACATCACTTAAGAAAATTATATGCATGAATATTAGGTAATTGGTTGTAATATTAGAAGATATTATTGTGCAAATATTCTTTAGAATTTAATGTATAGTTTCTAAATTTGGGTTCCTTCTCCTATAAAAGAAACCCTCCCCCCATTGTAATTGGGCATCTCATATTGGAGCAAGTTTAGAATAAATTAAGTCTAGGTTTTATTTAATTATTTTTTCTCTCTTTTATTTTTTTTTCTAAATAATTAGTTGTTAATGCGACGAAGTCTGAGATGAGCGGCTAATCTTCTAGCTAAGGCTAGGATGAGGCCTCTTCTTGGATGAGCAATACTTGGTATTAATTAGTTTTCTCTTAGTACTTTATGATTGATACGTTAGTGCATCATATCAAAGGCTTGACCATAACTTCGGTTTGGTGTAAAATAACTTTGGATACAAACAAGTGCTACTAACCGTAGACTTGATTTGGAGATCTAAACAAGAGGAAACAGTAGAGAACTCACTCAAGCCTAGCCATGGTTGAGTTTATAATTCTCTAAGACACTCTTCACCATCACTTAAAAGTATAACTACTAAATGCTTAACCATAGATTTAGTGGTTTATTTTACAATATTGTATGTGTCTTAACACGAACATATGATGGGTGGAGATATTAGGATCTAGTTGAATATTGATTAGTGTTTTGAAAGGAAGAGGCCAAGTTCGAACCTTAGCTCTCTTTCTCATTAAGTTTTATATTTTGGTTTTATTTACTTCTTCTTAGATTTATCTCTTATGAAACTGTAATTCGGTCTAGAAAGTATTTGTTTTCCCAAACTTCCCTGTGGATTCGATCCCACTCATCCGTGCTACAATTCGACAACCGTACTTTGAGTGGGTATTTTGTTAGAGGCCCTAAAAATCTCTTATCAACTATGCAAGCAATATCGAAGAACTGTTATTGAAGCTGATTGATACTTGATATATTATTCGACATGTGTCATTTCTCTCGAAAGAGAAAAAGCTATATCCTAAGCGCTAAAGCGCTTCTCCATTCGACATGTGTCCATTTTAACCCTCATAGTTAGCCATAATTAACATCTATCATTAAGAACCTCCGAATTCCTTGAATTATGGAGATTTAATTATTCATCTTCAATTACATAGAGTTTCCTATTTTGAGGACAATTTTTCTTATATTCTTATAACTAAAATATATAAAAATCCATCCCCCAAAATATTTCTCAAGAAAACCCACAAAATATCCCACACAATTAACGTAAAGAAGTGAAGAGAAATTTTATAATATATTCTCTCTAGAAAAGAAGATAAAAAAGAGGGAAATTTTTTCTTCTTGAAAAGAAGAGAAAAAAGAGGGAAATATTTTCTTCTCATAACAATAAAAGAAAAAGAAAAAAAAATTCTCCATAGAAATTTGATCCAATCTTTGACGAACAATTTTGTAGGCTTTGGAGTACTATTAAAAAAAATTAAGATTTATTTTATCTAATTAATTTCTCTTTTTCAGTACATCTATAATTTTTGAAATTATTTTACTTAACAATTCATTTCATTTAAAAACAAGTGTGAAATATTAATGTTTTTGTTCATTTTGATATTTTATTGATGGAAACATTAGGTGTGTAATTAAGGATGAATAATTAAATCTCCATAATTAAAGGAAATTTGAGGATCTTAATGATAGAGGTTTACTATGCTTAACTATGAGGGTTAAAATTGACACATGTCGAATGGAGAAGCTCTTAGGACCGAACTTTTTTTCTAGAAAAAAACCAAACTGGATTTTATATGACAAGCTAAATTAATCCTTGTTTCGGGGGTGACTGTGACTTCGAATGATTGAGAGGAATTAGGAATGGGGGAGCTTTATAAGCAAGGATACATATTTGGAAGGGCAAAGACTAACAGAAAAACACAAAATCTCCTCTAATTTTTGTAGAGGCAAGGATGGCCCACAAATTAGTTTAACTTGCTTGGAACATTAAAATTAAAAAAAAAAAAAAAACCAGTTAGAGCATCTCCTAAAGTGTCTGACTGACTTGGTTGAAAAAAAACTAAATCCAAGTTAGTCAGACTTTATTTCCTCCAACAGTACCTAACTTGAATTTTTTAACAGGCGCCTGTTTTATTTTATTTATTTATTATTATTATTATTATTATTATTTTCATAAGTCAAATTGGGCGCCCAAGACTTAGGCGCCCGATTTGAATTTAAAAATAAAAAATAAAAATTGGGCGCCCAAGACTTAAGCGCCCGATTTGAATTTAAAAATAAAAAATAAAAATTGGGTGTCCAAGTCTTAGGAGCCCGATTTGATTTTTTGTTAAAAAAAAACAATTGGGCACCCAAACCTTAGGCGCCTATTTAAAAGCAGAACAGGCGCCCAATCGTGATATTAAATTTCAAGGCTGAGTCTTGAAATCCAAGATTCAGCCTTGGATTTGGAGGGTGAAATCCAAGTCAGTGAGGCACTGTTGGAGGACGAAAATCCTAGGTGGCACATTGGATTCCAAGGTAGTGAGGCACTTTAGGAGATGCTTTTATAGTCTATATCTTCTCTAAACGAACATATATAATAGAAGTATCATGTTGGTGTTTAAAAATCCCAAACCTCCTCGAGTGGCTATCTTTAAAAAAAGTCCATAACTTCATCTTTAATCTCACCTCTCACGATCAAACTCATTGATATGTATTCCCATTTTAACTTCATTGGTAGTTCCCATTCAAACCTCTCACGATCTAGCTTGTAAAAGACTTCGGTTGGAAAGTGATCGTAGAAAACCAGCAAGTTAAAAATCTCAGCTTTCAAGTGCTGGGTTATCTAGTATTTTCTTTCTTCGCATCTTTATGAGAATATGTAAGAGAAAAATATTTGTGTTTAGAGCTCTCATTCGAGCTTGCATTCACGGGATTTGGCAATGATGCCCTTGATGTTTATATACACTCATGAATGATCGAAACATTATTGATGACGGTTTTGTGATAGAGTATAAAGAGAGGTTTTGTAGCAGTTTTTAGAGAAAAACTATTTATAATTACACACCTAAAAATAGGTGGGGCCCTCTTCCTTGCCACTACAGAAATGATAGGAGATTTTTTGTTTAAATGTTATTCCTTGCCTTTGCAAATATCTATCCTTGTTTATAAAGCTCCCCTTAGGAATGTGTGTGTGATTGGTACCTATTAACAGGTTTAGTGAATTAGAGAATTCTTTGCGGCTTTGTTTTTACGGCTGCACTATCTATGCTTAGCCTACAGCAAAAAACTAACAAGGCTAAAAGGGAGGGGTACACTATACCTCTTTTCGTTCTGACGGTTTTTTTGTAGACCGTACATGGTGAGATTCATCGACAATCAAAAGAGCCCACTCTTGCTCCAACATACTCTTCCTCAGATGGTTAAGCATAGTATATGAAATAACCACCACTCTAGGCTATCTTGTTAGATGGGCAGGATTATCTTGATGACCAAAAACTGAAATAATTCAAGAAAATAAATATCAAATGTGAACATCACAAGCAAATGTCTCAAAAAAACAAGTAAATTCTCATGCATATAATCAGTCATAAGTATAACATTGGAAGTTCGAAAATAATGTGTTCAGTAGTTATCTCAGCATTGCTCCAAACTAAAACACGGCCAGAAATAGTTCTGAGTGTTTTACCCAAATGAATATCCGATGGTGAATCAAGGGGAAGCCATCTCTCCAATTCATCAGCCCATGAGAACCGCAAAATAGCTGGACAAACAACAAGTATAGGACCTTCATTCATAAAGCAGCATGCAATCGCTATTGCCTGAAAATAAATAAATGCAAACATGGTCAACATACCATCCAAATTTACAAGATAAAATCTCAGTGATGTGGCATCATCTGATTATAACTACTAGTGAAAAAGTAGCAAACACTTTACGCAAGAAAATAGGAAAGACACATATGATAAACCTTAGTATGGCAATCAACCTAAAAAGTGAAGTAGATTATTTCCAATTTGGCACATCCATTACCTAACTAACTTAAATTTAGGATGTTAGATAATTACTTGAGTAACAACATGGGAAGGTACATTCATTGCGATGTAGTCACAAGCCTTCTAGAGACCTTAAGGGCGTTCACTAGAGTAGTCTTAATATGTTTCTTACAATGTCTTGCTTTCTAGTTTGTCATCTCAGTACTCATTACCGCAAAGTAGTTATCAGTTCTATAATAATAAATTTTATTAAAATATAAGAATCTCAAGCAATGTTTAATCCAAATCGGCATAAAGAGCGGTGAGTAAAGTCAGTGCTTCACTTGAAGCTACCTGAATAGTTTTTCCTAGCCCCATTTCATCTGCAATGAGACAACTTCCACCCCTTCGTAGACCAAACCTCACACCGTCATGTTGAAAAGGTAAGAGTGCATCAAATAAAGAATGTGGCAACTTCTTTAATAACACATCAACGTCATCATCGGACAAATGATCAGGCATGCATGGTATCCAACTCTCCACACAAAAGGAATGTGAAAATTTCCGGATGACGGTAAGTGTTCTCCATGGTATCTCTTGCAACTCAATGTCTTTGATCTTCTTCAAACATTTTAATACTACCTCATAATCTCTGAGCTTGTAAACATAAGCTACTCCACCACCCTGATTTTGTGGGTAGTATGAGGGCACAACCTATAGCAAATAAAAGGTGAGAAATGTCATACAAATAGAGAGAGAAGTGGGGAATATATAGCAAAGGAAAAATGAAGGGATTACCCGTCTTCCTAATATTGGACACAAGAAACAGGGTCATTATAATAAGAATTTACAATTTCATTCATCAAACCAGCAACACAACACAAGTTCTTATATAGTTTCATACAACAATCAGCCTAAGGACGAATATATGATAAGAGCAGTGAACTGCAAAGAAAGATAAGAACATCTCGATCAGTATGGGGAGGGGGAGGGGGAGGGACTTTGACATCTGTTGCATCAAGTAAATGGCCGAATGTGCTCCAGTGCTGAAAGCAAAATTAAGGATATTCGGCGTGTCAATATCATAGGTTGTGCCCTGTGAAAATACAAATGGGACCTAATTTTTTTTGTTTTTGCTAGGACTTGAAACCTTGAGACCTCTTAAGAGAGGAAACACTCACCAACTAAGCTAAGACTAAATCATATGCATTTACTATATGTTTTTATTTCTTTTCTTCTAACATTTGAGTAAAACTTTTGTTTTTTGGGCCCTGTGCAGTGGCGCACACCATGCACACCCTCAGGGCCAAGCCTGGGGTTTATCATTATCAACACATTATCACATAATTTCACTTCTAATTCATTAAATGTACAAGAAAAGAGAAAAAATTCTTACACATGAGAGCCAAGAACTGAGCTTTTTCAAGCACTCTTTCTCTCCAGTAACACAAAAAGAATCCGGAGAACATGTCTCGAGCCTAACACGAAACCTTTCTGGCAAAGAATTTGAGGGTTTTGCAAGTTTCTGCAAAGGGTCTGGTTCTGAGGAAATCTTGCGACACTTAAAAAGTTTCCATGCGTCTCCTTTAATGGCCTCTGTTGCTTTACGCTTAGCGAGAGCAGAGATTCGATTTGCTTCTGATCTCTTCCTCTGCTCTTCTGTGATCTCCATCACTTACAAATGAGTCTTCTCACGCAATCAAAATGAAACAAAACATTACAAGAGAAACTAGTGTACTTTGATGTTTTGCTTTGATGTTTTACTTTGAAAGCAAAAAGAAGATAAATGAACGAAACATCATGCTTAATTTAGTCCCATGTACGCCACATATCGCATCATCCTACTTTGCAACTTTGATTGATTGAATACCTTTTTTTTTTTGAGTTCTCACGCACTCAAAAAGAAACAAAACAGTACAAGAGAAACTAAGTTTTCTGTGTTTTTGATGTTTTACTTTGAAAGCAGAAAAAAGATATATGAACTAAACATCATGCTTTAGTCCCATGTATGCCACATATGGCATCATCATCCTTTGCAAATTATTCTCCACTTCACCTCCAATATAAAGCAACAAAGCGAATCACATGCCATGAAAAGCTAAAGGGTCGGGATAATAGCCACCCCCCAAAAAAGGCAATGCCAACCCCAATTCCTCGAGAATTTCTAAACAAAAAAGAAAATAAAAACATATATTAATAAAAAAAATGGTACAGGTAGCAGCCACTAATCTCTCTCTTTTTCCTCGGCGTCCCTTTCTTTGAAAAGTATCTCTTTTTCTCTCTCCCTTCATCACTTTCTCCTCTCCAACTATGCAACTTCCTCTCTCCGTCGCCGTAAATAAATCTCCTCATCAGCGTAACTCTCTCCTTCTCCCTCTCCCTCTCCATCTCCCTATCTTTCTCCCTCGAGTCAAGCATTAGAAAATCTCGAGGAATTGGGGGTTGGCATTGCCTTTTTTTGGGATGGCTATTATCCCGACCTTAAGCTAAGAGATTAAAAGATTTCATACATAAAGATAAAACTGTTGAGAACAAAAGCAAACCACGTTTTATCTAACTATGCACACACATAAACACAATAGATCTAGAGAGAATGCAGGCCTTCATTAGAACTTATAAGGTTACAAAAACATAGCCCTTCTAGGGATATAAATAGAAGCCTCTAAAACTCTCTAGGGTTAAGAGTCGGTGGGTCACCCCAAATCCAGTTCGGGTTGGGCCCAACCGAATGGTTCCTAACCCTTCCCCTTTGTGGTGTCCCACATCTAGAGGACTTGTCTCATTAAAACCTCTGCCTAGCAAAACCCTTTGGGCAAAAAGCTATGCAAGGAAAAAGTACAATCCTATGTCACAGATGGGTGGTGGGCGCGTATAACGTTGCCTCATCAAAACCTCCAGCCAGTAAAACCTCAAAGGAAAAAATTATATTACATGTGCCAATGTCAGGTGGAGACTACTCCCTCTGACGTCTATCTCCCAGAGATGTGTCTCCGAGAGATGTTGATGAATATAAGCTTCGCATGCCTATTCTGTATACCAATTTCTTGAATGTAGGATATGCAAGAACCTTAGTAAATAAGTCTGCTAAGTTGTCTTCTGAACGTACTTGAATAATATCAACTTCATTCGCCTTCTGTAATTTATGAATATGGAAGAACTTTGGTAAAATATGTTTGGTCCTATCTCTCTTGATAAAACCTCCTCTAACTTAAGCGATGCAAGCAACACTGCCTTCATATAGAGTAGTAGGGTATTTCTGGACATAATCTATTCCATAAGTTTTGTTGATGTGATTTACCATAGAGCGTCACGAAAAATATTATCTGCCAGCTTCGTGAAGTGTGAGAATCTCTACGTAATTTGAAGAGGTCGCCACTATCGTCTGTTTCATTGATCTCCATGATATCATTGTATTACCATACAAGAACGCATATCCCGACAGAGATTGGCCTTTATGCAGGTCTGACAAATATCTTACATCTGTGTATCCTATAAATTTATGTTTACCACTTTTTGGGTAGAATAAACCCAAGTCTATTGTGCCTTTCAGGTATCGCAGAATGTGCTTAATCCCATTTCAGTGCATTTTGGTAGGAGCAAAATTGTGGCGAGCCAAGCAGTTCAATGAGAATGAGATATTGGGTCTAATCCACCCACCTAAGTATATCAAAACACCAATTACTTCTAGATATGACACTTCAGACCCAAGGAGTTCGTCCCACTCATACGAAGGGCAGAAGATGTCCTTGTCCACGTCCAAGTGACAGACTACCATAGGCGTCTTAGTCTACTGCATCCAAACCGAATCATTTGAAGAATCGTTCGGTATACGTCGCCTGGTGGACGAGTATGCCACTACCAAGGTGTTCCATCTGTAAACCAAGGTAATACTTAGTTTACCCAAGGTTTTTCATTTTGAAATCCTTCTTAAGGTTATCAGCGGCACTCGTTATCTCCCTCGGAGTTTTGATGATATTCAGATCATCGACGTACACTTCAATGATAGCAAACCCAATTTTTGTCTTCTTAATGAAAATACACAAGCATATAGGATTATTTGTGAAGCCCTTAGCCTCCAAATATTCAGTCAACCTATTATGCCATATGAACTCTGATTGCTTCAAACCATACAGTAACTTATCCAATTTTATTACGTACACACCCTGTGTGTCGGGCTTTATTGCTTTCAGAAGCTTATACCCCTCAGGTAGCTTCATGTAGATATTTGTATATAGTTTCCCATATAGATACGTGGTAACTACATCTATAAGATGCATGTCCAGATTGTCACCGACAACTGAGAAACTAATCAGGTAATGGAACGTTATAGTGTCCATAACCGGAGAGTAAGTTTCATAGTAATCGATGTCAGGTCTTTGTGAGAATCCTTGTGCCTTTAGTCTTTCCTTGTATCTTACTACCTCTCGATGTTCATTATGTTTTCGTACGAATACCCATTTAAAACTGACAGGCTTTATGGCATCATGCTTATGGACGATAGGTCCAAACACTTCGCGTTTTACTAGCGAGCTGAGCTCGGCTTGGATTGCAGATTCCCATTTTGGTCAATCTTTATGGTTACGACACTTGTTAATCGTAAGGGGTTCTGGATCGTCATCCTCGATGGCGAGCACAACAACGAATATGAATACGTTGTCGACAACAACTTTAGAATGGTCCTAAGTTATACCATTACAAACATAATTAATCGAGATCTTTCTGTTATCATAGCTATGTGCCATGCCAAGCATGTCTAGTAATGTACTAACTGGTTGTGAAGTTAAAATAGCCTTGTCAATAGGTAGTTCTATTCAAGATGAACCGACTACGTCATTAGTTATTTCTGGTCTCAATTTCTATCGCTTCCCTGAAGCCGGTTCTTTGTCCTTAGGAGGACGTCCACGAGGTCTCTTTACCTTTGATTTATTTACGGGAGGTACGATAATTCCTTTCGGAACCTTCAACCATGCAGGAGCATTACTTGCAGTTACATGCCCCTTGGTCACTTTAGCAACGTCATTAATGCATCCAGTATTTCATTTGCGACTGTTGTAAGTGAAGTATCCGCTGGACTTCACCGTCAGTCTGTTTAGTAATTGAATCTAGATAAGATAATAATGCTATTTCCCAAGTTAACTTAAAAACTTCCACGACATTATATGTCATTTCTCCCCCTAATACCGAGAAAAATAGTTTGTCAAAGTGACAGTCTGTGAGTCTCGTAGTAAAGATATCGCATGTAGTGGGTTTCAAATATCGAATGATAGCTGGTAAATCGTAATCCACGTAGATACCAAGGCGGCGTTGTAGACCCATTTTTGTACGTTATGGAGGTACTATTGACACTTGTACGACACATCCAAAGGTGTGTAAATGGGCGACATTGGGTTCAACCTAGTGAATAATTATTTTGGGAAAAGCTTGTGATTCGTGTTCGGACAAACTCTGATCAATACTCCAACATGCAAGATTGCATGACCCCAAGTAGTGGCTGGAAGCTGAGATCTTAATAACAGTGGCGTAACGATGGTGTTTAACCACTTGATTAGATTTTCTGCCATACCATTCTGGGTATGGACATGGAGTACCGAATATTCCACATTTATCCCATTAATGATACAATAATCATCAAATGAGAGGGAGACAAACTCACCTGTACCGTCAAGTCGGATCGACTTGATCGAGTATTTCAGAAAATGAGCCCGTAGCTGAATAATCTATGCAAGAAGTCTTGTAAATGTCATGTTCCTAGTAGACAATAACCAAACGTGTGACCATCTCAAAGATGCGTCAATAATGACCATTAAATACCTAAACGGGCCATTATGTGGATGGATAGGTCTGCATATATCTCCATAAATGCGTTGGAGAAAGGCTGGAAACCCTGACTCCACCTTGGTCATGCTAGGTCGAATAATAAACTTACCTTAAGAACATGCATTGCAAGGGTAGTCTCACAGTACGCAGATTTTTTCTCCTTTCAAAGAATGTCCAGAGCTACTGTCGATAATCTTCCTCATCATCCTAGAACCTAGATGTCCCAGATGATCGTGCCATATTTTGAATATTTTCTCTTGTAAGGGAGAAAAATCCGTTATAGTGTAGGTCTCGACATACCGAATGTTTGTGGAATATAGCCCTGTTGGGTATATTGGACACCGTTCTAATACTATTTTCTAACATTAGAGAGTGATCAGAGTGATACACAAAAGCAAATCACTTTCTATTTAACCATGAACACACATAAACATATAAATATAAAGAGAATATGGGCTTTCATTAGAACTTATTAGGTTAGAGAAACATAGCTCTTCTAGGGATATAAATAGAAGCCTCTAAAACTCTTTAGGGTTAGGAGGTTGTAGGTCACCCTAAACCCTGTTTGGGTTAGGCCCAACCGAATGCTTCCTAACAAAAATAACAATCATACAAAAGAGAATATTAAAGATGATATTTCTGTTAAGTAACAAAAGGCAAAAAAAGTAAAACAATTAAGGGAGGTATGGCATAAATTAAGGTAAGATGTGCAGTCATTTCTTGATGATGCAATGATGACATAAGCTAGCACATGCTTTAACTAATTCAACTTCAACCACAATAGCTTAAAATAATACAAGGTTTATCCTACACACAACATAAAAAGCAAATGAATTTTTTGAGTTTAATCCCACCTACAAACTGAATATTTACCTTTAATCCCCAAGTTGTTGAAAAATATACTTTTGGTCCCCAAATGGCCTCTAACCACAGGTCAACCTCAGTTGAAGTTAAATTTTGATATAAAGTACCTAATTTACCCTCACGAGAGTTGCATGTGATTTCATCTAACAGGTAAACAAGTTTTCTTTAGGTAACAAGTTGCCACATTACCTCCACCTCACCAATTCACACATGAGTTTCACACACACGTTCGCTTTGTCTATCTCAATCATTCTAGAGGAAAAATAAACATTTGTAACTTCTACTACTATCGAATAAAGTGGTTAGTCTGAAGGGATCTCTCTAATATCCGATCTCGCCATTGTTCAAATCTCTGATCTCTCTCTTAATTACAATATAAGTCTCTCTCTCTCCCTTTCTCTTTCTTTCTAAGTAGTCTCTCTCTCTGATATCTGTTACTTTGGTTTTCCTATTTTTAAAGTTAGAAGATTTATATTAAGAAATAGGGTTGATTAAAAAATTGGGTCTTTTTACAAATGGTATGGATTAAAAAATTAGGGTTTTGGTTTTCTGTTATTTTAAAATTAGGGTTTATTAAAAATTTCAGAGTTTTTACTAGTATTTTTAAATTAGGTATTTTGGGTATGTTTTTATGATATTTGTCTTAATTATATCGTGTTTGGGGTATGCTACAATAATAGGAATGACCTAAAAAATATCACTATTCATTGGGGAGGTAGATGGTCTGAACCTGGGAGCACAAGGTACATACATCGTCTATACATTGAGGGGGAAATACATATATTTGAAAATGTAGATGTGGATCAGTTTTACTATCAAGGTCTATTGGAGCTTATTATGTCTGATGTTGTTGGGATAAAGCTATCTCACCAGGTTTTGGGATAGTGGTGAAGACAATGTGTGCAGGTGAGACAGCAGGTGTTTGTGATGATGCAACTTTGTATATGATGTGGCATTGTAGTGATGTGGATAGTATGTTGGATGTACATTTCTATGTACATGCAATGCCTATTGATAATCCGTATCAAATCGGGTTGTTGAAACATAGAGGGTTTCGTTCTCAGGGATGCAAAGATCAAAATCTTGAAATAAAAACCATTCTTTATTGATGAAAAAAAAAGGTTTTTCATCCAAAAATAGAAGAACTACGGTGGAAAAAAGATAAAAATCTAAAAAGATAACTCCCCTCTCCCTTTATAACTCTTCCTCTTAACCTAACTCCAGCCCTCATCTCCCTCAACAACCCTCTTTTTGTGGAGATCTTTTAGCCAAATTTTTTGACTAAGTCTTCCAACAGTTGTTGACTAGTACTAGGCCATCTCTAGCAGCTCTTAATAACTGGTAATCTCCAGCAACTCTTTAGCTTGTAAAAGTTAGGCTTTAAGACTGGGCTTGGTTGCAATTATCTTATTACCTGCAATAGTCAAACATACTTTAATTAGGCTCAGTAAAACATGAAATAAAGTCCTAGATAATGTGAATTGAAGGACAAAAATAGGCATTTTTCATGCCTATCCCCTATAGAAGTTGTACCCCCACCTTTAATTGGGCAACCAGATGTAGTTATGATAGAAGATGATGAAGGACCACCAATATGACTTACTTCTCAAGTTGAGGTTGAGACTACACAGTTTGATCCACTATAAATAAGACTATTGTCAGGGGTAGACAAAAGGTAGTTGTGACTAAAAAAAGAGTTGTATTAAAGCCAAAAAAGCCAACTCAAACTAGACAAACAAGTAAGGCAAAAGACAAAACAGCTAAAAAAGCAGGAAACAACATAAGAAAGAGAAAAAGCAATAGTTTACAAAGTGGTGAAGAGAACACTAAAAGAGTTAAGAAACCCAGGGCAAGTGAACTACCTGAGGAAGAACTTAATAATTTGCCACATGTGTACTTCAGTGATGATGAACCTAATATTGAAACTGAAGGTGTAGTTGGATTGGGGGAGAAGCTGGACCTAATATTAAAACTGAGGGTGGAGTTGGATTGGAGGTAGATGTTTGAGTTAATGCTGAAATTGAGGGTGAAGTTGGATTGGGGGGTGAGGCTTCAAATAATGTAGAATAAGTTAAGTTGATGTTTGGAATAGATGGGCAGAAATTAACCCAGATAGCCTAAATGCAAAGGAAGGGTATTACTCAAATTACTCATTACTTGATGGTGATGATGGTCCAACCCAAGCTGATATAGACAGTTGTGATGATGAGTTCAGAGATTTGGCCAAAGAATGTAATAATATTTTTACAACAGAAGAAGTTAAAATGCATTATACTACGTTACTTGTGCATAATCCTGGGTTAATTAGAGATGGTTATTGGCATGGAGTGGCCCATAATTAATATTTGCAGAGCTTTTTTAAAGTAATTGGCCATTGTGAACAAGCACCAATTACAACAAAAAAAGAATGACTATATGAGGGTAAGAGATATTTGTACTGAGGCTAAAACATTCAACTATCAATGGGTATTTAATGCTATGGTTAACCAAGATGGTACCACTTTTAATCTGTGGGAAAGTAGTAATCTCATTCACACATGTCCTAGCAGGAGTGGCCAATCTAACAAAAATGCAAATGCCCATTGGGTGGAAAATGAAGTTGAAGAAATAATTAGGGCAGTGAGAACCACTAAACAGCAGGTGTAAAGGAGCTGATTTTAAGAAGGTATAGTATTGATATTCCATATTATACTTCATGGAATGCTTGGACTATATGCATGGAAAAGATAGTTGGATCATATGATGAGGGTTATATTATGTAACCTGAATTTATGAGACAAGTTTTATTTGCTAACCCTGGCAATTTAGCCAAATGTAGTAAAGATCTTCAAAGTAACTTGCGGAAAAATTCATTGGAGATGCTTAAGGAAAGTTTTGATGGATGGTTAAGTGAGTGTAGACTTGTACTGGGTTTGGATGGTTATTTTCTAAAGGGTAAATATTGGGGAAGGGGGGGCTGTGATTGCCTTGGATGGCAACAATGGTCTATTCCCTATTACAGTTTACTTATGCAGATCAGAATGTAAAGAAACTTGAACCAACTTCCTTGAGGTTCTTTAACCCTATCTCATTCTACATAATTAAAAGCTAATATTCATATCAGATAGACAGAAGGGACTCATTAATGTTATGACTACCATTTTTCCTCATGCAAATCACAGATTTTGCTTTAGACATGTACACAAGAATATGAAGAAGCTTCACAGGGGGACCCAAATAGAGTGGTTAGTGTAGAGTGCAGCAAAGGCATTTAAGCAATCTGAAAAGAATAAGCACATGAACCAACTCAAACTGGATAACCCAACTACTCATGACTAGTCACTTAAGGAACCATTTAAACACTAGGCTAGGTCCCACTTTGATTTTACTGCTAAGTATGAACACATCACAAACAACTTCATTGAGCCTTTTAACATGTGGATTTTGAAGATTACGGACAAGCCAATCCACAAGTTACTAGAAAAACTAAATATAATGTTGATGAAACACATGTATGACAGGAGGCTCAAATCAAAAGAGTAGGAAGAAGCAGGTAAGCTAAACAAGACCTTTTGTTATTGTCTGAGATCTCTTCTTCTTTTCATGAGCTACTATGTGACTATATGTATTTTTTTTGCAGGTTTGGTGTTGGTCCCCTAGAGCACAAATCCACATTGATAAGATGATCAAATGCTATGGTCAATATCAGGTTCAAGGGATCATATCAAGATATTTTCTTACAATTGGGATAAATGGTCAAAGATGGAGAGTGACCTATCAAAAGGGTTGGAATTCTCTAAAACACTTCCTGTAATCCATAATCAAATTGAGATTAACCTAAACGAAGAAATGAAATGAAGAACAAACATAATTAGTGGGAGAATTTCCCTTTTGGAGTTTTAATTGCTCAATGATTTAATTCCAATTGAATTACTATAAAAAAACCTAAGTCTATCTTACAAAAAACTTGGATTGATCTAAAATAAGTTTACCTTGCATAGCCTTGCCCCTTTATGAGGGTTACAAGTTCCTAATTACAAGATAGGACCATTATGCCCTTGAAACGCCTAAAAATATCCAAGAAAACGATAGCCGTTCGAACGATCCCATGGATCATTCAAGTGACTGGCTAAAATAAGCCGAAGAACAACCTCAGCGTGAATTGGTCTTCTAGGTCTCCAGTTCGTTCGAACGACCCCAAATGTCGTTCGAATGACTTGGTTATTTTTGTCTGAAAATTGTTTTAGCTTGAATTAGTCTTATGGGAATCCCAAGTTCGTTCGAATGAACTCAAATCTTGTTAGAACGACTTATCTATTTTTGTTTGAAATAGACTCAGCTCAAATTGGCCTTTTGGGAACTCCAGCTCCAATAAACTAAGCTTGAATTGTCCAGGTCGAATAGGATCAGTTCGGCTTGGTCTTCTGGGAACTCCAGTTCGAATAGAATCAGCTCAAATTGGCCCAAGTTGAATAGACTTAGCTCAAGGTATCTTCTGGGAACTCTAGGTCATTTCTCACATATCTCGCTCGAACGACTTTGGAGTGGTTCGAACGAGATGACATTTTTTAAAGAGGTTCAATCTTCTGATCCTTCTGGATCATGGCTCTCCCCTTTAGGAGCCTTGAGCTACTTCTCAAGCTAGAACTAGAGATGAGGAAATGCGGCCTTGCCCACTTCCCTGTTGTACCACTTTGACTTGCAAGGTAGTAAACCTTTCTTCCCAACTTGGAATGACTCGATACTACCTCATCTTGTGGCATGAAATTTTCTCTCTAAAATACTATCCTCTTGTAATGGATCTTCTCTTTCTATCCATAAGTCATCAACTGACGGTAGGCGGGTATCGATTGTTGAGTCTTCATCTAAAAGAGACGGCTCAAACAGCTTTAAGTGCTCGGCGTTAATCACCGAATACATCTTCATAAAAGGTGACAATTCCAATTAGAATGCGCTGTCACCAATCTTCTTGAGTATAGTGAACGGACCATAGTGGATAGGCTTGATTTTCTTCCCTTGTCCCTTTAGTCGTTCCTTACCCAAATGTAACCAAACTAGGTCGCTTTCTTAAAAAGTACACTCAACCCAATACTTGTTGTGTCGAACCTTATACTTTACTTGGGTCTTCTTCAATTACACTTCAATCACCTCATGAACCTTGCTTATCCTCGTAATAAAACGTTGAGCTTTAACTTGTTCATCTTCCTCCTTCCCTGACTCCATCTTGTCGCCAAGACTAAAAGCCAAATCAAAAAGGCTTTGAGGCAAGTAACCTAAACAAACTTCAAATGGAGACTTCAAAGTAAAACCATGAATCGCCCGGTTAAGCATAAACTGAAGATACGGTAAACTTTCATCCCAAGTCTAGGATGCTTAGAATGGAATCCCCGTAATAAGTGAACCAAAGTACGATTAACTACTTTTGTTTGCCCGTCAGTCTGCGGATGAAAGGCAGTACTTCTTGTAATGGCCAAATTCTGTTAGCTCGATATGATTTGGAATTAGCTATCACACCAATAAACCTGTAACAATACTCTAGTAGAAAGTAAGAAATAGAAACATGTGTTTTTAGCGTGGAAAACCTCTGAACAGGTAAAAAACCATGACCTCGTATGGAGGATTTTTGTAAAAATATCTTTATTGCTTAGAGTAAATTTCTTTATTACAAGTGATCTCTAAAATATAGAAATGTTTTTGATCTCGTAAATAAGAAGTTTGAGTAATTTTTCTGGTCCCTATCTCTCCTAGAACTTTTCCCTTATATAGGTTTTTCCCACAACTCTTCATCGTGATAGAGCACGTTTTCTGAATAATACGGTTAGTAGCGGTTGACTGAATAACTGACAAGTTTGTGGGAGACAGGTGTCTTTGACTGGATAACGTTTTCCGAGTTTAGCCCGATCCATATTCTTGAGTAGTTCGTGGGGCTGGTTAGAATGTTGGCTAGAGTGCTAAGTATTAAAAATGCGTAAACCTGGGATGGAGGTAATTCGAGCTAGATGAACTTGCCTTTGTGTGAGATCGAGGGATAAGTCCCTACAATCGTCCCCTCACAACCGAAGTCATAAGTGGCTTTGGTTGAGAAAGAATATGTTTAAAGTTTGAAATTTGAAACGGAGTAATGATAGCCTTTGAATGGGTGGAAGTTACGTGATATTGGGAAATGATAGGTATTAAATGATGATGCAGATATATGTGACGGTTACGTTTAAATAGTCACATCCGTAATGAATGATGAAACTTGGGAAAACGTACATGCACAATAAATTTAGGGTTATATAAAGAGTACCTGTAGTAAATTTTTAAAACAATTCCTGCATGTGTAACTTTTCCTGATATGGTAAAAACTTGGAGGATGGTTCTTAAAGAGAGGATTGCGTCTGAAATGCAGAGGTTAAAGTTAAAATACTTTGGTGACCATTCTTTGGAAATGGTAATACCTGCTCCAATCCCTCCGACGTACCAAGGCTTGTTGGAAGAGGAAGCGGTTGAAGCTGAGAAAGATTTCTACTATAAGTAGAGATTTTATGTCTTCGTCTTGTCAGGCGAGGAATGGTGGGCCTGTCTCCGTACTCTTTTAGAAGATAGGGTTAGGGCTTCATATGCAAGGATAGGTATATCATCAGGGTAGATAAGCTGATTTCTTGTGCCACCATGGATTCTAAGGTTGGGCCCTCTTCATCTCTACCATTTCTTCTGTGGTGGTGGTTATAGAAGAGGCGGTGATGGCAGTGGAGGAAGAGGATGAGAAATGGGAGTCAGCTGACATATCTCCATCGTGTTTTTGCGCTCAGAAGACCTTCATCTTGTTTTGTGGGGGCCAATACTGAGTCCACTGCTTGCATAGTTTCCATTTAAAGTTTAACTGGACTTTGACCAAACTTATGTGAGGGAAACTTTTTGTTGTGTCAAATGTCTTTTTTGCATCAGGGTGAAAAATTACTGAATTAAGATGAACTGGAAGACATGATTTATCTGCCTGCCTGAATGACCTGTGACTTTTAACAAACAGGAAAAACTTATTATCTATAAAGTACCTGGAGTTCGGTGTTGGATGGATAACATTCTGTTGTATTCCTGAGGTCAATGTGGTGAAAAACTTGTTATCTGTAAATCGCATGTAATATTTTGCAGCATGAATAAAAGTTGATATTCAATAAACTGTAAATAGACAAATGCTTAGAATAGAATTGTAGTGTGTTGGGTATTGGGGTGAATAACTACTTATAATTGATGAAGCAACATTCTAATGCTGCTCAAACTGAAATGAATACGTGCTGACAATTGTAGTGTTGATGTATAAATGATTTATGTTTAACAGGTGTGGGAGAGAAATTGTAGGAAATATGTAATCGTAAAAACTCGAGCTATTACAGGTCGAAAGGGATAATACTCGTGGTAGTATAAGGTTGAATACAGTAACTATTGTGTATACTGGTGAGGGGATAAGTTTAAATCATTTATTCTAAGATTTTGGGTTTTATGTTATGAGATACAAGGTAAAAATCACGTATTTGAGGGGAAAGTGTGAGAAACGAATAGATATGGGTAGGATGAAAGAAAAATGGAGGAGAGATTAGGATGGCACGGCTCGATCTCATAAGATTCATCTTGCTGTAGAAAGATGATTTGCTATAAAGATTGCTGAAGTACGTGAGAGGATCTTTAGTTCGTTTGGTTATAATGCTGAGCTATTGGGGAGTTAATGTGAGCTCAAATAAATAGATGTAAGGAGACATCATGAGTATGCTCGTTATTTTGATGAGGTGTGCTTTCGTAAATTGGTGAGGGATTCAGTAGATTGAGAGAAGTTGGTTTGTTTGATTACTAAAGTTGAGATCAAGTTCGAAGATCTGAGGACCGACGAATAATGTGATTAGATGATATTGTTTAGGTTACTAAGGATGTGATGGATGTTGTGTAAAGTGTTTCTTATGAATAATATAATTGTTTTGAATGTAACAGAAATAATATAAGTCAATCGGATCCTCTATAGGGGCAAATCTATTTTGAGACTGTTTTAACAAATACTTTGAATAATTTTGAAAATTGGCATAGTATAGAAAATGACGTCAATCACTATAACTATGATAGACACTGACAGAGAAACAAAAATATGAAAATGCAGAAGCTTCTAGTTTTGTTTTGTATGCAAAAGGAAATAGAATTCATATCGTACAGTATGAGTCATCATGAGTGCTGGAAGGTCAGGAAAAAATATGGAAATAGGGAGAAAAAATATATTAAAAAATGAGGGGAGTTGTAATGAGGGAAATATGGTTTTATCGAAAAGGTACAAGGCGTCTGACATGGAAAGTGGAAAGGATGCCTCAGTTCTGGAATCAAGGACGGTTCGTGCGAGGAGCAATAAATGCCAGCCGCTGGAGAAAGAAAGGATAAATAGTGCTTCTTCGTCTCCAATCAAACATTTTATAACTTCACAAAATTTGGAGAGCACTCAGAGAAAGAGACAAAAGATCAAGAGATTTGATAATGAGTTATCCGAAGGTGATAAACGGTTGAAGAGGGCAAAAAAATTTGGATCTCGTAGGTGGCTATACAGCAGCGTCGTGAGGGAAAAGCTTGACGCAACTGCCGATTCTCATTCGGATACTGAAGGTTAGTAGAGATGTACGCAAATATATGTTGACGTATGTATATGTTAAAGATATATTATTATATGTAAACGACTGATCAGAGATACATGTTGAATATATATATATATATATATATACATAGACGGAAGAATGATAAATACCTTAACCTGCATGTAGGTCGAGCGTGAAAGGCATATATGTAGGTCAAAAATGTGCATGTAAAAATTACTTTTAAGATGTCAATGAGGTATGGACCTCTGGTCGGACGAATAAGTCTGATAATGAAGGGGAAGTAGGATTGGAATAATTCTTAGGTTTCCCTGGTCAATTGGCATCTTATCCTCCTGGTTCTGATGCGTTTAGAGAGTTTTCTAAAGCCAAGGCGACTGTAGGAGGGAAATGAGGCAAATGTGTAGAGTTTACCGGTAGGCAGTTTAGGGGTATTACGGTAGCGGAGGGGGAAGAGTATTTTTACCTGTTGGCTAATTTAAAAGTAGAAAAATGAGATAGGGATATAGATGAATTGATCTCGTTAGAATATTTCGATGGGGATGCCCAAAGTGACCTCTCGGAGAGTTTTTTGTGTTAGCTATCTCAATTAGAGTATGGGTTGAGCCTTCCCCTCACCAATTTGGCAAAGGGGATTATAAATGCAATTGGGGCATGTCCTGTTCAATTAAACGGGAACATGTGAGAGGTAATAACTGTGTGTGACCATTTAAATGAAAAATGGGAAAGGAAGGAAAAAGTGAGGAGGATAACCCTTGATGACGTTTTGCAGTTTTATGGGGTGAAGAATTTTAAGGCCAGTGGGGGGTCATATTTCTGTGCGAGCATAATTTAGCATCGCTTTTTCGATCTGAATTCAGCAGGTCGAACATGGAATGACAACATCATATGGGTGAAGGGTAATTTCCTTTAAAGAGATGATAAAGAACCTTTGGACCTTCGGTTTAGAACTGTAAAGCAAAGTAAGTATAAACATGCATAGATAGAATTATTATTACGTTTCTCTGACTACTATAGTTGATAGTAAAATTGTTGCTATTACAGGTGTGAAGTCTATAGTGGAAATGAAGGAATCCCTGTCGGACGAAGTTGCAGAGGAGGAGACTAAACTCAAATTGGTGTTGAAGGGATTCGGCCTGAGTAGAAGGAAGAGGGTTTATAGTAGGTCGAATAAGGTTTGAAAGACTCTATCTACCAGGTCATGGTGGGTGTAGATAAGGGGAAAAGGCAAGTAAGTGGTGAAGAGGCTCGAACAAATTTTTCCAAGACTCTTGGAACTGGCATTTCGACTCAACCGAATCCTGTCAAGCCAAGCAAAGTATCCCTGAAATACCTGAAGAAAAGGATCTTAAAGGCTCTGCCGGCCTCTGGCACCACTGGAAGTGGTGAGGTCGTGAAAGATAAAAGAGGGAGGGTCGAACCCTCGGGGGAATCAGAAGTGAAGGTCGCCGAGGGGCGATCTGCTTTGGTGGGCGACCTGAAAGAAGTCAAGGAAAGGGCCAGGTTGGCGGTTCTCCAAGGAGAGGAGGACACGAGCAAGATGGTAAGTTTATATTATCGAAAAGAAATGTTTAATATACTTCGAGCTAATCACTGAGATCGATGTAATTTTTGCAGGTTGCTCATCTTGTCAAGGGGATTTAGCTAGGTATAGAGGGAATGAAAAGCGAGCTGAAGAAGGTCAATGTTGAGCTGGAAAAAGAATTAGCCCGATCCAGGGCTGATACTTTGAAGGAAGTCAAGCAGCTGAAGGCTTCTCATGCCGTAGCAATTGGTCAGCTGCAGGTGGAGACAAAGGCCAATCTTGACGAGATGGTTGAGGAACGTGATAGACTAGGGCATCATTTGATGCTAAAAAGCAATTCTGAGGAGGAGGTAGATGCCATTGAGGCAGATACCTATGTTGAGGAAGAAGATGAGGAGGAAGCAGAAGCAGTGGGGATCGTGGACAGTCTGTATGGTGTTTCTCGCCAAACGGTGCTCGACAATCAAGGAGATAACGTCGATCTCCCAGAAGGTGGTAGTGAGAAGGTAGGGTAGACATATGTGTTTGTATAAATATTTGTAAGTAGTTTGAACTGTGTGGGGAAGAAACTTCTGTAGATTGAGTTTGTTTTATAAACATTTTTGTAGGTAGTTAGAGAGATGAGTCTCAGAATAAATGATCTTGAGCCTGGACTTGCCAGGGAAAGAAAAACCTTTAAAGCCTTGCTGTCTGCGCAAGCGGAGCTGCAGGTTAGATCGGAACAGGTCTTTCGACTTACATGTTATTCTAACATTAAGCTATCAAGTAAATAGGATATAGATGCATGGTAAAAATCCAACGCTATTAATATAGAGTAGTATATAGAAAGTATGTACCTTGTACCCCGAAAGAAGGCTCATGAATTGTTCATCTGAGAATGAACTCTAAACTTTTAGTCTAAAAGTATTGGAAGCAGATATTTAGAAATCACATAGTCTCTTTAGAACTATACTATGCATATATTCAAAGGCTGTCCTGAATCGAACTAAAACTTGTTATATTTCCCAGGTCGAATTAGATTAATCTCGCTTACGTGAGGACGACGAACTCATGTGTAATCGGGAATTTGCAGAGTAGTTCGATAGGATGAAAGAGGCAAACGAGAATAGAGAAGACCAATACGTAATGGCGTATTTTAGACTTGTGAAGTTGACCCAGGCCGTTTCTGACTTATCAGGTCGAAGAGAAAGATGTCGAAATAAATAAGGGATTAAAAGAGCTAGCGGAGGTAACAGAACGCACCGAGAAGCTTCAGCGTCAAGTTGACGCGTTGGCTGTGGCGGGTAAGCAGGCCGACACGGCTCAATACCATATTCAGGCGCTGGAACAATCGGAGGAACAATTTCGATCTGATCTCCATAACTATAGGAACGAGCTGGAACGAATGAGACGGAAATTTGTAGATAAAGACGATGAGCTGAGGGTAGCTTGAGGAAATTTATCAGCTTCGGAAGCCGCAGCTGAACATTTACAAACAGCCCTACCCCGCCAAGGACATGGAATTCCCAAAAATAAGACGAAGGTATAATAATTTAAATGGGAGGGTTGCACGACTTAAGGCCGAACTGGCATAGGCATTTCGCGTGCCAAGAAAGCCGAGGCTAGAAAGTGCTCAGGGGGAAGTAGAACTGAGGTTAAGACTTCTTTAGTTCGAGGGGATATAGTTAGTCTCTCAGGTCGAATTAGAGAGCTAGAGAGTGACGTATCTCATATTTAGGTACATGTTCATAAGGGAAATGCGAATTTGAGGGAATGCCAACATAAGTTGGATGCTGCTCTTATCAGGGATAAAGTTTTAGAAGGGGAGATCAAAGCGAAGGAATCGCTTGTGAAGAGGAAAAAAGACTTATTGAAAGATATGCCGGTTAGGGAAGAGTTGAACGCAGAAATTGGGAGACTTCATGCTCGGGCAGTAGACTTAGAAGCCATGAGCCTAGCTGAATCAGCGAAGTATATTGCAAAGTTGGAAGAAAATGTAATATACCATGATAAGGTTGACGCGGAAATGACTGAACTGAAGAATGACTATGCTAGACTAGAGTCACGCCTCGAGAGGTTGAGAGTGAGGTTTGCAATAATGGTCATACATGATGCGTCACGATCTGACCTGTTAAAGGCGATTATTACATATTTTATGGAGGAAGTAAAAAGACTTGAGTTAGAATGAGATACCTTGTTCCAAACTCTGTTGGATAAGGGATACATCTGTAGAGCTAGGATAGATCGAGGGAATTGTCTGGGCATCATGGAGACCCATCTGGGCCCTCGAACTACTGAATTGATAGAATTGGGTAGAGCTGTTGTGACCCGCGAACTGAAAGTTTGACCTCATGATGTAGGGGGAAGTACTGCTGACTCTCTATCAACAGAAAAGAACCCTTTATAATATGAATCTGACCTAAAAATAAATAGTATCTGTCACAGACACATTAAAATATATGAAAGCTAGTATGACCATTGCCTTATCTTGTATCTGGTGGGGTCTTTGATATAAAATTATTTTTTTACATTCGTTTTAATCATAGAAATGGGTTGAGTTAAACCAAGTTGAAACTTGATTTGAACTATAGAAATGTCGTAAACATATTGAAAGAGATGAAAGTTAGTATGACATTTGCCTTATCTTATGCCTGGTTGAGTCTTTGGTGTGAAACAAGCTTCTACACTTGCCACAATTGCAGAGATATAAAAAGTCAGCTAAACCAAGTGTTATCCTTGATCCAGCCAGTAGAAATGATCCAAACAAGTTGAAAAAGATGAAGACTAGTATTACATTTGTCTTATCTCTTGTTTGGCAGAGTTTTTGATATGAAACAAGTATTTACACTTACTATAATCGCAGAGATGCAAAGATTCAGCTAAACCAAGTGTTATCCTTGATCCAGCCGGTAGAAATGATCCAAAAAAGTTGAAAAAGATGAAGACTAGTATTACCTTTGTCTTATCTCTTGTTTGGCAAAGTCTTTGATATAAAACAAGTTGTTATACATGCTATAATCGTAGAGATGTAAAGATTCAGCTAAACCAAGTGTTATCTTTGATCCAGCCGGTAGAAATGATCCAAACAAGTTGAAAAGGATGAAGAATAGTATTACCTTTGTCTTATCTCTTGTTTGGCAGAGTCTTTGATATGAAACAAGTTTTTACACTTGCTACAATCGCAGAGATGTAAAGATTTAGCTAAACCAAGTGTTATCCTTGATCTAGCCGGTAGAAATGATCCAAACAAGTTGAAAAAGATGAAGACTATTATTACCTTTGTCTTATCTTTTGTTTGGCGGAGTCTTTGATATGATACAAGTTTTTACACTTGCTACAATCGCAGAGATATAGTAAAAGAAACCAAATCAAGTGATATTCTTGATCTAACTTGGATAAGATTGATTGTAAGCTAGTATTATTTATGCTTTACTCTGTAGAATTTGGACGAATGTTCGTGAAGAGAATGATATTGTTCCAAAAAATACTTTTATTGATAACTTCAGAATTTACATTGGATGGAGATTATAATTTCACTTTTGGAATTGAAAAACAAATAAATGAACAATAGAAATGGAGTAGTAAGATACCTAACGATAGCACCATTTTAGTCGCCTAGTATTCCAAGGATTTAAAATGGGGATTCCCCCTTCTGTCATGAGATAGTATGATCACAGGCCTGAGAGACATGTGATAATGAATGGACCCTCACAATTGTCGGCTAATTTTCTAGCGTGAGGCTATTTGCGATATTGAGGAATTTCTCTGAGGATGAGATCTTTGATTTAGAAAGTACAGCTCCTTACTCGGTTATTATACGATCTGGCAAGCATATGATGATATCGACCTAGCTTATCGATGGTGCATTCCCTGGTCTCATCTATCATATTGAGGTTGTAAGCTAATTTAAACTCATTCTCCTCGTCAATCAGCTCATGATCGCGAACTGGATAATAATATTCAGAAGGAATGACAACCCCAGTGCCATAAGCAAGGAGGAACGGGGTACACCCAGTGGATTGTCGGGGGGTGGTTCGATACGCCAACAGGACGTGAGGTAGTTCGCAAACCCAATTTCCTTTTTTCCGTGCGTGAAGCTATTTTTTGAGTCCATCTACGATGGTTTTGTTGGTGATTTCGGCTTGGCCATTGCCTTGGATTTGATGGTGAGTGGATGATATTGTGTTGGTTTAAGAAGGTTACGACCTTTTCTCTCACAAATTGGGGCCCGTTATCGATAAGAATTAGGTAGGGGCACCCGAATCGAGTGATTATGTGGTTCTAGATAAAAGAGATGACATCTTCTTCTCTGGTTCGATATAGTAGAATTGCTTCTACCCATTTTCTAAAGTAATCGGTAGCTACGAGTAGGTGATGGCGATTACCTGGAGAGTTAGGGAATTTGCCGACGAGGTCTAGTGCCCATCTTTTGAATGGCCATAAAATCTTACTTGTATGGAGTTCGAGCGCAGGGGCGCGTATCATATTTCCATGTCTCTGGCAAGTGTTGCACCTTCGGGAATACTCTTCTAATTGTTTGTGCATGCCAAGCCAGAATACTCCTTAAGTTATTGCTCAGTTCACTAATGATCTACTAGCGGCGTGGGAGCCACAAGTTCCTTCGTGTAATTTGCGGAGTAGTTCGTCTGCTTTTGACTTCGAGATACACTTGAGGTAAGGCCCTGTAATGAGAAGGAGGTAAAGTATACCGTTTTGAGTAATGTAACGCTTCGAGTTGTTGATCAGCTGTCGGTGTTCTTTTGGATCTGCTAGGAGTGGTCTGTTATATTTGTTGTCAACACTGAGGTAGGCTAAGAAAGGCTTTCGCCAATCGTCGTCTCCCCCTTTATCGCCCCCAGTATTGATCGTGCATACAAATATGCGATCAATGTCGGGGGTTGAAATAATTTCAATCTAGAGATATCGAACTTTTGTTCCTAAGACCTCGGCTAGATATGCCAAGGAATTGGCGTGTCTGTTTTCACCTCGAGGAAGATATTCAAGAGTTGCTTTCGCGAACTTACTCATACTATCTGCAATGAGGGCTGCGTATTCGATCATCTTCCCGTTCTTCTTGTATTGCTCAGAATAATGATGAACGACGAGTAATAAATCTGTGTAAACTGAGAGTTTGGGGACATCGAGCACAAGTGCGAGGTCGAGTCATTAGAATGGGTAATCAAAACGATCTCGATCCCTGACCCTGCAGGTCCTGCAGATCTATCTATGAGAAGCCTCCACCCTGACATGGTGATCCTGTCGGCTCGTTCGTCAAATAATTTGGGGGTTGGACTTTCCGGTGTGTCTTCGGTAAGGTCTAGGTCGTGCTCATCCCATTCAGGATCTTCCACTAGAAAATCTGATAGAAAATCGACAATGACCAAACATTTTTCGGAATGACGTTGTTCGAACGTGATATCATGTTCTCCCAAACTGACTGACCATTATTGCACTCTTCGTGACTTCTCTTTTATGGACAGAACTTCCCGAAGTGGGTAGTTCATCATAACTTTGACAGAATGTGCTTGAAAGTAGTGTTATTGTTTCTGCGAAGTGTAAACAAGGGTGAGAAGAAGTTTATCAATTTTAGAGTACCTTATTTCTGTTGGTGTGACTATTTTGCTGATAAAGAAGATTGGTTTATCTATTTTCCCTTCCAGGCGAATGAGAACTGAGCTGAGAGAGATATCTATGACTGCTAGGTAGATTATCAATTCCTCATTACCTACTGGGGTGCTCATTATAGAAGACCTCCTCAAATAGATTTTGAGATCCTGAAAAGCTGCTTCGCATTCTGGTGTCCATGTGACTTCTGCAATTGGCTGAACCTTTTCTCGTTTGGTGCATTCACAAAGTAATAGGAATAGCCAACGACAGCGGTCTAAAGATTTAAAGACGAAACAGTTGATCACGGCAATCTTGCAGACGAGTTTTTGAACGTCTTTTGTTGTCTTCGGGGAAGGCATGTCGAGGAGGGCCCGAATTTGATCTGGATCAGCCTCAATCCCTTTCTTACTGATGAAGTGGCCTAGAAAATAGCCAGAACATTTCTTGTAAGATCGAAGGATGTTAAATATTGTGTTGAGATCTGAAATGTGATTATCTGACTGTACGCTTTTGTACAAGAGATCATCGATGTAGACTTCAACAATTTTCCCTAGGTGTGTTTTAAACATAACAGTCATCAATCGTTGATATGTGGCACCTGCGTTCTTGAGCCCGAAGGGCATGACTTTGTAATAATAAAGGCCACTTTCGGCGATAAACGTTGTCTTCTCTTGGTCTTCCTCTAGAAATGGGATTTGATTATACCCTGAAATAGCGTCCGTCATTGAAAGAATATCATGGCCTACTGTGGAATCGAGGATCTGAAAAATGTTGGGAAGAGAGAAACTGTCCTTTAGAGTATGTTTGTTAAGATTTATGAAATCTACGCGAACTCAAACTTTTCAATTCTTCTTTGGGACAGCGACAATGTTGGATATTCAGTTCGGATATTTGGCTTTTCGAATTAATCCTACTTTGATCAATTTCTCGATCTCGTTGTTAACTTCATCTCGAAGATGGGGTAAAAGTTATCGCTTCTTCTGTTTGACCGCTGTGGCGCCGATATTGATGGTTAACTTGTGGCAAGCCATGGCCGGGTCGACTCCGGGCATTTCTTTGAAAGGCCATGCAAAAATGTCTTGATTGAGTTGTATGAACTGAATAATAACATCTTTCTCATGTTGAACCAGCTTGGTTCCGATGAACGTACCTCTGCTAGGTCCATCAATGTTGACATATTCCGTGAGTTCCTCTGTAGGTGATTGATCGTCGAGGTAATTAATTTACTATAATTGTTATGCGGCCAATCTGTCTGAAGTATCTTTGTCGTGTTTGAATCGGAGTGCTTGATGATAGGTGGAAGCGATTGCTTCCATATTGTGTATCCAGCAGCGGCCCATAATCCCAAGATAGTAAGATCTGGCATTGATCACATAGAAAATGATGTCGATAGTAGTTGGTCCTGCGGTAATAGGTAAGATAATCTTGCCTACTCGTTCCTCACTAAAGCCAATGAACCCACTGATGTCTGTATCGCTCTAAATGACTTGGTCGGCCAATCCCATCTGGTCGATCGTACTCTGAAAAAGAATTTCAATACCGCTTCCAGTATCGATTATCATTGTGTGCATGACAAACTGTTTAATCTTGAGCCTTATGACTAACGCATCATGATGTAGAAATTTGACATGGCTAGTATCACAATCCTCGAAGGAGATTCCGAGTCGGTGATTGCTCGACTCGGGAAGAAGTTTAGCTTCCTTGTCTTGAGGTGTAAGATCACAGCATTTCGAGAGCCTCTGGCACTTTGATTGGTTAGAATTGGTGACCTGGTTGATTTCGATCATGTTTCTGAGGTGTATATAGTAGAGATGCCTCTTCTCAGCTCTATTGTTGACCTGAACAACTTCGAGTTGCTTCTTGTAGTTGCCATCTTGGTATGACTTCAAGTCAATAATGTATATGAGCATCCGTCCTTCCTTGAAAATGAGCTCGAGCAACCGCTGTAGAGCATAGAAATTGTCAGTAGTATGATGATTTACCTTATGATGTAGGGAAAATGGCCGATTCTCGATGGGCTCCAGTGGTTGAGAGATACGGTAGAGAGGGTCTTTCAACAATAGTGGAAAAATTGTAGAGATTCAGGCGTTCAGCTTTAGGAGAACGGGTTTGTTTTGCGGACCGCTTCTCCGAGGGTATCCAGTGCTTCCCTTGGTGCGTTTCTGATCTCCCTGTTCCTCCTTAGGCTCGCTGGTTCAATCTGCAGGTGAGGCTTTGGTGAAGATGACATATTTAGTAGACTTTTGTCGCTCAGACGTCATCCTCTCCAAGTTGACGTAACCGTTGACTTTGGTGATCAACTCTTCTAATGTCGCAGGCTTGTTAATGAAGAAGTATTCTTTGGCCTTACAATCGAGCCGGAGAGCATTGTTAAAAGCAGTCACAGCCACTTTTTGGTCGAGGTTATCCACCTTTCTCGCGAGCTCTAGGAATTTCTTTGAGAAATTTTCAAGCTTTTCTCCATGTGACTACTTAAAGCCGATAATATAATACAAGTTCTCCTCTTTGTCTCTGTTGTGAGCATATATCTTGATAAACTGCTTATGCAACTGATTAAACGTGTAGATAGATTCTTCAGGAAGAGAATGAAACCATCGGAGTGGCTCATCCTATAAAGTTGTGGCAAACAGACGGCAAATAATATGGTTGAGATTGGAGTACAACCCCAATGAATCACAGTATTGCTGAATATGCTCCTTCGGGTCAGTACCTTTGTATTTGTAAATTTTGGGAGTATGGAAACCTTTCGGTATCTCCATATCGAATAGTCCTTTGGCAATCAGACTCCCTTGTAACTTCGTGGTATCGTCGGTAGTACCCAGAACTTGTGCCTCGATCACCTCCTTAATTCGTTGGTCTATGTGTTCTTTCGTGACGTAATGACGTGTTGGTTGTACTGGCAGGGGATGATGAGTTCCCATACCTTCACTCAAGCGATCTCATACTGGAACTTGATGTAGAGGTCGCTGGTCTTCCTCTGGACGGATGGGCATCTGGTGACCTCGACTGACTTCTTATTGGACTCCCCCCCCCAAATGGATGGAAGGCTGCAGTCCGTGTGGTGGATTTCTAGAAATGGCTTTACTGGCGGCTCCCCGAGGTCCTAATCTTTTCCTTGCTAAAATATGTGAGGCATCTAGAAGTTGATCCCGACCCCTGGCTGGAGGAGCCTGCTGAGATTTTGTAGAGCCTCGAATGCAGTTTGCATCGTCGTCATCTGATCTTCGTATCGTTTGAGCGCTGTCAAACGAGCTTGTCTTTCTGCATCGAGCTCTTTCTCTTGGAGCTCGCGATCCTTTGCTAATTGAAGTTCGAGTTTGGCGCATTTTTCTGTCTCGGCGTGAAGATTCGCCCGTAACTCGATAAGTTGTTTCGGATCTACAGAAATTTTGAGCTGAGTTCCTGCGGCCCGTCGTCTGAAAGATACCATAATTGAAAATTGCAATGAAAGACTGTCTTAGGGTATCGTAGAAATACAATCTTTCCTACAGACTGCGCCAAATATAATGGCCAAATTGTGTAAGTCCAATATGATTAGGAATTAGCTATCACACCAATAAACTTGTAACAATACTCTAGTAGAAAGTAAGAAATATAAACATGTGTTTTTAGCGTGGAAAACCTCTGAACAGGTAAAAAACCACGACCTCGTATGGAGGTTTTTTGTAAAAGTATCTTTATTGCTTGGAGTAGATTTCTTTATTACAAGTGATCTCTAAAATATAGAAATGCTTTTGATCTCGTAAATAAGAAGTTTGAGTAATTTTTTTTGTCCCTGTCTCTCCTGGAAATTTCTCCTTATATAGATTTTTCCCACAGCTCTCCATCGTGCTGGAGGACGTTTTCTGAATAATACAGTTAGTGGTGGTTGACTGAATAACTGACGAGTTCGTGGGAGACAAGTGTCTTTGACAAGATAACGTTTTCTGGGTTTAGCTCAATCCACGTTATTGGGTAGTTCGTGGGGCTGGTTAAAATGTTGACTGGAGTGTTAAGTGTTAAAAATGCGTGAACCTGGGATGGAGGTAATTTGAACTGGATGAGCTCGACTTTGTGTGAGATCGAGGGATAAGTCCCTATACTTCTCTTCAACTTAGTGTCCATCATCCCCCATAACAATCTCTAGAATGCCCCAAAGAGCAGCTATCCCTATCATAAATAATTAAAGAAGGGAACCCGAAATACCACCAGACGTTTCTGAAAAGCAATCGCGCTGCTCCTTTCCCGATGATCGTCTTCTGGCATGGAATAAGAACAATCATTTTGCAGAATCAATCTACCACCACAAACAAATACTCATTCTTACATTTGGTCGTCATGGGAAAACCACCCATAAAATCCATCGAAATGTTCTCCCAAGGTCGGCTAGGGACTGGTAATGGTAAGAACATTTCTAACTTGCGATTAGAAGGTTTTGATGTATTGCATAGCACGTAACTACGAGCCATACAAGCAACATCCGCCTGCATCTTCGGCCAATAGACATACCGCCACAAATTCAGCGAAATCTACTCAACCCTGAAATAACCAGCCACCTGGGAATAATATGCCTCTCTAATCTAATACAAGCGATCTCCACCCTCTGGAATACATAATAGACTGCCCCTGTAAATCAAACCATCCTTCAATACATACTTGCATGTCTTGCCTTGCAGCAACTTCTAGTGAATTGTACTGAGCTCATTGTCATCGTCATACCCTAAAACATAATCAGAAGAAACAATCGATTATATTTGCATAGCTACCAACAAAGCAGAAATAGTTAGTAATAGGGGTCAAGATAACATATCAGCCATTTTGTTGTCCACTTCTTTCTTATACTTGATCATAAGGGTGAACTATTGTAGGTACGACATCCACTTCATATGGCGAGCTTGTTGTAGCCTGGACTGTGTAGATAAGAACTATAATGGTTTGTGATCGGAATGTACCACAACCTCCTTCCCCAATAAGTAACTTCGCCAATGCTTTATTGATTGATATAATTCGTAGAACTCCTTATCGTAGGTAGGATAATTCCGTACTACTCCTATAAACATCTCAGAATGGTAAGCAACCGGTCTCCCATCCTCTAATAGAATTTCCTTAATGTATAGTCAGACGTATCTATTTTGACCTTAAAGGGTCACTACAAATTGGGCAATGTTAACACTGGCGCATCTATAATCTTGCTCTTTAGCAACTATAAAGTCTTCTCATGGTGATCTTCCCACACAAACTTTACACCGGCCTTTGTCAAGGAATGCAACGGTGCGACTATCTATGAAAAATGATGAATAAACTTTCATAAATACTAATAAGAACCCATAAAAATTCTCACTTCTGTCACTGTATGGGGTCTAGGCCAATCAGTAATGACCGAGACCTTTTCTAGATCTACCTTAAGCTCACCGCCATCAGCAATAAATCCCAAGTATACTAGCTCCTTCTTCCCAAACTTGCACTTCTTTCCATTTAGAAAGAGTCGTTGTGATCACAATGCTTCCAGCACTTTACGAATATGCACGAGGTGTTCCTCCCATGTTTGACTATATATTAAGATGTCATCTAAATATACAATCTTGAAATCGTCAATAAAAGCTCGAAGTACCTCATTTATCAACCGCATAAATGTTACTGGAGCGTTGTATAACATAAAAGGCATCACTAAACACTCAAAGAGTCCTTGTTTGGTCTTGAAAACAGTCTTCCAAGTATCTTCTTCCCAGATTCTAACCTCAACTTGGTAAAAAACTGAGCTTTCTACAACTCATCTAAAAGCTCATCAATTCATTCGTGGAAGCGGATAACGATTCTTTATAGTAATCTTGTTCAGCGCTCGATAATCCACACACAATCTCCAAGACCCATCCTTCTTCGGCACTAATAACACTGGTGAACCACAAGGTGAGTAACTCAGATTAATAACCCCTTTATCTAGGAGTTCTTATACCTATTTCTTGATCTCATCAGACACAGTTATAGAAGTCCAATGCAACCTAATATTGGGTAGTGTCTCACCAATCACCAAGGTGATATCATGCTCGACATCCCTCTTGCGCATCATCCCTTTTATGCCCAGAAACAAGTCTTTATACTCCTCTTGCAACTTCCCCATTTCGGTTTGTTGCTTAGGAGACATTGACAAAGTAGACAGCACCTTGGCCGACAGACCCTCCTGAACCAGTCGTACCAATAACAAAACAAACTTTCCGCTCGCTTTAACCAACCTCTTCGCCTGAGTCATCGTTACTAAATTATTGGTGGTAACATGTTCCTTACAAACATTTATATGAAACTCCTTCCCCTCCTTCACAAGACGGTACTTGTGAGCTCTACAGTAAAGAATCACATCCCGGTCCCAAAGATAAGGGTTACCCAAGATGACCTGACACACATCTAAAGGAACCACCTCACGTGTCACTTCGTCAATAAACTGCTCAGTAATCGCAAACTTGAACGTACACTGCTTCATGATCTTCAACTCCGTATCTTTCTGAATCTAACCCAAACCATACGGCTTAGGATGAGCCATAGTAGCTAAACCCATCTTTTTTACCACCGCCTCAGAGATCAAAGTCTTTTGACGGCTTAGATCAATGATGGCCTCTACTAAGCTCTACTTCACTTGAATGTTAACATGAAAAAGTTATTCCTGACTTGTCTCCTTGGTAACCATATGTTGCTGCAACATAAAAAGAAGTTTAGGATTTGGCTTCTCTAAATCTGAAAGATCAACAGTTTTTGTGGTTAGTACACATTTCTTACTCTTGTTCCTCTCCTCATTCGGCCTAAGCTCCAGGTAAAGTTTTCAACATTTATCTGAAATATACCCATTTACCTTATAATGACTGTAGCAATTCCCCTTAGATGAAGACCCCTCTCTTTTGGACTCCCCTTCGTGCTTATTCTTCTAACTAGACTTGTACCTTGACTTGCACTTATCGTCTTTCTTGTCACTCTTCAAGTATTTGCCTTCAATAGAAATTACTTTTATGGTAGCATATTGGATATTCACCACAGTAAAGAGCTTCAACTCTCTTCTAATAGACTCCGATAAATCCCCCATATACTTTATAAACACCTCATAGTCATCCACATCAATGTCCAAAACTAGCGCTTGGTTATGAAACCCCATAGTGAACTCTTGTACGAATTGCCCATACTTTTAGAACAAATTATGCCATTTAAACCATCTTTCTTGCTCATACCCAATCGGATCAAATTACTTCCTCACCAACACCTTGAACTCTTCCAACCCAAGCTTCCTACTTTGTAATATTTCTGATAGGACTTCCACCACGTGAGTGCATGACTTGCAAATTTTAATGTCGAAAAGCAAATTTTCTGAGCATTAAAGTATTCGTAAATGGAAAAAGAAGTCTCTAACCTATCTAAGCAATTATCCAACTTCTCGGCATTGATTGAACCGTCGGATACCAGAATTTCAATTTTAAAATTGATACAAAGATTGTGCATAGGATTCATTGACTTGCCAATAACCGATCGCTCCTTGATGGATTCAGCAGCATTATAATCATTATCTGCCTCATCGTTAACATCGTCTTTTTCTACCTCCGCACCCCCTTTCTTCTTTGTGCATTCTCGTCGTTTCTTTAAAGCAGAAGCTATTGCAAGGTTCGTGAGACATAATTACTCTACCAACTCCCCTAGAGTAGTAGTTAGGTCAGAAACTTTAGTTTCCAACTTTGTGAGCTAATCTTTAGAATCGCCCATATCCAAAGTTGTCTTCTTCGAGCAAGGTTTCTGGTGAATCTCTAACAGACTCACTAGGTTCTCCTTCGTTTGCTTGAGTCAGTCACGTATAGAGACTATAAACCATAATCCCCCCAAGAATTGTTACTAGAACTCTGATACCACTTAATCCACAATTGAATTGAGATTAACCTAAATGAAGAAATGAAATGAAGAACAAACACAATTGGTCGGAGAATTTCCCTTTTGGAGCTTCAATTGCTCAATGATTTGATTCCAATTGAATTACTCTTTAAAATAAGTCTCTCTTACAAAAAACTTAGATTGATCTAAGATAAGTTTACCTTGCCTAGCCTTGCCCCTTTATGAGATTTACAAGTTCTTAGTTACAAGATAAGACCATTATGCCCTTGAAACGCTTAAAAATATTCAATGAAACGATAGTTGTTCGAACAAACCCATGGGTCGTTCAAACGACTGGCCAAAATAAGCTTAAGAACAACCACAACGTGAAATGGTCTTCTGGGTCTCCAGTTCGTTCGAACGACTCCAAATATCGTTCGAGCGACTTGCCTATTTTTGCCTGAAAATTGCATTAGCTTGAATTAGTCTTCTGAGAATCCCAAGTTCGTTCGAACGAACTCAAATCTTATTCGAACGACTTGTCTATTTTGGTTTGAAATAGACTCAACTCAAATTGGCCTTCTGGGAACTCCAGCTCGAATAGACTAAGCTTGAATTGTCCAGATTGAATAGGATCAATTCAATTTGGTCTTCTGAGAACTCCAGGTCGAATAGACTCAGCTCAAGGTGTCTTATGGGAACTCTAGGTCATTCCTCACATATTTCGTTTAAACGACTCCAAGGTTCATTCGAACGGATGGCATTTTTTGAAGGGTTTCAATCTTCAGAACCTCCTGGATCATCCTAGGATCCCAAACAAAAAACACAAATATCACCACATCCCAAAAAGAAAACCTACAACTAAAAGTAATACCCACAGACATAAACAAAACCTTCTTCTTTCTCTTCTGCTCTATTTTTTCAATTTCTTCTTCTTCTTCTTCTTCTTCTTCTTCTTCTTCTTCTTCTTCTTCTTCTACTTCCTTATCTATCTCTTCTTCTTCCTCGTCTATTTCTTCATCACTATCCTCAGCCTCTTCTTCACTATCTGTCTACCCATACTCCTAATGTATCAGTTCCCTATCCCCAATGGATAAGTCCTTTATTCAGTTAGCCTCACTGTTAGAGGATGATTCATAGCATGTAGCAAATCCAATGTACTCTTCTTCAGAAGAAGAGTTACTCTCAGTTATAGAGAAAAAATGTATTTTTGAGGTGTTGAAGAGAAGAAAAGAAAAGAAACATTTGTAGTTTTGAAGAAGGTATGGGGAAAGTCTTGATTTTATAAAGAAAATGTATTTAAAAGGTTCTTGAAAAGATAATTATCACTAAATGTTCAAGTTTCCCAATATTGGTAGTTGGGGGGATAATGGTTAAGGGGGAAGGTTTGGGGTTATGTTAAGTATGTGTAGAGTGCACATAGGATCACTAATGACTAAGATTATAAACATAACAAACTTTTATAAGAAGAATTACACATAACTTGTATAAAAAAAACTTCAAAAATAAAGGCCAAAAATAATATAACATTTTAACTAATATGGTAAACAAAGTACAATAAGATAAAATTTATCCCCAATCTCATCCTATTGAGGATTTGTCTTTAAACACTTTGCAAAATTCATCCAATCCCATAGTCACATTCACCTTAACATTCAAATTAGTCATAGTCTTAAATTCTGTATTTTTTTCCTTTCATGCATATAGTTCTTTAGCCACATAAAGTTTTTACATTCAATATTTTCACAAATTAAGAATTTTTACCCTTGCATCTCTGAGTAGTAGATTTATACAATTTCATAACACTACAACTACCTTTAGGGCAAACTACAGTCCTCCAAGGACATTCTCTCCACTAATGGCCAGTTTCCTCACAACCAAAGCAACTACCTTTGAAAGAGGGGTTACTAATATTTGATGAATTTGAAGATTGCCCAATGGCCTTACTCAACCATTGGAAAATACTACAGGTAGGGAATTGGCTTTTTGCACATACTATATAACCATGAACAATCCCCAATACCATGAAAAATTTCATCACAGATAGGAAACAAATCATCCTACAACAAAAATTATAAATCATCAATAGGTTAGTCTTTAGTCCCAATTTATTTCCCTGCAATTTGTCTTTAGTCCACATTTCTTACTTTTAAGCTTTAATGTTGATTTCTTAAATTTCACATATTAACACCTAATTAATGATAGAGACAGAGAAAATTTAAGTGATTTTACCTTCACATCACCTCCACCACTACTACCACCTCCACCTCCACCTCCCATAGACAAAGAGAAACCAACACTAAAACTTAAAAATAAAAGAGAGAGAGAGAGGAAAAAAAAAAGGAGATGACGGTTGGGAAGGAGATGACTGTTGGGGTATTTGGGGAAGGAAATGTGAATGTGTCTGTGAGACTCGTGTGTGAAATGGTGAGGTGGATTGGTGAGGTGGTGGAGGTGATGTGATAACTTGTTACCTAAAGACAATTTGTTTACCTATTAGATAAAATCACGCACAACTTGCGTGAGGGTAGATTAGATACTTTATGTTAAAATTTAACTTCAACGGAGGTTGACTTGTGGTCAGAGGTCATTTGGGGACCAAATTGTATTTTTTAACAACTTGGGGACTAAAGGAAAATATTCAGTTTGTAGGTGGGACTAAACTCAAAAAATCCCTTAAAATACCTCAAACGGGAAGAGAAAGAAAGATAAATATTACAAAAGATAAGCAAGGATGACTTGTGGAGGCAAGAAGAAATTGAAAGTAGTAATCTCGTTTGGTTTGATATTTTCGTACAGGCAAGGAGTGAGGACCCCAAAAGAAAAACAAAAATCTTTCACTCATAATAAAATTTCCTCCTCTGTTGCGTTCTTTCTCCTCTCTTTCAACCAAACCACTTTAGGTAAGTTATGTTGGTGGGACTCTTTTGAATTCTTTTCTTTGTATGTGGGTTAGTTGGGTTAATAGTCCTAGTATTTAGGAGTTTAGTTAATGTTAAATTCTATTTAAAAAGTATTTCAATTGAATAAAAACATGCAGAGATTTGTTAACAAGAGAACTCTCAGAGTTGTCAGGAGGTTAGGTTATATCAATTGAACCATATCCTTTATATTGATTATCCTTTTATTTCTTTTGTTCTACCTTCCATCAAATCCCTTGTAATTTTATAGTTCCCAACAAGTTACAACTCAGTTTGTCACATGAAGATAGAATGACCCAGGGGGAGATAGTCTTGTGCTCGATTTGAAATACAACGAGAAGTTTACTGTCATTATTTTTTGTCTTTTGTATTATTGGCAAAGGTTATTTACTGTAGTTGCTGAAAAGTATCATTTCAAAATTCAAACACGATTCCGATGGCCTGGGATGGAAATGTCAGTTCATGATCATTTTCTGATCCAAATATCGAAACCCGTAACATTTTTGATAACCTGTAACGTTTATGTCTAATGATTCACATTTTCCCAAACACGGAGCCGGAGTTGGAGTCACAAATCTTACTCCTATTTATTTGATTAAGCCTAAACTTGAGAGAACATTCTCATCCTTTAAAGGACCTAAATGTTGGAGTATATAGTATGTCTATAAATATACTCCTCATTTAGTCTCATATTTGTTAGTAATAGCAGTACTTTAGTGACCCCCTATTATATAAAGAGCAGTAAAACTTGTAATAATTAGAATCTTAGAATATCAATATTTTCTTCCCCTTCTTATTTCTTCGTGGGATTAGAGCGGTTGCGATCTTGAAGATAACGTAACTATTCATCACTTTTGCCGGTGGCGGTCATCTCCGGATTACTTGGAAAAAAGAAATTTTTGTTTCATTTTTTTTCTTTCTCATTTTCGAAGTTCTAAAGCTTGTTTTCTAAAATCTTCTTGAGTAGTATATTATCTCTTCAAGTTGTTGTTATACTTGAGCTTCTTCAAATCATGGTTCCAGAATCTACGATTTTAAGTGCGGCAATTATGTGAGTTACTAATCCATAATATGAATAGAGAAACCCTAATTAGCAGAAAAGTACAAAGAACAGACCAATTGGTTGGGAAAAATCTTTTTAGAGCTTCAATTGCTTAATCAATAATCAATTACAATCGAATTACTCTCAAGCCCTAAGTTTCTCTCTCAGAACTTTGATTGATCTAACATTACCTAATCTTGCATAGCCTTACCCCTCTTTATAAGGGCTACAAGTTCCTAGTTCCAATAGGACTTGTCTAGCCTTGCCCTTTTTCTAAGGGTTACAAGTTCCTAATTACAATAAGACTTGCCTAGCCTTACCTCTTTTATAAGGGTTACAAGTTCCTAGTTACAATAGGACTCTTACTGCTAAATTAGAGTAATACTTTAAATAAAAGTAGAACACTAAATTAGTGATACTTCATAGATCCTCCTGGATCATGGCCCCCCTTTTAGGAACCTTGAGCTCCTGCTCGAGCAAGAACTGAAGATATGTGAATTTGAAATACCCCGTATTACGAGTGTACTACTTCAATTTATTGAGAAGCTTGCCCTTTCTACCGCTCCTGGTCGTAGTCATCCCCCTCTTTAGAATACCGTACTCCTTCAAAGAACTTTCTTGCTCAATCCATAGATTTTTAACTGATGGTAGTCGAGTATCTTCTGTAGAGTCTTTATCTAGTAGAGATAAGAATATATAATCGCTTTCAGATCTGATAGCAGTCAATACTCCCTTAAAATCCATCGAAGTACTCTTCCAATGGTCATTATGTACTGTTAATTGAAGATCCAGTCCCAACTCTTGATTTAAAGACTTCAGCTGGTACTCCCAATTCTTCCTCTGTAGTAGCTTCTTGTGAATAACCCCAATATTTATACTTGCATCATACTCGTGAGGTATAATTGGCTCAATATGTATAACCTTCAATAATGTGGAACTTACTAGTATTGGCCATCTACCAAAATGATTGTACTTTTTTTTGGCATCCACAAAACCATAAAAAATGGTTATATAAATCTTAAAATCAATTTTAAGGTTTTTTTTATAGGATTTGCAAACTTACCAACATCCGTAATTTTCTCGGATTTGGTGTTTTTGGAATCTCTAGATTTATCATCATCCCCATCTTCACGATCATGTCGTCTCTTGGAAGTAGAAGCTTTTGAGATCTTGGTGATAGACATGATGTTCTTCTTCTTCTAATTAGATCTCTTCCTGGATTGCTTGAGTCGGTCGTATGTCGAGACCATAAACCACAATCTCCTAAGGATGAGCGGAACACCGCTCTGATACCACTTAATCCATAATATGAATAGAGAAATCCTAATTAGCATAAAAGTACAAAGAGCAGACCAATTGGTTGGGAAAAATCCTTTTAAAGCTTCAATTGCTTAATCAATAATCAATTACAATCGAATTACTCTCAAGCCCTAAGTCTCTCTCTCAAAACTTTGATTGATATAACCTCACCTAATTTTGCCTAGCCTTGCCCCTTTTTATAAGGGTTACAAGTTTCTAGTTCCAATTGGACTTGCCTAACCTTGCCCCTTTTATAAGGGTTACAAGTTCCTAATTATAATAGGACTTGCCTAGCCTTACCCCTTTTATAAAGGTTACAAGTTCCTAGTTACAATAGGACTCCTACTACTAAATTGGAGTAATACTCTAAACAGAAGTATGACACTAAATTAGTGATACTTCATAGATCCTCCTGGATCAGTTACTTCCCTCATTTTTTAATAATTTGGGCTTCTTCTATTGTGTCATTTTGGGGTTTTTTTGTTGGGATTCAAAGTCATAGTAGTATGCAATACCCTCCTTATTTGAGTAGTAAAGAAAGAATTAAAGAAGAAAGTAATTGCGGTAGGTTAAATATATATATGTTGCTGCTCGGTTGGAGAAAGATTTTCTTCTTCAAGCTGAAGATGAATTTCATGATGAGAAAGGTTACCATGGCTTAATGCGATGGAGAAGATGACTTTAAAGAGGAAAGTAGGTTATCTTCCTGTGTTCCTGAGTTTGGTTTAGGCATGTACTCATTCAGAGGCAGATGATAGTAGTGACCATATCTGGTGTGATTTGTGATTGTTTAGATGGTTCTTAGTTTCTTTGTATTATGGTTGTGGAGTCAGTTCTAACAAAATTAGCCTGACCAGATCTCACTAGGCCCGAACTAGGTCTGCCAAGTATCAAGTATATATTGAAGAATGAACTCGAATTATGTTCATTGGAGTTCGTGGACGAGCGAGGATCGAAGACGAAAGGAAAATATGGATTTTTAGTGTTCCGTTCGAACAGAAGAGGCAGAACCTATTTTATTCGAATAGACTTTTGGTTTTGTTCAAATAGAAAGTTGTTTGTTTGAATAAACCCAAAGTCAATTCAAATAGAAGTCTCAGAACTTGATTTATTCGAATAGACTTTGGTCTCTGTTCGAATAAACTCGTAAACACATTTTTAGAAGGTTGGAGTGAAGACGTTGGCTTGCCTCGTGATCGGTACTTTGAGTCCAAATTTATGTAATAACCTCACAACTATATAAGGGATGTTTAGGGTGTTTCTTATTGTATTTTTGTGAGTTTAATTCTAGAGAGAACCAGGGTTTGAGATACTCCATTAAAAGCTTAGATAGAGCTTTGAAAGATTGTTTGTAACCTATTTGATCATAGTGAATTATTCGCGGGGAGTGGTTTTTTATCCGTAAGGGTTTTCCACTTCCCTCCTCCAGGTAAATCATTTGTCCTTGTTTTGTTCTTTGTTTGGATTATTACTAGTTCGATGGTTTTTACAATTCATTCTTGTCATATAAGAAAGACTAGCTACATCTATCCTTAATAGTATTTACCTAGTCTAGTCCATAAGCATCAACCAACCAAGTCTACCAGTATTGACCATTCCAACTCACGTCACTGAACATAAGATTGGTTTACTATAGCGCATCTTATGTGTGTGATTCATGGCACTACTGTCTTGATGAATAGTATTATTTAACACCTTGTGATATGTCGTGACTACATATATATTGCGACATGAAGATACACCTTTCTTGGTGATTTGTTTCACTTTTCTATCACTTCTTTTGGCGTTAAGTTTGTTAATTATAACCAAATCTATCATTCGGATCTTTCGTTTCACTCCATGTACGGTAATTTATTTTATTTTGGGATTTCTCTTATATTCTTCATTTGGTGATATTTATCGATTTCTCTAGTGATTGCTTCTTTCTTTTTGTAGTAGCATATTCCCCAGATTTAACAAGGAGAAGCTAGTACAACCATGTCGAAGGTATGTGATCATTTGAGAAGATGTCAAATGTATGCCTATAGATCTCGACCCTCTACAGTAACCGTTACATTTGGTCAAATAGAGTCGTTGCAAGAGATCCATGAAGTTCGCCCACTACCCATTAAAATAGGTACCAATTATTTATAACTGCCTGTATCTATTATAAATACAGGCATAGCACATGTAAAAATAAATCCAGGACTTTATTATTTTTCACTATTTACATATATTCTATCTTTTAACAATTGTAATAACTTGCACATATTGGATTTCACCCTCAAACCCTCCTCGTGGTCGTGGTTTTTCTCAGGTTTTACTGAGTTTCCACGTAAAATCTATTATGTTATAGCTTAGAATTGTAATCTCTTTACTAAAGTGTTGGCAAAGTTTCCCTTCCGGAAAATACGCCATTACACTTTCACTATGATTCTTGCCTCTTATTTGAATCACCAGAAAATTTTGAGGTATCTTCTTTTCCTATTGCGGGATGCGATTTTCTCTCATTGGATCAGATGAAGATGTTACACTACCTTCCACCTCGATCATGAAATTTTTGTTTCTTTCATCGAGTGATTCTTTCCTAGAGTAATTTTTTTTTCTCTAGTGATTATCTTAAATTTATTCTTGTATTTCCTATCCCGAGATGTAATTTCTTTCTTTGGATCGGGTGAACATGTTCAATTCCTTCCACCACGATTATGATTTCCTCTTTCTCAAGCGGATTTATTTGTCCTCGAGTGAATTGTTTCATTCCTACAATAGATATCTTATTCCTTAAATAATTATATCTCTTCAACATCACTTCGAGTGGTCCTCTTCCTTGACTAATTATATTACCTCAGTGTCTCTTCAAGATATTTGCATTATCCTCGTGTAGGAAAATTTGTTGAATATAAAATATATTAAATATAGGATACTAAACATAGTCCCACATTGGGTACTAGTAGAATTAGCTTAATGATCATCTACTATATAAAGAGAGGTTATGATGTAATATAATAAATCAATTCAAGAGTAATAAAATTTTCTCTTATTTATTTCTATATGGCATCAGGGCGGGTTCGATAATTAAACCTGGTTCTTTCGAATTGAATTGAATTGAATTCAGCTGCGAATCTCAAATTGAAGCTCATTATTTTTTCTGTTCTTCTCCATCATATTATGGATTTCTATCTGCTACAGTGAATTCGGTGACTGCTACAGTAAATTTTGGCATCTGATACAGTAACTTCACGACTATTACAGTGAATTCGTGACTGTTACAGTGATTTCTGGCATCGGCTACAGTGATTTTGAGACTGTTACAATGTTTTTCAGATCTACGCAAACGAAGGGGAAGTTTTGTGAGTCCGTTGACGATCTATCGTAGACCTAAATCGACAAAGAAGGATGATTTGGAGATGGGCGATTCCAACGATAGACTTATGATTTTGGAAATAACAGTTTCCAAGCTATATGCTAATATGGGGCAGTTAACTGAACAATTGCGTCTCATAAACCTTGCAAAGGCTTCAACTTCAGTGAATGTTGCTCAGTCAGGTATGAAAACTAAAGATAGTGTTTTATTTGTAAATTCTTTGAATAATACTTGGTTAATTAATACTGGTGCATCAGATCACATGGTAAACGACTTTAGCATATTATCATCCATTACACCTTCAACCCAAACCTCTATATACACAGCGAATGGTGGTTCATCTCCTGAAATTGGATAAGGATCCACTAATATATCTGAATCCCTGACATTAAACTCTCTCCTTATTGTTCCTGATCTAGAGTACAATATCTTGTTTGTCAGTAGGATCACTGTTGTACTTACATGTACCTTGATGTTTTGGCCTCAGTTTTGTATTTTTCAAAATATAGTGACTCGGCAGGTTCTTGGTTGTGGTGTTAGAAAAGATAATTTCTACTATTTGGACTTAACTTATAATGGAGAGCAGAGAATTCATCAGGTAAATAAAGTTAGAGGAATTGAAGAAGCAAAAGCTAATGTGTGGTTATGGCATCGACGACTGGGTCATCTCTCCTTTGGGTCATCTTCAAAAGTTAAATTTGTCGTTATTTTTGAATTATAGTATTTCAGAGTTTAAGTGTGATATTTGTGAGCTCGCTAAGAGTCATCGTATTACATACTCTCTAAGTTTTACTAAAAGTTCAGAACCTTTTAGTATTATTAACTCTGATGTATGGGGTCCTGCACGTATTCCTTCATTGTCTGGAGCTTGTTATTTCGTAACTTTTATTGATGAGTGTATTCGTATAATGTCGGTATCCCTAATTACCCATACAAGTAAAGTCTTTGAAGTATTTTAAAAAAATTATCAGATGGTTTTGACCCAATTCCAAATTAAGGATACAAGTGTACCAATCTGATAATGGAGAAGAATTTACTAGTAATGATATGACGAAGTTCTTGACAAATAATGACATTCGACATCAAACCTCTAATGTTTATACCCCACAGCAAAATGGGTTAGTTGAACGAATGAATAGACAACTGTTAGAAGTTGTTCGTGCATCTCTTTTTGGAATAAATATACTATTGAATTATTGGGGTGAAACGTTAAAATTTGCTGCTTACTTGATAAACCGCACACCATCTAGAGTCATTGAATTTCAGACCCCCTTCCAAAAACTTTATGATCTTATTACCATCCCTACAATGCCAAACCTAGAACCACATGTTTTGGATGTGTTGTCTTTGTTCATATACCCAAACATCAGCGAGGAAAATTAGATCATTGTGCTCGAAAGTGTGTATTTCTTGGATATGCTGATTTTAAAAAGAGTTATCGTTGTTATGATCCTATGGAGGGGAAGGTGTATATCTCTTTGGACGTTTCATTTCAAGAATTGGAGGCGTATTTTGTGGGATCTTCCATTCAGGGGGAGAAACATAATGATGGTGAAGGGAAGTTCCCTATTATTGGGGATATGTTTTAGGAACTAGGGGATTTGACGAGTAATTTAAACAGGCATAGTAACCTAACTGATGATGAAAAGGAAAGTAAAGCAAAGCAGATGACAGGGGGAGATCAGGGTATTGAAGATGAACTTCATATGAATGGAGAAGATCAGACGACAGGGGGAGATCAAGCTGAAGTAGTAGAAGTTGCACGTGACTCCAACATTCTAACACCATCTACCGAAGCACTGCCGAAGAATGTTGAACCTCAGGTATTACCTAATCCTAACACTGTTAATGATATTCAACCTAGACGTTCAGAAAGGCCTACTAAAGGTATTCCAAAATCTACTTATGAACCAGATATCAATTCTAAAGCTAAATACCCAATTTCTGATTATGTGTCCACCCATAGGTTGGCTAAGTCGTTTATATGCATTATGAATCAATTATCCTCTGTATCTATTCCAAGTAATTTGTAGGAAGCACTATCAGATCCACGATGGAAGAAAGCCATGAATGAAGAGATGAATGCATTACAGAAGAATTCCACTTGGGAACTTGTTAATAAACCCCACGGATATCGTATTGTTGGGGGTCGTTAGATCTTTACTGTAAAGATGAATTCAGATAGAAGTATTGATAGGTATAAAGCCAGACTAGTTGCCAAAGGGTATACGCAAACGTATGGTGTAGATTACGAGGAGGCTTTCGCCCTAGTGGCAAAGATAAATACTATTCGTGTACTCATTTTTCTTGCAGCCAATCAAGGTTGGCCATTACAACAGTTTGACGTAAATAATGCATTTCTCAATGGAGACTTAGAAGAAGAAGTATATATAGAGATACCACCTGGAGTCACGAATTCTGAAGGAGGAAAAGTATGCAAATTAAAGAAGGCATTGTATGGGTTAAAATAGTCGCCACGAGCTTGGTTTGGACGGTTTTCGAAGAGCATGAAGACATTTAGATATAGACAAAGTAATTTTAATCATACCTTGTTTATAAAACGGAAGTCAGGCAAGTTTACCGCTCTTATTGTTTATGTTGATGATATGGTTATTACTGGAAATGACTCAGTAGAAATGGAGGCACTAAAGAACTATTTATCACGGGAATTTGAGATGAAGGATTTGGGACAGTTAAAATACTTAGGCATTGAAGTTACAAGATCAAGTCAAGGTATTTTTATGTCTCAACGAAAGTATATATTAGACCTTCTTGCTGAAACTAGGATGCTTGATTGCAAACCGGTAGATACACCGATTGAAGCGAATCATCACTTGGGAATGTTTCCCGACCAAGTTCCATGTGACAAAGGAAGGTACCAACGCTTAGTGGGAAGACTAATTTATCTCTCTCATACTCGACCGGATATTACATATGCCATTAGCGTCGTAAGTCAATTCATGCATAATCCAAGTGAAGAACATATGAAGGCGGTCTTTCGAATACTAAGGTACTTGAAAAAATCTCTGGGAAAAGGTCTCCTATTCCAGAAAGGTGGTGATATAGAAGTAATGGGATACATCGATACAGATTGGGCAGGAGATATAATAAACAGGAGGTCAACCTCAGGCTATTTTACGTTTATATGTAGGGAATTTGGTCATATTTAGAGCTAAGAAGCAAAAGGTTGCTGTTAGATCAAGTGCAGAATTTGAGTTTCGGGGTATGGCTCATGGAGTATGTGAACTACTATGGATACGGAATATATTGAAGGATTTTGGGTTTAAACTCATGAAAGCAATGGATCTACACTGTGACAATAAAGCAGCGATTATGATTGCACACAATCTAATTCAACATGACCGTATGAAACATGTTGAAGTGGATCGGTTCTTTATCAGAGAAAATATTGACAAAGGGTGCATATGTTTTCCATTCGTGAAGTCGGAAGATCAGCTTGCAGATATTCTTACGAAAGGAGTTTGTGGACAAATATTTAACGAAGTGATTGACAAGCTGGGCATGATTGACATCTATGCTCCATCTTGAGGGGGAGTGTTGAATATAGAATATACTAAATATAAGATACTAAACATAGTCTCATATTGGGTACTAGTAGAATTAGCTTAATGATCATCTACTATATAAAGACAGGCTATGATGTAATCTAATAAATCAATTCAAGAGTAATAAAATCTTCTCTTATTAATTTCTACAAAATTGACAAGTCAGTACATGCCGCCAATTTTACGAGTACGTGTGAGAAAAAAGGCAAGTCGGGATATTACTGCCGCCAATTTTGCAAGAGATGTGTGAAGCTTTTAAGTGTTTCTGTTGCACCAAAATGACTAGAAGAAGTTTTATCAGTTTTATGGAGAGCCTTAATTTTTTTTATTAGTGAGGAAATGATTGTATCCTTTTGAGGGATTATTAATTTATTTATTTATTTTATTGTCATTCACCTTGGTACGAGCATGTTTGTATCAACGTGAGGGGGAGTGTTGAAGTATATAGTATGTCTACACGTATACTCCTCATCTATACTACTAAAGGAATAGCTATGCCATGAGAATAAATTTTGGCTGTTGATCACCCTACCCTACACATGTTGAGAAAAATATATACTTTAGTCTATAACACAGCCGTTAGATCATGAGTGTTATTTAGTATACTCTCACAATTTTGTTAATTCTAAAATGCCCTCATTTCGTATATACCAAATCCTATACAAAATAGATATCTCAATCGTAATTACATGATCATATAAGGGGTATTTTTGGAAGTTCAGCCCACAACTTTTCGTATATATGAAATTAAGGACATTTTGGGAAGTCTAACTTATTTCTGTATACCTAAAACGCCAAATCGTAAGGTAAAGATTTTGATTTAGGCCTTCGATCACCAAAATTTAAATCTTCATCTTCGATTTCTCAACGATTCGGCTGCGATCCTCAATTTTATAATATCGTAAGGCAAAGATCTCGATTTAGGTCTTCTATCACCAAAATTTCAATCTTCTCTTCGATTTCTCAACGATTCGACTACGATTCTCAATTTCATAATTAGGGCGTTTGATTTATGTACTCGATTTGCTTTGATTTGGTGGTTTAAGACCTGATTTGTGGGTTATAACACATTGGTTTTAGGCGGATCTTTGCACCGAGCGCTACTTTGACGAACTCAATCACATGTACTCAAATTAGGGTTCTTAACTTCATCAATTTGGGTTTATCTCTCTAAAATTTACTATTACTATGTTCCTGTAATCCCTGTTAGACTTAGTAGTTGTTTATGGCTTAATTTGTCGTTATGAGTATGTTGTTTGAGGCATCAATTGATGTCGAAGATCATCGAAAATCCAATTAATCAATCTGTTAGTGGCATTCTCAATGAAACTTAAAGAGAGAGAGAGAGAGAGAGTTTGTTCCTCTATAACGATTAGAGTCTTAAAGTTTCATTTATTAGAAATGTAATTTAAGAACAGAACTAGGGTTGTTTTGTGTACACATTTCTATCTCTCATTAATGGAGCATTGCATTGTACTCTGCAATCCATTCTTGGACGATTTTAATCTCATTATTCCGTTGCGTGATCAACTACTCTGGGTCGCTCGGCAATGCATTTAGGATATTCAAACAATGGAATCCTGTAACACAAACCCATTATCATAATACTACGTCTGTTAGCGGGGACTACTTGCAAGTTTAGCTTTAGTCTCGCGCCTCAATAAATTATTTTGTTAGAAAATCAAAGTTTGAAATAGATTCTACTTTGAAAATTTAGGTTTCATGAAAAGTAACTTGCAATGGCCATGGGATGGATGAGTTTGTACCACAGAGGTCATCTGCATATATTAGTCAATATGACCTACATATTGGAGAAATGACAGTAAGAAAAACTTTGGCTTTTGAAGCTAGATGTCATGGAGCTGGAACTGGCTGCGGTAAGCTAAACGTTGAAAGAGCCTACATTAGTTGTGTACAAAGATGGGGATACTGATTATTTACTTAAAGTTGACTATAGACGAAGTTTTGATATACTCGAGAAGAATGGTTAGTGTTTATTTATTTGTTTTGAGTTGTTATTTGTGTAGATTGGGTTTAAGTCGTTCAGAAGATTTATTTCGGGTTTTATGAGTTTCAGGATCGTATAAGAATGGGAGCGGGATGATTCAACACAAAAATGTTTTCCCCTTTCTAGAGGAAAGGTATGATTTTGGTAAGCTTCATGAAATCGTATTTATCGTCTAATTAATCTATTCTAAAAAGTTATTGAGTGAATGTTTGAGTAAGTGTGAATCAGTAATTAAGTATGAATTTTGTTACAATCCTTTCAATTGCATTTGTTTTCCAGACTGGGAATCACAACAACTTCATTCAACTCCTTGTTCTTTTCCCACCAGATAAGAATCTAGGAACCTTTAATAGGCTATTGAGGCATGTAACGCCTTCAAGGGCTTACCACTCCTCATAGTCTCTTGTTGAAATACACTCAGCAAGGCTCCTTGCCGAATTACACCTCTTGGGAAACTTATCCTCCTTTGGGTACGAAATAGCTACAATCTCATCACTACATCCTTGGAATGTATTAGAGTGCTCATTAACATGACTATTAGCCAATCTGCACTCAACATCTGGAATCTGTTTATCAATATTTGCACTTTATATGGTTTTAGCATATGAGATCATGAAAGTAGCACCCTCTTCAGTTTAACTGGATTTAGAAGGATGGCCATCGCCGACAATGAGACAAACTGCAGCGCAGTCATCACATTTAGATGTAGGAAACTTGAGCCTCCATGCTCTAACAGCAGAATCGACAATATCCCTGGCTGCTGCTGTATGACTAGGAGATGAAGCCACTATATCTACAACTTGCTTATTTGATAAAGCATCCAATACCTGCATATAAGATATAAGCTCCACAACTTCAACAGTCAACTTTAATTTTTTTCCTAGCTGGTTAATGGATACTGCAAAATCTTCAGCATCAAAAAGAACTCCAAAAATTGGAAAACATAACTAGATATGAAAGATACCCCGTCGGTTGCAAGGACAATGAACTCGTCCCTCTCAGTTAAATGGGGATAAGAAACATCTGGTACAAAAATCAAACCAAAATCCTTTAGGCAAAAATCCCCAAATACCCTAGCCATTGCTAAGCAAGGCAAATCATTATTTGGCAACCATACACATGGAACCTCAGGCTCATCGTGCAAAGCAAAAACCCTTCCTTTACATTGATGTATCCTAGCAGCTTCCCCTAAACGTGGAAATTTTGAAAGTAGTGATGATATTAGTTATATGAATGACAGACCTACAAAGGGTCCTTATTAAAAGTAATTAAGTAAACCATCGGAGTATTGAAGCATACTTGGAAGATTGGGCTTCAAATCTACGGTTAATTGTACAGATATTAAAGTATTGTCCTTGTTTCTGGTCCCCAGTATCGCTCTTGAGTCACCTACGTTTCCAATAACAATATCCGGACCCCATAAAATGCATTTTTATCATTAACCTCAAAATGGCGAAGTAAGTAAGACAATGAAAGCAGCTTCGGAGAATCGATTGCCTGCTTTAGCAAGGTGACAGTCGTAGCTCCACTGCAGAGATAATCTATTAACGGGTGTAGCTTCAGTTCTTTATCCATCAACTTGAAAGCCTTTAGAAAAGACTGTTTCAATGGCAGATACATTTCGGGAAGCTGTTTGTTCTCATCAGCATCTAAAGATTCACACCACTCATCATCCATGCTCAGAGATGTTGTTTCCTCAGAATCCATACTTCCAGCGACACTGCTTTTTCGCTCTCTACTGGTGGAATTAGGTTTCCACTGGGTGCACAACTTAAGGGGAGGGGAATCTCGAACTCTTTTTGTAACCATATGTACCATGACCATCAAACAGTCCACGGAAGGTTGTATCACTTTTTGAATTGGTAAGAGGGTAGTATTGTATTCCCGTTATTACCCCTACAAAAGATCCCCTTAGAACTAACTCATAAAGGGTATTATGGTATTTTTGACATACCAAAGGTTTGAGAACTCCTCTCTCTCTCATCATACTTCTTCTCAATCCTCCTGAACCTTGAGAACTCCTCTCTCTCTCTCTCTTTCGCCATACTTCATCTCAACTCCGACAACTGCTTGAATTTGGGGTTTCAAATTCAAGTCCTCCTGAACCCTCCCTAAATTACTCCTAAAATTACAAGTTGAACCATTTTTAGGTCCTTTGGAGTGGTTCAGTCTTATATGATCTTGTACAACTCTTTGGAACTAATTAAAATCCTTCTTGTGAGCGAATTTGGCAAAAAGTGTTGTTTTCAAGAAACCTCCGAATATTGAAAGTATATGTTTGAAGGATATTCGAGATTGAGAGAGTACTGTTCATTTATCAGAGGCAAAGGGACGCCAACCAAACGTTGATATCTCATACATTTACATAACCTCAATATGAGGATTTAATGATGGCCATTGGATATTTTCGGCCAAACTAATTGAAAACATATATTTTTTGTCTGTCTAACTTACCCCTGGTCAAAAACCATCTTATAGTCTAAAATAGTTTTACAAATTTGTCATATGTTAATTGTTAGAGGGTAGTATTGTATTCCCGTTATTACCCCTTTAAAATATAGTTTTAAACCTGTATCGTGAAGGGTATTCACGTAGTTTCATCCCCGAACTTGATGTGCTTCACGGAGAATCCCCAGAGAACAAATTTCGCCTAAAAACAAGTAGGCTTCTTAAAATCTCACCCTAAATCTGTACTTCAATCAAAGTTAGGCTTTGAATTTTCATCAAATCTTCCTAATTCTACTATCTCTCTCTTTCTCGTGGTCATCAATGGTGGAATCTGGTTGTTCTCGACGAAAGAAACTTCCTCAAACTCTATGTTATTCCTTCGGAATCCCTCCTCAACCCCCTGATAACCCTCTCCCAACTCTATCATCTCACTTTCACCAACCCAACAACACATCCTAGAAATCAAACAATACGAAATTTGATATTCGTATTGTGTTTGGTGTTTTAGATGGCAAATTCACGTATGATTCAAACTTATTTCAATTCAGACGAGCCTTGGCAAACCCTAGAAGTTGCACATCGAATCGCCTTTGGGTAAAAACTCACATTTTACTAATTTAGAGTTGGTGTTTAGTTTGCAAATGCTGTACTTGTTTAACATCGCTGTATTGTGTTCGAAGATACAGGCACTTGTTGTGGGAATGGTAGAAGGGGATTCGTAGTTACCTGCACCCAATGGTGTTTGTTGTGTTGTATAAAGTTCTTACTTTTCTTCATCTTGATACACATTCATGGTAATATGTTCTTACATTCTCTTAAGATGTTCCCTTATAGGACTGAGGTTTTGTCTTGTATCTTATAAGCCTAAGAAATCGTAATATAATACTACTCGATGATTTTGTATTCTAGGATTGCATTTACCTCTTTTTCGTGCATTTTGTGGTTAGACGGGAAGGTGGGAACATATTACGACTATGATGATTATAATTTTTACGTCGCAAAGGGGGTGCTAAGGGTATTTATCATTCTTATTCTATCTTTTTGCTATGGATTAAAGTTAATAGTAAATGCAGTCAGGTGTACATTGTACTCGTAAAAGAAAAGAACCTGTTAATAAGGTGCATTGGGTTTAAGATTTCTGTTGGTGTAGATTATTAGAATTAATATCAAACTAAAGATTTCATTAAAGCTAAAGTTTGGGGAAGTCTTAAGAGACATTTGTATTTCATAGTTAGAAGTTTGAAGTTTGTCTTACGATGGCAATGGCATTACAAGGATAAAGCGTTGAGCTCAATTGCCTAGGGTTGGTTAAATAATCATGTTGGTTATCCAAAATGATGTTCCTCACAACTCAAGTCGTAGTTGTCATTTTATCTCAATTTGTTGGGTTTGAATGCCTGTATTTTATACTGAGATGATGGGGTCATTTGGGTTTCATTTGAATTGAGTTTGTGTGATTGAGGATTAGTTTTGAGTGATTTGTGTGATATTTGTGTTAGGGTTCATGCGGATTCTCATTTCATTGGGGATTTGAATCACCCAATTATTATCAGTCTAATAGGTATTTAGAGTAATAAAGTGAAGTAGTACTATAAGTAAGGCCAATTTGCAGAGCAAGACAGTCAATATATAGATGGCTGGTACTTGCATTTAAGGTTGGCTATAATAAAAGCGATTCTCCGTGCCTCTCAAATTTCTCATGTTGAATTGGCCTCGAACAAGTCGTTTCATTTCACTTTTTTTTTTCGTTCATATTGGAGTACACTATGATGTAACTTTATATAAAGTAGGCAGTTCCTCAGAGTAATGAGAGAGTAGTAAAAGAAAAAAGCCAATTTGCAGAGTAAGGCAATTAATGAAATGATGGATGATACTTGCATTGAAGGTTGGCTATAATGAACAGCGATTCTCCGTGCCTCTCAAATCACCTCATGTTGAGCAGACCTCGAACAAATCGTTATATCTCCCCTTTTAGTTGGTTGACCTGTCCATCAAAGTATTGTAGTATACTATAATGTAACTTCACATATTTTCTTACTATTGATTTAACGACTAAAAACTAAATTTTGGCTTTTAGAAATGAATTACTAATGCAGTCATGTATAATGTGAACATGATCTATTTTTATCATCTAAAGTAGGTTGTTCCTCAGTATTAAGATAAAGTAATAAGGATGAAAGCCAATTTGCAGAGCAATACAGTCAATGAATCGATGTCTGATACTTGCATTGAAGGTTGGCTGTAATGAAATCCGATTCTCCGTGCCTCTCAATTTTTCTCATTTTGAATAGGCCTCGAACAAGTCGTTACATTTCACTTTTTTTCGTTTGTCGACCTATCCATCAGTATACTATAGATTTACTTAAAAAATTTCTCACTTCTGATTTAACATCCCTGAAAATTATTTTTTACCCTTAGAAATATGTCACTACTGTCTGTCTACAGGACAACTTTAGGTAAGGTAAATATGTCAACATTATCTATCGTCATAATCTAAATTAGGCAGTTCCATAGAAGAACTGAAACCATGTGCACAGTTGGTTGTTAAGCTTTCTGAAAGTTGTAGTACGCCAGTAAGAACTTCACATTTATAAAATGACTGAATGTGACTTGATTGAGAGGAGACGGTGAGACATGATAAGGTTAAGATAGAGATGGCAAGGTAAATCAACAGTTGATCAAAAATAAAAAGTTGGAGATGTCTTTTTTCGTATCTACCATTATCCCTTGCCGCAATCTTGATCAACTCTGATCTCCTTTACAAAGTCTTGCATTCTATGCTTGATTAAGTTTCACCTTCTTTGATTTCAAAATCTGCAGTAGAGCTTTCTTTAAAACTGAAATAACCGACTCAATTTATTACATGTGTATTTGCTTACTTTTACCGTTGATATGTTATATCATTTCCCACTACGGTAGATCTTACTATTTACTGCATTTCTGACAAATTTATTACATGTGTATTTGCTTACTTTTACCGTTGATATGTTATAGCATTTCCCACTATGGTAGATCTTACTATCTACTGCATTTCTGACTCAATTTATTACATGTGTATTTGCTTACTTTTACCGTTGATGTGTTATAACATTTCCCACTACGGTAGATCTTACTATTTACTGCATTTCTGACAAATTCATGTTTTTTGATCTTTATCAACTATATATATTTCACATGATTTCGTTTTTATGGTGTATTGTAAGCACCTTTTTTGTTGGTGTTCTATTGGCTACTTTGTATTGTATTTCATTTTATAGGATGTCTTTTCCACATCTCTTATATTCATTGTTATTCTGTCATTTGTTTGCAGCCGAAGAAAATTAGCGAGATCAAGGATTTCCTTCTTACCGCGCGAAGGAAAGATGCTCGCTCGGTTAAGATCAAGAGGAGCAAGGGTGTAGTCAAGTTCAAGGTTCGCTGCTCAAAATACCTCAACACATTATGTGTTTTTGACACCGAGAAGCCTGATAAGTTGAAGCAATCTCTTCCTCCAGGTTAGCCTTCTTGAACACTTTGCTTGATTATTTTCTCCACTAGCATTCTCTTCCACCAATTTATATAGTTGAAATCATGTTTTTCACTCTGCAAATTTCACTGAACTATTAAATTTCTTTCCGTTTGCGGGTTTGAGTGTCCTTGACCTGTAAAAGAGTTCTTAAGTAGATTTTCTGAAGGTTTTGGTGATGGTAATGAAGTAAAATAGGTTTTCCATTAAGAAGTTCTATTGTACTTGACATCTACTCTATTGTGATGTAATTCTAACTTGGGTTTGTCTCTGAATTCATAGACAAAATATCTTCTTTTTGGTTTTGTTAGTTCATGAAGATTTGTTGCTCTTGTTATCAGATACTTGCATGAATTTTAACACTTATGCTTGAAGTTGCGTCTGTATGACTTGGCTTTATCGGCTCCTATCACATTTATCTTTCAGAGCATCAGCTTTAGCTTAGTATGTTTGTCAATTATAGATAGGTCAGCTGTCAGTTCAAGGCTGTTCAATCTGATCAAGTTTATTAAATGTGTAATGGTTGATGCTTCGTTGAATTGAATTGCGTTGTTAAGACTATTTTATTTTTATATTTGTTCCAAGGTTCCAGAGTTGCTAAACCTTACTTTTGGTCAGAGATTTTCCTGCTAAATTGGAATGAAAAATGTGAGAAATAAACTAATATGCTTCATCCCACTCTATCCCATTCTTGGTTGGGTCTTCTACATTTGCATTGCACCAATATTGTTGATAGACGGAACAAGAACCACAAGAATTTTGCAATAGAGACTTATTTCATGTATACTGCTTCTTAAGTTCTATGGATGATCATGGTAAAACCACCTCAATTAACTTCTTTTAATTGTTCTCCTACATTTTCGACATTTGTTGTATCTGGATATCATTCATAATCTTACTGCCCATGTAATCTCTGTTATGTTAGAGAAGAAATATACGTGTAAGAAGAACCACCCTTTTTTTTCTGACAAGAATTCATTCATTCAATCAATCTGGGAAAGAAAGAAATATTTCTCTTACTGACTATCTGATCTATTTTTTGCTCTTGTGATCAAAGACTGTCTACAAGAGATCTTCAATGGGATTTGCTCCATCATCTTATAAACATGGAGGGCTGTCGAAAAGCCGACAGAGGTATTCAGATTCAAGGTATGTATGAGAGAAGTGGCCGACATCCCTTGTAAATTTTCTGAACTATATTAAAGATCTTTGCTTTATTGTCTGAATTTATGTATATACTTCCGTTTCTGCCCATACCTTTTTTTTTCATGTTTTTATTGGAATAACAATGCTTTTACTATATACCCTTTGTTGGGTATTGCTATATATTTTCATACAAAAGTGTGGCTGATATGGTTAGAATGTAAACAGAAGGAGTAGTGGGATTGAATTTTGATTTGAGTTTGAGTTTGAGTTTGAGTTTGGTTTTTGAGATTGATATTTGAGTGAGAGGAAGTAAAATGGTATCATCTGGAGTATTGAAAATGATTACACTAACACAATGTTGGAAGCCTTCATCGGTGGATGGTGATCGTAGAAGTAGTGAAGAAAGCGGAAGGAATGATGGGTTGATGTGGTATAAAAATATAGGGCATCATGTTAATGGAGAATTCTCGATGGCTGTAATTCAAGCAAATGCCTTGTTGGAGGATATGAGTCAACTTGAATTAGGACCTTTGAGCTCACATGAATTGGGTCTTCGAGGGACATTCGTCGGGGTATACGATAGACATAGAGGGATTGAAACTTCGTGTTACATAAATGACCATATGCTCAAGAATCTCAAGAGTACATTGTTTCTAAAACTTGCTCTATTTGAATTGAACATTTCTGTTACCAAGTAATTCAATTTAATGTACTTGTTCATCTCTATTCTCAGATAAACATCTCCAATTTAAAAATATTGCTAAGTACTAACTTGGCCTGCCCACTTTGAGAAGAAAATGCACCCTTTTTTCTTTTCTTGGTTGTATAATTAAGGGAAATAGTTCACAAAAACACTCAATTTACCCTCTTCGCCAAATGTTGCAAGTCTTTGTTTGAGCATAAGAGCTAAATTGCACTTTGGTTTGTTCAAAAAGCCACAAAATACCAATATTCAGATGGAAGTTGCACTATGAAATTTTGTTTCTTTTGTCAAAATCTTTCTTCTTCTTTTCTGGTGCAGAGGTTTATTTGCTTGATAAATTGCTGAATGTTCAACAATTTGATGCAGAATTAACAACGGAGCATCAAGAAATGTCCGCACTTGTTATCCGCAAAGCTTTCTTAACTGAGGAGGGATTCCTCTCTGAAGTAGGGAACAATGGCATAACAAGCCACAACTTGCATCAGTGGGGTCATGTTATTTGGTGGCTATCATATGTGATGGACTTTTATATGTTGTAAATACTGGAGATTCTCAAGTGGTGTTAGGCAGATCTGAAAAGGCGGCACGGGAAGTGAAGGTTATTCAGTTGTCTACAGAGCACAATGCAAGTATTGAGTTTGTTAGAGATGAGTTATATGCTTTGCACCCGAATGATTCACAGATTGTGGTTTTAAAACACAAAGTTTGGCATGTGAGGGGTATTATACAGGTGATTTTATTTACACTTTGAAATTGAGTCTTTATATCTTGTTTTGTTTTCGGTGTTTTAGTATAGAGCTCTTTATTCAACTTAGATAGAACCAAGATAGATAGTTATTGAGCAAAAACCATAATAAGTGATAAAACTCTTAATAATTTTTTGCATCGATTAACTGTTGTATTGAGACCCAGTAAACATATTTGCTAATGTATCATTCTGGCAGAAGAAGACGTCTAAGACCTCTAAATTAGGAGTCTGAGGGGCCACCTACACTTTACACCAGTTAATCAATTAATTGTTGTATACGTTTTTCTCATCTTTGGTCACTTTACACCTGTATACATACACTTCAAGGTTTTATAAAGAAATACAAAGATGAGAAAAACGTGCTCAATAAAAACCATATTATTATATTTGTGAGGATTTAGATATACACTTTCTACAAGGATTCATGGAGGCTCACTCTTATATGGTAGACAAGGTAAACCCATATCTTTGGCGAGGTCTGGCTACTCGAAGTAAAATACGCTTACTATTATTATGTTGTAATGGGGCTAACAAAACGGAACTGGGTGCCCTGAATAAAGAAAACATCAACTCACCTTAAAAGTGGGGAGAAAACAGCAACAAAACACTGAAAGGATGATTATACATCTACACTTCTGCAGTAACATAAGCACCAACTAATCTTTATGCAACTCTCAGAGTAGAGAATCCGATCAAGGTGATAATTCTTTCCAGAGAAGATGATATTGATGGTGAAGAGGTCCAAAGTTCTAAGCTCTCCTTAGACTAAAATGGGCAAATTTGGAGTTGCTTTAAGCACCAACCACAGTTCATAATTCACAATTCTAGGTATAAAAACTGAAAGGACCAATGGATCATGAAAGAAAATTATTAAAGACTTGAATTAAAATAAACTCGTATTAGGATGCATTCAATAGTCTCATTATCATTTATACAATCAATAGTCTTCCTAAATGAAGATTGCATCTCGAAATATCTTGTATCATCATATCTTTGATTTCTTGATCTCCCTTTTGTTCAGAAGTAGATGTGATTGCATTTCGACTTCAAAATGATACAAGATCTTCCAAATAAAAATCGCACCACAAAACAAGTTACGAAAAAGGAAAAAGGTAAGAGTAAAAGTAAACTGCTTCACCAAAAAAATAGCAGCCTTTGATAATAAAAAGAAACTAGGACGCAAGAAAGGCCAGCGGCCTCGACAACTTATCCAAAGTTAAACTTCAGGCAAGCCTGCTCAATAAAAGCATTTTTCAAGCCACAAACCGCTCAATAAAAGCATTTTTCAAGCATTTTCCAAGCAGCCTCGACAACTTATTCAGAGTTATGATGCCGAATTCTATAAATTGTTGAGGCTACTGTAGCAGCTCCAACACTGATTACTGTAGTTAATTCTTGTCATATATTAATTATACAAAGCTTTTAATGTCTTAAAGCTCATGGCAATAGACCGAACAACTTTCACTGTTTTTGACTAGAAAATTCCAACCATAGAGAAGGGCAAGAAAGTAAATAGCATCAAGGGAAATCCCTGAGAAAAATACCAGTGCCATTTGTGGAATCCAATTTTGCTACTTAGGGCACCTATTAATAAATAGAATTCCACATCAAACTATTATCTCTCTTTCATCTCATATTCTCTCTCCTCTCAATATATCATTCCATTTTTCTCTCCCCAAAATATCTTTAATGCAAATGTTAAACATAAAGCAAAATTCTAAAATGCAAACCTAAATTTACTTAAATCATGAACAATGAAAATTTTGATTAGTAATATTCCAAAAAAAATTGCTTAAAAAACTTTCTCAACCAATATGACTTGGGCATAAAATCTTTTCTCTTAAATCTAAATGCATCGGAGGAAAGAGTCTTAAGAAAGAAATGAGCAATTTCTCTAGAGAAAATATTTGAGTTCAACATAAAGGAAGAATATTTACACAGGTAAGAAATATTAAAAGGAGAAAATAAGGGTGAAAAGTAATCGTAGGAAAGAGAGGGTAGGAGAGATAATAGTAGGATGGGAAACTATTTTTTTATTAAGACCTCCCAAGTTTTACAAATTGTAGAAGAGTCCTTTTAGGATAGCTAGAGACCAAATTAAGGATCGCAAAATTGGACTCCCATTTGTAGGTCCCATAGTGGTCTCCACCAGAAGAAAGGAAATTGAATTTTAGAAAATTAAAAGGAACAAAAATCCACGACCATATACTAACCAATCCAATAAACATGTGAGTGTAAACACCAGAACTGAGGACCCTGGTAATCAAAGTTCAAGATTAATATTACCAAAAGTTCTATGATGATTAAACATAATCTAAATTCATTATTACCTACCCAATTGGGACTGCTTCAAGAAAAATAAATTTCAATCTATCGTGTGCCTGGAACTCCAAAAAGATAGGTAATTTATGGTTTGACTGTTTTGTTGAGGGCAACTAAAAAAGATAAGTCTTCATTTCGATAATTTGTTGTACATTTTAATAGTCACAACAATGAACTCACAATTAACAGCAAATTCTCACTCTTTAATCTTCAGACTTATAAATATTAACGCATTTACCTATGAGTTTACAGTAATCTTATGTTGTCTGAAACTCAAGCCCTAAGGAACATAGGTACTCCTTATAGTAAGAATTATCTAATTAGCAAACACTTAAATAAAAAATTCTTAAACATTGCACATTTACTTTACGAACTTAAGCAACATAACAACGATTTTACAACATTATTCAAACCCAATACTTGCAACTAAAGAATTGAGATATGAATAATATTCCTAACATTTGTGAGATCACCTTAAATATTAACAATTTGAGCACATATGTAGATTCAATTGCTAACAATTGGCAAATCCAATGGCTACCGAATGTTGACCCTCGCAAAACATATGGTCCTCAAAGTTACGCTTATCTTCCATACAGAATCTATGCTTTCCTACATTTATTTGTATTCAGAAATATATCATATTCATTTTGATGACTTTCCAGAAAAGAGAAACCGAAGTTCACACATTTAGTGGAGTCTGGTCTAATGCCAATATATTCTTCAGTCAGTGGACCAATTTCTAGCTCTGAAATAGTTTAGTTATTCGAGTCGGCCTAATTTATTTCTTGCGTATTATAATCACTGTTGCAGTTCCCTGTACGGACAATTTGTTTGCATTGTTATATTTTTTATGCATTGGTCTACTTATTTCCTTATTTTATTTTACAGGTTAATTATGATGTGGAAAGTTATGGTTGAATGTCACCATAACCAGTGCCAGGCTATAGCAAAAGCTAAAAACTTGGATGCAATTGCATCCAGCGGAAAGCTCAGTGATGCACATTTTGAAGTTATAAAACAACTTGAATTGGAGCTTCTTAGGTGGACTTCAAATTTTTGCGGTTGGGTTACTACAGAAAGAATACATAAAAGCCTTGAATGGCTGACTTTTGAAGTACCTTCTTATTGAACCTAAAGAAATAGCTGATGGTGTTGTTCCTTTCTCTCCGGGTTGGATAGGTGCACCACCTGTTTTCGTCATCTGTAACCAGTGGGCACAATCAATGGAAGATATGATATCAGAAGAATAAGCTATCCAAGCTTTGCGTGGTTTTGCATTGAGTGTTTGGTATCTCCGGGAACGGCACAATACGGAATTGCGCATGAGGACAATGGTAGATACTAAGGCATTGGAGAGGGATGAGCTGAAGATGCAAAAGGAATGGCAGAGAGTAGACAAGGAGTTGGTGCTCCTAGGGCGGGGACATGTGCATGCTGCATGATTTTTGTTCCTAACGCTTTTTTTTTCACATAGTTACTTCTTGTTGGCAAGAAGATCACAAACGCAAGGGATCTCATTGCCGTTCTACAAGAAGGTTTCAGGGGAGGATACCCAATCTTAATTATTGCTGAGGATATCGAATAAGAAGCTCTTGCAACCCTTGTTGTTAACAAGCTTAGGGGGGCATTGAAGATTGCCGCTCTGAAAGCTCTTGGATTTGGAGAACGTAAGAGCCAGTATCTCGATGACATTGCCATTCTTACTGGAGGTCAGTACCTAACTATGACGAGTTCAATCTATTTAGATTTTTTTCTTTATTGTTGTCAAGTTTTTGAGTGGCTGACACTATTTGTTTCTAGCGACTATCATTAGAGAGAAGGCTGGTCTAAGTTTGAACAAAGCTGAAAAGGAGGTTTTGGGTCATGCTGCGAAGGTAATACTTACCAAGGAAGTAACCATAATTGTTGGCAATGGAAGTACTCAAGATGCCGTTAATAAGAGTTTCTTAGATCCGAAACCTTATTGAGGTTTGCCTCAATCAACTACGTTCTTTAGCATTTGGTGTTTGTCCATTACAACGATTTAACCTCCAGTACTTTGTAGTGTTATATATTTGGTTGTACAAGTTGCAGAGTAAGACTATGAGAAAGAAAAACTTAATGAAAGAATTGCCAAACTCTCTGGTGGTGTTGCGGTCATTCAGGTAGCCTTGATTAGTCTTTATTAAAGGTAACTTGGAAGAAATAATTTTACGTCTCAATGGACGATAAAGTTTGAATGTGTTGTGAAAGATAGTGGGAAGGTGCCATCCGAATACGCAAGATGGAAAATACACGCGACTTCTGTGCTTTTGAATTTGTTGGCAACTTTTGGTCATTGAAATAAACTTAGGTTTTTTTTGTGCTTGTTGAAATTTGTTTAGGTTGGAGCACAAACTGAAAGAAAAGAAACTGAGAGTAGAAGACGCTCTTAATGCAACAAAGGTATATAGCTAAGACAACTTCATATTAAATTTATATTCCTGCCGAACCTGAACCTACGTCATTTGACTGACAATAATTGCACAAAAAATTCAGGCAGCTGTCGAGGAAGGGATTGTAGTTGGTGGTGACTGCACCTTATTGAGACTTGCAGCAAAGGTTGATGCAATAAAACTAAGTTTTGATAATGATGAACAAAAGGTGATGCACGGTCTTCCTCGTTATCACTAATTTTGGTGTCGATCCACCTCTAACTTTGGCATCTTTCTTTCTTTTTATTCGATTTTTGTGGATACTTTTCAGGTCGGAGTAGATATTGTCAAAAGGGCTTTAAGTTATCCACTGAAGTTGATTGCCAAAAATGTGGTGACAATGGGAGTGCTGTCATGGGAAAGGTATATGAATATACATCCACTCATATTAACATAATACTTGTTATGTTGAAAAATGTTTTTTATATTAACTGTTATGTCAAATACTGATTTGGGTTATATCTTATCTCACTTAGGGTTCTCTCTTGCGGCAATTTTAAGTATGGCTACAATGTTGTAACTGGGAAGTACGAGGATTTAATAACTGCTGGTATTATCGATCCTACCAAATTAAGTTACATTTTAAAGTTACTGGTATTATCTACAGCTGCTTTAGTTGTAATGTTATTGTTTGTACTGGACATACGTTTTTATTACTTATTAAGTTACTGAATATTCTATTCCTTGACTCAAATATTGGTATAAACATGTAGATATTTTTGTGTTGGTCAGCTCTATTTTGGACTCAAGTATCATCATTTCAACCTTGTTTAATATTAGAATTTAAATCCTACATTCTTCATGGAGGCATTGTCTCTTAAGTCATTTTCACCTAAATGAATGGCCTATATCCTTTAAAAGTTTCCCTTTGTGTTGATACTACTTAAAGTTGCTAGAGGTCGCCAATTATGAAGACCAGGTATTTATTTACATGAGCAAATTATTCAGTTGAATTCCATTTTAGTTTCATATAGGTTTGTAAGTATAGTCATTCCTAGCTTCACTGTCATCAAACAAGGATTTTTTGATTGCTTCTCTTATTTTATCTTTGTATTTCTGATAGGCTCATTCTTTCATTCATGGTTTATTGCCTCTATTTGCATGACATGATATTCTTCTCATATAGTGACCACATATTTTTTCACCAGTTGAGATGACTTAAGCTTTGTGTATATATAGAGTTACTTATGTATGTATGTATGTATGTATGTAGATATTAATTATGTTTCTGATTCAGTCCTCACTTGTAGATGTCCAGAGAAGGATATTGTTTTGCTAAGACGCATACTTCTTTTGGTAATAGTTTTATGCTTGCATGAAGATCTATTCATTCTCTAATAGATTTTAGTGCAGGTCTTTAAGGAATCTCATATGCATGACGACTCTAGGAATTACTTTGAACTTTTTCTTGTTAGCTGCAAGTGTATCGGAGCTTATGTGAAAAACAAAAAGAATCAAAATCAGGCAAGTGTTTGAGATATTCCTCATTTACAGCTTCGCTTGTGGAATATAATGGCTACTGTACTTATGCCATTGATGGTTTGTTGTGTTGTACCGATCTGTTGGGTATTTCAGAAAATTGGTTCTCACGATGATCAGGGACTTCAACGATTTTTGAATATTACGTTACGAACGGGTCTGTGGACATGGTTTTGTGAGCACACTCCTCAGTCTTATCCAAGTAGAATAGACTTGATATTCATTTTCTTCAATTTAAGTTTTTTTTTCTCATGGAATTGTTTAGGTATTCTTTCGTTTGCTTAAAGGCTGTGTAGCTATTAAAAATCGCTGCGTTTTCACTTTATATTTCGTTCGTATATAGATGGTTGCTTTTTTGTTTTTATTCAATTGTGTTCATAATCCTTCATTATCTTTGATCATGTTTACCTTGTATGTATGTAGTCATCTGCAGTGATCATTGTAACCTGTTTAGATTCATTACTTTTGTCTAGAAAAAGAATATGTTTTCTTTTATGGGGAATCTTTATTTTTATTTTTATTGGTAAACCGTAGATTACTTCAGCAAAAAGCGATACAAAAGTGATTCAATCTCCTGCTAGGGCAGCCTGAAGCCATAGAGGAGAAGAACAACACCAAGTCATATCTACAAAAAGTTATCACCCATGGACCTAAAAGCAATCTCATGGTCTACTGCGTTAGCACTACACGGAGCATATATAATACAAATATCTACAAAATGACAAAAGAGGTCATGCATTCTTGTAAGATTGTTCTGGTCATCCAAGAAACTGCTGCATAACCATTCCCACAAAAAGAACTGATAGCCTTTGCATCTGTTTCAATGATGATCTTATATACACCTCGCTCCCTGGCCCAGAGAACTCCTCCCAGCACTACTAATGCTTCGCCCTCTTCAATAGTCGCATATTTGCAGGTAGAACCTCAAGCTGTACTAAAAACATTACAATCATCTCGGATAACAAAACCAATACCATTGAAAATTTTATCTTTACAAAATGAAGCATCAACATTAATTTTCTCCCAACCAGAGGTCGGGATACTCCAGGGGACCTTGATAGAAAACCGCTATAAACGGCAAGTCGGTTCATTCAAAATGATTTTGTTAATGGCCGAAGAAATACAAAAAGATTTTGGGTTTTATTTTGAAAAACAAGTTCACATCGAGCCTAATCTTGTGTTTATTCACTCTTTTGGGTGAGTAAGCATTTTTCATTGTCTACCACTATTGTGAGTCTATATTAATGAAGGAGGTAAAATCAATGATGAAATAAGAGGTCTTGCTGACATTGAGAGGTCATGTTTTAGGAAGAAAAAAACATTACCAGCCAACCACATATATGAAGGTTGTTCATAGTTATCAAACACAGGTGAACAACTTCAGCTAAACTGCTAAAAATTATTATTCATTTTTAGCATGGCCATACAGTGTCGTATGTTGGCATCTTCTTTGGTTCATAGATAACACAGTAATTGTACCACCATGTAGAAGGAACTGCCTAAGAATTATTCAGTTGAATGACCTACATAAAAGTCATCAATCACTAGGCTTTCAAGCATACATATCTTTGATAAAAATATTGACAATCAAAGGCAACAACACCAACACTTCATTTACCTAATCCGCTCTCTACCATAATGTGATGCACTAATGTTATTTGGTGGAGTATTATGAATTCTACATCAGGATGTGCTACCTCCATGTACAAACTCTTTTAAACATTGTGATTTAACTAAAATTACAAGACATAACATATAGTGGTGTCCTCTATGACTAAACTCTTGTAAATAATGTGTTTTAAACAACATTTTAAGGCACGACTGCTAGTTTATTCCAATATTAGTTAGTAATAGAAATAGTTTAGTGAACCCTGTTACATAAAAAAACAGTAAAACTTGTAATAATTAGAATATTGGAATATCAATATTTTCCTCACCTTCTTATTTATACATTAAAACGGGTAACTTTAATTTAATTATGGGTTGAAGTTGTTTATATACTCCGGAACCAGAACCTAGGAAGTCAAGAATGCCGATTTTCCAAAAAAAAAAAATCATTTTCATTTAGATATTTCACATTTTATGTTGAACATTTGGGATAATTGGAACTTTCGTTGACCAATAAAAAATTGCAAGTTTCTAAAGGATATATAAACTGATTAGCCTTTACCTCTAGAGTGTTCCCTCTTTATATATCCGGAATGCGACATTATACGAAGTTCCCATTTATAGCATTACAAGTGAGGTGGCCTAGGCTGTTGATTAAAAATTATGTTTCTTTGCAGGAACATAAAGCCTTTCAAAAACTCGTCATCAAAGGATGAGAAAAAAATAAACTCGCCATCAAAGTTAACATTTCTGCAAGATTTGTATACGCATGAAAAATCCCGAGCAAATACACGTACAAACTCCTACAAAGGTCACATTTCAGCCTTATACAAAAAGCTTACATAAACACATAAAACAACTTGTAAATTTGAAGCATCAACCAAGGAGTAAGAAAAGGGAAATTCCTTTCCCCCACTAGTAGAAAACAAGGCTTTGCATGCAAAGCATATGTATATCTCACTTAACTTGCCGCCCTCCCCATCTTATAAACTAAAGACTAAAAAGATTTTTACAAACTTTGATTTCTTCCTCTCATAGTCTTCTCCTCCTTCATAAACACAACCCACTTGATTGTGTTTCAGAAATATTGAAGAATTTGGAAGAGCAAACTGAAAGAATGGAAAGTTTGATTAAGCAAATGAGGTACTTAAACAAAGTTATGGTTGTATGTGCCTTTTGTATTTTGGGGTTGTTCCCTTTTGCATGTTCTGTACCTCTTGGTTAACTATTCCATAGGGGAATACCCCTTTTGATTTTTGGGAATTTCTTTGATACCCCTTGGTCTAAGGTACCATACTTTTTGGCAATAGTTTTCTGAGATAAGGGGTTATCTCTCATTAGAACATCCAGCCGGGTGCCGTAAATTAAGCAATCCTGAAACACGGGATGTTTCCAAATAACTCGAATATGCTACGCATATATATGCTTTGTTTATGTTGTCATTTTGATTGATTTTGGCATGCGTTAGGGTGAGATTTTCAGATTTAGGACAAGAAGGCCTAGATGGGGCAACCAGCGCAAGAGAAAGAAGATTACCACCACAGAAAACACAATCTTTTAAAGGAGGTAGTAGGTTTGGTGATTGTCATTTGGCATTCCTCTTTAAATAGATCATTATCTATAGCGCCATTTTAAACATCCATCTTTGCAGTAAGAAGGACACCAAATTGGCTCGAAAGACAATTTTCCGGGAGGATATTTCAAGATAATGATTTAAATGACAGTAGCGAGTATGCCACCGTGATTGCTGCAGCTGCATTTGCCGTGAAATCGCTTGAGGAACAAAATCAGAATAAGACTACTGACGATACGGTAAACGGTTTAACCAAGAGCAGGACCAGGAAAGATAACTCCAATATTGGGTTACCAGATCCCGGGAGAATCTCTAGACGATTTTCAGGCAAGGAAGCCAAAGAAGATAAGCAAACTCGAGGTACCTAACTTTCATCCTCGTCTAAAATTTTATACAAATTTGTATTTCGATGTTTTTCTCATATATTTTTAACACATTCTTGTTCCTATGAAATGTCCTACACATTGTCTCTACATAGTAGAAGAAGTTTCAATAAGAAAGTCCGAAGGGGTTGATAATAAAATCTTAAAAAGTGTACCAATAGGCCAAAACTTGCCCGAGAAGTCTGCCATGGCAACCCCAACTATAAGAAAGACTCCGACATTCTCTAATGTGCATCAGGAGGGTACCAGCGGTACAAAACATGGAACAACATTCGATAAAAAGCCCACCATGAACCGTTCGTCCTCTACAACTAACATTGAAGAGAGAATATTGAATGAACCAACTGCACCTGGAAACGAAACTAAGGCAAATGCTTGGGAGAAGGCGGAGCTGGAAAAAATACAGAAGCGGTAAGCACCTTAATCCAAATAATAATTTTGTCATATATATTCTCAAACTCAATAATCAAGATAGCAATATCTTGAGTATAGAAAACTGGAATTTGGTTTTGTCGTCCTTCAACTTATATTCTAAAGTTTCAGGTACGACCGGACTAATTCAACTATTATCTCATGGGAGAACGAGAGGAAGACAAAAGCCAAACGTCGAATTGAAAAAGTGGAGGTTTTACTTTTGCTAATTTACTTACGATTTTTATTGCTTGAAGAAAATGGTATGTGGAACTCATGACTTGTAAATCATAACTGCAGAGTGAACTGAAGGGGAGAAAAACTAGGAGTACACAACGTTATAACAACGATATATCGAGGATAGATCAGATTGCAGGAGGGGCAAGAGCTGTTGCAGACCAGAGGAGACGAAAGGAGGAGACTAAGGTGAAAGAAAAGGCGAAGAAGATCAGATCCAGTGGGACGGTTCCTGCTACTTGTTTCTGCTGCTGAAAATTATTACCAACAAAGATGGCCTAAATGTACATTAGTACATAAACCTATGCATTTATGTAATATATATTGTGAAAAGATAAACAATATTTATCATGACTTAATGGGAATATGTGGTTTTTGTGTTACTGTATGAGCTTAGGTAGTCAGTCGAGTAAATGATGGCTACTATCTTTGGGTTACTGTATAAACTATGACCCTGAAGTACCATTTCATGGACCCAAAGCATTAATTGGAAAAATGCCCGTGTAGATAATCAAGAGTTGATTATCTACAGTGTCCCTGTTGTGGCTGATGTTTGCGGGATATGTTCGTTCTCCTAGATAACACTCTACGACAAATATTAGAACTAAGAGACGTATTAATCTATCAGTCTAGAATGGTTGATTCTTCGTCATGGCTGAAGTATTCCAGGGGGGGGGGGGGGGGGGGGGGGGGGTAATGTATAATTCTTCTTCTTCATGAGTAGCTCAATTGGATAAGAATCCTGGAATTAATTGTTGGAGTTAGCTTGTATAGTCCAAGGGTTTTTATGAGCAGAGAGTGTTCTTCTCATTCTGTTATCATTAATCATATTACCTAAGGTTCAATTTTTCATTTTTTGATTAGCCTTTTTACTTTTTCTTTTTATCTTTCAAATATTTTTTTCTTTCATTTTTTAATTTTTCTTTTTCTTTTTCCTTTCATTTTTTTCGGGGGCGAACTCTCGAAATAATCCTTGATCGTACTTCGCCCCGCCCCCCGCCCCCCCCAATTCCTGGCCCTGATTCCAATAGATATTTTCGCAACAAACAAGCTGTACATATAAAGCCAGAATGGCAATTCAACAATGCACTAAGTTTATGGTCCATGCAGACAATTTGTGAGGGGTCTCATTGAAGGCTTTGGACCAATATACATAGCATTTGTCTTCCAACCAAACAAATCTAAGTTATCTCAATGCATTTTCACTACCACATGCTCCTGTTAAGTACCTGTCAACTAATGCGATCTCAGAAAGAGACATGAAAAGAGTAAATTTTCGGATATAGTTTTGTGTTTTACTATTTTAGGATCACGAGATTTTCGAAAGGTGGAAGTAGATTTTCAAGAGAGAGGTACCAACGCATGAAATTAAAGGCTACGAGCTAGCTAAACTAGGCGCTTCAGGCAAATATTTCACATCATCTTGTCTCCTACTAATACCCAAAGTTTACAACATATGATTTCCCTGTGCTCACCGACCATATATGTACTGGAAGTATGAAAAACGATAAATGAAGGAGCTTGTAGGTTCTAACAAAGCTAAATATGGCAATTCAAGCATGTCACCAAGTTCAATATGGTCCATGGATACAATAGATAGGGGACTCATTAAAAGTCATGGACCAATGCATATATGCAAGATTTTGAAGTCTAACCAATCAAATAAATGTTTTAGATCTTGTCATCTCTATTTGTCTTCCACCCAAACAAACATGCATCTTGTTTCCACCAAGCAAATCCCAGTTTCTCAAGGCATGTTAGGCACCACATATTTCTTGTAAAGTCTCTATCAACTAATCTGACCTCAGAACTAGACCCCAAAAGACTTTAAAAGTTGTTGAACTAGCTAAACCATAGTTTCTCTTCATTTGGACACAAATGCACAGAGATATTGAGGGAGAAAGAGAGAGTACCTTGAAAAAAATAGTACTAAACTGGGGGTTTGAGAACAAGTACAAGTGCACAAATCAACACCTACTTGTCTTCATGTATGAAACTACAAAAATGAATTTTGTTACTTAAAATTTTTTACTCTATGTCTCTCTTTGCCTCTCTCATCTTTACATATTATCTTCTAATTACTTGGTGTGCTGCAATATATGTAGGTCAGATTATGCAGTCACAGAGCTGACATGGGAGAATGGCCAGTTAGCCATGCATGGACTTGGTGGTCTTCTTCCCACTTTGCCAGAAAAACCGACATGGGGCACACTTGAATCTGTTGTCCACCAAGCTATTCGTCACAAACGAGGCTCAATCACGGATGAATATGGGCATCAACGGAATAATGTTCGCCCCCATGTTGCATCTTCTAGTGGACAATGGTCTGAAAATACTACCAATACTAAAACAGGCCTAACTCAAATATGGAAACGATCACGGTCAGAATTCGGTCCATCGACAAGACATTGTAGTAGCGACACTGTAAAAGTTCTTCCGGATCCCAGCGTCTGTGCCAGTGCAAGTGCGACTTTTTGCCGTGAGAACGATACTAAAATAATGACTAGGGAAGCTCAGGAGTCTCCGGGAGATTTGAGCACTAAGACGGACAATGGCGACTTGGAAAGCCGTGGACGGCAGGTAAATGGTAAATCTACAAAGGTATGAAATCATGCATAAAGTCCTTCAAAAAGAAAGTCGAAGATAATGCCGATATATTGGACATTTTATGATATAGATGTACGTTGACATCAAAAAAAAAAATGTTCCCCAACGATAGAAGTGTCACTATCCATTTCCATCTGTGCCAAACTGGCAGTAGTTCTCAATGCATCTCATAATCATGGGAAGTCGACAATTATTGTAAAGCTAACTGGCAGAGAAACTTTTTCACAAAATTACCTTCAAAGAATACCGATTTATCTAATCTTCTTTTATAATGAGATGTGCAGGGCTGGATGCATATTGAGATTCTAACACTCTATACGTGCCAGGAAAATCAAGACAAAGAACATGTAAGTAGAGAAAATCAAGACAAAGAACATGCAAGTAGAGAAGATACTGTCCGCTCCCTATCAACAAGACGAAGCCGGGTTGCCGCAGTTCACAACCAATCGGAACGGGTAACTATACACCGTTTTATGTATATGTGATTTGTATATAGTAATACCAATTTTTAATTTCTACATTTGGTTCTCATTGTGTAGAGACGCAGGGATCGAATAAATGAGAAGATGAAAGCCTTGCAAAAGCTAGTACCTAATTCAAGTAAGGTAAGAACAAGTACCTAAAAAATCGTCGTAAAAGTTCAGAGATACCACAAATAATGAAACTATTAAAAAGTAGATGAAGAAAAAATACCGTAAAAATGCACTTAATACTTGTATTTGCAGACAGATAAAGCTTCAATGCTTGACGAAGTAATAGAGTACTTGAAACAACTGAAAGCGCAAATTCAAATGATGAGTGTTGCTTCGAACATGGCACCTCAGATGATGATGCCAGTAGGAATGCAACAACATCTCCAAATGTCTCTCCTAGCTCGTATGGGAATGGGAATGGGAATGGGTATGGGACTTGGAATGGGAACGGGAATGATGGATATGGGAATGATGGATATGAGCATTGGTGCTCAAGCAGCTACTGCTAGCTCGATCCCTCCAATCCTCCACCCAAATTTGGCTGCCACTGCTACACCCTCATTCATACAGCCTCCATTCTTAGTCCCCCCCACGATGGCAGCAACACCAACTTCGCATCATCCAACAATGCCTGCCTCATTTCCTATCAACGATGCTTATTACGCCTACCAAGCACAAGTAAGTTTAAACATCTCTGTTTTGTTCTCTGACTTTCGTCTTTGCCATGTGTATAAAGTTGTGCTTCTATGTATGGTTATATTCAGCAGTCCATGAATGTCGATTTTTACAACAAGATGGCCATGTTTTATCAACAACTGAGTGGAAGCGTACAGGCCGTACAGGCAACAACAAATTTATCTCAGCCGAACCATGCCTGTCAAGATGAGAACTTTTAAAGTACAGTTTCAGCAGAGATAGGATAGAGCAAATGTGTGCACCCGTAATTCTGTCAGTTTTGGCCATCTTTTAGGACGAACTGTGTAATAATATAGTCTTATGTTGCTCTATTTGTTTCACTTGTAAAGTTGTAATCAATCCTATAAAGTGCACAAATCACAAAATGTAGAAATGATATCTTGGAGTAATACATAAGAACAAATCAGAGCAATCAAAGTAAACCAGAAGCAACATATATGAGATTCCTCAAACCCTTTTCTGATCTAAGATTCATGAGTCGTAAACTTCAATCAAATGTCAAACTTGTTATTTTCAAGACCAAAATATGTAGAAGAAAGTTGAGAGTCAACGAGTATTATCTTGGAGCGAGATTACGGTTTCAAAAGCACCCACCAAAGCCAGCACCTTGCTTTTCCTCGTCTCGGCAAGCTTACTTGCAGTTTCTTCGATAACATTGTTAAACAAACCTTGAGTATTCTTTCCCTGCACATCTTGATGCTTCAGAATAACTGTTTCAGATTCAGGTTTAGTAACATCAAGATCAATTTCTCGCCTGCTATAAGTTTTCTTCCCATTACCGTCTATTCCGTGTTGGTCATCAGCTAAGACTTTTCCTTTCCTAAACCTGAGTCTCCTTGCTTGATTGTCCTCCTCTTGAAGGTCAACCACCTTTCCTCTCCTGAACTGAAGCTCTCGGGTGGATTCGTTGTCCTTGGGGTGAACCATTGCAGGTATCTTCTTGTACTCTGCTTTCAAAGTTTCTAAATCATCCTTGTTTTTGGTTTCATTATTCTCTGAAAGCAATGTGATTTCATTGTCTTCACTAAGTGTATACTCAGAATCTTCTTGCTCTTCTTCCTCATACGATGAGACTGACGGAGTGTATGATAATGATGAAGAGGAATTGGTATGGATTTCGTTGTCAGTTAATACTGAATTTTTGTTTTCAGGTTTGGGCTCAATGACATATAGGGTCTTTTCCCTGACCATATCATCAATGTGTAGCTTTGGTTCATCAGCTTTGCTCGCCTCATTTTGATTGTTCAGAGTATCAGCTTTTGTGATCGGAATCTTAGATTTTCTCACATTTAAGCCAGGAACTCTTTCTGCTGAAGGTTTGGGAGACACTGAAGCTTTTGGTGGCCCCAAGGCTTTCTTCCTGCTAGAAGGATTCAATAAGGAAGGTCTGGGAGAGACTGAAGCCTTTGGTGGCCCCAATGCTTTCTTCCCACTAGAAGGATTCAGTGAGGAAAGTCTGGGAGACACTGAAGTCTTTGGTGCCCCCAACACTTTCTTCCCACTAGAAGAATTCAGTGAGGAAGGTCTGGGAGACACTGAAGCTTTTGCTGGCCCCAACGCTTTCTTTCCACTAGGAGTTAGTGAGGAAGATGTCGACTTTACTGCTGCGGATTTTGGCTTCAAAGCAACCAGAGATTTTGCCGTGGCAACTAATTTCTTGGAAGTTGAAGTCTCTTGCTTGAGAATCTTTGCATCCCACTTAAATAATTGGGGTTCTTCTTCAGATACCATGGATTTTGGCTCAGGGGAAGGGTTGGGCTTCACAACTCGTTTCTTGTTTCTCTGTTCCAAAATAAAAGTTTTTAATGGACTTTTCCCTTTAAGTGGTATTGGTTTAGTTCCAATCAGTACAGGATTCTTTCCTTTTTCTTCAAAAGCATGTTGTCTTCCGTATTTGCAAAAATCATGACAGGAGCTTGTAGAAGCTCTGAGATAATGGGGGAGGACTTTTTCTTTTCCTCCACTGTTTGAAGTAGTTGCAACTCCTGTAGAGTTCCTCCTTAAACTAAGATTACTTGGTTTAGTTCTCTCTGGAGTCACCGTGATCTCAATCATCTCGTCAGTCATTACAGTAGAACAAGGACAGTGCTAGATAGAAATAGAATACAAAACCTGTAGCAAACAAAAGTTACTGAATAATCAGAATTAAAATGAACATTCTAGGTATAGTGATGAGGTAAATCCCCGATCTTAACTAGACTAGAGCATGTTTAAGGGAAAAAATAAGTAGCCTGATAGCCTACCAAAAATAGCTTGACACTCATCCTCACCCGGCATATTGAACTAGGCAACTTTTGCAAAATTACTTAACGTATATAATGGGTTTGAGTGAGGCCATATGAAAGGGTATAGCATGCACTTAACAGAAGTGCATAGTCAGAAATTCAAGCGTAGCTCTAGCCACCGAGGTCTCCATGCAGAGCGAGGATGAGTAGCGAGAGCTACCTATTTTGGTCGATAATGTAACACATTTTTCAGTTTTGAATCTCCCCTTAACTAAATGTCAGATTTTAAGAAGCCTATTGTAGACACTCCAACACTTGAAAGCTAGACGGATTGCCTTAGGAAATGCAACAGCAGATGAACAAAAGTGACAATGTGAGAGAATTTACCAGTATCTACTCTGACTGCATATCTTGACCGAAAATATTTTGACAAGAAAATCTAACAAAAATTGAGTACCTGTAAATAGGGGAGAAATATTATCAGAGCAGGAAATAATTAAAGAGTAATGGACGTTAATTAATCCCAAATGGGTTTAAATTCCTACTGAGACGAAAATAAGACAAATATCCAAATTTCACGTTCCAAAATATGGGGAAACATTACAAAGAAACCAAAATAAAGAGACAAGAAATAGGCATAATTTGTAGAGGGAAGGCAAAAAAACTGATTGTTATCATAACTCCCAGAAAGCGCTTTAACGTATCGATCTGGAGCACGCAATACAGAAAGTAACTATTTTGTATAAAAAGTGATCTCCAAACACTAGATACATGCAGGCCTCTATGCTATATATTGCGCTAAAAAGGGAGACTGGAAAGGAGAATACAAAGAAACAACTGCAGAATCCTATTTGATGTCAATGGTTAAAAAGAGAGTTATATCAAGGATTGGATATTTAACCCAGGTGCTAAAACTCATAAATCAACCATCTCCCCCCACCAAAGTAGAAGTCTGAAACTAATCTATGACTCTCTGACAAAAACCAATTACTCATACTACTTGAGGCTGAGACGCTGAGGATTAAAGATGGCAAAAAGCACATGTTCACTACCCATCCAATTTCTCTAAATTAAATGTAAAAGAAGATTTTGGAAAGAAAAAAAAAAACCTGAACACAGTAAGGTTGTGTTGAAAACAAATTTAACAACAAGAAATTTCTAAAAACTAATTTTGAAAAAAACAAAAAAAAAACATGAGCAAAGGAAAAAAAATCAACTTGATAAAGAAGTTGGATTAAATCCATTTTCAATACATGGAAATGGTGGAAATGAAATTATTTACCCAGATCTTCCTGACAAACTAAACACAATGAGATTGGTTTTTCAAAATTTCGATGTCAAAAACAATCTTAATTGTTAAAAACTACGTGCGCGGAAGTTAAATTAATCTCAATTAAAACTAAGATCTCTTAATTGCATAAAATAAAAGGTCGAAGACCTAGGGTTATTAGATTTACCCCAAACTTTACATCTCTCTCTAAGGCTAAGCTATTTTCTCTCACTCAAACCAACGTTACCAACCTAATAAATAAACTAAGCTTAGGCTCTCTTTTATAGGAGAAGAGACATAGCACAAATAGAAACCCTAATACCAAGCTAATTAGGAAACTAGCCCTATTATTCAAGGAATTAAATTAATATAAATAACTAAATAAAAAATGTGAGCACACGACGTACGAGACGTGCTACTCCGACCACGATTCCTATCATTGATGAATGCAAAACCCATCATCCTTCACAACCCATAAGTTGAAGGAACCCAACAATATGATGCCTTCTAAAGAACAAGCACTAACATTTATTTACAAATTAGCCTACCCTCCTCGATTTAGAGACTAGTCCCATATTCGGATTTTTAGACTTACATCCTGATCTCTTAACACTTCAGACGATAATAACCTTCCATGGTTCCCCTTCACCATCAAGTACCTCTTGCTCCACCACAATGACACCACCTTTACTGTAATCCTTTGGTGGTGGTGCTCGGTGGTAGAGTACTGGCTAGGAAGAAGGTATAGTTCATCGAAAATGTTAAAAAGGACAACTAAGAAATATGTATATTGGACCAATTTCTAGTTCAGCCTATTTATATAGTACCAAGTTCAAATATTTCCTATAAATTCTATACCAGCAATTGCTTTCGAGTTCCAACAAACCATGAAAAAGACCAGTAGACTAAAATGACATTTTCCTGTCAATTACTCCAAATATTCAAGAGAAACCCAATGAATTTCATACTTTTCTACAACACGAAAAAATGGCAGAATAGCATATTCCCCTCGCAAAACAATTAAAAAACTACATATTTTCAACACAGGTGACAGAACAGACTTGAGATAACCCATCAAACCCCTAAACTCCAAACAAGTCCTCAATCTTGAAATTCTTATTAGGAAACAGATTTGAAATAACCCATCAAATTACTCCGCAATTCAAGAGGAACACAATAAATTTCATACCTTTTACAACCCCAAGCACCAAAACTTGAAAAATAGCATCACCCTTTTCAGCAAAGCCATAAAAACCCACCCAAGACTACATTTTTCTCATCTTAGACTTCAAATAACCCAACAAAACCCTAATTTTCAATTTCATTTGGTCTCTCAGGAGGAAAAATGAAGCTTGGGGTTGAATTTAAAGGAGAAACAACTTAAAATTAATATATATATATATATATATATATATATAAAAGTGGAAAGAAAAAAAAAAAAAATATATATATATATATATATATATATATATATTTACTACGCGTCTAGAACTACATATTTTCAACTTAGATGACAAACTTGAGATAACCCATCAAAGCCCTAAATTCCAAACAACTCCTCAATCTCAATTAATTTCTCTCAAGTTTTTCATAGATATAGAATACCAACTTCAATTATTATTTCCCAAAACCTTACATTGCTTCCAACTTTCTCATATAAAATTACTCCACAATTCCAATAAAGTTCATAACTTTTACAACCCCAAGCATCAAAACTCAGAAAATAACAACACCCATTTCAGCAAAGACAACATTTTTATCACCCCAGCCCAGACTTGAAATAACCCAATTGTCAATCACATTGGGTCTCTCTACCAAACAAAAAACTGAAGCTTGGGGATGAATTAAATGGAGAAACAACAAGGTTGAAATAATAAAAATGTGTACCTTTCAATCAGCAGAGAGATTGGGGGGTTGGAGAGAAAGCAAACCCTAATTGATAAATAGTTTTGCTTAAGAGATCGTGGAAGCAACAATGAATGACTTGAAAAAGATTGCTTGCTGTTTGTTGCAAAAATACAAATTTATTTTATTTAAGAGAGAGAAAGGCAAAGCGTGTTTAGAGGAGGACCCGTTTTCTTACTTGAGTGGGGACAGATCAATTTCTCTTTTTTCTTTTTATCAATCATCTAACTTCTCTCCAATTTCTCCTTTTAAAGGACAATAACCCATATCTAATGTTCTTGGTATTTTTTATTTTATTTTTGGTTTCACTCAAAAAAAAAATCAACAATCAAACAGTTTTCAATAAGCACAACAAAGAAAACGGATGAATTCTTAGTTCAACTCGTTGGTGAAAAACATTTATTGAAAAAAATATAATCAAATAGAGATGAATGAATGAATTGTTACTATTGTCCAAATAGTATTATTCAATGAAGAATTTGTTATTTAATGTTATACCGGGTCAACCCGAAGCCGGGACAGTGAAACCCAAACCCGACCTGTTATCTAAACGAACGTGCTAGTTGGGTTGACCCGAAACCCGCAAATACTAAACCCAAACCCGCGAAATTCGGGTCGAGTTAACGGGTTCGAGTCAAATTGTCAGCCCTAATCTAAGGCACATGAGATTTTTGATTTTTTTTTTTTGAAAAAAAGTAAGTCACTTTTATATAGGGATTCGTAACCCTGAGTTTCGAACCCATGTACACAGATGTTTGGCAAGTCATGATAAATCATGGCTGGCAATGGCCCCTCAATTGTGAGTTGATGAACATACCTCTACAGCTTTGCTTCTTGAGGCATGATCCTATACATCTACACTAATCCCTGGTGTTTTTGATAGGGCATTCATATGGTGTCAATTATTCCTTGTGAGACAGGAATTTTCGTCACAATTCAACATTTGCTACCCTGTAAATCAAATATTTCATCCAAGGGGTGCCAGGATATAATTGCCACCTCCCCAATATCAATACACGATTTATAGTATCCATGTATACATGTAATATCAAAATGAAAATCTCATGATAAATTGAAAATATTATGCAAGGAAAGATATGACTAGCAAATGCAACAAAAGTAAAAAAATCTAGGTGTTTTTTGGAGCAAACATCTGAGTTTGGAAGTGAAAGTGATTGTCTATTATTTAATCAAAATGTTTGTATCCTTGAATCCAAACTCGAGATCTCAGAGAATGGGACTGATGCTTTCATGAAATCTTAGGTTTTTCATGAATTTTGTTTTATTAAGATATTGATATTTCTAGCAAAAAAATAATGTTTTACAAAACAACAAAATGGTTACTTTGTTAGAACCATTTGGTCTAGCCCCAACCCGAACTGAGTACTCCTGACCTAGAGAGTTTTAAGGGCTCTGCATTCTGTAACCTAATTTAACCTAATGAAAGCTTACCTTCTCTCTCTATCTGTGATTGTATGATTTGATAGATATTTTAGCTTTTGTTCATAACACCATTGTTAATCATTCTCAGAATTTGTTTACTAATTACTGCTCCTCGAACTGATCTGATCGGGAAGCAACATTTTCTAGTTCTCCTATGGGAATATGACGTGTAAATTGAATAGGGGAACCCCACCTCCATATTTCACGCATTTTTTATCTACTATGTTTTATTCCGATGTTCTCACTTTTGTAACGAATATGATCTATATCGTTAGCTTATGCGAATTCGTGCCCACGCAAGGTTCCACAAGTCCAATTTCTTTTTTCATACTTATCATTTAGAAAGAAAAGGCAATTGAAAAAGAGGAATCCAAGGCAAAAATTTTAGCACCTTCACACCTTGATAAAGAAATGCTATCTACTTAAGGTAGAACCTTGAGATGGAGGTTGGTGAGAGTCAGATGAAGGGTGACCCTTCAACCAAAAGCTAATTATGCTAATGATGTATATACAATAAGAGACTATTTCCTCCTTAAAGGAACTCAATGCAGACGTTGTGATAATTAGAATTCAACCCCATTGCAAGTTTGCCACCACAAAATTTAAGTTATTGTAACAGAGGACCACACCAACTGCTTTCCTAACTTCTGCTTTCCTGCATTTTTTGTAGCCTTTCTGCAAGGATCCCCCACCCCCACACCCACACCCACACCATAATATCACCCGATCTTCCTCACTTAATATCTCAACAGAACAACTTTAAAATAAAGAAGAGCATGGTACTGTTTATCTTTTGGCATGCCCAGCCCTAGGGGCGTGGGAGGTGTTCAACGGCACAGGCCCAAAAGAAAAAGGGCCCCAAAAAAAATTGCCTAAGGCCTAAAAGAAAAAAGAAAAAACATTTGCTTATGCTACATATAATTGACTTTAGCGGAGTTGGTTGATACTTCTTGTAGTTTGTAAGGTTCAAGCCCTTTACAACAACAAAAAATTCTAGGCCCAATTTTAATTTTTGTATAGGCCTTCCAACTACCAGGGCCGGCCCTGTCTTTTGATTACATATCAGAGCATTATTCAGGGAACTTGGGATAAATGGGGATTAAGATATGCTATAAAACAGATATATTAGTCTAATGTTTCGTGTATCAGTAGTACCTCCAATCATATTTATGTTTAGAAAGAAATAACAATATGTTGGGACTTGGGATACTTCTTTTTGAATGAACATTACACCTAATGGTTGTTGGCCAACAATTCCACACTTCCTATAACAGCACAAGACAGAGATTGACAGCATCTAAAATAAAGAACTATGATCACAATATTTAGTATTGACATGTATATTTGTGTTACTGTTTTCTACCTGAAACAGTTTTCTTCACAGCTCCAACTGAGACTAAGAACTGGTCAAGGGATGACAATGTCTTCATGTCATCTGGGGGAAAGTAACTGGCTGCCTTCCCCATAAGTGATGTGAAGAAAAAGGAAAGTGAAGGCCGTGTAACATATCGCTCGTCCAATACATCATCAAGGAATGCAAAGGCGGCCAAGAAGTCTGACCTGCTTGCATTTATTGGAGCAGCAAAATGAGCTGGGATTATCCTCTTGAATGCCCAGTCTCTTGTGATCCTGTCAATCCAATCCTTTACCTGAAAGTACACACTGATCTTTTTTATATGCAAACTTAAAGTTCAAAAGCCAATTCATTATATGATGATGTAGAGAAAAAAACTGGTGAAGTTGCATTTCATGGATTTGCTTTATAACACTCAAGGTGAACATAATATGATCCTGGTCAGTGCCTGGAGAAAATGGATTCTGATTATGGAAAAGATGAGAGTTTTCTCAGTATTGAGGTGAATCCATCATCGACAAACTTAATTCATACTGAGTTGGTGTTCTAAAGCACTTTCAGAACATTTACTCTTGACTTTCCTTCGTACTTACATAAACCATGAATTAGGATTGATTTTAAGTTCCACTAAAATGGCAGAGAAGGAAATCATAGAAGTCTATATTCCTTGGATTGGACAGAGAAAATGAAGAAAAACATCTAAAACATGTTTATTAACATCAACTAAGAAGTTTGTGGGAAAAAGGCAGGTTTATTATATCACGACCAAAATTTTCAAATCTTCTCTAGAATCCATCAAATCAAATTTTTACAATCCCTATATCATTTTAATCCATGAATGTTAAACTCTAGATTCTCTGGATCCAAATTTTCTCTTTCCAGATTTCCTCTTTCTAGTTTCTACATATTTTTCTACCAATTTTGTAACTCCATATTTCCTCTCTTTAAGGTTCCCTTGATGCAGTTGTTTGCTCCTTCAAGATACTCTCGGTCCAATATATATAATCTACCTATGTACTCATGACACAAATTTTTCTTTCTCTAGATTTTTCACTCTCTAGGTTCTTCCATTCCAATTTTATGCCTTAGATTCTCTGAAATCAAATCTTCTCTTTAGAATATGACCGTCCAAACATTCTATATCTAGATTCTCTAATTCCAAACATGCTATCTCCATATTCTCACTCAAGATTCACTCACACGATCTCACTCCAAAATTTCTTTCTAGATTTTTTCCCTGGCAGCTCCACAATAACTTGGTCCCTTGGGCCTATGAGCTTAGCGTCCTCCGAGCATTACCGTCCAAATTTTTATAAAGTATTTCGCTGAATTTTCTAGATTTACACCCGAACATTTTATCTCTAGATTATTTTAGAGAAAATATTTTATTCATAGATTCTCTCTCATGCTTAAAGAGAGAGAGATACAGGGTAGATGCTTTCCAAAATGTGTGTTGTTTACCACAAGGTTTCCAGATTTTCTTTAGGGTGGTTATGCGATCAGATTGTTACTTGAGTAACATGATGTTAAATGATTGTGATTAGAGATGAAAGTCTTTGGTTTTTCATCATTAACAATATTTGCAGTGCAGCTTTATTGTTGTTGTTCCCGTAAATCCCGTCTTGCAGGTTTTCCGCATTATCCTTTAATACGTGTTTCTTCAATTGACTCCTCTTATAATTTGTTAATCATTATTAACTGATCCAATTCTTTGGCGTTGGATATGAGAATACATGCATTGAGAATCTAAATGGTCTTTTACATACCTTTTCAGGAACTTTGCTGAAAACCAACGTCTTCACAATAGGTGAAACGATTAGTTTCTGTGACATCTGAGAAAAACTCTTGGCAGGCTCCAGAAGGTTAGACGGTCCAAGAAACAGGATTTGGAGAACCATTCTCTCCCAACCTGTTGCCACAGAAGGCTACTGTCTCATCTACTGCACGTGCTATCATGAGTTAAAATTTCCGAAATCAAAGAACTTACCTTTTTGACGGCTCGTTATGTTGTCAACAACTGGTTCATCACTGACTTCCTTTCCTTTACTGAGGATCTTCACGGCCAAACCGTTCTTCGCTGATGCTAATAAGGATTCTCTGCTGATACACTGTGGTGGCTGCTTTGGAACAAAAATGACGGCATCAGTTATCAACAATGTTCGTGAACGCTTATGGTAAAATGCTACTTCAACATATGGCCCAATTCCTGGAAGAAGAAGAAAGAAATGATCAACTGAGTATAAATTATCTACATGAAATTAATAAGGTTTGAATCATTCTGACTTGTTCTGCTTACCAACTTCTGGTGAGCTAAGAACTTTCTGCTCTATCTCATTAGCCCATGGGGTTGTTACATCTTCATCTTTCAAGGTTTTAGCTCGAAAAATCCCGAAAAACTCAAGAGGCAAATTGAGTGGCCAACTCCACTGCCTTGGTGCCACCCATACTTTTGCTCGAGGAAACTTTCGAGAAAATGGGCCCACAAAAATTTTGTGCTCGTAAGCAAATGTTGGTAATACAATGTGTTCTACTGGTGCCCCTAGCTCCTTCACGAGCTGCAAGAGAAAAATTGAAAATATTAGCATAGTCAGTTGATCCGTAACTATAAAACCTAACTAATTTGATAATTAACTGGCTCATAACAAAGACTTTTCAGCCCTAACGTTAAATATACTTGTTGGTAGATACTACCACATAGCAACTTCAGAGGTCTGTCTAGAATTATCGGAAAATCTTATGTACTAAATGGAAGTGTTTTTTTTTGCTAAGACAAAGACCAAAACCAAAACTATCCTTTATTTTCTTAAGAGAAAATGAGTTTATAAATAAGATATAACCTGAATGCATTCCTTTGTTGGAGCAATAGGTGCATGAATCCATAATCCTCCAGACTTGAGTTTAATTACTGTCATCCGGGTATTTGTAGAAACGCTGCTGAACCCCAGAGCCTGCTCTTGTTCGAACAACCATATAAAATTCTTGACAGCCTTCAACAATTGAGAGATGTCAATTTCTAAATATATTAAGATATCTGTTCAGCTACTTAATCATATGAGGATACTAACATCAAATACGCCCGTCAGATTCTTACAAGGTCCCCAATTCTATTCTTTCAGCTAACCAACACTTCTTCCCAAAACGAGAAACCAAACTACTTAAAAGACATGATAAGTATTCCAATTTAAAGAAATCAAACATAGTTGCCATAATATAATTTCAGAAAACACATATTGAAGAAACAAAATGATTTTACCTCAGTCCTTACTGTGCTTCTATTGAGGAAGGGGCCAAGAGGGAATGGAAACCCAGTAACGTTAAAATAAAACCTGCCACCACCATTACTGCTACTATCATTGCTTGATGAAGCAACCACCAAACTGTTGAAATCTTTTCTCTTACTTCTGGGTTTTAATTCTAGACAAAAACCCTTCAAGAATCCCCCATTAAAATTATAGTTGGTGTTTTTATAGGGGCAACAGTTCTGCAAAATACTGGATTTTGGAAGAGAAACAGCAATGTTTTCCACCATTGTTTAGCTCAAAACTGTATCAGTAAAAACATATCAATCTGTCCTGCTCTTTCTGGACCAGAATCTATACTTCCCAAGTCCCAAGTTAGATTCATGACACTTTGGAATTTATTCTAGAATAACATATCCTACTAGGATTTTCAGTGAAAGTTCTTGTGGACATAATAAAAGATAAGAGGGGTGGAGTAATATTGAATTTATTTTGTGTATGTCATCATGTACAGAGGATGAGTATGTACTACCATCTTTAGGAAATAATTTGACCAGACGCCCTCATCGATCATTCAAGTAATGCTTCTACCTGAGAGATATCAGAAGTTGGTGGCACTGTCATGAACAATGAGAGTTAATCAATCTTCCAAATACAACTCCTTGCCAGGATTTGACCAAAACCCTCAAAGCCCTTGTGTTTAAGCTTTTTATTACTGGATATACATTTTTTTTCATCAAAGATTGGGATCTTCTCAATTCCATGTGCTGCAATTCCCCTATTTTTCTTCAACAACTCCATGAAATATCGCCCCAAAAAAAAATTCTATGAAATATCAATGTCAGTAACAGGGTTTAGGGCACAATTTTCACTAGAAAATAGACCAGACGTATCACAAATAACACCAAACTATAAGTAACCATAAGATAATTTCATACTAAAGATACTCATCATGGTCTAAACTTGAGATCCGCAGTTCCGCACAATAGGGGCTCTGTTTAGTTGGATCAGATGCCGTTATCACAGATTTAGTATCCCATGGCAATATACCATAAGCAATGGTTTACAAAAAGACCAGAAGATAGATTCATAAAGACATTTCTGCAATATTTGCAACAGGTATGATATGTCTACAAAGTATAATCCAGATGAACAAATTCATAAAGAAACAAATTCTTGGGCACAAAGAATAAAAGTTCAGGACAAGATTAAAATCAACTTATAAATTTCGTCTCCATACAGAATAAGATCGTAGATTCACCAAACAAGTAGTTTCTCAATCACGCAAGAAAACATATCAACCAATTGTAAATGGATAAAAGATATGATCTTCAGCTCTTTTTCACCACTGCCACACAAATTCCTACATTCAATCCCAGAGAAGAAAAAGCCTTGGAGCATTGGAACAGGCGAAGTCGTCAAATTACACATAATTTACATGGTTTTTAAGAACAGGAAAACCCAACATATCAAGTAACGATTTCTCTTACCAGCCAATCCAAACTAGGGTATGCAAAACACAATATGAGAGCGGACGGAAGAGCAAACAGAACAGTGATAACAATGTACAAGACCAAGATGGCAGCACTGGCAGGAATTGCATACAAGATGATCAAAAGAAATATGAAAATAAGTGGGAACTTGGATGTTAGGCGAACGAAGAAAGCCAGTGACTTGCGTAGGGAAACATGGATGGAGTTGACATTAGCAATGTGGTTTCGATCCACTTGTTCTGTATGATCCCGGTCTCGATCCCGGTGAGGAGCTGGTGGGGCCCACACTGCTTGTTGGTCCCCACGATATGTAGAATGAGCGTGAGATTTCACTCGATCACCATTCATGCTCTCGACCATCCAAAGGAGGAAGAAGTTCTTGCGAGGGAATTTGAGATTTCCCTTGTAAACTAGCCGAAACGACAGAAGGTGGCACCACGGGCAGGAAATAAAGAGAGGTAGCTGGAGTGGTAAAGACGGGAACTTCACAATGGCCCATTGGAGGCCAAGTACACAGTTTTTGCAGAGGGTGTGGCCGCACCATAAGACATAAGGAACATTTTCCACAATATTGAAGGATTCAAAACATATTGGGCATTCCAATCCTTCATCTCTGCTAGCATTTGAAGAAACTTCGTCATCATCTGAGCACTCTGGATCATCTCTGCTAGGCTTTGGAGAGTCATTCTTTAGTCCAATAGTTCCGGCTATCGCATTTGAGGCAAAACTCCACATTGCGATAGTGGAAGGGAATTTTTTATGATAAACACATCACTGTATCTGAGGTTTGAGTGTGCAACATTCTTTCACTGAGCTGAACCTAGATAATTGACCATGTGACATTCTTGCCTTCAGCCAAACCTGAAAAAAAGAAAAAAGGTTTATAGACTGTGAATGTGAATGCGCCTCATCTGATTTGTTAGAAAATTAAATCTAGGACAAGATGCTTTTATCCAAATATTTCTTAACTTGAAATGAAGCTTGATACGGACCATATCGTACAAAGCTGCAATGCCTACAGAGAAATGTAAAGGATATGCAAAGAGGAAAGAGCGCTAGGACTCTTAATTTCCATGAATATAGATAAGCTCTTGCTTCGCAGTCTAAAATCAAATTTTGATGTGATATTTATTTTTAATAAGAATGAGCAATATATGATCCCTACCAATTTCTTTATGAACAAAGTAGCTTCAACAATGAGTGTATCCATATAATACAGGTGTAGCCGTGTAGGTTTAAGATTGTATCATGCAAGCATTTTGAAAAATCGAGGTATCAAAGGGTTAAAAGTTCAAGTCTATGTAACATTGACACGGGTATGCGTGTCGGTGTCCAACACAGGTATGAGGTGTCAGACACGGCGGTTCCAAAAAAAAGTGAATACGCGGACACGGCCTTATTATACCTATAAAAATAGTATCGTTCTTCAGGTTTCATGTATTGTATCTTAATATATGTGAATGCATTATGAATATGTAATTGCGATAATAACTTGTAGACTAATTTACAACTAATAACAAGCATAAAACAATGATAGTAGTTAGTAAGGTTAAATAATATGTATAAGAATTGGAAGCTTTCTAAAATTATGTCAAAAAGTTGATGATCTAAGCAAGAAGTGTCCATTGGAGTGTCTACACGAGTATCGGTGTGTCCGAATGTCCGACACATTTGGACACGGAATTTTTTTGGAATATGGAGTGTCCATGTTACATAGGTTCAAGTTTATGTTCCAATGTGCAAGGTCTTACCCTTATTTTTCAACAATCTTTTGAGCAAGAGTACTATCACATTTATTTGGATCTCATTAAGCTAGACAATTTTTTTTTTAAATCTACATTTTGTTTACCGTTCTCTTTTTTATAAAACTACTGTATATGACATACCCTTCTTCTAAGCAAAACCTAATATCCATTATTAGTAACAAAATGAAAGGAACTGCAGCAAGAAAAACAGTCATCTCCAGAGAAAATCTAATGCGAGCATTCACTTTGAAATATTCTCTAATGTCCTGTAAATTCAAGTTTCTCATCTTTTCCAACACATGGCTTGAGGCGTCTACTTCATACATCGACTCACAGAAGTACCTATCTGTTTGACATTCCTGAAATTACCTCATATATAGGACCTTAACCCAAGGAACACTTGTCACCATTCACCAAATAAAAAACATCACCTCAATAAAAGAATTATTTTTCCACGCTAATATCCCTAAATATTCATCTTTCCATTAATTCGGGCACCCTTAGACATCACCTCCATTGTCTTAGTTGAAGTTCTTTACCTGCTCACACTCCTTTACATCAACTTTGAGGTAACTATATGCAATTCATATGATCATCTAAAATAACCTAAATCCCCTCAAAAGTAATCCAAATATTGTCCTCTCTCCTACAACCTTTACATCAACATTTTGTTTCCAAATTGCCCAACATTCAGCATCATAAAGCATTGCTACACCTAATACCCATTTTGTAAATGCATTGCGCTGTTAGTGTTCTTTACTCTTACATACAAATCCCCACTCTTAGTTCAACAATCCCAACCCCCTTTAAGTATCAATCCAATTTCCACTACATTTGTGTCACAGACATCAAAATAACATATATTTTTATAAAAGACGCCAAATTGAAGAAAGACCCTAATTTCACAAGTTTATGGGAAAAGGGTAAATTCCCAAATCACCAAATTGGGGAAATTGGTATTAAGTAGGAAAAGATCTGTAACTTTGAACATAAAAAATGTTTGATTAGTGATTTTGAGCACAAAATTTATACATATATATATATATATAGAGAGAGAGAGAGAGAGAGAGGGGGGATTTGAAGGTGATCTTACCAGTGATTTGCCCTAATTTGGAAAGATTGAAGCAGTGAGAAAGGGATTCAAGAGGTAGAGATTCTCTCTTTCTCTCTCGAAACTGTATTTGTTTTTTAATTTGAGATCCAAGCGGAGTTGAAGATACTCTCGAAGTTATGATTTATTTTGCTGCCTCGCGACGCACAACTGTAGATAGCAGCCACTTGTAAAATCTCGCAGATGTCTGAAATTTGTGAATTTAAAATCTTAGGTTTGATTTGATCCCTACTGATCTTGATCAACATAGATCCCAAAAGCTTTTTCTTGTCATCTTTTCTAATAATTACTAGGTATGGCTACATGTTGGTCGACTAACGGTTCTTAGAGCATGGCCACAATGCTCGCTATCGCTATTGTAGCGATCCAAATTCATCAAAAACAATTTTTGCAGAATCATCATCGCTCAAATTACGGTCTTATCGAGAAAATTAATAGCTATTTGTGAGGAGCCAGTTCAAGTCAGGGTCGTCAGTGGGACAGCGTAATTGTTTACGTCTGAACTATTAAAAAAGGTTTTATTACGCATGACGTATTAACAAATGTTTATTTTTGCTTTTTTAATATTTAATTTGAAGAGATGTGCGCCAATTGAATTGACGCTCAAAAAAATAAAATCTAACATTCATCCCCACCCTGAAGAATATCATTTTTCTACCCCTGGCTAAATGTCATATTTTTTCTGATTTTAAGCCTTCGTGGCTCACTAACTTAGTCATCCTGCTATTGATGTTTTTAATAAATAATAATCGTGATACAAAGTTACAAACATGACCCTAAGAACATCAGCAACAGGCTGCGTAGGCTTAAAATCAGAAAAAAAAAAAAAAAAAAAAAAAATGACATGTAGCCAGGGGTAGAAAAATGATATTCTTCAAGTTGGGGATGGATGTATGATTTTTTAATTTTTTTAAAAATGTTGTGTGCCAATTCAATTGGCGCTAATAAAATTTTTAAAAAAAATACATAGCATCAATTGAATGGGCGCACAATTCCTATATTTAATTTAATAATAAATTTTGTTTAAAAATAAATAGATTTTAATAAGTCACACGTAAGCAATCACACTGGCTCACTGACAACCCTGACCTGAACTGGTTCGCCACAGATAGCCACTAATTTTCTTAATAGAAACGCGATTTGAGCGACGACGATCCTACAAATGTAGTTTTTGGTGGATTTGGATCGTTATCGTAGCGATAGCGATAGCAAGCCTATTGCCCATGCTCTAACAGCACCACCAACAACTGGATAGATGGATGGATGGTTCCCATTTATATTATAGACCCTCCTTGTGTAATAATCATAAATTTAGAATATAAATTTGTAAGCACAATCCACATAAGTTGGCGTAGAAGCATTTATTTATAGACCCTCCTCCTACTAAAATTTTCAACAAGTTTTTAACTTTCCCCCATTGTGCCCTGGCTGCTGTAATCATCAAACTGTTTCATTGAGTTTAATCACAGTATCAGTCAAATGATAATTGTTGTATATATGTTTCCAAGTCTTAAAGAAGAGGCATTCTTATGTGGGGGACCAAACACTATGCATACATATCCAAGTTATCATATTTTCCTAATTCAAGTTGTAACTACAACATGTTAATATATATATACAAACGAGCAAAGTGGCACTAGCGCGTGCAAATACATTATTTTTTATATTCAAGTTGGGTTTGAGTGTAATTATTTGATATATTATGTAATTGTAATTGTAATTGTAATTGTATAGATATGCATGTTGCTAGTTTTGTATTTGAATATCTTGTGATATCTATTGTAATAGAAACAAGAAGGTTTACCTTTTCTTTGCTCAAGAACACCATATTATGCCCGCCTCTTTAAGTAAAATTCGGTGCCGGATAATACTGGTCCTTGGATCCCATTCATTCTTTGCCATAGTCTTTGAAATAAGATGATAAATGGATGTTACTCGATTTTGATCAAAGAAACTTGCACTATGTATTTTTTTCTTGAGGTACCTTGAACGATGTTCTCATTTGCGCGTCGTAAAGTTCGTTCTTACTAAGGTTAAAGAATCTTTGAGGGAATTGAACGAAAGTTAACAAACTAGTGTGATCTTCGTATCCAAGTAGAAACACATAGCTTGTCGGGCAGAGGACTGGTTGTTGCAGTACATGTTGCAGTTAAAACTTTGCTCAAAGAAAAAGTTCTTCCAAAATGCCTTTTTGGCTGTATCATAAATTGCCCATCAAATTCACCCCTCCTTGAGTTCCTTTAAATTGTGTCATTCAACCACATGTTCTCGAATCTAATGAATTAACCTTTGCTTCATATCCCACATTCATGAACCATAGGGATGTGATTTCAGACGATTCTAGGATACTTTAATAATGTACAAAAACGTAGCCAATTCGCTCCCACAGTCCAATGTAATATCACTAAACAACTTATAGTGCAATTCCTGTTATTATCAATGACTATCTCAGCGCTGTTAAAGCCGATTGATTTCCTAATCTTCATAGTCTCAACCTGAACTCGTGTTTATTTTATTAAGTGAGAATTCATTTATATTTTTTTTCTTCCCTACTAAAGTATTTATGTTACTGTTTTAACTGTTCATTTTATGATTGAATTATTATGCCATACTAAAGGCATGTATGTGTGCTTGCATTTCAGGCCTATGACCAACATCTAAATACGATACTTGGGGATGTTGAGGAAATTATTACTAGTGTGGAAATCGACGATGAAACTTATGAAGAGATTGTTCAGGTACTCTATAATCCTTATAATGTTTATCTATTAACAGTTCATAGGTTAGTCAAGTCAATACAAGGATACGTAAGCAACCTGATGCAACTGTATCATTGGAGGAAATAACTGTATACCTCTATTCCTCATATTGATTCCACATAATTGCAGATAAAAGTACTTTTTTTCCTATTCTTATTTGCTTTTCGGGGAAGTTAGCTATGGGGTTATAACTTGGCTTTTAATTTCTTTGAGATTCTTCTATATATAGGATCTCATAGACAACTATCAAATGACTTAAATCTAATTAGTATTATAATTGGTAATTTTTAATTAAATCTACCTAGTTTGGTTTAAATTTTTTAGATAGTTTTTATTTTTTATTTTTATTAAACCTATAGCCTTTTGTCTAGTTGCATCATTGGTGATCTCACCACGTAGTCTTCTTTATTTTATTTTATTTTATTTTGTTTTGGGTTTTGTTTCATACTATGAAGCGAACAGTGCCCTTTTTGTTTGTGAGGGGAGATAGTGTAATTTTGGTTTCTCCTCCAAGAGAGAAGGGTTGAGTCAATGGGTGAAGATGGAAATTACATATAAAATCAGATTAGTTATGTGCAATGTATTTCTAGCGACTATGTTTAAGTTCAAGAGAGTATTTCAACTGAAAGATGGTAAATGTCACACAATTTATTGCCTCTGCAGCATTAAAAAATGAAATTATGTTTTTGTTGGTTTTTTACCATAATTTTTTCATGTGTGTTAATCTTACTAAGGCAGGCCTATTCTGCATGGTTTTGCAGATGTAGATATTTTTGCTAAAATAAATATGGTACTTAGAATCTGCAGGAATAGGACATTCCCAAGAAGTTGGATTATCAAAATGTTTCCCAATGTCCTTATCCGTGTTTCTGAAAATTATCATATTCGAGAGGCCGAATGAATTAGAGACCTAGTGCGGGAGTAAAAGTTTATCAAAATCTCAACCTGTTAATTCAACACTTAATTCGACGACTTTTGGACCATTAAATTCTAGACATTGGTCATATTTTCATTTTATTATTTTTTGCTTCCCCCATCCAAAAATAAAATCGCATTACCAATCATCTTCGCTGCAGCAACTATCCCATTTCTCCCAATTAATGTTATAAGAGAATATACCAGGCAAGTTCTAAAGTATGTGACATGTATTGCAGATTGTGGAGACCAAGTGAGGTTTTCTACCAAAGGTATAAAAAATATCGCAGGGTAGCAAATATTAAGGGTCACCAGAGATAAAAGTAATGTATTCAACTAAGAAAACAAACAATGAATCAATATCATGACAAACATCTAGCAAATAAAAGACGATGTGAATCATTCCAAACAATCTAATTGCAACTATATAATTCAAAGCATCATCTAGCAAATAAAATAACATGTTCATAGCATAAAATGAAAAACGAATTCTAAACACATTGCAAAAATGATGATAAGTTTCATAAATTTGTCATACTTAAAATTAAGAATGATTTAAAAGGCCTGATACTCCTAACCACTTTGAGAAGGTCATAAACTTTGTATAATCACTGTTTGAGACTATTGTTTTGTACTATGTCTTTCCTACAGCCTTGATAGTAGCAGCCTCCTCCTGAAAATACATAAAAGATACAAAAAATGAGAAATTAAGAACATTTCCACATTGAATTCAATATGAATACAAAATTTAAAAAACAAACTTAAAATTTGAAGTAATTAAATTGAATAATTTTTTATACAAAGCTCAATTATCAGTGTAACAAAACTTTACTGTTTGTTTTGAAATTATATAGCAAATAAACAAACTTTCATTTAAGAAGAGGAATAGCTACATCTAAACATATTTCATATCAATATAGGTTGCTAAATAAGTAGCTTAGGAGTTGTGCTAACAACGTTAAGTATAGGTAGCTAGGCTACAGAACTAGAGGTAAGGTAGCTAAACTGAGCTTGCTCAAGTCGGTTCTGTGCGACCTGAAGGTTGTACAATTGTTGTACTTCAATATAAAGAATATCTTACTTTTCAAGTAGTGCAACCCAGGCAGGTTAAAGAATAGAACTACATTTTCGCTTCCTCTCTATATACAGAATATTAGATTCTTTTTCGTTAGCGTAAAAATGATGTAAGATATGAATAGGTAGCTAATCAAGAAGCTATGGTATAAATCCTATTTATTAGCATTCAAAACTATGGTTCTCATCCTATACTTAATATGCCAAAAAGGAATGAGGGGGGATACAACAACATTATCTCTAAGGAACTAAGGCCATATGAACCTATCTCTACAATGATATATTGCCGCTTAGAATGGCTAAATATTTGTTTTTCACGAATGTCGAATGTACAAAAAAATGAAGCAATAAATTCAATGATTTTGAAGAGAGGCAAGCATGTTCTATCTTATTGGCTATAATGCATGGGAACGTATGAGAAACACCTCTCATATTTATATTGCCCACCTACTCATATAGGTATGTTAAATAACAATTTCGATAGGTACTATTGGTATTATTTTCATTTCTCACGAAGATAGGTCAAATATTGAATCAGGAAGGTATTTGAGGGTGATTATAACAACCTATCTGAGACTAATGCATGCAACATTTAACTGAAGGAAAAGCCATCATAGTACATCCTAAGATCAAAACACTTGATCAGGAATCCAAACTAGTTTTGCACTAGATTCGCAGCAAGAATTCTAGGATTTTGGAATAGTTCAAAAAGGCACTTATTTAGCTACTAGGTATTTATGTAGTAGTAGGGTCAGCTCCCTGCATTAGGTTAGGAGGTAAACTAAGAAGAACTCAAAAGCTTTATTTAACCAAAGAAAAAAGCTAGAAAATTAAAGGTAGCAGCAAGCAAAGTGCTACTAATATGTTAGGCAGTAATTTTCCTACGAATTAAGATTTCTGGTGTTCGTTATTTCATATTCTCCTATGCGGTTCGCACTATGGCATCATACCCACGTCAATGCAGCAGCCTACTTTGCACTTCAGTTATTTATTTTTTAAAATTAGCATAATTATTTAATTTTTATCTGTCTTGTACAGACAAAACTAAAAAAACAACAATTACAAGAGCAGTTTAAGTACAAGCTAAGATAATTGAAGTTAAGGAGATACCCGACTAAATGAGAATTGAGGTATTAAAAGTGAACTTGAACACGACAAACTTCACTATGGCAGCATATAAAGTGCTGCAAAATTGAATTCCCACTGCGTGCATATTTTCAGTCAAGGCAATAGTGACGGCAGCAGTTAACTGCATCTTCCCCTAAATTATGTATCTAGGTCCCAATTAAAATTCCTAGACGCTTGAGACTAACCAATTTCGATTGTTTTAGGTCTAAATCGATAGGTCCTAATTCCTTTGAATTAATAGTCTAAGCTTAACCTAAATCAAGTTGATTCGATTATCTAATGTCAAGCAAGCAGTTGAAAATATAAAGACAAGGGCAAATATTTTTAACCCTGTGGGAAACCTTTCTCAGGAGAAAAACCCACAGGTCACTATCAAATAACTCGACAACTAAACAATCTACTATTGAAAAAGAATTATAAAAGTTTAACTACTTACAGACTCGATAAGCACATCCCATGGTTACATTTCTTTCAATCAAGCTCTTTGCAATCAATTTCAAGTTCCCACAACTTCTCGTTCCAATCTCTTGTTGAAGCTTTCGATATTGAATCCCTCAAGTTCTTCAATCCATGATTAAGGTTTCTTGATCAGTGTTGATTAATTCAAGATTTAAGTATTTTAATTATCTCTTGAATCTCTCAAGAGTAATCTCTCCTCACTCTAAAAATTCAAGCCCTAAAAAAAAAGGTTTTCAAAAAGTTGAGTTCTGAAAAAAAGGAAGTTGTCTTTTATCGGAAAACAGAAATCACGTTCTCTGTTCGAATAAAAATAAATGTATTCGAATAAAAATCAGACTGAGCCAATCTATTCGAATAAAAAATAGCTTGAGGCATTTTATTCGAATACAATAAAATCTATTCGAATAGAAATGTTTCCAGTTCTATTCAAATAGAAAAATGAATCTATTCAAATTGAAAATAGCCTGAGGCATTTTATTCGAATACAATAAAATCTATTTGAATAAAAATATTTTTAGTTCTATTCGAATAGAAAAATGAATCTATTCGAATAAAAGTTTTGTTATCTTAAAAAAACATACTTATTACATTTTCCATACTCTGTAAAAATACGTAGGGCTTGATATTTAGAATAAGGAGTTAGAAACCCACTTACCTGCTCAGTGTCAGTCCAGCTGTAGTCGCTCCACGTGCACTCACTGACGCCGGATAACCACGAGATAGTACTGACACCTACTCTAGACACTAAATGAAACAACTCCAAAATAGATCTTTCAATCTCCCCCTTTGGTTTATTTTGTGTCAAAACTAGAACTATAGGTAATAAAAGAAAATTACAAACTCAATGGACTGACTCACTCACTGAACATCTATTTACATAAGCATATCCTTTGAAATCTCTGCACACTAAACAAACGATATCACATACCCGTTCATATTCTAAATAAGGAATTTAGAGGACATAAATTACTTACCTGACTTACCAGAAGAACCATCTCTCCCCCTTTATGACACGGAATAACAAAAGGTAAGCAAATAAAAAGAGAGAGGAAAGTAAAACTATATTATACATGCCAAAATATATAACAGTTATGGAAGAGTAAAAATCATGGAATAAAATAATCATAAAGCAAAAGCCTGATAGAATATCCATGGATAAAAAGACCTGTTAATATATAGCAAAGTCTGATAAAGCACCCACATATAATTTACATGCAATAAAGATAACATAATAAAAAATAGTCACTGAAAAAACAAAACACAGAACTATCACTCTAAAGTGCAAAAGATAAACCCAAAGTCTCAGTAGACTTAAGACTTGTCATCTGTATCTGCGGTGGGAGGACCACTCGACGAGCCTCGCACTATACTGCTCAATCCGTCCATAAAAGTCTTGAGCCAATCTATATCATCCCTGAAAAGCCAAAACTGAGACTGTATCTGAGTGTCCAGCCTACCAAAATGAGATTCCATATAGGTTTACATAGAAGCACTATCATACAGGACCAATCCAGTATGGGGAGCTGTAGAAACATCAGGCATAGAAGTAGCAGCAGGCCTGGAAACAGAGGGCCTAGCAGCTCGCCTAGCTGTAGCAGGTGTAGCCTCAGTCCCCAAGTCCTCTACACCCTCCTCGGACTCAGACTCCGACTCAGAAGGTACCGTATGCTTTATGATTTTTCCCCAATAATGAGGATTAATCACTTCGTTACTCTCGTCAACCTCCTCATCCGCACGGATAACATACCCCATCCCAATCAGAAGCTGAGAAATAAACCTGTTGTACGACAAATCCTGTGCCTGAAGATCCGGGTTAGCCGTAAGAGTCATCTTGTGCATAATAATATGCACCAAATCAACACTGTACCCCTTACTGTAAAGATATACCAAATAAAGTATATTACTCACCAGAACATTCTTGTTCCCCAGTTGGGGAATAATGTTCCTATGAGCAACCATATGAAAGAGGCATAGTGCTTGGTTCAGATTTTTGCGCCTAAGATAGGAGCCTTTTATCTTCCCTGCGATAAGAAGCTTCTCGTCCATCTCCCTCTTGGGAGGAAACTTACTATGAACCGGAGGCCACTCCGAATGTTCCTCATCTGGATCTGCAGACTCACCCAAACCAAAAGCATGCCGGATGTCGTCCGACCCAATATGAAACTCTAAACCATCAATAGAAACTCTGAAACTCTTGCCATTTCCCATGCCCTACACATCGTGGAGAAAATCATAAAATAGTCGCACCAAGCGTGGATAATATAGCATCTGGGGACGAATAATCCCAGTCCAACCACGATCAACGAATATATTAAAATTTTGTAAGATCCCGGGGTAATGCAGACGCAGCTCCTCCTCATCAAGTGACTATTTCTAAACATAAAACCTGATCGCGGAGTAGACCAATGGGGAGGGGTTAGGATGCATGCCATAATTCCCCCTGTCATTGTCTCATGACCCTGCACGAGACCCCCCCCCCCCCAAAACCACTAGCTCATACTCGACTAGAACCTTGAGGGGCAACATTGCTAGGGCCCGTCCTAGTTCCTCGCTTTATCTGACCCCGTTTAGCTGTACCGCTTGGAGCGGGAACGGAGGACGCAGTCTCAGGGCGTTTCGCCCTAGCCATAGCAACCAAGTCGTACAATAAGCCTCTGTCAAACAATAGCAAATAACTTACTCAACCTGCAAGAAAAGCAACACCACCACTTCCTCAAACCTAACCAACACGGTTAAGCAGGGGAACCCAATCAAACACAACCACCAATTCTTCACCACTGCAAGCAAGCAATCACCAAACAAAACGACCCCAATCACTGCAAGAAACCAAAACACACTTCAATTTCCCAGTTCTCCACCAATTAAACCTAGTAATTGCACAAAACAATCACACAGAGTCAGACAGAACAATACCAATCCAAGTGCAGTATGCAACCAACCACCTCCAATCATAGAATTCAAGTTAAAATCGAGCAATCATACCACAATAATCTGTAATCACAATCAAATTAACAATGTAACACTTGTAGGAGAGAGAGGAGTAATGTAAACACATCAAACCAACCTTTGATTCGAGGAGATACAAGCCTTAGGTGAAGTTGCCAAGGCGAAGTGCTCGAATTTAGAACCCCCAAACAAAAAATTGGGCAATGCAGAAGTGAGAGGGAAGCAAGCACGAAGAAATTTAGAGCAAAGGATCACAAACTTTTAAGGATTTAAGAGAGAGAGAAATAGAGCTAAGTTATGCAACCATTGTGGTAACAAATAGAGAGAGAGTGAAGAAAGAAAGAAAAAATGGTTTTGTAAAAAACAAACTCGTCAAAATGTATTCGAATAAAAAAAAAATCTGCAGGAAAATATTCGAATACAATTTTTCTCTTTTTAAAAAAACAAACTGTAGAAAAAATATTCGAATAAACCAATAAATCTGTTCGAATAAGAAAAAATTTATTCGAACAGAAATCTTCTTCTTTTTTTCTTCTTTTTTTATAATAGAGATAAAATGAAACGAAACTCTACAAAAAAAATCGAAGGAATAAATAATAATTAAGCAATACTTACCCTGTTTACCCTACAAGAGAGGCTAATTACAAGCTATATGAATATCATATAGGAAATTATTTAATAGAAAAATCAGTCAAAATAAGTATTTACTCAGAGTGTTTATATGAGAAATCAACGTAAAATAGTACCATGCATCCAACAGATCTAACAATCAGAAATAAGACACTATAAGGAAAATTGTTTCAACTTAGGCCTCGCATAGTGGTCACTCGAAATCACCGATAATTGACTAGCTAGCACTCTGTGTGAAATATGAATATGAATATAACGCAATAAAAATCATATTTTATCAGAAAAAATGAAGCACTGTGAGCTGGAAGATCTCTTGGAAAGGAAACCCATTTGTCACTAATAGTGTCAAGTTTATACTAATTTAGAATCCCTATCTTCAATCTCCACTAATATTGACTAAGCCGAACTCAAGATCAAACAGGTCTTTAAATAGGTTATAATGTAGGTACGGGTAGGCATATGATGAAGTAGGTGTTTTTGCTGGTATTCTGAGACTCTAGTTACACTACTTCTCTATTTTCCTTGAAAACAAATTCACCATATGCTCTCTTCTTTCTTACGAAGTACACAGACAAACATACCTCTTCACATCCTATTTATTGAATTTTGATTAAGATAATAAAATGTCATTTGGGGACTCATTGTATTCTTCTCTACATCTTCCCCAAAAAATCACACATATTTTTCATTATCCTTTTTTTCCACTAAAAACTCTTAAAACAATTGGGTAGAATAATAAAGAATTTTGGAAACGAAATGAAAAGGCATATTTGAAGGCACAAACGGGCTGTAAGTGGATAAAAATAAGGTTATAAATAACGAAGGCCAAAAATAGGAGAAGAAAAAAATGTCTATTATCATATCTTCGGTTGGACAGAGTCACTTTTTTGCCTCGAATAAAAACAGGAAGGTTTCACTAGTATAACTTGACTTTGATGGTACCATTTGACAATTGGGTAAGGAAACAAAATGAGATCATAAACAACAAGATTAAAAAGAAGAGTAAATGTCATAATACTCGAAGCTCATAAATAAGGTCAGATCCTCACATAGCATTAGGTACGAAGTCTCTACATGTATCCTAAAGTATAATATCAATGAGTGTTTATCTATCTAAGCATGCGATAGTTAACTGCAGTGAAAGAAATCAAATCTAAGTAAACACTATACTGAACTGTCCTAACACTGAATTAGAAAATGTATATGACCAAGCATATATCACCGTGATAATCTAACAAAAGAGTATAAATAGGAAGTAAGAGACATACCTAATCAATGGAGCAGACACCAATTGACCGTCTCGGAAGTTCAAACCTCATAGCATCTAACGACTTGGTAAAAAAATTGGCTAACTGACTCTCTGTAGGAACATACTCATTACTGATTATCTTATGCTCAACAAGATCACGGATGAAGTGGAAGCGAATGTCGATGTGCTTGGTTCTGGAATGTTGTTCAGGATTCTTGGAGATGTTGATCGCACTTGTATTATCGCAAAAAATAGGCATCATCCCCTAGACTATTCCATAGTCATGCACCATCTGTTTCATCCAAATCAATTGAGTGCAACAACTACCCGCAACAATATACTATGCCTCTGCTGTGGATTGAGAAATATAATTCTTCCTCTTGCTTTGCCAAGCCACAAGATTATTCCCAATATAATAACATCCACCCGAAGTACTCTTCCTATCATTTGTATTACCTATCCAATCTGCATCAAAATACCCAATAACCTCGAATGTTGTGTCATGTGAGTACCATAAACCAAAAAGTTGTGTCATACAAGAATATCACTAGTTGATGTTTATGGATTTTCCATTGTACTATCATCTTCTCTTACATTTGCAGTACAAAATGGTGCAAGTATCATCCACAACCACATTACAAGACTCCATCATCACGTTGGTCCTCAAATTGTAGACTCGAAAAGCTCTACTATTTGTTGAGTAGCCCAATAAAATACCTTCATCACTCCGAGAGTCAAATTTCCCAATGTTCTTCCAATCTCTAAAGATGAAACATTTACTCCCAAAAACCCAAAAGTAATTAACATTCGGCTTCTTTCCAAACCACAGTTCATAGGGTGTGTTTAAAGTAAGTGGATATAGATACACTCTATTAATAGTATAGCACGCAGTATGAATGACATCCCCCCAAAAGTGTGTCGGAAGATCCTTGCTGTGAAGTAAGACTCGTCCCATTTCTTGAAGAACTCTATTCTTCCGTTCTGTAATCCTATTTTGTTGTGGAGTGATTAGAGCAGAGAATTCATGTTTAATCTCATTAGAAGTACAATACTCAATTACCCTAGTATCCTTAAACTCGCCTCCACGATCACTTTAAATTGTATCAATAGAACAATCTTTCTCATTTTAGATTTGAAGCGATATACTACGGAATTCTTCAAAAGTATTAGACTTCTTTCTCAAAAGCGTTATCCATGTATAACGAGAGAAATCATCCACCATTAGCAAAATATACCTTTTACCCCCCAAGGATGTCACTCTCGTAGGACCCATCAAGTCCATGTGTATTAGCTCAAGAATCCGAGTAGTAGTAATATTGTTGGACTTCTTGTGAGAGCTCTTTGTTTGCTTGCCAATTTGACAAGAACCGCATACCACGTTGCTCAATCTTCCCAACTTTGGAACTCCCCGAATCAGCTCTTTACTTGTAATCTTGGATAAGTCATTGAAGTTTATATGTCCCAACCTTTGATGCCATAAGTCCACATCACTCAATTTTGCTTTGTTACACATTATAGCTTCTTGTTGAATAACATAACAGTTATCAACGGTTCTAGCAGCATGTATCACAAGGTGTCCTTGAGAGTTCAACATATCACATCCACCCCTGGAAAATGTAACAGTGTGATCTGTGTCACATAGTTGGCTGACCCTAAGAAGATTTGCCTTCAACCTATTAACCAAGAGAACATTATCAAGTGCTGGAGCACCAAGTCCTTCGGCCTTTCCCTTTCCTACCACAGAAGATGTGCTCCCATCACCAAAAGTAACATCACCTCCCTGAATAACCTCTAGGTGACTCAGCTTGGACTCATCACCAGTCATATGACAGAAACACCCATTATCCATATACCATTGAACTGACTTGAAAGCATTCAAAGTAGTTACTGCAACATTACACCTTATCTGAGGTGCCAAATCCATTTTTTATGCCCAAATGCTTCAAAAAGTTCTTCTACCTGTAGTTCCCTATGTAAACCATCTAGACATATTCTCACTTTTCACATTAGTAGAAATCACATTAGAATTATTTTTATATCCATTAAAAGGGCGAGTATATGGTTGATAGGGTCCAACAAATTTATAGTAAGATGCAATATGTCAATTTCGACCACATATACTACAATAATAAATCTAAGAGTAAGAGACCCATTTGGAATGATTATGAGTAGTAGATATCATGTTATGTTTGGGCACCGAAGTAGAAGCAGTAGCTTTCCAAAATTTTATAATTTGAGGAGTCTTGGTATTAGGAGAAAATTCATCATATCCTAGAACCCTTTTGTCACTATCAGTCTTTCCCATACATAATATTTTATCAATGTTCTTGGCCCCATGACAGAACTTTTCGAGTTTCTATTGAGATAGAACTACATTAAGCTTGACCGAACGGAGTTCGTCCAAAGTTGATTTCATTTTCTCTTTTGCATCATTAACTTCTTTTTCCCAAAACACAACTTTGTCATAAAAGCCTTGTTTCACATTCTCAAGTACCTTTATCTCGTGACTTGTACTCTCAGTTTTGTCTCGAAGTTCGCACGTAAGTATATTAACTTGGTCCTTCAAGACTTTGTTAAGTTTACCGAGTTTCATATACTTGGTGAGAGTTTGAGCATACAAGTCCTCAAGATTCGGGTCCTCAAACTCATTTTGTTCTTGATTACTCTAATTTTCATCAGAATTTTCAAGTTCAAAAACGCCAAAGTTATTATTGCCACAATTAAGAAATGCCGGATATACACAATATTGTCCATTATCAACTACTTGGGGATTACTCTTATTGTTATCATGTTCATCATCACTGTCATCCCAAGTAACACTAATATTCATAGCTTCATGATTTGTTCCAAAATTCTTAATATGACAGTTATGGGCATAATGACCAAACTTGTGACATTTATAATATTCAACTTGACTAAAGTCAGTATTATTATTGGTCTACCGATTATAAGATTTGACCCGATCATGAGGTCGTGGTTTATAGTTCATCGATTGCCATTATTTCTGAAATTGACGTTTTTTTAAGATTTTTTAAAATTGTTGACTAATAAGAGCAATTGATGAGTCTATCACTACAAGAAAATATGGCTTTAATGTCATTTGAATAACGTCACTTATTTAAAAAGTGTCGTTAAAAGTCTTATTTTTGCTTTTCACATGGATTTCAACGTCGATTTTACCAAAAGTGATGTAAAAAAATAAATCATCTTAGTGTCAATGTCGTTTTTGTTTTTGGGCACAACATAATAACTATTACAATTAAGTCGTCTCCCACCTGATGTAAAAACCCTTAGTCAGTTTATATTTTGCGTGAAGTTAAGAGATTGAGAAGCGCGAAATGAGAAATTTATGGGAGAGTGGAGATGAATTGGTTTTGGTGGAGATTCTTGACAAGATTGTTGTGGAGATTCTTGACGAGATTTCAACTCAGAATTATCCCTAGCCTTCATCTACTCAATTTCTCTCCAACATCTGCGTCATCATTTGGATTCTACTCAATTAGTAGTGAATTCTCTCCATAATTTTCATCGTTTGGATTTCAGATTGAAGAACTCAATTTGATTTTGATTCAAGGAATAGTGATAGTTTTTTTACAATCTTTATTCTGTAATGACTAATCTTACATTTGGGAATCATTTGCAGTCCGAACCATCTAGTTGGAGGAGGTGAAACATCTGCTGAAATGGGATCAATGTTTTCCTTAGTAAGGCATTGACATTATCTTCTTAATACACTGAGTTACACTAGGTGGTAATTGAGGTTAAAATTGACCACTTCAGAGCTTACTCTAGCAGGTAGTTTTGATCTGCGATTCTATTCTTTCAGTTCCTTTATAATATACACTAATTGTTTATCAATATTAGGCATTTATAAATTAGAATCAGAAGGATCTTGGGTGTTCACGTGGTTCCTCCGCAACACGTTGCTCTAACAGATGCTGTCTGTGATCGAGGATTTGGTTTGCACAGCATAAAAACTCGTTTTGCTTTCATAGGCGTAGTTTTGGGAGGATCCTTAACTACGCGCCGAAAAAGCACCTTAGGTTTGACGATAGGGAGGTGCGGGGCAAAGGAGTGTGCTATTTTTTAACGGATTTGTCTAAAGACAAGGGTTGCTAAAGCTCCGGTAACCCTGAAGTGTGTTTTTAGAAAAGGTAGACACGTTAGAGTTAAAAAGAGTAGGAGCAATTAGGAACCCCATATTAGGTATTTTTTTGTAGTGGTAATATGCAAAAAATGGCTTGATCAAAAAGAAGCTATAGGTTTCCTCTTAGACCTGCTAAATCTGTCCATAGAAGATTGCTAGGAACAAAATCTTGTCATTGTTTACGTGACAAAATCATCTCATATACCATGCTTCATCTCACCAGGCAAGATTCCACCGGCTTGACTACTTCTCCTAATAATTATGGATGTATTCTGGCCAATGACATGGGGTAAATATTTCATTATATGGTTTGTTATGTCCTTTCTCTTCTTTCGCATTCTCAGTTTTTAATTATTCTCTTTTCTGCATGCTTCATTTCTGCAGTTTGGGGAAAACTTTGCAATCTATCACTTTGTTGTACACTCTTCTTCGATGCACGTTCTCATGAATAAACATGGCCTTGGTTCCAAGGGACAACAAATACAATTGCAAACTAATCATTACAAAGTGACATCCTCTGAAGTAGACAACTACTTTTACCACTACAGTGTATGTACTATATATCTCCGGAACCCTCTAAAGTAAATGCTTATTGCGATAAATATTTTATTCTATTATGGCTCTGCCATGTGGCAATTGATGAACAGGTTAGGTCTTTTTTATGGTATTGCGCTCAAATTTTAGGAAGCTGCTTATATTTTTCTTTGTTCCTTGATGCTGTAGGTTCCCCCGCTTTATGTGAATGCTCGTCTTCAGGCAGGCACAACATACTGAGTCAGGCAGGCAGGTTTTGAATCAGGTGAGGTCTTTTACTTGCTTGGCTATGTTTAACTATAGCATTTGATTAAGTAGATGTTAAGTGTACTACAATTACAGTCGTAAACTAGATATCATATATCGAGAGAACTATAAAGAGATCAGTTTTTAGTTATAATTAGAGCATTTACCGTTTTGGTGCAATTGTCTCAATGGTAAAATGAAGAGCGTTTTCGATCTACTTTGCTATTACTCACATATTCAGATTATAACCTCTGCGGTTGAGTCCCAAGAGTTGAGTGAAATAAGACACCACAATTACACAAGTTTCTTATGAGGTAGGTATCTAATCTTTGGACTACATGTCAAGAACTATTGCGCTTTCTAGTTATAGCTAATCACACATTGTGAGGTGCAATTTGCTTGTTTAGGTCTGTTTTATGTTGGTGGTATTTAGTTGGTATGGAGTTTGATCCGTAGGTGGTATTTAGTTGGTATGCTCTCTCAAGTGTCATCTATAAAAACAAATCATCCAAATTGGATACATGTAACTCCTGTGTCCTCCTTTTAATTTCATCTCATTTTGTTTGTTTTGATTGGATTCCTGTTTTCATTGATTATGTAACTGAACTTGTTTTTAAGCTTTGGGGTTGTGTTTTTTTGCTTGAAAGTCAAAAGTTGTTACTCTTGAGTCATGTAATCTATGAGGAGCAATTCTTGCATGTATTTTTGTTCAGTTGGTGCTTGTTTCCTTCAAAGAGGAATGCTCATTTGCTTTAAATTGATTTAGACCATCTAGAGTCAGTTTATGATCATGGGTTCTCGTTAATTTCGCTGCTTCCAATCTATATGCCTTTATAATCTCGAAATAGTAGAGGCTTTATATACCCATTATCAGGGTTCTTTGCTTTAATTAGTGTATTCCCATTTGTTTTACATTTCCTTAAATCGTTCTATAATCAGTTTATGAACATGGGTCTTCGCTAACTTTGAGGTCTATAGAGTGTGAGTATCAGATCATGTAATTCAGCTTGTTTGTCTTGTACTCAGTTGATGGTTGGTTGAGCTTCTAATAGTTAAAAGAAGAGAAAATGGACCCAAGGTTAGTCAAAATCATCCATTAATTGAATTCTGAATAATGGAAGATGTTCGTTAATTTGCCTCTGTGGGAACTTCTAGTAAGAAATATTCTACAGTTCATATTGTACTAGTTGATTCTTTTTTCTTCTAGCATAATAAATCTCACATGCACATTACTGAACCATTCTTGTAGGTTCTATAGGATATAAAGTTCCTATAACATTAAACAGTGATTTAGGGACCAATTCAAGGGTCGCCTTATTCTTTAATGAGTCATTAATTGTTACTATTCTTTTATAATCCTCTGCCCACTATTTCACGTAATTGTATTAGATGAGCCTTGTTCAAGTTTCGTAATGGCCTTTTGAGTCCTAGTATATCTTTGTTCGAGTTCAGTCTCTTATTTATTGCAAAGAAAAGAATACATAAGTAAAATACAAGTGAAATACAATGGAAGAAACATTTGTGCCCTTTCGTGGGATCAGAACGATCATGAAGGAAGACTACTGTGGTACAAAAATGATTGGACTGGTGGTTTCCGTGCGGGTTTCAGGATCCTCACTCCCACAAGATATATATTCTTTGCTTTGGCAACCTAGTTATATCTTTTGGGGAACAACTGGAGAGAAATACAAATGGATCTATAACTGCGGTGCAGACACTAGCATCAACAGCAATTTGTGGCATTATACACTCAATTATTGGAGGACAACCATTACTAATACTTGGAGTTGCTGAGCCGACAGTGCTGATGTACACATTCATGTTCAACTTTGCAAAAGATAAACAAGATCTGGGAGAGAAGCTCTTCCTACCCTGGACAGGATGGGTATGTGTGTGGACAGCTCTCCTGCTCTTCTTGCTAGCAGTTCTGGGTGCATGTTCCATTATCAATCGGCTTACCCGTGTTGCAGGGCAATTATTTGGGATGCTTATAACAATGTTGTTTATGCAGCAGGCCATTAAGGGAGTTGTGGACGAATTCCATATACCACAGAGAGAGGATCCTAATGCTGCAGCACTTTCACTGTCATGGCAGTTTGGGAATAGAATGTTCGCATTGGTTCTGCCCTTTGGCTTTTTTCTTACTGCATTAAAGAGCCTCAAAGCTAGATCTTGGCGCTATGGGATAGGTTGGATACGGGGTTCCATTACAAATTATGGTGTCCTATTGATGGTGCTCGTGAGGACAGCTGTATCATATATACCAGTAAATGAGGTTCCAAAAGGAATCCCTAGGCACCACTTCTGTCCAAATCCATGGTCTTCTGGTGCTTACTCAAATTGGACTGTTGTAACGAAGATGCTGAATGTGCCCCTGATATATATTTTAGGAACATTTATCCCGGCTACCATGATCGCAGTACTGTACTACTTTGATCACAATGTTGTGACGGTATGCGAAATCCTTATCCATTTTTCAGAGATCTTCACTAGTAGAAAAATCAAGACAGAAGCCTAAAGAAAGCTTGTCAGTTTTGAGTGATGTAAGCATTCTCCACTATGTATCTTCTTTTGCATTCACCATTAGCTTTATTTCAATTTGCTAAGCGGTTTCTTATGATAATGATTTTATGAACAGACCCTAAAAACAGGCAAATATGACGATGACCAAATGTTGAAGTCATGCGGCATCAAAACTGATTCGAAGTTTACTCAAGTTAAAGGTCGTGTTTTATCAGATCTAAAGGTATTTAGATATCTTATTTTATATTTTGTTCTATATACTTCTAGATGTTCTATGTAAAGTTATATGATTTAATTTTTTTTACTAATTTGGTCCTACCACTGTTTCTCACCAGTTGAAAGTTGGCGATATGGACGATTCTTTCCTAGAAATGAATGGTGGAACTTCAGCAGTAAGGTGATTTATTATATATTTACATTTCTATCTTAGTTATTTATTCAAGTCATTTACTTGAAGGGAACAACAAAATGACCCATGAGAAAAAGAAGTAGTGCTTCGATGTTTTTAACTTAAAAAAGAAAACTTTTAGTGGTGACATCAGTTTCCTACATCTTCTCTGACATTAATTTAAAATGTTTGTGCAGAAACTAGTGGAACCAAAAAGAGTAAATGATCAGTATTTGATTAATATTCTTCTGAAGATCAATAGAAACGTGAGTTATTTTGAGGAAACATAGTACTCATTGTAACTTCTGTTTGTTATATGTGAATAGAAATTTTCATGGTCTGTGGTTATGTATATTTTGTACATTGTTTGTGTTCATTCCTTGCTTTGTTACAACTCGGTGGCTTGAATTCAATGCTGACCACTGAACATGGTCTCAACATTTCTATGATTTCCAAATCTCCAACCATGATGTTGGGGATGGACGTGTCACATGGCTCTCCTGGCCAGGCTGATGTGCCTTCTATTTCTGTGGTAATTTACTTGTAGTATGCTTCCGAGTCAGTTTGATTTACATTATTTGTATTTTCTAACAAATAATTCTAGTGGATTTATATTTTGGGGGTTATTAGATGGTCAGCTTGAGGCAATGGTCATCTTTTTCTCGATTTAGAGCTTGTGTTCGAACACTGTCACCAAAAGTTGAAATGGTTGTTGCTCTATTTAAGCGAGACTGCAATTCAATGGATGCCGGCATTATTCGTTAGGAGTTTAAACATTTGTGTTATATCATGTTGTTGATTTAAAGAATTTTACTAAATAATGATTGCTTCTCAATTTCACTGAGCTCCTTCTTGACTTCTACACAAGTTCAGGAAAAAGAAAACCTGATTAGATAATTATTTTCAGGCGATTTGTTACTGTCCTTTGTCATTCTAAAGTATTTGTTTTTTGCTACTGAGTTTTTTTTATGTAGAAGACAAATACTACTTAGCTCTATTATGAAATGTGCAATGTACATCCTGCAAAAGTATTATGGTTTTTCTTGGGCATATCATCTTCTTTCCACAGTTATTCCAATAAATCTTGAATGTCAGGACCATCATCACATTCCCCTAGCTACTGCCACACTTTCCTTCAAATCCACCCTTAAAAAAATTTACAGATGGATAAGAAGAAACGAGAATGTTCCATCATGAATGGAGTCAATGCTTAAGATCTAGTACCCAGAAAGTTTGTTTTATGAAGCTTAAATATCCAAGAAATATCATAATACCAAAAGCTTTAACTGATAGAATCTTTGCCAAAGATTGACGAGTGGGCGGGTTGACTATTAAGTCTTCGCCAAAATGTTCATTAATAAGTGAGTCTCATGAGAGTCTTCTTTTAAGAGTAAATTTTGAGAAGCCTTTATTTCTTGAAAGAGTACTAAAGGAAAACATGGTCCCAAGGGTTCGTTCAGTAAACAAAACCTTATAATGTATAAGAATACTGGATTCAAGAATAAATGTACTTTACTATATAAGAGGGTAAGGAGAGGCTGGTGGAAACTGATGCTGATGTCAAATGGAACATATTCTCTTTTCGGCCATATAGTGGATTGTCCTCGACTACTTCTGTCTATATGGAATGTTGAGTGAGATGGCAGGCAAGGAGACCTAAGATTTTGCGCCTTGCATGCTTTCTAGTGGTGACAATGATATTCCCTTTCCATTGAAAATAACTTGTGGGAGAGTGGGTCTTATTATATAAGTAATGTGTCTCAACTCTCAAGTGCCAAAGATTGTGGAATTAGTTCTAACTAACATATAAATAACCAATTCTAGGAGTTTAGGTTTTGGTTGATGATATTTTATTATAAGACTTTTCAAAAATGCTCTGTCAGCACCTTTAGAATATCAAAAATTGTTTGCTGTAATTTTCTTTTACCTTCTATCAGTATATGGCTATGGTTTATCTATCTGTCTACTTAACTTTTATTAATTTTTGCTGTATTTGGTTCAGGAACGGTGTCAGTGAATCACAATTTAGTCAGGTGTTGAATATTGAACTTGATCAAATCATGGAGATGAGAATAGAAATCACATACTTTCTCTTTATCTTACCTACATAAACAACACTAGGTAAGTGTACTTCAACAAATATTTTGCAAACAAACTAAGGGTTGTGTTACGTGTTATGTTACTATTTCTGATTTTAGAAGAAAAAAAAATCTATGATTAATTTAAGTTTTGACATCAGAAATCCCAAAGCGAAGATTTTGAAGAATGAGGATTTTTGAGTTTTGACACCAATGCGCCTGTTGCCGTTTCATTTCCTCACGAGGGACAAATATCATTGTAGGAGACATCCTCAAGGCAAGTTCTTACATTATTTATCACAAAGTTTTTCCTCTTCCTGTAATTTCTGAAACACTCATTTTGTTACTAAAATATACTACAGCCAGATTTAACTGCCCCGGGAGTTGAAATATTAGTAGCATGGCCACCTGTAGCTTTACCGTCAGAATTTGCAGATGGCAAAAGGTCTGTCAGGTATAATATAATCTCTGGAACTTCTATTTCATGCCCCCATGCCACTGATGCCGCTTTTTTTATTATTTATTATTATTATAAAAGTTGTTACATTATTATATAATGACATTTTTTAGACAACAAAAGTTTGTAGATCCAAGAGCTTCCAATTGTACACAGTAACAGATTCTGCTCTAAGACACTGTTTGACCGCATTCCTTCCGTAGCAAAAATGAAAAGAAAAGAAAAGGGAGAAACTGAAAATCTTTGAAAAAGGCTATTTTTGACAGACTATTTAGAAGAGGAAACTATAAAAATATACGATAAGTGATATTTTGAAAGACATTTTAAAAAGGATTATTGATTGTCTCTAGTTGCAAAGCTTTCTCGACAGGCTCTGTCTGTCCTTTGACATGAACTTGATAGAAGCTAGTGGCAGTTGCAGCAGATGGGGCTCGCCCTACATATTTGACATCCTCCACTGTTCCTCTCACCAAAGTCTTCATTACAGTACCAAGTCTAGGTGCAATATAACTATATGCACCCATATTCATCGGCTCTTCCTGGCACCAAGTTACCTCTGCATTTGAATATCGCTTTAACTCACGCTGTATGAGGTCATATGGGAAGGGGCAAAGCTGCTTTACCCTGCAGATTGCGACATCGGTACCATTAAATTTCTTCCGTGCCTCATCAAGTTTGTAATATATCTTTCCAGAACAAAGAACCAAATGCCTGATGCCCTCCTCGAGATCAGAATGACAACTCTGATATTTTATAAGGCACTTAAATCAGGTCCCTTGTTTATCGAAACCTTGGTGACCTTCCACATCGTCAAACTCAGATAGATTTGACTTGCAGTCTTTATGGTGAAGGAAGTTCTTGGGAGCCATCACAATGGGTGGCTTTCTGAAATACCTATGTATCTGGCACCGCAGAACATGAAAATAATTAGCAGGAGTTGTGACATTAACAACCTGCCAATTGCACTCTTGAATTTGTTTTCGAAGCGTTGGAGCCATCTCAGGTATGACAAACGGATTATCATCACTTATCTGAAGGAAATACTCCATCTGTGCACTTGAATGTTCAGGTCCCTGACCATCATACCCATGAGGAAGCAGCACAACAAGCCCAGTTTGACGTAACCACTTTGACTCTCCACTGCTCAAAAACTGATCGAATATCACCTGAGCGCCATTTGCAAAATCACTAAATTGGGCTTCCCAGATGACTAACGAATTTGGATTTTCCATAGAATAACCTAATTCAAATCCAAGAACACCAAACTCTGAAAGAGAGCCGTTGTTGACAGTAAACATCTCCTCGTTTTGGTTTAGGAGAATATTATCCTGAGGGCAATACTTCTCCCCTGTTTCTTGATTATGAAGTACAAAATGCCGATGACTAAATGTCCCTCTTTCAACATCCTGACCACTCAACCTAACATGATTACCTTCCATAGGCAATGTAGCAAAAGCAAGTGCTTCTGCGATGGCCCAGTCAATCCCCTCCTCTGTTTCAATCATCTGGCGACGCAGTTCAAAAATCTTTTTTACTGCTCTGTGAGGCTTGAAAGTATCTGGAAGGGTTGTGATAGCTTTGCCAACAGTATTCAGTATCTCTGGCTTAACTCCAGTATTCCGGACACGCGATATTTGCTAGGGAGATTTAAATCCAGACCAATATGCCGGAAGCCAGTCCCTTCTTTTTGGGACATAATCTTTGCTTTCCATGAACTCTTCATTGAGAATGGAGTTCACATTGTTTTGTATTCTGTTAATATCTTCTTGAGTAATCTGCCCATATTCTAGTAGTTTCTTTTGGTAAATTTCAAGAGCGGATGGATGACTCTGAATTATCTGATACATTTTAGGTTGAGTGAAGGATGGCTCTCTCATTATGCCCAAATCGGCGGTAGCAAACTATATCGACCACCACATCAGAATGAAATATTGGCGCCATTCTGCCGCAAGTTCACAAGCATGAACAACTGCCTCCAAATCATCACCATTTACATGGAAAATAGGAGCATTCAAGGCTTTAGCCACATCAGTGCAATACTGTGAAGATCTCCCAGCTTGTGGATCAGTGGTGAAGGCCACTTGGTTATTCACCACGATGTGAATAGTACCACCAGTTGTGTAGTTAGGAAGGGCACTAAGATGCAGGGTCTCGTAAACTGCACCGTGTCATGCAAAACTTCCATCCCCATGAATCAAAACACCCAAATTCTTTGTTCTGTCCGTTTCATTAGAATAGTACTGTTTTGCTCATGTTTTTCCAACCACAATTGGATCCACGGCTTCCAAATGACTTAGATTTGCTACCAAAGGCAGATGTATTCTCTTCCCACCTTTAGTTGGATGATCATAAGATGTCTCCAAATGGTATTTCACCAGTTCCCATATAAAGTCCGACATCGTTAACAGGTTTCGTACCACCAGTGAACTCACTAAAAATCTGAGAAAACGGCTTCCGAACAACATTACCAAGAACATTTAGTTTGCCTCTATGAGATATCCCAATAACAATGCTCTCAACCCTGAGATCAGCTGATCTGTCAAACATCTCTTTCATGCCAGGAATCAAAGTTTCTCCACCTTCAAGACCAAATCTTTTAGCAGCCGTCCATTTTGTGGCCAAAAAGTTCTCGTATTGTGTGCTCCATGTTAACCTGTCAAGTATTACTTCACGGCGCTGATGTCGCTGCTTATGTTAAAACTTTCCATCCTGATTGGTCACCTTCTGTGATCAAATCTTCTCTTATGACCACTGGTAACTCATTTTCACCAACACTTAATATATCTCAAATAGTATACTAGATACCATAACTATTTATTTATTTTTTTGGGTCTTTTCTTAGCTTTCCCGATGAATGCCATGAAAAACCCAGACGGGCAGGTATGCTTCGTCTAACTAAAAGGTATTTTCTTTTTAAGCAAAAAAAGAAGAAGAAAAGAAGTGAACCTTCATGCTTTGAAATATCTGTTGCAGTCTTTTTTTGTAGTGCATAGAAAATTTAAGAAAAAAGAGAATAATTCAAAGAAGAGACCTCCCATATCTCAAAACAGACTAGCTTGGTGCACCCGGTTCATGGAAATTTGATGAACCCTTAGATGCTCATACTTCATATAGTAATATTTGTTATGCTTTTTTAGAATTGTTTTTTTCTTTATTTTGAATAAGTTATGAGCAATTTTCTTTTGAACGGAAGAGGAAACAATTTATGGAATTATTATAAAGTGAATATCTAAAACATGAATTATAAATGTATTGTCAAACAGGTGGGAGGATGGACACAAGGGTATGACGGTCTCACGTTTGCATCAGTAAGGGGAGCAGGCTACGAAGTCCCTCTACATAAACCACAACTTGCTCTTGTTCTTGTCAAGGCCTTCTTGTCAGGAACCACAATGCCCATTATGCCATAGGTTATTATAGATTATTGAGTTTATACGAAAAGGAAAATTATGTTATGGGGAAATACGTGCTCCTTGATTGTAGCACTAGCAAGTCTTTGTTGTACTAGATGAGTCTTGTCACAGTCACAATACCATGAATATTGTTTTATTGCCCAATAAAGAACTTCAACATTCGCTTGTGTCAGATGTATTATTTTGTTAAGTCTGTTGTTGCAAGTAACTTTTTGTTTTTAATTTTTTTGCCCAATAGTAAGTGATGTAAAAGCTACAGGGCAAAAATATAATTTTTTAAAATTTTCAGACCAACAACATCACTTTTACGGTGTTGTAAACTCATATGTTTTGTGTATCTAAGTTACTTTCTACACGACTTCAATTCTTCAATTACGTTACTTTTAACATAACGATAATTCTTCACTTACATCACTTTTAACGTGACGTGAAATCTTCAATTACGTTATTTCTTAGATGACGTAAAAAATACCAATTACGTTGCTTTTAAATGACGTAAATGAATAGAGGTTGGTTACAATGAAGACACTTTTAACGTCACATTTTCAACATAAAAATGTCATTAAAAAAGTAACGTAAATGCATAGTACTAACCAAGTCGCCTTGGCCAACGTTGCTTGCAAAAGTGATGTTATTTCTCTTTCACGTCACTTTTTTAGTGACGTAAATACCCTTATTTATTGTAGTGTATATCCGAACCTTCATCATCATCTGAGATATATGAGTAATCAACCTCTTTGAAACCCTTAGAAGAAGAGGAGTGAGATTAAGACTTGAAAGCAACATTCTTGTTCTTCTCGGGGTTTTCTATTTTCATCTCGAGTTCAAACGTTCGCAATTTTCCAGCCAATGTACTGGGTTTCATTTTCTTAAGATCTTGTGCTTCCTCGATAGCATCATGTCTGGATCTAAAGCTCTTAGGAAGAGATCTTAGAACTTTGTGAACAATTTGAACATCGGAGTACGCTGCTCCTAATGCGGCACTAGTGTTTACAATATCACATAGTCTCGCATAGAACTCGTCAAAGGGTTTGTTTTCACTCATTTTGATATTCTCAAATTGAGAAGTAAGCATTTGAAGCTTACTTTCTTTAACTGTATCATCGCTTTCATGAGTTCGAACTAGAATGTCCCAAGCTTCTTTAGAAGTGGTACACGCAGAGATATGTCAAAACTCACTTTGACTCACAGCCATAAAGATAACATTGAGGCCTTTAGAATTATAACCAACAATATCCTTTTCTTCTTTTGACTATTGGTTCCAAGGTTTAGGGACCTCAATTGCACTCCCTGGTGAACCTTGCATCACAGTAGGGTGTATCCATCCATCCTTAATAACAATCAGTACATCTTCTTCGATTGATTATAAGTATACAACCATTCATACTTTCCAGTATGGGTAGTCTTTGCCATCAAAGAGTGGAGGGCAATTTATAGGACCTCCAAACTTCTCGGAACTCATTATTCTCAAACGAACCTAGGGCTTGAGAGTTTTTCTTCTTGTAATTACTTCGTTCTTAAGTAATTGAATTCTCTATTTTCCAAACCGATTGGTGTTCTTTGTATTTCTCTACTAACACAGGCTTCTCAATCGTATTGTGGATTAAGTGGTATCAGTTTTTCAGTTTCGATTCTCGGGGGGTTAATTGTGGTGTATGGTCTCTACACGTGACCATCTCAAGCAAACGAAGGAGAAGCTCGTGAGTCTATTTAAGATCCATCGCAAATCTAATTTGAAGAAGAAGGACGATTTGGAGATGGGAGATCCCAACGAGAGAATCACGGTTTTGGAAATGACAGTTTCCACCCTAACTTCTATTATAGGGGAGTTAGTCGAATAATTACGTCTCACAAACCTCACATTGGGTTCCATTTCGCAGAGTCAGCAAAGCCGTTCAAAAAAGAAAGGGGTTATTAAGGTGGATGGTGACGAGGACGTTACGGTATTCGATAATTCTAGTGATCCCGATTCCGTCAAGGAGCGCCTAGGTTCTAGTAAGTCAATGAATCCTATGCGTAATCTTCGTATGGGCTTTAAGATTGAGATTCCGGTTTTCGATGGTTCCGTCGATGCTGAGAAATTAGATAATTGGTTAGATAGGTTGGAGACCTATTTTTCCATTGATGAATATTCTAACGCTCATAAGATTTGTTTCTCTTCTTTGAAATTCACAAGTCACTCACTAACGTGGTGGAAATCCTATCAGAAATGACATGATGTCGGAAGTCTGAATTGGAAGGAATTCAAGGTTTTGGTGAGAAAGCAATTCTATCCGATTGGGTATGAACATGAGCGGTGGTATAAATGACACAATTTGGGTTAAAAGTTTAGGCAATCCATACAACAATTTACTACGGAATTTCATAACCAAGCGCTAGTTTTGGATGTTGACGTGGGTGAGTACGAAGTGTTCATGAAGTATACGGGAGGTTTATTGGAGTCTATTATAAGAGAATTAAAGCTCTTCAAAGTAGAAAATATAGAGGATGCTACCGTTGAAGCAATTGCCATTGAAGGCAAGTATTTGAAGAGCGACAAGAAAGACGACAAGAACAAGTCGGGATACAAGGCTAATTGGAAGTTTGATAAAAAAGGAGAGTCCAAATGAGAGGGATCTTCATTCAAAGGGACTATCTGTAGTCATTGCAAGACTACTGGGTACAATTCAGATATATGTTACAAACTTCACCCGGAGCTTCGGCCGAAGGAGGAGAAGGGCAAGAAAGAGAAACATGCACTAGCCGCAGCGATTGTGGATCTTCCGGATTTAGATAAGCCAAATTCTAAATTTACTCTAATGTTCAAACATCCTCTAGTTATCGACGAGGCAAGTCGGGAAAAGCTTTTCTTTGTCAGCATTCAAGTAAAGCAGAACTTAGTCGAGACCGTCATTGATCCGGGTAGTCAGAAGAACTTAATTTCTGAGGCAGTGGTGAAGAAGATGGGTTTGGCTACTGTGGCTCATCCTAAGCCGTATGGTTTGGGTTAGATTCAGAAAGACGCTGAGTTGAAGATTACTAAGCAGTGTACGTTCAAGTTTACGATTACTGAGAAGTTTATTAACGAAGTGACATGTGAGGCGGTTCCGTTGGAGGTGTGTCAAGTTATCTTGGGTAGCCCTTATCTTTGGGATCGAGATACAATCCTTTACCGTCGTGCTCGCAAGTATCGTTTGGTGAAGGATGGGACTGAGTTTCATAATAATAAGTGCAAGGAACATATCACTACTAGTAATTTGGTAACGACGACTCAGGCGATAAGGTTGGTTAATGCGAGTGGCAAATTTATTTTGTTGTTAGTGCGACGGGTTTAAAAGGGTCGGTCGGCTACAGTATTGTCTACTTTGGCAATGTCTCCTAAGCAACAAACTGATATAGGGGAGTTGCAAGAGGAGTATGAAGACTTGTTTCTGTGCATAGACGGGATACCGCGCATTAGGGATGTGGAGCATGATATCACCTTGGTGAATGGTGAGCCACTACCCAATGTTGGGTTATATCGGACTTCTGTTATAGAGTCTGATGAGATCAAGAAATAGGTACATGAACTCCTAGAGTAAGGATTTATTAATCTAAGCAGCTCACCTTGTGGTTGGCCGGTATTACTAGTACCAAAGAAGGATGGGTCTTTGAGGATGTGTGTGGATTATCGGGCGTTGAACAAGATCACAGTGAAGAATCGTTATCCGCTTCCACGGATTGAGGAGCTTTTAGATGAGTTGTAGACGGCTCGGTTTTTTACCAAGTTGAATCTTAAGTCGGGTTACCATCAAGTTCAAATCCGGGAGGAAGATACTTGGAAGACAGCGTTCAAAACCAAACAGGGGTTATTTGAGTGGTTAGTGATGCCTTTTGAGTTATGCAATGCTCCGACGACGTTTATGCGTCTAATGAATGAGGTACTTCATGCGTTTACTGATGATTTTGTGATTGTATATTTCGATGATATCTTGATATATAGTGGTACATGGGAGGATCATCTTGGGCATTTATGTAAAGTGCTGGGCATGTTGCGATCACAACATCTTTATCTGAACGGGAAGAAATGTGAGTTTGGGAAACTGGAGCTAGCCTATTTGGATTTTATTGTTGGTGGTGGCGAACTTAAGGTCGATCCAGAAAAGGCATCGGTCATTACTAATTAGCCTAGACCCTGAACAGTGACGAAAGTGAGGAGTTTTATGGGTTCTTGTTAGTACTTACAAAAATTTATTCGGCATTTTTCTCAACTTGCCGTACCATTGCATTCTTTGACGAAGACCAGAGTATAGTTTGTGTGGGAAGAGCATCATGAGAAGATCTTTTTGTTACTAAAACAAAAGATTACGGATGCACCAGTGTTAACATTTCCTAATTTGCAGCGGCCTTTTGAGGTTGAGACAGATGCGTCAGATTATACATTGGGGGAAATCCTTTTACAGGATGGGAAGCTGGTTGCTTGCCATTCTGTGATATTTACAGGAGCAGTACGCAACTATCCTACCTACGATATGCTTGAGCTGTAAATCACCATGATAGAGAGGAGGTTCTTGGGGATCTTCCCCAACCTAAAATGAGGGGTGATGTTCCTTCAATCCTACTACAAAAATCTATTTATGCTGATGGGCTTGATAGGTACAATCACAGTTTGATTGGTTGATTGGATTTACAGAAAATAAAATTGGCGGTTCTCTTCAAATCTGTCTCCGAGTTGTGGAAATTGAAAGGTAATCTTCATCTTGCTCCATTGGGAAAAGGTTAATTTTATATTCAATTGAACTCCGAGAAGGATAAAATTAACGTTTGGGTAGGGGGGGGGGGTCGTGGATTGTGGATTGTGGATACTCAATGGATCAGACTTTCTAAATGCTCTCCAAACTTTATTGTGAATACCCATAATAACTCTTGTGCTTTGATTTGGGGATGAAATACTGAGATGAGAAAGCTCTTCTTACAATTGCAAGGACTATGGGAAATCTAGTGCAAGTTGATAAATCAACTCTTCGCAGAAACACAAGTTCATATACTAGTGTTATAGAAGAAAACATGATCTTGCAAAGCCAGTTCTAAATAAAATTATGGTTGTGGGTGAAGACAGTGATTTTTATCAAGAAGTTATTTTAGGAAGCATACCCAAGTTTTATAACAATTGTAAAATTGTAAGTCATGTCATTCAAGAATGTAGAGACTGAGACAAGATCCAGTTTAGACTAAGAGCACTAAGGAGGTTAAGAAGAAAGGTATTGAAGAGAATGACAAAATTGAAAAGAAGAGAAACAGAAGGAAGAAAAAAGAAAAAGAAAAGAGGATATTGTTGAAGGAATAGATGGTGAGACAATGTCTGATCCTTTGCTTCCTAAAGAGAACATAAAGGGGGCAAACATTATGATGGAGAGACTACTCCTGATGTTTTTCTTCCTAAAGAAGAAGATCTCTTTGAGGCTTTTGAGGAGGTGAGTACAGTTTTAGCTTCTCAAGTTCTGGTTCCTTTTGATCAGGGGTTTTGCTGAGCAGATATGGTTAATGAAGAGTTTGAAAGCTCCTACTTTGAGACAGATGATCAATCTATTCAGAATGTTCTTCCTTGGGAAGAGGTCACAAGGAAGACAAAGAGAAAGTATAACAAAATAGATTATAGAGCCAATGGTGGTATGCACCCAAATACTAGATCTCACTTCAAAGTCAAAAATGTCTCTTAATGCAGGTCCTTTATTTGAAGTGCAGGGGGGTGGGCAACATCAGAATAAAAGTTTCTTTGAGAAGGTTAGTTAGTTAATAATTACAAGCCAGTGATTGTGGGGATGCCTTTTGTATATCCATTTTGTGCAATGATGCCTTTTGCATGTCCATTTTGTATATCCATTTTGTCCAGTGATGCATTTTGTATGTCCATTTTGTATATCCATTTTATGCAATAATGCCTTTTGTATGTTTATTTTGTATATCCATTTTGTCCATTTTGTGGAATGCTGCCATTTTGTATGTTCATTTTGTCCATTTTCAAGTTGTGAATACCCATTTATGATGTCATAGTACTTTATAGTGGAGAGGTATTGCCAATTTTGAGGTGATGCTCCAAGTTGTGTTCTTTAATAACAATGGTATTTAAGATATTTACCAGTTTTCAGCACTTCTTAGGAAAAAAAACACTGTAACTTATTTAGTACTTTATTTTTCAGCATTCAGTACCTCAAAACATTTAGCATTCAGCACTTGAAAATCAAACACCCCTTGACAATAGATGCTCTTTCAGGAATATGCCCGGAGAAACAAAGTTTCTGGGTAGGACTAACCATAAACTGGGCCACTCCCGAGGATTTATTCTGACTTACATGTCACAGGGTATCATATGTGCCCTATGGATTAGTCTGACAAATGTGAATATAAACTCCGATCTTCCTGATCAACAAAAAAATAATTCACATGTGATTTAATTGTGTTTCATGAGAACTATGAATGCGATGACGTTTTTCCTTTAAAATTGTTGCAAAACCTGTTGTCTCTCTCAATCGCAGCGGGCGAAGTAGGTCACCGCACCAAAGAAGCTCTCTCAACCGTAGTAGGCAAAGTATATGTTTCAACTGGGTCTAAACTTGATCCAACAGTTTAAAACCACATGTGATCCAAATACTCCAATTTGAGTTGAATTTGAATAAACATGGGTAACTCTCGATGGGGGACCAATTAAAATATGCTACATCATCACTCTTTTAACCTCCCTTTAACGGAATAACAACTCATCATGTACAGAAAATAGGAAACCAAATATTTAGTAATTAAATCTCCTCAAATATTGTAAATTATCGTTTTAATAAGAGGATGGGAGATCAAAACAAAGTTGATGCATTAAACATATATAGGGTTCTATAACCATATTTAAGTGGAAAGAAGCTAGCCATGTAGGTACCTATGTAAACCAGACCATTGGGCTCTTGGCCCTGTGGTGGTTGTACCTCTCCAACTAGAAAGAGGTCGTGGGTTCGAAATCTCATGGGGTTGGAAACTCAGGGTTAGGGATCCCTATAAAAAAATCGACTTGCCTTGTAAAAAAAAAACCCTATGTCAACCGGATGAAAACAAAACACAAATCCCGAGAAATATTAACGTTTTAAAATATTGAAAATCGTGAAATTTGGATGGAAGTTGGGTGATAAGCAAATCCAGATTTTCATCCTTATTTTGTTGAAAAGAGGCCAGTAAGATCCGGATGCAATCCGGATGGTTATGATTCAAATTTGCATCAAGAACTTGAAAATCCAGTTTTTCATATTTTTGATTTTCCCAAAAAAATAAAATAAAAAATTGTTTAAACTAAAACTCATTTTTTTTTATCGAATTTTTGTTTTATTTATTTAGCAAAGCAATAGTACAAGTGGAGGACATAAACTAAAACTCACTTCATTTACCTTGCATGAGGATTCTTTGTGTGCCGAGTATAACTTGTGCGATGATCATATTCTTTGAGAAGAGGGATATTACATCTTCGATCTTCATCGACTTTTGAGTCACCCGCGACATATTTCTAAACTATGGTATTTTTTGTCAAGAGACGACAATATAGACAAAGTGGAACTTCACCAGTATATTCCCAAATCTAAAAGTAAAATCATATGTCAACACATAAGAGCTCATGAATCAAAATTCTTCAAAACATTAGTAGATACCATGATCTTCTAAAAGCTATTCCTTGTGAAATGATAATAATATATGACTTCCCAAAAAAAATTCAACTATAAATTTATTATATGCCAAATGCCATATAAAAATTCCATAATAAAGTAGTCTAATAATTAAATTCTTGATGCCTCAAAGAAGTCTAAACATCCTCAAGATGGCTTAGCAAGTAGGATTAAACATCAATAAAGTTTCACAAAATACCCGTACATTTCCATAGTTGCTGCAAATAATTTGCAAGTTATAAGATACCAAACTATACCATGTTTGTTCAACAAAATATCACAAAAGTCTAAGATTCTTGTAACATACAAACAATTATTGTTTTGGAGGTGATTGTCTTAAGAAGTTCAACCTACGCATAGTACATTCAGGTATGAATTGTGATGGTTGTACGTGAGGCGAAGATTATTGAGTTAACATAGCAATAAAACTCTAGTAATTAGCATTAAAGAAAAAAAAAATAGTTACTTTATTTTCATGGTAAAGATGTTTAACAATTTCCAGTATGAAAAACAATACCTAATTGGATTGGATGCCTCCCATAAAATTGTTTGATATCAGGTGGTCAACGGGACCAACTATTGCCTACAAAATAAACAAGTTTAGTTATATTCCTTTACTGCAAAAATGTTTAGATGCTTAGCAGTTTCTATTTCAAGAATATTACCTAGTTGGGTTGCATTCTGCCCATGAAATTGTTTGATATCACATGGTTAACCGAGTCAACTAATGTCTACATAAATACATAAACAACTAAAGTAATAGGCTCAAGATGAATTTAACACAAAAAAATATGTTAAATAACAACAAACCTAGTTAGGCATATATTGAGGAATATTAGGCCATATTGGTAGGTAAGGTGCATGTCTCACCGAACCAAATTCATCCATTAACTGCAAATTAAATAAATTATAATTAGTAATGAAGTTAAAGCTTGGCTACTTGCATATATGCATCTAGTTAAAGTTATTTTTGTAAATCATACGTGATGGTGATGAATCTATATCCGAACCTTCATCATCATCTGAGATATATGAGTGATCAACCTCTTTGAAACCCTTAGAAGAAGAGGAGTGAGATGAAGACTTGAAGCAACACTCTTGTTCTTCTCGAGGTTTTCCATTTTCATCTCGAGTTCAAACGTTCACAATTTTCTAACCAATGTATCGGGTTTTATTTTCTTAAGATCCTGTGCTTCCTCGATAACATCACGTCTAGATCTAAAGCTCTTAGGAAGAGATCTTAGAACTTTGCAAACAATTTGAACATCGGAGTACGTTTCTCCTAATGCAGCACTAGTGTTTGCAATATCACTTAGTCTCGCATAGAACTAGTTAAAGGGTTCACTTTCAGTCATTCTGATATTCTCAAATTGTGAAGTAAACATTTGAAGCTTACTTTCTTTAACTGTATCATCGTCTTCATGAGTTCGAACTAGGATATCCCAAGCTTCTTTAGAAGTGGTACACGCAGAGATATGTCGAAACTCACTTTGACACATAACCATAAAAGATAGTATTTCGGCTTTTAGAATTATAACCAGCAACATCCTTTTCTTCCTTTGACTATTGGTTCCTAGGTTTAGGGACCTCAATAGCAACCCCTGGTGCGCCTTGCATCACAGTAGGGTGTGTTCATCAATCTTCAATAGCAATCCATACATCTTCTCTGATTGATTGTAAGAATACAACCATTCGAACTTTCTAGTATGGGTAGTCTTTACCATCAAAGAGTGGTGGGCGATTTATATGACCTCCAAACTTCTCGGAACTCATTATTCTCAAGCGAACTATCCAGAATCCACGCTTAGGTTGTTAAACCTCGAAGCGTGACCGCTCTGATACAAATTGAAATTCCTAGACGCTTGAGACTAACCAATTTAGATTATTTTAGGTCTAAATCGATAGGTCCTAATTTCTTTGAATTAATAGTCTAAGCTTAACCTAAATCAAGTTGATTCGATTATCTAATGTCAAGCAAGCAGTTGAAAATATAAAGATAAGGGCAAAGATTTTTAACCTTGTGAGAAACCTTTCTCAAGAGAAAAACCTACAGGTCGTTGTCGAATTACTCGACAGGTAAGCAATCCACTATTGAAAAAGAATTATAAGAGTTTAACTACTTACAAACTCAATAAGCACATCCCATGGTTACCTTTCTTCCAATCAATCTCTTTACAATCAATTTCAAGTTCTCGCAACTTCTCGCTCTAATCTCTCGTCAAAGCTTCCGTTATTGAATCCCTCAAGTTCTTCAATCCATGATTAGGGTTTCTTGATCAATGATGATTGATTTAAGATTTGAGTGTTTTAATTATCTCTTGAATCTCTCAAGAGTAATCTCTCCTCACTCTAAAAACTCACCCCTAAAAAAAAAGGTTTTCAAAAAGTTGAGTTCTGAAAAAAAGAAAGTTGTCTTTTATCGAAAAATAGAAATCACGTTCTCTGTTCGAATATAAATAAATGTATTCCAATAAAAATTAGGCTGAACCAATCTATTTGAATAACAAATGAATCTATTCGAATAAAAATATTCTCAGTTCAATTCGAATAGAAAAATGAATCTATTCGAATAGAAGTTCTGTTATCTTAAAAAGACATACTTATTACATTTTTCATACTCTATAAAAATACGTAGGGCTTAATATTTAGAACAAGGAGTTAGAAACCCACTTACCTGTTCAGTGTCAGTCCAACTGTAGTCGCTCCACGTGCACTCACTGACGCCGGATAACCACGAGATAATACTAACACCTACTCTAGACACTAAATGAAACAAACTTCAAAATAGATCTTTCACCAATGACTTATTATTTAGAAGACAATGCAAACCCAGGATCAATTTGTCCAAAAGAAAATAAATACGTCACTGTCTGGAATAGTGCGTGAATATAGAGTAGCCATAATATTTTACCAATCAGAAACAACATACCAAAAATGATCCCTTGAGCACTTTTATAGTAAGAACTGGTTACTGTCTTGAATCTCTTTTGTCCCGTTGCAATAGTAACGTGTTAAGCTTGCATACCAACTACAATCCACTAAATGTGCACACACACAACAGCAAGCCCAAACACACATTTACAAGAGTAGTAGCAATGCCACATTAAGCATCAGATTTAAAGCAAATGATTAGAAGACTAGGATTAGAGTCTAGATGACCTAATTAAGATGAGATTTAGAAATAAAGGAAGTTGTGGGATATAATCATACATAAATTAGAAAGTAACAACAATGCCATATTGATAATGAAAAAACAAATTTGCTCTCTCTTGAGATACTTGTAAACTTTGTATTTTGTCCAATATAGTTAACCGTTATATCCCGTGGAATTAGCTGAAAGAGTAACACATGTAACAAGTTGTCTTATGGTACTCCAACACAACTCATAATGCTAATATTAATATTAGCAAAATTGTATTCTATTAAATTGCTTTATCTAGACATATACCAAATATATATCACGATAATAATATTTCAAAGCTTTGTTATTCATCGTTACAATTAAATATGTCTTAACATGATTTCGTGTTTCACCTTCTTCCCACATCATAAATATCAATAATTGTTATAGAGCATAGACGAAGAATTGTTTGATCTGTTTTTCACCTAATATTGCAAGTTAAAGACATTTTAAATCTAAGCAGACCTTGGTAACAACAAGAATAACAACACATTATTGCGTCAATAGAGCAGTGCTAAAATAAATAGAGTAATAAATATATAACAAAAAAAGAGTAATGTTAAAACTTTCTAAGTAAAAAATTTCTCCTCAATTGATTGAAGAGAAATCCAAAAGCTAAGTTTTTTCTCAATTAATCGAAGATTGATTTGATTACTACTTAGCGCAAGAGATTCATATGAAGTAATTAGAAAACAGAACAAGAAATCATACATTTTCTAGGAAACGATTTAGGTTTGATCTGTAGAACTAAAATAGAGAGGAGTGAGGATTTGTATAGAGAATGAGGTTGAAAGAAAATGAGTTTAAAATCCAAAACTGTCATCCAATAGGGTTGGACGACCTAGATGATTTCCATGGTACTTCTGTACCATGGAAATAATGCAGGCCTTCCAAAGCATGCCCCGTCATACGCGTAGGTGGAATGTACGTTTGAAACCAAAGCAAAAAGATGGATTGTTTTATTATTATTATATATAGATATTAAGTTAAATTTCGAAGAAAAAAAAAGGAACTTTAAATAGTTATTGGAAAATTATGGTTTTTAGGGAAAATACCGTATTTTAATCCAAACATAAAGGCTAAAATTTGCACTGTTTGATGAAATTTCCGAAATAATTTAGAAGTGGCCAAAGGTTCCTGAAAATTTCATACACAAAATATGCCAAAATTTCTTAGTTTCGACGCTTTCACGAAACAATATTAAAACCTTGCTTATAAATTTTAATTATTGTTTGTTGGGATGTTAGTAGAAAAAGAAGTGCAGCTATGATTTTATAGATCATCATGTGTGTTTACTTGCAGGCAAACTGTCTCAATTCAACGTAATTTGGTCCCTCCTACATGTGGGGATCAATTAACTTGTATATAAATCCCCACCCCTGCACCATTCATGGAAAAAAAATCACAAACCAGCCTAAACGGAACTCTCACACCATAGCAAAACATGGTTTCGGGACGATTTCTCCACTCAAAACATGTTTGTATCATCGGTGCAGGACCATCAGGGCTTGTCGCAGCAAAGGAGCTAAGGAAAGAAGGGCACTCCATTGTGGTCCTAGAACAAAACCATGATGTTGGAGGGCAATGGTTATATGAGCCTAAAGTTGAGGGTGAGGATGCCCTAGGAAAGGGTACTAATACCTTAAAAGTTCATAGTAGTATTTATGTTTCCCTTAGACTTACATCACCTAGAGAGATCATGGGCTTTGATAATCCGTATCAAACCGGGTGTTGAAACATAGAGGGTTTCGTTCTCAAGGATGCAACGATCTTTAATCATTAATAAAAACTGGTTTTCATTCATTCAAAATGGTTTTCATTAAACTGAAAATAAGAACTACCGTAGAAAAAAAGGATAAAACTAAGAAGATAATCTATATTTTTTTCTTCTCAACTCTCCCTCTTAACCTAACTCAAATCCCTCATCTCCCTCAACCACTCCTGATTTTGTGGAGAGATTTTAGCTAGGCTTGACTACTAAGTCTTCTAGCAGCTCCAACAGCTCTCTGGTTCAAAGTCATCTCTAACAGCTCTTAACAACTGATCATCTCCAGCAGCTCTTGAAAACTGATCATCTCCAGCAGCTCTTTAGCTTGTAAGAGTTGGGCTTTAAGAAGGGATTGATTACAAATGTTTCTTTACCTGCAATAGTCAAACATACTTCAATTAGGCCCAATGAAACATAAAATAAGTTCCTAGATAATGTAAATTGAAGGACAAAAATAGGCATTTTTCATGCCTATCAAATACCCCCAAACTGATATATTGCTAGTCCCTTAGCAAAAGAAAAGAAAACTAAACTCTTTCGTGGTTTCTTACGATTGCATTTAGCGTATGCAACAAGCCTTTCAACCTATAGGTTACCCATATAGGACGAGTTGTGTCTCGTGAGGGTTTTCAGTGAATATACCCACAAAATTCTATCATAGACGTCCTGGTATTATAAACAACTAATAATCATTTGGTATCTCTGAGAATGGATTAAATTCCTCTCCTAGATATAATACTTAAACGAGGGTTAATCATCAGATACGTTTAGAATTTATCAAGTCAATTATACTACAATCAGATTAGATCAAATTTCAGAATTTCATCCTTTGTGTAGTGAATTTAGTTTATGGAATCAAGAAGTTTGATAATCCTTTCAAATAACCTTAGCCTTATCTTGAGTATGGTGAAAGAATTCTAGAAGTTTGTTCAACAACTACCTTAGTTTGTTCGCTCTCTTTTATTGATCTTTCAGGGAAAATATATATCCACACAAGTTTTTCATGGTAAGACTTTTGCATTTGAGTTTTCATTTGCTCTTTTATACGTGCAACTTGTCCTCCTTCACATAGTTCTCAACTATAATCATAGAGACTCGTTTTTTTTTTTTTTTTTTTTTTTGGTCTCTTACTTTCACATTGATTCATGGCTTGCCTCGAGATTAATACAAATTCTTCCTCTTTCAGTTCTAAATCTTACGAGGGGCCTTGAATTGTGATACGAGTATGTCAGCTTCGTGAAAGGAGCCAATAACTTGTGAAAATACATACAAACCCTTAGTATGAATTTATGAGAAGCGAAATTTTCCAAGATAAATGTCTCCCTCATTACAGATTCTTCCTAACCCAAACTGTTGATTAATCAAAAGGTGATAGTTAGTTTTAACAAAACCTTGATAACATAACTACGTGAAGTGCAATTATAAGAGTGATTTTCTTCTGAAACACATCTAATAGGATGGTAGTACCAAAAACTTAAAAATTCTTAACGCACTAACAATTTACGGTTTAAAATAAACCATAACCTTATAATTTTATCCCAAGTGCAACTCTAGGATTCTAAGAATGTCCAAAGATCAGAGTATACAAAAAAAATGTGTCTACATTACCAGAATGCCCTAGATAATAACTTTTATTGGAAAAAGTTATGAAAATCTTATTTACCCCCACCCTCAAACTGAATCAGCATGTGTCCCCAAAGTTGCCAAAAATAAATAATAAAAAATAATCTAAAAATATTACCTGAACATAATAAAGGTTGCCTCCCCACAAGCGCTAAGTTTAACGTCTTCAGCCAGACGATGGTAGGTACCCCCAAACTAGATAAGACTATGGGTAGAAATAAAGATACCTATGTTTCATATGATGGGTCCCGTAGATTCATATCCTCACTTGAACCCGTAAAATACTCGTGAAATGGTTTAAGTCTCTGCCCATTTACCTTATTAATGTGACCAGTACGAGGGTCAAGAATTTCAATAGCTCCATGTGGGAAAACAGTTTTGACAATGAACGGCCCGGTCCAACGGGATTGAAGTTTTCCAGGAAACAAATGAAGACGCGAAGAATACAATAAAACTTTTTGATCCACTTTAAAAGTCTTTCGCAAGATATTTTTATCATGGAAAGTCTTAGTTCTTTCTTTGTATATCTTTGCGGATTCATATGCATCGTTTCGAAGCTCATCCAACTCATTGAGTTGTAGCTTACGATGGGACCCAGCTGTTGAAGTGTCAAAGTTAAGCGTTTTTATTGCCCAATAAGCTTTATGCTCAAGTTCTACAGGAAGGTGGCATGCCTTGCCGTAAACGAGTCGGTAAGGAGACATTCCAATCGGGGTTTTATATGCAGTACGATAAGCCCAAAGTGCATCAATTAATCTTACAGACCAATCTTTGCGATTTAGGTTAACCGTCTTTTGGAGAATATTTTTGATCTCCCGATTTGAAACTTCGACTTGCCCACTTGTTTGCGGGTGATAAGGTGTTGCCACCTTATGAGTTACGCCATACTTTTTGACAAGGGCAGCAAAGTTTTTGTTGTTAAAATGTGTCCCTCCATCGCTAATGATAGCCCTAGGTGTTCCAAATCGAGAAAAAATATTTTCTTTTAAAAAATTGAGAACAACTGCACTGTTATTCATTTTCGAAGGGATGGCTTCAACCCATTTTGATACATAGTCCACTCCAACAAGGATGTACTCATATCCAAAAGACTTGGGAAAAGGGCCCATAAAATCAATGCCCCAAACATCAAAAGGTTCAATAACTAAAATAGGGTGTAAGGGCATCATATTTCGTCGAGAAAGGGCTCCCATTTTCTGGCATCTCTCGCACGCTTTACAAAATGCATGCGCATCGTGAAATAATGTAGGCCAATAAAAACCGCACTGCAAAATTTTTGCCGCGGTCTTCTTAGAGCTAAAGTGGCCTCCACAAGCTTGGGTGTGGCAAAATGAGAGAATATTGGTAAACTCAGACTGGGGAACACATCTCCTAAGGATTTGGTCAGTACAATACTTAAACAAATCTGGATCATCCCAAAAGAAGTACTTCACTTGACTAAAGAAACGATCTTTGTCAGGTTTAGTCCAATGATCAGGAATGGTATCCGTGGCTAAATAATTAGCAATGTCAGCAAACCACGGCAACTCGGGAACTAATTTCACAGCCATAAGCTGTTCATCAGGGAAGGATTCCCTAATCGGCAAAGACTCATCAACAGACTCAATCACTATACGGGAAAGATGGTCGGCTACAACATTGTCTGACCCCTTTTTGTCTCGAATCTCGAGGTCAAACTCCTGCAAGAGTAATACCCACCGGATTAGCCGTGCCTTAGCATCTTTCTTTGACAAAAGATGTCGAAGCGCGGCATGATCCGTGTAAACAATCACTTTAGATCCTATAAGATAAGATCTAAATTTTTCTAGCGCATAAACAATGGCCAGGAGTTCTTTCTCGGTGGTCGTGTAATTCAATTGGGCGTCATTTAACGTTTTGCTAGCATAGTGGATGACATGGGGGCGTTTGTTTATCCGCTGTCCCAAAACAACGCCTACAGAATAATCAGAGGCATCACACATTAACTCGAATGGTTCATTCCAAACAGGTGGTCTAATAATGGGTGATGTTGTGAGCTGGGTCTTAAGCTTATCAAAAGCTACAAGACATGGTGCATCAAACTTATAGGCCACATCTTTGGCCAAAAGGCTGCTTAAAGGACGAGCAATCTTACTAAAATCTTGGATAAAACGACGGTAAAAGCCTGCATGTCCTAGAAAGGAACGGACGTCCTTGACATTTCGTGGTGGGGGAAGGTTAGAAATGACATCTATTTTGGCCTGGTCAACTTCTATTCCTTTTTCAGATATGATATGCCCCAAAACTATCCCCCTTTTTACCATAAAGTGACATTTCTCCCAATTTAAAATAAGATTCTTTTCCTGGCATCTGAGTAATACTAGAGAAAGATGATGAAGGCACTGTTCAAATGAGTTGCCAAATAATGAGAAGTCATCCATGAAAACTTCAAGGAATCGCTCTACCATGTCAGAAAAAATGCTTAACATGCAACGCTGAAACGTCGCAGGAGCATTGCATAAGCCAAAAGGCATGCGACGGTAGGCAAATGTACCGAAAGGACATGTAAAAGTCGTTTTCTCTTGGTCCTCGGGTGCGATGGGTATTTGGTTGTACCCAGAGTAGCCATCTAAGAAACAATAAAATTTATGCCCAGCGAGTCGCTCGAGCATCTGGTCAATGAAAGGTAAGGGGAAGTGATCTTTCCTAGTGACCGAGTTAAGCTTCCTGTAGTCTATGCAGACTCTCCATCCAGTGGTCGTTCTAGTGGGTACGAGGTCGTTATTCTCGTTCTTTACAACGGTGATTCCTGATTTTTTCGGGACAACATGGATTGGGCTAACCCACAGACTATCAGAAATGGGATAGATGATCCCAGTATCAAGGAGTTTTAAAATTTCTTTCCGAACTACTTCGGCCATAGTCGGGTTCAATCTCCGTTGTCCTTCCCTGGACTTTTTGGAATTATCTTCCAAATTGATTTTATGCATACAAACCGAGGGACTAATTCCTTTAATGTCCTCAATACTCCAGCCAATAGCTTTCGTATTTCCCTTAAGAACACGAATCAACTTCTCTTCCTGAAGGGGTTCTAGGTCAGCGGCAATAGTGACGGGCATAGTTTCGTCAAGACCTAGAAAGACATACTTAAGGTGAGCGGGAAGAGGTTTAAGCTCTATCTTTGGGGAGGTTACTTGAGCCTCCGGAATGGGTTTCTTAACATCTAAGATTTCATGCTCACCTTCAGGCTCTAAAATTTCTAAAGCCGAATCTAATAAGGTTTTCACCTCATGGATGTACGAATCGTCCTCACAATCTCCATCAAAATTGGACAAAATTGCCTCTAAGGGATCTGAGGTACTTGACCTCTCAAAAGTGGTATTCACAAGACTCTGGATCATATTACACTCAAGTGGTTCAGAATTAGAAGGGGAATGCGACGCATGAAAAATATTCAATTCTACAGTCATGTTCCCGAAAGTCAACTTCATAATTCCATTGCGGCAATTGATTACCGCATTAGCTGTTGCCAAAAAGGGTCGACCTAGAATCACAGGGATCTCGTCCTCAGGGCTTGCCACTGGCTCAGTATCTAACACAACAAAGTCTACTGGATAAACAAATTGCTCAATCTGGATCAACACATCTTCAACTACACCCCTAGGAATCCTAATAGATCGGTCAGCTAGCTGAAGGGTCCTATTAGTGGTTTAAGTACTCCGATATCCAATTGCTCATAGACAGAGTAAGGAATGAGGTTCACGGCGGCACCTAAATCAAGTAGAGCTCTTCCTATCTTACGGGTCCCAATCGTACATGAAATAGTAGGGCATCCAGGGTCTTTGTATTTTGGAAGGGATTTACGCAAAAGGACAGCACTAACATGTGCATCTAAAAGAATAGATATATCACTCTCGTGAACATGAAAAGCCTTTTTCGGGACATGTATGCGCCGCTTTAAAGTGCAAAGATCTTTAAGAAATTTTGCGTAATTAGGGATATGTCTTATGGCCGTAAGGATAGGAATGTTAATCACACAATGCTTAAAAATCCCTAAAATCTCCTCATAGACATTGCCCTTCTTAGCAAGAGTTAACCGCTGAGGAAAAGGAGCCAGCGGCTGAACATGTGTTATCGTGATTTCTTCCTCACTCGCACTCGCAGGTTCTTCTATAGGTTTACTTTGAATTTCCAGCTCGGGTTCCTTAGGCATTTTCACTAAATTATCAACTTTCGTACCGCTCCTAAGAGAAATGATGGCGTTGACTCCATCACGATTGGAAGATCTAGGATGTTCAGTATTCCCTTTAGGATTAGCTTGAGTTTGACTGGGGAACGTTCCTTTGTCTCTCGTGCTTATCTCTGTTGCCATTTGACCTATTTGTCCCTCAAGTTTGGCAATAGATGACTGAGTTACTTGCATAAATGCTTTAAGAGTATCTTCTAAAGACGTGGTTGGAGGAGGCAGATTCCTATTGTGCGGAGGAACATAAGGCACATTAAGGGGAGCTTGGTATGATGGATTTTGTTGCCACGAAGAACTAGACTGGTGTTGGTTTACTTGGTTGTGCGGCTGATAAGGGGCACTACCCGAAGAACCTCCTTGGTAATTTCTATTTCCCCGAGAATTGGAGTTGTTGGAATTATTATTCCATCCACCATTGAAAGGTTGGTTATTGGGACGTTGATACATGGCATTGGCCTGGTCTTTTCTACCCTCCCTTAAACTAAGCACATCAGGACAATCTTGGACCAGATGGTCCGAACTCTCACAAACCACACAATTTGGCATCACCACATGGTTAACAGACGAAGTATTAGGGTGTCTCTCCCTTTTTCCGGTCTCTAAGTTCTCAATTTTCTCAAGAATGGTTCTAAGAGTGGCAGACTCTGAATTAGAGTCCACTTGGTGCACATTTGCACGGTGACTAGGTATTTCCTCTCTCATCGTTTGCCATTGGTAGGTCTTATCCGCTACATCATTTAAAAATGTCCAAGCTTCAGTGTCAGTTTTCTCATCGAATGTACCTGCGCACATAGACTGAACACGAGCTCTAGTGTCATAGTCTAGACCTTCATAGAGAGTTTGAACTATATCAATCAACTGAATCCCGTGATGTGGGCATCCTTGCTCTAAATCCCTAAACCGTTGTAGGTAGTCATATAATGACTCTCCTCGGTTTTGTGTGAAGCTATAGATACTCTGTCGTATCTTAGCAGTTCTGTGGTTAGGGAAATACTTCTTTAAAAACTCCTTAACGAGTTGTTCAAATGTGTTTACAGAGTTCTCCTCGAGAGTGTACAACCAATCGCGTGCGTTTCCCAACAGAGAAAAGGGAAACACACGTAATTTCAAAGAATCCTCTGTAATACGTTCGAAGTTTAATAGAAGCATATGATCCCTAAAGTCCCTAAGATGGTTATACGGGTTTTCAGTAGGACTACCATGAAATTTGGGGAGCATAGACAAGAATCCCGGTTTTAACTCAAAGTTCCCTACATTTCTGGGAATCACAATACATGAAGGCTTACTAACTATTGTAGGATGCATTCGATTGCGGAGAGTGATTCTCTCCGCAACAGCAGGTTCGGGACCGTTCCTAGGAATAGCAGGTTCGGGACCATTCATCCCACCAGTCTGACTCATATTGATTCTAGTAATGTTCTTAGTCCGAGCTTGGGTGTTACCCCAATCTAACATACAATTCAATCAATTTATGCGAACACTCTAAAAGTCTTAAGAATGATGCAAGCACTCAAGAATGTTTTACTGGTCTCTTTTTAGGTCAAGTTGTGAACCCGGTCTCAGGGTTCAATGCTCCTACTCCTGACAGTAGATCGGTTCGCACTTGAGTTGTTTTTACTCGCTTTGGCGATAGCTCGCATGCTATCTAGTCACCTAGATGCATCTGTGCTAGAAGGCGGGGCGAACCGCTTAGAGTCACCTATCCACACTAGCTATGCCAGGGAACGTACGTCCTCCAGCAAACGTAGCCACTTATCAGGTTTTCCTAGTGAGCGTGTTGCTCCAGGTCCGAGCGAAGCCTTTTTATTAACTATGTTTTTTATGGCTTCTTATCTGAAAATCTTTTAAAGAGGTCAGGACCGTCGATATCGAAAAGATTAACAATCGGGTAATGAATTCCCGGGGTCCTAATGCGTGGGCACGCACGGGTGATGAAATCCCGTTTTGGTTCACCCTTATCTAGGTGTTGTTGCAAAAATTAAACATTTAATCAATCACACAAATAGTTAAACAACGATGTACCGCGACAAGGAGGGTGCGGTGGAAAAAAAATTTACCTACAGGGCGGCCTTTTTAGGGGCACGTTTGGTTACCCTGGTGAAACCGTTGGGAAGGCCTACTCAGGATCGTTTGCGAAGTACGCGTTGAAATGATTTTCGGCCTGAATAGGGGTTCCGATGCTGTACCTGCAACAGATTACAATTTCCTCATCTTACAAAGCGTCACTCAATTAAATATTACATAAACATTTTTCTCAACCTTACAATACTAAAAAAAAAAAAAAAAAAAAAACATAAAAATTTAAGAAACTATAAGTCTTCGTCGCCTTGTCGCTTTTCTTTAAAGTACTAACAGTACTTGAAAATCCATATTCGGCACCAAAAAAAAAAATCGCCACCACCGTTCTTCGGATCAAAAGCCTAGCTCGGTTTGCAGCATTGGCTGGAAGAACTGATAACAGTTAGTTTCAGGAGGGAAAATCAACGCATACAACAGTAAGAACAGGAGGTAGCAGTAGCACAGTTTCTACTGCAAAGAGCAAGTAAACTCCAGCAAACAGTAGGTAGCAGCAACGCAAATTCTAGTCCGGCAAACAGTCAGGTCTGTTTGATCATTCCATAATCACACAATCAAGAACTAGAACCACAAGACAATCACCAAGTTCAGCCAGTGTGAAACACAAACCCCCAATCTTCACCTGCAAGCACAACTCCAATTTCCAATTACAAACAACAACCAGAAAATAGCAAACACCAATGATCACCTGCAAACCCCAATTTCCACAACCCAAGCAATCACAAACTCAACAATCACCACAAACAATAAACACTGCCGAAAATTAGAATTCAAAAATTTAGATCAGTCACCACTCCTGAAACCCAACGTCATGATGTGCATAACATACGAAGAATTTGAGTAACATACTACACCCTAGGGCGAAATCTGCCGTGAACAAGGTATAAAATTAGAAGCCAAATTTTGCAAAATTGAAACCCAAACGCAGGGAATCGAACAATCAAGAACAAACTCCTGAATCTTTGAACAGAGATGAAGATGGTGGATAGGGTTTTCTGATTGGAAATCAAAATCTTGACTCGTGACTGCATTTTGAGATCGGCCCAAATTTCCCCCAAACTCAAATTCTTCTCTCCAAATCTTTGCTTCAATCGAAATCACAAACTCATCATTGAATGATCGATCTTTGAACTTCAAGTAGACTGTCGTTTGAGAGAGAGACGCAGAGATTTTAAAGAGAGAGACTGTCGTTTGAGAGAGACGCAGAGATTTTAAAGAGAGAGACTGTCGTTTGAGATATTGAGGAGAGAGATGATGAAACCATTAACACAACAAATAAAGAAATACTTAAATCGAGAAACTTGATAAATAAAACAATACTTTAATAAGAAAAACACGATTTTAAAATCCATTGCATCCCCGGCAGCGGCGCCATTTGATAATCCGTATCAAACCGGGTGTTGAAACATAGAGGGTTTCGTTCTCAAGGATGCAACGATCTTTAATCATTAATAAAAACTGGTTTTCATTCATTCAAAATGGTTTTCATTAAACTGAAAATAAGAACTACCGTAGAAAAAAAGGATAAAACTAAGAAGATAATCTATATTTTTTTCTTCTCAACTCTCCCTCTTAACCTAACTCAAATCCCTCATCTCCCTCAACCACTCCTGATTTTGTGGAGAGATTTTAGCTAGGCTTGACTACTAAGTCTTCTAGCAGCTCCAACAGCTCTCTGGTTCAAAGTCATCTCTAACAGCTCTTAACAACTGATCATCTCCAGCAGCTCTTGACAACTGATCATCTCCAGCAGCTCTTTAGCTTGTAAGAGTTGGGCTTTAAGAAGGGATTGATTACAAATGTCTCTTTACCTGCAATAGTCAAACATACTTCAATTAGGCCCAATGAAACATAAAATAAGTTCCTAGATAATGTAAATTGAAGGACAAAAATAGGCATTTTTCATGCCTATCAGGCTTCACCGACTTCCCCTTTTTGGTTAACAAAGGTAGAGATATGAGACGATTTCCAGGGCATAGGGAGCTGTTGTTGTATCTCAAGGATTATTGTGAGTGGTTTGGGTTGAAGGAGATGATTAGGTTTAATACTAGGGTTGAATATGTTGGGATGCTAGATTTTGCCAAATTTGGCAAAGATAAATGGATTATTAGATCTAAAGATAGAAAACTTAATGAGAAAGCAAGGGAAGAGGTTTTTGATGCAGTGGTTGTAGCAACTGGTCATTATTCTAAGCCTAGATTGCCTAACATCAAAGGTATCTATGTAATAATGTAACATTGGTCTCTCTTCCTAAGCTCGAGTGTTTTATTACTTATGTTTCCCACTGTTTAGGAATGGATACATAGCGAAGAAAGCAAATGCATAGTCACATATATAGAGTGCCAGACGTGTTTCTTCATGAGGTTCTGTAAATGTCTTGGCGTGCGATCTTATTTCGTTTCCCTGTTTTGCCTATATTTCATATTTGTTTAACGTTTTGATATTATTATTTTCTGGTTATTACGCATTGAAGTTTGATGATATGGTAATACAGGTTGTGGTGGTGGTTGAGAATTCGTTAAGTGGGACAGACATATCAATGGAGCTTGTAGATGTAGGAAAAGAAGTCCATTTAAGTGCTAAAACCCTTGATATCTCTGAAGGTTTATCCAAAGTTATATCCAAACATCATAACTTACACTTTCACCCTCAAGTAAATTCTCATTCTCATTTTCTTTTTGCTTTTCATAAGATCCTTCATAACCATAGGATTGGAACTATACAGATAGACTCCCTTGACGAGGATGGCCGGGTTTTATTCATTGATGGATCGCGGATTACTGCGAACTCTATCATTTATTGTACTGGGTAATCACCATATGATCTTTGTTTTCTTTCTTATATGGGAGTACTTTTTCTTGAGGCTCATAAGTAAAATTGATAAAAGAAAGATGACGATCATGAAGTTGTGTATGTTCTCTAACATATGTCTAAACAAATTGCTAACATTCAAGTCAATAGATGTGGAGGATCACCACATGTAATCGGTGGATTCGACTAATTCCTGTACTCATAGGAGTGCAGTAATTTAGTGCAAATGGTTGGTACCATATGAGTGACTATGCTTTCTTTTTGTATGTAGGTATTCATATACATTCCCCTTTCTTGACACCAAAGGAATAGTGGTTGTAGATGATGATAGAGTGGGACCTTTGTATGAGCATACTTTCCCCCCATCACTTGCTCCTTCTCTCTCTTTTGTAGGCATCCCTAGAAAGGTAATCTATTTCTCAATTTTATTGAGTAAGATTGCTTTGACAATCTCGACATCTTGCTATTGAGTTCTGAATACTTACCAAATATAATACTAGCCAGATACTTAATTTCATTAACACGAGTTTTTAAATTTGATGTGTAGCTTATAGGTTTCCCTTTCTTTGAATCACAAACAAAATGGATAGCTCAAGTCTTGTCAGGCAAAAGAACATTGCCATCATGGGATAACATGATGCAATCCATTGAGGAATTCTACCATTCAAGAGATCTTGCTGACATACCAAAGCATAACACACACGACATTGCTAATTTTGAGGTAACATAGAGTCTCTTCACGTTAACGTCCTACTACAATTTCATTTTCAACATACAGTATCAATGCGATCTTTTGGTGTTGCAGTACTGCGATAAATATGGAGATTACAGTGGATTCCCCCGCATTTAGAAGACTGGAGGAAGGATCTCTGCTTAGCAGCTTTGAGAAATGCGGAGGCTGACTTGGAAACATATCGTGATTCCTGTGATGACCATGAACTGCTACAAGTAGCCCATCAAAGCCTCCATTTCACTCAACTTGAACCAGAAGCCTTTGCTCTATAAAGTTCCAATTGTTTGGCCAAAATTGTTTTACTTCGTTGTGAAGATATATCTTCCGATAAAAAGTTCCGGTTAATCTAAGGTTTGCATAATCCTTAGCTATTCAAATTTCTACATCAAAATCCAAATGGCCTACCGTCCGGTACCTACTCTGACCCAATACTGACCAAGCTGGAGAATATATTACGACAATATGGAGAGTTGGTGTTCTATCAAATATTTATTCCAGACTTGTAAGCATTAATTTCGAAAAGTTGAAATTTACTATGTTAAAATCATTTGATTTCTTGAAAGATGGAATATAATCATATATTACAACAAGAATATTTTCAATAAATGAAGTTTTTTTTTTTTTTTGCAAAACAACATAATAAAATAAAGGACCCCGGGGGTCGAGAAAGGAACCAGAGTATGTACAAGGTGGGAGGCCGAAACCGGCTCAAAAAGTGAAAAAGCAGGAAAGGTAACCTCTTTAGAAGCCAGGGCATGGGCTTCAAAGTTACAAAGGCGACTAACAAAACAAAATTTAAACGCAGAGAAACACGAGGCGAGGGCAAGCATATCTGGCGCCAGAGTGAGGGATCCCCAGGAAAGATCGTCGAATCCGGTCTCGAAAGCAGTAACAAGACACCTACAGTTGGAAAGAACCAAAAGGCGCTCAATGCCTAGGCTACGCGCAGTTTCTATGCCTCTGATCACTGAAATCGCCTCGACCTCTTCCGGGTCTGCCGCCCGAGAGGAGTCGTAACCTGCACCAATAATCGACAAAGCGTGAGTTTTAATAACAAAGCCTGACCCTCCTGGTGAATCATTGCTAGTCCAGGCTCCGTCCACTAAGATAACATGCCATCCCTCCCCAATAGCTGGAGTGGGTGAAGATGGGGGGAGCTGGTCATGGGGCCGGAGGGGGGAACAGGGGGGCAGAGATAAGATTTTGCCCTACACACAAAAGCAGCAGGATTAGATGCAACATTGAAAATAAGATCATTCATGCTAAACCAAATAACATAAAAAAAGAGCTGATCTTCCCCCAGGCTGAGGGAGTGGGGGAGGCAGTCCCATGCTAAGCAAGCTTATGGAGCAGACAACCAAGAGAGTCAGTAAATGACCATAAATTTAAATCAATAGAAGGGTCGAAGGCATACCAGAAGTCTCGAACCTTTTTACAGAAGAAAATGGCATGAGTTATAGTTTCCTCTTCTTCACCGCATCTGGGACAAGTGGTGTCCCAAGAGGGATCTCCGAACCAGAGGTTCCGTTTGGTAGGTATGCCATCCTGCAGAGTTTTCCATAAAAAAAATTGTATTCTGATAGGGACATTCATAGACCAAACTGTCTCCCAACGGAAAGTGGACGAAAGAGGAGAAATGAGTTCTGGAAAGGTGGAGCGATAGACGGATTTGGCAGTGAGGATGCCATTTTGTTAATGTCTCCAGCGTAGCGTGTCTTTGGAAGAGAATTTGTTGAGGGGAATGAGAAAGATGGCATCGGCAATGTCGTGGTGGAAGTAGGCGCGGATGAGGGGTTCATTTCAGGAGCGCTGGTTTTGGCAAATAAGTTTGGAGACCTTAGAGAAGTAACGTATCCGTGGGAGAGGCCCGAAAGGGCGGCCGTGAGGGATAGTGGGGATCCACGGTTCTAACCAACAGTCAATGCTCTTACCATCTCCGATGTGCCAAACGAGGTCACACCAGATTCCATTTTTTTGCAGCTATGATACCCTTCCAGATCTATGAATCTGAGGGCTTGGGAGAAACAGTCATAATAGATTCATGGGGGGAATAGCATTGTTTGAGGTTGTGGGACCAAGGTTTTTCCGGTTCTTTGATAGCTCTCCAAAAAAGCTTTGCCTGAAGAGCTTGGTTATGGGAGAGGGACGAGCGAATGCCCAGACCCCCGTTTTTGGGAGGTTGACAAATGGTCTTTCAAGTTTACCTTAAAGACAATGCTGAACACATTTGTCTGAATAGACTATGCTCTCCGAGTGATCTCTATCACCACGAAAAAAGCATATCCAAAAAATCCTTAAAAAATGGAATGTGTGAATGAAAATAGATATTCTTTGTGCCCCAACGCTGAAAGAAAGCCATTGATTGAAGATATTACGTATGGACAAAGTGGTGTAAATGAATTAATTAATTTAGGCCAAAAAGTATTTTCAGATATTTTGTGTTACAGTTGAGTTAACAGTTATAAATAAGTGGAATATTTGGTTTGAGTAAAATTGTTTCTCAATTTGTGAATCTTCCAAATTAGGAAATCTCCGCCCCTAAAATTCGCCCCCCTTTTCTCTAAATTTAGGGCTCACAAATGGGCCAAAAACTCCCTCCAAATTTAGCCTTCAAACTTATCTCAAATCATCATCATGGAGGAGATCACCCTTTCACCTCCATTGTAATTCATAACAGAGACACAGATTTCAAGCTCTTTCTAGGGTTTCATCCTCTCAATTTCAATATTGGGGGACAATTAGAAACCCTAGAATTTGCCTCTCTCTATCTGTATCTCCCTAATCAAACTGGCAAAATACTTCACAATCTGTAATTAGGTACGTTTTTTATATGCTTAATTGAATTGGAGTTTGATTGTGTAATTTTTTTTTCTATCAGAAACTTGGTATTGGGTGTTTTTATTGATACCCAATATTGGGGTTTTGGAAAAAATGGAGCTTGCATGTGATTTTCAGAAGAATTGTTATCTATTGTATGAGTAGTTATAGCTATAATCATACATTAAAGGGTATGATTGAACTAAATTAAGCGTAACTGAGGAGAACATCTTCAATTTTAAACTAAAATTTAACAAAAGAAGTATTGCATGTAGATGCAAATATGTAGGTGCTTATGTTTTTGGGTATGTGTGGTGAGTAATTTATAAGAGGGGAGCTATGAGATAAATCTTTCTGCCAATGATATATAGGAACAGTTGTGGAGATGGTGGGGCTGCTTCTGGTTGAAGATGACTGTAGAGGTATAGGGTTTGAGAGGGAGGACTCGAGAAGACATGGGTTTCACACCTAAGAAAGATCCTTGTTTCTCTTGGTAGCTCAATTACTTTTTAGAGAGAGAGTGAGAGAGTGGATGAAGATACAGACACCAATAAACCCTGAAATGAACGAAATAGTTTTTGACGTGTGTAAAAATTCTGTTCTTTTGATTTTTGGTAAATGATCCGAATGTATGGATAACTATGAGTTGGATTCAATGGGTATCTCCTAATCCGAATAATAGTGAGTGAGGGATATTTCACGATTCTTTAGTATGGATTTTTTTATATTGATGTACTCCTGCTTTATATGTTATAATTTTATTCTGAAGTCTGTAACCAAGAAATTAATAACATAAATGCCTTTAAATCAATTTTATAAGTCTAATAAACTTGGTTCTGGAATTCCTGCATTGCAGGTACTTTGTTCGTGAACTTTTGCCAGACTATTAGATCAATTACAATGGGTTCAAAAGTCTCAAAGCCGGGGTCAGTGAAGCCAGGGAACGCAATGGTGGTCCATAATCAATTTAACTTGCTACATTATCTCATGAAAAGCTTCTTTATCCGGCACCTGGTATCAAAGCAAAGGCGGCGAATGCTTGTTGGAGGTTATGATCTTGACATGTCATATATTACAGATCGTTTGTTAGCCATGTCATTTCCTGCAGAACGCATGAGGGCAATGTATAGAAATCCTATGTGGCAGGTCAAGTCTGTGTTAGACATGAGACATTCTGGGCATTATAAGGTATTTATTTGCAACCTAAGATGGTAATATAATCGAAATGGGTTAATAAAATCTTTAAAATTCTCTAAAAGTATTATAGAAAGTGGAAAGCATAAAAATCAAACAGGCTCTACCTATTTGATTGAAAACTGTCTTTTATTAAGATGATATGCCATTCAATATTATCGAATAAAACAGATTATGATTTTAGGAGGAAGGATACTTGACACGCATTTAATTGACTGACATGGTCATATACATTTGATAGGACCTACCTAAAGGTGATTGAAGAATCGTTTTTTCCTTTTTATATGATTTCATCACCATTGAAATCATCTTTGTTAATCTCTAGCCATTTCGACATTTCCAACATGATCAAGTACAAGTTTTTGTTTCAGATAAGATGGACAATCCAATACGGTACAATCTTTATGTGTGTCTTTTAAAAATGTTGAAATGGCTTGTTTGTTTGTGAAGACGATCTCAATGGTGAGAAATTTATATTCATATATATGAAATCATCTTTATGCGTGCCTCAATAAAAAAATGTCATAAGTGTTTAAGAGTACATAAGTGTTTAAAAATCATATATACATATATATATATATGGTTTCACACTCAATTCATAGAAGTATTGATACTTCTAAACATTGTCATTTACTCACTTATATTTTACTATTGTCATCTTTACTGTTAACTACTGTTATACCAACCCTTGGATTTGATTAAATAACGAGTTTACTTATTAAATGGAATTTGTCACCCATTTTACCGACTACTTAACCCTTCTGCTGAGAAAAGAGCCTTCATATGAAAGTCACCTGTAAAGATAACTCACTAGACTATATGTCGACTAGGATAAATGCACTTAGATACCCAAAATAAAAGAGACTAAATGTCGTGACACCCCCTCGGTTTGGCTAGAGCCCAGAGATCTAAGTCTCCAGTGGCAGATAACTGACTAAATGACACGCCGACTAGGGTGATATGAAAAGCTAGCTCTTCAAATTACTTAAACTTGTGAGTTATATAATTGATTTAAAGGCATTTATGCTATTGATTTCTTGGTTACGGACTTCAGAATAAAATTATAACATTTATATGTAGCAGGAGTGCTTAAATAAAAAAATATTCATACTAGAGAATCGTAAAATATTCCTCACTCCATGTTATTCGGATTTGGAGATTCTCATTGAGTCCAACTCATACAAAAGTTGTCGATACATTCGGATCATTTACCAAATATAAAAAGGACAGAAGTTACACACTACACGTAAAAAATTATTTCGTTCATTTTGGGTTTTTTGGTATATGTATCTTTATCCGCGTTTTCTCTTCAACCTACTGTTCCTATATATCATTGGCAATAAAAGTTATCTCATGGCTTTCATCTCATAAATCACTCCATACGCAAACCCAAAAACATAAATACTTTCATATATGCATGTACATGCAATACTTCTTTTGTTCAATTTTAGTTTAAAGTCAAGATGATTGAAGTAACAAATTTAGGATTTTTATGAGGAATGATACTTTGACACACTTTTAAATTACTCACAGGGTCCTACACATTTATAGGGCCTACTTATAGACGACTGAAGATTTTTTTTCTTCTTTTTGATATGATTTCCTCACCATTTAGATTATCTTCACAAACAAGCAAAGCCATTTCAACATTTTTATGCACACATAAAGATTGTACAGTTTTGGATTGTCCAGCTTTTTAGAAACTAAAAGGTATACTTGATCATGTTGGAAATGTCGAAATGACTAGTAATTTACAAAGATGATCTCAATGGTGAGGAATTTGTATTTATATATCTGAAATCATCTTTATGCGGGCCTCATAAAAATTGTCATAAGTGTTTAAAATTGCAGTTTCCCATATTTCAAATATATATATGTACTCAATTCATCAAATATATATATGGTCACATCATTTTTTATTCCTTTAATGCAAAAAGCCTGTTTAAACCAAATTATCGCGATATATCGGTGGCTTTTCGGTTTGATAAATATAACGATATATTAATAATGTGTGAAAATGTGAAGGAAGTTTCCAAAAATATTTGAACTTGGAAAATGATTATGGAAAAGTAAAAAAAAAATGTTAAATGGAAAATCCAGAATCAAGAAGTTTATTACAAGAAGATTCAAACAATTCAATTACAAATTACAACTTGACATTTAGGAATTGCTTGATAACATTATTGATATATTAATAGTCTAATACATATATGAGTGACGCGGTTCCTCGAAATCATTATTTTCTGACTTGGAGTTGACGTTAGAAATATTCCAACAATACTTTTCCCACGTCAAATGCTTGAAATATAAGTCTCAGTTTTCTTATGTGGTTCTTGTACTTTTGTTGGATTAATTACGACATATTCCACAGGGGTAGGCAACTACTTGCAGCTATTACTCCTAAGTTAGGTCCCAGTTTCTTATGTTTACAATCATGGTTTAAAATGATAAAAAACGTGATAATATCAAAAAACCCAAAATACCGCGATACATTCACGATATTTACCGGTAAGTTAGGTAAATACGCGATATGTTGGTGGTTTATTGCCAAAATTAAGAGTCTAAGAAGCCACTAATAATATCATGAAAATGCCATATCGGGTTATTTCTTTCTCGGCTTATTAGGCAGTATTTTGAAAAGGCCAGGGAATTTTAAAACTATGGTTTAGAGTAAAACTTCATTGCTAATGTTGTGTTTATGGTGCTCATAACGGGGGCTGGCTATTGCTTGCCAGTGTATTGTTGCGAGGTTCTCCATAATGGTAACCATAACCAGGTTGTGTATCATCGCGGTATGGCTTTTATGAAGACGATCATAGCGCGTCAGTGTATTGTCACGGCGCTACTGATTGTAATAACATTTGTAGCTATGTTGTTAGGGGCGCCCAATTGTAAACCACCCGCCCCGCCACAGCCTTTTACCGCCTTTTACCACCCTAGGGAGCTTGAAAGCTCAAGGCGCTAGCTTAGGTGGGCGCCTCTCTCAAACTTTATATATATATATATATATATATATATATATTCTAATTTTGCCAAATGATTTGGCTTTTTAGTAAAAAAAAAAAAAAAAACCCCACAGAATTGCAAAACCATTTGGCATTTTCAAACAAACAAAAAAAGGAAGAAAAAAGACTTATTAACTCTTCCTCTCTCCTGCAATCAACCTTTTTAGGGTTCTTCAAGGAAGATCAAAGAGAGAGATCACGAGAAAGAAGAAGATCTGAAGGGAATTAAGTCATGTTTGAATTAAATACATAACGAAAAAAATAATTACACATATTACAAATTTACATTGGCATGTTACACAGTTTTTCGGCTCCGCCTTCCCGCCTAGCGCTCCGCCCCGCTTAGCGCCCTGCCCCGCCCCGACAGTGACCATGCCCACCACCTAGCGCTCCGCCCCGCCGCTGACAACATAGATTCCTAGTGAGGCGGAGTATTCTAACGTCGGTGATTATAACGCGGCGGTGTATTGTCGTGGCGCCTTTAATCATGATGCGATGATAACGTCATGGTGGTGTACCATCAGGGGGTTGCTCGTGGTAGCAATAGTAGCGGGCAAGGTATTATCACAACGACTCTTAGGAGAGATTGATCATATTTATGATTGGTGAATTGTTGTTGGTGATGGTAGTCTTCCCATTTACTGTTGAGTGACGAGTGAATGAGCTCTCGCCACAAGTAGGTTCTCTTGAGACAGTGATACTCATAGTACGCCATTACTCGAAAAATAAAAATGGAAATATTTTATTCTTCATTCATTTAAAGATTTTTTGTCCGCTCTGATACCAAAATTTAGTAGAGTGGGTAATCCGGAAACAACTTTACTATGAAAACTCTACTAAAAAAAGTCTTCATAAACCCTAGCCTCCTTTTTATACACTAAAGAGTAACAAAAATAGAAAATAGTCTAAAGGAAATAAATTTTCAGTAGAGAGAGAATAAAGAGAAAGATGGGTGGTGGTTTTGTGGAAAGAGATGGCGTTGTGGGGTTTTGGGTTCGGGTTTTGGCCCGAGACAACTCCTCGAGATTTGTGCTCCTTGTGATGTCCACATCATTTTGTATAATAGATATCTTCTGTACTATCTTTAAATTTCCTTGAATTTTTTGCTTATTAGATATGTAAGCTGCATAGTATCTTACATTGTATTCTATATGAAAAGTATCTTGAATTCAGGCTGTGATAGTACCTCTTTTGCATCATTTGTTTCATAATATGTAACTTTACATATTCCACTATTGGTTTTCTGTAGGTATATAACTTGTGTATAGAGCAAAGCTACGATTCATCACATTTCCATGGTCGAGTGGAGATGTTTCCATTTGATGACAACCATGTCCCTCCCCTCAAAATGATGAAGCTTTTCTGCGAAAGTGTGCACTCTTGGCTATCGCTTGATCCAGAAAATATTGCTGTCATTCATTGCATGGTATGGCCTTTTTATTTGATGAATTATTCAAATATTGCATTATTTAGACCTGGTCAATCTTTACTACTTAATGCTGCTAATTGATCTATAGTGTAATTTTGTTAAGCATGTGCTTCTGCTAGATGCCTTAAACACCCTTTTCACAATCACAGAATTTTCCCTCCTGTCCATTTACTGTATTGGTGTAGGTTACCTATCAACATCATTTTTACACCTGCAAATCTACCATGTATCGGTTATATATGCGTATAATTAATGTGTGTGTGTGTGTGATGCATGGACTCCTAAGACAACACTCCTTAGAATGGTCCATAATCGTTGGAGACATTTTTTTCATGTGCATATAGATCCAATGACTTAATAAATCAAGTTGACTTCTTCTGTGAGTCTTTCGAGGAATGGGTAGAAGCTAGTAAGCTCAGTGAGCATTGATTTTTAGTGCACTGGAACTGTTGTTTTGGAAATATATTGATCTAATGTCTATGATTATCGCTCAACGTTAGTTTTTGGGTAGGGGCCATTACGTAATTCACCGTGTATCTAAAGGCTTACATGTGTTCCAATTTCCACATGGAAAATAGAGAGTGCTAGTGTCTTGGGCACATGTTTTAAAGCACTTGGCACCTGGAATATATGGTGTAGAACAGTTGACGCAAATTATTGCATAAATTTTTTCCGGCTAAAATGCTGTGCTGCAAGGGTTGGGGGTTAGCAGAAAACACCCCGTTAAGAATAGCCGAAGATGGGCTCATCTACGCACCTAACAGATCCGGGCTTAACCCTTAGATGTCGGAGGGACCAGAAAACTAAAGACAAAGGCCTCCCTACCCACTTATTACACGCGCCTGCTTTCGCTCCTCCCTCGTCGCTCTTAGGGTTATTATAAGATCGAATCCAACTAAACTGTTGCAGGGGGTAAGGGGAAATTTGTGTCCCAAAAATGGATTAAGATGAAATATGCATGCACCCCACGCTCAAGGAATATATCCAGATGTGCGAAGCACATGCACACTCTGTCACGGCCATAGCCGGGACCGACTCTACAGTGCCCGGAGTGCAGCGGAATACGGGACCGTGCGGCGTACACGGACGCGAGGTCGGCGTGTACCAGCCATCTTCACAGGCGCGGCGCGCCAGTGGCATACAACCCACGGATGCTAGAGCGACATCCGGATTATCCTGGATACTCGTGAGGGGTCATCGAATATGTATTCGGTATAGGCAACAACGCTGAAGGTTCCCTCAATAATCCCTACAGCGTAATCTCTCACGACGCGCGCGAGATACGGAAGCACACCTGTCCTGTAGCGGATCAGGGTAGCTCAATATGCCGGTTTCCATCTTAGGGACTCATATCTCAAGGGGCGACGAGCCTGGACCCATTATACTGTCCATCTGAACGGGGCGGTGCATCTCGGATAGCCCGCGGGGCATAGCGGCGCCATATGAAGCCCTCTAATGAAAACCGGCCCGCATTGCGAGGCAATGTCCCCTAGCCTACCCTAGGCCTAGGAGAACTCATAACTATCCCTTGTAGATAGTCCATGAGCCGGGGTCCTTGATGACCAAGCATTAAAGCTCTTTTAGTCATGGGGAGGATCGGACCAAGGTTCCTCCTTAATATAGCTACTAAGTAAATAGTCAACTTCCAAAAGGAAACGTTAAAACATGAGACGAAGCGTACTGGACCTTTTCGCCCCCTTAACTGAATCCGATTGCGACGAAACTTGGCGTGCTGCTATATTAGGGCATAGAGAACAAATACATTCGGACAGAACTCAAAACGCTCGGGTGGATTTGGCCGGCGTTCGGTAGGTCGTCACACCCTCCCGCACTTAAAATAATCTCGACGTCCTCGTCGAGGACCATCGCCAACACGGCTCTGCAAGGATTCAATCTTCTGCATCTTCAAGAAACCAACAACTCTCCCGCACTTAGTTCAGAGTACTATATCTTCTTCTGTACTAGCGGATACTGAGCCCAACTGCTAGTCTCGATGCTGACAACTGTGTCTTCAGAACTGAACCTTAACTTCGCCCATTCCAACTGAAGTGCGTAGTGACCGAACCTTCATACGACTGGAGTCTTCCTTCTCCTCTGGGTATTGTCTCTTGGTCTCAAACCTTCTGAAAAAATGTATGGGCGGCGCACTCTAGCATCGCGCCCTCTTAAATGCGCTGCATCCTGCTGCAAAGCGCCTTCTCCCCTGACACTGTGGAATGTCGCTCTTCTCGACAAACCAAGGGCGTCTCCTCCGGACAGCCCGACGAGGATATCTCCAATCCCGTCCAAAAGTGCGCTCACTTCCAAGTCGCACAATGCCTTCGCTGCTCGAGAGTTCAATCTTCTGTGAATCTCGGCTTCAAACTTCACTCTTCATCTGCGAGTGGCAAGGAGCAAGTCTTCTAAAACAAAGGGGTAACTCACCCCAACTGCACGGAACATCTGCCGCACACTGAATTGCCTGACTGCCCTTCAATCAACTCCGCGAAGGTCTTCCAACCTTGTCCGCTCTTCTTACGGACCATCGGGGGTACAACATCAAGATGCGGCACTCTAGCCTTACCAGTATAGAACTGAACTGGTACTCATTGTTCACTTGGGCGAGGGAGGGTAGCTCCTAGAAGGTAGCATACTCTCAACGAGGCGCGGGTACTCTGTTCCCTACCGCCAACAAAACCATCGAGGCAGCCTATCTAGGCGCGGGTACTCTATTCCCTACCGCCAGCTAACCATCGAGGTCCGCCATAAAGGCGTTCTGTGTGAACTTCTAAAACCCATGAGACATCTATCTGTGCAGCCGCGTTTCTGCTCTACCACTTCGTAGTAGGCCATCATCTAACCCATGTTACGCTAGATGGCATCTGCACCTAACTTGGCTGCAGGAAGGGTGATCGCCACTCCGGCGTCCCCAAAGGTCTCTCCACTCCGGAGGACTCTAATCTGCCTCACTCTCCAAGGAGGACTTCCCAATGCCTCTTCTCTGACGAGGACTTCTCAATGCCTCTTCTCTGACGAGGACTTCTCAATGCCTCTTCTCTAACGAGGACTTAACATTGGCATCTGTACTTGCCAAACTCTGGTGGTGGTGACCCTTGCTGGAACCTGCGTACATCTGCGTCACAACTTACAGCTCTTCCCACACTCGATAAGCTCGACGTCCGCGTCGAGAACAAAGCTGTGACATATAACTGACGGACTACTGAAGCGTTTCTCCATCTCTACATCCCTACTCCAACCTGAGTACTTGGGGAACTTGGGAACAAGATACTGTCACTGCACCTGTCGCCCTGAGCTCGTTGGCTTGCCATGTCCAACTGCTATCAAACTCGAGGAGACCAACCTTCATACTGTCGCAATCATCTTTGAACTGAAGCGTAGCCATTCTCTGTCTCTTGAACTAGCTTCAACAAACGCAGCCAACTCTAACCGGTCACTGAGATGTGGTCTTCTAAAGACACTCCATCGATACAAACAAAGAACAAGGCGCGGGCACTCTATCCCTACCGCCAACCACCAAGTGATAAGGAATTGGGAAACTAACATCCAATTCCGCTCAGGATCTTTCATCCTAGAGCAATCTTCCATCTGAGATCATGTCTGAGGTAACCCGCACAACTGACTGAAGCTCAACTCTATTCTGCGACAACCACGTAACTTACTAACCTTCGGAAACGTGAGTCTTCCATCTGAGAGCTTAAAATGACCCAGAACCATCATGTGGAACAACATGGATCAACTCGGCTAGAGTACTCAAACGCCGACAAACCTGAAACTCACCTCGGAGCCAGAGAACAAACATCACTCGGCAACTTGCCTTCTTGGAGTGATCAAAGCAGGGTCCCAAGTATCTGGGGACCAACTGCGGATAAGCGACAACCCATCTGGGAGGTCGCAGTTCATGTCGCGTCCTAACGAATCACTCTGCCTTCAACGTCTACCTGACGATATCACTGTGTGCAAACTCGGGACCCAAACCATGTCTTCATCTCCTACTTCATGCCGCTTCATCTTCGGCGCATGACATTCACCTCTGGAATGTCTCAATGCCCAACTCAGGACAATCACAACGAGTATCTCTCAGGATTCTTCAATCTTTAGTAGACACTAAGGAATTCCAACAAAACCAAGCATCGCGGCTTCCACACGAAAGTACTCGGTAACTGACGCTGACCATATCGATCTCTGCTGAGGGGCACCGTCCTTGATCACACCTGTTACTAAACTTCGCAGCGCGGATACGGACCGAATGCAATCACAACCTGCTAGATCGCTCTATTACTATTCTTCATAGAGCATCTGCGACACTGATCAGCCTTCTAGAGACAACCAACGATATAGATCATCGCGTCCAACACAATCTCAATCCTCCTCTTAGCGTCACTGTCCAAAGCACATTTTACTTGAGCAATCTCGCGCTCGGATATGGAGCCTTTCTCTTGCGTCCAATATCGACTGACATGTAGGCAACACACTCTACAAGCGTTCACAACGGTGCTTGGAACATCTCTAGGGAGCAACTACGGCTCTGGAGAGAACAACAGCCAAATGGGTAACCCATACTACCAACTCGGGAATCATTACTCCGTTTACTCCGACGGACGTAGGCACAACCCATCTACGCTCTGACAAGCAAACTCCCAGCAAGCCTTGCTCGGATAAGCCTAGACCCAACTCTGTCTAGCTCTGGCAGACGTAGGCACAATCCATCTACTCTCTACCAACTCAAGAGCTAAGCTTCAACAAGCTATTCTCGCTCTGATACCAACTGTCACGGCCATAGCCGGGACCGACTCTACAGTGCCCGGAGTGCAGCGGAATACGGGACCGTGCGGCGTACACGGACGCGAGGTCGGCGTGTACCAGCCATCTTCACAGGCGCGGCGCGCCAGTGGCATACAACCCACGGATGCTAGAGCGACATCCGGATTATCCTGGATACTCGTGAGGGGTCATCGAATATGTATTCGGTATAGGCAACAACGCTGAAGGTTCCCTCAATAATCCCTACAGCGTAATCTCTCACGACGCGCGCGAGATACGGAAGCACACCTGTCCTGTAGCGGATCAGGGTAGCTCAATATGCCGGTTTCCATCTTAGGGACTCATATCTCAAGGGGCGACGAGCCTGGACCCATTATACTGTCCATCTGAACGGGGCGGTGCATCTCGGATAGCCCGCGGGGCATAGCGGCGCCATATGAAGCCCTCTAATGAAAACCGGCCCGCATTGCGAGGCAATGTCCCCTAGCCTACCCTAGGCCTAGGAGAACTCATAACTATCCCTTGTAGATAGTCCATGAGCCGGGGTCCTTGATGACCAAGCATTAAAGCTCTTTTAGTCATGGGGAGGATCGGACCAAGGTTCCTCCTTAATATAGCTACTAAGTAAATAGTCAACTTCCAAAAGGAAACGTTAAAACATGAGACGAAGCGTACTGGACCTTTTCGCCCCCTTAACTGAATCCGATTGCGACGAAACTTGGCGTGCTGCTATATTAGGGCATAGAGAACAAATACATTCGGACAGAACTCAAAACGCTCGGGTGGATTTGGCCGGCGTTCGGTAGGTCGTCACACACTCCATGCTTAGTATGTATAAGGGCATGATTTAGATTATTCATATTTTCTATTACCTTATTAGTTTGTTCAGTAGTAAGAGTATTTTTACTTTTTTGCTCGATTGAATCGATAAAGTACACGGTTCAGGTAAGAGTTAATCCATTGATTCCAAATAGTTATGTTCCTCTTTTTTTGTGACTAATAATCAAGGTAAACATTCAGTCGGTATGGGGCGCAACAATAAAAACTATTTAAACTGACTGTACCATTTTTAAGCACTTGTTAAGGTATTTGCCAAATTAGATAATCATATTAGCGTTTTTGACAGTTGGGTTTAGCAAAAATTGCTAAAAACCTGAAGCTCTTTTTGAACAGTTTCTAGTTGTTTTATAAACAAGTCCACTATGCCGTATTTGCCTATTTCAATCTACTCTTCATGGTTTTAGTCTTGGATACCAAAGGAAACAACACTAAATAAGACTTCGATACAAAATTTTAATATACTTATATGAATGCTTTAAATTTTAATAATATTTATTATAGAATTGTTTCTTAACCTTTCCTGCATTTGATGACACATTACGATTGGCAGGCGGGGAAAGGGCGAACTGGCTTAATGGTTTGTGCCTATCTAGTTTATTGTGGTATGTCGGCCGAGGAATCTCTCCAATTGTATGCGAGTAGACGAATGATCAACAAGGAAGGGGTAAGTCGCACTATATAAAAATAACAAAGCTTGTTTGATACAAGGTGCAGATAATCATTGTCTTTAATGTTATATATTAGCTTAACACTTTGGATGGTACGACCTATCACGATATCAGTGACTTAAGCATCACATTTGTTTCCAAAAGATTATATAAACAATATTAGATATAAATTTATAATATGTCGATAAAGTGTTTGTTTACAATAATATATTGGGAAAAAATTACGACATATAGCTTAGGCCCCATGTGATACCCCGCACGAGCGGGTATATTGGAGAGGCGCCTAACCCGTGAGTGGGAATGGTTGCTCCAATGGTTTAGTCCCACATCACTTAAGATCATGCCGATTGTATGGTCCTTAAATTTATATCTCACTCTTCTTATCACTGAAGTCTTTTTAGGGAAACAAAACCTCACACCTATGCTGGAGTTGGTTAAGTAGGGACAATTTACGTACTCGTAGAGTGGGGTCGTGATAAAATGGTATTTAAAGCCGAGGACGGCTCAATCTTAAAGGTTGGGGTACTGTGACACCCACACGAGCGGGTGTGTTGGAGAGACGGTGATGGTTGCACCAATGGTTTAGTCCCACATCGCTCTTAAGATCATGTCGGGTGTATTGTCCTACTCTATTTGTTACCGGGGCATTTTGAGGGAAACAAAAACTACACTTGTGCTAGAGGTGGTTAAGTGGGGACAATATCTGTGCACATAGAGTGGGGCCGTGACACCTATATTTTTGATATCTGAAAATATATTATACTTTGTACTTGTTAACTACGCTTTTAGCTCAATTTTGGGGAAATGTGTAAAACCTGGTATCCAAGTGATTATTGTTGTTTCGGTAATGGTAGCGTATTTATCTATTTATCTTAACAGGTTTCCATACCAAGCCAGCGTCGTTATGTTGGATACTGGTCTAAAATTCTTACTGCCTCGAACGAAGTTGGTGACGTACCTCCTGATGTTAAGTTGCCTGATCCATGTAGCCGAGAATTGCGTCGAATTCGTCTTTATGACACAGCTAGTAGTAACGGAGTTTTTTTCGTCGTCTCGGAGTTGCAGGAGGTAAGCAGCTAGTATCACAGTTGTCTCGTATAGAGATTATACCAAATTTGTATCTCTTTTTTGCAGTGATTGTCTTATGCCGAAATGATCTATTTTTTGTCAAAACCTTATCCGTTTGGTACGGGTCTGCTGAAATTTTTTAATTCCTACATTAAATTATAGGAATATTTTGTTTTTGACCCCTATTTGATCTATTTAGAACTGTACCACCAATTTTTTTTAACAATTTACCCGCACTCTCCCCTCATTCATTGATCAAGATTAGGAATTTTCATAGTTTTGGCCCCAATGAATTGATAGAAACTAAACACATGCCAGAAAAACTGAAACGTCAGATGAGTCAAAGTTGAAAACTGTGGGGCTGTAACTCTAATTTTCATAACATAATAGGAGTAAAAGTACAAAAATCCTAACTTTACCCAAAAGACAGAGTTATACTGTTGTAAACATGTTACACATCAAAATGGTTTTAAATGTAGAAGTGGTATTTATTCTTACTTACAGTAGCATGTAATCAATTAATATTTAAAGATACAAATTTACTAGAATATTCATTATTTTAGTTTAATCATTTGAATCAGGTTCCTGGCCAAGTATACCAACCATCTGTGGAAGTTGCTAAAAGCTGTTGCCGAGTAATTAAACAAGGATTTCACAGAACTTATAGCCCACGTTATTTCCTTTCCTTTGTTGACAATGACGAAGACGAGAGGATAGCAGAAGCCGAGACACCCCGTGTCGTAGTGCAAATGGACACTGAGAGTCCTGTTATTTACCAGAAAACATGTCTTGACTACTACTTCGACAAACCCTTACGTGTAAGCCATTAGTATAAAACACATTTATTGAAGTGGTTTCAACTACTCTATTTATCTCACGCAATATGTATTTTTTTTTCCGACAGGTGACTGGAGATGTGCGGGTCATCTTTTACCAAAAGATGATTGGAGGGCGTCTCTTTTATGCATGTTTTAATACAGCTTTCATAACAAGCTGCTTACTTCAGGTACAAATTTGGTTTACGGCTTTGATTTGGCAAGTGGTTGATAAATTCGATAAAATTTGAAAAATGTCTATAATGAGGGATACTTTAAAGGAACATTTTTCTTAGTAGGAAAAAAATATGAATATTAGTCTAAATAAACAAATTAAGTTAACTTATAATCCTAAACCAAAAGAATGTGATACTGTAATGAATAATTGAACATACTGTAAACTGAATATAGTATAAATCAAAAGCGCGGAAGCAAAACTTAAACGGTTTTATACTAACCTAATTGAGGAATTAGGGTTTTCTACTTGACTCTAAAACTTAAACATAAAACTAAAGTTTATTTCTTTTCTCTCAGCAACAACTAAGTAAAAGGTTACACCACCCTCTCCTATATATCCTAGAACCCTAGGATACCTCTCCTAGAATATCTCCCAATATCTCTCCAAATGGAAACAAAATAAATAGAAACTCCTAAGACTAGCTCCAGCAGAACATAAAGTAAAATAAGAAGATACCAAAGACGTCTGGGAAACGAGTATAGAAGATGCTCACATCAAACCCTCCGTCTTCGAAAGATTTCGACCACGAAATCAGAGAGGCGGTGCGCCAGAAGACTCGCGCACATATGTGATGTATCCCATCCTCATCTTCGACTTCATCCTGTATAACTCGTTGAACAGTCGCTATAACACTCTCACGCATACCATTTACGACTAGTCCAGCCTTCATCGCAAATGCTGGACAATCAGGTTTCTGGTGCCCGGGCTTCCCGCATCCATAATAGTTACCCAAAACATACGTACACAGCGCGGCAACTGTCGGAATAGTTGGAGATGTAGTTGTCTGTGCTGGAATTGGAGGACGGGACTGTGTAATCTGGAACTCACTCGCTTGCTTGGTTAGCTATACAATCTCTGATAAGCAGAAAACAAGCTGCAATGCTATCATCTCCTGAAGCTTCTTCGTCAAACCATTCTTGTACCTGCTGACTCGTGTTGCTGTGTCTCATGAAGACAGGCACGAAACTCGAGGAGGTAGAATTGGTCAGTGTAATCATCAATGGTTGAGAGCCCCATCTTCAGAGATTGAAGTTTCCCCAAAACTTTCTCACCGTAGTTCATTGGGATGAATCGTTCTTCCATATCACGTCTCATCTTTGACCACTCGGTAATCATCGGATAACCCCGAGACCTGCGAGCGTACCCAGACTCAACTATCGCTACCTGTTTCGGATTTCTATAGCGTTTATAGGTGAAAACCTTCTCAACTTTGTCCAACCAGTCAATGAATGCATCTGCGTCGGACTTACCGTCAAATTCTGGAACTTTTAAATGTAAATCGTGAGTTTGTTCAGTAAGAGCCCGTGCAAGAGCCTCAATATCAGTACCTCGGCCATGTCTATGCGGTTGACGCTCAAATATTGTCTCTATATAATAATCATCGTCATCCTAGCAATGAGTAGCATATGGATGTCGAGGTGCTCGTGGAGGTGATCCCATAGGCCTCTGTTGCTCCTGATGATCATGTGGTGGGGTGTCAACCGGGGGTTAGGACCACGACCCCGGCTTTGCCCATTGAACTGCTTATGTTTCCCCCCGTGATAGTCTCTCTTTTTGACCCCCTACAAAATGTCCCCTACGACCATCATCACCAAAACCCGCATATGGATCTCCCTCTCCTGAATCGTACCTGAATCCATTGCCTGGGGGAGACTGTGTCCCTGCAGAAAAGGGTGGGGACCCCTAAAATACACCGGGAAGCGGGGATTGCAGTGGATGTGGCACTGGTGGTCGTACCGAGGGGGTGCTCCCAGTTTGATCATAATCCTCGATCCCCACATCAAAAAACCTCGGGTTAAGTCCATTCCATTAAGTCTCGCAACTCTGGGTCGGGTTCCCCATGTGGTTCGGAGAACCAGACCATGGCTATAGTTGAGGGTCCCATAACGATGCTTAGGCTTGGGCTTGACATGTACGCGCCCAAGCCTAGTATTGCTCTCTAGTCATATGCATTGGGTCGTTAGGTCGAGCTGACGTCTTCGGTGGTACTTGATTTGCATGTGTGTCGGCGCTTGTGTGCAACGTACGGTTGGAGTTCGAGTCGAGACGAGCCTGGAGGGTGGGTTGCTGGAACTGTGTCGTCGGTATAAACTGCTGGAGCGGGTGAACTTGTGTTGCTGCTGATACAGTTGAAGGTCCGCCATAATTTGAATTTAAATTTGAGTGTGTTTGGTGACGATGGGCTGGTAGATGATGGGCCCCATACAAATTCATATTTGTTTCAGGTTGGCTTATCATATGGGGTTGCTGCTGGTGTGTAAACATCTCGCGTGGCCCATACATGTGTTGACCCGACTTATCGATTAGGGCTGAACTTGAGCTGTAGTTTTGGACCCTTCCTAGATCCAACATGTGTTGGCCACATGCCACTCTTCTCCCAAACAAAAATCTGATTTGCGATGACCTGCAACATCGGTGACAAGGGTTTTCGACATGGGGCCAATTTGTATCGAATCTCTGATTCGGATGGCTTCACTGAACTCCGACTAGGGTTTCCACCGTTCCTCTCTCTCCAATCATACCTCTTCCTGTAACTGCCTCTCTCCGACCTTGTATATCAATGACTTCGGTTTGGATGCCGGTGAACCCCCGGAACTGATCTCTCTCTCCCCACACTCGTCTCTGCAACATCAACGACTGTTGTTCCGGTGTTCACACCGTTTGCGTGGTTCGGCAACTGTGCAAAAGGGTTCACGTCTTCAAAAATTTTGAGGTTTCGCACGAATTTGGTATCCGTTTCAGATGTGATTGGTGGCGAATTCGTTGCCATTTCGTGTTGGGTAGGGATTTGGAGAGTACCTAAAGCAATTAACTCCCTGAGGTGTTTGAATTGGTTGGACAATTCATCGTATCCTTTGATTTTGTCGGTCAACTCAGCGACTTGTTTTGCGAGTAGAGCATTTGTTAATGGCGCAATAGGGAACAAAAATGGCTCTAATGCCAATTTAATGTAAATCAAAAGCGCGGAAGCAAAACTTAAACGATTTTACACTAACCTAATTGAGGAATTAGGGTTTTCTACTTGACTCTAAAACTTAAACATAAAACTAGAGTTTATTTCTTTTTTCTCAGCAACAACTAAGTAAAAGGTTACACCACCCTCTCCTATATATCCTAGAACCCTAGGATATCTTTCCTAGAATATCTCCCAATATCTCTCCAAATGGAAACAAAATAAATAGAAACTCCTAAGACTAGCTCTAGCAGAACATAAAGTAAAATAAGAAGACACCAAAGACATGTAGGAAACGAGTACAAAAGATGTTCACATCTGAGATAATGTATACTAATAAAAATCAAAATATGCATCTGGTGAATTGATCAATTCAGTTAATCCAACAATCATTTGCAGCATTAAACTCGTATAGAGCAGTATAGGGATTAGAAAACTTAGTTGCAGATTCATACCACCTAATAAAAATGGTGATAGTTACTTCGGGAAAGTCGCAAATAATTTTAGTTTTGAAAGCTTATTGCCAAAATGATACTAAGGTTTCAAAACTTCCTAAGGATTTGCTTCTTGCCATTGTTGCCAATGATGTCTTTTCACTTCAGAGGTTGAGATTCAAATATCTGTCTGGGGGTGGATTTATAGGCTTGGAAGAGGGGGCAACTGCCCCCCTTGATTTTTGTCAAAAATGGGCTTATATATAGCATTTGAAAAAAAAAAAAACAAACTATACATATCCACCACCTAAAGCCCAGCCCAACCCAGAAAATGTGGGAACCAAACTATACTTATCTAAGAGCCCGACCCAGAAATAGGAAGTGTAGGAAGTGGGAAACTCAACAAGTATCTCTCCAACTCCAACTCCAAGCATCTTCTTTGCCTAAATTTGTAGTTCAGGTTCTAACATGTCAATCGCAACAGCTTGCTATTTTATTTACTGCTTTTGGACTCATGTCAATGGGAGCTGGGTGTATTAGACCATGTTCTATATAGCCTTTGGCGCTGACCAGTTGGTAAAACAAGATGACCGTGAAGGTGAAAGTATTAGACCATGTAACCTCAACCTTCCAAATCCCAGCTGGCTCTTATATTTTGTTCGCAGTTGTCACTTTAACGATATTGCTACCATTTTATGACCGTGTTTTCGTTCCTCTACTATCATAATACACCGGACATCCTCGTAAAATTACTTAAATACCCTTAAACACCCAATTTTTTTTTTTCGGGGGCTCCGCCCCTGAACCCCCTATATACCCCATCCCCCCCTACTATAAAACGATAGGTCCACCCCTGTATCTGTCCATCTCTCTTTTCGTCTAATATACTCTGAACTCTACGATCTCTTTCCTGAGTCCATTATAATCTGTTATTCAGACATTGCCAGGGTTGGATATATCTGATATAAAGTTAGTAACAAAATGGTAGTATCATTTTCGTAATAAGTTGGTAAAATGGCATTTATTTGGAAATAATTTCTACTCGTTAAATTAATATCTTTTCTACACGTCATAGCTGTTTAATCAAATCATTCTTGATATCTTAACTTTGACCTTTCTATTTCTTGCAGTTCACTGTGCAGGATTTGGATAAAGTTGGGTACAAAGGCAGATCTATATGTGGATCGTCCTTCTGTTTGGAGTTACTTTTTGGTCCTGCAAATGGAAAGCACCAATTGTCGCCTCCAATTGATGATGAAAATTTCAGTGACGACCTATTCTAGAATCCAGAAATAGGTTATTGAAAGATGTTTAGCAGGTTCGTCACATCTATAACACGACCTTTACTTACTGTAGTTTGTGAAGGTTTCTCTTTGATCAGCCATCAAAGCTTTAGATCTAAACTCCGTACAGTCATCTTATTCTGCTGTATTACCCGTCTTGTTTTTTGTAGCGGATTCGCCGAGCAAAAAATGAATAATAAACAAGTTTTGTATTTAGAGATTTGAGAGTAGTTTGCAGGATATGAAATCATGCTTCTTTTTAGTAGATGCATTCAGACTTTTCTGGCTAATTGACTAAGATATCTTACTCGAAGTATGAAATTTTTTCCACGTATACTATTTTCGAATCAAAATATTAAAAGTGCTGTACCATGATACATATCCAAAATCATTTTATAGATTATCAAAGTATCTTGAAATGTAAAAAAAAAGAAGGATATCCAATTTGATTTTTGGATACAAGGTATGGATTATATTAATTTGGGAACAGAAGGATATTGTAAGGTGAAATATAGTCATAGCTTGATGCAGTGTGATTTATGTTGACAAAACTTCGATTTGGTTTAGTTAACTACAAATGTTCTTTAGGATTGAGTTATACTACGTTTTGAAGCTGTTCAAATTTTTATGCATGACAACTTATATGTCACTGAACAAAATTAAAAAATATATATTAAGGTCCAAATATGGTATATTGAATATACTATCTTCCAACGCTGTTACAGTTGACGGTGTTACAGTTAACTGTCAGGGTTCCGTCTTGGGTAAGCAACAATCACAGGCATATATTCCTTCTTTTAGAGGTGAGCAAAGTATTTTAGGTGATTTTAGTGGGTTTAAAGTGTTTTACACTTTAATTCTTAACTTGTCCCATTTATTCTCCTAGAAACTAAATAGGTTCTGCCTTCTTCGGACACGTTTGGGAGCGAATATCATTGAACAACCACATTTTATCAATATAAACTTACCTCCTTTGTCTTCTCCCGTTTATCTCCGCTTCCTAGAACCCAAATTCATGGAAAAATATGGAGAGAAATTTGGTGATTCGTTGTGTTACCGCAGTTACTGTAATCATCATAGTCTTGGGATGGAGTACTTTTGAGGAATCCTGTATGTTGGGAATGCCATCATCTATGTCGGCAATTAAAAAAGGAATGGTCAATGTTGTGAGGGACGACGCTGGTATGGTTGTCAGAAGGCTCAGAACAAGGTGTACTTTGAAGTCATGAAGCCTAGAAACAAAGAGTTTTGAAGCTAAGAAGCCTAAGTTCCTGCTACCTCCTTCTGGACCAAGTTGTCGATGCAATTAATCATTAATATCGTTGATATGTTTTCTCATTGATGCAACTATTACTATGGGTTACATTTTATGCCTTCAACTTTCTCAGTGTGTCTGTATGCTAATTAGATTAACATCTTCGTAATTCTCATTGTATGTCTGTTGTGCCATTTTAGGTTTTATATGGATCTTCTGTTTTCCATTCGTTATTCATCTATTAAAATGGTGCAGATGTAGAAGTGGTTAACGACTTCCTGCTTTATGTTGAACCGTTGATGATCTGTTGAGATCTGATTGTCACAAATTTTGGTGCTCCTTTTCTTTCTTTCTTAGTTTCTTTTCTTCTTTTCATTTTGCTCACTGATTTTGTAAATATTGATGAGGTCAAAAATCACCCTGAACAACATTATTTGCTATTGGCTGTAAGGATAATTGAAGGCGGGATGATCAAGCTTTCCTCAGATTTCTGAATCTCAAGATATGTATGCATACAATTACAGACATTCCTAGAAGATCTCTCTTGAATCCAGGTGAAAATGTACAGGATTGCACCTATTTTTATGCCCTCACTGTGCCCTTTCATTCTAGTTGAAAGAACAGAGAAAGTAAGGTTAAGTGTATAAGATTTTGAATTAATTTCACAAGGAACTCCTAGGTCTTTGTTGGGTTTCTAAGAAGTTGCACTCAGCTTTTTAAACTTCGGTGTACTATATCAAGTTCAGATAAGTTGGAAATACATATGTACTCATTATTGAACAGAAGTTACATAACTTTATATGTCCAACCGGTAGTTTAAGACCCCCAAACTGGAGCTTGATTGCAACTTGGACCCAAAAAAACACCAGCTCCCAGACAAACTGGAGAGGAACCGCTGACAGACACTAGCATTTCAAGCACCGCATGGTCTTAGTTGATCAAAAACAAGCTCGTGATATAATTAACGGCTAAAGTTGATTCTCTTCGACTTTCTTTCTCCATATAAAAATAATCTTCCTCTAGCCACATAACTCCAGGGCTCTCAATGGATTAGAAAAAATCTGAGATCCGATCTGAAAATGCTGGATTTGGGTTTGACTTTATAATATCGGATCGGGGTTATGGATGTCAAATTTGAATTCAAAATAGTTTTGGATTCATATTTTGGATGTTAGTCTATCCAATTCATTATATATCCGAATCCGATTTAGATTAGTACATATTTTAAAATATATTTTATTTGTAAATAAGTATTACATATATCCTTCGGTTCATAATTCCCACTAAAAGTTTATGCAATCTAGTTTAATTATCGAAGTTTATTAATATCATTTTTGATTTTATTTAGATTGTGTTGTCTCTGAAATAATTATTAGAGCAAATAACTAATACCGTGTAAATTATTTGAATTCTGATTCGTATTTGGTTGGGGTTTCTCTTATTTGGATTAGGATTAGAACTTCGACCAGGTACGAATTTGTATACATCCGATTCCAATCCGATCCATTAACAACCGGTAATTTGCTAGCCACCGGTGCTTCGAGGAACTGCTACAGATGGCTTTAGTTGTTGTCATAAAAACAACATCCTTGACATAAAAACGACTAAAATTATAGTTTCTCTGCAACTATAACTCTTTCAACAAACAAATTATACTTGATCTCGAGTCTCAACTAATCAAACAATCATGAATCTAATTATCTCTACTTCAACATCAAAACCCTAAAATTACCGATGAATCCAAAACCCTAATTTTCCAAATCAATCAATCTTAATTTACTACAATGGCGACTCAAAAACCCCAGAAAACTTTGACAGAATTCGAAGACATAGTTCTTCGAAAAGTGTTTCTAGTAACTTTGATTGAATCAATGGAGACCGATTCACGAATTGTGTATTTGGAGCAAACAGCAGCTGAGATTATCAGTGAGGGGAAACCCCTTTTGCTCTCTCGAGGTTTAATGGAGAGAATTCTCATTGATCGCTTATCAGGTCAGTTTCCGAGTGCCGAATCACCTTTTATTTACTTAGTTTCGTGTTATCGTCGCGCTTTTGATGAAGGTAGGAAGATAGGGTCAATGAAGGATAAGGTTATTAGGGGTGAGTTGGAAACCCTAGTTAGACAGGCGAAGAGTTTGTCGGTGTCGTATTGCCGCATTCATTTAGGGAATCCGGATATGTTTGGTAGTGGTAGTAATGAGAAGGGGAAAGATGGGGCGGTGGGGGCATCGGTGTCGCCAATGTTGCCATTGATTTTATGGGAGGTTTCGAGTTCAGTTGATGCGTTTGGGGGTGGAGGTAGTGGAAGTGGGAGTGGGATTGTGGCGCCGCCTGGGTTTATTGAGGAGTTTTTTAGGGACTCGGATTTGGAGAGTTTGGAGCCTATTTTCAAAGGGTTGTATGAGGATTTGAGGGGAAGTGTGCTTAAGGTATCGGCGATTGGGAATTTTCAACCGTCGTTGAGAGCATTGGCAATGTTGGTTAGTTTTACGAATGGTGCGAAAGCGTTGGTGAGTCATCAGTGGTGGGTGCCGAAAGGGGCGTATGTGAATGGGCGTGTGATCGAGATGACAAGCATTTTGGGTCCGTTTTTTCATATCAGCGCTATTCCTGATCATACTATTTTTAAAAGCGAGCCGGATGTTGGGTGAGTTTCGTTTTCTTCTTCTATGTTTCATTCTATTATTAATATACATTCAGCACATATATATCAAATGAAGTTAATCGTTTATTAGTTTTCTCCTTAAGTTCTGTTTTTCTGTTTCTTCATGAATACGAATAACTTCTCATTTGTTTTCCAGTCAGCAGTGCTTTGCAGAATCGTCGACTCGTCGCCCGGCTGACCTATATTCTTCTTACACAACCATAAAGACCGTCATGAATAGCTTATACGATGGCCTAGGGGGAGTTCTTCTCTCTCTACTTAAAAATGCTGATACTAGGGAGAGTGTTCTTCATTACTTTGCAGAAGTGGTCACGAAAAACTCATCCAGGGCTCACATGCAGGTAATTTTTCTCATGGACATGATGTTTCCTTCATACGAAATTGCTTTGGGGAAAAGAGCTTTGAAGCTTAATGGATGTAGATAACTAAAATACATCCACTTTATAAGACAGTATCCAGTTTCTTAGGAGGTGTAAGATAAACATGTAGATTGTATGCACAAATAACCAACCGTTAAAGAAAAAACGTTTATCAAACAGGTGGTGAACAAACATTCCAAAAACAGAGAAATACAAAACCAGATGTCATTACATTATCTCTTACCATTTTGTTGCAGGTCGATCCGTTAACTTGTGCAAGTTCGGGCATGTTTGTCAATCTTAGTGCCGTTATGCTTCGCCTCTGTGAGCCCTTCTTAGATGCAAATTTGACAAAAAGAGATAAAATTGATCCGAAGTATGTCTTTTACAATGCCCGCTTGGATTTAAGGTGAAATACTTCTCGACGCCCCTTTGGATTAGTTTTTTTTCCTTTTCTTTTCTGTTCTTCTACAACACCCCTTTGAGTCAATTTTTCGAATTCTAATTACTATGCTGAACATATGTTAGAGAATTGACGGCTCTACATGCATCATCGGAAGAAGTTAAAACATGGATCAATAAAGATAACTCTGAGAAAACTGGTGGGCCAATCTTAAAAAGTGACGAAGAGAAACGGATACTACAGTCTCAAGAAGCCACTAGCTCGGGCAGTAATCCCTTTGCGTTACTTCTGTCCAAGGCCAAACCAATGGCGAGTTGCAGTGAAAAAAGTAAATATACATTTATTTGTGAATGTTTCTTTATGACTGCAAGGGTGCTTAACTTGGGGCTATTAAAAGCGTTTTCGGACTTTAAACGTCTAGCTCAGGTAAATTATATTTGGTTTATTCCATTTAAGACTCTTTGGTTATATATTTTGTGGTTTAATGAAATCATTTAATCCATTATCATTCAGGATTTGTCGAGGTCTGAAGATACGATGTCCATGTATAGAACCATGCAGGCGCAATCACCCTCTCCTCAGTTGGAGCTAGATATAGCTCGCCTTGAGAAGGAAATTGAATCACATTCACAGGAGAAACTTTGCTATGAAGCCCAGATCCTGAGGGTATGTACAGTTTTTGATGGTTTAGTCGTCCTTGTATTCAATATAAATTATGAAATTCCGTGTACCAATACATTTCTTTCTTTGTATAGAAAATGTTATTAATTAAAGTGATATATTACGATGGATCCACATTTTTCTTCTCAGTTTCCCTGATGGCCAGTCTTTTTATCTAAATATCAGTTTTGTTCATTCTAAAGGTTTCTCATCTGGTTGTTCATTCATTTGGAAGGATGGAGCGTTTCTTCAACGTGCTCTATCCTTCTACAGGTTAATGGTGGTTTGGTTGGTTGGTGTTGTTGGTGGATATAAAATGCCTTTGCCATCAACTTGCCCAATGGAATTCGCTTGTATGCCTGAGCATTTTGTTGAGGACGCCTTAGAATTGCTCATTTTTGCTTCTCGAACCCCTAAAGCTCTTGATGGGTTCTTACTGGTAGGCCTATTTGCCGAACCTTTATACTTTCGAGTTTAGTTGTCATCGTTTAAAGATCCATATTTCGCATACATGAGCCTTATTTTCTTCACAAGATGATTGTCACACCAAACATATTTTGTTTTCAAAATGATTTTCACATGAGTTTTATTTTGTTCGCAGGATGACTTCTTGAACTTTATTATCATGTTCATGGCGAGTCCCGAGTATATTAGAAATCCATATCTAAGAGCAAAGATGGTTGAAGTCTTGAATTGCTGGATGCCCCATAGAAGGTGATGGACGTCTTTGCTTTCATGCAAACAAGATTTCTGTATCTTACTAAAAATGGCATACTTAATTTCCATTTTTCACATGTATAGCGGGTCTGCATCAACAGCCTCCCTCTTTGAATTGCATCAGCTCTCTCTACAGTACCTTGTTCACAATCTTCTCAAGCTTTATGTTGATATCGAGTTCACGGGTTCTCATACACAGGTGATTGTTAGTAAGCTTTTATTAGGTTATGAAAAGCATCTCGTCTAATTTCTGTTGCAAGTTATTGATAAGAAACCACGATATCTGTGTGTGTTTTTGATAGATTTAGTTAGAATGACGTACATTCTATATTCTGGTCCACCAACCTATTCGCCAAATATGATTGCTTCAGTATTTAATCGTGATATATTGCCTGGCATAGTGCGGATATTTGATGTATGCTAATATTTAGATGAAATTAAAAGAAGTAAAATTGAATGTGAAAATAATCTAAATGATATACCTGTATACCACCTTAATATCATGTTCGTAGTAAGACTATAAGTTGAGATCCCACTCTACTTGACAATTGATACCGAGGCTTTTTAAGGGAAACCCCACAGCCCTTTGGGTTGATTAAGTGGGGGACAGCATCAGTGGCAGAGTGAGTTCGCTTCAGTTTTAAAGTCCAAGTCGTGAAGATACTTATAAATATTGGCCAATGATCGGTAAGGGTAACTAGAAGATTCAATATGGCTTGATTTTATTGACGCTGACTGAAATCCTTGTAACAAAAAAATCAGACGAAGTGACTACGCTAATAGGGCAGTGATTTCTTATACATGCCTTCAATTGGGTTGAGACTATTGAATTGAAATTTATGGTTTACTAGATCATCCACTCCTTTGCTAAATGCTTATTGTGATATGTAGTCCACTAGTTAGTTTTTCATTGTTTAAAGCCAAATATGAACCATAGGAGACCATCTCATGAAATTTGTTACTGGACGAACCCCTACAGGCTTAAACAAATAACTGTGGGATACAAATTCGATTAATATTTAACTCTAAAAACTTTCAATTTTTCCTGGGATCAGTGAAAAATACTTATATTTCATCTATTCCTTATACAATAAAACATCTATATATGTGTCCCCAATATGTTAATAACCTCTCTATACTACTAAAATAGCATTTGGTCCTTACATCGAACCAAAGAATTAGCTATCAACCTCTTTACCTAACTTCTATGTTAATAAAGGTATAGGGAAGAGGGAAGAAAAAAAACACACCTAAGTTCTATGTTAATAACCTCTTTACGTAAATACTGTAAGGATGGTCTCCACAGTAATAATAGCAATGTATACAGGTTTTACTGTACTCGAACATATCTCCCTTGTAATTGATATTGATGGTGGGCTAGGATACCCTCGCCTAAGGGTGTTAGGCAACCAAAGCATCATGAACGTTAAATGGTGTTCCTACTATGTCACAATCATAGTTAAAACATAAACTTAACAATATGGCCAGTGAATGTATTGGATCAGGTTATGGACATGCTAATGACATTATTCATAAATAATAAAAACATGTTAATCAGAATATCCGCTTAGAACTTTGGCACACAAGAAACATTTGTAAAATTGACAATGATAGTTGAAATTCTGATAATAATATTCATTAAATATAAAACAGATATAGAAATTCATAGGTAAGAAACTTGAAATACTTCTATTTAAGGCGACATGATAGAATTAATCAAATATAAAGTAGACATACAAATTAATGGGTAATAACTTAAAATACTCATCTTAATAATCTGATCATAAAATTAATTAAATATAAAGTATATATACAAAATTTTGTTTGAAGACAATGAATACATAAATAAAGAGCTTAAATACTCGTATGATGTACGCTTTTGTTAATAAGTATATTATTTTTATTTTATGTATTTTTAGTATGCAAATTGATTCTCACGGAGGCCCTAATATCACTGTTCTTTTTGTGGAGCATAGTGGTCATTGTGTTATAAAATTTTCCTTAGCGTGCTTTTTATTTATTTAATTGTCATGTAATTACTTGATTTTTGAGTCCACAATTTCATTGTTATCAATCCTTGTGCAGTTCTATGACAAGTTCAATATTCGCCATAATATTGCCGACCTTCTAGAATATCTCTGGCAAGTCCCTAGCCATCGCAATGCATGGAAACAGGTCACTCATTATATTTTGAATTTTTGGGTGTTTACAAACCTAGTTTAGTCATGGAAGGAGAACTATTTCATAATCGATTATGTTGCATCTGTTTTCCAGATTGCTAGAGAGGAGGAGAAGGGAGTATACTTGAACTTTTTGAACTTCCTGATCAATGATAGCATATTCCTTCTGGATGAAAGTCTTAACAAGATTCTTGAACTCAAAGAGATGGAAGCAGAAATGTCTAATACAGCAGAATGGGAGCAAAGACCAGCTCAAGAGAGGCAAGATAGAACTAGGCATTTCCACTCTCAAGAAAATATTATACGAATCGATATGAAGTTGGCGAATGAAGATGTGGGTATGCTAGCGTTTACTTCAGAGGAGATATTTGTTCCTTTCCTTCTTCCTGAAATGGTTGAGAGAGTGGCCAACATGCTTAATTACTTCTTATTACAATTGGTGGGTCCTCAAAGAAAATCTCTTAGTCTTAAAGACCCTGAGAAGTATGAGTTTCGGCCAAAACAATTGCTTAAGCAGGTAAATAGAAGTTTTCCACTTGTACTGGATTTTATTCCTATATTGTTCGATTACCAATTAATCAGATTGACCGAAAATAACTTATGTTACCACAACCCTTGTAATGATGTAATGCATCGACACTCAATATTAATTTCACAATGAGCACCAATGACTTCTGGTGAAAGATACCTCCATGACAAAAAAAAATACTGATGCATTTACATATCTGTGTGAAAAAATTGATCCATAGACATCATAATCATGTCGTCGACACATCTGACAGCTCTATGTGGAATCCAGAACCATGGCATCTATTATCTTATCGTAGTTTCAGAAGTTTGTTTTCTTGGCCTATTATCTATGTAGAGTCCAGAATCATGGCATCTATTATCTTATCGTAGTTTCAGAAGTTCATTTTTTTTGTTATCTGAATGTATTAGTATACTTTATTTTGAGATTCCATTATAGAAGCACCCAAGTGATTTAAAGTTTTCTTGAAAGATTGTTGAGATATATGTTCATCTAGCCCGAGGAGATACAGTAAACATTTTCCCAGCTGCCATTTCAAGGGATGGTCGATCATACAATGAGCAGGTAATTCACTAGTAAACTATTTGTCTTTAGGGTATCTGATGGGGAAAAAAGAATTATGTTTTAATGTGATATAACAAATTTGGATATGTTGCAGTTGTTTACTGCTGCAGCAGATGTCTTGCGTAGGATAGGCGAAGATACCCGGGTGATTCAAGAATTTGTAGAGCTTGGAGAAAAAGCAAAGGTTGCAGCTTCTGAAGCAATGGATGTAGAGGCTGCTCTGGGAGAGATACCAGATGAATTCCTTGACCCAATTCAAGTATGTTTAATTTGTTCTTGCTTTAACTTCTTTTGATCTTAGAGAAGAGATAAAGAGGAAAACACTGCCACAGAATTGACCATTAGCCAATGGCAGTACATGTAATATCTCGGTTTTGCAAATTTGCGAGATTGAAAGCCCTGGTATACTTTTTGTTCTTCTCAACATTGATTGCATGTAGAATTCTTATTCTTGTGCTTTTATTTTGCAGTACACATTAATGAAAGATCCAGTGATCTTACCATCTTCCAAAACCACAGTTGATCGCCCTGTTATCCAAAGGCACCTTTTAAGTGATAGTGTAAATTCTAACTTCCCTTTCTCTTCTATTTAATGCTTACAAAATTATACCAACTATTCAAATTCTCTTTTATGTATCAGAGCGATCCATTCAATCGGTCTTTTCTTACTCAAGATATGCTTATTCCTGACGTTGAACTGAAGGCAAGAATAGAAGCATTCATCAGGTCACATGAATTCAAGAAGCATGGAGGAGGGATCAGTATGCAAACCACCAAGACCACAATGCAATCCGGGAATGATGACATGGCTTTTATAGATCAGAAAATGATCTGACAAAATACTTCGAAATGAACTGCAAGAAGTTTGATTATTATGGGAACACAAGGTTTTGTGTCAAATTGTTGACTGCATATTTGCATGATATGAAGAAATACTACAAAGTGAACTGAAACAGGAGTTTGGTTATGAGAAGACGATGTTTGGGTCATTTTTACTTAACTGAATATTTGCCAAATCAGTGAACAATTCCTGAAGTTTGACGAGCACGCTTCTTGTCTGATCTTAGAGATACTATGGTTTAAGTGGCCTCTCATCTGTATTTATGTGTTATTAGACATTTCTATGATTAGAACTTTTGAATTAAGCTTATAGTAGACATTATGTATAGAGTAGTGTTCTTACTTGTATCAAGAAAGTTTTAAAGCTCTCTGGGTTTTGGTGTTCTCTATATCTTGCAAGACTAGTTTGTTGTTTGCTGTTAACCTCTTGAAGTTTCAGTTTTTGCATGTAGAGTTTCACCAATATCTGCTTAAAAAGATAATGTTCATGCCATAGTATGTTGTAAAAGATGGAAGGGTGTGTTCCGTTTGCAACCATTTTTGAATAAGAGATTTGTTGAAAGATGATAAATTTAGAGCAATATAATACTACAAAAGGAGAGAGAGATTTATTGATTCATCATAATTGTGTTTTCTGTACATAATACAGAGATATATATAGTTACTATAACATAAGTTACCTAATCTACTCAAACTCTCCCATAACCCTATCGGCCTATGGGCTTGTTAGGAGTCCGGGCTTGTTAGGACACCCCAACCCTATTGGGTTCCTAGCTTAGGCTTGGACCCAACTCCTAACACTCCCCATTGGGGTGTTCTATACTAGGACGACTTGCCTCATTAAAACCTCTGCCTAGCAAAACCCCCTTGGGCAAAAAACTGTGTAGGGAAAGGGTACAATCATATGCCCTGTATGGGTTGCGGAGGCGTATACGTTGCCTCAGTAAAACCTCCTAGGATAAAAACTGCGATATTAGAAAAAAGAGTACAACACGCATGTGTCCACGTCAGGCTAGGACTACTCCCCCTGACGTCGATCTCCCTGAGATCTATCTCCCTGATATAATGAATCTTGTAAACTTCGCATGCCGATTCCATGAACCAATCTCTTCAACGTAGGATATGCAAGAGCCTTCGTGAATAGATCAGCCAGGTTGTCTTCTAAATGGACTTGAACAACGTTGATCTCATTCGTCTTCTACAACTCGCGTATGAGAAATAACTTTGGTGAAATATGCTTCGTTTTGTCACCTTTAATAAATCTGCCCTTGACTTAAATGATACAAGCTGCGTTGTCTACATAAAGTGTCGTTGGTTTATCTTGGATAGAACTAAGACCGCAATTCCCGTTGATGTGGATGATCGTAGAATGCAACCAGAAGCATTCTTTGTTGGCTTCATGTAGTGCAATAATCTCCGCGTGGCTCGAGGATGTAGTAACCATTGTATACATCACTGATCTCCATGAAATCGCAGTATCTTCATATAAGAACACATAACCCGATTGTGATCGGCCTTTATGTGGATTTGACAAATATCCTACATCGGCGTATCCTATAAGTTCCCGTTTGCAAAGTTGTGGATAGAACAGACCCCAGTCTTTCGTGCAGATGAGATATTTCAGAATATGTTTGATCCCATTCCAGTGCCTTTGGGTAGGTGCGGAACTATTGTGTGCCAAACAATTCACTGCAAATGAGATGTCGAGTCGAGTACACCCTGATAAGTATAGCAAAACACCTCCTCGCTATGGCATCATAGCCTTAGGAGTTTCTCCTCCCATTAGGATGGTGGAAGATGTCGTTGTCCACACCTAAGTGATGAATGCGCAATAAACGACTTAGCACCATGTGCTACATCCATATCGAAGTGTTAGATAACTCTTCCAATATATATTGCTCGGTGTATGAGTGCCTCTATCAAGATGTTCGATCTGTAAATCGAGACACTCTTGATTTCCCAAGGTCTTGTATTTCAAATTCCTTCCCAAGGTATTCGGCGGCTCTCGCGATCTCCCCAGAGGTCTAATGATATTCAAATCATTTAGTAACTGTTATGATGAGTGAAGCTAATATCTGTGTTCTAAATAAGAACGCATGGACAGATAATGATATTTGCAAAGTCTCCAACCTTCAGATACTCAGTCAACTTACTATGTCTCATGGTCCCTGATTACTTCAAGTCAACAATAACTTTTCCAATTTTATTACGTACACACCTCGTGTATCGGGCTTAATTGCTTCCAGAAGCTTATACCTTCCCAGATGACTTTATCTAGATATCCGTATCTAGTTTCCCATATAGATACACGGTATTTACATCAGACGCATGTCTAGCTTGTTCCCGATAATTTGACAGACTAATCAGTACCGAAACATTATAACGTCCATAACCGGTAATAGGTCACACCTGCACTCGATGCCAGATCTCTTAAAGATTTCTTGGGCAACTAGTCTTGCTTTGACCAAATTATCTCTCTGAGTAATTAATTATGTTTTCGTACCTTTCCCATTTATAACCGACATGCTCAATTGTATCACTTCGCATTATGCGTTAGCTGAGCTTCGTTTGGATTCCAGATACCTACTTTTGTTAATGTACAATAACATACAATTATTTACAATAAGTGGCTCTGAACCCTCATCCTTGATGGCGAGCACAACAACGAATATGAATACCTTGTTGACAAATCCCTACTAAACGATTCTACGTTGTGCTTATTACAGACTTTTAATAGATCGAGATCTCATTATTATCATACATGTATGTGCCACGCCGGGCTAGTCTCGTAATGTATCAACAGGTCGCGTAGCTACTATTGCCACGTCAATGGGTGGTTCCATCCTCGATGAACCGACTACACCATTAGTTATATTTGTTCCTTATTTTGTAGCTCCCAGGCTCATAATACTTTCTTCCAACGGCGCTCACTAAGCGCGAGCCTCAGATTCGTTTGCGGTACTAATTTCCCTGGAACGTTCTGCTGCGGTACTAGTTCCCCTAGAACATTCTACTGTGTAGGTGTATTACTTCCAGGTACATACACTTACGGTACTTCAATATAGTGCCTATGAATGCGTCTAACAAATTATTTGCGACCTATTGGAGGTTTATAATCCGTTGAACCTTATTGTCACCTAACTTATGTATAGAGATCTAGATGAAACAACGATGGTATTTTCCAAGACCTCTTGGAAACATCCTCAGCATCGACTGTCATATCTCCCCCCAATGCTGGGAATTTCGTCTCATCAAAGTGACAATTATCTGCCATGCAGAATATACGTCGCCAATGGGTCAAAATATCCAGTGATAAATATGAATCGTAACCCACATAATACCACACCGACGTTGAGGGTCCCATCTTCATGCATTGTAGTGCGATGGACACCTGTACGGAGCATCTAAATATTCGTCGATAGGAGACACCGGGCCCCGACCCAGTTACTAGTCACTTTTGAGAAAAAATAATTTGATGATTTGCTAAGGGACGAACCCTAATCATTGTTGTGGGAGCAAGAATGCATATCCCACACATTAGCTAGAAGTTGTAATCATAATAGCAGTGGCCAAGTGATTATCCTAAATCGCTTGATTAGGTTCTCCGCCAATCCCGAGTTGGGTATGGTATGGGGTACTCACAATGCTCAATCATCTATCCCATTTAGCGGTAGAAAAAAATAAAAAAATATGTGAGTCCAACTCCCAAGCCCCGAAAAGTCACATTAATCGACTTTGATCGGTTAATCCAGGAACTACTCCTGCGATCGAATGATCTAAGTGAGAAGTCGTGCTAACGTTGCATTCCTAGATTTTATGAGTAGGCAAACGTAAGATCATCTCCTAGATGCGTCTTTTATGACCATAAATATTCAAGTGGGCCACTATGTGGATGAACATGGATGTGTTTGGAGCAAAGGCTGGAGATCCTACTCCACCTTGGGCATACTAGGATAAAATAATAGACGTTCTTCGAAGGTAATCGTTACACGCACACTCTGGATCTTCTCTCCTTTGAAGGAAAGTTGAGATGTAATCCCGATAATTCTCCTCACTATCCGAGCCCTGAGAAACGTATTGGAAACCATTCCAATAGTGTGTTCTAACCTTTAGACATGGAGTGAATGCTTAAAACCTTGTTTGTAATTTTCTCTGATAGTCATGACGCGATAAACAATATCATGTATCTCCCTAAAATCAGTAAAATACGGCTGGATTTACTAGTTTATAAAGTGGACTAGATACCCCGTATCGTATTGTTAGAGTGTAATAACGTAATGCATTTAGTGTGTGTTATCATGTTGGCCATGCCAATGATATTCGTGCCATCCCTGATACACAAGGTTAGACAAGAAATATATGCATATTTTAAAAGGATCGAGTGCGTGGTACTAATGTCTCTTAGACATGTGTTGCCACTCTTCCGATTATCGGTCATGCTCAATGAGCAGATAGATCCATAAGCGGGTGGTATATAGTAGATATAGTAGATCAACTATCATACATGGAATTTAACTACTTCTCAAGCAATAAATTCACAAAATAAAATCAAAGAATAATCTCACATAGATGGGATACCAAACCAGTACATGTCACGAGCATTCTATTAAAACTAAACACTGAAGAGTTCCTAACTCAATCAATGATAAAACTTATAAAGCAAAACAACTACTTCAACAAGTAAAGTTACTACTTGGCAATGCCCTCTAGGTGACATCATTCATCTAATGAGAATTTACTACTATTCTTAGAACTTGATTCAATGCTGCATTGATATCATGGGAGGAATCTAAAGCTGCAGACTCTGCCGTAGCGTGGTTTGTGCTAGCTGCGATCACGTTATAAGTCTGGGACTAATCTTTATGGATCGTCTAGGGTGCCTTGCAATCCCGTACTCGACTATCTAGTATCCATTTTAGAATTCTTCCTATTCCATTTTGGTCCATTGGTGAACTTCTTGTTCCCCTTGCCTCAGGTTACTGATTGCTGGAATTAAATCTTGCAGTTGTTACCACCTCTCGTTAATCCATGGTTGCGAACCTGTCTGACTCTTCCCTTGTCACTAGACCCAACATTGTGTGACCTTGTCACATGCTTACTTTTAGTAGGCATAAGCATGAGGTTCGTAACCAGCTCATTGTTTTGCTCATAAATGAGGAAAACGTGAATTGGGTATGCGTGCACATTAATCTATCAAATGTTGCCTCGGAAGCGCAATATTTGAAGCGTAGAAATTGTAATAGAATATTACCAATATCTCTATTTACCTCAAATATTTTTCTATGTAAGATTATAGTGAAGTTGCACTGCTGAATAAAAATTCTGCCGCAGTCATATAATACTATCATAGTATAAGTTAATCCATTATCAGGCTTTCCTAAATATGGAGGCGAGGTTGCTAAACAAAGCTCCTACTTTGTTATTTAGAGACTCATTGTTCTCAATAATAGTCTTGTCCAGATTCTGCAATAACTGATGAATTTCAGTAACCATACAGGTCAAGTTTATTGGTACCTAAAATAGAAATTGCAGTATGGGAAGTACTCAATGTTATGAGTGTTACCAACATCTATTATGTTTGTAGATCAGTACCAGTAGTACTTGATCAACATATCAATTGCATTTAACACCGATCGTAGTACTTAGAATAAAGATAAATAACTGATTCTCAATCATGTTATAGTTGAACCCTGTTCATATTCTAAAACTCATGAAATTCTGTTATAATAATTAAATCCCAAATTTTACCTTGTAAAAATGACGATCTTAATCTTAGATGTGTGTTTTAATAGAATCTTATCCAAAATTATTATTCAAAACCACTAGATGTGTGTTATCCTTATTATGAGAACTATGGTGTTCTAAGCCCCCGAGTTCTGTAAAGGTAGGTATATTCTAGCCAAATGATCTTATTTGCTACGAATATGAGGGGTATTAGATGTTTAGTTGACTAGTGGTCTCATCCCAAAGTCAGCTGGGTTCACAAGATAGGTTAATTATGTTTGTCTTTGAACTAACATTCTAAGGTAGTATAGATTGCTATTAATGCCTATATACCTCTGAATGTTATTATGTAACATCTAATTACACCGAGATACTAAAAATTGGTTCCTCAGACACTAAGTTTTTAGAAATAAGACTAAGTCAATTCCCAATTGAGCTATAGCTATTTGTTCTTGACAATTAACTGTGATTTAAATATGGTTCACAGTCGTATACTAAATTAGTCTTGATTTCGTATTATCTGTGATCCCTGATCATGATAATTAGTATCCTAGGGGTATACTAATATCCTATTAGCTATCACAAGATACTTAAATAGGCATTACACAATTTACTTATATCACATATAAGTGAGCCAATGTTCCTATACGAGACACCTATTCCCAAAAAAATTAAAAAAATATTTTTCATAAAAAAAATCAAAATGGGTCCCCCACGGGGTAGGTCCAGTCAATAGATATTTTTCAAAAAATATTGGGCTATTTATAGCCGTTTTAGTGTCTGACTCGGTCTGGGTCAAGGCCTGGACCGGGTTGACTGGTCTGAACCGGTCAGACCCGGTTTGCCATGTGTCACGCACGCACGGTCACACGTACCACAAGCACGGGATGCACACGTGCCACGTACACGTGCTACTCGTGTGTTCGCCACGTCACTGCTCCAGTGACGACCGTGGAATATTCCGCTGACCACCCGGCCAAAATTCTGACGAACTTTTAACGTCCGGCCGGAAGCCGGTCTCCGGTGACCGGCCGGTGACAGTCTGGTGACTGCCACGTGCCACACGTGCAAGGCATACCATACGTGCCACACTTGCCAAGCACGTGTCAGGCATGCCACACTTGCCACGCATGTGTCATGCCATGTTAGTATGCCGCGTGTCCTCGACACGTGTCACTACTGACATCACAGTGGATAATGATGATGTAATATAGGATAATTATAGATTTTTTTTAATATCTTGCTGACGTCATCGACAAAAAAAATGTCGTTTTTGGCCGTAAAATTGCCTAGTTTCAACGTGTTATTCTCAGTGATTGGGACATCTCCCCATAGACATGTCATATACCGTTGGAAAGCTCTCGGAGTAGGCTATCCAACTGAAGTGGTCTCACCTCTATCCGAGGTCTACAGAGAAAAATATATAAGTTTGAATACAACCCTTTATCAAGGGTAAAAATTCACCAAAAACCATAATTTTTAATCTGAAAAAAATAGGGAAAAATAGTTTTTTGAATCATGATAATCTATCGTATAGTATAGATCTGGAAATATGTATTCAAAAAATTGTAAAATACCTCTTCTCCTGATCGCTTGGTTTCCGTGAAAACTCTTATTAGAAGGTAATTTATGTTCTCCTCGTTCCTAGAGCTTGCGTGTTGATAACGTGTTGAAAGATGATAAATCAAGATCAATATAATACTATAGCTTATGAACAAAAGGAGAGATAGAAAGAGAGATTTATTGATTCATCATAATTGTGTTATCTGTACATAATACAAATATATATATAGGTAACCCTTAGGCATGTTTTCGGATCGGAAATGGAGGGGGTCAGAATTTTTTTGATTTTTTTCGGAACTATAAAATCTATTCCGATTCGATCCGATTTTTTTTGGAACTATAAAAATGAATTAGAATTCGGAAATTTTGGAATAAATTTTGGAATAACAGAGTTCTCACTTCTTCAAATCAAACCATAATAACAGAGTTCTCACTTCTCCAAGAATCAAATATTCAAAATTTAGGCTAAAGAAATATCGATGTCAGAGAGGAGATTTAACTTTTCTTCTTCACTGCAAATCAAAATCGAGGCAGTGGAGAGTGAAGAAATTAGGCAGTGGAGATTTAACTTAAGTGTAGAGGGAGTGGAGGGCAGTGGAGAATGGAGAAGAGGCGGTGGAGAAGTCTCAAGGTTAAGATCTTATGATCTAATATTTTATGTTTCAATTCGGATTATTCGAAATTAAATTGGATCAGATGGATATTCGGAATATTTTTCAGAATAATCGGATAGGAGGGTATTCGTAATTATCGGATCGGATGGTTTTCGGAATAATCAGATTGGAAAATTCATAATAATCGGATCGAAAAATTTGGAATTTCGGAATTGCACAAACCTATCCGATTCCGATCCTAATTTTTTCATAAAAATTCGGAAATCGGAATTGCAAAATAGGGTTCCAAAATCGGAAAGATTGAAAATTGGAAAAAAATTGAAAGTTTGGACAAAAGTTGCAGCCCTAGTAACCCTACAACATAAGTTACCTAATCTACTCAAACTCTTCCCATAACCCTATTGGGCCTATGGGCTTGTTAGGAGTCCGTAAAGGACACCCCAACCATGTTGGATTTCTAGCTTGGACTTGGACCCAACTCCTAACAAGCTTGGGCACGTACAAATTGCTTGTAAATGCCAACAATTCTCAAGTTACTAATGACAAATGGAAGCCTGGCACATCATAGCGGAATTGTAAGCAAGACCAAGTACTTTAGTAGATGCTATAAACTCTTCATATACTTTTTTTTTTTTTTTTTTTTTTAATAAACTAGAGGTATCCGGGCCACTACCACACCGTCAATTTCCTGACTAGATCCTCTAGGGCTCGTGCAATAGCCTGCAAACCACACGAGCCGAGATAGCAGACACAAGGCCAACGGGCTCGTACCAACCTCATATCATTTGTACCTTAAGTTTATCCGTTTATAACACTATGCTCTTCTTTTAGAAGCATTTCATCATATGATATTTGCAATCTTCTTTCTTTGATGCTTATGTTTCCCTAATGAAAACTGTTCGTGCTTGGTTTCGGTATACCGGCTTTCTACTAAACAACCACCAAATTGCCTGGAGAAACCAAGCTCTTCTCAAAATTGGGCAAGAAATCCCCAGATCCTTAAATTGGGAATTATCACTTACATATACTAAATCATCTGCAAAACAACAGTTCCTCATATTCTGAAATGACAAATAAATAACACAATGACAAAACAGAATTCCGTCAGTAATATATATTTTTGCTTAAGAAATACACATTTAGCAAAACAAACAAAGACAGAAACTGAAATCCAGGAAAACCCCAAACATAAAGAAACTGAATACATAAAAACAAGGCAAGCCCAAATAGAGACATCATTATTTCTTCAAGAACCCTTCAGCCATCTTGAAATAATCCCCAAACCCGCCTTCCGAATGGCCTTCATCACCTGAGCTTGGCTTTATGGCGGAAGCATGTGTCGTAGTGGTGGAATGGGTTGTGGTTGAATGATCATCGTTGTTAGTCACAGTTGTAGAGGTATGAGTAGAATGATATTGATGGAGATAAGTCTCAGCTTTCTCCACATACTTTCCATACCCCTTCTCCTCAAACTTTCCATACTCTGATGCCCCACCGAGCAGATCTGCAGCAGCACCAGCCACTTTTCCTTGGTCTAACTTATCTTTGCTAAATGCTGCATCAGCCACCACCTTAGCACTAGCGAAAAGTTCACCTGTTGAATGTTTGTGCTTTAGGCCGTGATCTTCGACGTGATCTTCGCCTTTGGCAGGCTTTCCATGACCAAAAAGTGAATCCATGAATGAAACAGATGAGATCTTGGGTTATTGGCTTCTCAGAACTGATATATTGCACAAATAAGAATTGTAATAACTTTATAGATGGAGAAGGACTAGGGCCATGATTATGAAGTCTCCTTACAATGTGGTTGGCCCGTTGTGTTGCTTTCATTACCACAAGACTTAGAATATTGGCCACAAGATATCTTGGTGGGGATTTGAATAAGGATATGATGTTGGCCATACTATCTTGTCCTTAATCAACTACCAACTTGAATTTGAGAAATGCGGGCATATGCCCATCATAATTGAGGTCACTTGACTAGTGGTGATGGTGTGAAAACCACCATAGGGAGGTCAAGGGTTCGATTCTCACCTCCATGTGGGCCTTCGAGGTTGGTATGAGCTCGCCGGTCTTGTGTCGGCTTTCCCTGTGTAAGGTCCCTTGACTATAACTGAATTACACACCCTCCAAATTGAAATATTTATGCAAGGGAACATATTTTCTTTTTACTCAAATGGCTTTAAAGCATCCCCACCGGTGTCTATCCCTCCAAGCTCTCCGTGAGAGCTCAAGACACGAGCACTGGCACAAATGTTTCAGCGGTACCTGGTTGGTAGTCTGGCGGTAGGATTCGGTGAAAGACAAAAACTACTTTCAAATCCCACCACCCTAAAAATACCGCGATGATATACCATTAAAAAAATATGACCAGTGCATAAGTGTTATGTTCCCCTTCACTTGGGAGAAAAAGCGCATAACCCTTTTGCGCGCCATGTCCAACTCTTAGACTAGAACCAAGCTCGTGAAGGGAGCTCGGAGCTGGTCTAAGAAGCTCCAAAAGGGGTAGCAGGCGCTTTGAGACGAAAAGTTTCCATCAGGGCACGGAGCTACAGCACCAGGCGCACTGGAGATGGTCTTACAGAGATATAATGTACCTGGCAGACTTTTCGATCAGGCATGAATATGAAGTCCTCGTGTTGAAATATCGCTGCACTGGATACTCCTTAATTTGACTGGAGAAGTTGAGTTTCCAGGTGCCATGAAGGAGATGGTAAACTTGGTATGCAGGGGTTGAAGAGGTGGTCAGATTTCAAGTGTAATATCAAATAATTACTCCCAAACAATCTCGGTCACCAATAATCTTTGCAAGAACAAACTCCTCCAACAAAATGGTGGAACCGGTTTCGATCTCTAACAGTAATGTATCTTCCATAAACCTTGGAAACAAGCTTAAAGAAGTCATGGCAATCTTTGCAGACTCTCAGATTCTTTAGTATTCTTATTGTGGAATCTGGAGATGTTTTTGAAATTCCAAATGATAAAGCAAGTTTCTCACTATGATACATAAGAGCGCTTTCTTTCTCCTCTTCTTCAAAATCATAGTCGGTGTCTCCAACGTAACCAGCCGACTTCAATTCGTTGATCACATGACTCAACATCTTATAAATTTCTCGTAAGCGTTCTTCAACTCTATGTGATGCCACAAACTCGCAAACAACATTGTCAACTTCGATCGAACTGCAACCGAATACCTTCCTAACTCGTCTTCGGTTCATCAACTCTCTCACTTCAGAAACTTTTGTCCATCTCTGATCTTTAGCATACAAATTCAAAAGCAAAGCATAATTCACATAATTATTTGGCTCAAGATCGATAAGGTTACTAATCGCAAGCTCACCCAACTCGGTGTTACCATGGATTCTGCAAGCACCTAACAACGCTCTCCAAATTACTGGGTCTGGTTTCATAGGCATTGTTCGAATAAGCTCTTGAGCTTCATCAAAAAGTCCACCACGAGCAAGGAGATCAACCATGCACCCATAATGTATATTTTCGGGTTTCAACCCATATACCTTCTCGATGTCTATAAAATACTGTTTGCCTTTGTCAACAAGACCTTGCTGACAACACGCACTTAAAACCGCTGAGAATGTGACCCCATCAGGTTTAACATTGTTCATCACCATATCCGAAAACATTCTTATAGCAACTTCACCTTGGCCATTCAAAGCCATCCCATACATTAAAACATTCCAAGCATAAACATTTTTTATCCGCATTGTTGCGAAAACCTTTTCTGCCTCATCTACCACCCCACATTTAACATACATATCAATAAGAGCAGTACCCACAAATATATTCACCCTTAATCCACTCTCAATAATATAATCATGTATCAACTTACCCTGATCCAAAGCACCCAAATGCGCGCAAGCCGGTAACACCCCAACCATAGTCTTCTCAGTCGGCTGAACTTCCGATAACTGCATTTCTCGAAACACAGAAATTGCTTCCATAAATTTTCTATTATAAGTATACCCCGTTATCAATAAGTTCCACGAAACAGAGTTTCTCTTAGGCATTTCATCAAACATTTGCCGGCCCTCACTCAAACACCTACAAGTAAAGTACATACCCACAAGAGCTGTATTTATAAACAATTCTGAGTGAAACCCCATCTTCATCACACAACAATGCACCATTTTCCCAAAATTACGATACCATAACTTGGTTATCGCCTTGAGAACAATGGGAAATGTTATTTGATCAGGAGAAAGTCCAATTTTGGTCATCTGGGTATACACAAAAAGGGATTCTTGGGGCTTGTTAGAGTCCATGTATAATCGAATCATAGAGTTACAAAGGGAAGTGTTGATAAATTGGTGATACTGGGAGAATACCCGAGAAAAAGATTGTATCCCAAGTGATGAAATTGAGTCATCTATGAGGTTCATGAGTGAGTGTTGGTCAATGGGTATTTGGTTGTGATTTGTGATTTGTGTTTGAGATTTTGTTTCTGTGAGAGTAGAGAAGAGCTTGAGCCATTTGTAGCGTTTTGGTGACCAGAAGAGTGATTTTGTAGCCATTGTTTTTGGAGCAAATTTTTCATGGGGTAACTCTCGAATGATGAGATCGATTAAAATATGCCACGTCATCACCCTGCACAGAAAAAGTAAACCAAATATTTAGTAATTTAATCTCCTCCTTAAATATTATAAATAAAGCCAAAATAGTTGTTTATGGCAATAACTCTCAAGCTAAATCTATCACTCTTTTAAGCTAATATCAACATAAAACTAAATGGGAGATGATTCCCTAAGCTCACGCTACACTTATTGACAACCACTCATAGAAATGAGGTTTTAGAATAAAAATTATTAGTTGACAATATTTTGATGACTTGGAAGACAATATTCAAACCAAAACAGTGTTCAGTGTTCCTCACTCACTCTCACTCTCACTCTCTCTTTCTCTCTCACTGCCGTTCATCGAACACCATCATCATCTTCATTTTCATCCCCATTTTTAGAGGTGTTAAGTCTCTCTCTCTCTCTCTCTCTTTGTGCCGGTCATCCATCACCAGCTGTGCTAGGGAGGTTTTAAGAAGAGTGTTCCTTTGAAATCAGTCTCTAATTGCAATTAAAGAACCAGGTACTTCCTGTTAGGAATTAGAGTCGCTAATCCCAATTCCTTACCCAAGAACGATAAACGGAAATGCCAATTAAGAAATTAAACGAAATCAAAACACAACGATTTACCCGGAGGAGGAAAGTGGAAAACCCTTACAGATAAAAAACCACTCCCCCCGAATAATCCATTATGATCAAATAAGTTACAAACAATCTCTCCAGCTTACCCAAGAACGATAAACGGAAATGCCAATTAAGAAATTAAACGAAATCAAAACACAACGATTTACCCGGAGGAGGAAAGTGGAAAACCCTTACAGATAAAAAACCACTCCCCCCGAATAATCCATTATGATCAAATAAGTTACAAACAATCTCTCCAGCTTCCTCGAGCTTTCTAATAGAGTATCTTAAACCCAAGTTCTCTAGAATTAAACTTACATATATTACAACCAAAAGATAGTTAATAAATAACCTAAGTCTTCCATATATACTTGAGAGACTTATTACAAACATAATAGATCTCGAGGAAAACTCAACGTCTCAAAACGAACTTATAAAATCAGCCAACAAATTTTTTGTTCGAACGACTTTCAACTCGTTTGAAGGACTTTGACGTTACCAAGTTCCTAGCCCTAGAAACAAGTCATCTCGTTCGAACGACTTTCAACTCGTTAATTCGAACGACTTCGACGGAACCAAGTTCCAAACCCTATAAAATGAGCATCTCGTGAACAACTTTCAACTCATTCGAACGACATCGACGGAACTCCAGGTCGAAATAGAACCAGCTCGAACTGAATATTGAAAAATCCCATTTTCAATCCGTTTTAATCCATTTTTAATCCTCGAACTGAGCTACCTCAAACATAATTCGAGTTCATACCTTAACACTTCCCAATTGGCTCTCCCCATTTGTATTGGGTTTATTCTCTTCTTCTCTTTTTGAAATTTTCCCGCGCAAAGCCGTTACGCCTTTTTTTATTTGTTTCTGCATCTAAACTTTGGTGAATTTTCCCCCAAAATTGGGATGCAATCACAACATCAAAAAATAGACCACAGAACGTGGGGAAATATGTGTATTATTTGTCGATTTCTGCTGCATCGACAATTTTTGTATCATTTTACCTAATCAATTGTCATTTTCTACTGTTTTCAATAAATTATTTGTCGATGTATTGTAGAATCAATATTTTTGTAATACTTTATTGTCGATTGTGTAGTGGTTTATTCTACATCTCGAACTCATGCTTCATCTTCGAACCACATACAAACTTTCGGTCTCACTAGCATAGCACGTGGCACAGAAAGAATCAAGACAACAACATCATAAAGAAAATACAGCACAAATTTCTCAACCAACACCACTCGCCCATGAGGCTTCTCCTAATCTTGGTTGAGAACCATCTTGTAAAAGCTTATTTCGTATCTCGAACACAAAGCTTCATCATCGATCTCATCAGCATACAGGAAGCACTACTAAAGACATATTCAATATTCCTCAGTTCGAGTAATCACTTTTGACCTCCACAACAACAGTTTGATGTACGCAAGTGTACAATCATCAATAGAGTTGTCGTACAACAGCAGAGGTCAGGACGTTACATCATCTGGTCAAAGAATATCTTACATCTTCTTTGTAACGTTCACCATTAAGAATCTTAATGGTCATCAAACGATCATATTATAAGACCTATAAATAAGACCAGAAAACTACAGATTACAGACAAGCAATTTTACACAGAAGAATCTTTACTACAAAATTCTACCGACTCAGAGTACTTATTATAATAAATTAGCCACCCCAATAAGATCATCTTCTCTTTCTCACAAAATCCTCAAGAGAGGCTATGGTTTTTAACCTATTCAAAGGTTTTCCACGCTAAATCATCTTGTTGGTTATTATTTACTGTTCTTGAGCATTCTAGACACATTTGGTGTAAAGGCTAAGTTTGAATCCCAGAATTGGGCCATTATAATTGGCACCGTCTGTAGGAACCGAAGTTCTCAAACCCATTATCTCATAAACCGCCGCCGATAGTTCAAGCAAAAGAAAATACCGCACTTGTAGATCTGCGGGACACTTTAAATTCTGAAACAGAAAGATGTGCTACTTTAGAACAACAGCTAGCGAGTGTACAGGATGCACTGAAGGTTCTACAGGGTCAGCAGGTCACCGCCCAGAAGAACAAAGTCGTACAACTTGAAGGCTCGCGAATTTTCGTTCATGACATAGTAGGACCTCCTCTGAGAGGCAATCACATGGAAGGTGCGCTTCGATCTAGCCATCATCAACAGGAAATAGAGCCCGTCCCAATCCGGGAGGCCCACCAGGAAGTAGATGGCGGCCCAGCAGGAGTCAGACAGGCTAAAAATCTACCTCGAAATGTTTAAGTCCCATCAAAAGAACATCTAAGTGAAGGGAGTGGTGAACATAATCCTGGAGAAGGATATGTCACACGCCCGACCACCGCAGCTCGACAATATCTGACTCAGGAACATGTTGACAGGCGAATAAAAGAATTACTCGAAGCTCATACTCTGGCTAAAGGAATTAGTAACAGATTACAAAAAAACTCGATTGCACAGGAGCTGTTGGATGGTGAGGACCCTACTGGGTTCCATACTCCGAAGATCCAAAAATACAAAGGAACTGATCTTGTAGAATACGTCTAAAAGCTTTCAGATGCTTTAGGCCTACATTCCACGTCCAACCACATTCTATACCAGCTCTTTTCAACCAACTTATCAGGTGAGCCCCTGCGATGGTTCAACACACTACATGAAGGATCCATCATAACTTTCGAACAGCTGCGAGAATTCTTTATCATGAATTACTCACACAACAGAGACAAAAAGGAGAATCTATACTCTATTTTCAGCCTTAAGCAGATGCCTGGAGAAAAGCTTAATATATTCACTAAGAAGTTTTTGGAGTTAGCTCGAAAGGTAGATCAGCTCGACCAGAAGATTACTATTTCAGCTTTCACCAATGCTTTACTTGTTGATGGAAGGGCGAAAGAGTACCTCGTCCTAAACAAGCCAACAACTCTGGAAGACATTATTGAAAAGGTGAACGGGTATATCAACCTGGAAAGAATGGTGTCTGACAAGCAAAAACTTCAGAAGTCAACATTAACAACTCGAGATCAGTCAGCCAGCCAGGATTTTAATCATGTTGTCGATTAGGGAGGAGATAGGAAATAGACAAAATCAAACGATAAGTGACCTCGAAAGGGGAGTAATTTACCAAAGCCTTGTCTTCCCAAGATGAATGTGACCATAGCCAGCATTTATCCTATACTTCAGAAGGATAGGTTTTTTCGCAATGTACAGTATCTTCAACCCATTGAGAACAAACCATATTGCATTCACCACAAGGTCAGACATCATGAAGCAAAATACTACTTTGGCTTACAGTGGTTGTTGGAGTATATCTTCGCAGATGGACGAATGTATGAGAACATTGTAGACGTTGAAAGTTACAAGAACGGGAGTTATAAACTTCCTACAGAAGCCGTTCAAACCGAAGAGCCAACAAGAGAGAAGCACTTATACTATATGTCGCTCTGTCACTTCGTTGAGACTCAGATCTTCAATCAATCTAACAGAAGCAAAAGAAGACGTGTCAGCCAATGTTACGATCTATCCATGAAAGACAAAAAAGTTCGTTTACGTGTCCAGCTCTCAGCGAACAGGAATTTTCTTTAACGACTGTGATGTTCGTCATATCAACTATCCTCACCATGATGTTTTGGTGATCATGTTAAAAATGAGAAATATGGTGCTTCACACGATGATGATAGATATTGGTAGTACTATCAAACTACTTTTTTAAAACACAATTGATCAGATGGGACTGGCCGACAAGGTACAGCTCAGTGACATTGATATTTATGGATTCAGCGGATCTAGAGAAGAACGTGTAGGAAAGATTATACATCATATCACAGCAGGACCCGTGACACTCGACGTGGTCTTTTATGTTATCAATACAAAATCTCGTTATTTGGAGATAATAGGACCTTGCTGGTTACATAATATGCGAGCTACTCCATCCACCTATTATTTGGCACTGCAATTTAAATGGAATTACGGCATATATGAAATCAAAGGAAGTCAGAATCTAGCTCGAGCATGTAAAAATCCTGTCATCAATGTTCTCGAATCCTCAGAACTGCAGCTCGCATAGTAATTACAAAAAATAATAGGACATACTACAGAAAACTACGCAGTAAACTCTACATAGAACTATCTGCCAAGCGCAGAAATAATAGAGTACGTCGAAATCAGTAGAGAAAATCAAGGAACATACGTTGACACTCTTCTGCCAACGGAAGAAGGATATGCCCTCATCTAATTCCTTAAAGATAATAGTGATGTCTTCGCTTGGACCTTTTACGAGATGTCGGGCATTGATCCAAATTTGGCCTGCCATAAGCTCAATTTAAAAGATAAGGACGAAGCTGTCAAAAAAAATAGAGGACCTTAGCACCAAGACTCTGAGAAGAAGTCAATAAAGAGATCGACAAACTCATCGAAATTGGTTTCATCAAAAAGGCCAATTACCCAGAATGGATCTCAAATATTATGGCAGTCCCAAAAAAGAACGGCAAAATCAGGGTGTGCGTGGATTTTACGGTCCTCAACAAACATACTCCAAATGATAGTTTTCTACTTTCTATCATAAACCATCTGCTCGATTCTGCTGCGGGACATGAACTCGTGTCCATGATGGATACCGCATCAGGATACAATCAAATACCTATGTTACCTGATGACCAAGAGAAGACAGCTTTCATTACAAAACATGGCTTATACTGTTATAAGGTCATGCCTTTCAGTCTCAAGAATACAAGAGCCACTTATCAACGTTTGATGACACAGATGTTCAAAGATCACCTCGAAAAAATGACGAAAGTCTACATTGATGATATGTTGTGTAAAAGTCTTAAAAAGGAGAATCATATTACATACTTACGCACTACTTTCAAAATTTTCTGTTTCTACAAGATGAGACTCAACCCTGAAATATGCTAGTTCAGGGTCCAGTCAGGAAAATTCTTGGGACATTTAATCAGTAAGAGAGGTATAGAAACTGATCCAGATCGTATTCGCCCACTATTGTCTATACCTTCTCCGAAAATAAATGAAGATGTACAAAAGTTAGTAGGCAAGATTACCGTAATAAATCGCTTTGTTTCGAAGTCTTCAGATCGATGTCGATGGTTGTTCAACCTATTGCGCGAAGGGACAACAAAATAGAAGTCTAAAAGGGATCTTGAGATCGAGTGGACAACAGAGTGTGAAGCAGCATTTTAGAAACTCAAAATTTACTTGAGATCACCACCAGTGATGAGCACACCTAACGAGGGGGAAGAAATCACAATATATATTGCAGTTACCGATGAATCATTGAGTTCCGTTCTCATTCGCATTGATGGGAAGACGGAAAACCTGTCTACTTTATCAGCAAAACTCTCACTCCAGTAGAGTCCCGGTATACCAAGATCAAAAAATTGTTCTTAGCTCTTGTGTACACATCGCAAAAATTAAGACAGTATTTTCAAGCACACTCTGCATGAATGGTGGAAAATTACCCTTTGTGAGATATCTTATCCAAACGGGAAAAATTCAGACAAGTACCACAATGGTTGGTCACTCTTGGCAAACATGACATCCGTTTTAAACCCTAACATTCTAAAAATGGTCAAGCAGTAATAAACTTCTTTACGGGCTTCCAAGTAGAAGATCTTGACTGGGAAGAAGACATCAGAGATACCAATGAGGAATAATTCAAAGAAAAGTTTAAAGAAAAGTTAGACTGAATAACTCAAAAGGGATGTCGTCTTTTAACTGATGGGTCTTCCGGACCTCTAGGATCTGGAATTGGAATCGTGCCTATCGCACCTTTCAATGATAGGATCAAGAAAGCAGTCAGGCTCAATTTTGAAGCTACCAACAATGCAGCCGAGTATGAAGCAATGATTCACAATCTAGATATGGCTCTTAAGATTGGAATCTATGAGTTGTCTGTGTACACGAACTCTTTACTCATCGTGAACCATTACACAGAAAAATTCTAGAAGAACGGAAAGATGATTGACTACGCAGCAGCAATAGCTGATAGAATGAACAGATTCAAAAGAATTACTATCGAACATTTACCGCGTGGAGAAAATATACATTCGGACTCTCTTGGGTATCTGGCAGGAATCCTTGGTACGAAAGCTCATTATCAGAAGATCAAAGTATTATCCACCCCCAACATTAACAACATAAGCTCATATTCTGTCAATACTGGGGGCATTGAAGAGGATGAGGGCGATTGGAGACAACTTTTCACAAGTATATTGGGACTAAAAATACGTTTGACGGCAAACTCCCAACAGATCCCACTGAAAGGATATGCGTGCTTGATAATACTAAGTGGTACATCATAGAAAATAGTCTCCTATACAAAATTTGGGTCACAGGGCCGTATATTGAATGCTTATCTAGCAAAGAAGCTTAAAAATTCCTACACGAATTCCATGAAGGCACTTGTGGTTCCCATGAAGCAAGATGATCTCTAGCCAATCGAGCTCTTACTCAAGAGGTCTTTTGACCTAAAATGAAGGCTCAAGCCATTGAGCTCGCAAGCAAGTGTGATGCCTGTCAACGACATGGCCCCCAAATTTGAGCTCCAGCCTTGGAACTCTATTCCAGCAACATTGTCTAGCCATTTAAGAGATGAGCACTCGATCTCCTAGGAGAATTCCCCACCGTGCCAGGCAAAAGGAAGTACCTCTTAGTAGTAACGGATTACTTCACTAAATGGGTGGAAGCAGTTTCACTGTGTCGCACACGGGAAGACAAAGTCATCAAATTTATATGAGAAACCATCATCATCCGTTTTGGGTGCCCCCATCTCATCAGAATCAACAATGGACCTCAGTTCATTGGCTCCAGAGTTATCAAATTCCTCAATCAGCACAACATCATACATACTCCTTCAAATCCATATTACCCACAAGGAAATGGTCAGGCCGAAATCACTAATCTTACTATCGTTGACAGAATAAAAAAATGCTTGACAGAGAAAAAGTAAAATTGGATCCAAGAATTATCACACGCGTTATGGGCGTATTGCACAACACCTCAAGAATTAACTGGATGTACGCCGTTCCTCCTGGCTTATGGTACAGAAGCAATCATCCCCACTCAGTATCATCACCCAATACGCGACCATACCATGACAGATGTAGAAAATGAATTCCAGTTGGCATGTAATATAAATTGGATCGAGGAGACTAAAGACAGAGCAATCATGAATTTGGGAAGATACCACCAAGCTTTCGCCTGATCTTACAACAAGCACGTTCGCCATAGAGAGTTTGAAATCAAAGATCTCGTTCTAAGAGAAATTCTCAAACACAGAAAAGAAGTAAAGGCTGGGAAACTGTCCAAAAATTAGGAAGGTCCTTTTGTCATTGTTAGAGAAAGTGGCCTTGATTCTTACGATCTCGCCACTGGACACGGAGATCGAATCCCACATCCTTGGAACATAAGGAGATTGAAGTTGTATTGCAAATAAAAATTTATTACAGTGCACTTTTCTATAAATCAATTTATCATCTTGTATGACGGTCTTATATCAATGAAAGATTTATGTTTGATCCCCATACGTCTGAGTACTTTCTACTATTTCATATAGTACTCTATCTAATACATTCAACGTACGTCAATCTTACACCAATGAAATACTTATGTTCGATTGCCCTACACTATAGTACTCTTATAATATATCCAGCAAATACTTATATATACAGGTTACAAATCGTTTGTTGCTTCAGCCAAACTGATCATCTATACATTACCGATCATTTGTTATTTTTGCCAAACTGATCATCTATACATTACAGATCATTTGTTGTTTTGGCCAAACTGATCATCTATACATTACTGATTGTTTGTTACTTTGGCCAAACTGATCATCTATACATTACAGATCGTTTGTTGCTTTGGCCAAACTGATCATCTATATATTACAGATCGTTTGCTGTTGTGGCCAAAGTGATCATTTATTTACATTACAGATCGTTTATTGTTTTGGCCAAACATATCATCTATACATTACAAATTGTTTGTTGTTGTGGCCAAACTGATCATTTATTTTACATTACAGATCGTTTGTTACTTTGGCCAAATTGATCACCTATACATTACAAATCGTTTGTTACTTTGGCCCGGTCTGACATCTATACTCCTCTACGTTCGTTGCCTCAGCAATCATCTATTATACGATATTCTTCGGGATCATTCTATATAACAGATATTCAACTCATACAGTATCATTGGTTTATCAAAAGGTTAGTATAAATCGCTATTCTAGACAGTCTTATTTTCATACACTTTATATACTATATGCGTTAGTATATATAGTGCATCCTCACAATCGTTACTCCTCACTAGAACTATTACTCGAATCATCACCTATATTCGAAGGACCCGCAACGTCACGTGCATAACCCTTGTACAACCGTTGACGCCTAAACTCTGCCATTTTCTCCATAGCAATTTTCTTTCCATCTCTAACCATACTCTGTTTCAGAACTCCAATTTTGGCTACCATGGGACCTAGATACTCATACCATATTGCCTTCATGTCATACTGCGCACTTTTTCCAACTAAACCATTATACACCAGTTTACTTTCTACTTCCAATCTCTTAAACTCTGATGCAAAGAATGAAATCACTGTTGTCATATCTTTCTCATACACGTCACCTACCTCAGTCTTTACCTGTTTAGACAGAATAAGTTCACTAAGTTTACTTTGAGCTTTCTTCAATGAAGCTTCCAAATGATCGCAACGCTTCTTTACTCGTTGCTTCTCATCCAACACATCAGAATTCTGAGACTCCAACACTGTCATGTACTCATCCATCTAATAAATCAAAGATATTAACCCATCAATTCCTGCTTCATGATTCTCCCATTCTACCCTCCCCTCATCAAGACGTATCTCCGCCTACAATAGGTTAGCATCTAGCTTTGTATTTTTCTCACGCAATTGTACATTCTCTTCCAGGTGCTCCAAGGTATTTAAATTCAATACATGTATGGTATGCTCTAGAGTCACTACTTTGTTCCAAGCCACATTTGTTTTTTCGTATTGTTTATTACGGGTCTATTCCATCTTCTTTATCAAAACATCAGTAACTGGCCGCAGCACTTCATACTTAGAAGCGCGAGCTCGCGTATCAGCTGTCTCCGCTTCAAGCAAATTTACTTGGAATTGTACGTCATTCACACCTTTACCTTCTTCCTATAATTCTACCAACAATTTTGCAATTCGAGCTCGAGCAGATGTCAACTCCGCCCCCTGCTGGCTCGCTTGCCTCGAACTACCTGTAAACCCAACCTCTTTCTTACATATAATTTCTTTTAACTCCTCTATTTTTCTCAGTCCGCTGGCTAGATCCGCATTTTTCTTCTGTAGCTTCTCAGACAATCGAGCTCCTACATTTCATTCTTAAGCTATCTCCGCCTTCATGCTTTCTTCCAATCCAATAACGCTCTTTAGTGCCCCCTTACACGAACTTAGCTCAGCGTTCAATTGTCCATTTTGGACGCGTAACTCGTCACACTGCCTTTGGATAGCTCTTAGTTTCACCTATTATAATAGTTTACATTTATAATAGTTCGATTATTCCAACAGATTACATACCACAGTTAACAAGTATAAATCAAGAATATGGTATCTGAGTAATATCGATACATCGTTCTATTCATCATCACAGAGAACAGATTTTATTTATCATCAACAATAGTATACAAAGATCTAACACATATGCAAGGCCGGTAAAAGAAAAATGAGAATACCCTATTTTTAATTCTTTGGGATATGAGAAAACAACCCTTTATCCCTCGAACTCTTTCTATTCATTAGTTACACATCTACCAGAGTGGTAAAGGTCACCAACTTTTGCTGAGGTTGTTTACGCCGCGATTGGGGTATCAAACTTTCGACCTCCTCCTCACCCTCTTTTGATGACAGTTCCCTAGGCCTTGGAATGGGTTTTTTACCAATAATTTCTCCATAACCTTTGGTGAACCACATATTCTCAGCCTTGGCATTTTTAACATCAAAATCCTTCCAACATTCCGTCACGAACTTCTTAATTTCATTCTCTACCCTAGCCAGTTCTCTCCCATAAAAATCAATAACACTGTCTATATGACGTTCATGTTCTGTTTGAGCAGCAACTTTTGCTCGCGACGGATATAGATGTTCCTTCAATGTCATATGCACTTTGTGCAGCTGCTGACGCATTTCTTTCTGCAATACACCTAAAGCCCTCAAATCAGTTTCTACCTTCATTCAAACAGTCACTTCTTTCAATAATCGAGTTGCTAAAAACATTTTTTGCTCCACGTGTTGCAATATCTCATCTTGTAACCCCTTTAATTCACCATTTAATCGTTTTTGGACTTCTATTTGCTCTTTTCTTATCCTAAAAAATATAATTCTTATGGCCCTCCGATCCTATATAAAGCTAAAAACATCAGATAAAGGTTCTACATCACCCCATACAACAGACACACCAACTCGAGCAGAACACTTTCTCACCTTTAAACTATGATGATTACGTACTTCTTGAGCTAAAAACATAACTCGAGCTGGGTCCGGAACTATACCTCTCTTCTTCAAAAGCTCTACATAAGTTTCTTTTAACCCTCGTTCACTATATACTTCAACCTCAAAATATAATGTCAGAGCTATTAACATACTTTGACGCCTAACCTTATCACTCAGGTCGTTAAAATAGGTCAACTCTTTGGGTTTAGCACTAACTCCCCCATTTCCTCCTCTTTTCTTAACACCTCATATCTTTCTATTTTTATCTTAGCATATATACGCTGGAGATCATATAACTCTTTAAAAGTTTTCTCTGAATTCAACTTAAATTGCCTTCTCTCATATTCAGTTTTATTAAGTACATGTTGAATACGAACCATAGGATCCCACGCTCTACTCAACGACCTCTCCAGTTTGAAATTAGTTTTTCTCAATCACTCTATCTCCTACACATAGTACAAATATTTTGTTATAATATAGACATCCAAAATGAACATGTTTCAAATCATCACTCCAACTTCAATAAATACAAAGTACTATCACATTGATATCGCACGAACTGCACCAAATCAAAAATAGAATACTACAGAAGGTTTAAAGATTCTTGTTGATTTCTACCTCAGATAGAGGATCCAATGTTTGCCCAACCGGATGACTTGGATCAACACATTCAGAAGGAGGATCCAATGTTTTTTTAGCTACTCAGACTGGCTTACCACTTTCTGGTGGAAGCTCTAACATTTTCTCAGGAGAAACACCAGCGTCAGCCATCACTTCCTCCGGAACCACTTAAGGGAAAACTATTTCCTTGTACCTTCCGACCCGACCTAGCTCCACATCAGCTGGACTCAATCTAAAATCATAATAGGATTGGACGAAGTGATCTCGTTTCACTTTAAGGGCTTCGACCGACTTCGACATCACATCATCATGCTCTACAAGATCTGAATGTTTTTCTGCGAGCTCTACTTCCGCTTTAGCTTCCTCAGCTCTCTTCTCCTTCTCCAGCTTAAGCTCCTTCACACGAGCGGATTGATCTTCAAACTCCTTCATACGAGTATATTGAACTTCAAACTTCACTGTAAGAGCCCCGAACTTCTGGCTCCTCATTTCTAGACATATTTTTACCCCCTTCAGCAGCATTGAGAGCTGCCAGTACAAGCATACAAGGATAAAGTCAACATAACATTTTTTAGTCCGAATACAAAGACAATTAAGGATTCCAGGAACATGTCGTAAAAGTATGTTCGTAATACTCATCATCGAGCTGCTCCAGATCTGTCCTAGCCATCAGACAGTATTTCAGCTATAGCTCTTTCATCTTACCTGTGGCATGAGGATTAGTTCAAGAACTCCCCTCTTCATCATGCATTTTTCTTTTCATCAAGCTTTTCTCGACATCAGTAGGAGCAGCCACACTCACTTCAAGTTTCTCCTCCACATCGCCAGAAACAGACTTTAAGATCTCTTGTGCCGTGGCCGCCACCTTAGTGACAGAGGTATTCATCTGAGCTGGCCTCCCAGACCTCCGAGTATTCTATTTGGTAGTCTGAGGTATAGGAGGTGGAAGACTAAGAACATCATCTGCAGTCAGGTAAACTTTCCCTTTAGCCATAACTCGTTTCTCATGAGCTTGTCAAACTTTGGGTACTACGGAATCTACCCGTTTATCCCTATGGATACCGGGCTCACCAAGTAACTGTTTTAGCTCATCCTGATCTCGAGTAACATAGTCGAACAGACTCACCTTATCAAGCATAGATAAAGGCTTGGGTTCTGCCAAAAATAGGAACACATCATTAAGTAGCAGATCAAAGACAAGTTATTGGATATTTGAAGATTGGTCAACATTACTTACTCGGATTATAATATCTATGGTTCAGTTCGAGCGCTGGCTCATTTGGAACCTGCATACAGTTACCCTCTACCCACAGAAGGTGGTCGTTTCATGGCCTACTCGTGAATTTGAAATCAAAGAATTTTGGCCTAGCTGAATCGCTATACAGGTAAGCACTACTTCGACCTTCGACATATTTTCATTTATAAAACTTTATCATATCTTCAGCTTTAAACTGCTTCACAGTCCCTTCCTTCCTCCATTTTTCATTCAGTGCCTTACATACCCTCATCATTTCATAAACATTCCCATTTAACTGGGCAGGATAATACTGTAACACATTCATGACCCCTTTCTGAAAGAAGGTCAGAGGAATTCTAAGACCATATATGACCTAATTCAAAAAGCATAAAAGCCCATTACTCGAGCCTGATAGCCTGAGACCATTATAATATGATAGATTAACCCCCTCACTAATCTTTCTATCTTTCTTCCACTTCTACAAGCATGGGACTTGGTAGTATACAGCCTCCTCCCCTTTACCTGGGATATAGGCCCTGAACCAGAGACCTTTATCCTCCACATAACTTCCCCATTCTCCCTACAATTTATTTTAATATTTAAAGTATTTATTCCCTACATCTACCCCCTCTTGGTATATAACAAGGATTTTCTCTTTCTCTAATCTATCCTCCCTCTCTATCACCTCCACAATTTTACTGGGTCCTCCACCCTCTACGCTTATCTCTACACTATTTACAATTTTCTCCATCACACTATACTCGTCTGCCCTCCCTGACGATGATGTTTCCTCAGAACTGGACGATACTAAAAATTTACAGGTGGGAATACTAGGTTTATAACGCATATCGAACCTACATATACAAAAACATATTTTATCATTATCTCTACATTGCATATAGACAAAACAAACCTACCTTCTACCCAGTCAATACGTCTATTTTACCAATTCCCAAAATAAAAAAATAAAAAAATCAATCATTTTAATTTTCCATCTCCTTCTTCAAGCAAGTATTTTCTCTCTCTACAGTATGTTCATATATAAAAATTCTCCAACTCTAAAACTCTCTCATGTTCAGTTAAAAGAAGAAAAAAACCCCAAAAACCCTACATTATCAAATACACATATCAAATAGGTTACTACACATCAACAAATTACTACACGTATCACATTAATTACTGCAAATATCATCCAGATTACTAAACAAATCAGACGAACGGAGCCTTATATTACCAACCTATACTTGAAGAATAATAGTCTTTTGCTTTGCCCGGACGTCCTGCTGAGATTGAGCGCTCCCGTCGCTTCTCCGACAGTTTTCTATCGCCTAATGAAGATTTCCTTCTTAAATCACACTTAGAGCGCAAACGTTTCCTCTCCTTGGAAATAAGATTTATACCACTTTTTTTTCTCTCTGAAATTGTAGATAATTTATGAGGGAGAGAGAGGCACATTTGTATACCCTCCCTCAATTTGTGAAATGATGGCTCCTTCAGACACGTGTCAATCACCCTACTATCTCTGCAGGTACGTCTTTTCGGTTAAAGGCATTATTATGACTTCTGTGATAACGTCTACCGTCATTACGTCTGTCCCTATTGTCTGCCATTAATCAATTTTGTACCTCTTCCTCAAACACAGTACAAACGACCAATCACCTTACTTTTATACCCTACCAAAATCGTACAACTTTCGTAAAATAGATTAATATTCTAAATTCGAAGATATCAATACAGTTGTTAAAATCCTACAGCTATCTCCCATAATATTCGTACACAAAGAATAAAATAAAATACTTTGTTCTTATTCAAATAGATTGAGACATCACATTACTTTATTCTCTCAAAATTTCTCAAATTACATTGATTTTGAGTTCCAACACAGAATAATGCAAGCATAATACTTCGTATGAGCTTTCATACTTCGAGCCTACCAAGTTCACCAGTTACATCTAAAGCAACCTCGATGGTACGCACCCCCCCCCCCACACACACAGAATTATCTCTCCATTTGCTACCCTTGCATCTTCTTCAATGATCTTGTCACACGCGATCTGTCGAACAGTCAGTTCTAGCAGCGTGGCACTCAGCAACAACCTCCAAAAAATATTACACCAAAAAATACGATCATACTCTACACGCTTACATTCATCATCTAATCTGACCAGATTTAATGGTCACTCTGGAAGTACAACATCATAAGGCAATTGACAAAAATATCGTTCACGAAGCTCCACAACCTTGATATGGAAAAGACCATCTGCTGCCTGCTGAGTACGGTGAGAATGAGTCCTCGCTATGCTTAAATATACTACCTTCAGAGCAAGATTATCCCTACAAGCGATACAAATCATAACAGCAAGGAATCACTACTTATAGCCACGAGGAAGATTACCACAAATCCAGATCACGCCACTGATTTTGCTGAGAGAAATATTTTGAGAAATTTTTTTAGAACAACAGAATATCTACATCAAATGCAGAATATTATGATAAGTCATTCTTTTCACTGTATGAAATATTTCTGCAGATTTTATACGAGCAAATATAAAGGTTGCAACATAAAATGATCAAGCGAATCCAGCAGTAGCACTTACAGATCAATGTCAACCCTTTTTCATAGTTCAAAAAACTTTGTCATTCAGTTAGAGAACACAGATCACAGAAAACAATACAAAATTGTTTCCGCCAAGTCACATTTTTGAACTCTAAACTTTTAAAACTCACCTGTCATTACCATTTGCCATCATACACACGAAACTCTTTACAGCTTGTTTTCCCCCCACCCCATGATAACGAATTCCTATTGACAGACTCCTATTTTACAATAGAAGACTACATAAACAAGTTTGATACAAAAAAACAAAAGATCATAACGAAGACATTTTCATTAGTTCAAAACTTTCTCTTACAAAATACTTTACAAATAACTAGATGTTTCAAATAATTCTAACAGGTTACTTCCACAGTTATAGTTCGAATTGCTTTTCAGCAGTCCACAGAGAAGATGATAAAAAATAGAAGCAAATTCCAAAATTTGTTCCCATGCTGCAAGATCTAGAAAACAGTTAGAACTGGAAATCACAGATGAAAGATCTTCTTCATGGCCAATATCTATGGTTCATAGAAAAAAATGTTTCCTCCATCATCGCCGCCACCTCTTCTACCATAACCCCCACCCCGCATGCTAGAGATAGACGGAAGGTTCTATTTTTTAGAAAGAACCCATTCACTAGCAGGATACTGGTGAGACTCTCTCGGACAAACGTCTGCTGCTTCATCTTCAGTTATAACATCCTCCTCCTCCAGCAAACAAAACCCATTTCGATGCTCCACCTCAGATGTCAGTAGATAGTATGATGAGCATTTAAAGTAGACTCTCCAAATGTTTAACATCCTCCTACCTCTCACCTCCGAATGTTTTTATACTATGATGAGCATTTAAAGTAGAATCTCCAAATTCCTAATTTCAGAAGGATTTCCCATGCCAGCAACATTGACTAAAACCATTGGTTCTAGAAAAGCCAGCAAACACCAACAGATACTCATGAATATACATTAGAAATAATTCTTAGATTTTAACTGCAGCATTAATGATACTTCTCAACCAACACCACTCGCTTGTAAGGTTTCTCGTACTGTTGGCTGTGTAGGGGTTGTAGTGGCTTATTCCACATCTTAAACTCATGCTTCATCTTTGAACCACATACAAACTTTCAATTTCACCAATAGAGCATGTGGCACAGAAAGAATCAAGACAACAACATCAGGAAGAAAATACAACATAAATTTCTTAACCAACACCACTTGCTCATGAGGCTCCTCGTGCTCTTGGTTGAGAGCCTTCTTGTAATAGCTTATTTCGTATCTCAGACTCAAAGTTTCATCCTCGACCTCATCAGCATACAGGAAGTACTACTAAAGACATATTTAATATTTCTCAGTTCGAGTCATCGCTTTCAACCTCCACAACAGCAGTTCAATTTATGCAAGTGTACAGTCATCAATAGAGTTGTTATACAACATTAAAGGTCAGGATGTTACATCATCTGGTCAAAGAATATCTTACATCTACTTTGTAATATCCACCATTAAGAATCTTAATGGTCATCAAACGGTCATATTATAAGACCTATAAATAGAACCAAAGAGCTACAGATTACAGACAAGCAATTCAAGACAGAAGAATCATTACTCTGAAATTCCACCGACTCAGAGCACTTATTATAATAAGTTAGCAACCTCAATAAGATCATCTTCTCTTTCTCAAAATCCTCAATAGAGGTCGTGGTTTTTAACCTATTCAAAGGTTTTCCATGCTAAATTATCTTGTTAGTTATTGTTTACTGCTCTTGAGCGTTCTAGACATATTTAGTGTAAAGCCTAAGTCTGAATCCCAGAATTAGGCCATTACAGATTGTCGATGTTGTATTGATAATTTCTGTATAATTTAGTCTAGGGAAATGTCGTTTGTTAGTGGTTTTGACAAATTATTTGTCGATGCATTGGAGAATCGACAATTTTGTAATACTTTTTTGTCAATGTTGTATCGATAATTTCTGAATGATTTAGTCTGAGGAAATGTCGATTGTAAGTGGTTTTGACAAAATATTTGTCGATGTATTCTCTTTTAATAATTTCCTAGCATTTTTTTATCGACTTCTTAATAAGTCGACAATAGTTTTAGACTAATTGTCAATATTTGTCTTTTTTTTCATATCTCGGCCATAACCCTCAATGTATATTTTGTAAGTTGGTAATCTTCGCTTGTTTGTTAAACAAGATGGCACCAAAGGGGAAATGGATACCCCCAACAGCTTCCCTAAGGAAAAGGCTAAATTAAGAGCGAGAAGATCCCTCACATCCAAATTATAACAAACCTCCTCGTGTGTCTGCCAAGAAAAATAAAACTAATTCAAGTAGGGAAGAACAAGTAAGGGAAAACTTTGTAAGTGCAAGTAACCCCCAGGTGGCCCCTCAGGAAGATGAGGATTTGTTAGCCCCTTCTACAAGTGGTACTAATTCCTAAGGAGAGTCTGGAGAAGACTCTAGTACACATGAGGAAGATTTTGATGATTCCCAAGCTTTTGTCTCTAGTACAAATCATTTTGCATACAAAGAAGTTCTTGTTGGCGATAATACGCAATTTAAAGCTTTTTTAAACAATCCAGCTATCGAACAAGGTACTAGAACCATAGACGAAGAAGGTTATCGTGAGGACAACAACAATGAATCAAATTGTTCATAAACCGAAGCTGATGAATATGGTCCCAGAGATAGCTCTTTATTGACGAGCTTCAAGACACATAGAGCAAAAGCCATAGTTCTTGGGCAAGTACTGAACACAAAACCAATTATTTTAGTTTCAATCTCAATTTCAGTAAGTGTTTCTTTTATTTAGATAATGACAAATTATATTGTATTTACAGGACCCCGGCTGTCTATGGGTGCTTCATCACAATCCTTCTTGGGACATTGGTAGAGAGGTTGACAATGTTCAATCTCTAGTGAATCTACAAGGCCTTGGCAGAATTGGGGCCATTTCATACAAATACTACAATGCAGTTTTGATTAAAGTTTTCTCTGAACGTTCGTATCCAAAGACAAATACTTTTCATTTCAAATGGGGCGAGATGATTATAACTTTGGAAGATGTTTGGAGGTTAGTTGGTTTAAGAGTGGAAGGTGATTTAATAATTATTCAGGGTAAGGGGGAGCAACTAATGTCAAGCAAGTATTTAGGGACTGCCTGTTTTAAAGTGATGAAGTTTATTCTGGCCTAAAGGCTGGAGGGCAGGGGTTATCCCTTTTACTTGCAAAGATTGCAGATTTTTTTATGAACAACCTTAAAAAGGGAAAATTTCCCAAGGCCACGTTGAAGTAGAGGTTGGTGACGCATCAAAACCTGTGAGTTAATCTTCTCGTGCAGTTGCAAAAGCATACATGCTTTATGTTCTTGGATCTTTTCTTTTCCCTACCAAGAAAGGGATAGATGTGTCGGCCAAGTATCCCAATTTTTTTGAGAACAAAAACTCAGATATTATATGGTCATAGGGAGCAGCACTCTTGGCACCCCATTATTACAGTTTAGGCGCTGCTTCGAGAGTAAATGGTAAAACATTTGTATGCTCAACAACATTGTTGAAGGTGAGTTTATGTATCCATTTTTTTTTGCTAAACTGTTCCTATATGTACCTTCTTAATCAAGCTTGTTGTTTGTTTTGCAGTCCTAAATATTAGAGCACTTCCCCAAGCTACCTTGTATTCCCATACCTAATCATTTTTGTATCCCTAAATATTGTACCAGGTGGTCTTGGACTAGAACGACAACTAAAAGAACTGGTGAAGAAACTTTAAAGATGTTTAGAGAAGCTCTTAACAATTATAAGCTTAAGGATGTAAGTTTATTCAATCTTCTGGTCTTAAAGTTGGGAATCCCTTTAGCCGATTTAAATTGACAATTGTTGCATGATTTTGTCTACAGATTGTCGATTTTTATATAATCGATAATTTATTTGTCGAGTATAGGGAGTATCGACAATTCAATTGTCTATTAAATTATTGTCGATTCAAAAGTTAACCGACAATTTGCATTCCAACTAATTGTCGATAGGTAGTGAGTCAACAATTTCTGATAATTTATTGTCGATTACTTCATACGATGACAATCTATGTGATTTTAATTACCTTACCTACTAATATATTTTTCATTCGCGTTCTAGGTCGTGTGGTACCCCTACTTAGAGAAGAGGAAAGATAGACATGCATTTAAAAAAATTACTAGTTTCACGGGGTTGTTTTGTAGTCCTGAATACAAAGAGCTGTATTATCCTGACAGAGTACAACGACAGTTCAACAGAAGGTAAATTGTGCCTAGAGTTCCCAAATGTGTTGAGACGAGTGGTTTGCCTTTTGCTAATGAATCGTGCGCATACAAGCCGAAGTATGAATGGGAGGATCTATTCTCTGAAGGGAAATTGAAAAACTCTCTAATTCCAATGAGGAAAAAAAAAGAGCATGATGGAATTCCCGTATGTAGTGATGGATACTTTGAATGGTTCAATTCAGTTTCATTCACCAATTTTTGTCCAGCAATTGTTGATCTAGATGAAAATAACAATGGAAGGATATTGGGGGATGCGGGTGGTGTTTTGCATAGGGAGAACGTGTGTGTCTGATTGCTCTTATAGCGTTTGGGGTAGTACATTTCTTCCTTCTTCTAATATTGGCTTATACTTTTTTACAGGTTGATGGGAAAAATAAAGATCTCCGTCGTTTGGAAGAGGAGATCTCCAGCTTGAAGTTTGAAGTCAATTCCTTGAAGTCAGGGAAGGAGGTGGAAGACCGGGCAAAATCAGAATTTCTTTGGGCTTTGGAGTTGAAGGTGTGCACGTACTCCCCTTACTTGTTAAGTAATAGTTGTCTGGACAATTATCGCATGCATTTTTGTCGACTCTTTTCTATTCGACAATTTGTATATAGCATATAACATGAATTGTCGAATCTGAAGTTCAATCGCCATTTTAGTGACTTCAAATAATTACTTTGTTACTATTACATACAGTTGTTTGTGTTAATTTGAGAGAGGCAAACAATATATTGGAAGCAAATATTAAAGCAAAGTAAGTGGCTGACTCGATCTGCGAGAAAGAATATAGCGAAACCAAAAAGAAGCAGAATGATAAGGTATCCGTAGTTATATGTCCCCAACTTTAGTTCATAATGCGTACGCATTCCCTTCCTTCTGTGTTGTTCATAGAGGCCATAGATATTCCTAGTCACCTCAACCATACATGTTTGTTATCAGACATTGGAGCACAATTTACTGAGTGAATCAAATGAAAAGTTATCAGAAGATCTATTAGAAAATGTTGAATTGAAGAACTCACTTGCAGATTTGCATCTACAATTCTAAAAGAAAACTATGAATGACAATAAGAAGCAAGTTCATTCACAGTTACTCATTTTTTGGGATGTACTCATTTATGAGTGATAACAAGTGTTGGAGAGCGTGAACTTGAATGTTATCAACGAGAACTTGATGGATCATGTTGTAAAACAAAAACCACAGCCCTTACCTGTGAGTATGAAATCTTATATATATGCATATAGTACATTTAAACATATATGTCATTTTTGAGTTGTTTCATGATTATCTTTCTTTTTATGTACAGCTAAACTTAGTTGCAATATCAGATGGGAACGTCGTAGGAGACCAAGACTGGAAGCAAAAATACAATTAGTTAAATGCCAAATATAAAGAAGCTCAAAGGAAATTAAGTGAGAGAGATGTGAATGTAAGTTGATTTTGACATTGATGATTAGACGAGGCTCTTGTAATAAAGTACATTGATGGAGCAGACTATTTTTTGTTAGAGGATACTATTTATGTACTCAATTGTGTTATGTTATATATACGCCCTTTTGTCTATTGATGCAGTTCTCGTGAAATCTTCTGTACCATACAATTAAATATTTACTATTGGTGCAGTACTCGAGAAATAGTGTGTAGCATACAATAAATTAGTGTCATATTTAACACCAAATCGATAAAATCATACCTTCAACATATTATCGAATATGTGGTTTTCGATAATTTATTGTGTTGTGTATGCATTTTTTGTCAACATACGTACTAGTCGACAATATTTTGTCAATGTATGCATTATCAACAACAACCATATTATCAAATTGTCGAAGCATAGGTTTACAAACAGTTTTATTGTCGTATCAGTTGGTCATCGACAATTTATTGTCCATCAGATGATAAACGATAATTAATTATCGCATCAGATGATCATCGACAATTTCTTGTCGATATGTACTTCACTCGACAGCTTATTTTCCAATCTCCAAGTAGGTCATGTATATGTTGATATTGTGTTTTTATGTATAAACCCATGATTGATAGGTGAAGGCTACTCATGATAGGTGGTATATCAAATATATTTACGAAACCAACTGGCTTGTAAGTTCTACTTTGACTTCTAATTTGTTTTTTACCAAATATTAATGACGCGTCTCTAAATGGGCCATATACTATACAGGAAACCAAACTGATGATATCCGAAAGGATGAGATTCAACCTTGAAAATGACAATAATGAATGAGTGTATGCACCTTTGTTATCCTACGTTTGTCAATAAGTTTTAAATTACTTTGTTTTAATTTTTAACTACGCTATCGTGGCTGTGTTTGCGTTACAGGGAGTGTGGCACCTAGCACTGGAAAGTGTCATTGAAGGAGGCAACTTTGAGGATACTGAAGACCCGACATGGGAGGAACTAAGTCTCCAGTTCACTAAACTTTTAACTATTTCTCAAGAGTATCCGAAAAGGGAATATGAAGATGACTTGAACTTACGAGGGGGGAGTATAACAAAATGATCAATTCGAGGTTGAAGAAGATTGATTGCAAAACCAAGCTAAGGCAGACTTTGTTTCAACCATTTAATTGGTTCCAACTTGATATACATGATGTTGAAAGAGATGGGAACGCAGGGTTTAGGGTTGCATATGCATATCAGAGCCAATTAAAGTTCATGAATGTGAAGCAGTCCTTGTGTACCTTGATGACCAAGAAACCTTCTTATTGGAAGAGTATGTTCAGTTAAAGGTTAGATGTAGCTTACAATGTTTTGGGAGAAAAAAGGTATGATATTTTGGTACGGGCCTTTAACTTCAATGGTGTCTTCATGGAATATTTGTATATGGGCCATTTATTGGCAACATGTTAAAAGAAGGTCATGATCTTCATCAGCAACAAGGATGCCTTAACGTTCTTGCCTATGTTATGGCCCAAAGCAAATAATAAGATTACCAAAGATAAGACGTTTAAAAACATTATTGTTGATAGTACGAAGTTTTGGTGGGTTGGGATGACATCTGATGAACACTTTGTAAAATTGAAGACCAAGTACCTCTAACCTTTTCCTCCAGTTTATACTCTATGGTGGGCACATGTACAATTGGAGATTCTAGATGATTTTATGAAGGCATCTGTGAAGAGCTATTTCGATACGTTCAACCAAGCTTGGATTAAGTTGATGAAAGGCAACAACGTTAGCCCACGGGATTATAGCATAAATGATATATTTTCTTGAGTGTTGTACATATTTGTATGTTTCTGGATGATACAAAGTTGTTGCCTAAATCTTTGTATTGTAACTTGTAGGTATGTATTTTTGATTTACTGTATGTGGACAAAAGTAATTGTTATATTGAAAAAATATTATAAATTGTCGATTTCAAGTACAGTCGACAGTTGTAATTATCGAAATCAAGAACCAGTTAACATTTTTAATTGTTGACATTTATAACTATCGACAATAGTAATTGTCGAGTATAATACAAGTTGACATTTATAATTGTCGACAATGACGTGATCGAAAAAAATTTGACTAATCAATTCTCAATGCTAGTATCGGTTGACAATAAAATATCGCTACAATCGACAATATGTATTGACCACATCTGTACCAGGCCATAACAATATTTGTTGTCAACATTATGGTAGACTAATAATCCAGCAGGAATAGAAACATTGTATCAATATCAGTTGTCAACTCAAAATCCTTCCATCATACCGAAGTTATAATATACTTAATGTCGCTAAAAATGAAATCTTAAGTACAACAATACAGTCCCGTATAGTATTTGAAATCTAAAATCATATGATGTTATTTAGCAACTCCATATACCATCTCTTTTTGATTGTGCCTCAAATCCATCATCATTTGCAGCTCCTACATATGTAACGAGATAAATAATTTAGTAATTTTCAGCATATATTATCGTAGAAGGTGTTGGGAAGTACTTATTTATAGTTTTAAGGTACTCACCAGCTTCTACTTTTTAAAATAATAATTTCAATTGTGGGCATGTGCGTTTGTCATGGCTGCCAAATACTTCACATGCTTTGTATGTCATCTTCTTCTTTTCCACAGCTATCTCAAATCCGCCCTTCCATTTACCACCTTTCTTGTGATCATCTTTTGCACGGCCTTTAATTTGTGCCACAAGAGGAACCAAAATAGAAGTTGAAGACATCATTATCTCAATTAATGGAGCTGACAGTGTAGGATCTGACCCTGAGAGTTGAGTTAAAGATGTATTATACCCATCTAGATGTAACTCAATTTTATCTAGCTTTGAAATTGCATATTCAAAGTTTACTTTATTCTTTGATGCCCTCTCAAATAGGTTTACTGCACGAAGTGAAAGGTAGTTATAGCGTAACAGTTTCCTCAAGTTCTCCTCATTTAAGAAACTCTCATCATACGAATGGGAATATTTTTTTGCACCAATCTTCCACCTTGGTAGAATGAATGCATCTGGAATTTGGAGAACATCATATTTGGAGAAAACCTTGAAGAGATGACAACATGGAAGACCTACATACTTGAACAACGTGCATTCACATTGGCCTATACGGCTGGCCAAGTCTATCTTTAACTCAAAAGATTTTAGGCGGTCTACCATGTGACTTCACAAGTACTTCTTGAACGTTGCCGTCTATACTATTTTCTATTATTACGAAACGCACAATTTGATTGAATTGGTCTTCAACTTTATAGAAAATTTTCCTTGTATAAATCTTTGTTGCATATTTTAGTAGAGCCTGATGAGGTCTGACTTGTCGATATCTATGTTAGGATTGGAAGTTCTCTATATGTTCTCTTTTAAATGTCTCCAATAGAGTTGTTGTGTATTTCATCAAGAAACTGTACAGACCAGTTAAATGAAGCAGCCAACCATTGAAGAAATTGTTTATTAACTCACTTCAGCCAGTAGTACTCATGTCAGCATAGAAAGTACCTCTATTCCACAAAGGTATCCATCTTTCCCTTTTATTAAATATCTCTTGCATCTAATTATTCTCATCAAGATTATACTTCTTCATAAGCTCATTCCACTTTCTATCGTACTCTACAGGATCATATGTGTTGTGGATAATTGAATTTATATAAGTTCTAAATCTTGATAGATCTTAATAAATATGACCAATTTTTTCAGGGAACTTCTGGGTGATATGCCATAGGCAGAGCCGATGCTTGGTGTTTGGGAAGACCTGAAAGAAAAAATAGATATTTGTTAACTGTATGTTGTCAACTACACAAGCAGGCGACATTTTGTACTCTTAAACACAAATTGTCGAGTATACAATCAGTAGACAATATATACCCTTAACTCATAATTTTGTCGATTTCACAGTCCATCGACAATTATGTCATTTTGAATTGTCGACTTCGGTCGCATCTCAAAAATTATATCATTTATAAATTGTCGACTTAGTCACTTCTCGACAATTATGTCATTTATAATTTGTCGACTTGGTCGCTTCTCGACAATTATGTCATTTATAGTTGTCGACCTCATAACTAACCTTAGGGATGGCTGCACCCATTGCAGCATCTTGGTCAATAATAAAAGTCGTGGGGTGTTTGTTGCTCATCGCCTTTAGCCATGTATTGAATAACCAAGTAAAGGTGGTCTCTTTCTCATTCCTTAACAAAGTACATCCGAGTTGGATTATTTGGTAGTGGTTGTTTATTTTTGCGAATGGAGCAAATGGCATCTTATAAATGTTTGTCCGATACGTGGTATCAAAAGTGACAACGTCCCCAAAAACCTCATGCCATTCGTGATCATCCATCTATCCAAAAAAAATTAAGTGCCCTATCATCATCATCGAGTTGAATGTCAAAGTATAACATATATCTTGGACTTGCTTTTTCTTGAGCCACTCCAATGCAGCCTACGCATCACCACTTGAAAGATGTTCCTTGTTAACTTTGGCTTTGCGGTTGCAACAATCACGTTTGTTGAAAGCCTTATCTGGGAATAGAGTATGCACCTTGCTTACTGAGATGTTGTACAACTCAAAAGTCTCAGTTAGGTTTTGTGCAACTTCAGGAAAGAAATGATTAATCTTCATATGATGGTGGTTGTGAGGTGACACAAGCTTATGGTTATGCACATCTGAGAAACTGGTAACAACAAATTTATTAAGTTTATCTCTCCAATTAATGTTCAAAGTAGCTTTACCCTCGCATTGGTAAGAAGAACGCTTATTCCCATCTTGTTCATTTGTATCAGAAGTTTTGTTCTTCTTCGACAAACTATTGCTCAAGCAAGAAAATTGTACTCGTGTTATCTCCTTGGATCTTGGTCATTTTTTAGAGTTGCATTTCTTTGTGGAGAACCTTTGTTTCCTTCCATATTATTCATAAAAGGAACTTGCGTTATCCACTGTATCAAAATTTTGCCTTTCATATGGCGTCTCCATAAATAATGAATCAATGGCACAATCAGGTGTTATGGAATGCATACCCAACGTACGTTCATTTGCAATCCTTGGTGGTGATTCATATCCGATTACCTTTGACCAATCTCGTTCAACTAAATCTTCCATCTTATTATCCTGTCATATAGGAGGAATTATTGGATATAATTAATCATAGACATCTATACAATCATGGAACATATGGAATGAAAATTGACAGAAAAGCAGCCACAAATATAGAAGAAAAAAATACCATTTTTCATTACAAAAACTTTAATTATATAGGAAATACTGGGTCACCGTTGTACATCATGTATGTCATTAGATGGCTCAAAACAAATACTACACTAACATGTTAACTCCAAAATCACTAAGTATAATCTACATGTTCTCAATCCCAAACATATTTCCTTCAATCAGATTCTTCGAAAGACGACTCCCAAATTTGTTCCAGCTCCTCTAAAAATATGGTATGCCAATATTCACTTTCTAAATACCTGTATTGCAATTCAAATTCTATGGCTGCTTACCTTTCTCATTCTGCAGCTTCCAATCCTTTCATGTGTACTCCTACTTCATTAACCACTTCATCAGGAGGAGAGACTAAGGGAATTACTTCACTATCGTAGCCATCATTATTCACACAAAAATACCCATGGAATAAATTATACACCCATTTAATAAACCACATAGATCTGTAACATAAGCAGGCTTCACTGAATTATATTGTCGACAACCCCATAGATCATCAATGATAAAATTGTCGTACAAAGGCTGGTCGACATTATATTGTCGATTAGGCAGTGTTCGACATAGTCAAATTGTCACATAAACAGAATTTGACAATATAATGTCGATTAATGTGGTGCTCGACAGTACTAAATTATCCCATACATAATTCGACAATAAGATGCTGATTGGAGTACTGTGCGACAATCCTAAATTGTCGCATAGGTAAATTTTGACAATAAGCTGTCTATTGGCGTAGTCTACGAAATAAACATAGACAACCATCATTATAGTTCGTGTTCAATCTAAAAAGAAAAATTAGGGCACCCTACTAACCTGTTTACAGTAGATTTTTGGAGTAGATGTTTCCCGCCTTCTACTTGTACCTTCAATTTCCTTCACTATGCACAATCAATTTACCTCTGCAAGCACTCAAATTACACATTCAAAATCATTTTCAAAACTACCTCTGAAAGCCCTCAAATAATTCTAAATTCACTTTCACAAATGCACTTTCCAAAATGGGATTGAAAAGAAAGAGAGATAGACTGAGAGATATTCGTATCTTAACCGAAGATAAACGTGGATGAGGGAGAGATATTCAATCACAACTAAGAAATAAACTTACACCCCCCCCCCCCCTCTCCCTTCTCTTTATATAGGCCTCAACCATAATTCTTCTATACGCAAATCCCCTACCTCTCCAAATTAGAATATAATTAGACATTAAAATAAAAATAACTCCAATAGTTAAGCCCATAATCTAATAAGCTAAAATTAAAAGAGAGTGTCAATGAGTGGACGACGTGTACTAGGAGCTGCTTACATCAAATCCTTCTATCTTAGGAAAATTTTGACCACGAAATCTAACCGGGCGTGCTCCGGACGAAACTCGCGTCACCTTGGTAACACCTTCAAAATCATCAAATTCGTCTTGCATGTCAAAATCAACAATTCCATACGCTTTATGTTTTGACCCTCGGATCCTACCTCGAAACTTGCCATATCCAACCGATTTAACCATTATGTAGAATATCACATCTCCATCAAACTTGTTTTGCATGTCAAAATCAATAATTCCATACACCTTATGGTTTGACCATCGGATGCTACCTCGAAACTTGCCATATCCAGCCGATGTATACCAATTGATATTGCGACAGTGTTTTCGCAACTTCTCCTTAAACCTAAAGCTAGAAAACAACGTGCTCTGAAAATTACTTGTAATTGATGTATTTTTCGTGTCACTTGACTTACATAACGAACTTCAAAGTCCTCCCAAGATGGATCAATAAGCGTCGATAAATCTAAAAATTGGAACTTTTCCTCTTCTAAAAAGTCATCGTAATCCCGCCTATTCTCAGTTAAAGATCTCAAGTACTCATAGTCATCTGAGTACTCATCATATATACTAGGGGTAATCCTTCATCATCAAAATATGGTTGGCGAGCGTCACAAACAACATCAAATATCAGAGAGAAAATTTTCACCTCGTAACTAAAAAAATAAAAATTATTGACCGTCACTTCCATCTTTTGGAACGTTCTTTTAATTCTTTCTATCGACGCTTCGATACACTCAACACGTGCTTCAAGACTAGGTGGTCTCCCTATTGGGTTCGTACTCGCCATAAAGATAAAGAAAAAATTTGATTGAACATGAAACGAACAAAAAAATAAAAAATTTATACCATAAATCACTGTAGCAATCGCTGAAAAACATTGTAGTGGACGACGGGATCACCGTAGCAGTAGCATAAATATTGTAGTATCGCAAAAATCATTGTAGCATCCAAAGAAATCACTGCAACAGGTGACGAAATCACTGTAGCAATTGGAAGAAGAGAAAAAAAATCTCGATCTTCAGAACTATTTCCTAGAATTTCAAATCATGAATCAAGATAGAATCGCCCTAAGAAACACCACGTAGAAGCTAAATCGAAGAGTTTTTTATGCTAAAATTAACCTAAAACTAAATTTGGGTTAAACCTTGAACTTTATTTAATCATAACTAAGAAATAAACTTATCCCCCCCCTCTCTTCTTATATAGGCTTCAACCCTTACGCTAAAATTAACCTAAAACTAAATTAGGGTTAAACCTTAAACTTTATTTAATAAAAACTAAGAAATAAACTTACACCCCCCTCTCCTTATATAGGCCTCAACCCTAATCCTCCTACAAGCAAATCCCCTACCTCTCCAAATTAAAATCTAATTAGACATTAAAATAAAAATAACTCCAATAGTTAATCCCATAATCTATAAGCTAAAATAAAAAGAGGTTGTCAATGAGTGGACGACGTGCACTAGGAGCAGTTTACATCAGTTTAATACTTGCTAACTCTTAATATTCCCACCAAAAGATCCAAATTCCATCTTCTTTCTTCCAAAACTAATTACATACAAAGTATTTGTTTGGCTTGGGGGTTATCTTTACAACACACGATCATCATCAAATATCTTTGCCAAGGTACGCCTAGATTTTAGACCTCTTTTACAATCAAAAAAATAAACCATAACATGGATGATAAACCAATTAGTGATGAACCGATCAGTACAAAACCGATTACTAAGGAACAAGTTGAATCGGAGAGTGTAAAGCTTGATTCAAAAAAATTCAACATGAGATTTTCTACTGTTGATGATGCTTATAACTTTTATAATGCATATGCAAGGCTTGTAGGATTTAGTATACATAAACATTGGGCGTCGAAACATAATAATAAGATAATTTGAAGGATATTTTGTTGCTCAAACGAAGGTGAATGTGAGAAACACCCAAGAGGAACACTCGAGAAGCCATATCCAATAACACGAACAGATGTTTGGCTCGAATTGAAGTTATATTAGAGAAAGAAGGAAATGAAGAGTATTTTATTGTGAAGGCATTTACAAGAGAACATAACCATGATCTTGTGCCTCAAATTTTAGTTCACTTGTTGAGCTCACAAAGAAAAAAATCATCCTGCACAAGCAAATATGATCTTAAAAATGTGTTCAGCGGGTTTTGGGTCTGAATTTTTTTTTTCTCGTTTATGAGTGCAGAAGATGGGGGATCTCAAAATCTCAATTTTAATCAAAAAGATTGTGACAATCTTGTTCAAAAAAGGCGTAAATAATGGCTAAATAAGGGGGATGCAAAATTGCTTTTAGACTATTTCAAGTGGAAGCAAACTGAAAACAAGTCATTTGTTTATTCAATACAAGTTGATGATGAAAATCAGATTTGTAACTAGTTTTGGACTGATGCAAAGTCGAGGTTGGACTATAGTATATTCGGAGATGTAGTGTGCTTTGACACTGCTTTCAAAACAAATTAGTATGACATACCATTTGCACTTATTGTTGGTGTTAATCATCACGGTCAGACAACACTTTTTGGTGGGGCTTTGTTAAGGGGTGAGAATACGAAAACTTTTGTTTGGTTGTTTTAAACTTTTCTAGATGCTATGGGAGGAAAATCGATGAAGACAATCTTCACAGATCAAGCGATCCCAATTGCTAATACGGTGAAACAAGTTTTTCTAGACACGTATCATCGTTTGTGTTTGTGGCATATCTACCAGAATACCTTGAAATATTTTTCTAATGAGTTCAATAAATTTGGATCTATTGTTGGCGATTTCAGAACATGCATATATGATAACGAGAATGAAGAAGAATTTCAATCTTGTTGGGATGCATTGCTTAACAAATACAAGCTAGTAGAGAATGACTGGATAAAAGCTTTATATCGTATACGAGATAAATGGGCACAAGTGTACGGCCAGAAGTATTTTTGTACTGGTATGACGATAACCCAGCGGAGCAAAAGTATAAATAGTTATTTCAAAAGGTATTTTAAGAGAACAAATTTTACCTGAGTTTGTGGATTAGTATGACATGTTGGGTGTGAACTCGAATGTGAAGAAGAAATTGTCGAAGTCTGATATTGTCGAAGTCGTTCGAACGAAAAAGGAAGTCGTTCGAACCAGATTATATTTTTCGCGGTTTGAAACTTTGTTCATCAAAGTCGTTCGAACGAGTTTGGATGTCGTTTGAACGAGATATCATGTTTCTAGGGCTAGAAACCAATTATTATAAAGTCGTTCGAACGAGCTATGCGCAGGTTTGCTTTAGATGTTATTCTGGACGTTGAGTTGCCTCGAGATCCGTTCTACTTGAATTTTAGTTCCCTAGTATATAAAAGGGACTTAGTTTATTTGTTTAAGCTATCCTTCTGAGTGAGTTTAATTCTAGAGACCTAGAATTTGAGAGACTCCATTAAAGCTTGAGATGCATGGAGAGATCGTTGTAACCTGTTTGATTATCATAGTGGATTGTTCAGAGAGTAGTTTTTTATCCGTAAGGGTTTTCTACTTTCCTCCTCTGAGAATTTTTGTGTCCTTGTTGTTTTTGCTTGATTGTTTCTCTTGATTAGCATATTCCGCGTATCGTTCTTGGTATAGAAGAGAGATTAGCTACCTCTATTCTCAACATGACAAAGCAGTAGCTCGAAGACATGAAAAAGAAGTAAGGGGAGATTTCAAGTCAATGGCAACAAAACCAAACTTGATCTCAAGTTGGTCATTGGAGTCTCAAGCAGCTGAGATGTATACTTTAAAAGTTTTTCATTTATTTCAAGAAGAGGTGAAGACTATTATTAACTTAGAGTTAGACCTCGAAAATGATGATGGAGAAAGAGTGATATACAAAGTATCCTCCTATAATGGCAATAAAATTCATACAGTTCATCTTGTGTATGAAAATCATATGGTACAATGCAGTTGTAAGAAATACGAGTTTACCGAATTATTATGTGGTCATGCATTTGGTGGACTAAGGATGCATTTTGTGGACTATAGTATATTTCGTAAGTTGAATCTTGAGGATCTTCCTCAACAATATTATCTAAAAAGGTGGACTAAGGATGCATTTGGTGGTATTGATATGGATATCATTGAGGAAAGTATACAGGTTGATATAGATCCATCCTTGTCAACTAGACATAATGAATTATCTCATATGGCCTTGTCAACTATTGCAAGAATGGGGTTTGTAATGGAAGAAATAAGTTACATAGCCAAGCGGGAACTGAAGCTGTTATTGAAAGAAATGCAATCTTGTGTTAACTCTCATAAGCATCAAGATACAATAAGCCCAAATTGTCACGCCTCAAAATCCGCTTTCTGATAATAAATCAAAAAGAAAATCCTAAGGCTTAACAAGTCGGGCATCCCATGGATGAACCCCACAGATGTAATATATTTCTAAAGAAATTAACTACATCTACTTACCAAAGAAACGCAGCGGAAATAACTCAGTTATTGAGTAAAATAAATAATATTCTCAACAAGGCCTAAAAACGAGAAATAGAATATGACAATGAAATCTGAAGTAAAATATTATAAATACCCTACGACACAACTCAGCGATCCAATAAAACTCCAAATAATTCTAAAATAACCAACCAAGCCTCACTAAGCAAAATTCTACTGTGATCGGCCTCTTCTAAAAAAATATAGCGCACAAGGCGTCAGCAAGCATAATTATTACCAGTTACTGAACATGATAGACTGATATAATATAGAAGTACTAATGTGATATAATATTTTATCTATGTGTATAAATGATGCAATGTTTACTGAGGAGATGAGGTTTAATTATTAATGTTATTTTTAAGCGTCAGCGCCAACCGGTATTATAATTAATTATAGATTGTTATTAGGTATGGGGGATAACTAACATACGATGTACACAGTGTCACTTTTAATTTAGTGAGACCACACTCTCGTACCCTTCTGTCCTCAACAGAAGCGTATCATTTATTGTCGAGTCAGGGATTGGCGGATTCCTTTTTAGTGAGCCATGAATTAGCAAGAAAATCACCAGATCAAGGTGGTCAAAAAATTTCAACCTGCAGCTCTAAAGCCTAATTTATTTTCACTTTCAGGGATCTAATCCCACGGGATGCTCGCGTAACATGCAGCTGAGAAGTAACAGAGAAATAATTTAGGGACTTGCAACCCTGGGACACTAATAAATAGTTACCAAATCTTTTGTTTAGGGAATCAAACCCAAGGGCCCTGACAACATAGCCCTACTGTGTACATGGCTCTAAGTTCTCCTATGCATGAATGATTTAAGAAATTGACACTCAATCAAAATGACATATCTGTCCTCTCTCTATAGGCAATGAGACTATATCATATGATTGACGATCTTATGCTCAACGACCTTTCTACCCTCATAAATATAGGAGTAAGGACTTTGTCGATGATATTATACTCTGACTATCAATGATCTTTCTACCTTAAGTTAATAAAGATTATATCATTAAAGTCCTATAATCGTGGCTAAGTTAAGCCATTAGTCAAATACATGTCTTTCTAACCTCACACGTATAGAGACTGATTTATAATATTAGGTGGCCAGATGTCATGATATAATATAGGCTTATGCTTAGTACCCCCCTTGATTTAACATCAAGGTCCAACCTGTACATCTATAGTTTAAAGGGCTAAACATGAGGGCACCAATTACTACTACCAATGCAATTGATATGTTTAGTATATACTCCTATATATATATAGCGTAAGGCAGACCCTGTTTAGTGTAGGCATATATATATATAATACACAAAGTCTGCCTTAGGCTATAAACATTGACTATGCCTTCACTAAACATATATGTATATTATGTATAATACATAATATACTATACAAGTCTGCCTTGAATATGCCTTCACTAAACATATATACCTATTCTGTATAATATACTATACAAGTCTGCCTTTTACTATGTACATTGAATATGCCTTCACTATGTGTATACAAGAACTATCATAGTATTGTATATATAAGTACAACATAAGCAACTCATAGATAAATTGGGTTTACTGATATGCTCCTACTAAAGCAAACTTACTATTATGGTTAAGTATGATTCTAACTAAACATGGCATCACAATAGCACTAACAAGGTATCATTATCCTTGTTTTCCAAGCTTACAATCTAAAATTTATAGCAATTCATGATTAATTGCATATGATAATTGTACTTGCCTGATGATTGAATGCTAATGAAGAGCAATGCAAGGATCCCTCCCCTTACTAGAACAACAAATTTCTACTCTCGATTCACCCGCTCAAGAATCTCCAGCCACACCAATTGATAAAGGATTTATGTAAGAACTCTCTCCAGATTAAGGGTTTGAGGAAACAATAGGGTTTGGGATTTGATATCCTCTCTCCAGATTTTAAAATTGAAAAGAGAAGAAAGGTTGAAGGAGGTGAAATTCTATGTGCTCGTATTTAATGTATTTCGATAAATTAGGTCAGAACAATTCCTATCAATCAAAAGTAAAGACAAAGAATTAAAAGACACAGGTAATTGTTCACCCTGTAGAAACTCTGGGAGAAAAACCATAAGTCGTTATCGATGAAATCAACAACCAAAAATCTACTAATCAAAAAGAGTTTAATCTAAATTACACTTACAGACTCGATAACCTCGTCTCATGATTATCTTTCTTCTGACTAAAGCTTCACGCCCAATCTTCTTCTGTTCTCGCAATAACCCTTCTTAATCTCACACCAAGAATCTTCTTTTATTATCGCAACAACCATTCTTGATCTCACACCAAGAATCACTCTTCTTGAATCGCTCTTGAACAATATGTAGGAAGTATTGTAAAACTAACTCAACATCAATCTCAGGATTAGAAGATGCTTGATTGATATTAAATTCACACTCTCTGATAAAGTAGTTGGAGCTTTTCAAAAAAATAAACGTTTTGCCAAAACAAAATAGAGAAAAAAAAAAGAAACAGGGTTTGCTTAAATAGTAAACCAATTTCTCTCGAGATTCATTCGAACGAGACCTAATATCATTCGAACGACTTACGTCTAATTTGGTCCAAAACCCAAGAAAGTTGATAATTCGTTCGAACGACAAAAAGGCTCGTTCTAACGACAATTATCTATGGGCCAAATTTCTAGAGGACATGACAACTCGTTCGAACGATAATAAAACTTGTTCGAACGACAATACATATAAAAGACCCTCTCTTTATCAGTGAGTTCTACTTACCTTCTGTCCAGTGATCTTCATTTTGTCAGTGTCTTCGACTGAGACAACCATGAGACTCCATAAACACGAAATGAGACAAATAAAACCTTTCAGTCTCCCCCTTTGGTTTATTTTGTGACAAATAAAAACTAAGTCGAACATACGACTCTGTAGTACTTCCCAGCTACAGAGTGAGTCTAGACCTTAGAAAGATACCACCCCTTTCTTGAACAGGGTCAATCTCTGGACCTCTTCTATGAATAATATCTTCTTACAACCCTGTTCTCATTAGATAGTGTGTTACTGAATATCAGCAAACTCCTTTACGATACATGTGGGGAAAAAAACTTAGAATATAGTGACATAATCAAAAAAAACATAAACGGATAAATCCAGAGAAGCATTTGCAAACCAAACATGTAAACTCATTTCTCTCCCTTTTTGTTACGGAAGAAACAACAAATAACAACAATCAACTATCTGAAAGAAAAGAAATTAGAGACAAAACCCTCTGGCCATCAAGGATATCTGTACTGTCGGGGCGTGACCTTTTGTTTCCAACCCATTGCTTAGGTGCCATTTGTACAAAGACGAAGAGTTGTCCACATATAACTACCCAAACAATAATCACAGGTGTATAACCAACCCAATACCTACAAGAAATAAACCCAAAGCTCCACATCACTAAACCCAAGCAGTTCTATAATCCAACAACCCAGCAATCAAGAAAATCACACCACACCCTTGTACCCAACACAAATCACTACACAGAAACTCCTTGAACAATCCCAATTCAAGATTAACTCACCCATTGCACACCCCAATCACCTACAATAAAAAACCCATGTACATAAAATCCAATTCAAACAATCCAAGCAATCTCAATTCAATCAATTGAACAATTATCCAAACAACAGTAATATCACAAACCAATAACCAGTTACCCCAAATCAAAATTCAGCAACCAATGCACAGTCCGATTAACAACGAAAGGAAAATTCAACGAGACCCAACTCGAATATAGAAAAAGATAGAGAGACAAGAAGAACCAACCTTCAATTAGAAGTTGTAGGAACCTTAGGTTGAACCTGCCGTGAACACGAACAAAATTGGAACCCCAAACTATGAAATTTGAAATAGAAAAGTAATGGCAAGAACAAACGAAGAGAGATTTGAGTGGTAATTGACTAGGGGGAATTGAGTTAGGGAGAGAGTGAAGAAAAAATACAAACCAAATTATTTTTGATCAACCAAGCAGACGCAGGGAAGATAACCAAACCCAAAACTCGTTCGAACGACTCGATAAGTCATTCGAACGAGATAAAATCTTTTCAAAAAAAATACACTGCAGCTTGGAAATGGATGAAACAAGGCAAAAACTCAATTAAAATCACTGAGTAGCCACAGACAAACACAAAGAGCAAGAGAAAAAATAGGACTAACAGACACACTCCCCCTCAAAATATGCAGTCATATCTATAAGCACAACGGATACACGATAGAGAGAATATTATTGAGCTAAAAACTAAATAATACAAAAGAACTCGGTGTGTGTGTGTGTGTAGTTCAAACAAAGTCCTGACAATTTGGCATATGAAGAGCATTATATTGGAAATATGATTCAATTTAGGCCTCTCATGGTTGGTCACTCAAAGTCACTGAGAATTTACTAGGTATCACACGAAGGAAATATGAATATGAATAATGAAGTTAAAAATTCATAATCCAAGAAAGTGGCGCAATTTTACTGAAGATCTCATGGAAGGAATATCAATTGTTTTTGGTGGTGTCAAGTTAAGTACCATAGATTTTCAAACTATCATCTTCACTAAATCGATTGCAGTAGACTTAGAATCAACTAGGACTTTTAAGGTTGTCATGAAGCCAAAGGTAGGTTAGTGATGAAATAGGTGTTTTGTTGGCATTCTGAAGACAAATATAACTTCCACCACCATTGTTGTTATCAACACACCTCCTTCCTTTTTTGTTTTTTTTTATACTTGATCTTCTGACACTATTTGAATTTACACTTTCTTGTAACAAAACATTCTCCTAAGCAACACTCATACACACAGTACCCTTCAGATTTTATCACTTCCTATCCTCAGAACAAAAGGTTTAAACAAGAATTTGGCGCATACAAAGAAATGGCTTATTTTAGACTCAACGGGTAGTAAGTGAATTAACGATTTAGGTTAGATGTTAAAAGGTCAAAACAGGAGCAAATAAAAATGCCTAAAATCATGTCCTAAGACTTGTACAATATCTCATTTCACCTCAAATCAAGTAGAGAAAATGTTCTAGTATTTTAACTTGAATTAGATATCACCACCAACAATCGACTAATGTATAAAATAATGATATCATAAACAGAGAGAGATTTTGCGGGAAAGAATTTATTTAATAACACTCAACGCTAGAACAAAAGGTTAGATCCTCACATAATGTTAGGTAATGAAGTCTCTGTATTTACCCTCAAGATTTCTAATTACACCTAGAGTCAGGAACAGTTGGACCTCATGACGAATAAGTGATACCAAGTAACTCAAGCATTAAATAAATATATAACACATAAATAATCTCCATACATGCATATGCAAAGCTACGATAGGCTAAGTACAGAGAAAAAATGGGGGAGATAGCCAGTAAGAGTAGACGACACTACACATACCTGAGGATGTCTACAAGATAGCGACACCGCAAACAAAAAGACCTGAGAGATTTAGGAAATGGAACAGACACCAATAGCGCATCGAAGATTTTCAAACTGAATAACATCCAAAGGTTTGGTGAAGAGATTGGCAAGTTGGTTCTCCATACAAGCATACTCCACAATTACAATCTTCTGCTCAACAAGGTCGAGAATGAAGTAAAATCGAATGTCAATGTGCTTGGTCCTCGAATATTGTTCAGGGTTCTTGGAAATGTTGATTGCACTTGTATTATCACAATAAAGTGATATTACTCCCTTATTCAACCCATAATCATGAACATTTGCTTCATCCAGACTAGTTGAGTACTATAATTTCCTGCAGTAATATACTCTGCCTCTGCAGTAGACTGTGAAATGCAATTTTGTTTCTCACTTTGCCATGCAACGAGATTGTTCCCAATGTAGTAACATCCATCAAAAGTACCCTTCCTTTTATCAGAATTTCAGGCCCAATCAGCATCTGAGTATCCAATAATTTCAGATGTAGTGTCTCGAGTATACCACAATCCAAACTCACAAGTCCCAGACACATATCGAATAATCCGTTTAACAGCGTATAAATGGGACTCCTTAGGACTTGCCTGATAATGTGCACATATGTAAATACTGAACACAATGTATGGACGACTAGCTGTAAGATACAACAAGCTTCCTATCATGCTCCTATACATCTTTTGATCCACATCAGTACCTGCAGAGTCCTTACTCAATTTTGTGGTAGTGCCTATTGGTGTCCTGGCATGTTTGAAAGAATTAAGACCAAACTTTTTGACAATATCCTTAGCATATTTAGATTGAGAACAAAGATGTCACCCTCCCATTGCTTGATTTGAAGACCTAAGAAGTAGGTCAATTCTTCAACCATGCTCATCTCGAACTTTCTTCCCATTAACTCACTGAATGCTTTGACACGAGAGTCTGACATTGATCCAAAAACAATATCATCCACATAAACCTGAGCAATAAGAATTTCATCTCCTTCCCGCTGAATAAACAATGTCTTATCAATTCCCCCTCGAATAAACCCCTTTCCAAGTAAAAAGTTTGAAAGTCTATCATACCATGCTCGAGAGCTTGTTTTAGGCCATAAAGTACTTTCGTCAAACGATAAACATGCCCCGGGTGATGACGATCTTCAAACCCCTTTGGTTGAGATATATACACTTCTTTCTCAAGTAGCCCATTCAAGAATGCACTTTTCACATCCACCTAATAAAGCTTAAATTTTTTGTGACAAGAAAAAGCCAAAAGCATCCGAATAGATTCAAGTCTAGGTGGGAGTAAAAGTTTCTACTGCATCCACCCATTTTATTTGATTGTATCCCTGAGCTACCAACCTTGCTTTGTTTCGGACAACATCACCATTCTCATCAAAATTGTTCTTGTAAATCCACTTAGTGCCAATAATATTAGTATTTGCCAGTTGTGATAGTAAGTCCTACACATCTTGTCGCTTGAATTCATTGAGCTCATCTTGCATGGCGTTAATCCAATATTCATCAGATAAGGCATCTTTCACGCTGGTTGGTTCAGTGATGGACACATAACACACACTCTCCACTGTCTCATATAATGTAGAACAATGATACCCTACACACCTAGCGGACTCATGAAGTGTAGGACATTCATAATCATCAAAGTATCTAGGAGCACCACAATTCCGATGAGAATTAGTATAGACAGTAGCATTTGATGCTAAAATTTCCCCAGAAGATGTTGTAAGAGCTTCAGTGTGAGGTTCTTCTTGAACATCATGTGTCATAATAGATGAGGTTGGCAGGGAATCTTCTTGAACATTGTTATCTCCATCATCTGTTTGTCCAAGAACTGTTGAGTCGTCAACTACCACATTAATCGACTCCATGACCATTTTGTTCTTCAAGTTGTAAACATGATAAGCCCAACTGTTTGTGGCATATCCCAGTAAAATACCTTCATCGCTTCGGGCATCAAATTTTCCAATGTTCTCCCAGTCACAAGTGACATAACACTTACTTCCAAACACACGAAAGTATTTCAAGTTCAGTTTTTTTCCAAACCAGAGTTCATACGGTGTGTTAAGTGTAAGAGGACGCAGATAAACTTTGTTGATAATGTGACACGAGGTATGAATAGCTTCTCCCCAAAAGTGATTAGGAACATTCTTTCCACGAAGTAATACCCTCCCCATTTCCTACAGAACTCAGTTCTTACGTTCTGCTACTCCTTTTTGTTGTGGTGTGATTGGTGCTGAAAATTCATGTTTAATCCCATTCGCTTTACAGTACTCAATCACATCACTTTCCTTGAACTCTCCTCCACGATCACTTCAAATTCTGTCAATAGAACAATCTTTCTCATTCTGTATTCGCAGGGCTATAGCATGAAATTCTTCAAATGTGTCTGACTTCTGCTTTAATAGTGCGATCCAGGTGAATCTTAAAAAATCATCAACCATAACCAAAATGTACTTCTTTCCACCCAAAGTACTCACTCTCATAGGACCCATAAAGTTTATATGAATTAACTCCAGAACTCGCGTAGTGGCAATGTTGGTAGATTTTTTGTGCGGACTCTTGGTTTGCTTTCCAATTTAACATGGTCCACACACTGCATCGGTTAGCTTGCTTAGTTTCAGAACCCCTCAAACTATTTCCTTACTTGTAATCTTCGCCAGATCGCTGGAGTTTACATGTCCTAACCGTTGGTGCCAAAGTTTCACATCATTTATCTTAGCAACTTTACATGATATCTTATTTTGTGTTACAGCATAGCAGTTGTCCAAAGTTCTATCAGCAATTACAATATATTTCCCAGTATTATCAAAGACACGACAAGCTTTCTTGTCGAATGTTACTGTGTTGTCCGCATCACATAAGTAACTCACACTCAGAAGATTTACAGTAAGTCCTTTGACATAGAGTACATTATCTACAGCCAGACACCCAATTCCTTCTATACTCCCCTTTCCCAATAACTTTTTACTCATTCCTCCTCCAAAAGTAACATTACCCCCTTGAATATCTGTGACATTATTCAGACGTGTAACAACCCATGTCATGTGCCGAGAGCATCTTCTATCTGCATACCACTGTGTAAAATTAAATGTATTTAGAGTCATCACTGCAACATTAGACAGTAATTGTGGTAGAAGGTCCTTCTTTTGAACCCAAGCAGATCTCACTTTCTTTCGTTCTTCTGTCGCTTGAGTCATATTCCTGAAACCATTAAAAGACTTTTGGACAAAAATAGAGTTAACAAATGATTGGGCATATGATCGATGGGGTTTCCCTCTTTCCAAATATAGATTATTCCTACCACGGAATTGAAGAACATATCTACAATAGGGAGCAAGATGACCCCTTCGACCACAAGTATCACAATAAAATACATGAAAGACAAAAGGCTGCTCAGTCTGCCTATGAGGAGCATCAATAATACTAGGTTTGGAAAAATATGGAACTGAAGTAGTTTTGACATACTTAGTGACTTGAGATGCGATAGACTTGACCTTTTGCTCATCAAATCCTAATCCTCTTTTATCAAATCCATAATTTCTCATACTTAGTATTTTGTCAATATTTTTAGCTCCATGATAAAATACTTCAAGTTTTTGTTGTGTAGAGGTCAAATCAGGTTTAAGTTTCTCAATTTCTATTTCCCCCAATTCACCTTTTCCACAGCAATGAGTTTGTCATGTTCACACGTCTTAAGTTGGACACTAAGATATTGTTTCTCATTCTTAAGTTTCTCGAGCTGAGAAACAAGTTGAGAGTACAACTCTTCAAGACTAGGCTCTACGCAGTTATCACTTTCATAGTCCTTATGATCATCTTCGTCAGTTTCAAGTGCAAACACGTTAAAGTGATCACAACATGAAGAAATAACAGCAATGTAAGAGATCTCAAACTATTTCCACCTTCTTGGAAGGGATCATCATGGTCATTAGTGTTATCATCACTATCATCCCACGTAACAGTAATATTCATAGCTTTATAATTGCTATTAGAACTCCTAGTGGGACAGTTGTGAGCATAGTGATCATACTTGTGACATTTATAACATTCAACCTTATTAAGATCTTGATCAGAGTCATTGTGAGAACGAGTACTTGAGTTAGTTTGTTTGCTATAAGACTTAACATGGCTATGAGGACGAGACTTGTAATTCACATTTTGCCCTTGTTTCTTAAATTGCCTCATTTTCAAAAGTTTTCTAAATTGTTGACTTATAAGAGCAATCTGAGAGTCAGAGTCAAGTTCCTCATCATTGCCAGAGACACAGTAGTTGTCAACATCTCAGGTTCTCTGAGAAGATGAAGAGTTGGAGGAAGACGTAAATGCAACACTCTTATTCTTCTTAGGGTTTTCCATTTCTATTTCAATTTCAAACGTATGTAATTTTCTAGCAAGTGTGTCAGGTTTTATGGTTTTAAGATTTTGTGCTTCCTCTATAGCATCACGTCTAGATCTAAAACTCTAAGAAAGAGATCTTAGAATTTTATGTACTATTTGAACATCGGTGTATCCAGCTTCTAAAGAAGAACTGTTGTTGACAATGTCGCTAAGTCTCGCATAAAACTCACTAAAGGACTCATCCTCACTCATCCGGATGTTTACAAATTGAGATGTGAGCATTTGTAATTTACTTTCTTTAGCCATATCATCACCTTCGTGAGTACGCATTAAGATGTCTCAAGCTCCTTTCGAAGTGGTACACGCAGATATGTGTTTATACTCAGTTTGGCTCAACGCATTAAAGATAGCATTAAGACTTTTAGAATTATACCTAGATATTTCTTTTTCTTCCTTGGTCCATTGAATTCAAGGTTTAGGAACTTCTAGAGCAATTACTGGTTCACCCCGCATAACAGTCGGGGGCACCCGTCCATCTTCAATGGCAATCCAAACATCTTCTCTCATGGATTGCAAGAAAGTAATCATTCGAACCTTCCAGTAAGAAAATATTGTGCCATCAAAGAGTGGTAGGCGATTTATAGGACCTCTAAATTTTTTGGAATCCATTAAATTAAGCAAGTACGTAAACAGGATCACCGCTCATGATATAAAGCCTACAACCGATTTTGCTCTAACACCAATTGATATTGTATGTGCTCGTATTTAATGTATTTCGATAAATTAGGTCAGAATAATTCCTATCAATCAATGATCTAGGATTAAACAAAAACAATCAAAAGTAAAGACACAGGCAATTATTCACCCTGTGAAAACTCTTTACACGATAGAAAAACCACAGGTCGTTGTTGATGAAATCGACAACTAAAAATCCACTAATCAAAAAGAGTTAAATCTGAAAAACACTTACAAACTCGATAACCTCGTATCATGATTATCTTTCTTCTGACTAAAGCTTCACGCCCAATCTTCTTCTGTTCTCACAATAACCCTTTTTGATCTCATACTAAGAATCTTTTTCTGTTCTCGCAACAACCCTTCTTGATCTCACACCAAGAATCTTCTTCTGTTCTCGCAACAACCCTTCCTGATCTTACACCAAGAATCTTCTTTTGTTCTCGCAACAACCCTTCTTGATATCACACCAAGAATCGCTCTTCTTGAATCACTCTTGAACAATATGTAGGAAGTATTATAAAACTAACTCAACATCAATCTCAGGATTAGAAGATGCTTGATTGATATTGAATTCAAACTCTCTGATAAAGTAGTTGGAGCTTTTTGAAAAAATAAATGTTTTGCCAAAACAAAAGAGAGGGAGAGAAAAAGAAACAGGGTTTGATTAAATAGTAAACTAATTTTTCTCGAGATTCGTTTGAACGAGACCTAATATCGTTCGAACGAATTACATCTAATTTGGTCCAAAGCCCTAGAAAGTTGATAATTTGTTCGAACGACAAGAAGGCTCGTTCGGACGACAATTGTCTATGGGCCAAATTTCCAGAGGACATGACAACTCGTTCGAACGATAATTGTCTATGGGCCAAATTTCCAGAGGACATGACAACTCGTTCGAACGACAAGAAAACTCGTTCAAACGATAATACATATAAAAACCCTTCCCATTATCAGTGAGTTCTACTTACCTTCTGTTCAGTGATCTTCATTTTGGCAGTGTCTTCGACTGAAACAACCACGAGACTCCACAAATATGAAATGAGACAAATAAAACCTTTCAGGAGGAGTTGGAGAAGAATTTGGGGAAATTCGGTGGTGGGTCTGAATGAGTTTGTTATAAGAATTTGGGGAAAACAAGAGCTAGGATAATATGTTATAGGTGTAACCTATTACACTACTACGGCTACCACTTCTAACATGAAATGAGTTATAAAACGGAAAGAAAAATGCGAGGCGCTACACAAATTCCCTGAATCAGGATAACGTTGAAAAGGACAAAATGCATTACCAATGGACGTTAACAATATAGTGCAAGAACCATCATGTAAGAACACAAGGGGACAATGTCCTAAAGGTTACAAAAGTGTGATGGAGACTATAAGAGGAAGAAAGAGGTCAGCATCACAAATAAAGAATGCAGCAGAAAATGTTAGTGGTAACTTGTAAATTATTTTAAATAAATCTCAAAATGTTTTATTATTATTTACTTTTCAATGTCTTGTATAGGTAATAAAACAAGTGGTAATCAAGTTCTGTACCTAGATAACCCTGCACTTCCAAATTCTTATGATGAAGCCACAAGTACGATTCATAATACTCAGGGTCACCATCACGTATGATTTACAAAAATAACTTTAACTAGATGCATATATGCAAGTAGCCAAGCTTCAACTTCATTACTAATTATAACTTATTTAATTTGCAGTTAATGGATGAATTTGGTTCGGTGATAGATGCACCTTGCCTACCAATATGGCCTAATATTCCTTAATATATGCATAACTAGGTTTGTTGTTATTTAACATTTTTTTTTTTGTGAAATTCATCTTGAGCCTATTAATTTAGTTGTTTATGCGTTTATGTAGACATTAGTTGGCTCGGTTAACCATGTGATATCAAACAATTTTATGGGCAGAATGCAACCCAACCAGGTATATTCTTGAAATAAGAACTGCTAAGCATCTAAACATTTTTGCAGTAAAGGAATATAACTAAACTTGTTTATTTTGTAGGCAATAGTTGGTCCCGTTAACCACTTGATATTAAACAATTTTATGGGAGACATCCAATCCAATCAAGTACTGTTTTTCAAACTTGAAATTACTTGAAATTGTTAAACATGTTTACCATGAAAATAAAGTAACTATTTTTTTTTATTTAATGTTAATTACTAGAGTTTTATTGCTATGTTAGCTCAACAATCTTCGCCTCACCTAAGGCCATCACAATACATACCTGAATGTACTATGCGTAGGTTGGACTTCTTAAGACAATCACCTCCAAAACAATAATTGTTTGTATGTTTCAAGAATCTTAGACTTTTATGATATTTTGTTGAACAAACATGGTATAGTTTGGTATCTTATAACTTGCAAATTATTTGCAGCAACTATGGAAATGTACGGGTATTTTGTGAAACTTTATTGATGTTTAATCCTACTTGCTAAGCCATCTTGAGGATGTTTAGACTTCTTTGAGACATCAAGAATTTAATTATTAGACTACTTTATTATGGAATTTTTATATGGCATTTGGCATATAATAAATTTATGGTTGAATTTTTTTTTGAGAAGTCATATATTATTGTTATTTTCAAAAGGAATAGCTTTTAGAAGATTATGGTATCTACCAATGTTTTGAAGAATTTTGATTCATGAGCTCTTATGTGTTGACATATGATTTTACTAATAGATTTGGGAATATACAGGTGAAGTTCCACTTTTTCTATATTGTCGTTTCTTGACAAAAAAACCATAGGTTTGAAATGTCGCAGGTGACTCAAAAGTCGATGAAGATTGAAGATGTAATATCCCTCTTCTCAAAGAATATAATCATCGCACAAGTTACACTCGGCACATAGAAAATCCTCATACAAGGTAAATGAAGTGAGTTTTAGTTTAAACAATTTTTTATTTTATTTTTTGGGGAAAATCAAAATTATGAAAAACTAAATTTTCAAGTTCTTGATTCAAATCTGAATCATAAGGCCATCCGGATTGCATCCGGATCTTACTGGCCTCTTTTCAACAAAATAAGGAGGAAAATCCGGATTTGCTTATCACCTAACTTCCATCCGGATTTCACGATTTTCAATATTTTAAAACGTTAATATTTCTCAAGATTTGGATTTTGCTTTCATCCGGTTGATATAGGTTTTTTATTTTTTTTGCTAGGCAAGCCGGTTTTTTATAGGGATCCGTAACCCTGAGTTTCCAACCCCATGAGGTTTCAAACCCACGACCTCTCTCTAGGTGGAGAAGTACAACCACCACTGGGCCAAGAGCCCAATGGTCCGGTTGACATAGGTACCTACATGGCTAGCTTATTTCCACTTAAATATGGTTATAGATACCTATATATGTTTAATGCATCAACTTTGTTTTGATCTCCCATCCTCTTATTATAACGACAATTTACAATATTTAAGGAGGAGAATTAATTACTAAATATTTGGTTTTCTGCTTTCTGTACATGATGAGTTGTTATTCCGTTAAAGAGAGGTTAAAAGAGTGATGATGTGGCATATTTTAATTGGTCCCCCATCGAGAGTTACCCATGTTGATTCAAATTCAACTCAAATTGGAGTATTTGGATCACATGTGGTTTTAAACAATTCGATCAAGTTTAGACACAGTTGAAACATATACTTTGCCCACTACGATTGAGAGAGCTTCTTTGGTGACCATCGGTGACCTACTTCGCCCGCTGCGGTTGAGAGAGACAACAGGTTTTGCAATAATTTTAAAGGAAAAGCATCATCGCATTCATAGTTCTCATGACACACAATTAAATCTCATGTGAATTATTTTTTTCCTGATCAGGAAGATCAGAGTTTATATTCACATTTGTCAGACTAATCCATAGGGCACATATGATACCCTGTGACATGTAAGTCAGAATAAATCCTCGTAAGTGGCCTAGTTTATGGTTAGTCCAACCCAAAACCTCTGTTTCTCCGGGCATGTTCCTGAAAGAACATCTATTGTTAGGTAGTGTTTGTTTTTTAAGTGCTGAATGCTGGAAAAAAAACAAAAAAACAACAACAACAAGTGTTGAATGCTGAATGTTTTGAAATGCTGAATGCTAAAAAATGAAGTGTTGAATAAGTTATAGTGTTTTTTTTTCTAAGAAGTGCTGAAAACTGGTAAATGTCTTAAATACTTTTGCTATAAAAGAACACAACTTGGAGCATCGCCTCAAAATTGGCAACACCTCTCCACTATAAAGTACTATGACACCATAGATGGATATTCACAACTTGAAAATGGACAAAATGAACATACAAAATGGCAGCATTACACAAAATGGATATACAAAAGGCATTATTGCATAAAATGGATATACAAAATGGACATACAAAATGCATCACTGGACAAAATGGATATACAAAATGGACATACAAAAGGCATCATTGCACAAAATAGATATACAAAAGGCATCCCCACAATCACTGGCTTGTATTTATTAACTAACTAACCTTCTCAAAGAAACTTTTATTCTGATGTTGCCCCCCCCCCCCCCCTCCCTGCACTTCAAATAGAGGACCTGCATTAAGAGACATTTTTGACTTTGAAGTGAGATCTAGTATTTGGGTGCATACCACCATTGGCTTTATAATCCATTTTATTATACTTTCTCTTTGTCTTCCTTATGACCTCTTCCCAAGGAAGAACATTCTGAATAGATTGGTCATCTGTCTCAAAGTAGGAGCTTTCAAACTCTTCATCAACCATATATGCCCAGCAAAGCCCCTGATCAAAAAGAACCAAAACTTGAACAGCTAAAACTGTACTCACCTCCTCAAAAGCCTCAGAGGGATCTCCTTCTTTAAGAAGAGAAACATCAGGAGTAGTCTCTCTATCATGATGTTTACCCCCTTTATGTTCTCTTTAGGAAGCAAAGGATCAGACATTGTCTCACCATCTATTCCTTCAACAGTATCCTCTTTTCTTTTCTTTTCCTTTTTTCTTCCTTCCGTTTCTCTTCTTTTTAATTTTTTCATACTCTTTAATACCTTTCTTCTCAACCTCCTTAGTGTTCTTAGTCTAAACTGGATCTTGTCTCTGTCCTCTACATTCCTGAAAGACATGATTTACAATTTTACAATTGTTACAAAACTTGGGTATGCTTCCTAAAATAACTTCTTGATAAAAATCACTGTCTTCACCCACAACTATAATTTTATTTAGAACTGGTTTAGCAAGATCATTTTTTTTTCTATAACACTAGTATATGAACTTGTGTTTCTGTGAAGAGTTGATTCATCAATTTGCACTGGATTTCCCATAGTCCTTGCAATTGTGAGAAAAGCTTTCTTATCCCAGTATTTCATCCCCAAATCAAAGCACAAGAGTTTTTATGGGTATTCACATTAAAGTTTGGAGGCATTTAGAAAGTCTGATCCATTGAGCATCCATAATCCACGACCGCCCTGCCCAAACCTTAATTTTATCCTTCTCAGAGTTCAATTGAATAGAAAATTAACCTTTTCCCAATGGAGCAAGATGAAGATTACCTTTCAATTTCCACAACTCAGACACAGATTTGAACACAACCGCCAATCTTGTTTTCTGTAAATCTAATCAACCAATCAAACTGCGTTTGTACCCATCAAGCCCATCAGCATAAATAGATTTTTGTAGTGGGATTTGTTGTTAGCCTGTATTCAAAATTGGAAGTATCAAAAACAAGTTAAAGAGATTAGAAAGAGATCAAAACATTTATCGGGATATGATCGAGTCTAGTGCATGCACACTATCTCCTTAAGACAGATTCGCCCCTGCCACAGTGTTTTGCAGGATATAATTGGCTCATGTCTCCCAGGATACAACGATCAGTCGCAGAGAGAAGAAAGCACTTCTATCTCTCTCCCAAACGAACCTTAATTGTGTCTGTTTTCTCTCTTGAAAATGACTAGAAAACTCTGAAAAAAACTGATTATAAAAAATAAAAACGAAGTTAGGTTATATAGAGTATAGGTGACTCTTCACCAAGGGTCGCACCTCAAGTTAGTGCCTCTTCACCAAAAGGTCACACCTCAAGTTAGTATCTCTTCACCAAAGGTCACACCTCAAGTTACGACTCTTTACCAAGGGTCGCACCTTAAGACACAACTCTTCACCAAGGGTCACATCTTAAGATACACCTCATGATGTGTCTATTGAAGACAACTCAAATCACGCACATTACAACTCATAAGTAAACCCTTACTTATAATCTAGAGTTGTATAACCTACATACCCAATGTGGTACAAAATAAACCACTTAGATATAAACCACTCAAACTATGGATAAAACCACAAGGTTTTTTTTCAACAGGATTGAAGGAACATCACCCCTCATTTTAGGTTGGGGAAGATCCCCAAGAACCTCCTCTCTATCATGGTGATTTACAGCTCAAGCATATGATTCCTTAGCAGCCCTAACTGGATTAGATCTCTCAAGATCGAAGAGATAAAGCAACATGTATCAACATCTAAGCAGTGATGAGTGAGAAATTTTAGGTATGTTTAGGAAGAAGGAAGAAGGAAGAAGGGCAATTTCGGCATAGGAAGGCTTCATCAGCTGCTAAAAAAAAATTAAGCTTCTCACAAGTGCTGAATTTTTGTTGCTGAATTTGTAAGTCTGAATTTTTTTTCAGCAGTGAAAGAAACACCACCTTAGTTTAGAAAGCCCAACTGAACCCCATGCAGCTGCCACCCAACTTAACCCCACCCAGTAACTCACTTTGCAACAGAAATGACTTGAAAGAGGTATTTATATCCCAGATGCAAGGTGAAAACTAAATAGAGGAATGTACAAAATAATATTCGTTCAAATACTCAAAAGTTACAATGTATCCTTATTATGAAATGCATTGAACGGATGACAAGTTACAAATTGTGTTCTTGGTCATAGCTTAGGCGTGAGATTGACGTCTTTCCGCTTGGCATAGTCATGGGCAATGCTGAGAGCGCTTCTGCTATGACGCAAAGAGAACTCTGCATGTAAGATCTGACTTTCTTCTGGTGTTAAATCACCGTGGCATCCCTGCAGATCAAGTGTGAATCACATTAGGTTAGCTTCTGAAGAACAAAGAGATACATAACGTAATTATGATGTAAAGACAGACGATATATAATCACCAGATGACCGTGAATATGACTCCCTTTATGGTTTGTATCAGCTAAATGATGCAGTTATATTTTACAAACATGAACAAAAAAACTGTTTCTGAACACCAAATAAGGCACTAAAGACTCAACACACGAGCCATGACTGATCACTGATGATCACTACATAAGCTTTAGCAATGTCATTCTACATAGCTGACACGATTTTGTTATGATACTGTTACTATTATTCATCTTAATACCAGTTTTTCCCCATACTAATACCAGTTCAGAAAACTGACAATAGGGTAAGTTCACAAGTGGAACCTACTAGTTCTTCGCATTGGTTGCTCTATGAACCAATGCAGATCCTATTATGGTATCTGAATACAGGTAATTTAAGTGATTATTATTGCACAAATCTATGAATATAGTAGAATGTGGTTATTACCAGGCGAGAGGTCCTATCACAAACAGCATGGTGCATGAGAATGCCAGCAGCGACTGAGACATTGAAGGAATCCACCATCCCTTGCATAGGGATACTACAGTGCAAGTCGGACAGTTCTAGAGCATCGGCACTTATGCCCCTGCAATCACAAATGTTAACTAGAAATTAAAATTGGGAAACTCTGTACATCCCAAAAGATTCATTGCTTAGTAGTATCAAAGGGGAGATACTCAATATGTATATTCAAAATCTCAGATGAGGTATGTACAAAAAAGTGTACAGAAGTATGAAGTGGTAAAAGTGTTTGTATATCATTTCCAAGCAGGCTATGGAAAGGATACACATCTTAATGAAACAGATCAACGTATGGAGTACACAATAGCTTCATTCTAGCGCTAGATGTCAAAGCCATCCAAAACAAACTAAACAAATACACTATAACCCTTGAGAATTTGGAAAAGAAATGAAAACCTCACTTGCTTTCATTTCCGACAACTATTGCTGTTGGGCATGACCAATCCATGTCATAAATTGAAACCTACAAATTGCCATTAAACCCCTATTTAGTGATCAGTAGCACAAAACCTAGATATCTATTGTAAACAAATGCAATTTAAGCTATTGGATATAACAACTTAGAATGTCGTAGCAGTTAGAGAAGAATGCATGCAAATTCACGGGATTCCCACAAAATATAGCTAATCATCATATTCATAAACTATGACCAAACAAATAGACCTAATTGAAAATAGTTTCTGCACATTTTTATTCAATAAATTTCAGATGCTCCGGTGCAACTTATCCAGGTACACAGAGGAAATTAAGTATTAAAAAGAAGATAACACAAAAGTGGTTCCATGCTCTTGGTTCAGCTGTCAATGAATAGTGAATAGACAAAAAGCTTGATTTGGGGGGTACAAACTAACCGAAATAAGGTTATACTTTAGGACGTAGCATGTTAGGTTTTTCAGTATAAGCACCACTTGAAATCCAAAGAAAGAGTGGTGAGGGCAACTCCATTGGATCAAATAAAGGGAGATAACATACACATGAATGTTTTATGTAAATGCAAGTGAGATATTTTAACAAAGCCACTTCTATGTATTAAGAGTATCATTTCCCTCTCTTAAAAAGAGAAGAAATCAAGCCATGTTGATATTCACTGTACACATAGTAATTGCAAGAAAGGAAGAAGAAAAATATGTTGCTGACCGGAATGTTGGCTAATGCACAAATGATGACCATAATGACAGTGGTTGGGGTGCAAATGGTGTATGTGCTTATACATGAATGAATGTGAATCAAAATTTACTAGGACTAAGAAGATCAGTATTCAGTACCGTATCCATTCCCAGATGAGTTGTAGCAATGCGATAACCACGTGATTTTAACACCTTAAAGCAATCCTGAGTTGAGTTCCAAATTTCAATGTCCAACCATTTTTCAGCACCCATGCTAACATGACGATTGTCTCTATATCTGCAATAAGTGTGAAACAAATGTCAAAAACAAGAAGAAGCCTCATTTACCGACCTACGGTCTAAGAAAATCCCAAAAACAATAATTAAAGAACTCTAATCATCACAACGGTCAGCAGTTGTTTATCAATTGCAAAAGAACAATATACAGTACATACTATTTCCGTTACCAGTTTACTACTTATAATGAATGAAAGCCCCTCAGAGAAAAGGGCATATTTCATCATAAGCAGAAGTGCCCAAAAGTTTCTTAGTCACCCAAGTTGGTCAAAAAGTTCCCTCCTTTCCTTTGAAGTTTAAACATAAGTTGTCTAGTAAAGGCAGCCCAAGTAAAATACTGAATCTACTCTGAGCTGGGTTTCACCCGTGTTTTGAGGTGATCCCGAATTTGCACCACATCGGCAACCTCACCTTTGTCGATTGGCAAACCCCTTTTTCCGCTGTTGGCAAACCCCTTTTTATTTTTCCTGTCCAAATTTTTAATTTCCCAACAATCGGTTTTCTCAAACCCTAAATCTCATTTACTTTGGGGTTTTTCGTCATGCGAGGACTTTTGTTGTTTGCGTTTCTTTTCTTTCTGGTTAACATCCATGGGGACAAAAAGGAAAGGAAGACACTGAGGACAAGATATGAGAAACAGATTTTGGGAAGGAAGAAGAAAGGGAAACCAAATTCTGATGGGTTTGTTTGGTGTTTGTATGAATGTATTATTGTGTTTTCTCTTCTTCTTTTTTGTCACTTGAACAAAAAATGTAGATCGATGTTCTGGTTGATGTTGTTGTGGATGTTCTGGTTGACGTGTTCTAACCGTTTTCCATTTTCCTCTCCTAACAAGAGGTGGGGCATTTCCTATGGGTCTGGCTATGGTATTTTTCATCGTTGGAAATACCACTTCACGAGGGGTATGTTCCCCCTCGAAAAGATGAGGATTCCAGGGGTTGAATGGTTTTCTCAACCATGAGCTGATTACAAGCGCTTAAGTCGCAGTTGGAGCGCCTGTAGGTATGATGCTTGAAGTTCGTCATCTTATTTGGATGACCGGTATGGGAGGACTTGTTGGTCGGAATATTTATGTACGGCTTCAGATGGATGTCTCGGTAACTGATAGGAGTTGTTTGTTTCTGTTTTCTTTATTTTCTTGTTCCGTATATCTAGCTGTCCTCTCCCTTAGATTTGTAGCCCTTTTAAGGTTCTGATGTAATAAAATGCGTGCTTGCAAAAATAAATAAAAATGGAACTACTATAAAATCCACAAAACACGTTCCAAGCCACCTGGGTAAAAAAAATTGGGCACTTTGCTTGGCCGTAAGTACCAATTCCCATTATTTTTCTCACTGGCTTTGCAAACTTTCAGCCCACAAAATGGCTGAAAGCTTTACCCTTTACCCGGGTAGCTTGGAACATGTTCTATAAATGGCTATAACATTTTAAGAATGATCTTCGTAACGGGTAATCATCCTTATAAAAACTTTCATATATAAAAAATAAGGTAAAAAAAATGAAGGCTTTCACCTCAAATCTTGTTGCACCTTTTCGAGCCCTCGCGCGAGACAACATGAACCGACTGAATCCCAAGTGCATCCGCCGACCGAAACGTAGCCGAAACATTCCCAAAATCAGTCAACCCTTCCACCACCAAACACACCGAATAACTCCTATTCTTCACAACATTCCTAATCCTCTCCTTCCTCACATCCAAAATATACGAATCAACCGCTTCAAGAACCTCAGAACTCGTCAAAACCAAACCACTATCAGTCTTGAACTCATCCAGATACGGAAACCAGCGCCGACTACTCACCAATTCATCGATTTCTGACCGCCGTTCCATTTTCATCAGTCTTTGGACACTGCCTCTTCTCGATAGGAGCTCTTCGACAGTGTCGACCGTCAAATCAGAATCGATGATTGATTCGGTAATGTTGGGGGAAACTGCTTGGATAACGCAACCGTAAGATCGAAAAGAAGGTCGATTGAGATTGAACCCTAGATGTAATCAAACAATGGTCAGAAAATGAGAGAGGAAGAGATAGAGAGAGAGAGAGAGAGAAAGAAAGATTACCTTGGTTTCCATTAAAGATAGAGCGAAGAGATGTTGAGTAGAGGTTTCGAGGATTGGTTGATCTTAGTTTGGATTCGAGAGAGGAGATTAGAGATGTACGGGCTAGGGTTTTGCAGGGGTTCATTGTGAGAGAGAGAGAGAGAGAGATGGACTCACTGGTTTGGCGCCAAGGAAGTTTTGACAGTGGGAGACTGCGAGGGTTAGAGGGTTTTGGATAACATTGCCTTTTCAGTTGGCTGTGTTTGGGGAAAGGTCAATATCGTCAATGTGCAACTTTGTAAGAGAAAAGGGGTCAATGGTCGGGTCGGGTCGGGTCGGGTCATATTTAAGGCTTCCTTCACATTTTGGGAGGCAAACTGAAAGAGGTAGAGGTGGAAGCTGCTATGAGGGGTACCGACGCTACTTCATTAGCGTCAGGTACTCAATAATTTCAACAAAAAAAAATCTTTTTTTGATTGGTAAATCGTAAATTAATAAGCAAAATAACTTACAAAAGTTGTATTATCCGCCTCCAGGGATGGATGCAACCATTCTGGGGGAGAATCATACCAAGTCCAAACAGACATAACACCCATAGGCCTTTCGGCAATAGTATGGGCAACAACATTAGCACTTCGCGGTGCATAACATATACGAATATCTACACCAGGATCAATAAGGGCTAAACAATCCTGCAAAATAGCCTTGGTAGATCAAGCGATATTAGCACCTCCATTTCTGAAAAATGAGTAGATATCTTCTGCATCCGTCTCGATAATAACCTTCAGGTGCCCCCGTACTCTTGCCCAACGGACTCCTTCCAAGACTGCTATCGCCTCACCCTCTTCTGAAGATGCAAAATTGTAAGTGGAGACCCGGACTGCATCAAACACATTGTTAGAGTCACAGATAACTATATCAATGCAATTGAAACATTTATTTTTGCAAAAGGAGGTATCAACATTTATTTTCTTCCAGCCAGAAGCCGAAATACCCCAAGGAACCTTGATAGATATCCGTTCATTTTTAAAAATAGGTTCATTGGCAATTAATTTATTAATGGTCTGAGCAATCCGTAAGGGATCAGATCTTATGTTTTAAAAAGTTCAGGCACATCGTGCTTTCCAAATTAACCAATAGAGCGTAAAAATCACCAGGGTCCAAGTATCATGTTCAATAGGTCAGTCCGTGGGTGGCGAAATCCATAGTTCAATCCATTCACGGACGTTGAGATGAGAAGCCCTATGTAACATACCACCGAAGGAAGTACCAAACCAGACCGCTCGGGTAAAGGCACAGTCCATAATGAGATGATGGAGAGACTCCAAAGTTGCTGAGCGTAAGGGGCAAAAGATATCAGTCAATGAAAGTCGGGCCGCAATTTTCTCTCGGCAAGGAATCATTTCCCAGAGGCATTTCCACGCAAACATTTAAGCTCAAGGAGAAGCCTTATTCTTCAAAAAACGTAAGAGAAAGGACAGGGTGTCCATCACGGGCTCTACATGGATATCAAACATAAGAACACGTTAGGTAGATTTGATGGAGAATTTGCCATCTTTGGAGGGATTCCACCCCAGCTCATCCAGGTTTCCTTCGCGAGGAATGAAAATGTAGGAAATGAGGGTCACTGAGGCATTATCACACCAGGTAAAAAGTTCATCTCTCCGCCAAACCCTCTGAATCGGATTAATAAAATGGCCCACCCATTAGGGATGATCCTCCAGGCTAACACCTGCCCGCGGAGAAGGTTTTTCTCCCATCATCAGGCAGAATCCAAGAGTCCGTCCAAAAACGTACCTTGTTTCCAGTCTGAACTTGCCACATAGAATGGGCATTGATAGTAGTTATTAACGATTGAACGCTACACCAAGTCTAAGATGAGTCAGCTTTCTTGGGGGCCTGCAAAACGTCGCAATTCAGAAAATATTTAGCTTTCAATACTCACCCCCATAAATCATTAGGTTTATGATGTAAGCGCTAGACTAACTTGGAGAGGTGAGCCTTATTCATAGCCCCGGCCTCTCGGATCCCCAAACCTCCCTCCCGTTTAGGCCAACATACTTCCTTCCACTTTTTCAGGTAAAGAGGTTTACGGGAATCTTTTCCTTTACCCCACCAGAAGTCCCGTTGAAGGCGATTGATATTTTTACAGGTGGAGCGGGGAAGAGCAAAATAGGACATCTGGTACGAGGGGATAGTCGAGGTAATCGATTTGATAAGAATCGTACGACCGGCCTGCGAGAGAAGCTTTCCTCACCACGATTGAAGGCGAGAGGAGATGCGTTCTTCAATTCGTTGAAAATTTTGGGTTTTGGAACGGTGAAAGAAAAGGTTGGTCCCCAAATACCATTCATCAAAGGGCATAATAGTAATCTTGAGAAGACAGCTGATAATGTGGCAATGACGATGAGGGAGGCTTTTGCTGGAAAAAACTCCTGATTTGGCTAAATTAAGTTCTTGGCCCGTGGCCTCGCAAAAGGATTTAAGAACCTTCTTCAGTTCAAGTGCTTCAGCGATATCAGAAGCTCTGATGCCATGGATAAGATTAGTTGATTCCTTCGCCTCCATAGCACGAGAAAGACCTTCCATCATAATAATAAAAAGAAAGGGAAAAAGTGGATCACCTTGATGAAGACCCCTAGTAGGAGTCAGCAGACCATGGGCAGAGCCGTTAAGAAGGACAGAATACTGAACCGTTGAGATACACTGGTGTATCCAATGGCACCGGGTTGGGCTTCATCCCAGGGTTTCTAAGGTGTTAATCAGCGTGCTCCATTCAATCCGATCATAGGCTTTAGACATGTCCAATTTTACGCTCATCAGACCAGATCTACCTTTCTTCCATTTCATAGTATGGATCAATTCATGAGCCACCAACACATTATCAGAGATTTGACGACCCCTAACAAAAGCTCCTTGAAAGGGGGAAATGAACTTATCTAGAAGAGGTCTAAGACGGGAAGAGAGAATCTTAGAGATGATTTTGTAAATAACATTACACAGACTGACCGGCTAGAAATCACGAGGATAAGCCTTAAACCCATTTTTGGGTATCATTACTACATGAGTAGTATTGATGTGTGTGGGCATAAACCCGGATTCGAAGAAAGTGGTAACCAGGCAACAAATATCCGGTCCCACGGTAAGCCACGAGTTCTAGAAGAAGAGGGCAGGGAAACCATCCGGGCCCGGGGCTTTGTGAGGACCAATGTTATCCAGAGCGGCTTTAATTTCTTTCGGAGTAACCATCTGTACAAGAGCCAAATTATTTGTTTTCGTGATGCACGGACTGAAGTTTTGAAGGAATTCAAGAATACCGACAGGATTAGAAGTTTGAAAATTGCAGACCATATCGCAGAGGAAAATTTGGCCAATCTCGGAAGTATCACCAGTCCAAACTCCAGATTCATCTTTGAGCCAATCAATGGAATTTTTTTTCCGCTGGGAAAGAGTTTGCATATGAAAGAATTTTGTACTGCGATCCCCCTCAACTAACCAATTAACACGAGATTTTTTACGCCAGAACATTTCTTCCCTTAACTGAAGCTCATCTAGTTCCTCCATCAGTTCTCGTTCGCGCAGAGCGGAGTCCTCGCCAAAAGGGAGGGATTGGAAACAGAAATCTGTTCTTTTAACGCAAAAAGTTTATTAGGGACATGACCAAAAAAATTTGTTCTAGGTTCTAAGTCCAGTTTTTCGTATGTAAAAGTTTTGTTTTAACCATTTGGGCTGGGGAACCAGTTCCCGTCATTTGCTAGAGTTCTTTAATCAAATGAGGAAATTGCGGTTCCCGAATCCACATGGATTGAAAACGAAAACATTTGCCTAGTGTTGTAAATTTTGGATATGTATCAAGACAGAGCGGGGTATGATCCGAACCCAAGGCCGGTAAATGGAAGACCTTCGTTGTTGGAAAAATAAATATCCAATTCGCGTTAGCCAAACTCCGATCTAACCGTTCCTTGATATTTGGCCTGCCTCGTAATTTATTATTCCATATAAATGGATGTCCAGCAAAATTAAGATCAATAAGTCCAGCTTGTTGAGTGACCTCTTTTGCAAAGGCACTTTTCGCAGCACAATATGGTTTACCCCCCATTTTATCCGTACTATCAAAAATAGTATTAAAATCCCCCAAGATAAGCCAAGGTCCTGAGTACTCGTTAGCCGTTGTTTGTACCAGGCGCCAACTCTCATTTCTATCCCGCTGGTAGGGACTTTCGTAAAAAAATGAGGTCATCCACGAAGTACCAACCGGCTCAGATTGAATGATAATATTAATAATATATTTATTACAAAAAATTACATCCAGAGAAATATTACTTTTCCACAGAATACAAATACCTCCTGAGCGTCCCTGAACGTCAGAAGTTTGAACATCAACCCAATTCGGGTAATTAAAAGTGCAAACTAAATACTGCATTTATACAGATGATCGTTTGGTTTCTGCTAAAAAGATAATGTCCCCATTAGAGAATCGGATTAGCTCTTTCAAGTGACGAATTGCCGCAGGTCGACCCAAGCCCCGACAATTCCAGGATATAATAATCATAATGGCCCGGGTAGCCTTCGAGGAGCCACCCGAACCCTAGGGAAACGGTCAAAAAATAAATACCTACGACGAATCCGCGAGAAGGTCACAAGAGATGGAGTGCGCACCTGAGAGTGTGACGGACTACGAGTACCAGCCGGAGGAAGCTGGAATGGTAACGACGGTTCAGCGAGTCAAAAATCAGTGCGCAAATGGTGTCGTATAACCCGGGACGTTGCTGGTAAGTACTCAGAGGTCCTCTGAGGCTGTCGGACCTGACGGAGAACGTGAGTATCTGGTCCTCTATTTGTGGAGTTCATAGTCCCAGCCGGTCTCCCCATCTGCTGACTAGCCTGCGGCACTACTGGCCCAGGTGAATGTGCACCAGTCATACCCCCTATTTAAAGCATGTTTGTTCCTCCAAAGCCCAGTCCAGGCACATAACCCCCTACCAGTACATTTTCTCCCCCTCTGTCACCTGTCCCTATCCCCAAAAACTGATCTCCTCCAAACTGCGCCCCCCCCCCCCCCCGGAGTGTCCTCCAACCAGATTAGCCAATGTATCCTGATCTTCCTCTCCTTCCCAACCCAATATTTGGTTCCCCAAAGCACCAGTTCCATCTAACTCTTGTAGCCCTTCAAACTCTGAGAACCCCTCAACATCCTGAATCAAGGTCCCATCTGACGGATCGTCCTGGGAGTCAGTTTCCACCGTTCCTCCCCTAAACATTGCCTGAGATTCTTGGATCAAGATTCCCCTAGTCATCCGTTCTTTACCTTTACTATGTCTGCTCATTTGTGATGGCTGCGGAGTAATATCTTGGTACTGATCTCCCATGTATGACCCAGTAATAGGTTGTGAACGAGGGAGGACCGGTTATGAACAAAATTCTAGATCTACTTTCTCTCACTATAAACCTCCTTGAAAATCCAGACTCTCTCTCTCTCTCTCTAGAGGTCCACTTAATCTAACAATAATTTCAATTTTTCATTGGAAACGCCTTTTTTTTGTCAGGTGCTTCCTAATCCCCCTCCTCCCCTCCTCCTCTAGAGGTGTGGTAATTAACCTTGCGTGGTGCACAAATAGTCACTCATTTTTTAGTGGCTTTTGTAGAAATATATTTTAGAAATGTTGTTTTTATAGAGGTTAGTATTTATCATAAATATACGAATCACTGAGTTTCGAGATCTAAAGACCAATCATTACATAAGGTTTTGAACTCCATACACTAGCACTGGGGAAGATGCTAGCGCGTCTCAAACTATAAGAGCTTTGTTAAGACTTAGCTGGCTCTCATTAAATTCAAGCCTAAAGCTCACAACATATTTCAATCATCTCGGACAGGTCTAAGTCATTGAAGGCGTATAAGTTGGTGTAAAACTCAGTAGAACCAATTAAGGTTCATCATCCATTCAGCGTTTGCATGAAAAGTGTACAAAGTGATGAACTTACTATTAAAAGATGAACATCGCCTTCAATCATCTCGGACAGGTCTCAGTCCATATACCTTTCTACTCAACACTCTCCTCTTCAAATCATGAATCCCAAACTGACCATTGGGCTCTTGGTGCAGTGGTGGTTGTGACCCTCCACCAAGAGAGGAATCGTGGGTTCGAAACTTTGGGGTTGGAAACTCAGGGTTACAGATCCCTATATAAAATTGGCTTGCCTTTCAAAACAAACATCCGATTATACTACCCCAACATCCGATTACCACTCCCTGATCATTTATACTACCCTAAACGTCTGATTGCATTTTCCAACTAAAATGGAATATTACTACCGAAATTGAATTGTACATCCAGAATAGACCTAAAAAGACATGATCCCAAGCGGATACTTGACATGTCCCCCCTCTTCCAGGTCTATCACAAGGGAAACGAAAATCCAGATTTGCTTTATTAGGTGTCAAACGGGAACTACGAACAAATAAAACACCTTTCAATAATATCAATACCGTCACATGAATCATAAATGCATGAATGTAATGTACTAAGAAATCCGCGGTTGCTAATGGAATAGGTAATAAATCTACTTTTCCGCCTACTGCTACTAAACCACCCTGCTTGCTGTTGCACCAAGTGCTAAAGCATGGGAGTTTTGTATCCATTGAGCAAATACGGGTTGTAATTGTATAGTTGTATCTGAAAACATATCTTGTGAACGCCCTAAAAATGAGCTCATGGTATCATTATGAATATACAAACCAAAACTGTGAAAACCTAGAAATATACATGCTTGTCTTTCAAAACAAAAATATATATATATATATATGTATATAAAAATAAAAAAAATCCCAAACTGCAGATTCTTGCCATGATGCTAATGCTAGATTCTTCATCTGACGAACACACATTACTACATTCATCACATCTTCATCCGATACCGATACCGATACTGATAGCCTTCTCATTTGCGTGATTGCGCCGCGGCGGCTATTCACGAGGCAGAGCTCCACCAAGCATCATCAAACCGACGACAACGCACTCGTCTGACGCCAAAAACACGCTAATAGTAAACACAAGTCAGTCAGAACATAATACAAAGAGTTGCACGAACAACAACACCATTGGTGTCACAACAAAACGACTACTTTTGCTCTAAAAAAAACATGGCGATGGAGATCGACCCTCGAAACACTGAGCTCAAAGTTACAGACGAAGAGCTCTTCAATGCTGCTGAGAAGGGAGACGTTTTGGTATTCAAATCTATCTCTGATAAAGAGTTACACAAAGCTTTGTTTCTGCGAAACGAAGACGGGCGGTCTCTTCTTCATGTTGCGGTTTCAGCAGGGAAAGTTGAGGTGAGAGTTTTGGAACCCTAATTTTCGATTTGGAATTTATTGTTGTTTGATTTTTGGTATAAATATGGAATTTGTTTGTGTTAGTAAGTGGGAATTTTGTAAGAGGGATTGTTAACTAGGGTTTGAAAACAGGTGGTTGATTTGTTATCGGAAGCTGATGTGTCGATAAGCGGTGTGAATTGTACTGATGAAGAAGGGTGGGCGCCGATTCATTCCGCTGCTAGTATTGGAAATGCGAAAGTTCTCGAGATTTTACTTAGCAAAGGTGGGGTATTTGATTTGGGTGTTTTTATTTCTCTCCTGAAAATGCTTGCACTAAACTTGCCTAAATTGTGGAGTTCTATAAGTACAATTTATTCTCGGGTATCGCTTTGAACATTTAGAATAACTTAGTTGTGTATTGAGAAAATTGCGGGAATGTAATGCAACACCTTTGAGAGGGATACACATTCACTCAAACGTGAGCACATTTAAGAGGTATAGAAAATGAAGAAAATTGTAATTTGATGTTTAATTATTCATACAACCTAGGCTGCACACGTCAACCCTCAACTGGTTTCACAAACCTAGGGGATCACTCGATCAATTTCAAGGAGTATTGTGTCACTCTCTTGCAGGCCAATTTATTTGTTATCATCAGGAATTGGACTCATCATTCAATTGAACGAGGTTGGTTCTTGCCCTTGTGGCTTAGAGGCATTTTTTCTTGCTTGAATGAAATATCTTCATCTATCAAAAAATTGGAGGCACTGATATCGTATGTACCATGTCACAAGGGATATATCTTCTCAATTTTATTACCTCTCAGCTACAACCTCAAGCGTTTAACCCGTTCTATCAATACTGACCCCAAACTTAACCTCAATCTTTTCAACCTCACAATTACTTTCAAAATTGCATCTTTAATGGTAACTGTACCGAGTTCAATATGGGTTCGACAAGTGCTCTAATACCTGTGTTAGTTACGGCGGCTGAGTAAAGAAAATGAAATAAAAAAAGAACACCCGCTAAATTGAAAAACATACAAGTGTTTAGAGATACCAAAATTTTAGATGAGAACGATGGTAAATAACTATATTTGTTGGATGTAGATTTCACGTGCCTCGCAAGGCTATGGGTATCGACTTTCGTCAAGTCCAAAAAGTACACAAAATGGACTTACTATTAAAAGATAAACATCGTCTTCAATAAAGACCCCGAGTGCCCCGATCGATGTTTATGTGGGTCGACCAAATCTTAATGGTATGTACTTAATGCGCAGTGTACAACATACAAGAAGATAGTTGCTCAAATATACATAAGCAATGTTACCATATTTTGATTGGATAGAATAATGTTTTCCCTCCCCTTATTTTCGGTAAGGTTTAATTTAAAAAGTTTTTGACTGATGACACTCATAGCTCCATTCTCATGCAACGAACCCTTTACTTCAGTCTCGAGGAGTCGATTGAAGAGGAATGGGATCGGCGGGATCCTCCGATAGGTTGTTTGTTCCGATCGAGTTACCTGGAGAATAATTTGATTGTTTCGACGCCACATTTCTTTGGAGATTTCCCCATGGTTCAAATCATCATTCTTAGCTTTAACTGCCGCGGTTCAGCCGTTAAAACCTTATACGCAGAACGTTGTTTGAAGTCTTCGTATGTCGTACATTGCGCATTAAGAACATATTCTTAAGATTTGGTCGACTTACATGAACGTCGACTGGAGCACTCAGGGTCGTTATTGAAGGCAATGTTTATCTTTTAATAGTAAGTCTATCACTTTGTGCACATTTTGGACTGGACAAAAGTCGATACCTACAGCCTTGTGAGACACGTGAAATCTGCAGTTGACCAATATAGTCATTTACCATCGTCATTGTCTAAAATTTCGGGATTTCTATGCACTTGCATGTTTTTCGGTTTAGCGGGTATTTTTTTCTCTTTTCCTTTCTCAGCCGCTGTAACTTCAACAAGTATTGAAGCACTTGCCGAACCTATATTGAGCTCAATACCATTACCATTAAAGATATATTTTTGAAAATAATTAGGAGGTTGAAAAGTTTGGAGATAGTGTTGATAGAACGGGTTAAACGCTTGAGGTCGTGGGATAAAGCGATATTGAAATTGTGAAAATGTATCCCCTTGTGACATGGTACAGGTTGTTGATTTATTATCGAAAGTTGATGCGTCGACAAGTGGTGTGGCTTGTACTGATGAAGAAGGGTGGAGGCCGATACATTCTACGACTAGTATTGGGAATGCCAAAGTTTTGGAGATTTTACTTAGCAAAGGTGGGGTATTTGATTTGGGTGTATTTATTTCTCTCCCGAAAATGTTTGCATTGCAATAAACTTGCCTATTGTGATTGTAGAGTTTTGTATTTGTGATATAAGTAGAATTTCTTCTTGTGGGTCACATTGAACATTTAAGAGAAACTTAGTTGTGTAGAGAGATTTTGGAGATAAAACTAAGTACATTTAAAATAAAAGATTCAAAGAAAGAAAACACACAACAAGAGAAGTGAGAGAATCTGAAGAGAGAAAATCTAGTTTAAAATAATCCATCAGATGAAATTTGAATAGAAAATTCCGAGAGGGAAAAGTTGAAGAAAGGGTCTGAGAGAGAACTTATAGATAAATTGTGATTTGATAAAAATATCAAGATTGTAAGTCTACCGATAGAAAACCAAAGAGGGAAATTTCAGATTAGGGGGATTCCAAAGAGAATGTATTTATGAGGGATTATACTTAGATTAATAATATGGAAAGTTTTGAATAAGATAGAGAAATAATCTAGAGACGGTAAGTTTGGAGATAAATATTAAAATAAAAAATATCCATCAAGATTGGTCGTTGACAAAACGCCTTTTGCAAACGACTATGACAAAGGAGATGCAACTGAAGCTTGCCATGCCCAAGTTCACTGCATAGGACGAAATTATGGATCTGAACAGACACCTGCAGCCCTTTAAGCAATTAATGGTGTTGTAGGAGAAGATCGTGATTCACTGATGTTTAAGTATTCCTACAACCTAGCTTGCACACGTCGACCCCGACCCTCAGTTGATTTTACAAACAGAGGGGCCCACTTGATCAATTTCAATTACCTTTGCACCACTCTCTTGGGGACCAATTTATCTTTATCATAAAAAATTGGCCTAATCATTCAATTAAATGAGAGCCGGTTTTTGCCATTGTGGCTTCAAGGCGTTTTTTTTGCTTGAATGAAATCTCTTATCAAAAAAGGGGGAGGCGCTGACAGTGTTTCTATCAAGGAAGAGGGAAGTCTTTGAGAGGATATCAACCTAAGGGGGATGGAGGAGAGACCTGTGAGAGTGTGCACATTGGCTGAAAATTGAGCTTAGAATATCGAGGACACCACTGTAATGTTCTTATTTTGTGGTTTCTCGCCCATATTTGAACTCTAATCATCTCTTTGAAAAGAGCACTAAGAGTCTAGACTTGTAAAAGCACCACTTGTTGACTTTATGTTCTTTTGTAACTTTAATTCGATGATTTGAGTCATGTTTCAAGCCATACTACCTCTTAAGTGCATTTTAAATCACTTTTCATAGGAAGATTAGAGTAGATGGCATATGAAAGGTTCTTCTCTTTGTTACTATTTTCATTTTCAATCTATGGTTCACTTTCATGGTCAACAGTGTGCCTCCTTTCTCGTTCCCAACGTAAAACCTGTAAATCTCTTCCTGTAAATAAATAATTTTGTACTTGTGCAACCTTATATTATATTTGAAGGATAGGCATTTGGATTTAATTTAAAAAAAATGCAATTTGCAAGCAGCATTACTTGGAACCTGTAAACACCTATTGCAACTGATAAGTCATGTGGTTGTCACAATACCCATGTAGGCGGTCCTCTCTCCACCTTGCAAGACCACTCTCTCTATTTTAGTTATTTCTAATTAGTTTATTTAATTTGCATTATAATTATAAGAAGTCTTCTCCTAATTAAAGTTTAGCTAGGGTTTTTTCACCTATAAAACAGAGCCTAAACTTAGTTTATTTCTTATGTTGGTTTTAGTGAGAGAAAGGCTTAACCTTAGAGAGTTATGTAAAGTTTAGGGTAAAACTCATAAGCCCTATGTCTCTGACCTTTATTTTTTAAACAATTAAGTGAGTTCAATTCAAATGCGAGTTTTAGGTTAGTTTAATTGTGATTTAGATCGTTGCTTCCGCATAGTTTTTAACAACAATACTCTCAGTTGTATCTACTTCGAGTAAGTTTGTACATTAGAGAAAGACGATGGTTTGTGAGTCCAACCTGCTTATCTGAAGTAGATAGTAATGAGGGTATTTCAATGTTGTTTAAAAATCTAAGTGTGACTTCAATTCGCATTCTTCAGTTAAATCCATACATTTACACTTCAGTTTAAACGGTGTAGGAGCATCACCTTCTTTATATAATCGGGAAAGTATTTCGGATTTTATGTCACATATTTTGAATGACGAAGGAAGCACATGGTGGTCTCGAGAGTAAAACCGTGGAGTAGTTTTGTGAAGATGAAAGTAGTAACAAAGGGGGAAGGATCTTAGGATGGCTGTCATCTTAGACATCTTTTCTGTACTTTCTAGGGACGCTCTTCTAAGATTTAAAAATGTAATTAAGAGCTGATATGGCTTGACACTTGGATCTCAATTAATCACTTTGCACTTAAAAACTTTGTGGTTAGATCGGTGTCACAAGAGAAAACCCTAAACAAAGGTGTCCTAATTACAGCAAGAGGTGTACCAAAGTAGGCATTAGGTGGGAACTTGATAGTTAGATTGACGTCACCACTAAACATGGATGCTAAACGAAGGATCATAATCACAGCAGGAGGTCATCTACAGCCGAGTGCTTCTGAGAAGTAACTCCCCTTTCTCAAGGTTTATCTGTAGGTCACCAATTGCTATACAAACATCAACTCGATGGTTATCCAATCATCCATTCAATTTAGTCTTTGTGTTTTACAATTCTAAAAGAACGAGCAGGGGCTAAAACAATGTCAAGTAAGACAATGTCAGTAGTTGATAGGAGCACTATAACAGGTTTGTAGCTCCGTAAGTTAACTTCAATTACTAAACCTGATATTTTTACTTATCTGATCCCTGCATGTAGTGAATGATTACTAAAGATACATGTGGGGTTCGCCATGGTTTACAAATCACGTTATAAAGTCCAGGTTTCAGTGTGATACCTGTGGGGTTCGCCATTGTTTAAAAATCACGATGGACTGTATCGTCCAAGATTACAGTGCGATACATGACCGATATTGTGGACTGCATTTTGTACTATTGAAGAGCATAGTATATTTTGTACATAAATCACAGATAATAGTTTTTTTTTTATAGCGTAATCCATCCCTATAGGACAACATATTCATGGATTATCGTTAGATATAGTGAACAAGTATTACTTTTTTGATATATACAAACGAGTATTGCATAAAGAGTATAGCAAAGTATTAGTGTATCAGATAACAAGCTCATATATATATATATATATAACCAACTTAGGTGTAAAGTATTGCAAGGTGGAGCAGTTATTGATGTTCGTAGGGCCTGATATATCTCAATATGCCACTATATATTGTTGTTAGTACTAGCCACTAGCAAAGATTTTTAAAAGGATTCAATTTTATACAGAAGTAAGAACATATTAAAAGTGTGGTTAAAGCCTGTACCTCACGTTAGTTCCATTTTTCTGTATCCTAATTGGGATTGCTCTTTTGAATGGTAGCTGCTAGAAGGATTTTATGCTTAAGAGTTTAATAGAAATTACCATAGCAGGAGCTGATGTCAATTTGAGAAATAATGGTGGTCAAACTGCTCTTCATTATGCTGCCAGCAAGGGATGGTTGAAAATGGCTGAAATCCTGATAGCCCATGGTGCACAACTTAATCTAAAGGATAAGGCATGTAACTTCATGCCAACCAATTTCCTCTTAAATCAGTTTTTTTCCTGATATTTTGTTCCTCTCTATTATCCGTTGTATCTTCTTACTGCCAATCTCTGTCTCTCCTTCATTAATACCATAATGTGTCCAGGTTGGCTGCACACCATTGCATCGTGCAGGAAGCACAGGTAACTCAAACTTATGTGAGTTCTTAATTGAGGAAGGAGCAGAGATTGATGCTGTAGATAAAGCTGGTCAAACACCTCTTATGACGGCAGTGATATGTTGTAATAAAGAGGTAATTTATGTTTGAATTTCTGAAAAACTCTTCTGAAACATAATTTTCATTATGCCTGGTGGTTTGAAGTTGTTAAATTTGATTTGGTTGTGTGAGTTGGTGAATGAGAAAAGGCAGTACTTGCCGCCTAAAGATTTTTCTTGTAAGGAGATCCTTAAGGCGTAAAAGTAACATACCCATACAATTTATAGACGGGGTTTGGCAAACTCTAACAGGTTTCCTGGGTATGCCACTAGTCCAATTGACATGGTTAAAGATTGTAAAATTTCCTGTCTCATTCTTTAAGTTATACAGTGAAATATTTAGCGCTGTGATGGCAGGCACCTGTTGGGCTTACAGAAGCATGCTCACTGAAGTCTAAATAATACTGTCTTAAAAAATGAAACAAACATTTACTTATTTGTTGTCTCTGATGACCTGTGGGGTATGCTCCTCGCTCCCTAGAAACCTTTAGAGTAACCGTATTAATTCAGTAGTCATAGTTAATCTTTGTCTATTTATGTAGAAATATACTTCAGGAAAATTAAGAATATAAAAAGAATAGAAATAATGCCCAATTGAAGGGAGAAAATGTTGTTTCTATTATGTAATGACTGACTAAACGGTTTTTTTTTTTTGGTTGGCAGATAGCTTTCCTGATGATCAGGCATGGAGCGGATTTTGATGTTGAAGATAAAGAGGGTTACACTGTTCTTGGTCGAGCTTCGAATGAACTTAGGCCATTACTGATAGATGCTGCCAAGGCGATGGTAGAAGAGTAGCGCCCGACTTCTTGAATTGACTGTAACCAAGTAACCTAGTTCTGTTATTTCTTAGAGAAATATGAGAAGTTCGAACGCCTAATCAAGCTTCGTATTTTGTCAGCTGCTAATGCTAATCAAATATTGTGTTATAATATATGGATATGTGAAGCTACAGTTATCTTCTTTATCAGTTACTACTTTCATTTGGTTGAATTCCACAATTCCACAATAAGATGCAATGAAATTCTTACTATGATCACCAGATGTTTCTTGCAACAAGATATTTATGTTTTGCTACCGAAGTAGTTTGCCAGATTTGAGCGTGTCTTGCCCTTCATTTGTATCGAGATACACCCATTACCCATGAAAAGTTATCACGTTTCGTTGACAACTCGATGTGTACTCAAGATCGTTTTATTCATTTTATTAATGTGTATCTGCCTTCGTCTCGATGCTCAAGGGGTAGCAGATCACTTTTGTATCTGATTATCTTTAGTTATCTCTGTCCTCATATATTTTTCAAGAGAGTGAAAGAGGAGACAACAATGGTTTCCTCTTCCCATCTCTCACTCACAAATGCTCTACTTCATCATTCACAGAATGCTGCAGTCTCCCAAAAGTTGAGAAACTCTCACAAAAATCTCAGTTTGTTCTTCAGTAAAAGACCTATCACGACATGTGTTCTTACAAAATCTACAGATATTCAGAGAGTTGTTCCTTTAGCTGCTTCAATTGCCATTTTGTTATGGTCAAATCCAGGTAAACCCTGCGTTGGAATTTCATTTACTTTCTCAATTTTCTTTAGTTATTTGCAAACATACATTCACAGTTCCCAGCATTAGACCATCTGTAGTAGGGATGAAATAAGTGAATAATAGTTGATAGGCAAATTTCATGAAACCCCACCGGTGGTTAGGAGCCTGAGGAAGCATAGATTGATTCACATTCTATTGCTATCTTTAGGGTTATCAAATGAACTAGAATTAAGCATAAGTCCCTGGGAACTAGAAATGTGTTTAAAAACCCGGTTTTCAGATTAACTGGGTGAAGTATGTTGATAATTTAACTTGTGGGTGTTGCAGTAAATGCGGGAATTCTCTCGGGGTCTACAGGGCTAGAGTCAATCGCTGGTCCTCAACTCCCACAAATCGACTTCCTGAACAAATTCAATGGTATGGTTTCAGACTTCAAAGTTCAGTACTATTGTTTGGGTATTTAATTAACTTCGATAAATTTATAATCGCACTTAAATACTAAATTTTGCTGGTCTCGATTTGGGCCCATCTATTAAATTAATAATTCGCTAAATTTATAAGATAATACATTTTTAATATTACTTTACGACTCGTATATATCTCGATCAACATATAAATTAATAATTGCTAAGAAGTACATATAAAATCAAATATAATGTATTCTTAAAATGTGAATTCAATGTTGGTTGTCTTTTGTTAAAATTAAAGTTGAGTTGAATCTCATCTCTAATTTTTCGTAACGGTTAAAAATTATGGCGTGCTGTTATCATATTGCAACAAGAAATTGTTTAGCGTCATTGTCGCTTTAAAGGCTTCTTTCCGTAAAACAGACTCCAAATTGCAACTGTCATCATCAACTTCGTTCATTTAGCCTTTACTTAATTTAATAAGTACATTAAGTTTAGTAGATTAAGCTAATGTATTGCATTTAATTTTTTAAATTCTTGGGAAACGTACACTATTTCTTTTGGAAAAATAAACGCTAATACGTAAAATAAAAGTTAAAAAATACAATATATTTTGATAAATAAATTATTAATTAATCGAATTAATTATTAATTTATAAATTTATCGATAAGTTAACACCCTGCTTAATTAATAAGTTTTATGTGGTCCTAAAGATATTAATTTATAGAAGTTATACTATAAGTCTCTTTTTTATTTGTTTTTGGTAGATGAGAATCAAAAGAAGTATGCAGAGAATGACGAAAGATTCAGATCAACTCCATTGGTTAAGGAACTTCTCGAGCGATCCAAGTTGAATAAAGAGAAGTGAGAATTACACACTATATACCCATCTTTCTATTTACTTAATTTATGTCTGCTCACGATGTTAAAACATTAAACCGACAAAAGGATAACGCCTAGGATCTGTAAATATGTGTTTGATTTTAAGTTAATAAAATGTTGTTGTAAGCACAAAAAATTGTCACAAAACTCTTTAATAAGAAACTAAGAAGCCAAGGCCGAGAGCTACATCTGATGACGCCCTTTGTAAGATTTACCCTACAATAGTATGATGCTTTTAATTAGCTTAATACTTAAAGATTTTATGCTGAAATTTTCAGGAACAAGCAAGAGATTCAAGACAAGTACTGCTTAAGAGGAGCAGAATGGGGTATTGGAGATTGTTCAACGGATGGTATGACGGAAACAGAGAAAGAAGGTTTTATTGCAATGTTGAAGAAGAAAATGGAACCTAGATGACTTTAGATACACCCTAGTTGTAATGTGAACAAAATATGGTTTGTGTATTTCTGTATCAAGAGGGAAATTGATTAGGCTACAGTATGGAATTGATTCTTCTCTATTGGTTTCTTTCATTTCTTAGAACAATTTATGGAGCATAGGCTTCAAGAAATAAAACTAATATCCCGTTATCTAGTGAAAAATTAAGGCCTCCCAAAAGAAGAAGAAGAAAGAAACGTAGTAGGAAATCACCAACTTCCTTTTGACAATTCCTCAGGTCACCCTTGTTGGAAAAAAAAAACCTTGTAGGTTTATCCTAAGTTTGAATAGTTTATATCTTAGTGGTTTATTTTGTACCACATTGGGTATGTAGGTTACACAACTCTAAATTATAAGTAAGAGTTTACTTATGAGTTGTAATGTACGTGATTTGAGTTGTCTCCAATAGACACATCATGAGGTGTGTCTTAAGGTGTGACCCTTGGTGAAGAGTCGTAACTTGAGGTGTGACCCTTGGTGAAGAGACACTAACTTGAGGTGTGACATTTTGGTGAAGAGGCACTAACTTGAGGTGTGACCCTTGGTGAAGAGTCACTTATACTATATATAACCCAACTTCGTTTTTATTTTTTAATAATCAGTTTTTCAAAGTTTCTTGAGTCATTTTCAAGAGATAAAATAGACGCAATCAAGGTTCGTTTGGCAGAGAGATAGAAGTGTTTTCTTCTTTCTGCGACTGATCGTTGTATCCTGGGAGACAGGGGCCGATTATATCCTGCAAAGCACTGTGGCAGGGGCGAATCTGTCTTAAGGAGATAGTGTGCATGCACTAGACTCGATCATATCCCGATAAGTGTTTTGATCTTTTTCTAATCTCCTTAACTTGTTTTTGATTATGCCAATTTTTGAACACCGGCTAACAACAACCCTTAATAAGGCACAAACTGATGATCCAGTCTAACACAGTTACACAGGTGTCACTAGCCCCAATCTTCATGGAACAAACTCATAGGTGTTTTCAGTTAATCCCTCATTTTGTGTAACAGACTGGAGTATATTTCATAGCATATTCTCATGTAGTTCCTCAATAAATACTCATGTAACCTAATGGAATAATCAATATAGATTACAGCCATAATCCTCAATCTCTAATAATCTTTAACCCTATGGTCGTAAAACATAATAAACCTGTAATGCGCACACAACATGGACTCACAGTGTCGTAAATAATTATCTTTGCATTTTTAAACAAGTTATCTGGTAAATCTCAATAAATACTAGTTACTGTCAGAAACATCAGTACTCTTTATTTACCCTTTTAAATGCTAATCATTGAGCTTACTTGCGTCTTCCCAAGGATGACATTTTCCCCATCCATGCACCGTCAGATGAGACTAATAATTAATAACGCATCTCGAGATAGATCTAACGGGTTAAACTTCAAAACGTCGTCCACGAATACTGCGATAATTTTAATTAATTAAAAAATATATATCAATCAAAACAGCAAGAACACAGTTTGGATTCTTCAAATCATCTCCAGAAGTTTGAATCAGAAAAAACTCTTTCAGGTAATAATTGTCCCCCATAGTATTTGTTGAATTGAGCTGTCAAATTATTAGATTAGGTTGAATGATTGAGTTCATATGTGATTTTGAAGTTGAAATTTTGATTCAGGAGGTGTTTTTGGATTGAAATTTGTGAAATTTGATTGTTTATGAAAATTCCAATTGATTGGGTTTTGGATTTATGACATTGAGATTATGTGGTGAATTGTATGAGAAATTGTTTGTATCTTAATGAGGTTTTGCTAAGTTAGTATAATAATAGGTATGTGTTGGAACTTGGAACTTGGCTGATAAAAGTGTGTTTTTTTTTGGGATATTTTGATTTTTCTGATATAGTTTAGGATTTGTTTGCAGGGGTTTTCAGTGATAAAATTGTAGTTGCGATTGACGGTAGTGAGTTGTGCGGGTCAGGGGGGTGTATAGGGATTACATATATATACAGATGTGGTTTTGGTTCCAATGGATTTGATTAGTAGGGGAGGAGCGATTTGATTTTCCGTTCCTACTATGTACCGAAGTGTGCCTTTAGATGGCAGCCAGGGTGGGTTACCGACAGATAGTGGAGATTATGTCGTGAGTCTTGATCAAGTTCCTTGTTGGAGTGACGCAGAGCAGAGGTCTTCTTTGGCATGCGAAAATGAGGATCCTTCATTTCCAAATTCATGCTTTTTAGATCCTCTAACGACATCTTCTGGTGAGAATGGTGTTAATGGATCAATATCGAGGTTTCCTGTTGATCATGAAATTAACTCGAAGATATATTTGTGGCGAGGCAACCCTTGGAATCTGGAGGTAGATGCCGTTGTTAACTCCACAAATGAGGTGAGCCATCAGTACATCACATATTACTCTTAATGTAAACTGATAATTATATAGCTATTAGGTTCATTAGTTTCCTCTAATATTGGGTTGTTTAAGAGTTCAGATCTGTATCTCTACTTCTTTATGTAAAGGTTGTGGCAGTTTCTTACTTTGCATAATGCCTTTGTCTATCTTGCGCCGCTTTCAGTCTTTCCCTTGCTATTCACATCTTCTCGGGAGTTTCTTGCAAATAGTGGCCCCAATAAGTGGTTACCCCGTACTTGGGATCAACATATATGTGATCGATATGGACGACCGTACAAAGCCTCAATGGTGCCATGCCAATGTTTGCTTGATAACTGTTGCTAATAGCAAACTTGGCCAATGGTAGACAATCTTCCCATTTTCCTTTATTTCTAGAATACAAGCGCCTAACATGTATTCTAATATCTGAATTACTAGCTCCGATTTCCCATCGGTCTGAGAGATGTCGTGCTGTACTCGTTGTCAACTTTGTTCCGAAAGTCTCTTGCCAACTCGTCCATAGCCGAGAAGTGAATCTTGTGTCTCTATCCGATAATATGAAGATCGAAATGTCATGAAGTCTCACAATCTCTTTCATGTATAACCTTACAAAATGTGCATATAATTACTTGGTTGAGTGATTGACAGAGTTTGGATGAAGCGCATAGCAGCCCTGGATTGCATGCTGCAGCTGGTCCCGGTCTTGCCGAAGAATGTTTGGCACAGCAGGTAAGCAAAATTTACTGGGAGCGTTTTTCCGTCTTTTTGAAATCCATTCATTTGTTCTGTTTGATTTGAATTTACATTATCCTTAACGCAAGAACTAAGGTCTTGTTCTGTTTGATTTGAATTTACATTATCCTTAATGCAAGAACTAAGGTCTTAAACAGAGTCATTATAAATCCACAAGGGAAGACTCATATTACAATTATAACCTCTGTTTCCAAGTGCATTTTCTAAACGATGTCTCGAAAAAAAAAACTCAATTCGGGAAAAAGGGCACATATCTGGGGAGAAACCAAGGAAAAATATGTTGAAAATAAACATGGTGGAAAAAGATAAGTTTAGTATGAAACGAAGTACGATGAAAATTAAAGAAAAGTGAAAGGTAAATCTTGAAAGAAAGTCCACGTAGAGAGAAATTTAAAGAAAGAAAATAGAGTGAGTGAAAAAACCTTAAAAAAACATAGGAAAATATTGTATGATAGAGATAGATACTATGGGGAGAGTAAATATTGAGTGAGTTAAAGATAATGAGGTAGAGGAAATCTGGTAAGAGAAAAAATTATAAAAAGAAAAAAATCGGGATGAGAAAAATGTAGGATTAATAAAAATATAAGAGAGAAAACTATATATAGAGACATTATAATGTGAATCTACGAACGCGGATTAACACTAAGTTTGAACTAGATCTCTACCAAGGTTAATTCAGAGGAAAACTCAACTCTTTCATAAACAAAACAACTTTACCAACTACTTAAGAACAAATAACCTAGACCTCCCATTTTATAGAACACAAGGGGGATTAGAATTAACAACCCTAATTTTAATCTTAATAGAATTCTACTTAAATTGGAAAAACTTCATCTTTAACTTTGTGCTGGTTAAACAAGCAAGTCCCTAAAATCTACTTAGCATCTCCAACAATGGAGAGGCTTAAATCAAAAGAGCATAAATATAAATAGTCCGTTGACGGCGAGAACGACCATTAGAGGACAATTCACATCACAATAAGTCTACAATAGTTATAAAGATAAAATTCCTAGGTAAAACTACAAATAAATTCGCCACAAAGAGAGTGAAAGAGATAATCTAGAGAGAAAAACCACGACTCTGCAAGTACTTGATGATGTTTTATTTTGCCTGCAGTGTCATTGCGTATTTGCGAAATTAAACCCTACTCGTCCAATGTCTACCACAAATGACTTAATTTGGTTTCACAAATGTCTTATATGTGTTCGATAGAACCGATTCATAAAAGTTATATTTGCTGTAAAAAGACATTGATAAGAACTATAGCATAAGCTCTTTCTAAAAATCACAATTAATCTAAAACTAAAACTCGTTTTTAATAAATCGTTCTTAATCGCATAAAATAAAGGCCAAAATACCTAGGATTTATAAGTTTTTCACCTAGCTCTACATCACTCTCTCTAAGACTAAGCATTTCTATCTCAAACCAACTCTACCAAATTAAACTTAGTTTAGGTTTTTTTTTTTAAATGAAGAGACCTAGCAAAAATAGAAACCCTAATTAGGAGACTTCTCCAATTATAATGCAATTAAAATAAAATAAATACAAATAACTAAAATAGAGAGAGTGTTTCTAAGAGGTGGAGAGACGATTGCCTGTGTGGGCATCGTAACGACCACGTGATCCTTCAACTCTCCCCGTTTTTGAAAAATCCGTCTGCGAATTTTGAAGGTGGAAGGAGTAACCCTGAGCATAAGACATGTACAAATCCTCCCACGGTACTTGCCGTACCCATTTTGTTTGCCTGCAAAGAAAGAAACTATTGTTTCGCCAAAAATACCGTGCTTGACTTCATCGAGAGGTCCCAAATACTGATTAAAACTCTAACTTTGACGGTCTTTAAACTCATTACAAAACGGATCTACAAACTTCAAAGTAATTACCTCTTCTGGAGACTCATCAAAGATTGGGGGTTTATCCCAAAAAATTAATGGCAAGGGATTACAAAATTCTGCCTTTATTGGGTTGCCCATACTCTCTTGAACCTGTATTCCTTGCGGCCAACACTTTACCGAATCCAGGCCATGAAAACTTACCCCAACGTCTTTAGGCATTATTTTGACAACTCCGTTGATCGAATTTTTGTCAACCTCTCTCGATTTATCACCGCCGATATTCTGCAACTCATCGCTCCTCGCATTCTTCTTCAATGGCATCGACAAATCTTTCGTCTCCATCGGAACTAGTGAGGGCCCTTATTAGGGCAAGGATCGCATCTATCTTTTGGTTAATGCTCTCGTAGATCTTCTCCATGTTATTGAAAAACTCATTGTAGCAACGTAAAAATCACTCTGGCAGTTGGTGTAAAAAAGCCCTAAAGAACGAATGTCGCTCTAATGCCAAATTTGATAGGAACTATAGCGGAAGCTCTTTCTAGCAATCACAATTAATCTAAAACTAAAACTCGCGTTTACTAAATCGTTATTAATCGCACAAAATAAAGGCCAAAAGACTTAGGGGTTTATGAGTTTTACCCCAAAATGTACATTACTCTCTCTAAGGCTAATCATTTATCTCTCAAACCAACTCTACCAAAATAAACTAAGCCCAAGCTCTCTTTTATGAGAGAATAAACCTAGCAAAAATAAAAACCCTAGCTAGATTCTAATTAGGAGACTTCTCCTAATTAGAATGCAATTAAAATAAAATAAATAGAAATAACTAAAATAGAGAGAGTGGTTTTGAGAGGTGGAGAGACGGTCGCCTACATGGGCATCGTAATGACCACGTGATCCATCACATACGCTAGATGCATTCCTTTCTTATGTCCTACCAAATGGATTAAATGTCTATTCAGAATCTTGACAAAACTTATAGTTGAAAGTTGTTAGATGAGTAGTAGTACTGAGGATTGTTTACGTTTTTGAAAAATGGCATCTCATTTTTTTTTTCATAAAAGAAAAAGCGTTAGACTAAATAGTGCTCTAAAAATGTATTAATGGTGTGATTTTTACTTTCTTACGAAGTAATAAAAACAAAGGAAAATTGGTATACAAACCACACGGTGATTTTACCTTATAGCTGCAGATAACCTTGTGAACTCACGAATAATCTGTTAAAATAATATATTGACTTGTTTCTAGATTTGATTCATTGTTATGTGAACAACAACAATAATAAATAGTAAATCAATGTTTTTCATTTACAACATTTATCTGGTATTGGACATGGCACTTTTTTACCAAAGTGGATTTCCTTTTCGCAGAGCATATTCATAGATTACCCTTGTTTTCAGTTTGCAGTTTACATTTAATTCTTTTTTTACACCAGTAGTTTGATATTCCTCCAATTTCTTTGATCTTAGGGTGGATGTCGAACAGGAATGGCTAAAGTAACCAATGCGTACGATCTTCCTGCTCGGTAAGTGTAACGTTCTTTTTAATGTTGCTCATCTTTGTTACATGTTTATATTTGCTGATCATTCGAATCTATCAAACTCTATCCTGTATTTTATCTTTATAATGTTGCCATAGTCCGCTTCTCAAAGCTACTTTCTTCTAAAAATGAAATCTCCAGACTGGTGCTTTCAACTATTAAATAGCAAGGGTAAACAGCTTTATTGGTGTGTTTGGTTGTTTTCTTAAGCTCGTCAAAGGAAAACTGTATTTGTTAGTTCTTCTTGATTGTTAGATTAATTTCATGGAACACTTGTCAAAACCTTTCTTACTGACCAAATACTTACTAGTTCTTCTTCATTGTTAGATTAATTTCATGGAAGCCCTATTATTCGATTTGTTTATCAATTCTCGGTGTTATTAATCTAACAACATACATCATACTTATGAACCCAGAGATGTATCACTGAACTACATTTTTTCCCTTATATTTTATCTGCCAGGAGAGTCGTCCATACTGTGGGTCCAAAATATGCAGTAAAGTACCATACTGCTGCGGAAAATGCGTTGAGTCACTGTTACCGCTCTTGCCTCGAGCTTCTCATTGAGAATGGACTCCAGAGGTAGTGAGACGGTCAATTGTTATTGTGTATATTTAATTCATGTATCTTCTTTGCTATCACCTAACTAAGGTGTTTTGGAGGTAATAAAAACTTATTGTTGCTTCATGCTTAAGTACAGTATTGCTATTGGTTGTATATATACGGAAGCTAGATGTTATCCCCGTGAACCAGCAGCTCATGTTGCAATAAGTAAGATATCTTTGTTCATACCTTCAAATTTCATTTCTGTGAAACTTCTGATGGTTGATAAGTGCTGAGATGTATTTTACATTTGCTAAAAACGTCCAGGTTTTTAGTGCAGTTTATCTTTCATCAGTATATCTTGTATCTCCTTCCTTTTTATTCACTTTCATCTTTCATATGCAATTGATCAGGGACTGTTCGACGCTTTCTGGAGAAGCAGAAAGATAATATCACAGCTGTTGTTTTTTGTACTACCACATCAACTGATACGGAAATATATAAAAGGTACTTTTCCACACTTTTTTTTTTGTGGTGCAAAATGTTTTTATGCCTTTGAAGTTATTGATTACTATCCATGTAAGGATCTTGACAGACTTTCTGCATCTGTTGTATGTTTGTGTGTGCGTGTGTTACTGTTGTGTGTGTGTGTGTGGGGGGGGGGGGGGGGGGGGGATATTACCTCTTAAGAACTAATGGCTTACTTATTTGGAGCATTCGAACAATGCAGATTGCTTCCGCTTTACTTTCCACGGGACAAACATGAGGAGGAAATAGCATTGTCAAAACTCCCTGCTGATGTTGGTGATGAGAATGGAGAAACTACTACAGACGAACGCAAAATCAGAATACAACCACTGCCAGCAGTACAAAAGAATATTTCAAAACCTTCTACAGTAATAGTGGATCTACCTATGAGTGATGTCGGACTGACAGTGCGGCGGTTAGTGAACCTATCACAAGCTTTATATTAACTTTTCTTTCTTCTTAATGTTCCTATTTGGCAAGAAACAAATTTACTCATATTCTACAAATAAAAGTAGAACAATAAAACTCATTTAGATGGTCAATCACTTTTCTTACTAACTAATTTTTGCATGTATGTAATCTTGCCAGGAATCCCTCATATTTGGAGTCATATCTGGATCCAGCATTCATGTCTCTAATTAAAGATCCAGATCAGAGACGCAAAGAGCAAAGGGAAAAGGCTTCACAAAGTCAAGGTGGTTTTAGTTGTGCTAAATTGCTTGGATTTGGTGATCTTAGTGGTCCTCCTTTATCTCCCGCTGAAGAATACTCACTTCATTCTAGATATCTAGCCAAAGCAAATTCTCTCAATCTTTCTGAAATTTCAGAAATGAAAATTGTGTAAGTATTGGTGCTCTACACTATATTTGCATGCATCTCATAGTTTTAATTCTAATTACCTCTTTATCATATGCTTATTTAAGTTTACAGTCATTTTGCATTCCCCTATGTTGTAGAGAGTTTTATTTGTGATATATGTTATGGATTTATGGTACTTCGAATCTAATTGTGAGAAATATAAGTTCACTTATCATTTTTGATGCACTCAGCTGGTTTTGGCGGTCTTATCTATTTGTGTTAGTGCAGTTACCGTGGTGGTGTAGATAGTGAGGGACGCCCTGTAATGGTTGTTGTTGGCGCTCATTTTCTACTGCGATGTCTGGATCTTGAGCGGTTTGTGCTCTATGTAGTGAAGGTAAGCATACATGAGTTGTGGCAGAGTAAATATTATTAAATTGCTATCCTTGTATTCTGTGAAATAGTTTTCCGTTGCTCTGTTCCAACATCTTGTCTGATTGAAGTATGATAACACTATTCTGTTTTCCTTTCCTTCAAAAAATGGCTTGTCTTTTCTTTATGTGAGATGTTTTAATGGAGAGATCACTATTCTGATTGAAATTATAAATTGACCATTTAAATGTGTAGGAGTTCGAGCCGTTGATACAAAAGCCTTACACCATTGTTTACTTCCACTCTGCAGCATCTTTACAACTGTAAGTACGTGTTATTCGAATTTCAAAATATATAAACTATCTTTCAGATTTTCATTATGTTTCTAAAAATATGTAGCTGACTAGAGTTGTAAGAAAGATTTATATGTGTCAACTGTTTATATATGGAACTCTCTGCCTTTGGCCTTGCGTCTTCCCATCTCTACATTTTTGTGGTAATATGGCACCCAATGAAATGTTATTTTTTCAGGGGAAATAAAATTTCATTCATTTCCCACCCAATGAAATGTTTAATTTCATTAGAAAGTATTTTAACAGGATTCTTCGTTAGGCAGGATTCTTCATTAGAAAGTATTAGTACTTTGAACACATATTGAAGTCAAAATTAGTCAAACACATCCCTTGAGGTACAACACTTATAGGGCTTTGTTAGGCAGGATTCTTCATCCGGTCACCTGCGATCCTCATAGAGCAAACCAATTGTCTGGTGATCCTTAGGTTGAACGTCCAGGCGTAAGTTGCCATTATGATTTTCAACTTCAAAGTTACCTGATCAAGTGTGTGTGAGTTTGGGTTTGAAATTATCTTCACAAGTGGTTCATCAAATATAGAACTGTATCTGGATAGAATTTGTGTTGTTGAAAAGTTGATCCTTGTTGATATGAACTATTTATCATCCTTTTCAGAATAGTTATGTATGTTGTTTTCATTTCAGTTACTGACTTTCTGTTTAATCAACTTTGATTTGGGGTTAATAGTCAGCCAGATTTGGGATGGATGAAGCGACTACAACAAGTACTTGGAAGGAAGCACCAAAGAAACTTGCATGTATGCACTAACTATAATTGGGTATTGAAAATTTGCATCATGTATATCAACTTATTACTTTTTCTCATGCTACTCAGGCAATATATGTTCTGCATCCAACAGTTGGACTCAAAACGGCAGTCCTTGGTTTGCAACTTTTTGTAGATAGCGAGGTACATCTTACCATTTTGTACGGGCTATGGTCACCCCATATTTACATTATATTGCAACATATTGGTGATGCATCTCAATTATTTTAACCATGGCTTCCCTCAAATATACATCTTCCTGATATTTTATTGTGTCAAAACTCGAGTGGAGAAAATTTAAATTTTACTCTTCTAAAAGATCTAAGATTTCACTGTTTTACTTTTTAGGTGTGGAAGAAAATTGTCTACGTAGATCGGCTTTTGCAGTTGTTCAGATTCGTTCCTCGTGAGCAATTGACAATACCCGATTTTGTATTCCAGTTGAGTTTACGTGTTATTTTCTTAAACGAAGTTTTTTAAAAATTGATTTTGGAAGTAACCTCTAATGATAACTTTTATGCAGGCATGATCTAGAAGTGAATGGAGGGAAGGGTCTAATTGTGGACCCTAGAACGAAATATGTATATCACAGACCATAGGATTGTAAGAACCGCAGTTATGCAGGATCTCGTGTATCCCGCCCTTCGGGAATTTCATTATTCATTTGTTTTATTCTCTTTGGTATATATGTTGTAGATTGCTCTTTTTTTTTATTTTTCAGTTAAATGTCTGTAACATTTTTTGCACATGTAATAAAATCTCTCTTCAATCTTCAGCCGCCTATCCGGGAGATTAAATAAACGACCTAGCAAAAACTATTCCTCTCTGTAAACAAAGAGCAGCGAACATGGTTTTCTTGATGATCCTGATATGGTACCTTAGCGAAATTAATAACAAAGACGGGGTTCTCTTATATCTTCACCACTGCCAGGTTTTCAAAAACTATGTTCATTGGGTTTTTGTGTTTTGTGTTTTGTGTTTTGTGTTTTGGTTTGCAGCAAAAACATATAAAAAATGCATCTTCAAGCGCATGTGTTAGTTTGAAAATTAAATTGTCATGATCAGTTCCATGCCTAAGTATTCTGTTCAAAAGCTCCAATGGCATGATCTTCCCTTATAACATGATTTTTTTTCTTCATCTCATCTATGTTACAGTTTTTCTCATTAAAATGTTTGATGAACCGATGATGGAGTAAACTTGTTTCTTATTGTTTATTGTTTCATTGATGAATATAGTAAACACCAAACACAACTACCAACTTTGGGTACTTGAGGCTCACTCCATTCTAAAGTAGGAAACTATCAACTGGAGTAAGGAGCATCATTCGTAAGTTCAAGTATATTCAGTTATAAATATGTTTTGTCTACTTGTCTAGTGGCATAGATTTATTGCATTCCAAACTGAATTTCTTACCATAATCACTGTAAATATATTGAATGCAATGTAAATTCATAGCTCTAAAATGATCCTCAATACATATCGGATAATCTTGGTCAATTGCGTAATTGATTTTGCATTATACTTTTTATCTAAAAGTTACTCTATGCATGATGTTATTGTTGACTTAACATATTGCATCACCATGTCCAATTAAAGCCTGTCATCTTCGCATTTAAACAAACATTCTTCGTATTTTTATTTTTTGAACATATTGCATCACCATGTCCAATTCAAGCCTGTCATCTTGGCATTTAAACAACAATTCTTTATATTTTTATTTTTTGCAAGACAATCCGGTTTTATATAGGGATCCGTAACCTTGAGTTTCAAACCCACAACACCCCTGGCCATTGGCCAAGAGCCCAATGGTTAACAATTTTTTGCTTGGGTGCTTAAATGAGTAATTCTCGCTTTTTGAAGTCACAGTACACAACAGTCATTAAATACTGGAGCATCAAACATTGTTCTGTTGCTATCACGAAGTGTTCAGTTAATCTTTGGCAGAGGCTGGCACGAGCGGAGGGGCTACAACTCTCATAGTCGTATAGATCAGGTTCTGAAAAGGGTTCACTCTCATACACTTTTCCCTTGTGCAATCTCCATCTATATCCCTATCACTTTCCTGCTCTGTATCCTTGTCCTCTAACTGCATGGGGCTTGTCAGATGCCCTTCAGAGGTGTAGCGCTGCTTCCACTTTCTCAATGAAAAGAAAGTCTTGTTTGTATGTACCTTGGCTTGGCTTTTCAGTAACGCATTCTTGAGAAGATGTTTCGCGCTTTGTTAAAGTTGAGTATGCTAGTCTGAGCCATCTCCCTAATATATCGACTATGTCACTATTGTATCTTCTGCCATCTTCTTCCTTTCTATCCTTTTCCTTTTAGTTGTGGTTCTTTGCCGTTAATTTCTCATGGTCTTGATCAGGATGGTCACCACTGAAAACCAGCTCATCATGGTAAACTGTGTTTCTTTTCCTTTTTTTCTCGCTGCATATACGTTCTGAGGTAGGACTTGCAGAGCTCTTCTCGTCCATGAGCAGGATCTGCTAATGAAAAATCTGGTAGAAATTACAGGAACTCCTGAAGCAAGTCACGATTCTCACCAAAAAACACTGGGGGTTGTCTCAAATTAACTCTTCAAAGTTTACATAAACTAGCTCTAGAATGTCATAAGGATTTAAAGAAGTTACTGAAAAGTCTTTATTTTTGAAAACTAAGCTTGACGCCTTGATCCAAAGCTTGCACAAGAAAATAATTTTGCTGTGATGAGAAAAGAGATGACTATGGTGGAAGTCAAGTATATGAAATGATAGTTCGTAAGGTAAGAGATTTCCAAGATACATTAGTACATGCATATTGAAAGATGGATAGATGAATGAAATGGAGTGATGGCGTTTTAAGGAGAAAACATGAATGTGCAAGTTGGATTTACAAAATAAAAAGTACTTAAAAACCTTCTAGAAAAAACACTTTATGTTTTCTTATTGTGGTTTATTGTCCTAGTCTTTATGTTGCACTGTGGTTCATGTATATGTTTGCATTGTCAAGATTATAAATAAGGCCTCAGTGTGTGTTTGAATTGTAAGGAGTTAGAAAGTTTTTAGCAATGTGTGTAGTTTCAATAGTCTTCTCTCGTGAGTTTGATATAAATTGTAAGTTTGTGTTCAATTTTTTTCTAATTCCTTCAAGAGTTATATATAAAAAAGTTATATGGGAGTTTATGAAAAGGCACCTCCATATGAACACAAGTGTTTCTTTAGTTTGGAGGATCTTTATACTGGAACATCAAAAACAGTGAAGACTCCAATTAACAGCTATCTTCGGTACGAAATCCCCCTTTTGTTATTTTTGTTATTGGATTCATTGTTGTTTATGTTATACAGGGTTTTCTGCTATATCTGGGATATTAGTACAGTACCAAAATCCAGTTAGGGTTCCCGCAGTCTGCAGAGATCCCAGTGTACATAATGGAGTTTCGTTTAGTCAATAATCCATTAAATGGCATTGGTTTATATATTTATAATGGACTTCTAGTTTCTTTTGAAGTATGGCTAGTATTCAACTAGAAGAGGATGTATTCACAATAACTGTGAAGCCTGGCACGAAGAGTGGAACAAAAATTACCTTTGTTGAGAAAGGTATGATTTTGAATGGTTTTAATAAATGAAGAGACCTTGTTTTCGTAGTGGCTGAGAAGCCCCACAAGATTTACAAGAGGAAGGAGACGATCTTTTGATTACCCAAAACTTATCACTGTTGGAATCCCTTGTAGGAAAACCTTCAATCTAACAACCCTGGATGGAAGGGAGCTCATTGGTACCAGTTAAGAGGTGATTGTAAGACCAGATTTTGAGGTCGTGGTTCCGGGTGAAGGAATGCGATTACAGAAGAACCTGGAAAGAAGAGAAACTTGAGAATCAAGTTTACCGTTGATTTTCCAAGAAATCTAACTGTTGAACAGAAAACTTATCTGAGAATGGTGATGGGCTGAAACGAGAATTTTAGTCGTCTGAAAGATTGAAGAATGTGAATAATATGTATGGACAAGGCTGCCAATATTGATTTTGCCTTTTGTTAGTCACTTTGGATTTGGTTTATTTAGAACTATTTTCGTTTGCTTTTATATACAAATTATGCATTAGAAACAAAAATAATGGATTATATATACAAATTACTCTTTACTTGACGATTTTGGTTCGCTGCTTGAGTTTGAGGTATAACATGGCAACACTTGTCCCTGAAAACTTGTCACGGGTAAATGAAATTGTTTTGTCTATTTAGATATATTGTTCAAACCCTGTAAACTGAGGGGAAAGCTTTGGAAATGGAATAAACATACCTAAAATAATTGGTGAATTCTGGAGTAACTATATTATGCCATATCTCAATTAAGATTTCTAACCAAAATAGTAAGTGTTCAATTACAGTTTTTGTCTCGGAAAATACCTGTTATATTCCAGAAAGACATCTCAACGTGTTAAACACAGTAGGTACAGCGCAAACTTAACATACCTGAATAGATTGGAAGAAGGAGAACTTCAATTCCTATTATTCAGAAACATTATATAATCCCGAAAATTTACAACACAACCCATCACAACATCAATTGGAGAAATTATGGTATAACTCTGAAGAAATAATTAAAAGATGGTGAATGATACAAACTATCAACTCTTAAAACACAAAGATCAATGGGACCCAAATTTTGGGCTAAGAAGACATGTACAAAGCCATTCTCCATGGCTTACAATCACCTCATCTCCAAAGCCATTGAATTTTTCCGTGCTCCCTGTCTCTGCGCCATCAGTTTTCAATTCAAAAATTAAATGATTTCTCCTCCTAAGCTTGCGTAGGAGAAGAGAGAGGAGTACTAGCAGGAAGTCTCTGACGTCGGGGTCGCCTGGTTGTCTTCCCCCATCCTTTTAGGCTTTTATCCTCGAGCACCAAATCACCATTATTAGGTTGTTGTACAATCTCAGGCACAGGGCTCGTCAATCGCCTTCTACCTCTACCCCGTCCACTTCTAGCGCCATTTCTCCTCCCAAATCTAGTCTCCCAAGGATGACCTGTAACTCTCATCAACTCTTCGAATGCTTGAATATCTTCTGTTACCTCGTGTCGTGATAAAGTAACAAGACCAGGAAGAATGTCCCTTTGGAAATCCCTCTTCTGTCTCCCCCTTCTTGCCTGACCCCTTCTACGTCGAGCTAACAACAAACCCGAACCCGTACCTGTTTCTTCCACCTCTGGATTTTCAGGAACCCAACCACATGAGTACTCTTTCTCTGTGGTATCAGTTAGGTTCAATGTCATAAACTCGAAGTAATCGAACTCATCACACGTCTCTTGATGGTCTCCACATACTTCGGTATCTGTGTTCAAAGAAACTACTTCTGCCAACAAATGGAGAGAGTTCCTAGGATATTCCTCTGATGGATAACAAGTGGCATTCTCTATATAGTTAGGAGCGCTACTAGATGTTGATGACATCATAACAATGGCCTCTGCTGCTATTCTGAAACAATCCTCCAAAGGGTATAGTTCCGTATGCGATTGGACAGGAATCTCAAGTTGATTTCCAACAGATTTTACCGCAAGAGGAATGTTCTCCAACGTCTCAGAAACTACTGGAGCCTCCAAATCTATCTCGATCAAAATCTTCACTGCTGATGTAGCATCTTCTTCAGTTGTACACGAATTCAAATTAATGTGATTTATAGATCCCTTATTCTGAATTTCCTCTGCTTTAGATGAGTACTTGAGAGATTTGGAGGCAGATGTAAGCGTCGACAGTTCTTTCGAAATGAGAGGGCTATCATAAATGGAAAATCCAAGGATCTTTGTACTACTTCGGCAATCAACCGTTTCAGTCCTTTGGGACTCCGTCATATAAGAACATGAAGCCGAAGAAATATCCTGAATAAAGCGCGAACTGTGAATATTTCCATTATCAACTTTACTTGTGGAATGACGAGGGTGACCAGGTGAAGAATTTAAACCCAGTTCATTTAAACCAGCCCTTCCTTTCACTAGTCCATTGCTTGAAGCTGAATTTGCTTTCAGCCAAGGTAACCCTCTTAGTCCGTCTTTGTTTTTCCCTTCACCGTCAATAATCATGAGATCTTTTTGCTGAGAACTCCCATCTTGAAATCTACTTCGGAAGGCCAAATTCAACTCATTGCCTTTTGAAGATCTCCCATCCATGCAATTTGCACCTTCAACATGTTCTGAAGCTGATGGGAAGCAAACTTGTGATGCATTAGGTGGCTCAAAATGGGTTCCGTGGAAAACACCATTTATGTAAGTTCCTTCGCTTCCAAAACTTGAGTTTGATCCTGAATTGCTACTCATATGTCGTGTGTCTCCAATAAACTCATTGCTTTGGAACAGCAACTTGGAAGTTTTACTTGACGGAACAGAAGTTTTAAAGCAAGGGAGTGCTTGAACTGCTACTGGGTTCTGAGTCAAGCTGCTCATTTGCTTCATCCAAGATGAAACCGGTGAAGATCCTGAAATGATGTCAGACTGAGGAACGCTTGGGTATGAACTATGTCTATGGAGACCGACAGCTGCTTCCGAAAAGTAATTATTTGAGTGACTGTCACATGCTTCAGAGATTTCATTTCCACAAGTTCTTTCTCTCCATTGCCCTCTTTTAGAATGAGGAAACAAAAGAAATGGAGGAAGATTTTGTGCTTTCTTACAACTCTCAGCTTGCATTGGTTCAGATGGTTTGAGAAATTTCTCCGGATAGAAACTTTTAGGAGAAAAATCCAGATTGCTTTTACTTTGACCTGCAAAAATAAAATAAAAAATATCAAAGATTATCATCAGCAATAAAAAAAAAGGTCTACCTGAAGAGAAGACTTGACACCAATCAGTTCCAACAATAATTTATGTTCATCGAAGCAAAGTAGATGAAATTTATGTTTTTGTATGCAATATGAAGAAACCTTTCACATTTAACAGATAGAAATTTTGTTTAGCAAAGTAATTGTCCACCTATGTTCTTTGGGAACCAAATTTTTTGTTTCGGCTCATATTCAGGTCCTACCATTTTCTTTCTTTTATTTTCGATTTCCCTTTCCTTAATTGGGTTTGTGATCAACTAAAAACCAGTAAAGATTCCTATATAACATACAAAGGAATTGGACTAGTTAGACTGTAAAATATTTTCTTTGATAGCAATGTCATGGATAATCATTTTTCATTACTTTCATGGGTACCAAAATTGAAGCAATTTGGATGATGAACACTTACCAGCTTCAAATCTATATGAAAACCATTCTCTTCTACTTTTATCCTCTTCTTCTAAAGGAGGTCGAACATTCAAATGAGTCCCATTGTTCTTGCCTTTCTGAGAATTCTGAAAAAAATCTGAAGTTAACCGCTGAAACTCTGGATATGGTTTCACAACAGGATCTGAAGCTGTCTCCTCATCAACTTGGATAGGTTCATTCAAGTCCGCAAATCTACGTTTGTTTTGTACTTTCGTAGTATCACATCGCCAACTGGGGTCTATACCGCTGCTAAGAGACAGCTTAATGCCACCCTCAGAACAACCTGCCACCAAAGGTGCTTGAATATTTTTTCGCTGTTCATTTTGTTCCTTTTCTTTGTTGTTGAGGGATTCGCGAGTAGGAAGTTCAAGCCCAAATAATTTATTTGGAACTTTTACCGATTTGGACTCCAAAATTTTACGGTCCCTTAAACAGTCTCCATAATGATTCGGAAGTGAACCTCCTTGCATGTGATCTGCTTCTGACGTAGATGGCCTAGTACAGGTAGTGGTGCCCATCAAGGGTAAGCCGGAGATGCGCCACATATTTTGGGTATCTTGAAATGGCATTTGTGATGAAAGTGGGCTTGACTCCAAGGACTCCTCAGGTTTATGGTGATTGGACAGCTCTTTTCTTTTTAGTTCATGCGTCAAATCGTTTTGAATTCTATAAATACGGTGGAGTTGATAGACCTGGATGTCAATACATCAGGATAAGATTTGATTAGATGATAAACATACAAGGCTGAATATCCAGAAGAAGAAAAAAAACTCAGATAACCTCTACTCCATAATCATGAAACTCTAATCATTTGACAATCAAAGCATGGTTCTAAATCTCCCTAAATTGTGTTATTCATATCTTTTTTTCCACTTTTGATACAATATTTACAAGTGCAAAGTATTTGATAAGTATAGAAAGAAAAGGAAAAAAAAAAGGCTTCAAAGTTCAAATGCATGAAAAAAGGTTGATCTGGGTTGGTTTCAAACCTTTTCATTACTTTTGATGGGTACATTGGAAGTTTCAAAGAAAATAACTTATGGTATACAGGCCTGTTTCAAATATTTTGAACCTTCATCAAAGTATTAAGTAGAAGTGGAAATTTCTGCTAACAATTGTCTGGAATAATTAGATAAGTTTATTTTGTGTAAGAGTAGATCATAGATTCATGTCATAGTTATCGTCCTACACTATCCCAATTTAAGGTTCATCAGAATTATCTCTTTCTGGCAATCAATTCTATTTATTGTTGGAGTATATGGTGTGTGTTCAACACATATACTCCTTGTAATCTGATAAATATTTACATCAATAATATTCTTCCCTATTTTCCTCTACCCTCAATTCTGCATTTACTGCTATATTCCTACCAATGCAAGTGGTTCACAATCTATTATATGCTTGTCATGAAATAAAGTCAAAGTGCACAGAAAGTTGAATGATGTATGTGTACCTGATCTCTAAATATAGCATCCTGTTTAAGCATTGTTTGCCTCATGACTTCCTTATCATACTTTAAATATCCGTCTGCCGTTGTGCTTGGTGATTGAGAAGTGTAGCATGGCCCATTCTTTAAGGTGCTATCTCCACAATATAGGGGCCAATTACCATTATTAGCATCCTCATTAAGGTCCCTCATGGAGTGAAATGCCCGAGAGTAGGTTTTGCAGTGTACCGCTGTTCCCATCCTGCAGTCGCCCCATAGACACACATCAGTCATCGAAACATAAAAGAAAATAACTTAGCACCAAGGACCAACATTAAGCCCCAAAACCAAATTAATTGCTGAATGTACTTCCTATACAAAAATAAAATATAAAATATTTAATGCATTCTCAAACACTCTTTACCACCTTCATACACTAACAACTATGCATTATCCCAAGTAGCCCTCGGATGTGCACTTGGGTCAACTCGGACCTTATTAATATTTAGGCGGCTGAACCATAAAACTCTGATAACTACCCAACCCTTGACCCTCGTGTGAGGGCTGAGGGAAATGGCAATATAAATTTGGGTTTTATATGAAACCCAAATGATCAGACAAAACGAATTATAACGCCGTCTAATGGGTTCTTTAAATGTTTATTCTAGTAATAGAGCACAATAATGATTGCCAAGCATAAATAGTTACACTTCGACACAATGAAGTTAATGAACACATGATTGTGTCAAATGCCAAGATAATCAAATATTGTAACATTAACTGTAATGGACGGGCTGAGTTTCATAGGCTACTATCAACCACGACCCTCCTCTCACCAGCTCGGCAGTACGGCCCTCATACTTTTTTCAACCGGGCTTTTAAGGGATTTTTCAGCCAGTTACACTATATCAGTGTAACTGTTTATTAATAATTATGACTATATTTCTCATAAATGGTACTGAAATGAACACATACATTGTATTTATCAAAATATTTTCCAAATTTAAATCTATATATTACATTTGTACTATGTAACATGGACACTCCATATTCTAAAAAAAATCCGTGTCCAAACGTGTCGGATACTCGGACACACCGACACTTGTGTCGACACTCCAACGGACACTTCTTGCTTAGATATAACCTTTTTGACATAGCTTTTAGAAAATTTTCAATTCTTATACATGTTATTCAACCATACTAACTAGTATCATTGTTTTTTGTTTGTTATTAGTCGTAAATTAACTCATAAGTTAATATAACCCATAAGTGTTGGGACTTGTTTGTTATTAGTCGTAAAAATATGTCGTAAATTAACCCATAAGTCTGTTAGATAGGTTAAGTAACCAACATAAGCATAGTAGAAAATAATAAATAAAATTTTTACAGCCGTGTCCCCGTTTTTACATATTTTTGGGTCGCCGTGCCCGACACCCGTATCCGTGTCGTTGTTACCTAGCATTTGTAGGATGATATTTCATAACAAAATATATACAATATACATGGATCAACATATTCAAGCCCAAGAGTACCAAAAACACGTGTATGAAACAAAATTAGTTTTTATTTTGCTTCGCAAACAAGAAACAAAATTGGTTAAGAAACAACGTGTGAAAGTAACACAGTTCTGTAAATCAAAGAAATAAAATTAATAACCTACAAGAACTTGATACATGATTTGAACAATCATACTTGTTCTGTATATCAACATGACGAACAAGCTTCCAAGATACTTTTCAGGGCTTGAGGAGAGCAAAGTAATGGGATATAAGAAGAAATTACTCTACCCTTTTAATTTTTTCTCTTGGTATGTGTGTTTGTGACTACGTGAGTGGGTTCTGCGAAAACTCGCCCGTCATACTAATTTTTGCATTCCCAGTTGATTTTCATTGATTGTAGCATTCATTTTCTCTGCCGTAGTTAAAGTGGCTTCTCCAAAAGGCCATAGATCTCCTTATGGCCCAAATCTCAAATCTGCCTTACCATACATTAAGATTACGGAGATAGGACCTGTATCAACTTCTGGATTATGGGTATATTGGGCTATTATTTTCTTGCTTTAGTAAAATGCATTAAAGGTGAGAAGAATCCAGGTCGTTGCTTTTCAATCCTTTGACGGGAAGCAGAAGAGAATGGCAAAGTCTGTTTCAGTATCCCCTTTATAGCAATCAGATAGCAGAAATCAAATCATTTTTTGATTCCTCGGAATTTTGTTAAAGAACATTTGCCTCTAAAAGGAAAAAAATAAAATAAAATTGAAAAGGCTTTGGTGATTCTAGAGCTATAAAGAGTGGGATGAGATTTTCGGAGTTGGACAACTTCGCTGCTAATGCCAATGTCAACTATTTAAGGAGGGACCATACGGGTGGTAATTAACAAAAATGCCACTATCAATATAGATTCCATGGATATCACAACAAGTATGCAGGAGGTAATGCATCACTCAAATTTGGAAATGGGAGGTGCAGAGTATATTAGGAAAGAAATTCCTTTGCAGGTTGTAGGGACCTTGTCACTACTATAGCTCAATTCGCCTTTGACATCATTTGCAAAGTTTCAACATCTGTTGTTCGAGGAGAAGCTAACAGCATATAACCAAGCCGTTGTAAAAAAACGTGGGATGGGAAAATACACCCACTTGTTTTCCTCCATCATACTTCAACATACAAAGCTTCCATTTACAAGCAAATGGAGTATGGATTACGTCTTGCTACAATGCACTGCACTCCAGGACCGTCTAACAGAAAACGAAATTGAGCAAGCTACTTTGACCAAGGAAGCCAAAACTCTGGAGATTGAAGCACAAAGGAGTGAGCCAAGTATGGGGTCCCCACAAAATGATGATGCTTTCCAAGGGCATCGAAGCGGCTCAATTACAAGTTACAGGGACTTGTTTTCTATGGCAGACATCAATGTGCTCAGGAGAAGTCGAAGCAAAACACAATCTTGATTGCGCAGGTTCTAAAGGTAGTCTATTTCGGAATAAATGCCCAGTTATTACAAAATCATGGTTTGCGCCTTCTGCGCACTGTAAATAACCTGCAAAGTCCCTTTGTTATACTTATAACAAGCTGTTTACCTTTGGGAGTTGGGGACATACCATCTACTTATGGCATTGTTACGGTTGTTTCCAATTATATTTTGAAGGTTTTGAAACCTCAGTTTATTTTGGCGATATAACCTTATGTTGTAACATAAAATTCCATGAATTTGCTAGAGGGGTAAACTCGAAGTTCCAACAACACAACTAAAGAATACTAACCTATCATAGAGTTGTCTTTCACCGTGTAAAACTTCACTCAGTTAGACTGATTTATCGAATGCTTAGATATCTTTGACTCAAGTTAGCTAGGTAGTACTAGTTCGACATTGTTAATGCCTTAGTGGGACTAAGAGACATGCATGTCTCCACTTTTGAAGTGCCTCATTGACAATCTAACTCTTGTGAGCTGCTCAACTCCAAGACAAATGACCCAAATATATTTCTCCCAAGACCCCCCATCCATCTCATCGACGTTATAAGACCTAGTAGCAACTAGACTCTTCAAATCAATTTCTACTCAAATTTAATGAATGTCCTAAATTTCCCCACATTCAATCATCCACAAGAGCATTCCCCTTAATGCATAACAAGAAATAATATTCAGCAGTTTACCCAATTCAACATACAGCTTCTAATCATAATCACACACACAAAAAATCACATTTTCAAAAATAAAATTTCATTTTTTTCTTCTTACTAGTTACCATAACTAAAATTACCTGAATTAGAACATATCGAAATCAAGATCTCACAAAAAAACAAAACCCCAGATATCCAAACACACAATCCCAACATTAGCATCATTCCAAATATTCAGATATAGATAATTATACCTTCATGCATAAATTCAGTAATAACCCAAAAGCATCAGACACATAAATCCATTATACCCAAAATAAATAATAAAAAACCCAATTTACCAAATCACATAGCAGATAGAACCATGAATACCCAAATCAAACTTATCCAACCCCAGATACCAAAATCCAATATTTTCAAACAAAGAGATATCTAATTAGTATTAAAAAAAAGAAGAAGAGAAATTTACCTCAACCCCACACCTCAAAATCACCCCTCCATGAAAATCTACAGTCTTTGAGTCCCACTTGAAGCAACAACATAAAGTAATCAAATTTAAAGAGAGGGTATCTTTGTAAAGCCATTACAGGGAGCTTTAGATCATCATCATCTCTTCCTCCTTATCAGAGAGAGAAAGAGAGAAGGGGTTGTTCGATCTGATGGGGGCCATTACAGTAGGTGTGTCTGAGAGATCCCAGATAAGAAATCTCCATAAAACAAACGACCTTCCAAGAACAGTGACATAAAATTTGTCAACATCCAAGTCTCCTTTTATTCTCTGCTTTTTCTCTCCTCTGTTTTTTGCTCTCTCAAAAAAAATTAATCATTTTTTATTTTATTTTTATTTTTCTCAAAGAGAGAGAGAGAGAGAATGATAAATGTACATTTTCTAGATTCTCTCCACCTTCCTTGCTTTTTGGGTACAAATAAATAAATAAATCCAATTTATGAGTCAAACAATAATTCCAAAATCACAGCTTTTCTTTTACTCTTTCTTATACAAATTATTATTTTGTTTTGGTAATAATTTCTTCTTCTTTTAAAAAAAAAGAAATAAGAGCTTATTTTTATTTGGTTAAAACAGTACATAGTATTAGTGGGTCCCACTGAAAGATTGGGGATCTAAAGGTTTTTTTCTTCAGGTAGCTTGTTTAATACCCTTTTGTAGTCTGGATAATTACAAAGGGAGTGTTGATGCTTTTTGTTGATTCAACAAATCCTTCCTAAATTATTATTATTATTTTTTTGGATTTCCGACATAGAGATCGTTCCGAATAAGGATCCCACCATCGATATCTAACCATTCATTTGCCTTGATATGTGTTTTTTGTCGTACAATAATTTCGTCAATGTTACCTTTTTTTGTTGTTGTTGTTGGATGAGTTCTAATCCTCTCCAAAGTGGTTTAGTGAATCAGTCTCTACTTTACGTTGCACAGTTAGGAACGGCAAGTCATAAAGTCTAGCAGGTAAGATTACCCGGTGTACGTGTTAGAGTTAGAAACAACAAGTTATAAATTCCAGCATGCCGGATTAGAGAATCAATCTCTGCTCCATCAACGATTTTATGATACATGTGCACGATTAGGAGTGACAAGTCATAAATTATAGCAAGTTGGATTAATGAATGAACTCCATATTTTCAGGCTATTTATGGCAACAAAAGTTTAGAATGAATAGAGGTTGATTCTCTATTGATCTTGTTGAATTATTTCTTCATAATAGGAGTACGACTAAGATGGGATTTGACGATAATTTTGCAGTCTGGCCCCAATGAGCCACAATTGAATGAAATTTTCAACATGTTTGACATAATCGTAAATCCAAGTGTTGATTTGCCTCGTGATTTATGTTATTGTACAATCACAATAAAGCATCGGATTTTGTTTTTCCCATAATAGTATAAGATTGGATAATATAATTACAATGTTATGCTAGGCTTGAGCTAGTTAGGTGGGCTTAAATGGACCCGCCATGATAAGCAAAATTAGTTTCAAGTGTTGTTAAGGCTTTAATGAGGTTTCTTAATTAAGATAAGATTTTGTATTTTGTATTTTGTTTGATGTGTAAGTAAAAGTCTTAATGGAGTACTACAAAGGGATTCATTTTTGGCACTTATGGTTGTTTGCCCTTCACAATCACATTAACTCATATGGCTTTTCAACCCTCGGATTGATCTAAACCTTGTCGAGCCTAGATCCAACGGATACAAATAATCAATCTACAAATTATTAAAACGCATGCGATAAAAGGGTTGGTCTACATATATCTGTACGATCATATTTGGGGTCGATGTCAAAATAAGTTTACAATGTAAGGCCGCACTTTCATCGAGAACAACCTAACCTCCCTCTAGGGCTGTTCTTACCAGAAGGCCATTTAGGCGGCCGCCTTAGGCCCCCCGGAAAATTAAAGGTCCAAAATTTTTACTATACCATTAGGATTAAAGAAAATGAAATTAATATATTAAAATGGCATTACTAAGAAAATTGCCTTGGGTTGGTTGGTTAGAACTACATTTTTATTTTTTTCCTTGAAGGTTGATGGATCGATTCACTATGGCAACAATTTCTATTTTTGGGATAATGGAGCCTATTTTAACTAGTTTTCCTGTAAGACTATAACATATATAAGAGGTCCCTTGATAAGTATTCACTTAGGTAAATTTCAAGTACCTCTAAATTCTAAGTTAAACCATAAATCGAATTGGCAAACTACAAGATAACACGAATTGTTAAATGTTGATTACATTTCTCACACATAAATATTTTTGCATCCCATAGACATAACATTGGAAATATTCACTTGTTTATGAGCATATTCAACGTCATTTTAATTGGGAAACGGCTCCCAATATGCTCTTTGATAAGAGATAGAAGCTTATCTATGACATACAAAAATTATCTAGAAGATTATTGTACATTTAAAAGGCCCATTTTTGAAATTTTCCTATGGCCCTTAAATGTATAGGAACGGCCCTGTCCCCCTCAGACAGCCGATCATACTTTTTCCGAGACTCTGGAAACAGCTTATCGAGGTTTGGAAATATCAATGGCCTATAGATATTTGTCTCCTAAAATAATAGTTTGAACATTGAGAGTGGTCCTTAGAAATAGTCACTTTCATGAAAATTGTGTGAAGGGGTTGTTTTAATAAAGGCAAAGCAAAATATTACAAAAGATACAAGTTCAAGTGGGCCCATGGGTTTGGCCCACTATTAATTGCAAAAGGGCCTTAACATCTGCAGATATTGGGCTATAGTTATGGCCCTTAATGAAAGGCCAAAACATTTCAGGTACATTTTTGTTTGAAATTAGTGAGATGATCAATGAGATTAAAGACGTCAACTAAGTGCATTTCTATTTCTAGAATGGTCCCCAACTGAAATTCTCTTTTCAAAAGGTATACTTATTTGGAGGTTCCTCTTTTGGGGACCTCAATAAGGATTTCGGATTCGAAAAATCGATTATGTGAGAGTGGTTTTCCAGGTTTCGACTCTAATATGCCTCAAATCGAAGAAGGACCTCATCATTTGGATTTGGGAGGGTACAAAACCTTGCTGGCCTTTGTACCTTTCGGACTTTACAATGTTCCGGTCATTAGTCTGTTGAGTATGAACTCGAATAAAAGGATTGTCGAAGTTGTTCGAACGAAAATAGAAGTCGTTCGAGCGAGCTTCAATCTTGTTCAAACGAACTTTTTGTACTGACTAGAATTTTAGCCCAGGAGTCAATCTCGTTCGAACAAGTTTGGATGTCGTTCGAACGAGATGTTATGTTTCTAAGGTTGGAGACCAACTATCGCAAAGTCGTTCGAACGAACTTGGCGTAGGTTTGCCTTAGATGTTATGTTTTTGCCTCGAGATCCGTTCTATTTGTGTTTTAAGTTCCCTACTATATAAAATGGACTTAGATTATTATGTTAACCTATCTTTTGGTGAGTTTAATCTTAGAGAGGCTAGGGTTTGATGAGACTCCAATAAAGTTTGAGAAGCTTGAGAGATCATTGTAACCTATTTGATATCATAGTAAATTGTTCGCGGGGAGTGGTTTTTTATCAGCAAGGGTTTTCTACTTTCTTCCTCTGGGAAACCTTATTGTGTTCTTTATTGTTCTTACTTGGTTAATTCTTCTGTTAGGGCTTATTCTGCGTATCATTCTTGCCAGAGAGGAAAGAGTAGCTACCTCGATTCTTAACAATTGGTATCAGAGCGAGTGTTAGGGCTTGTGTAGTGAAGAGCGATGGCCGATCAAGAGAAGTTGAAAATCACGAAGTTTAATAGATCAAACTTTAGAGTGTGAAAGATACAGATAGAAGATTACCTCTATCAGAAGGATATTGATTTACCATTGGGTGGAGTTGAGATGAAGACAATAGATTTTGATGCTGCTAAGTAGGCACGATTGGATCGCAAAGCGCTTGAAACCGTTAGGTTAGCGCTATCATCTCAGATTCTATACATGATCTCCAAAGTTACGACTACGAAGGGTTTAATGGAGACGTTGTCCGCTATGTACTCGGAACCGTCTGGGGCAAATAAGGTACACCTTTTACGGCGCTTGTTTACTTTGAAGATAAAGGATAATGGTAGTGTGCAAGCTCACATCAGTGAGTTCAATACCATACTTGCTCAACTAGAATCCGTTAAAATTACTTTTACCGAGGAGGTGAGAGCGTGGGCTCTTCTATGGAAGATACCAGAAAGCTGAGAAGGATTCACTACAGCTGTGAGCAACTCATCGGGGAAGGAAGACATCAAATTTGATACTATAGTCTCGTTGATTATGAGTGAAGATAATAGGCGTAAAACATCTGAACCCTCTTCGAATTCAAACGGCAGTATGTTGAACGTCGAGGAAAGAGAGAGGTCTTACAGAAAAGGGCCAAAATTTGGAAGGGGTCGATCACAGTCAAGAGGAAAGTTTAAGCCGCCCGGTGTGTGTTGGACTTGTGGAAAGAAGGGTCACTTCAGGCAAGATTGTAACTCCTCTTCTTCTTCTAAAAAGATTGATGATGAAGAGAAAAATACAATAAACCTTACTGAGGAGGTTAGTTCTGACGAGGCTCTACTACTAGCGTGTGACGATGTTAATGAATATTGGATTGTTGATTCGGGCGCTTCCTTCCATGCTACTGCGAGCGTAGGTTTTCTTACTAATATTGTTAAAGGCAATTTCAGTACGGTCTTTCTTACAGATAAGAGTGCACGCAATATTACGAGAAAGGGAAACGCTAGGTTATTGTTGCCTTCAGGGGGAATATTGGTTTTACAGAATGTGCGACTTGTACCTAAACTGGGGAGTAACCTTATATCGGTTAGCAAATTGGTGGATGATGCCGAATATGAGTGTACCATTGGCACAACCTTATGGAAGGTTACAAAGGGAGCTATGTTGGTAGCTCGAGGCTTGCGACAAGGAACGTTGTATATAACGCAAAACATAATTTCCACTATTTGTGCGGCTACTCCGGGGATTGATACAAGTACGTGGCACAAACGGTTCGGTCACATGAGTGAAAAGGGGATGAAGATAATGGTAACAAAGGGAAAGCTAGAGGGTCTTGCTGAGGTTGATCTCAAGTTTTGTGAAGAGTGTATTCTTGCGAAGCAGAAGAAGGTCAATTTCAAATTATCTAGAAGATCAATGAAACCTGGAAATCTAGATCTTGTACACACGGATGTTTGGAGGCCAACCAAGGTATCTTCTCCTGGTAGTTCTCATTACTACGTTATTTTTATCGATGATGTTTCTTATAAACTGTGGGTCTATTTCGTGAAGAACAAGTCAGATGTGTTCGATAAATTTAAGAGGTGGAGGGCTCTAGTTAAAAATGAAACCGGTTTGAAACTGAAGTGTCTCAAGTCGGATAACAGGGGCGAATACCGTAGTGACGAGTTTGAAGACTTTTGCGCATCAAACAGGATTATGAGACATAAGACTATTCCCGAAACACCGCAACAAAATGGTATTTCAGAACGCATAAACCAAAAAATAAATGAAGGAGCGAGGAGTATGAGACTCAATATTAGATTGCCAAAGTGTTTTTGGGGGGATGCGGTTAGTACGATGGCATACTTGATTAATAGAGGGCCTTCGAGAGCTTTGGACTTTGGACTTCCTGAAGAGGCATGGATCAGCAAAGAGGTAAATCTTAATCACTTGCGTATTTTCGGTTATACCTCATATGTGCTTGATAATTCAGATACAAAGACCAAGTTAGATGCAAAGTCGACGAAGTGCATTTTCATTGGATACGGTGGTGATGAGTTTGGGTACCAGTTTTGGGATGTGAAGAATCAGAAAGTTATCCAGAGCTGTAACGTTACATTCAATGAGGAAGTCTTATATAAAGACTTCAAAGTACCTGTGGAAAGGATTCGAGGTGAAGTAACGGAAAGTGTCGACATTGAAGATGATGAACCCTCTCGAGAGGATGATGTAGAAATCGTTGTTGAGTTCGTTGCACTAAATCAAAACGGGGAACCTAATGATCTAGAAATTCTAATAGCACTTCGATAGGAGCCGAGAGTTGCAGATGATGGTGAACCTGAAAGTTACAAGGAGGCTTTAGATGTGGAAGCCAAGAGCAAGTGGGAGCTTGCTATGGATGATGAGATGCAGTCATTATCAGTTAATTAAACTTGGGATTTAGTTTAGTTACTGAAGGGGAAGAGGGCATTGCACAACAAGTGGGTATACAGACTAAAGCAAAAATCTGACGGTTCAAGGAGATTTAAGGCTAGACTTGTGGTGAAGGGCTTTCAGCAGAAAAAAAGGCGTTGATTTCGGTGAGATTTTTGCTCCTGTTGTGAAGATGTCTACTATTCGGGTCGTGATGAATATATTTGTTGTTGAAGACTTGCATCTTGAACAACTTGATGTCAAGACTGCATTTCTTTACGGTAACCTTGATGAAGAAATTTATATGAAGCAGCCAGAAGGGTATTCGGTTCAAAGGAAAAGAAGATCTTGTGTGTAGGCTCACGAAGAGTTTATACGGTTTAAAACAAGCGCTGAGACAGTGATATTTAAAGTTCGGACAGTTCATGTTCAGAAATGGCTATTCGAAGTGCAATGCGGATTACTGTTGTTTTATCAAGAATTCGAGGAACTCATACATTATTCTACTTTTGTATGTAAATGATATGTTGGTAGTAAGGGCCGACATGGGAGAAATAGTTAAGTGGAAGGAACAGTTATCCCGGGAGTTTTCTATGAAGGACTTGGGTGCGGCGAAATAAGTTCTTGGTATGCGTATTACAAGGGACAAAAAGTGGCAAGAATTGAAGTTGTCTCAAGCTGAGTACATCGGCAAAGTACTGAAGCGGTTCAATATGGATGGTTCTAACGTTGTTAGTATACCATTGGGAGGTCACTTCAAATTATCAAAGGATTGTTGTCCGAAGACGCAGAAGGATCGCGATGAGATGCAGAAAGTTCCTTATCAATCCGCGGTTAGTAGCCTAATGTACGCTATGATTTGTACAAGACCATATATTGCCCAAGTGGTGGGAGTTGTGAGTAGGTATATGAGCAATCCAGGCAAGGAATATTGGAGAGTTGTGAAATGGATACTGAGGTATCTAAAGGGGACTCAAGATATGACATTATGTTATGGGGGTTCTCAGATATACTTACAGAGTTTTGTTGATTCTAATATGGCGGGTGACATGGATAGGCGAAAGAGCACTAGTGGTTTCATTTTTACATTGGGAAGCGGTGCAGTTACATGGGTTTCTGGGCTATAGAAGATTGTAGTTTTGTCTACGACGGAGGTGGAATATGTTGCAGCTACAGAAGCGTGCAAAGATATAGTTTGGCTCAAAGAGTTGATGAAAGATCTTGGTAGAGAACAATTTTCTCCTAAGTTGTATAATGATAGTCAAAGTACTATATACTTAGCGAAGAATTTGGCTTTTCACTCTAGGACCAAGCACATTGATATTCAGTATCACTATATTCGCTCGCTCCTCGAGGACGGTGTGTTGAAGCTTGCGAAGATTCACACTGATGTGAATCCGACCAATATGTTTACGAAGGTGATGACTTTTCAGAAGTTGATAACATGTACAACTTCTGTGCGTCTTCAAGATTGAAGGTCCGGGTAGTGCGAACAATTTATTTGGAGATCTAAAGATGGGTTACGGGATTCAATTTTAAGTGGGAGATTGTTGAGTATGAACTCGAATAGAAAGATTGTCAAAGATTGGGAAATTGTCAAAGTCATTCGAACAAAAATGGAAGTCGTTCGAACGAGCTTCAATCTCGTTCGAACAAATTTTTTTGTACTCACTGGAATTTTGGCCCAGGAGTCAATCTCGTTAGAACGAGCTTGGATATCGTTCGAATGAGATGTTATGGTTGGAGACCAACTATCGCAAAGTCGTTCGAACGAGCTTGGCATAGGTTTGCCTTAGATGTTATGTTTTTGCCTCGAGATTTGTTCCATTTGTGTTTTAAGTTCCCTACTATATAAAGGGAACTTAGGTTATTATGTTAACTTATCTTTTAGTGAGTTTAATCTTAGAGAGGCTAGGGTTTAAAGAGACTCCATTAAAGCTTGAGAAGCTTGAGAGATCATTGTAACATATTTGATATCATAGTAAATTGTTCGTGAGGAGTAGTTTTTCATCTGCAAGGGTTTTTCACTTCTCTCATCTGGGAAACCTTATTGTGTTCTTTATTATTCTTGCTTGGTTAATTCTTCTATTAGGGCTTATTCTGCGTATCGTTCTTGTCAGAGAGGAGATAATAGCTACCTCGACTCTCAACATAGTCCATCTTAATCTGGAGTCGATCTGCTTAACCACTGAGAATGGGCTTGCCTTAAGAAAATGGGTTTAACCAGAATAAGGTGGGTGTCATTACTCTATTTTTAGGTGGGCTTTGCAAGCTTAGATTCGCCCATAACCAAGGTGAAAAAAATAAGAGTCCATGGGAGCCTATACTAGTATACTGTCACAAGTCCTTTGAAAAGGGCATAAAGTGAGTCATGAGAGCTTAATTTTGATAGAGATACCTCCAACAGAAGAGTATGCGATTCCGGTTTACCATACCAGTATTCAAGAATTGCTTAATGTTTTCGTTTAATAAAGAATTACAATTTTAAGCGAGAAGTTGTGATGGGAGAGAGAAATAGATGCCACGTGTATTAAAAAAAATTGATCCGCTCAACGGTTTAGCACCTAGGCATTAGTATATTAGATAGAGAAGTTGTGATGGGAGAGAGAGATGTTAGTTGTATTTAAAAGTTGTTGGGCGCTGAACGCTTCAGTGTATAGACGGTTTTGCGGATACTCCTCGCCAAATTCAGATTTCGCATACTTTGGAAGGGTACGGGGGTGAGTATGCTAAACCCCATACTCTGTTAAATTTATTTTTTCAAGAGTATTGGAAACCCTACAAATGAACTTACATAGAATATATTGGAATACTCTGCGCACTCATAAAAATGCACACTCATTTCTTCAAATTATATGAAAAATGTCAAAATGGTAAAATGAGAAAGACATGGTGGAATCTTGACTTTATTTGCCTTTTCGGATTAAATACTTTGATCCACGGTGAAAATAAAAAGTTACACGCCTACACCTTCAACGAAACCAAACCCTTGTTTAACCATGCAGACATTCATACATTCATATATAGAAACACAACTTCTTATCTCAGTTATCTGTAAAAGAAGATGACAGACAACTATAAACAAGGTACTTACGCACATTCTTCACTATCTTCGTAAGAGTTGTTCTACCAAGATCGAGTCCACAAACATCCACAAGTTAAACTAGATAGAGTAACACGTCAGAGATCTCTTCCTCTAAATGTTCTTTATAAGACGAACTCCGATTCGGTAGTCTTTTTGCTACCTCTCCTCTCCATTGGAAGATCTCTGATAGACTGATAGTTCTCCAACCTCGCCTACCTACTCACACAAACAAAATAAGAGGCATAAAATCCCCAAGGAAAAAATGATTCAATCATACAGCATGTACAAAGGTATATAAGAAAAAGCTACCTTGAAAATGAACAACATCTTATCAAGACTATCCATAATAAAGATTACGACACTATCGAGAACATTATGAAAATGGAACTTACCAATGCTAAGAGAAGATTTCTTGGACTGCGAAACTGTTCCCATCCCCTCACTTTAGCAAACTCTGCAAGTCTATATCTCAACTCAATCAGAGAAACATCTTTTATAAGATATGTAATAGCCTAATTTCAGGATTCGAACTTAGGCTTTACACTAGATATGTTTAGAACACTCAAGAATGGTATAACAATTTAGCGTGGAAAACGTTCGAATAGGTTAAAAACCACAAACTCTCTTGAGGAATTTGAGAAAAAGAGAGTAATATTATTGAGATTGCTAGCTTATTACAATGAGTGTTTTGAGTATTTGAGTGTGGGATTTTAGAGTGAAGATTCTTTCGTCTTTCATCTGGAATTCTCTGGTCCTATTTATAGGTCTTATAATATGACCGTTTGACGACCATTAAGATTCTTAATGATGGACGTTACAGAATATATACATTTGATGGTCTTTAAGTTGATTGTGTAATAGACTAATCTTGCTGTCTTGTAACGGCTTCATTGATGATGTTGCGTCTGTTGGCTCGAACTGTTAAAGCTATAGGTCACAAACGACGAATAGAGCTATGTAACTGCAAAGCGTCATTTACTGTGTTACGTGTATGTTGATGAGATCGAAAGTTTGTATGTTGGTCGAAGATGAAGCATGAGTTCGAGATATAGAATAAACCACTACATAATACTCATGAGTATGATCCATCTTCTTCTATACTTTGTTACCATTTTTCTTCTCCCATGCAAGCTTAAATACTAATATGTTTAGGTTAGATAGAGGGAAAAAGAAGGTAATGGAGGAGCACTTGAGTGTTCCCTTTCACAGACAAATCACATGAAGACATGAAAATTAGATGTCTCCATTGCCCCCTCCATGACTTGATGTCACTTTATCTTCTTCCCATGTTGTCGACAGCCAAATTATCCTTTATAAATCCAAATATGCAGGATCTTAGGAAATAAGAATGTTTCCAATAAATTTTAATTCATATCCCCTTCTTATAGGAGTAAAACACACCTTACTTTATGTAATGGTTTTTTGTATGAATTATGCTTCAACTTTCAAGGCCGGACCCCTCAAAGAGATTTTTTTATGCTTGAATCGCCATTAGGGGAACACAAATTTGGAAGAGAAATCTTCCAAACTTTATAAACTTCTGAGATTAAACCATATATCATGTGTGATTTTTATGCATGTGTTTGTATTTTGTATACTTGAAAGTACGTGAGATTGTCAATCACTACTCACTATATTATAATGTGCCTCTCTTATGTTATATTTGTTAGAATTTTTTAGAACTTGTACCTCATTTTGAGCCTTGAACCCATGACCTCTTGGTCGTCTATTTTATGAGACTCCTAAACTATAGCCTAAAGTTTAGTCCCACATTATTTATAAATAATAGATGAACTAAACATATAAGGTAGTGCCCATGTAAAATGTGTGTAACATGTGACATAGAGAAAGTGCATAGGTGTGTGAGTGTGTGAGGGAATTGAGGGAATTTTATACCCTATACACACTTGGACCTCTCTCAGGCGGCCCGGTAGGCCGGGTCGGCTCGGGCTCAGACTTGGGCTTGAGCTTGGGATTGGGCAATTGGCTCTTCTGGCTCTGGAGGCCTTGGGGGCCCTTTGGGCTTGGGCTTGGGATTGGGCAATTGACTCTTCTGGCTTTGGAGGCCTTTGGGGCCCTTTGGGCTTGGCTCACCCTAATCTTTTTAACAAAAGTTTTATTGGGCTTGGGCTTTGTTTGTTTCTTTGGTCTTTGGTCTTCACATTCTTCTCTCCACCCTATATAGAAGACCTCTTCAGGGACACGTCCCACATGATTTGAATAGAGAGAGAGCCGTTAGCAAACCTCTCTCTATAAATATAACTCTTTACCACCTTCTAAACACACACATGAGTTGCAACGAATTGCGCATGAGATCGTGTCCGAAGGGATACCTCTTTATGAACAATTTTAGGTTGTCGTGATGATTGACAAATTACCACCGAATTAGAAATACTTTAAAAATATATTACGACACAAGTCAAAGAAACTAACCATGAAGAACTTGATTACCCGTCTTAGGGTTAAAGAAGAATCTAGAAAACCAGACCTAAAAGAGAAAATCCTTTTATTTCAAGCCAAAGAGAACGTCCATCTGAAACCTAAAGGGAAACCTTTTAAGGCTAACAATGGTGGTAATCAGAACAACCGTCCTAACGGTGGTAATCCGAATAACCGTCAGAACTATGGACACCAAAATTCAAATAAAGGAATGAACCAACAAGCTCCACCATATAACGGAACAGGTTCTATTATGTGCTTCAACTGTAAAAAACCTGGACACATATCTAAAAACTGCCAGAACCGCAGACCTGTTGCTCAGGTTAACGTTATCGAAGAGCCCTTAATGGCTATGATCACAAAGATCAACATGGTTGGTAGAACCGACGGGTGGTGGGCTGATTCGAGCGCTTCTAGGCATGTATGCTATAAACACAATTAGTTCAAGACCTACAAGGAAACTGAAGACCAGAAGGTGGTACTTGGGGATTCCCATTGCACCAAAGTGTTAGGCACTGGAGATGTTGAACTGATATTTACCTCTGGAAGGAGAGTGACTCTGAAGGATGTGATGCATACTCCTGAAATGAGGAAAAATCTTATTTCTAGCTATCTTCTCAACAAGGCAGGATTTTAGCAGACCATTGGGTCTGATCAGTACATTTTGACTAAGGGTGGGGTTGAAGTGGGAAAGGGTTTTGCTTGTAATGGAATGTTCAAGATGAGTATTGAAATGAATAAATCTGCTTCTGCTTACTTGTTGTCTTTTTTAAATATTTGGCACTCTAGACTATGTCATGTTAATAAGAAGTTAGTACACAATATGAGTAAACTTGCCATGATCCCTAAAGTAGATTTAAATGATTTTGATAAATGTTAATCTTGAAGTCAAACTAAGATTACTAAAACCTCACATAAAAGTATTGTAAGAGAATCACAACTTTTAGACTTAGTACACTATGACATTTGTGAAATGGACGGAACACTCACTCGAAATGGTAAAAGATATTTTATAACTTTTATAGATGATCATTCAAACTATACTCAGGTTTACCTGATGCATCACAAAAGTGAAGTTATAGATATGTTTAGGACATATGTAATAGAGGTTAAAAATTAGTTTAATAGAAACATTAAAAGATTTTGTAGTGATAGGGGAACAAAGTATGATTCACATGAATTTCAAAACTTGTATGAATCCTTAGGGATTATACTTGAAACTACTGCTCCTTACTCTCTAGAATCTAACGGTAAAGTTGAACGCAAAAATAGAACTTACACTGAGTCGATAGTTGCTATGTTACTCAGTTCTGGATCACCTAAATCTTTATGGGGTAAAACATTATTATTTGTTTACCATGTTTTAAACCGTATTCCTCATATCACATCTGAATTGTCACCGTATAAAATTTGGAGAAAAAGAAAACCTAATGTTAGCTATTTTAAGGTTTGGGGTTGTTTAGCCTATGTTCGTAAAACTGATCCTAAACGGATAAAGCTAACTAGTAGAGCTTAAAAATGTGTTTTCATTGGTTATGTTATTAATAGTAAAGCTTACAGGTTTCTTGATATTAAGGATAATGTTTTCATTGAATCACTTGATGTTGATTTCTATGAGGATAAGTTTCCTTACTTACTGAGGGACAGTGAGGGTAGTAGTGGGGGTTCTCAACCTTCTACATCTTCGACCCCTAATGTACCTCAAGTAAAAGTTTCTAGAGTTGTTGATTCTCATGATACATACCCATTACTTCGTAGAGGTAAACGTTTAAAGATTGTTAAGGATTTTGGTAAGGATTATGTTGTACATACCTTAGAATCTGATCCCAATACTATCAGGGAAGCGTTAACCTCAAGTGACGCTGATTTGTGGCAAGAGGCCATTGATGATGAAATGGATTCTCTTATGACAAATGAAACTTGAGATTTAGTTAACCTACCTCCTAGGAGTCGTTCTATTGGGTATAAATGGATATTAAAGAGAAAACTTAAACCAGATGGTATTACAGATACATATAAGACAAGACTTATAACAAAGGGATATGTGCAAAAGGAAAATATTGATTTCTTCGACACATATTCCCCAGCTACTCGTGTGACAACCATTATAGTATTATTGGCCGTTGCTGCCATGCACGATTTGATTATTCACCAAATAGATGTAAAAACTATTTTTTAAAATAGAGAGCTTGAAGATGAATTATATATAGATCAGCCTGAAGGCTTTGTGATACCTGGTGAGGAACCCAAAGTCTGTAAGCTGAATAAGACCTTATACGGTCTAAAACAAGCTCCAAAATAGTAGCACGACAGGATCGACCAATTACTTCTTTCAAATAGTTTTAAGATTAACGTTGCTGATAAATGCCTATATTATAAAGTATCTGGTGAAAGTTGAATTATGATATGTCTATACGTTGATGATCTACTTATTTTTGGTTCTACACTTGATATTATTTTAGAAACCAAAAACATGCTTAATAATAATTTTGATATGAAGGACCTAGGTGAGGCTAGTATAATTTTAGGCATGAAGATCACACGCACAAACACTGGTATTATTCTTGATCAATCTCATTACGTTGAAAATATCTTGAAGAAGTACAAATATTTTGATCGTAGACCTGCTTATACTCCTTGTGATCCACAAGTTAAACTTTTAAAGAATTTGGGGGAGGCAGTTAGATAGAAAAAATATGCAAGTATTATTGGTAGCCTTCGATACGCTATGGACTGTACTAGACCCGATATAGCTTATGTTGTAGGGGTTCTATGTAGATTCACAAGTAAACCAAGTTTGGCGCACTGGGGTGCTATTGATCGAGTTATGCAATACCTGAAAAGGACCATGAACTTGGGTTTACACTATCAGAAGTTTCCTGCGGTCCTTGATAGATTTAGCGATGCAGATCCAAGAAACAAACGATTCTAGCTCAGTCGACTATAGAGTCTGAGTTAGTAGTACTAGCTGCAGCTAGTGAGGAGGCAAGCTGGTTGAAAGACCTATTGTCTTATATTACTTTATGGAGTAGGCCTATACGCTGATTCTGATCCACTCAGATAGTACTACTGCGATAGCCAGAGTACGGAACAATTACTATAATGGTAAGAAGTTAGCGATACGTCGAAGCACAGTACGATGAGAGGTTATCTCATATCTAGTACTGTTACAATGGATTTTGTAAGATCGAAAAACAACTTGGCATATCCTTTGACGAAAGGACTGTCTCGCGATAAAGTTTGGAGTACATCCTTAGGGATGGGACTAAAGCCTATGATAGAATCACAAGTGGTGGGAACCCAACCTAAATGACTGGAGATCTCAAGAAATAGGTTCAATGGGAAAAACAAATCATTGTGATATAGAATCATGCAACTAGGAACTTGTTACTCCAGAGTTAATCTCATTGTACATATTGTATATATACATGATATCTTGCAGCGACTGTAATGTTGAGTTTCTTAAACTCTTAATGAGTTATATATCTCATTCTTGAGTGGGGTGTCTAGCTACAAGAACACTCTTAATAGACTCACCAAGGTGATTGTGAAAGTGCAGCCGCTTTCTATGAGAATTAGGCTAAATTCTCTAAAGCCTTCACCTATACTGGGATTAAGCACATGGCCGAAAAGTGCTGGCATTTAGAACTTGTACCTGGTAGGGTTGTATGTAGCTTTTCTCACTGTATAAAAGCGAATAATGAGTTCAAGACTTTGATCACTTATTATTCTTATATGTTGAAGATTGTCTACTATGTAAAGGTTCAAGTCTAAGGACACCTTTACTTAAGTACATCTCTATATATCGAGACCGTACTCTCGTTTCTCTTCTCATTCATCTATCATTTTTTAGAAGTTTTTTAAAAGTGGGGGATTGTTGGAATTTTTCAAAACTTGCACCTCATTTTGAACCTTGAACCCATGACCTCTTGGTAATCTATTTTATGTGACTCCTAAACTATAACCTAAAGTTTAGTCCCACATTGTTAATAAACAATAGATGAACTAATCATATAAGGTAGTGCCCATGTGACATGTGTGGAACATGCGACATAGAGAGAGTGTATAGGTGTGCGAGTGTGTGAAGGGATTTTATACCCTATACATACATGGACCTCTCTCAAGCGGCCCGGTAGGCCGGGTCGGCTCAGGCTCGGACTTGGGCTTGGGATTGGGATTGGGCAATTGGCTCTGGAGGCCTTGGGGGCCCTTTGGGCTTGGGCTTGGCTCACCCTATTCTTTTTAACAAAAGTTTCATTGGGCTTGGTTTGTTTCCTTAGTCTTTGGTCTTCACATTCTTCTCTCTACCACTATAAGAGACCTAATCTTCAGGAACACATCCTACAAGATTTGAAAACTATTCTTCCTCTCTGTGTTTAAACTATATATCTCTCTTTCTACTTTGTACGGTTTACCTGAGGTGCAAAATACTATTGTTATTGTACGTAGACTTCCGGTACGAAACTACCGTATATGCTCGTTGTATCATGGGAGAGATTAGACCCGTTACCTATACCCGAGGTAGGTCAAAATACTCTTTAAAGATAGTACGACCCACGCCTCGAGCTATTACCATTTCACTACCGGAGCTGTTGCAATCTGTTAACGGAGTATAAACCCGTTGCTGCTACTTCCAACTCAGTTCTTCCTTCTACTAACCGCTGCGATAATAACCAGTTCTATTCAATGTTGTTTGCCGGACGAAACCTGCTTGTTTGTTGCTGTTGTATTCTACCACTGCATTCATACCTACTGTTGTTGTTACAACTGAGTTACTCATGCCTGTTTAATACTAAACTGTTGTTCATTGCCGGAGTACTAAGTTACTGGAATCACTGCTGCCTGTTTTATTTTTATTACAAAACTGCCGTTCATTGCCGGAGTACTTGCTCCTCCTGCTGTTGCTGGAAACGTTGCTGCTATATGTGCTGGAAACGTTGATGTTGTATACCTTACTGCTATAACATCTTGCTGTTGCTCAATCAAGAAAGGAAAGCTATATTTTACAGGTTCATAAGATTAAATTTTCTACAATATTCAAATCAATGACTATGTATTACTGAAAACAAATGTCTGTATTAATACACTGAGTAAGGTGAATCTACGAACGCGGCGGAAGCTTAATTTGTATGTGATTAACAGTAAGTTTGAACTAGATCTCATATAAAACTTAATAAGATGAAAACTAACTCTTTTCATATACAAATCAACTATACTAATTTCTCAAGAACAAATAACCTAAACCTTTCATTTTATATAGAAACAAGAGGGATTAAAATTAGTATAGAATTCGATGAAAAACTTACTTTTTAACCTTGCGTTGATTAAACAAGCAAGTACCTGGATCAACTTAGCATCTCCATTGGAGATCCTTGAATCAAAATATCATAAATATAAATAGTCTTGTTGGCGCCACCATCAGAAACAATTCGAGTATTAATTTATAGGTTTACATATAATATTAATATTTTTTTCTTCTTACGTAACTTTTATATTCATAGGTTGGATCTATCTTTGCATTTCTTTTTCAATTGCTTCACTTGAATGATATTAGTTTTTCTTTCAGTATTTAGTGTTATTATTTATTTATTTTCCTTTAAAAAATGATTGGAAAGTCTATAAGAAGTAATACTTCAAATAATTTGGCTTTTTTTGGTCAATTTTTTTTTTCCATTATGAACTTCTCTCTCCGTTTAAACCCTCAAACACCCTCAATACTGAGATAGAGAGAGATTACCATTAGGTATCATCAACCAACCATCAACCTCAAACACCCTCAATGCTGTGAGAGAGAGAAAGAGAGAGAGAGAGATTATGATGAGTTATGATCAAAGATGAATTGGGGAGGCCTGATAGCTGAGGATTTAATGAATGTTCTTAAATTGTTGCATGTTTGATTGTGTTTTCAGCTACAGGACCAATTACTTCCTTATGATCATTTCATCCTCGGTAACAACTACCTTGATTTTTTGTTTTACTATTATTGAATTTTATTTTTTAGTTGCTGTTTTTGATAGGAGGTCGCTAGCGATAATTGCTGCTATCTTAACCGCACTTTCCTGGACGATAGGCAAACACTTGCTTCTTTTTGTAGAAATGCTATAGCGTCAACAACTTATGAATAATATCATGTCTAGCTAACATTATTTAATGAAGCTATACGTTGTGTGCCTTCAATTGAAAGAGTGAGGAGGATAAAGTGAGAAAGTTGTGGGAAGTGGATAGATAATTTGGTGAATATAGTAATTATGGATGCTAGAAAGAAACAAATATGAGTTAATAGTTTTTTTGGGAGTCTGTTAGAGCACCGAACAACCACCTCATTCAACCGAGTCTACAACTGGGAATCTCCCGGAGAGGAAGATTTAGCCGTTTAATCACCCTCTGATTGCACGGTCAAGATTATTCCTAAGTAACGCCCAAATTATTCCTAGGCAACCGATTACTAATCCAAGCAACTGTATACAAGTCCTTGAATAGCCGTTTAATCACACTCTGATTGCACGGTCAATATTATTCCTAAGCAACTCCCAAATTATTCCTAGGCAACCGATGGGAATGGATTCATGGACACTGGAAAATGAGACTCAAGAATGAAAAAAATTGCGTAAAACAAAAATGAAAAATGAGTTGTTCTATACCCCAATATTAAAGGCGAAATGGCGATTGCCCCAAGAGTTGGCTTAAACCCAACTTTGAACCCCAACCTTGCTTTGACTTCAGTTGACTGGTTTTTTTTGTTTGAACTGTCTCTTTTACCCTTTAGTTGTAAACAATTGTACATTAACAAAATAATAACAGCTGTAAGAATAACCGAATAACAGTAACAGTTGTTGCACGCCGACTCGAATTCGAATATAAATATCCCTCCAAAACCCTCATTTATTTCATCTCTCTCTCAACCTTCTCTCTCTAAAGCTCTCTTTCTAAAGGAGTTGAAGGGATAAAATAAAGAGTAAAATATGTGTTTTACATCATGAAATTGAAGTTTGAGACAACCGGTTACCACTAGAGCATTTGGGGTTTAAGAAATTCAGATTTTTGATTAAATGATCAGGCTAGGATACGATGTAAAGGGAGGGCGGGAACTCCACCTCCTTCCCCATTACACTATCTTCTCCACCATGAAGACTTCACCTTTTCTCTTTCTCTCCCATGTCTATTTCATTTTGCTATATTAATTATGCACACAAATGGTTTATTGTAACTCATAACCTAGGTTTTAATTTTCACATGTTTACCATATGAGGGCATAATAGTCAGTTCAATAAAAAAGACCAGTCAAAACAAGGTCAATACAGTTGAGAAATTTTAAATACACAGTTCTATAAAATAGAATCAAGAAATCGTTGAGTAATAACTAACCATAACAGCTGTAACACTAACATTAACACTAACTGTAACCGTAACGGTAACACTAACAGTAACAGGTGTTGCACACCGACTCAAATTCGAATATAAATATCCCTCCAAAACCCTCATTTGTTTCATCTCTGTCTCAACTTTCTCTCACTCAAGTTCTCTCTCACACTCTCTTTCTCAATCTCTCTTAATCTATCATGAAGAAATCACCACCACCACCACCACCACCACCACCACCACTTGGATCAAGGTTTCATCTCTCTCTCAATCAATCGACAAAGAACTCAAAGAATCTCTTAACCGAAAAGGGTTCTTTCTCGATTGATGCTCCGACTGATTTGAAGGAGGGGACTACTCCGACGGGTTCTTTCTCGATTGATGCTCTGACTGAAATGAAGGAGGAGACTACTCCGACGGTTTCTTTCTCGATTGATGCTCCGACTGATCTAAAGGAGGATACTACTCTGACCGGTTCTTTCTCGATTGATGCTTCGACTACTCTGAAGAGGAGCGGAGAGGACGAACAAGTGAGGCGAGTGAAAGCGAGGTTTGTTCCACGAAGACGAAAGCAATTACCGAGTTCGACCTGCACAATGAAGAAAATTTATGAGAAGCAGTATCAAAACTATTTGACAGAGAAGAGAGAGAGAGAAAGGAACAACAAGAGTTGGATGACAAGGAGATCTATAAGTATCAGGCTCACAGACTACGAGCCCTCCACTCCGAGCTCCGACAGCTCCGACAACGAAGATGATGATGATTGAGGAGGGAAGAATTGCTGGTGGTGACTCTTGTCTTGCATTGTTGCAATCGCATCTGTGATGCGGTATAAATCATCACATATCTTTCATCTATGCTTTAGTTTCATATTAGTCTGCAATGTATTTCATTTGTGTAGTTAGTCTTACTATACTAGTATTGTGGTTAGTCAGTCTATGATAGTGTTGTATGATGGACTGGTGCTTTAGTTTCATATTAGTCTGCAATTTATTTCAATTGTGTAGTTATTTTTGTGTTTGCAACTTTGTTTCTTGATTTTCCGTCTTTTGTTGGTTGAGCGCTTTTGGAAGAGAGGATAACCTAGTGATTGGCGATGGCTGTGTGAAATGTTCAAATTGCTCATTTATGGCCTAAAATTGATATAATTGTAGAGCGATCTTAGTCGAAGAAGTTCTACAATTAAACCAAATTAACTTTAGGCTTGTACCATGGGGTTTAGATTCAGTTTTTTTGTCTTAACCTGCAAAACTTTGTGTTTTTAATATATGATCATTGATTTCTCAGACCAGCACATAAGAACTGAAAAAAAAACAACGAAAAACAGAATCATTGGGGATCTCTAGAAAGAAGGAGGGCAGTATCCACTCTCATTGGAAACTCACTTACCCTATATGTCCTCTCATGCACATATCACACACTCTTTAGTTGAATACTGCTGCAAGATTACTTTTCTGAAGATGGGTTTTGCTCATGAGAAGAACTCCAACAAACTGAATACAACAATTATAAGATACTGAGCATTGGCACTTGAGAATATGGGCTGCAGTGTTGTTCAGAGCCTAAAAACACATTCCACAGTTGATAGAAGAAGGTATTGTTCTTGTGAGCAATAAGCATTAATACCATTTTACACAACTAAATCATTTTAGAGTCTCAGGAATTTCTCTACACACAAACTGTTTCATGTCATTAATAACAAACAAAAATTTACATAGAGAAAATTGTCATACACCTTTCCATACCTCACCAAAAATGACCAAGTTATGTCATGGAAAGACAAGGAGAAAATGCAGATCTCCCGTTAGTTTTCATGGACTGAAACAGTTAAAGAAAAGATCGGATGGAGCTTCAGGAGATTTCAAAACCGGGGGGAGGAGCTAACACAGTAAGACGAATTCTCTTGTGCTGTTGAAGAAGCTGTAAAAGCTCTTGGAATTACAAGAACTTCTGGTTTTGACTCAGTCTGAACAACAAGTATACGTTGCGGCCGCAGTCTCCTTTTCATCTCTTGCCGTCTTATAACATAATCTTCGGATATGAACACATCCATCCTTCCAACAATCATAAAGCTTTCTACCTATGTTGCAGAGTGACATGAATACCACAGAAGAGAGAACTATAAAGAGAATGAATTATAGATAACATCGACAGGGAAATAAGTATAAGAAATTTTACGGTTCTTATAACTTGAGATTGGTGTGATCTTCCTAACTATCAAAAGTGAGAACAAAGGAGGTCCGCACTTGGAATGATGTCCAGCTCCTATTTTATAAGTATAGAGTACCATTGGAGATAGGTTTTTCCCTGTTAGCAATTATAAGAAATATAGAGCACACTTGAGAGCATATTTACTGACCATTTGAAGATACTATAGTAACTGAAAAAAGTGAAGTACATAGCAACTTTTGCTTTTGTTGAGAAAATAAAATCTCCTTGTTTGTTGGCTGCACATATATTAAAGCCTTGGACATTTCAACTTGTAGACTCAGAAAAGTATTGAAGAAATGTCTGCTGTGCTGCTGATGAGGACACTTCTTTGATAGACGACGAGGCTTTCTCTATGGAAATGTCTAAAGGAATAGCTCATGCTTCTGCCTCTGACAATTCTGTCTTGAACGTATTGAGCTGGAGCCTTGATGGGGATCTCTTGGCCGTCCCTGGTCTAAAAAATGATGTGGTGATGTATGATAGAGATACAGCTGAAAAGCTATTCACATTGAAAGGTGAACATGTGGAACCTGTTTGTTACTTGTGTTGGTCACCAAACGGGAAATACATGGCAACTTCTGGGTTAGATAGGCAAATCTTGATATGTGATGTCGATCAAAGGCAAGATATTGAACGTCAGAAATTTGATTAAGAAATATGTGAAACATCCATAGTTGGAGTTTGTTTCATTCCGTGTCTAGTTTAGATGCCAACATTATCTCGTGGTTACTCGTTGTCAGAGATTGCACCTTAAGTGACTACAGCTGGACTGACACTGAACAGGTAAGTGGGTTTTCAACTCCTTGTTCTATAATATCAAGCCTTATGTATTTTTACAGAGTATGGAAAAGGTAATAAATATATTTTTTAAGACAACAAAACTTCTATTCGAATAGATTCCATTTTCTATTCGAATAGAATTGTGAACATTTCTGTTCGAATAAAAAATGGAATCTATTCGAATAAAATGCCTCAGACTATTTTTTATTCGAATAGAATAAAATCTATTCAAATAGATTGGCTCAGCCTGTTTCTTCTTGTTTTATTCGAATATATTTCTTTTTATTCGAATAGATTGGCTCAACCTGATTTTATTCGAATACATTTATTTATATTCGAACAGAGAATGGGATTTCTGTTTTCTTATAAAAGACAACTTTCCTATTTTCAGAACACACTTCTTGAAAAACCTATTTTTCTAGGGCTTGTTTTTTAGAGTGAGGAAAAATTATTCTTGAGAGATTCAAGAGAGAATTAAAATTCTCAAATCTTGAATCAATCATCATTGATCAAGAAACCCTAATCATGGATTGAAGAACTTGAGGGATTCAAGAAAGGAAGCTTCGACGAGAGATTGGAGCGAAAAGTTGCTAGAACGCGGAATCGACTGCGAGGAGTTCAATCAGAAGAGAGGTAATCACGGGGTGTGCTTATCGAGTCTGTAAGTAATTGAATACTTGTAATTTGATTTCAATAATGGATTGTTTAGCTGCCGAGTGATTCGACAACGACTTGTGGGTTTTTCTCCTGAGAAAGGTTTTTCACAGGGTTAAAATTGTTTGGCCTTGCCTTTATATTTCCAATTGCTTGTTTGACATTAGATAATAGTATCGATTTGATTTAGGTTAAGCGTAAACCATTAATTCAAAAGATTTAGGACCTATCGATTTAGACCTAAAATAATCGAAGTTGGTTAGTCTCTAGCGTCTAGGAATTTCAATATGTTGTATGGCTTTGAAAGCCAAATGGAAATAGTTTAGCTGTCATTGATGTTATATGTTATGGGAAAGTTCGGTTTGTGGGAATCTTTGGTTCCCTCGTCTATGAAATCTCCAACAGATGGTGCTCCTAGTCAAAAATAAAAAACAAATGGGTTACTACTGTTCGACGAAGATGAACTAGAGCCTAGTATCTCTGGCAGTTTGGGTGATGCTCGCGAAGAGAGTCTCGATAACTCTGAACCAGTTAGCAGGAAAAGGTTGCACAAACGGTCAAAATATGACAGAATGTTGGATGAAGATAGTGATGATGAGTTGCATTGGCTTCGTAAGGCTTAACCACGAAGGACGGTTTCTCATACCCACAAGGAAAGCTTAGATGATGTGGGTGAAGAAATTCAAAGTGTTATGAAGCCTGAAAGGACGAAAATGCAAGAATGCTTTCAGCCGGGCTACACGCCGGTGCAGGCTGGGAAGCGACGTTTTTTATACTATAATATGATCGGATGTATAACCACAATGGAGCATGAAGGATACTCCTACATAGAGGTAATTCTCTTTGTTTACTTGTGTTGCTTGCTATTTTTCTATTGTAAGCTCTTAGTTTTTTTCCCCTCAAAGGCTTAATGGATTAACTGCTAAAAATAACAAACTTGGTCAAATGTTTTAGAAACTGAATTAGTGTCTCTAAAGGCAATGATCAGAATGTTAAGTTGTACTGATATGTCCAGCCAGTACTATAATTTTAAGCATTCTGATCTCATCTGCCTATATATATCTGCTGGTGTATCAAATTGAAAATTATGGCATATATGATGAAATACATATTGCATCAATGTCTTGTTGAATTATATAAATTACTACTGAAAGATATTGTTCATGCTAATAGTATAGTTAGTTTGACCAAGCTTATTGATAATTTTATCATTTGTTTTAAAGAAACCTATCATGATATGTTACAAATATCAACCAAATTCTTTATACATTGGTCTAATGTCACTGTATATCGACCAACATTTTGCATCATGTAAAAGGTTGCGTGACCCTCAAGTTGTGAATAATTGATTTGAAGTAAGATTTGATTTTGGCTTATGTGCTATGTTTCCATTCTTTTTTTTTTTTTTTTTGCCTTCTTGTTTATTTCTTTGTGATTTAGGTTGACTTTTGTGACACTGGTTAAGGTCCCCGTGTTCCTTCGAGGACTGATTATTTTGGTTTTACAATGGCTGTACTGAATGAGAATGGGAGTGTGTTTACAAATCCATGTAAGGGTGATAAAAAACATGAGCACTCTGATGCATTGTCCGTTCAATAGCTAGGAAAACAACAGCGAGGTGAGCTTAGTTCGTGTTGATAACATCTCTAGAAAAATAGTAATATACTGAATAACATTTACGCTGATTTTTGCTTTTATTTTGAAGTGAATTCTGCGGAGGTTTTAATGTATACTGACTATTGAAAGACTTGTGCTATTTAGTGGTCTATGCGGTTCGAATCAGACGAAGTGAAAGTTGTGGCTCTTGGTACTTGTTGGGTAGCTGCTATTACCAGTCTTAATTATCTTCGCATCTTCACCGATGGAGGCCTGCAGGTTTGTGAGATTTCCGTCAATATATCTTTTAATGGTTGTTATATAGTCATTATGACATTTTATTTAGAATTTAATCATTTCTGCTTCTGCAACCTATTTGGTCATATAAACTTCTCAAAATCTTATTTCCAGACATTGCCTCTTATTGTAATAAATAACAATAACTTGTGTTAGCTTATGACTTTTGGATGCTATGTATTTGATTTGATTTTTTCTTTTCAAAGTGTAAGCTGGGGTAAGACAGACCCTAACCAGCTACATATCACACCAAAACAATTACAATCTATTATTGTACTTCCCTTTTGTATCATCCTCCACTAGGGCACGCTGGCCGAGAGTGAATGCTACTAGGGTAGTGAACTATTTCACCCATTACATCATGCTGAAACATCAAATGAAATAACAATGACATGTTCACCTCTGTTATTTTGTGTTTGCAACTTTGTTTCTCGGTTTTCGGTCTTTTGTTGGTTGCACGCTTTTAGAAGAGAGGATAACCCTGTTAATTTGCATTTTACAAGTAAACCTAGACAGGCACATCCAATATGCAATTCATTTAAGGGTTTAGAACATTATTCGATTTTCGAGGGTTCAAGTAACTCATATAACAAACCAACTTGTTCATATGAATGAAAAGAAGTAAAGTTGCCAAAGACGCAGATTGAAGCGTTTCTTTCAAGCAATCTAGATAGGTAGTCGGAAACTTTTTGTCCGAGTAGTTCATATGAATGAAAAGCAGTAAAGTTGCCAAAGACGCAGATTGAAGCGTTTCTTTCAAGCAGTTGAGACAGGTAGTCGGAAACTTTTTGTCCGAGTAGTCTAGTTGCCTGCCTGGCTTGATCAAATAAGGTCCATTCTTGGTCATCTATCTTTTTTTGGGGGTTTTAGAGTTGTTAACCAACACTAGTTCCATGAGTTCGCACTTGGGCTTGAACTTTCGGGTCACCGTTATTTTGCTGGCCAATTCCTTTACCAGATTTACATTTCCAATGTTGTGAAGGTTGGTTTGCAGTTGGACGTGGGAGAGTATGAAGATAAGAGAAAGTAATCTGGAGCTGAAGGAAATGGCTGAGAGGGGTGTAAGTGAAGGAGGGTCTTCAGTGAAAAATTTCAACAAATTACTTAAAGCTATGGAGGGAAAATAACTACCATGATCCAATTAGGATGCCAATGTCTCAAAGTCCAATAGAAGCTAAATTAATCTTTTGCAAGCAGTGGGGGTTATATAGGTCATGAATCTTTCACCTCAGGTACATTCTAATTCTCCTCCTACAAATAGCAATGGTAATCATGACTCTGCTCCTGGTTTTGTTTGCCTTAACCACTGTGTTAAACATGGTGAAGTGTGTGTGAACCTTTGTCACATTGAGAGTAGAAATATCGGTGACCATAACAGATGTGCTTGGGTTTGTTCTTTGAAAGAGGGAGGAGCTTTTGACAACCTTCCTCCACCAACTATATCTGCTTCATGGGCTAGTATGGTTAGTGCTCCATCAAAAGTCAGAGGGAGAGCTAAGCTTGAGTATACCCCTCTCACTGTGACTGATGGCAAAGTACTTGTTAAAATTAAGTCGGCTGATTTTGATAATGAGACTAAGGAGTGTGCTAACTACCTTGTTGGTCACTTTATGGGAAAGAGAATGGGATATCTCTATGTCAAAGAGACTTTGAATAGGCTCTGGGAACTCAAGGGTGACTTTGATATGTCAATTAGAGGAAGGTTTAACTTGTACTTCTTCAAATTTCACAATGAGGAGGATAGAGCTAAGGTTCTGGAGCTTGGTAGTCAACATGTGGCTAGTAGGCCTTTTGTGATAAGGGAGTGGAGACCATTCATTGAGTATGAACCTATTGAGCTCAAAACCATACCTTTGTGGGTGATATTCAAGGAGATCCTTGAGCAGTTTTGGAATAGTGATGGACTAGGATTGATAGCCAGTGCTGTGGGCAAACCTATGTTCTTAGACAAGGCTACAGAGGAGAACAAAAAGAGAGCTTTTGCTAGGATTTGTGTTGAAGTTGGTGCAGACAACATACTTCCTAAAACAGTAAACGTTCTTGTGGATGAGGCTTATACAATTGAAATTCCTGTTGAGTACAATTGGCTTCCTACTAAGTGTGAAGACTATGTCTTATTTGGTCACAATAAAACTAACTGTCCAGTTGCAGCCAATTCCCCTCCTGCTCAAGAAACTATTAATCCAAGCACCACAAAGACTCGGATGAAATGGATCCCTAAGGCTCCAAATGTTCAAGGCAAGGGTACTTCAGATGATATGGAAGGATGGGAACAACCAAAGAAGACCTTTAAAGCAAGCATGAGCACAAGTCCCTCAAATATCACTACACACAATGCTATGCAGGCTTTGGATTCTAATAATGAAGAGAACAATACCCTGGAAGTCCCAAACTGATCTCTTGGTGCCCAAAAGGAAGGTAGGGAACTTATGTGTACAGAAGGAGTTGACATGATCAATGTTAAAAATAATTCTAGCAATACTGTTGCAGATAGTGTTACTAATGGTATTGTTACCCCCTTGTCCAATAAACCTGGTAGTAATGGGTAAAAAGGTAGTAGTAATCAGCTTTCTAAGAATCAGAGGAGGAAAGCTAGCAGGTTGTTAGCTGAAGCTAAGTTGAAGCAAAAGCTGCATGATGATAGTCCACCATCTGTTGAAAAGCATAAGGTTACTGCAGAGGATAAACCAAGATCCCTAAAGTAGTGTAAGCGCTGGAACCCCCTCCCAATTAATCAATGATTAACATCTCAATGTGGAATGTGAGAGGGTTTAACAATAACGTCAGGCAAAGAGAAGCTAAGATGATGATGGAGCAACAAAAATTATGTTTTTTGAGCTTTGTTGAAACTAAACTCAATCTGAGTGTGGAGGATAGTGTTGCTACAAGGTTCTGTCCCCGAGTGGAAGCACATTGGGAATGCTACTAACAATTTTAAGGGTAGAATTCTGGTGACTTGGGACCCTACTCAGCTAGTGGTGATTGTGCTTCAAGTTCACCATCAGTTCATTCAATCTACCCTACTTTGTATCTAATCTTATTGAGAAAGCACAGTGCTCAATTATAACTCAATGTACATTTAATTTTTTTCTTCAATTATTCTACTTATGACTTCTGCTAATTTCTCGGATACCAAACCCAGTTTGAGCTCCATCTTATTATTATCTTGTTTATCTTTCCTTGCGGCTAACGGCTAATTGGTAAGAGACCTTGAAAAAATTCCCCATTTGAATTTGTCTTTGTATTGGTTTTTTTTAGTTTATTCAGTGTCATTGAGGCAACAGTTGCAAGATGTCACGCCCCAAAATCCGCTTTCTGATAAAAATCATAAGCAAATCCTAAGGCCTAACAAGTCGGGCATCCCACGGATGAAACCCCACAGATGTATTATATTTCTAACGAAATTAACTACATCTACTTACCAAAGAAACGCAACGGAAAATAACTCAATTATATTAAAATGAATAAAATTCTCAACTAACTCTAAAAACGAGAATTAGACTACAACGATGAAATATGAAATAATTATTATAAATACCCTACGACAGCTCAGCGATCCAAAGAACTCCAAAGAATCCTGAAACTGAACAACCAAGCCTTACTAAGCAAAATCCTACCGTGCTCGACCTCCTGAAAAATATAGCGCACAGGGCGTCAAGCAAACACAATTATTACCGGTGGTCACTGAACATGACAAACCGATCTATTATACAAAAGTACTAGTGTGATATAATATCCTATAATTATATATAAATGATGCAATGCATTGAGGAAATGAGGTTCAATTATTAAGGTTGTTTTTAGGCGTCAGCGCCAACTAGTATTATAAAATAGTTATAAAGTATTATTAGGTGTGGGAGATAACTAACAGACGATGTACACAGGGTCACTTTTAATTCAGTGGGACCACACTCTCGCACCCTTCTGTCCTCAACAGAAGCGTATCCCTTATTGGCGAGCCAGGGATTGGCGGATTCATTTTTAGTGAGCCAGGAATTAGCGGGGAAATCACCGGATCAAGGTGGTCAAGGATTTTTAACCTACAGGTCTAAAGCCTGTTTTATTTTCACTTTCAGGGGTCTAATAAGCCCACGGGATGCTCGCGTAGCATGCAGCCGAGAAGTAACAGGGAAAGAATTTAGGGACTTGCAACCCGGGAACGCTGATAAACAGTTACCTCATATTTTGTTTAGGGACTCGAACCCAAGGACCCTGACAACATAGCCCTACTGTGTACAGGACTCTAAGTTATCCTATGCATGAATGATTTAAGAGACCGACACTCAATCAAAATGACCCATCTGTCCTTGCTCTATAGGCAATAAGACTATATCATATGATTGGCAATCTTAAGCTCAATGACCTTTTTACCCTCACAAATATAGGAGTAGAGTCTCAGTCGATGATTTAATACTCTGCCTTTTAATGATCATTCTACCTCAAATTAATAAAGGTTATATTAGGGAAGTCCTATAATAGTAGCTAAGTTAAGCCGCTAACCGAATATCTCTTCCGGCACCTTCAAAAATTTAAGCATTCTATCATCGCAAAATGTATATTAAACTTTCAAAATTAATGGGCCTAACCTCTGAGTATAACATATATTAAATACTCCAACGACATTAATTGGTCACGTACATTTTCTACCCGATAACTCTCAAAAGTTAGGGTATTTATAGAGTGCTAATCCTATGTCTATTAACTACCCGTTAGTGAAGAAATACCTTATATTTTTTATAGTACTAATACCAACAGTATCTACTGTACCAACTTGTAAAAGATACATAAAAATTGTTATAATAATACCAACACTAACTACTATGATCAACTTGTAAACACAGATAATAGTTGTTATACTAACACTAACAATAACTACTATGATCAACTTGTAACAATAGATAATAATTGTTATACTAACACTAACAATAACTACTGTGATCAAGTTGTCATCATAAGTAAAATAGGCAAGACTCATGATTACAGTCAGTTAAATAATGAAGAGTAATATGGTCTAAACTAATCATCACGACTATACGACACGAGCATATTACTTAGTGTGGCATTAACGCTCTAATTATACTCAATTGTATCCGAAAACTATAACAATCAATTGACGTTAATGCTCTGTGATAATGGTACTTGCCTGAAGATTGAATGCTTAAGAAGAGCAATGCAATGATCCTTCCCTTTACTATAACAATAAAATTTCCACTCTCGATCACTCGTTTAAGAATTTCCAGCCACACCAATGATGAAGGATTTGAAAGAATACTTCCAAAATCAAGGGTCAATGGAAACAATAAGTTTGGGGTTAAGCTACCCTCTCTCCTGATTTCAAAATAAAAGAGGGAAGAAAGGTTGAAGGAGGAGTTGGAGAAGAGTTTGGGAATTCGGTGGTGGGTCTTGACCAAGAATTTTCCCCAATTTCAAAAACTTAGAAACCAAACTATTATACACCCTAGAGCAAGTTAAGTAAAAAGCCTCTAGCACAAACAAGCAAAATAAAATAAAATAACGGGGCACTACATTCTACCCTCCTAAATAAAAATTTCGTCCTCGAAATTTGGCGTACCTGACTCAGCAAAAAGAGAAGGGTAACGCTCACGAATATCCTCTTCGCGCTCCCATGAAGCCTCATCACTACCGTGATTGCTCCACTGAACCTTAACCAACGAAATGGTCTTAGTCCGAAGCACCTGATCCTTACGATCCACAATCGCTACAGGTTGCTCCTCAGACGAAACATCCTCTCTAATCTCCAACGGCTGCCAATCAATCACATGGGATGAATCTCTCTCATACTTACACAACATCGATACGTGAAATACATTATAGACCCAGTCCATCTGTGGTGGTAGTGCTAAGCGATAAGCGACTGCCCCAACTCTGCTTAAGATCTGAAGCGGCCCAACAAACCTAGGTGCCAACTTTCCCTTCTTGCTAAAGCGCATCACCCCTTTCGTAGGTGAAATCTTCAGAAAAACATGATCTCCAACCCCGAACTCCAACGGCCTACGACGGGTGTCTGCATAGCTCTTCTGTCGGCTCTGTGCTGTATTCAACCGGTCACGAATAACTCTAATACTGTCAGTCGTATGCTGAACTATCTCTGGCCCGAGCAAACTCCTCTCCCCAACCTCTGCTCAGCAGGTGGGAGAACGACACGGTCGACCATACAATGCCTCAAATGGTGCCATACCAATACTCGACTGGAAACTGTTGTTGTAAGCGAACTCTATCAAAGGTAAATGGTCAACCCAACTTCCCTTGAAATCCATCACGCAAGCTCGTAACATGTCTTTCATGATCTGGTTAACTCTCTCGGTTTGCCCATCTGTCTGTGGATGAAATGCAGTACTGTAATCCAAAGATGTGCCCAAAGCTTCTTGGAAACTCTTCCAAAACCTCCCTATAAATCTGGCATCTCGATCAGAAACAATGGATACCGCTACTCCGTGCAACTTTACCACCTCATTGATGTATAAGCTCGACAAGCTATCCATAGATGCAGTAGTGCGAACGGGAAGGAAATGTGCAGATTTAGTCAACTGATCAACGATCACCCAAATAGAATCAAAACCACTCCGAGCCTTGGGTAAACCGCTAACGAATTCCATAGAAATATGCTCCCATTTCCACTCTGCGATAGGTAAAGGCTGAAGCGGCCCAGCCGGCTTCTGATGTTCTGCCTTCACCTGCTGACAAGTCAAACACCTGGAAACATAATCAGCTATCTCGCGCTTCATATTATTCCACCAATAGTGTCTGCGCAAGTCCTGATACATCTTCGTACCCCTAGGATGAACAGTAAATCTAGTACGATGCGCCTCGTCTAGAACTTCGCGTTTCAACTCTGCTACGTCTGGAACACACAACCGCCCACGAAAACGAATACTACCGTCTGAACCAGCAACCCAATCTGGTAAACTACTATCATCGCTCCAGGACTACAACTTGACATCCTACTGTTGAGCCTGAACAATCCGACTAATCAACGAAGGTTGAACAACAGCACTAAACAAAAAGCAATCTGAGGACTCAGAACCAAACTGCAACCCAAACTCAAAGAGCGTCTCAAGCATCTGCCACTTTCTAACCATCATACTCGCCATAATGCCACGTGGCTTACAACTCAAGGCATCGGCCACAACATTGGCTTTACCCGGATGATACTGCAAATCATACTCATAGTCTTTCAAGAACTCCATCCATCGACGCTGTCTCATGTTCAACTCTGACTGCGTGAACAAATACTTTAAGCTTTTATGATCTAAGAAAAGCTGAAATTTCTCTCCATAAAGGTAGTGTCTCCAAATCTTCAGAACATAAACAATTGCGGCTAGCTCCAGATCATGTGTCGGATAATTCTTCTCATGAATCTTAAGCTGCCGAGAAGCGTAAGCGACCACCTTCTCATTATGTATCAACACTCCTCCCAGACCACCTAACGAAGCATCGGTATAAACCACAAATGTTTCTCCCTCAGAAGGAAGAGTAAGAACCGGTGCCGTAGTAAGTCTAGTCTTCAACTCTGCGAACGCATGCTCACATTTGTCATCCCAGACAAACTTGACTTCCTTCCTAGTCAAACGAGTTAGTGGCGCAGAAATCCGTGAGAAGTCCTTTATAAACCTAGGATAGTAACCCGCTAGACCAAGAAAACTATGAATCTCAGTAACAGTACTAGGCCTCTGCCAATCTAACACAGCCTCAACCTTCGAAGGATCTACGGCTACACCATCTCGTGACACCACATGACCCAAGAACTTGACCTCCTCCCGCCAAAAATCACACTTTTCGAGCTTAGCATAAAGCTTATGCTCTCTAAGTGTCTGCAAGACAGTCCGCAAATGCTCTCCATGCTCTTCCTTCGACCGCGAATAGATCAGAATCTCATCTATAAAAACGACGACAAATTGATCCAAATATGGTTTAAAAACCCGGTTCATCGAATCCATAAACACCACAAGGGCGTTAGTTAATCCGAACGGCATAACTACAAACTCATAGTGGCCATATCTTGTCCGAACTTGATTGTAACCGTGTTCAACTGGGTTATCAGTCAGAATCATTGTCTTTGGTTTAAATTTGGTGGAGAATTGGGCAGAGTTAATTACAGTAATTGACATCCCTAGTCGCTAAGCTGGACTCTTGGGAAAAAAATCATGACAGCAAACCCACACCAACTGTTGGGAGGCATGGGTTTGGGTTGGGTTTTTTTTTTTTTTTTTGACTTGGTGGGCGGGACAACCCAACCCACATCCAACTGCTGGAAACTGAGACTTAAAGAGACAACTACTCAACATCTCCTGTTGGAATTCCTAATTGGATTCGAATTTGTATAATATATAAATTGTTGTTCAAACCCTAATTATTCACAGCCTCACCTCTCCTTAAAAGCAAACTCATCCTTCTCTCTCTCTCTCTCTATTTCTATCTCTGTCTCTGTCTTTGTTGGTGTTTGGATCCTATTCAATTTGCTGATTGGGTTTGCAGAGTTTAGAATTAGTATACTAGCTACTAGTTGTTGATGTTTGAAAAGCTGTAAATATTCAACACTTGGAAGGGCATACTTGTCATTAGCTTGGGGTGTGTATCTAAGGTGAAAATGGGTATGCAAGTAGTGGCTCCCTTCCTAATTGGATTCGAATTTGTATAATATATAAATTGTTGTTCAAAACCCTAATATATAAAAGCAGACTCATCCTTCTGTCTCTGTTGGTGTTTGGATCCTATTCAATTTGCTGATTGGGTTTGCAGAGTTTATAATTGGTATACTAGCTACTAGTTGTTGTTGTTGATATCCATCGGCAGTAGCGTTTGCTGATTATTGAATTCGCTTCGACTTGACTTCTCTCACTTGCAGTTTGTATTATATTACATATTCAATAAAATATTATTATCTCTAATCACATTGTTGCTCATATCATCTCCAAATTGGCTGTGTCTCTTATCAATTATCAAATCAAAATTTACTTTTTTGCCACCAATCTATGAGATAATCAGTGACCAGGAATCCCTCCTTGATGACAATTATGCGACAATCACGCTTGTTAGTCTTTTGATTGCAGGAAGTAATATGGTTGTCATTGTTGAATTTGTTCAGTCTGAAGGTAAATCTCAGACGAATTCGCATATCACACCGTGTTCCTCTACTCAACCTAACAACATTATGGCCATACAAGGAAAAACTCAATTGAGAAAGAAGAAGAAAAAAGCTAACGTACTACCCTATCTCCATCACGATGTTATATCCGACATCTTCATGAGACTAGCGGAAACCGATTCACTTCTACTAGGTTTCAAATACCAATGTAAACTATGGTCTACCATCATCTCCAACCCTGTTTTCATTGATGACCATCTCCACACATCTCCAACTGGTGTTATCGCTGTCAAGTATATCAACAACGCTTCTGCCATCCTTTTTATCGAGTTCAATGGACTGGAATTCAAGGAACGAGAATTGGCCACGTTTCCATCTAAACTAAGGGTTCTATCTTCTTGTAACGGATTTGTTGTGGTAGCGCTTATATGTTCTGGCGACGACTTAGATATTTATGTTTTGAATCCTATTACAAAGCAAATGATCAAACCTCCTTCTTGGCCCTTTGACATGTCACTGATGACATTTAGTTGGGTTATGCTGGTATTTGTTCCTTCAACCAAGGAGTACAAATTGGTGGCATCACTACGCGACGTAAAGAAACCTTATAGCGACTTTTACATATGGACGGTAGGTGGTGACAATTTGTGGAGAGAAATCGATGCACCACAAGTACTGATTAAGTATGCCGGGAACGACATCTTAGTCGAATAAGTCCTTTACCTTGATATACAGGATGGTCGAATAATTGCTATTGATCTAAGCAATGAAAAGGCTCAAGTGTTTCAGCTTCCTAATGGACTTTCTGACCCTATCTCTGTGTTTAAGATGGGAGGTTGCTTGACGTATTTTAATTATTGCAATGTTCATAAAGTTGAGATATGGATGTTGAAGAATGGTTCCATTAACGAGAGGGAGTGGGTATTAGAATTTAGCTTTGCCCCTCCTGTTGGCCAAACTCGTATCAGAACTTTCAAGTATTTGTTTCCTGTTTTGGGGTGTCTCCACAATGAAGAAGTAATCGTCTTCGGTAAGTTGAAAGGTAAGTCCAATTATGATTTTTTTAATTGCGGGTTACGTGTTTATGATGTCAACAGCAAGGAGTGGAGGGAGATAGAGATGGATGAAGACTATTCGGGTTCCAAAGATCTTCATTGCAACAGCCTCGTCTTATTGAAGGAAAGCTAATGCAGATCCATTTATTGCCTATTGTAGGCAATTGCTCTGCTCAGTGTCTTCTCAAAAAAGACTGTTCTATTTGTAAGTTGGGAATATTGTTTGATATTTATGCATTATTTATATCTTAATGTTATTAACAGTTGAATGTTTTAGTTGACATGTGATATTGGATGTGTATGAGTTTTGGATATATATACTGAATATTTAGATATTAGATGCAAATTGGGTTTATTTTTTTATTTTTATTTTTTCGGGGGATGTTCTGGAGCAGGAATGAGTGTATGCTGAGTGGTTCCTAACTTTCTCAACATGGAGATGTTGAGTGTATCGTGGTTAGGAAGAGGGGTGTTCCTCTTGCAAAGACTAAGAGATCTCAAAGAGAAGTAGTGGGAAGAGTCATAACAGGATCAAGATATTGTTGGTTTAGCGCTTTTGGAAGATAACCTGTCAGAAAAGAATGTTTTATTTGTAAGTTGGAAATATTGTTTGATATTTATATCTTAATGTTATTAACAGAATATTTTAGTTGACATGTGATATTGGATGTGTATGAGTTTTGGATATATATACTGAATATTTTTGATATTAGATGCAAATTGGGCTCTCTCTTTTTCTGGGGGATGTTCTGGAGCAGGAATGAGTGTATGCTGAGTGGTTCGTAACTTTCTCAACATGGAGATGTTGTGTATGCTGGTCAGGAAGAGGGGTGTTCCTCTTGCAAAGACTAAGAGATCTCAAAGAGAAGTAGTGGGAAGAGTCATAACAGGATTAAGATATTGAGTGTATTTAACAGGGGTGTTAGGCTAATTGTTAGAATGCTTGTGCACACAGATTACCGAAGATTTAACAGTGATGTTTCCGCTGTTGATCCAGGAGGATCTGAAGAAGAAAAGAGTTTTTTCAAAATTAGCCAAAGTCGTTTGAACGAGGTTGAGAACGACGCAATTTCACCTCTCTGGAATTTGGCCCAGAAAATCTAAGTCGTTTGAATGACTCTTTTCATCTATACACCTAAAGGAATAACTCATCAGCCATTTTTAGATCTCAACCCTTCGTTACCCATCTCTCGTGAGTCGAGGATTATTTAGGCTGCTCGGATCTCTCCTATGGTTTAAAATTAAGTCGCAGCCATCGGATCCCATAAGAAATTTTAGAATTAGTTCAAATTTCAAAATTGCCAAATTATCTGCCGATTTAGCCTATATTTTCAGTCAACCTACATTAGTTTTAAGCTTTAAAGCCAAATCATATGGCATTCTTCAGTCTTTCTCAATCAACAATACTCTCTTCCCTCAGTTCAATTTGAATCCCTCCTCTCAATCTTCTGAAATCAATCATTCTAAAGTATTCTCCCCTTCAACCCGTGAACAACTCGATGATGCTACATGAAACTTAGAGGAATTCTGTAAACTCGAAGGTCTGTTTTTGTGTTTTATGATTTGGGATTTTTTTGAAGTTTTTGATTTGGGGTTTTTATTAGTGTAAGTGTGATTTGTTGAATTTCATACATAGGATTTGTTTGATTTGGGGTTTTTATTTGTTTGATTTGGGATTTGAATTTCATACTTATGTAAGCTTACATAAGTACTATCTGCATGATATTGATAATCTTGAGCCCTTAACCACCGTAGGATTAATACTATATGTGTCGGTTGTCTGTGCTGTTTTGATCATGGTTGTATCTGCTGTTTGTGTTGTGATTGTCATCCCTTGCTTTATATGTTCCCATCACAAGGACCCGAGCTGGAAAAACTTTGGGTTTTTACTATCCCTGTAAAGTTTGATTTATGGTCTTATGCTTATTTATTAACTGGGTTTCCAGAAGATGAACATATATCCGCACGAGACGATCGTACTCTTCATCAGTATATTAAGCGGCTACGCCTTAGTTTTCACTTCATAGCTTACCGTCCACATGGCGACTCTAACAGCAAGGATAGATGACAGGAAATCAGGCTTCCCCTCAGTTTAAGAGTTTTATTAGAATACACATAGCTAGGCTTAAGAGTTTTTTTCTTCTTCTTTTGATGAATTGTTTCCTCTAATGTCAGATGTTTCTTGATATTTTTAAATATGTAGTATTAATGTTCTTACTCGTTACTTGATTTGACAGTTCCATATGTTTTAGGTTTCAAGTGTACAGTTGATAAACGATCTTCTGTCAATGTTAGTTGCTGGACATGAGATAACTGGTTCGGTTTTGACATGGACATTGTATCTTCTAAGTAAGGTAACCTCAGAACTTTCGTCTTTTCCTTTGAGACTTAATTTTGTGTACTTTCTTTCAGTAAACAAATTAAAACAAATTCTGTATACTTGAAAGAAATGCTGGAGATTTACATCGTAAAATCATTGAACTTGTCAGATGTTCTAGTTAAACTGCTACGCATTGACTCAGTCCGATGTTCAAATATTAGCCGTTTTGCATATAATGTTTATTTTTGCTGATAGAAGCCGTTTTGTTAAGATTACCCTCATAAATTTAATCTTATGTACTTACTTTTGCAGGATGCATCCTCTTTGATCAGAGCGCAAGAAGAAGTTGACAAAGTTCTACAAGGAAGACTGCCTACTTATGAGGACATAAAACAGCTTACATACTTGATCCACTTCATAAATGAGTCGATGTGTCTCTACCCACATCCTCTTGTAGGTTGCAACACAACTTTCATACTTGTATATTGTCATAGTAATGTTTTTTATCTTTTGTAGCGAACACCCAGTAGCAAAGGCCGTTATCAAGTATGCCAAGAAGTTCAGAGAAGAGGATGAGCACCATATCTGACCAGAAGCACGGGATTTTGTTTCCATTGCAGGCCACGGTGTGAAAGCCACAGTTTAAAACAAGGAAATAATTGTGGGAAACAAGAGTCTAATGTTGGAATCCAAAATTCCCCTTCCAGTCGAAGCAGAGGAAGTCTTAGTAGAAGCTGAAATAAAGGCACATACTGGAATTTTGGTATCTGTAGACAGAAAAGTCGTTGGAGTAATAGCAATATCCGATCCTTTAAACCCAGGTGCGCGGGAAGTGATATCTCTTCTCAAGTCCATGAACATCATGAGCATTATGGTCACTGGTGACAATTGGGGAACAGCAAATTCCATAGCTAAAGTAGTTGGAATTGAAACTGTTGTTACCGAAGCAAAACCTGACCAGAAAGCAGAGAAAGTAAAGGAGTTACAGGTAATTTGCTAATTTCTTCTCTACAGTGTTGCCATTGGTTAGGCTAATCAGAAGGTCAATTTTTAAGGTGCCGGTAATATTCAAACTTAAGTCTATGGTAACAAATCCCACAGACTCAACAGATTGAGTTAGCCGGCACCTGAAGTTTATTTATGCTACTATTGAAGTAAGTCCGTTTTAAGCAAAGTTTAGGGTAACAACTCCTTCAGATTTTCCAACTGAGATAGTTAGCAGCTGTGCCTGCAGATACTTTCTCTCTTTTCCATGCATGCACATCTTTGAACCATGGTTTAAAAAATTGTGATTACAGTATTGATACTATATTGGCTATTCAATGTATGTACTGGTAATCTTCTAGGATTATACAAATTTCATTTTGATTTCTTTTTTTGGGATCCAGGGTTCAGGATACAATTACGATTTGACAACCTTGACGCCAAGCAAAGCCTACACAGTCGATTTGTTAAGAGTACTTACCGCTGGAATTATCAAATTTTCATTTTTTTCAAATTCTTTTTCTTTGGATTTGCATGATATGCTGATACATGGCTCCATTTGTTATTCTCAGTAATTTTTCCCAAGGAGGGAGAGATGCCATCACCAAAAATCACATTCTACAAAAATTTTTTTACCCGAAGTCAAAAGAAAATCGAGCTAGCAAGTTAAGTTTATTTTTTCAACAATCTGATACTCATTCCCCCACTCTTTTATTTTATTTCTTCCACTTTTTGCTTACATAACTTGTTTGTACATATTGCTACTAGATTGACTTGTAGATTTAGATAACATTTATATCAGATGACGTACTTTTCAATTCTTCTGAAGCCTCCAATAAGAATAACATTAGCAGTTCAGTGGGTAGAGGAACCCTAATAATAAACATTATAGTAAAAAGAAAATTGGGTTATACCTCCACCTATGATAATATTAAGGAAATTGAAGTGTAGCCCTTATTCACTAGTGCTATATAAAAATAATTCTTATAAACCACACATATTACAGAGCTTGTAACTTATATCTTCGACAAATCCAGGTGCCAGGCTAACATAAAACCAATCTACCTCAGACTCTTCATCATCTTCATCTCCTCTGTTACCAACTTCAGTGCATTTCTTTATGAATGGAGGGCCACAAATACCAGGGTTCCCGATATAACCGGACTCGCTAAAGCTCTGAAGCTGGGTTCCAGAAGGAATTTTTCCGGACAAACTGTTCTATGACAAATTCAAGTAACCTAAAAATGTTAAACTTGACATGCTTGGAGGAATTTCACCTGAAAGATGGTTAGCCGAAAAATCTAGAGATTCCACTAAACTCATGCTCCCTATTTTCTTTGGTATAATTCCTGTCAAGTTATTCTCCGATAAGTTCAACCATCGCAAACCCTTTAGACTTGTTATTTCTGATGGTATCTTTCCTGATAGGTTATTGCCTGTAGAGACATGGAAGTTCATTTCTTTTAGTATAATTTGAAGTTTTAGCTATGTTATTCTTGCGAAGATGCACTTTTTAGATGAATACATATGTGATCTTTGTGCTTATGTTTGATTTATTTTTTTCAGGGAAGCTCAAAGTCAGTAGGAGAGAGTACTGATTCAGGATCTGCACATAATACTTATTGGAGCCAGAATCTCCTATCAGAAAAAGGGCATCAAATCAGAGTCTTGAGCAGAAGTAACAACAACTACTAAAAGAGATGGCAAGTGATAATTCCTCCATAACTGAACCACTTCAGATTCAGCATTTCTCAACACCAGAAAAGGTTACTATTCTCAACAAAAACAAACTTGTTTTTTTCATGCTTTTCTCACATAAATGTCCTGACATGTTAGGACTAAGGAGAGTTTACAAACTGCTGATAAGAACCCAAACCTCAAACCTGCTTCACATCCCAAATCATCCCTTTGAACGAGGAAACTCATAGATAATCGTCAACCCAAAGAAGTGGCAGAACAAAAACTCTACAGTGATTACACTATATTGACCTAGAAAAACATACCCCAAGCAGCTCAATTTACACCTGAATTAAATATTAGCGTTCTAAATTAAGTATTTACTACTTTGTTTTATCCATTACTTATTGTATTATTATCTTTCTGAATTAAAATTTTCTTTACTATATAGGTTAAATTTGTCATGCCAACTTCTCAATTGAATGATCAGTTTCCAAAGATGGTAAAATTACTGAAGTTAAATTCATAGGTTTGTTGCAGTGTTAATGCTGTCAAATACTTATATAAGTATTTTTTTCACAACATTCAAGGACATCCCCAGATAGTTTATGTTAGTGATGACGAAGTTGATCACAATCAATCCCCCGTTCTACATTTGGCTGTTATGCAAGGTACTCCACATCTAAATTATCAGACTCCGAAGATTGTAAAAGCGGAAGATTTAAATTCAAATGTTTGTGCCAACGTTTATGCCGTTAAATATATTTATAAATATATTTTTCGCAACACTATGGATCATCGCGATATAGTTTCTGTTAGTAACGTGGAAGATGCTGATAAACAATTTACTGTTTTACACTTGGCTGCTTTACAAGATACTACATAATTTGATTAAACTGTGGTTGCTTTCCAACTAAATCGTGGTGACGGAGAAGCTGATGACAAACATTTCACTTCTCAAGGAGAAATAAAGGAAAATGTTTATGGCAAATAGAACTATTGAGGCATACAAAATCATTGCCTATTAATAAATTGTAGTTATGAAGAAGATGATGATAACTGATTCACAGTTATAAACAATGTGTTAAGAGTTGGGTCCAAGCCTAAGCTAGGAACCCAACAGGGTCGGGGTGTCCTATACAGACTCCTAGCAAACCCATAAGCCCAATAGGGTTATGGGAAGAGTTAGAGTAGAATATGGAATCCTTCTGGGTTGTTTATATATACCATTGTACTATGTACAGAGAATACGGTTATGATAATCAATAATTTTTTTTCTCTATTTCTCTATTGTTTATGCTTTAGTATTATTATGCTCTAGATTCATCATATCCCAACACGTTATCAGCACGCAAGCTCTAGGAGCGAGGAGAGTAGATCTTTCCGTCTAAATAAGAGATTTCACGGAAACAAAACAATCTGAAAAAAAGATATTTTATGTTTTTTTTATACCTATATTCAGATCTATAATTATCATAGATCAGCACGTTTCGAAAACTTATTTTTTCCCTATTTTTTTCGGATTAAAAACTAGGGTTTTTAGTATATTTTTACCCTTGTTAAAGAAAGGGTTGTTTTTGAATGAGTACATCTTTCACTGTGGAGATCGGATAGAGGCAAGACCAATTCGGTTGGATAGCCTACTCCGAGAGCTTTCTAACGATATATGACACGTCTCTGGGAGATTCCCCAATCGCCGGGAATAACTTGTTGAAACTAGATAGTTTCACGGCCAAAAACGGCATTTTTGTGTCGCTAACGTCATCAATTTTTTTTTAATTTTTTTAAAAATTTATTTATTTATTTATGACGTCAGTTGTGACACGTGTCGAGGACATGTGACACGCTGATGTGGCATGCCACGCACATGCCACATGCGTGGCACGTGTGGTATTCCCTGGTACGTGTGTGGCATGTGCGGCATGCCGTGACATGTGTGGCACGCGATAGTTACCGGAGGTGACACGTGACGGTCGCTGGACTGTTACCGGAGACCGACCGAACGCCGGAATCTTGCCGGACGATTGCCGGAATATTCTTTCGGGTGAACGGAATATTCGTTGCCTTTACCGGATATGTGTACGTGTGTGACACGTGTGGTGCACGTGCGGGGCACGTGTGACTGAGTCAGACCAGTTCAGACCATGTCAACCCGGTCCAGGCCTTGACCCAGACCGAGTTATACCGGTTCAAAACCAGTCCAGACACTAAAACGACTTTAAATCCCCTATTTTTGGTCAAATTGAGCCTAATTTTTTTTGAAAAATTCCTATTGACTGGACCTACCCCGTGGGTGACCCATTTTGATTTTTTATGCAAAATATTTTTTAAATTTTTTTGGGTATATGTGCCTCGTATAGGAGCATTGGCTCACTTATATGTGATATAAGTACTTAGTGTAATACCTATTTAAGTATCTTTACGATAGCTAATAAGATATTACTTGTATGCCCCTAGGATACTAATTATCTTGATCAGGGATCACTGATAATACGAAACTAAAACTAATTTAGTATACGACTGTGAGTCATATCTAAATTATAGTAAATTGTCGAGGACAAATAACTAGAGCTCAATTGGGATTAACTTAGTCTTATTACTAAAAACTTGGTGTCTGAGGAATCAATTTTTCGTATCTAGGTGCAATTAGATGTTACAAGTTAACATTTAGAGGTATATAGGCATTAATAGTAACCTATAATACCCTCGAATGTTAGTTCAAAGACAGGCCTAATCAACCTATTTTGTGACCTCAGCTGACTTCGGGATGAAACTACTTGTCAGCTAAACATCTAATACCCCTCATATTCGTAGCAAATTGTTCATTTGGCTAGAATATGCCTACATTTATAGAACTCAAGGGCTTAAAACACTCTAGTTCTCAGTATAAGGACAACATGCATCTAGTGGTTTTGAATAGCAATTTTGGCTAAGATTCTATTAAAACGCACACATAAGATTTAGATCGTCATTTTTACAGGGTAAAATTTAGGATTTCATTAGTATAAAAGAATTTTATGAGTTTTAGAATATGAACAGGGTTCACCTATAATATGATTGAGAATTATTTTTTATCTTTATTCTAAGTACTATGATCTGTCTTTCATGCAATGGATATGTTTTGTCTCTCATTACGATATCTATTTTGCATTACAGATGTCTGCGAAGCTTAAAAATATTAAATTTCTACCATTGCTGCTCACTGGAGCCAATTACCTTACTTGGTGCATTGACGCTGACTTATTCTTGAAGTTACTTGGTTTGAAGAAGGCCATCATCATTGGCAATAAGGAAGAACCTATGGACAAAGCAAGGGATTTGTTTATTCTTCGTCATCATATTCAGGATGACCTGAAGACTAAATACCTCAACAAGGTTGAGCCAGCTGACTTATAGGCACGCTTGCTAGGGTATTATGGTCCTCATGGGACCATTATGCTCCCAAAAGCGATACACCAATGGAACACCTTTAGGTTCCAAGATTTTAGGACGGTCGCTGATTACAACTCAACAGTCCATAAAATCACTTCTACATTTGAGTTGTGTGAGAAGAATGTCACTGATGCTGAAATGATAGAGAAGACTCTATCAACCTTCCATGTTAGCAATATTGTGATTCAAAGGCAATATTGGCGAGAGAACATGAAGACTCATGAAGTCTTGATTCAGGCACTGCCCCTCTCTGAGAGAACGATGAACTTCTGATGAAGAATCATGTTATGTGGCCCTCTGGGAGTGCGTCGTTGCATGCGTCAAACAATGTTCAGTTTCGGGGAAACAACTTAACACGTCGAGGACGAAGATATGAAAGAGGCAGGGGAGGCTACCAGGGATATAGGAAGGGTGGGAACCATAAACCCTTTGGCCCTAGGAGAGGTAAAGGATTTAAGAAATCCTGGACACTAGGCAATGCGAAGAAGGAACAGCAGACTGATCAGGGATCTACTTGCTTTAACTGCGGTGACATAGAACACTCAGCACGGGAATGCCATGCACCACGGATGGCTACCGATGACAGAGTCCAAACCCACCAGGCAGTTGTTGACACTAACCCTGCCCCTCTGGAGTTCGCAGCGTCAGACTTCTTCGGCGACACTGATGTCGTTATGGATCAACTTACAGAGTAATCCGTAATAATATCTCAGTTGACATATAATGTCACATCAGAGAGAACACTAGTAGTTTTTTGTCTCGATAGACTTGATTTACTTTTTGTTAGTATTTTTGATTTTGTTGGGAACATATCATTTAAATTTCAATAAAGTGCTCGTGACATACGTTAGATTATCCATTTATTCTAAATTATGATTACTTGAATTTATTGCTTGGGAAGTAGTTAAATTCTATGTATGATAGTTGATCTACTACATACAACTTGCCTATGGCTCTTTTTGCTCATTGAGCATGACCGATAATCGGATGAGTGGTGGCATATGTCTCAGAGATATTTAGTACCACGCACTCGATCCTTTTGAGCTATGCATATATTTCTTGTCTAACCTTGTGGATCGGGGATGACAGAAATATCATTGGCACAGCCAATATGATCGAATGCACTAAGTGCATCATGCTATTACTCTCTCACGGTACGATACAGGGTATCTAGACCAATTTATAAACTAGTACGTCCAGCCAGATTTTACTGAGTTTAGGGAGATACATGATAATGCTTATCACGTAATGACTATCAGAGAAAAATGAGAGACTGGGTTCTGTGCATTCACTTCATATTTAAAGGTTAGAATATGCTATTGGAACGGTTTCCAATACACTCCTCCGGCTGGGATAACGAGGAGGATTATCGGGATTACATCTCAACTTTTCTTGAACGGAGAGAAGATCCCGAGAGTGTACGTGTAACGATTGCTTTCAAGGAATGTCTATTATGACCAAGGTGGAGTGGGATCTCCAGCCTTTGCTCCAACCGCATCCATGGAGACTCATGTGGACCTTTCCATCCACAGTGGCAAACTTGAATATTTTTTGGTCATTCAAGGCGCATCTAGGAGATGGTTCTAAGAATGCAATGTTAACACGACTTCTCACTTAGATCATTCGATCGCAAGCTCAGTTCCTGGATTAACCGATCAAAGTCAATCGATACGACTTGACGGGGGCATGAGAGTTGGACTCACAGGCTTTTGATGATTATTTTACCGCTAAATAGGATAGATGATTGAGCATCGTGAGTACCCCATATCATACCGAACTCGGGATTGGCGGAGAACCTAATCAAGCGATTTCGGATAATTGCTAGGCCACTGTTATTCCGATCACAGCTTCCAGCTAGTGTGGGGGATATATTTTTGCTCCTGCAGCACTGATTAGGGTTCGTCCTTTAGCAGATCATCAAATTATTTTTTCCCAAAAGCGACTAGTAACTGGGTCGGAGCCCGGTGTCGCTCATTGACAAACATTTGGATATTTTGTGCAGGTGCCCATCGCACCACAATGTATGAAGATGGGACCCTCAACGTCGGCCTGGTATTAGGTGGGTTACAATTCGCATTTATCACTAGATATTTTAACCCAATGGCGACGCATATCCTGCAGGGCAAATAATTGTTACTTTGATGAGACGATATTCCCAGCATTGGTGGGAGAATTGACAGTCAATGCTGAGGATGTTTCCAATCGATCTTGGAAAACACCACCGTTGTCTCATCTAGATCCCTATACATTAGTTTGGTGACAATAAGGTTTAATGGATTTTAAACCTCCAATAGATCGCAAATGATTTGCAAGACGCATTCATAGGCACTATTGAAGTACCGTAAGTGTATGTAACTGTAAGTAATATACCTATACAGCAGAACGTTCCAGGGGAACTAGTATCGCAGCAGAACGTTCCAGGGGAATTAGTACCGCAAATGAATCTGAGGCTCGCGCTTTGTGCGAAGTACCGTTGGAATAAAGTATTTTGAGTTGGGGAGCTGCAGAATAATGGACAAATATGACTAATGGTGTAGTCGGTTTATCGAGGATGGAACCACCCATTTACAAGGTATTCATATTCGCTGTTGTGCTCGCCATCAAGGATGAGGATTCAGAGCTAATTATTGTAAACGACTGTGTGTTGTTGTACATTAACAAAATTTGGTATCTGGAATCCAAGCAGAGCTCAGCTTATGCATAATGCGAAATGATACCATTGAGCCTATCAGTTATAAATGAGAAAAGTACGAAAACACAATTAACTTGGAGAGATAATTTGGTCAAGGCAAGACTAGTTGCCCAGGAAATCTTTAAGAGATCTGGCATCGAGTGCAGTGTGACCTATTACCCGGTTATGGACGCTATAACGTTTTAGTACTTATCAGTCTGTGAAGTTGTCAAGGACAAGCTAGAGATGCGTCTGATGTAAATACCGCGTATCTATATGGGAAACTAGATACGGATATATACATGAAGCTACCTTGGAAGGTATAAGCTTCTGAAAGCAACTAAGCCCGACACGCGAGGTGTGTACGTAATTAAATTGGAAAAGTTATTGTTGACTTGAAGCAATGGGCCCATGTGACATAGTTGACTGAATATTTGAAGGTCAAAGACTTTGCAAATATCCTTATATGTGCATGCATTCTTATACAAAAATTAACTTCAATATCATCATAATAGTATACTAAATGATTTGGAAATCATTAGACCTCCGGAGGAGATCACGAGAGCCGCCGAATACCTTGGGAAAGAATTCGAAATACAAGACCTTGGGAAATCAAAAGTGTCTCAATTTACAGATCGAACATCTTTATAGTGGCACTCATACACCAAGCAATATATATCAATAGAGTTATCTAACACTTCGATATGGATGTAGCACACGGTGCTAAGTCGCTTATTGCGCGTCCAACACTTGGGTGTGGACAACGACATCTTTTACCATCTTAATGGGGGGAGAAACACCTAGGGCCATGGTGCCATAGCTAGGAGGTGTTTTGCTAAAGTTAGTTGGGTATACTAGACCCAATGACTCACTCGCAGTAAACTGTTTGGCTTGCCATAGTTCTGTTCCTACCCAAAGGCACTAGATTGAGATCAAACACATTCTAAGATATCTCATCGGCCGAAAGACTGGGGTATGTTCTATCCACAACTTGGCAAACGGGACATTGTAGGATACGCCGATGCAAGATATTTGTCAGATCCACATAAAGGCCGATCACAATCGGGTTATGTATTCTTGTATGGAGATACTGCAATTTCATGAAGATCAGTGAAGCAGACGATGGTCACTACATCCTCGCACCACGCAGAGATTCTTGCACTACATGAAGCCGACAGAGAATGTTTTTGGTTGCGGCCTATGATCAACCATATCAACAGGAGTTGTGGTATGAATTCTATCCAAGATAAACCGACGACACTTTATGAAGACAACACAGCTTGTATCGTTCAAGTCAAAGGCGAATTTATTCAAGATGACAAAATGAAGCATATTTCACTAAAGTTTTTCCATATACACGAGTTACAGAAGACGAATGAGATCGATGTTATTCAAGTCCATTCAGAAGACAACCTGGCGGATCTATTCACGAAGGCTCTTGCATATCCTACATTCAAGAGATTAGTTCATAGAATTGGCATGCGCAGTTTACAAGATTTATTATCTTAGGGAGATAGATCTCAGGGAGATCGATGTCAGGGGGAATAGTCTTAGCCTGACGTGGACACATGCGTGTTGTACTCTTTTTCCTGATATCGCAGTTTTTATCCTAGGAGGTTTTACTGGCTGGAGGTTTTAATAAAGCAACGTATACGCGTTCACAACCTATATAGGGCATATGATTGTACTCTTTCCCTGCACAACTTTTTGCCCAAGGGGTTTTGCTAGGCAGAGGTTTTAATGAGGCAAGTCGTCCTAGTATGGAACACCCCAAGGGGGAGTGTTAGGAGTTGGGTCCAAGCCCAAGCTTGGAACCCAATAGGGTTGGGGTGTCCTATACAGACTCCTAGCAAACCCATAGGCCCAATAGGGTTATGGGAAGAGTTAAGTAGAATAGGGAATCCTTCTGGGTTGTCTATATATATCACTGTACTATGTACAAAGAACAAGGTTATGATAATCAATAAATCTCTTTCTCTATTTCTCTCTTATTCATGCTTTAGTATTATTATGCTCTAGATTCATCATATCCCAACACAATGAACTTTTAAATTTAGTACCAATATTTAGTTTTACCAATGATTTTTATTACAAACTTTATAATATTCAACTACACTTCCGACTCAATCAACATTTTGCATCTGTCCTCCATTATAACAATAAAATGCTCAAATATATATTACTATTCAAATGTTCATTAAGTAGTTTTATATTCCTTCATTATAATGACTCATTGCTGGTTTGTGTTGTTGCTCACAAACAATGACTAAGAGCATGGGCGGCAGCAGCCTCGCTAACTTAACGAGCCACCTAGGCATAAATTCAGGGAAAATCTAACATGTAGCTAGAGCTTATTTTTTATTCTTTTTCATGGTGGGAATGGTGGGATATATGTCAGTTTTTAATATATATATATATTTTAATATATATATATTTTTTTAAAATAAAAAATAATATTAAAAAATATTAAAAATATTAAAAAAAAAAATTAAAAAAATAAAAAAATATACACAGCGCCAATTCAATTGGCGCAGTACATTTAAAAAAATAAAAATAAAGTTAACAAACCATTTTTTTAATAATAATTTTTTTTATATATAATTTCTCTGACTAAACTGGGCTCGCCGCAGATAGCCACTGACTTTCTCGAAGTTTGCATAATTTGAGCGATAGCTAGTCTGGAAAACTGATTTTGGCAAGATTTGGATAGCTAATATAGCGATACCTATCCTGCTGCCCATGCTCTAACTAGTACTACTGTATTTGTTTGCAAGTTCATGAAATTTAATTCTCTGCAAGGTAAAAATGCGCCTTAAATGACGTTTAAATAAGCAACTGTTCCTGGCAGACTGGAACTTGATGGGCTAACAAAATCATTGAAACTGGCTGTCATTGTTTGTGACGGATAAATTGATAAACAATCACCAGAAAATTATTTTATTTAGTCTGCTGTTTATACAGACATTCTAGGTGTCTGTCGAAGTGTGTTCGGATAAACTGATAAACAATCACCAGAAAATTATTTTATTGGGTCTGCTATTTATATAAACATTCTAGGTGTCTACTGAAGTGTGTTCATGAAAAGATCGCAGGAGAAGCTCTTAAACTTAATCATCCAAATGCACTAATATTCATTGGTAATTGCATCTGGTATTGAAAGGTACGATGGAGAATGCGAGGATAGTGATGAGTGCAGCGAAACTTTTAGAACTTGGCTAAAGAAGTTTGTTATCTTGCTGCTACCATATCAAGAAGTTAGTTATCTTGCTACTACCATATCAATCTATTCCATTTATTGATATCTATACATTGACTTTTTTTACTAAAACCAGGCGGAAAGCTCCTACAACAAATGATAAAATCATAAGAGGAAAAACAAGAAACAAAGAATCTACACAACCTGAAACTGAGGTTAGATATATATTACATATATACAATAATAAATAAATATTACATAATTAACATCCTTAATATTATTTCATACAACTAAGAGATGATAGTTCTAGTAGTCCAAAGTTCTGAACAATGTCAAAATTAGAAGATGTTCATGTTAAAACTACTATTACAAATGCAAAGTCGAAGAAAATGAAACAACTTGCCAAACAACGGTCCGAAGATAAGGTCAATTGATAGTCCTAGATCCCCAACCATGCCAATTTTAGAAGACGTTCCTATTAAAGTATACACTATATATAATACACAATATCATACAATTTGTTGCTTACAATTTTACAATTAGAACATTACTAATTACTCTATCTATATATTGTTAGGAATACGGCTCAAAAACTGGGAAAGTCATTCGAATGAGTAGGGAAGTCGTTCGAACGAAAATAACGCTTGGGCCAAAATTCCAGAGGATTGTTATGGTCGTTCGAACGACCTCATGACTCGTTCGAATGACTTTGGCTCTGTTTCTTTGTTTTTAAATTTGTTTTGAAGGGGATTTGATCCAAAACGATGGATTATCTCGTGATGCGTATTTTAGAAATGACCTAATAGAAAGTCTATAAATAGAGAGTGTATGATAAAGGCCTCTGTACAGGAGAAAGAGTTAGAGAGAGGAAAGTGAGAAATCTAGGATTTAGCTTTGCAGAGGTTTCTTGGGTTTTCTTTCTAGGGTTTCTTGTTGGGATTATCTGTAAGGGTAGATGTGAGGTTTGAGTGAACTCTGTAACCTTTTGTAACCCTTAGTGTGATAATATATTCGTCGTGCTTGTCGGGGGTGGTTTTGATCCTGTTTAGGGTTTCCACCTAATTAAACCTTGTGTATGTGTGTTTTATTGCTTTGGATTAAATTCTCTTTGGTTAAGGTTGGTTCTTCAAGTTCTGGTTAATCTTATTGTGCTTCCGCGTGCGATTTTCCCCCTCGGTTTCCAACATATATATGTAATTTTTTTTACCAAGAAATGCTTGCAAATGACACAACCACTATTGCTTCAGAGAGAAAACCTACAAATGAAAACCATATCTTATAAAAGCATGTGAATCGTGAACTTTTCAGCGTTACCGGAAAGTCTGGTACAACTGTGTTTGATAGCATGGAAGATGTTGAAGATATCAATGAAAATACCTCAAACGATAGATCCAACAATAATGTTGAAAATGATGATAATGAATAAAGCATAAGCGAAGATGAGGACACAAATTAAATATTATTTTTACTGTTATTCAATATTTTATAATTTAGTTATGCATTGTAATTTCAGATAATATATATATTTTCAACAAAAGGTTGACTATATTTTTTTCATGTTCTATATTACAACAATTCTTATTTGATAATAATGTTTATCATGTAAAAATTAATATATAACCAATATTATACAATCCATTATATTTTGTTTAGATAAAAAATTAAAAACCAAAACCAACTTCTTGCTTAATTCCATTCTCCAATAAATACAAATACTATAAACACTTAAAGCCTAAATATTTTATGAGCATAACAGTCTAGCATGCGCGTTAACGAGTGCCTCAGTGTTCGTATTCTCAGGAATTTTGGCCCATAGACAATTTTCGTTCGAACGAGTTTAGATGCCGTTCGAACGAGTTGTCAAGTTTATAGGATTTTAGACCAATTGGCATAAAGTCCTTCGAACGACTCTCTATTTCGTTCGAACGACTCCCTATTTTGTTGGAACGAGCTTGGCGTTGGTTGTATTTCTGAGACGTTTTATTTGTATTTTTAGTTTCCTAGTATATAAATGGGATTTAGGTTATTTTTCTAAATCTATGTTAGTTCAATAAGAGTTCTGAAGAAGAAGCTTAGGTTTTAGAGTAATTCAAGTTGTAATCAATTGATTTTAGCAATTGAAACTCTTAAATGGATTTTTCCCAATCTAATTTCTGTGTTCTTAGTACTTTTCTGCTAACTAGGGTTTCTCTTCGTATTGTGGAAAGTGGTATCAGTTTTCCAGTTACGATCTTCGGGGGTTGATTGTGGTTTATGGTATATACACGTGACCGTCTCAAGCAAACGAAGGAGAAGCTAGTGAGTCTGTTAAAGATCCATCGCAAACCTAATTTAAAGAAGAATGACGATTTTGAGATGGGCAATTTTAACGATCGACTTACAATTTTAGAAACGACAGTTTCCAGCCTAACTTCTACTGTAGGGGAGTTGGTAGAGCAGTTGCGTCTCATGAACCTCGCGAAGGCTTCCGCTTCGGTGAAACAGCGAAACCGCTCAAAGAAGAAATGGGTTATGGAGGTGGACGGAGACGACGATAATACAAAAATAGATAACGATTCAAGTGATGCCGAATCCGTCAAGGAGAGCTCGGATTTTGGTAAGTCAATGAATCCTATGCGTAATATTCGTATTGACTTTAAGATTAAAATTTCGGTATTCGATGGTTCAGTCAATGCTGAAAAGTTAGATAATTGGGTAGATAGGTTAGAGACCTATTTTTCTGTTTATAAATATTCTGACGCTCAGAAAATTTGTTTCTCTACTTTGAAATTTACAAGTCATTCACTAACGTGGTGGAAATCCTATCAGAAATGCCACGAAGTCAGTAGTTTGAGTTGGAAAGAATTAATGGTTTTGGTGAGGAAGTAATTATATCCAATTGGGTATGAATAGGAGCGTTGGTACAAATGACACAATTTGCACCAAAGGTTTGGGAAATCCATACAACAGTTCACTAAATAGTTTCATAACCAAGCGTTAGTTTTGGATATTAATGTGGATGAGTACGAGGTGTTTATGAAGTATACGGGAGGTTTGTCGGAGTCCATTAGAAAAGAATTAAAGCTCTTCAATGTGGAAAATATTGAGGATGCTACCGTTAAAGCAATTTCCATTGAAGGCAAGTACTTGAAGAGTGACAAGAAAGACGACAAAAGCAAGTCGGGGTACAAGTCTACTTGGAAGTCTGATCAGAAAAGGGAGTCCAAAGGAGAGGGGTCTTCATCCAAGGGGATTATCTGTTGTCATTGTAAGGCTAATGGGCACAATTCAGATAAATGTTATAAACTTCACCCGGAGCTTAGGCCGAAGAAGGAGAGGGGCAAGAAAGAGAAATGTGCATTGGCCGCAGCGATTGCGGATCTTCCAGATTTAGATAAGCCAAAACCTAAGCTTACTCTAATGTTCAAACAACCTCTAGCTATCGACGAGACGAGTCGGGAAGAGCTTTTCTATGTCAGCATTCAAGTAAAGCAGAGCTTAGTCGAGGCCATCATTGATCCGAGTAGTCAGAAGAATTTAATTTCTGAGGCGGTGGTGAAGAAGATGGGTTTGGCTACTGTGGCTCATCCTAAGCCGTATGGTTTGGGTTAGATTCAGAAAGACGTGGAGTTAAAGATCACTAAGCAGTTTACATTCAAGTTTGCGATTACTGAGAAGTTTATTGACGAAGTGACATGTGAGGTGGTTTCGTTGGACGTGTGTCAAGTCATCTTGGGTAACCCTTATCTTTGAGATCGAGATGCAATCCTTTACCGTAGAGCTCGCAAGTATCGTCTTGTGAAGGATGGGATGGAGTTTCATATCAATGCGTGTAAGGAACATCTTACTACCAATAATTTAGTAATAGCAACTTGGGCAAAGAGGTTGGTTAATGCGAATGACAAATTTGTATTGTTGTTGGTGCGATCGATTCAAGAGGGTCCGTCGGCTAAGGAATTGTTTACTTTGGTAATGTCTCCTAAGCAGCAAATCGATATGGGGAAGTTGTAAGAGGAATATCAAGACTTGTTTCTGGGCATAGAAGGGATGCCGCGCAAGAGGAATGTGGAACATGATATCACATTGGTGAATGGTGAGCCACTACCCAATATTGGGTTATTTCGGACTTCTGGTAGAGAGTTTGATGAGATCAATAAATAGGTACATGAACTCCTGGAGCAAGGAGTTATTAATCCAAGTTGGTCACCTTATGGTTCACCGGTGTTATTGGTACCGAAAAAGGATGGGTCTTGAAGGATGTCTGTGGATTATCGGGCGCTGAACAAAATTACTGTGAAGAATCATTAAACGCTTCCACGAATTGACAAACTTTTAGATGAGTTACAGACGACTCAGTTTTTCACCAAGTTGGATCTTAAGTCGGGTTACCATCAAGTTAGAATCTGGGAAGAAGATACTTGGAAGACAGTGTTCATGACCAAACAAGGCTTATTTGAGTGGTTGGTGATGCTCTTTGGGTTATGCAATTCCCCAACGACGTTTATGCTTTTAATGAATGAAGTACTTTATCATTTTATTGATGATTTTGTTATTGTGTATTTGGATTATATCTTAATATATAGTCGTACATGGGAAGAGCACCTTGAACATTTACGCAAAGTGTTGGGCATTTTGCGATCACAACAACTTTTTTTAAACGGGAGGAAGTACGAGTTTGGGAAGAGGGAGCTGGTCTATTTGGGATTTATTATTGGTGGCGGCGAACTTAAGGTCGATCCAGAGAAGGTCTCGGTCATTACTAATTGGCCTAGACCCCGTACAGTGATGAAAGTGAGGAGTTTTATGGGTTCTTGTCAGTACTTACATAAGTTTATTCAGCATTTTTCACAAATTGCCGCACCGTTACATTATTTGACGAAGATCGGGGTACAGTTTATGTGGGAAGAGCACCATGAGAAGACTTTTTTGTTACTGAAGCGCAAGATTACAGATGCCTCAGTGTTAGCATTGCCTAATTTATAGTGGCTTTTTGAGGTCGAGACAGATGCGTCAGACTATGCATTAAGGGCAATCCTTTTACAGGATGGGAAACCGGTTGCTTACCATTTTAAGATGTTTACAGGAGCAGTACGCAACTATCCTACCTACGATAAAGAGTTCTGCGCGTTATATCAATCAGTGAAATATTGGCGGAGTTACTTATTGGGGAAGGAGGTTGTGGTACATTCTGATCACAAACCATTACAGCTCTTATCTACGCAGTCCAAACTACAGCAAGCTCGCCATATGAAGTGGATGTCGTACCTTCAACAGTTTACCTTATTTATCAAGTATAAGAAATGAGTGGACACCAAAATGGCTGATATGTTATCTCGACCCCCAATACCAACTATTTCCGCTTTGTTGGTAGCTATGCAGATCCAGCCTATTGTTCTTTTTCAGTACGTTTCAGGGTATGACGACGACAAGGAGCTTAGTGTGATTCACGAGAAGTTACTGCAAGGAAAGACATGCGAGTATGTTTTGAAGGATTGTTTGATTTTCAGGGGCAGTCTACTATATATTCCGAAGGGTAGAGACCGTTTGCATTGGATTCGAGAGACACATTATTCCCGGGTGGCAGATCATTTCGGGGTTGAGAAGACTTTTTTGAATTTGCAGCATTATATCTATTGGCTGAAGATGCAGGTGGATGTTTCTCGTGTGGCTCGTGGTTACGTGCTATGCAACACATCGAAGCCTTCCAATAGGAAGATAGGACTCTACTTACCATTGCCAGTTCCTAATCGACCTTGGGAGAGCATTTCGATAGATTTTATGGGTGGTTTGCCCATGACCAGGAGTAAGAATGACTATTTATTTGTGGTGGTGTATCTATTCAGCAAGATGATTATTCTTATTCTATGCTAGAAGACGGTTATCGGGGAAGGAGCAACGCGATTGTTTTTTAGAGACGTCTGGAGGTATTTTGGGATCTCTTCTTCTATTATTTCTGATTGGGATAGCCACTTGTTGGGCATTTTTGGAGATCGTTATGGGGGGTGATGGACACTAAGTTAAAGAGAAGTACTGCTTTTCATCTGCAGACTGACGGGCAAAAGAGGTAGTTAATTGCACTTTGGTACATTTATTACGAGAATTCCATTCTAAGCATCCTAACACATGGGATGAGAGTTTACCGTATCTTCAGTTTGCGTTCAACCGGGCGATTCATTGTTCTACTTTGAAGTCACCATTTGAAGTTTGTTTGGGGTACTTGTCGCAAAGTCCTTTTGATTTGGTATTTAGTGAAAAGACGATATCAGGGAAGGAGGAAGAGAAGCAGGTTAAAGCTCAGCATTTCATTAAGAAGATAAACAAGGTTCATGAGGCGGTTGAAGCTCAGTTGAAGAAGACTCAAGTGAAGTATAAGGCTCGTCACGACAAGCATCGGGTTGAGTGCACTTTTCAAGAGAGCGGCCTAGTTTGGTTGTATTTGGGTAAGGAACGGCTTAAGGGGGAAGGTAAGAAACTCAAACCTATCCGTTATGGTCTGGTTTTGATACTCAAGAAGATTTGTGACAATGCATTTCAGTTGGATTTTCCACCTTTCATGAAGATGTATTCGGTGATTAATGTCGAGCATTTGAAGTTGTTTGAGCCGTCTCTTTTAGATGAAGACTCTACAATCGACACTCGCTTACCGTCAGTTGATGACTTATGGATAGATAGAGAAAATCCATTGCAGGAGGATGGTATTCTAGAGAAGAAAGTTTATACTACAAGACAGGGTGGTATTGAATCGTTCTGAGTTGGGATGAAAGGTCAGCTACCTACTAAGTTGAAGTGGTACAGCAGGGAAATGGGCAGCGCCGCATTCCCACATCTCCAGTTCTAGCTTGAACAGGAGCTCAAGGCTCCTAAAGGGGGGAGCCATGATCTAGGAGGATCTGAAGAAGATAAGAGTTTTTTTAAAATTAGCCAAAGTTGTTCGACCGAGGTTGAGAGCCATTCGAACGACCCAATTCCACCTCTCTGAAATTTAGCCCAGGAAACCCAAGTCGTTCGAACGACTCTTTTCATACTCCCTAGAATTTTGGCTCATAGACAATTTTCGTTCGAATGAGCTTGAATGTCGTTCGAACGAGTTGTCAAGTTTCTAGGGTTTTAGACCAATTGGCGTAAAGTCATTCGAACGACTCCCTATTTCGTTCGAAGGAGCTTGGCGTTGATTATATTTCTGAAGCGTGCTTTTGCCTCAATCTATTTATATTTGTAGTTCACTAGTATATGAATGGGACTTAGGTTATTTTTATAGATCTATGTTAGTTCAATAAGAGTTATGAGGAAGAAGCTTAAGGTTTAGAGTAATTCAAGTTGTAATAAATTGATTTAAGCAATTGAAGCTCTTAAATGGATTTTTCCCAATCCAATTTTTGTGTTCTTCGTACTTTTTTGCTAACTAGGATTTCTCTTTGTATTGTTCAGATTTGTAATTAAATGATCAGGCTAGGATACGATGTAAAGGGAGGGCGAGAACTTTACCTCTTTTCCCATTATACTCTCTTCTCCACCCTGAAGACTTCACCTTTTCTCATTCTCTCCCATTTCTATCTCATTTTGCTAGCTGATTATTGAATTTGCGTCCACTTGGCTTCTCTCACTATATATCAAAAGGTAAATCTTTGCAGCTTGTATTATATTACATATTCAATCAAATATCACTTTTTTTATATCTCTAATCACATTGTTGTTCATATCATCTCCAAATTGCCTGTGTCTATCAATTATCAAATCAAAATTTACTTTTTTGCCATCAATCTATGAGATAATAAATGACCAGGAATCCCTCCTTGATGACAATTATGCGACAATGTTAGTCTTTTGATTGAAGGAAGTAATATGGTTTTCATTGCTGAATTTTTATCTAAGGAATTTGTTTAGTCTGAAGGCAAATCTCGGACGAATTCGCATATCATACCGTGTTCCTCTACGCAACCTAAGAGATATGCATCTAACAACGTTATGGTCATACAAGGAAAAACTAAATTGAGAAAGAAGAAAAAGTCTAACTTACTACCCTATCCCCATGAAAATGTTATATCTGACATCTTCAAGAGACTAGCGGCCGATTCACTTCTACTAGGTTTCAAATACCAATGTAAACTATGGTCAAGCATCATCTCCAACCTATTTTCATTGATGACCATCTCCACACATCTCTAACCGGTGTTATCGTTGTCAAGTATATCAACAACACTTTTGTCATCCGTTTTATGGAGTTCAATGGGTTGGAATTCAAGGAACGAGAATTGGCCACATTTCCATCTAGGGTTGGCAATAGGTCGGGTTTGGGACGGATGGAGTAATACCATCCCCATACCCGCCAAATTACCTTACCCCAAATCTGCCCCAATACCATTTAACTTAAATGGGGAATAACCAAACCCGCTCCGTTTAAATTTGCCTATACCAAGCCCGCCCTAGCACCTGCTTAACACCCGTTTCAAAATCCATATTATTTGATACAATGTTTGATACTATGGTCATAACATGTTTGATACAATGTTATTTAATGTTTGTAATGGCGGATTTTTTGGACAGAGAATATTTGCCAATACTTTTAGAGAAAGATGAATAATTGGTAGCTATAACACTGAATTTTACGTGGAAAACTCAGACTAACCTGAGTAAAACCACGACCTCGTAGGGGTTTTGGGAGAAAATCCAATATTATGCTAACTATTACAATTTTTGGATAGTGAGTAAAGGAAAAAGCGAGGCTTAGAGTAAGTGTGGGTTGTTGTTTCTGAGTGTTAAGAGTCCGATCCTATTTTGAAAGGATCCTGCCTGTATTTATAGTGGATACAGGTAGTTACAAAGTCAACCCATTTCCAGATTTTGTGTTCAGTTAGAGATCTTCAAAGACTTTCCGTAACAACCGGCCGACTGAGCGTAACGGTTGCTGATCAGATATCTTCGATATCTAAAGTTTGAGAACTGTGAAGTTGTATGAAGTTCGACCTTTGAACTGCTACAGTAACTTCGAGAACTATGAAGTTGCAGTGGCCTTTGATAGGTCTTGATCGAGAAGAATTTTTGCTAACATTGTTCCATCTGAAGTATTTATGATATCTTCGACTATCTTCTTCAGGCCTGTGTTCGAGATCAGTGTTCGATTCTTGTAGTCCGTCTGCAATGGACCTTCGACTAAGATCTTCAGACTTGTAGTTGTCGATGTTGGGAAATATGGTATTACAATCGCCCCATTCTTGACAGAAGCACTTGTGTTTTTGTCGAGAATAATCTGCAGAAAATGAAAAGTTGTCGAAGTTCGAAGAATGGTTGCTTTGTATCTTCCGATGTCAGATGCGTTGAACTTGGACATGGTGTTCTCGAGGTGCAATAAATGCAGCAAAAAATGCTAGTCTATATACATAGGGAGTGGGTTATTTCGTTTTCATTTGAATGTTACGTGTTGTTATTTTGCTGTGAGGAGGTCGAAGTCTGAATCATGGATGGTAAGGTACGTTATTCTGGGGGTTTGGGGTATCGGAGTGAAGAGATTTTGGTTTGTGTGTGGTTAAGTAGTGAAGGATTGGGCTGTAATGTCCTTATTGTAGGCGTTGATGTTGGATCTTGTTATTTTGGAAACGGTGTCATAGCGGTGTTTGCTGGTCAAGTAGGTAGTCCTTAAGGCAGGTATCAGGCGAGTATCAGTGTTGTTGTCAGAAGGTATCTTCTAACTTCAACTTTCAATGACTTAAGATTCATTGAGTTACTTGAAGGACGTGGCCCTTTCATCAGATAAAAGATCGGGGCAGTGTGTCTGAGCTTGTTTTTGAAAGATCAACATTATCGCGGCCAAGAAAAATTTTCGAGCTCCCAGAACTATTCTTGGTCTGTCGAATGAAAGACTTAAAAAACTGTATCGAACTGTGTAATAAAAATGTAACTGTATTTGTTAGATGTCGAACAAGAGTTATGTCGAATGTAAACTATACTTGAGAAGTTAATGAATAAAAATAAATTGTTCAAGATATTTTTCTTGTTGATTTGGAATCGAAGTATGATATAAGGTTGTTTCGAATAAGATTGGTTGGAGTTGGGGGTCTCACTATTTGGTGTCATAATGAGTTATGTGACTAGGATTTCTAGTTTCAATCATTTGATTGTAGCATTAAATGTTGAGAGACTATAAATACCAACGTTGTAGGTGTAAATAAGCAGGGAAGAATGACGAAGACCAGGAGTCAGACTCTGCGAGAGATTGTTTCCCGGCGTAATGAAGAGATGTATTGTGCCTTGTTGATACGCTATTACGGCTGTTTGGACCTGTGTGCTCCAGTGTTGCCTCCACGTGAGGTGAACTACAAAGGGATGGACGAATTTGAAGCTTCTTTTTGGAGAAAGGATTTTCTTTTTCATTGTAGTCTTCAATCTATGGTGTATGTTCTTGGTCGGGAAGCGATGATTGTTCAGCGTGAGAAGGCATTGGAAAAGGAAGGAAGGACCCTGTAAGAAAAAAATTGTAATAGTATCTAGGTATACATGAATGTATACTGTTTCTAGAATGAATTATTGAGGAAGTTTAATGATGTGTGAAACATAGGATTTTGTTGTTGTCAAAGTAGTTTTAGTCGAATGTATTATTTTGCGGAAATGTAGGTGTAGGTTTTACTTTTTTCGAGAAGGTAAACATTTTAGGAAGTCGAGAGGGATAGGTGTAGACGAAAAGTTAGGGATTGCGAACCGTCGGATGTAGTTATACGTAACAGACACCTGGGGTCTATAAATAGCCCTGCAGTGGCCGACTGTTCATATTTTGAACTTTTGCCAAATTTTTCTTCACCTCTGCAAACTTTCCAATCGCTTATTTGACTTTCTTTCTACAATTGGGAGGGAGGAGATAAGCTTGTTGATTGAAAGGACTTGCCAAGGAGAGGAACGTAGAAGCAGCGAGGTTGCACGGTAAGTGATTGTTTTTGTGTTTCGATTAATTTTATCTGCTTTGTAAACTCGTTGTAGACTAAGTGAATGTTTGATGAATTGGAGAGAAGACTGTTAGAATATAGGAAATAAAAATGTTTGAAAATAGTTGTTGATATGGTTAAAAAATTGATAATGGAGGAATTTTCTAGTAGAGGCATGGAAGAAGGAGTTTGTTTGGTGCATTGCTGCCGTTTATGTGGACTGTCATCGTCGGTAATGTGTATGGAGTTTGTCATTCAGTTCCGTTGGGTTATATGGCAGTGATTTTGGTGTTTGGAGTCGGAAATTGATTTTGAAACGATTAGGTTGTTATCGATTTTGGCAGGAAAATCATAACTGTTATTTCCTTCGAGAAGATGGGCCGCTGTAAATGAACATAATTAGTTACCGATAATGAAGTTAGATAAAAAAGGTTCTCGATGGTCGAGAACTTCAAACAACTCTTGCAACTCGTGAACTAATAATTAATATTTAAGTTCGAGATATGTCAGCTGTAAGTAAGAAAGAAATTGTTGGAGAATTACTCGACAATGCTAGACTGAGAAAGTTATTATAAGTAAATTAAATAATCAGAATGAATCTTCTAAGCAAAATAATAGAACGTATGTGATATATATCATGTTATAAACTGACTTGTTAAGAAAAAACTCGGATCTGATTTTCAGGTTCATAAAAAATGGCTGAACCAATTTTCAATGCAGAGAACTCAATAACCAAAAATCCTGTTCACGTTATTCCTTTGCGAGTGGATGTAACCACGTGTGTGCAGAGGTTAGGTAGGGAATATCGCGCAGGGGGAGTTGGTAATGTTGGGCAGGCAGGTACTGGACCCGGTCATGTCAAAGTATCTGATAACCAAGTTACCAAGACTGATGTCGAGCAATCGCCCCAATCTAGTGGTCGAGATGGCGATGGCGATGGTCAAGGTGATGTGTGTGATAGTAGAGATGCTAGTTTTGGGATGGGCAAAGAAACGTCTGAAATTCTTAAGTTTAAAAGAAAATTTGGTATTCCTAAAGATGTAAGGCTGGAAGAGTATGCACATGAGATGGATGACCAAAATGTTCCTCTAGGTGGGATTTTGGTACATCGAGAACAGATAAGAAAAGGTTTTAAATTGCCTCTGTGGGCTGATCAAAAGAAGTTGTTAAATTTCTTTGATGTGGCTCCTAGGCAATTCAACCTGAATGTATACGACTTGTTTCGAGTATGTGGGGCTCTGAATGGCCAATTACAGAAGAGAGGAGAAGCTTTGATAACTGTCGATGACATTTGCGTATACTATATGCTGAGAGTAAATTCGGCTAAAGTAGGGTACCGATATCTAGCAAGGTTCGCTAAGAAACCTATGTTTTATGAGATGGTATCGACTGGTAGGAAGTACTGGGATGAGCGTCTTTTAGTAACAGGGAACTATGAGTTCGATGTTAATGTTTCTGGGGAGTCTTTGAAAAGGAAAGCTTTTCATCTAGGTAAATAGTTGCTGATATGTTCTCTTGAGAATTTGGTTAACTGTTGTGTGAGTTTCTAATTTTCTTTGTTGCTGCTCTGAAAGAAGTTGATAGGAACTCGAGGGTTAACGAGCAGCTATACAACCTTAGGAAGGGATATATTGGGAGGATCGACAAGTTGGCAGCTGAACAAGAGGGTTTGTCTATTTTGTTCGAGGAGGCTGGTTTAAAGAGATTGAGAACAACAGGATCAATAGTGTCTCTTATTGACGGTAGGATATCTGCACGGAATAAGAGAAGTGCCGATGTTGGTTTGCCATTGGAGAATTAGTCGTTCGCGGGATATACGACTGATACAAATAGTGAAATAGAGGCTTTGTGCAATGTTCCTTCGAGGAAGGTGTCGAAGAAGAGGGCTGCTCCTAGCGACGCAATTGATGATTTACAAGATCCAAAGCGACTTTCTCGAAAGAATGGCACTGTTGATGGGCACAAACTTGTAACTCGAAGTTCTGTGGATAAGCCTCCCCTTGGGTCGGTAAGTGGTACTTCGAAGAAAGCATGAAATGTATCGAAGAAGAAAAGTGCGGATGACTCCGACCCGAATTATGTTGTTCAATCTGAAGTAGAGATTATGGCAAATTTGGATTCAGTTGCTGTAGGCTCAGCATTGTTGGAAGATCGTTTAGATAACTGCATGGTCAATTTGGATAGCTTAATGAGTTTCTTCGGCGAGGGTCAATCAAGTTTGAAGAAGGTGAGGAATTTATCTTGTTTACCGAGGTTAATGAATTTAGTTCCCAATGTGAATACCACTTTTATGAAATTGTTGCAGATTAAGGATATCGTTGCTAAGGCGAGGCCGCGCATTATGAGTGCCGGGGATATCACGAATCAATTGAAGGGGTACCAGATCCTCGAAAAGGAATTGACGGAGGAAAAAGAGAGATTGATAAAAGAGAAAGAGAAACTGAATTTGACGCTTCACAAGTATAAGGTGGATACTGATAAGTTGAAGAAAGCTGCAATTGCTGTGGTGAGGAAGGAGAAAGATGAGGAGATCGCGAAGTTGAAGGAAGCTTATGAGGCAGCTAGGGAGGTGGCAATCGAGGCGGCAAACGAGGAGCGCAATAATGCTCTAGAAAATCTTTGGCAAGAATATTTAGGAAATTTGTGAATTTGAGGAAACAGTTAGATGGAGACTACGAGGATGAGAATCTTAGGAAAAAATATTGCAAGAATATCGTTAAGGAGAATTTGTTGCCATTTGTGGATTCAGAGGATAAATCATCGGGAGGTTCTCCTAATGTTGAAAAGGAGTGTGAGGTGGTCGAGGAACCCGTGTTAATTGTTCTTTCTGGTGTCGAAGTTGAAGTGCTGTTTGATTTGGCAGATAGTGCCGGAGTCGAAGGAAATGGTGTTGATTTACCCATTGAGTAAGCATATCTGCATTGAAGTGGAATTTGTAACAAATGGCCAATGGGGCTAAGACAATATTTTATCTGATAAAGTTTGTAAAAATTGCCAGTGGGGCCTATACATTTTGGTTAACAGTAGAATTTTTATCGAAGTAAGTAGTTTTTGCATAAAAATTACTAATATATGATAGTGAATCAAATATAGAGCTTGTGTATCGAAAAGAAAGTTGTTGATGCAAATAGGAATGAGGACCAGGTGTTTCTCCTCGATTGGATACTTGGATTTGGAAAAACCAATCATAAAGATGTGGTTTGTAGAAATGTAGTAAGAGTTTAGCCCGGATCCATACTGTTTAAAGTGTGGTCAATGCTAAATGAATACCAGGTGTTGCTCCTCGATGGGATACCTGGATTTGAAAAAACCAATCATAAAAATGTGGTTTGTAGAAATGTAGTAAGAGTTTAGCCCGAATCCATACTGTTTAAAGTGTGGTTAATGTTAAATGAATACCAGGTGTTGCTCCTCGATGGGATACCTGGATTTGAAAAAACCAATCTTAAAGATGTGGTTTGTAGAAATGTAGTAAGAGTTTAGCCTAGACCCATACTGTTTAAAGTATGGTCAATGCTAAATGAATATCAGGTGTTGCTCTTCGATGGGATACCTAGATTTGAAAAAACCAACCTTAAAGATGTGGTTTGTAGAAATGTAATGTCGTAGTGTTGATGCGTACGTAAAAAGTATGCATTGATACTGCGTAATAGTAAAGAAGGAGAACCGTTTCTGTAAGATGTGACTGTAGAGAAAGATGTAAAGAATGAGCCTTTATTAATAGTAGTCGAAGAGGTACATTACTTATCGATAAAAAAATTTGAGATGTGCTGTATTCCAGGGATATTCAAGCTGAACTTCATCCTTTGTCATCAGCCAGTAAGTTCCACACTCCGTTTTGTCGCTGATGATGTAGGGCCCTTCCCAGTTTTCGGATAATTTTCTTGAATTATTGGGTCGAGTACTATCTTGTATTCGACGAAGGACGAGATCACCTATGTCGAATTGTCGCTTGCGAACTTTTTTGCTGTACGCTTTTCTGAGTTTATCGTGGTATCGCCTCAAGTTTACGATTGCTTGATCTCGAGTTTCTTCAATCCAATTAAGGTTGCAAAGAAATCCTAACTCGTTTTCTTCATCTGTAACCTTCTTCCGACTGCGTGGTAAGTCCAATTCAGAGGGTATGACAGCTTCAGCACCAAAGGCCATTATAAAGGGAGTGCAGCCAGTAGAGGTTTGTGGAGTAGTTTTGTAAGCCCAGAGGACACTGAGTAATTCATCGACCCATCTTCCTTTTTTCTCGTCTAATCGTTTGTGTAACCCGAATTTGATACTTTTATTGATGGCTTCTACTTGACCGTTTCCTTGAGGGTAGTAGGGTGTCGATGTATAGAGCTGTATTTTGTACTTCTGGAGGAACAATAGAACTTTGTTGTTGATGAACTATTTTCCGTTGTCTGATCTTATCATTTGTGGACAACCGAACCTAGTAATGATGTTTCCCAGAGGAACTTGATAACTGCATTTTCATCGGTGTGGCAAAGGGGAACTGCTTCGACCCATTTGGTGAAATAGTCCGTAGCGACGAGGATGAACTTGTGATTTCCTTATGCTGGGTGAAAAGGACCAATTATGTCGATGCCCCATCTTTTGAACGGCCAGAGGGCATTGCTGATATATAAGTCGAGTGCGAGGCTTTTGATGTCTTGTGCATGTATTTGGCATTTGTAGTACTTGCGGACGAAATCTTCACAATCTTGTCGCATCTTCGGCCAGTATAGTCCTTGAGTAAATGCTCGCTGTGCTAAAAAACAACTAGATATGTGTGCTCCGCATATCCCTTCATGTAATTCTCTGATCTTGATGTTGGCTTCCTGCTGAGAAATACATTCGATGAGGGGTCCGCCTCCTATTATTCGGTATAGTAATTTATCTTGAACTGTGAACCGTGTGCATCTGGCCAGTATTGGATGAACCGTGTGTCAGAGGGTCGGTGAGACCTGCGTACTGGATGAGCCTCGGCATATGGAAATTATCTAGAATGGCCATAGCTTCGAGATGCACAAATATGAGATTTATTTCGATCCTATTCAATGCAGATATTCGACAAGGTACTTCCGAATTAATTGCCCGAATCCGGGTGTTGAAATCATCTAGTGTGATGTATTGCGGTGGTTGGGCTGGTTCGACTTATACCTGGGGATCAAAATTGTCGTGTCCCTCAGGTCCTAACCATTCCCTCAGAGGTCGTCTCGCCGGTGGTAACGAAGAACGTTGGCGAGTTCGACGACTTCTTATTGTAGATGAAGAGGACGTAAGTCCAAAATGTCGGGAACCTCTTTCGAGATTTCTTGATCTGGACTGCGAGACTCGCGTCTGATCTTCCCTTGGTTGTTCATCTCTGTGGCTTGCTCTCGAACGGTGGTTGCAACGATCCCGAGGTGGTGACACGTTTGCTCTGCGCAAGTTCTCCATTTCTTTCTGATGCGTCCGGCTTTGCTGATCCAAAGCTTTCTGCCTTGCATCCCTTTCGATTTGGAGAGCTTGAGCATGAACTGTTTGGTCTTCTATTCTTTGAATCTGGTCACGCTCCATCTGTTTCTGTAACTCGACCACAGCACCGTGAAAGTCGACGGTCTCTGGTGCTGTATTGACCTCCTAGTTTCTCAGAGTGGAGGTACTTCGGAGATTCATACTGGTCATCAGGTTTTTTTTTTTTTGAAGTCTCAGTTTGTAAAGAGGTGTGGATTCCCACAGACGGCGCCAATTGTAATGGCAGATTTTCCGGACGGAGAATATTCGCCAATACTTTTAGAGAAAGAGGAATAATTGGTAGCTATAACCCTGAATTTTACGTGGAAAACTCAAACTAACCTGAGTAAAACCACGACCTCGTAGAGGGTTTTGGGAGAAAATCCAATATTATGCTAACTATTACAATTTTTGGATATTGAGTAAAGGAAAGAGCGAGGCTTGGAGTAAGTGTGGGTTGTTGTTTCTGAGTGTTGAGAGTCCGATCCTATTTTCAAAGGGTCCTGCCTGTATTTATAGTGGATATAGGCAGTTACAAAGTCAACCCATTTCCAGATTTTGTGTTCAGTTGGAGATCTTCGCGGACTTTCTGTAACGAACGGCCGATTGAGCGTAACGGTTGTTGATCAGATATCTTCTAGATCTAAAGTTCGAGAACTATGAAGTTGTATGAAGTTCGACCTTTGAACTGTTACAGTAACTTCGAGAACTATGAAGTTGCAGTGGCCTTTGATAGGTCTTGATCGAGAAGAATGTTTGCTACCATTGTTCCATCTGAAGTATTTATGATATCTTTGACTATCTTCTTCAGGCTTGTGTTCAAGATCAGTGTTCGATGCTTGTAGTCCGTCTGCAATGGACCTTCGACTAAGATCTTCAGGCTTGTAGTTGTCGATGTTGGGAAATATGGTATTACAATGTTGTCAACAAAATCTAAGCTTTACTAGACTCTAAAAAAACATAGGCATTATTAATACATCAAAGATGGGATGCGATTCAGACAAAAACACTTGACAATATAAGATTGGTGTGAGGTTTGATGAAAGCCATTTTCCAAGAAAATTGTTAAAAATGAAAGTTAGTTTGATGAAGAATGTGGTTTTAGGTCTGAAATTGAATTGAGTCTCATACCGATTGTAATGATGGAGTACATAGATTGAGATGAATACTGGTACATAGATGATCAGAATTGGTAAGAAATCAAATGAGTCACCAGTTGAGTAAAAATGAGAAATAGGGTTTAAAGAATTCCAACTAAAAACTAAAAATTTACAATCTTTTTAATGAAATCAAGTAGTAGTAGTAATTAAAAGGGATGAGAATACCAATTGATTTAGAAAGAGAGAATGGATACCTTTTGAACAAAGATCTCTTCTTTTACTTCTTCGCTTCTTTATTTTGATCTCTGAGGAAATAAAGAAATAGAAGTCCAAAATCTTCTTATTAGAAGAAAAATATGAGTTTCATCATAGATCTATTATAATCAGAACACTCACTTGACTTGAGCCACAAATGAAAGTTAGTTTGGTAAAGAATATTGTTTCGAGGCTGAAATGAAGACAGGATGTTGGACTTAACTAACATGTCTTTAGAATTAGGTTTAACTTAAGGGTATTCAAGTTATATCATTTATAACTGGGTCGGGTGACGGGGCCCCATTTATTTAAGCCTAAAACTAGACCCGCCCTAATAAATAAATGAGTTTTTTTAAAACCAAACCTGCCTCATTAAGGGCTGGGTGGGGCGGGGCGGGTTAAATTGCCAGCCCTATTTCCATCTAAACTGAAGGTTGTATCTTCTTGTAACGGATTTGTTGTGGTAGCGTTTTTATGTTCTGGCGACGACTTAGATATTTATGTTTTGAATCCTATTACAAAGCAAATGATCAAATTTCCTTGGCCATTTGGCATGTCAATGTTGACAATTTGTTGGGTTATCTTAGTATTTGTTCCTTCAACTAAGGAGTACAAATTAGTTGTATCATTACGCGGCGAAAAGAGACCTTATTGCAACTTTTACATATGGGTGGTAGGTGGTGACAAACTGTGAAGAGAAATCTATGCAACACAAGTACTAATTAAGCATATCGGAACGACGTTTTAGTCGAAGAAGTTCTACAATTAAACCAAATTAACTTTAGGCCTGTACCACGGGGCTTAGATTCAGTTTTTTTGTCTTAACCTGCAAAACTTTGTGTTTTTAATATATGATCATTGCTTTCTCAGACCAGTACATAAGAACTGAAAAGAAAAAAAAATGAAAAAATGAAAAACAGAATCATTGGGGATCTCTCGAAAGAGGGAGGGCAGTATCCACTCTCATTGAAAACTAACTTACCCTATATATGTCCTCTCATGAACAGTATCAACAGGAATATAGGGGTCAAAATACTCACCCGGTACCCCTCCAAAGTATGTAAAACCTGAACTGAAGGAGTGCGCTTGGGTGCTGAACTGAACTGTTGAGCGCCCAACACAATCACATTAACTCATATGACTTTTCAACCGTCGGAATTCTCTAAACCTTTTCGAGCCTAGATCCAGCGGATACAAATAATCAATCTAGAAATTATTAAACGCATGCGATAAAAGGGTTGATCTACATATATATTTGTACCATCAAATTTGGGGTCAATGTCAAATTAAGTTTACAATGTAAGGTCGTACTTTCATCGAGAACAACCTAATCTCCCTCTAGGGCCGTTCTTACCAGAAGGCCATTTAGACGGCCGCCTTAGGCCCCCCGGAAAATTAAAGTCCCAAAATTTTTACTATACCATTAGGATTAAGGAAAATGATCCTAATGTATTAAAATGGTATTACCAACAAAATAACCTTGGGTTGGTCGGTTAGAACTACTTTCTTTATCCTTGAAGGTTGTTGGATCGATTCACTATAGCAACAATTTCCATTTTTGGATAATTGGGGCCTATTTTAACTAGTTTTTCAGTAAGTAACATATATAGGAGGCCCCTTGATAAGCATTCACTTAAGTAAATTTCAAGTACCTCTAAATTCTAAGGTAAAACATATATCGATTTGGCAAATTGCAAGATAACACGGATTGTTCAATGTTTATTACATTTCTCACACATAAATATTTTTGCATCCCATAGGACGTAACATTGAAAATGTTAACTTGTTTATGATCATATTCAACGTCATTTTAATTGGAAAACGGCTCCCAATATGCTCTTTGATATGAGATGGAAGCTTATCTATGACATACAAATATTATCTAGAAGATTATTGTACATTTAAAAGACCCATTTTTGAAATTTGCCTAAGGCCCTTAAATGTCTAGGAACGACCCTGTCTCCCTCAGACAGCCGGTCGTACTTTTTCTGAGGGTCTGGAAACAGCTTATCGAGGTTTGGAAATATCATTGGCCTATAGATATTTGTCTCCTAAAATAGTAGTTTGAACATTGAGAGTGGTCCCTTAGAGATAGTCATTTTCATGAAAATTGTGTGAAGGGGTTGTTTTAATAAAGGCAAAGCAAATTATTACAAAAGATACAAATTCATAAGAGCCCATGGGTTTGGCCCACTATTAATTGCAAAAGGGCCTTAACATCTGCAGATATTGGGCTATAGTTATGGCCCTTAATGAAAGGCCCAAACATTTCAGGTACATTTTTGTTTGAAATTGGTGAGATGATCAATGAGATTAAAGAGGTCAACTAAGTGCATTTCTATTTCTAGAATGGTCCCCAACTGAAATTCTCTTTTCGAAAGGTATACTTATTTGAGGTTCCTCTTTTGGGGACCTCAATAAGGATTACGGATTCGAAAAATCGATTATGTGAGAGTGGTTTTCCGGGGTTTCGACTCTTACATGGCTCCAATCGAAGAAAGACCTCGTCATTTGGATTTGGGAGGGTACAAATCCTTGCTGGCCTTTGTACCTTTCGGGCTTTACAATATTCCGGTCATTAGTCCATCTTAACCAGGGGTCGATCTGCTTAACCACCGAGAATGGGTTGGCCTTAAGAAAATGGGTTTAACCAAGAATAAGGTGGGTGTCATTACTCTAGTTTTAGGAGGACTTTACTAGTTTAGATTCGCCGACAACCAAAGGTGGAAAAAATGGGAGTCCATGGGAGCCTATACTAGTATACTGTCATAAGAGCTTAATTTTGACAGAGATACAATCTACTTAGAGCACCTCCAACAGAAGAGTATGCAATTCCGGTTTACCATACCGGTATTCAAGAATCGCATAGTGTTTTCGTCTAATAGAGAATTATGGTTTTAAGAGAGAAGTTGTGATGGGAGAGAAAAATACTGCGTGTATTAATAAGTTTTCGACATGCTCAACGGTATAGCACCTTGGCAGTGGTATATTAGAGAGAGAAATTGTGATAGGAGAGAGAGATGTCAGTTGTGTTTAAAAGTTGTTGGGCGCTGAAGTGCCTAGGCGGTTGCGGTTGCGGTATACGGATACTTTTCGCAAATTCAGTTTTTGCATACTTTTGAAAGGGTATGGAACCCATGTCACCCAAGGAACTTGCATAGAATATGTTAGAATATAAAAATGCACACTCCTTTCTTTAAATTATATGAAAAATGGCAAAATGAGAAAGACATGGTGGAATCTTTATCTTATTGGCCTTTTCGGATTAAACACTTGGATCCACGGTGAAAATCAAAAGCTACACCTTCAACAAAACCAAACCCTGGTTTAACCATGCAGGCAGTCATACATTCATATATAGAAACACAACTTCTTATCTCAGTTATCTGTCAAAGAAGATGATGGACAACTACAAGCAGGGTACTTACGCGCATTCTTCACTATCTTCGTAAGAGCTGCTCTGCCAAGATCGAGTCCACAAACATCCGCAAGTTGAACTAGATAGAGTAACACGTCAGAGATCTCTTCCTCTAAATGTTCTTTATCAGATGAACTCCAATTCGGTAGTCCTTTTGCTACCTCTCCTCTCCACTGGAAGATCTCTGATAGCTCTCCAACCTCGCCCACCTACTCACACAAACAAAATAAGAGGCATAAAATCCCAAAGGAAAAAATGATTCAATTAATCATACAGCATGTACAAAGGTATCTAAGCAAAAGCTACCATGAAAATGAACATCTTTTCAAGACTATCCACAAAACCTCAATAAAGATTAAGACACTATCAGGAATATTATGAAAATTGGAACTTACCAATGCTAAGAGAAGATTTCTTGGACTGTGAAACTGTTCCCATCCCCTCACTTTAGCAAACTCTGCAAGTCTATCTCTCAACTCGATCAGAGAAACATCTTTTATAGGATACTCATGAGTATGATCCATCTCCTTCTCTACTTTGTTACCATTTCTCTTCTTCCATGCAAGCTTAAATACTAATATGTTTAGGTTAGAAAGAGGGAAAAAGAAGGTAATGGAGGAGCCCTTGAGTGTTCCCTTTCACAGACAAATCACATGAAGACATGAAAATTAGATGTCCCCATTGCCCCCTCCATGACTTGATATCACTTTATCTTCTTCCCATGTTGCCGACAGCCAAATTATCCTCTACAAATCCAAATCTGCAGGATCTTAAGAAATAGGAATGTTTCCAATAAATTTTAATTCATATCCCCTTCTTATGGGACACACCTTACTTTATGTTATGGTTTTTTGTATGAATTATGCTTCAACTTTCAAGGGGACCCCTCAAAGAGATTTTTTTATGCTTGAATCGCCATTAGGGGAACAAAAATTTGGAAGAGAAATCTTCCAAACTTTATAAACTTTCGAGATTTGCGATAGAGATTAAACCATATATCATGTGTGCTTTTTTATGCATGTGTTTGTAGTGTGTCTGCTTGAAAGTAAGTGAGATTGTCAATCTCTACTCATTATGTTATTATGTGTCTCTCTTATCTTATATTATATTCAAATCAATGACTATGTATTAGTGAAAACAAATGTATGTATTAATACACTGAGTAAGGTGAATCTACGAACGTGGAAACTTAATTCGTATGTAATTAACGCTAAGTTTGAACTAGATCTCAAATAAAACTTAATAAGAGAAAAACTTAACCTTTTTCATAAATAAATCAACTCTACTAATTTCACAAAAACAAATAACCTAGACCTCCATTTTTATAGAAACAAGAGGGAGTAAAATTAGTAACACTAATTTTAGTATAAATAGGATTAGATAGAAAACTTACTTTTTAACCTTGTATTGGTTAAACAAGCAAGTACCTGAATCAACTTAGCATCTCCACCAATGGAGATGTTTGAATCAAAATATCATAAACTTCTTACCTAACTTTTATATTCATTGGATCTATCTTTGCTTTTCTTTTTCAATCCCTTCAGTTAAAAGATATTAACTTTTCTTTCAGTACTTATGGTGTTATTTGTTTTTATATATTCCTTTAAAAAATGATTGGAAAGTCTATAAGAAAGCAACACTTAAATTTTTTCCATTCTGAACTTCTATCTCCGTCTAAACCCTCAAACACCCTCAATGCTGAGAGAGAGATTATATGATGAAAGATGAATTGGGGAAGGCTGACAGCTGAGGATTTAATGAATGCTCTTAAATTGTTGCATGTTTGATTGTATTTTCAGCTACACGACCAACTACTTCCTTATGATCATTTCATCCTCGGTAACGACTACCTTCATTTCCTGAACGATAGGTAAACACTTTCTTCCAATGCTATAGCGTCAACAACTGAGCAATGAGATATTCCTCCATTATTTTTTTATTCATATGTTCTAAGGTATCCAAAATGGCTCGACTATTAGCAAGTTATAATCATATCCCAAATTGGTGACTTTGATTATAAAGTAAGTTAACTGCAAATTCTCATTGGATCCAGGATGTAAGTGATCTAAACGTCTATGACATTCTTGAGACCTGCTACCGCAGTCCAAATTCAAGAGATATTATACTCCTACCAATATAAAGTTTCCGTCTAGGGCCTCTTGCTGTTAGGAAAAGGATATTTGGATGCGCTTGGCCACTATAAGAGATGAAAATGTTCCCACATGGCCACTATACGTGGATTGTACAAAAAATTTAAAAAACTTATTTCTTGTATGTCATCTCTATCAGTGTTGGTTTTTATCTTTGCAAGTTTTGGTTGCTAAAACGCGAACTTGAGGAAACTCTGTTATTCTGTGACCTATTACTTTTGTATTTGTTGGAATTTTTCAAAACTTGTATCTCATTTTGGGCCTTGAACGCATGACCTCTAGGTCATCTATTTTATGTGACTCCTAAACTATAGCCTAAAGTTTAGTCCACATTGTTTATAAACAATAGAGAAACTAAACATATAAGGTAGTGCCCATGTGACATGTGTGTAACATGTAACATAGAGATAAGGTATAGGTGTGTGAGTGTGTGAGGGGATTTTATGACCTAATCTTCAGGGACACGTCCCACTTAATTTGAATAGAGAGAAACACAACTCTTCCTCTCTGTGTTTAAGACATTCGTTGCCTTACCCGAAGTAGGTCGAAATACTCTTTAAAGAGAGTGCGACCCACGCCTCAAGCTGCTATTACTGTTTGTTCTCTATTACATTGCCGGAGCTATTGTTGTCTATTACCGAATCATAAACTGTTAACCCAAGAAGGAAAGCTATATTTACAGGTTCATAAGATTATATTCTAACAGTATTGCACTTAGAAATGATACCCCAGGATCTCGTAAAATTTATTTTATTCCCTTCCTACTTGCGTTTCTGAAGTTACAGCATTTTAAAAAGAAAACACTAAAGACACATTTGTATACTCAAGCCACATTGTACACTAATAATTTGAAGCATATCAGTCTCGTTTTGGATTATTAGCTTTTCTTTTTCCATCTTTCTTATATAATGGCATCTCTAAGAGCATCCGCAGCAGGGTGTGGGTTTGAAATTCTATGTGCTCGTAATTAATGTATTTCGAGAAAATAGGTCAGAACAATTCCTATCAATCAATAGTCTAAGGTTAAACAGAAACAATTAAAAGCAAAGACACGGAATTAAAGGACACAAGCAAATGTTCACCCTGTGGAAACTCTTTACTCAAGAGAAAAACCACAGGTCGTTGTCGAGGATCACGACAACCAAAAGTTTCACTAATCAAAAAGAGTTATACTGAATTACACTTACAGCTTTAATAACCTAGTCTCAAGATTATCACTCTTCTGACTAAAGCTTCGCGCTCCATCTTCTTCTTGTTCTCACAACAACTCTTCTTGATCTCTCACCAAAAAACTTCTTTTATTCTCGCAACAGCCCGTCTTGATGTCTCACCAAGAAACTTCTTCCAGAATCGCTCTTGAACAAATAATTGAGAAGTCTTTGAAACCCTAACTCAACATCAATCTAAAGATCAAAAGATGATTTATTGATCTTGAGTTCTTCTCACTCTCTGATAAAGTCTTTTTGGAGCCTTTAGAAAGAAAAAACCTTTTGGCCAAGAAAAGAGCGAGCGAGAAAAAGAAACTAGGGTTTCTTTAAATAGTAGTTCTATTTCTCTCTATATTCGTTCGAACAAGACCAAAAGTCATTCGAACGAATTACGTCTAATTTGGTCAAAAACCCTAAAAAGTTTACATCTTTTTCGAACGAAAATTGTATGTGGGTCAAATTTCAGGGGACTTGACACTTCGTTCAAACGACAAGAAAACTTGTTCGAACGACAATTGCATATGGGCCAAATTCCAGGGGACTTGACACTTCGTTCAAACGATAAGAAAATTCGTTCGAACGACAAAATAGAGAAAGACTCCTTCCTTTTATCAGAGAGTAATACTTACCTTCTGTCCAGTGATCTGTGTCTTCGACTGAAACAACCAGAAACTCCATTAACACGAAATGAGACAAATAAAACCTTTTAGTGTTGAGTTGGGTTTGCAAACCCACACTCACACTCACACTCTTGAGTCTCACAGCAGCAACTTTTCGAGTGTGAGTTTGCTCACGTGGCGCTACAGTAATTCAACCGAGTGTGAGAAACTCACACTCAAAAAAATTGAGTTTGGCGGTGTTTAGGTGTTTAAATTACCGCGCTGTATTTCTTTTACCGCGCGGTGTTTTAAACCAATTCGCGGTGTTCATTTTACCGCGCGGTGTTTTAAACTCTTCCAAATACAAAAAAAAATACAAAATAAACACTTGTCCAACTCAAACTTGCTGTTGGGAGAGGAAGAGTGTGAGTTGGGTTTTTTGTGGGCCCCCTGTCAGAGCCCACACCCAAACTCACACTGGCTGCTGGAGATGCTCTAAAAGGCTGTTTCAAATAGCGAAAAACTAGTTAAAGATGGCATGTTTTTGAACCAACTAAACACTTCATAGACATTAACTGGGGTTCAAGTTTATCTATGTGTGGAACAGGCCAACCTAGTTTTACCTTGGCTGGCCTGAACTTAAAGAGTTTCAAACTAGTCCTAAAGTTATCTCAACCTCCTAAGCTATCAAAATCCTCCAACACAATAATCTTGATGCAATGTGATGGATCTGTCTCTGAAGACGAAGTGTAAAAAAAAAGGCTGGGACGTCATTACCATCTTATATTTATATAGATATTTATGCATGTGATTACTTACTTACCTGACATCCCAATATTTTCTCAGAATTATGGCTAATTGAATACAGTCATTCACAAGGAAATTTGTGTTAGTTATGAGTAATTTCTATAGCTTTCTCTGGACGTTTTGTAGCACGTCTAATGAATTTAGTCATTTTAAGAATGATGAAGTTGTCACAGCATGGCTGAACAACGGAGCAGGGAGGAAATCACTACAAGCCAAACAGGTACAACAGATATTTGTACATCTCCAATTGATGGTTTACAACTTAACTTGAATATAGTGGTTTTCTGACTCTCTTTCTAAACTTGGAAAACCTTACTTGGGAGCTATGTAGGGACAACGGTGTCTATGATCATGATTCTGGAAGCATGATCAAGTATCACAAGAACCTAACTTCTCGGGGATATAAGGCACTTATTTTCAGGTACTTTTTTTTTTGTTTCTTTCCTTTATTAGGAAATTTTAAAGTATTCGTTCAGACTAATGATTGCAATTCTATATGCATTTCTGTCTGAATATGAGGTTTTAAAAGATAGCAAAAAAATCCTTATTGGGGAAATCTTATCACTTGAAGTAATGTGAAGTAACATCTAGGAGATCCAATGAGTTCGAATAACTGTAATGGTTACGATATGTAGGCCTCTGCCATCTCCTATGTAACAATAATAACAACACATTCAGGATTCTCATTTGTATCCATAAATATTCCACACAGATACTATTATGTTCATTTAGTACCTATCTCTCTCTGGTAATAGAATGGTCTTATTTACTGGCAGTTGTTGTCATGATATGTGAGTACCATTTACAGGAACTCAAGCATGAACCAGATCACTTGAATATAAAATTGTGGATTAATGGGGGCCTTGGATTTTTTTATGAACAAGTAGCTGGGTGATTTTTATTTTGTTCCCTATTAATTTTTCTTTTCTTTCATTTTTGAAGTAGAAAGTATAGATGGAAACATCCACTCGTATCCCAATATACGTAGCAACTATATGCCTATATCATCTTATCAGTCTGACCAATATGGTCGGCTGTATTATTATTTTTAGAGGAAAAAGAAGATGTGGCATTTTATCTGTTTTGATGTATCCTGAATATTGGCGATAAAATGCAATATTGCACAAAGACAGATATTTGGATCCATGTTAGGATGGATCTTGTGAACAAACTATAGAAACTTCCGCGCGGATGTTGTCTGAAAAACAATATAATGCCGCCATTTTTGTTGCATACTATACTTAATTATTGAAGTAATGGACATGCACTAGTAATGTACTCTTTGCTCCCTGAAAGACCTATTTTTACTCCCAAGGGGTCTTTTATTATATCATGCAGGTATTTACAAGGCTATGAGAACAACCTGACCTTCCTCACTATAAAGGTTCGTAAATTCAAATCTCTAGCTTAACTTATTTTCTGTTAATCAAAAGATAATAACATTGGAAGTTCATCCCTTTTCTTATTACAACAATTCCCGAACATTTCTTGGGACGGGATACAAAATATTACTAGTCTTGTTGGCATAATATCATTAAGGCAAATGATTAGGATCACGTAGACCATATGCTACAGCAACGCACAAATTGTCCTTGTTTTTCACGTCCCTAGAGACGTTATTCTTTTGTTGATTGGTGGTGAGATTAGTAGAGACTGCTCAATCATCTTGCTGTAGTGATCTAAACATATTTTGGTCTCATTTTGCAGTACAATGTCACTAATCATTTTTATCTCTTGGTGCAGGGTTCTGAACATACTGTCCCTGAATACAAGCCACGAGAAGCATTAGCCTTTTATCCCCGCTGGTTAGCATGATAAAAAATATAAAGGAATTTAAGTACCACAATTTACGGCCAACACTGATTCCAATGTAATTAAGTATCTTATTATGGGATTGATGTTGTGATGTAATACTTTATTAAACAAAAATAAAAATCATTATATGGGTGGATCTATCGCGTAGTATTACATCAACACCATTGTGTGTGTATTTCTTTCTGAAATATATGCATAAGTCAGTATATCACTAAAACACAAACCATTTCATGCTTATTGACTTAACATTGTAGGAATATGAAGCATGGACTATACTTATACTTTTTCTTATACTTTTTCAGTTATTTGGTTGAGATACTCCTTTGTGGAAATAGTTTCATATACCAATTCAAATGAAAAGGTGTTTCGGAGGAGATGCTTGGAGCTTAATGCCTGATATGTTAATTCCTTGGGACAACATTGTAGGAATATGAAGCTTGTTCTCTAATGTTGTCGATAATGGCGGATTCATGATGTTATCCGAAGGAATATGAAGCTTGTTCTCTAGCGGCGGATTCATGATGTTGTCAATATTGACTTCTTCTTTTTTTTCTTTTCTTTTTTCTGTCACAAATTTGCCTTTTTCGTATAGTGGATTTCTTGTTATAATTGAAAAATTAGATTTGGTCATCCGAAAGTAATTCAAAATTAAGAACTCTTTTGACGGATTGTATCTACAAAAAAGGAAGAATCAAGGTCCAAGATCAATTTTGGGACAATTATGGGAATTTAATCCATACAATCCTTAAAGCTTTAACCTTGATATTTGCTGTGGAGAATTATGTATTGGCTTAATTTACATTAAGGCCATGTTTGTTTATTTTTTGGGGTGAGAAGAGGTAGGAAGATTAAGGTTAGAAATTTTGAGGTGAGAAGATTGAAAAAAACTGGCGTGCATTTGGCTGAAGGTTAAAAGTTGTACTTAAAATTCTAACTTCAACATCTCACTAGTCATTCAAGAAAATACATATAAACCACAGATTAGATGTTTCTCCACATAAACATAAAAAATACATATAAACCACATTTTCCTCTATAATTCGTAAATACACAAATTACCAAATATAGAGGAAAACATTCTTCAGTCATTCAAGAAAATACCAGCCGATCAACACCTCTAAAATAAAAATACTCACTTGCCTACCTTTTACAGCACACCACTGTAACACAAGCTAAAACAAGACGGAAAATCCAACCATGCACATCCCTCACAGCCATCCCACCTAGATCTTCTACATCTTCAACTTCCTCGACCTCAACAATTAGTGGGGCTTCTTCCTCCTCCAGAGCTACTCCCCCCCTAAACATGCCTCTCCTTCTCAACAAATGCAGCAAACAAAAGATCAGCCTCTGCCCTTGAATTAACTCTCCTATGAACAGCTCCTTGAAAATTTGAGACCTGGGGGTGTGTCTCCTCCCATGTCTCATATACTCCGAGTACACGCCTAACAAAAACCACATAATACCTAGCCATCACACCTACAAAATAATAAATCATCAATATGTCATAATACATAATAACTTGTTAATCTATATACACTATCAAATACATTAGAGACATATAATATACCAAATAATAATACTAGTCATAACAATAGTGAAAACGAAAATATAAATACCAAACAAGAGGCATACCAAACAGACTTATTAAAGTGATCTTATATCATAGTTATAATAAAGGATGCAATAAAAGAGTGGTAAGCAAACAAATAAAAATAGAACAAATTAGATGACTCAGGCAGGATGATAGTGGCCAGAGTTGACATACTCAAGCCACATGTTTGCACACAGGTGGTCCCTAAAATTGGTTCATGCTCCAATTCCCCCTAATGCTCCTATCTCTTCATGAGGCATTTCTCCATGTTCTTCTTCCTCTGCATTTGGGTCTTCTAAGTTGTCATTTGGATTTATCTCTATAATATGGTTGTGAATGATACAACATGCAACAATAACCTTGGTTTGAGTTTTAACATCATAATGGGGTTATGTGCGCAAACAGGCAAAACGTCTTTTCATGACCCTAAACAGGCGCTCAATGATGTTCCTTAGCTGGGAGTGTCGATAATTGTATAACTCTTTTGGAGTCTGAGGACTATTCCCCTCTCGATATTCCTTGGTGATAGCATACACCTCGATAGGGAACTAAAAAACCAGGAGCTTGGGGAAATCCAGCATCCCCCAAGTAGTAATGATCTAAAAAAAATTAAATTATGCATATTAAGATTGCAAACCAAAAATTGCAAGTAAAATATTAGGGATGATATTATAAATACACTATCATTTACCTCTAGGCACTGTAAACGGATACATGTCATCATTAACTGCAGCTCTCAAGATCCTGCTATCATGAGCTGAACCTTTCCATCCAGCAAATATCTCAGTTATTTTCATGTCAAAGAAACAAGCAACAAACGTAATCTGCTTTATATCCCCCTTCCTAGTGCAATACCTAGGTTTATCTTCAAGGGGGACTGTTGCAGGGATGAATGTGTCATCCACTGCTTCAATACAGTCCTAAAAAAAATAAACCATGTCATCAAATATAAAAGCAATTATAAAAATATCTTAAAATATTAAGCCAACCTTGAAGTAAATATATATACCTTGAAGTAAGTGTTAGCCCAAGCATAATGATTGTTTCTAGTGGCAAGAGACAAGTCAAGAGTTGCATGTTTTATTAAGTTTTTACCCAACCTCAAAACATACTTCAAAACAACATGAAAATACTTGAAAATAGTTTCCAATGAACTCATGGTCGAAGCTTGGGCATGCCTGAACCTAGTGTCATGACCTACAATCAACAAGAATATTGCTGAAAGGTTTTATTTGTCTCATTTCGTGTTTGTGGAGTCTCGTGGTTGTCTCAGTCGAAGACACTGACAAAATAAAGATCAGTGGACAGAAAGTAAGTAGAACTCACTGATAAAGGGAGGGGTTTTTATATAATTGTCGTTTGAACGAGTTTTCTTGTCGTTCGAACAAGTTGACATATTCCCTAGAAATTTGGCCCATAGGCAATTTTCGTTCGAACGAGTTTTTTTATCGTTCGAACGAGTTGACATGTCCCCTGAAAATTTGGCCCATAGACAATTGTCGTTCGAACGACTTGTCAACTTTCTAGGGTTTTGGACCAAATTAGACATAAGACATTCGAACGACATTATGTCTCGTTCAAACGACTCTCGAGAGAAATTGGGTTACTATTTAAGCAAACTCTGTTTCTTTTTCTCTCCCGGTCTTTGTTTTTGAAAAAAGTTTATTTTTTCGAAAAGCACCAAACTCCTTTATCAGAGAGTGTGAATTCAATATCAATCAAACCTCTTCTAATCCTGAGATTGATGTTGAATTAGTTTTACAATACTTCCTACATATTGTTCGAGCGATTCTTGGTGTGAGATCAAGTATGGTTGTTGCGAGAACAAAAAAAGTCTTGGTGTGAGATCAAGACGGGTTGTTGCGAGAACAGAAGAAGATTCTTGGTGTGAGATCAAGTAGGGTTGTTGCGAGAACAAAAAAAGTCTTGGTGTGAGATCAAGAAGGGTTGTTGCAAGAACAGAAGATTGGGTGTGAAGCTTTAGTTAGAAGAGAGATAGTCATGAGACTAGGTTATCAAGTTTGTACGTGTAATTCAGATTAAAATCTTTTTGATTAGTGTATTTTTAGTTTTCGATTTCATCGACAACGACCTGTGGTTTTTGTCCCGTGTAAGGAGTTTCACAGGGTGAACAATTGCATGTGTCTTTTAATTCTTTGTCTTTACTTTTGATTGTTTCTGTTTAATCCTAGATCATTGATTAATAGAAATTGTTCACCTAATTTATCGAAATACATAAAATACGAGCACATATAATTTCAATTGTCACCTGTTCTTCAACATCTAAATGTTTGTCAGCTCTCAATCAGCCTATCACAAAAACTAATGAAACAAGCTTTATTCATTCACAACATATTATGGTAGATAATATAACTTTCATCATAGAACCAACGTAAGTTTGCATTCTTGTGCTCCCTCCTATTAACAGAAGGTGTTTTGTCATATTGGGTAGCCTCAACCAACAATAATACTAGGTTAACTGCAGTGGCTGCAGCTGTAGCAACAACCTCTAATTCCAATGTTTTATCATCATATTGATCCATCCTATAAACCATGGTCAGTTCAACCAATAAACCAATCAGCACAATTCAACCAATACAATCATCATGATATAATTCGTAAATAAACCAAAAAATAAACATAGAGAGAATGTAAAATACCAGAGAGAGGGTGGAGAGACGCAGAGAATGCAAAATGCCCAATCAGATCGTAGGGGTGAAGGGGGCAGTGCCCCTTCTAGGAGTGAAAGGGTAACACCCCAAAAGGTAGACGAAATTATGCATGTCAGTTATGATGTGTACCAAATTGGGACGTGACTGCTGGAGCAATTGAGTTGTGTCTTTTTGAAGAGACAACCAATATGCACGATTGGCCTAGCGGTAAGGGAGGAAACATCTCTATAAAGATAGTGATTTCGTGCCTTACGAGTATAATTCAATTCGTTAAGTTTTTCCCTAATTCACAAACATAAATTACCACATAAAGGGAAATGCTGGACTCAGACTAAAGGCCAATGGGTAAAAAGAAATGTGAGTTTCTTAGTAGCTCCTATCTTCAGAGATTTAGCTGAAGCTCGGATCAACTGTACAGGAGCAGGCGATGGCTCCACCGCAGCCTAATAGATGAACACATTGTAACCAAGAAGGAATTGACACCACGCCCATTGGCTAAAAAAGGAAAAACTATAAAAAGAGTCGACTTAGTTAGGAACCTCATCAGGGAAGTTGCTGGAACATAGAACATTTAAATCAATCAAGAGAAAATATACACACATCAAAGATGGAGAAAAAGTAGATAAAAACATACCTAGAAAGGAAGGAATCCTTCTCTAGAGGTTTCTTTTCTATTAAATTACATCCAGGGGACTTTTCTTCTATGTCAGCCTTCAAAAGGAACTTTGCAGTTCAATCCTACACAAAGTTTAGGGCAGTCTCAGTCTTAGTGCCGTAATATTCAAGGGTCACCATACCTTTCTTTGTCCCATAAGTCCTAAAACCTCTTCCCATAGTCCTATATTTCCAATACTAGCCAAATCAACCACACTAGGACTGCAAGCTGCCACTGTCCAATAACCAGCTCTAATCTCTTCTCTTAGTTGATCCTTCTCCCACCCACAATACCCATCAAAGAACCTAAAATCCCCAACTCCAACTACACTTCTTTTAACCATCTCAGCTCCACAACCCACACTCTCTTTAGTCCCATAATATAACCCCTTCATCACTTCTTCAAAAACCCCACTTTTTCCTACCCCATCCTCACCTCCTTTTGGAGGACTTAGTAGGAAGAACCCCTCTTCTATTGGGCCACCAAAAAACAATGGCCTATCGGAGAACAAACCTGCAACATCTAGAACCGTTGATCTAGTCTCCTTGATGGACATCAATGATGGACGATTAAGAATGATGCCGGTGGGTCCGAGAGGGCCAGTTGATAGCAGAAGTATGACGGTTCGTTCAAAAATATGGACACCATCGAGTTTTTCAGTGGCTATAAGTAAGCAACCCCTCTCAGGCTCATGTAGAGAGTGGGCCCACTTCTCTCCGATTTTCACGCTTGGAGGGTGTTCCTCTACAACATCAGGATCCACCCAAGTGTTAGACTCTTCGGGTCTTGACGCGCGTTCCCCTGCGACAAGCCTTGCTCTGAATGATCTCCAGTCATCATTGCCTAAGGGTTTGCCAGCGTCGTCTGGTGATGGTGATCCAAGGTTGCAACCTATTAGTCAGGATAACAAAAAACAATTTTATAAATTTGAAACAAAAATGGGGTTAGCACGTTGTAAGAGTTAAAACTATTGGCCATTAAATCAACTAGTACTCTAAAGTCGTTATCCCTCCAGTGTAACTGAAAATCTCAACCAATGTGCACGTATATTAGAATCGAAACATAGTCAGAAAATTGTAGTAATAACAAATGCGTAGTTTGATCCAGATCTTTCATGTGTGTGGAGTGTCACTCCATTGATGGCATTAATTAGTCCAATAAGGACTTCACCTTTAGGGTTGTTTCATTCATCTCATTTGTCGTCCAAAGGCCTCTCTGTTTATGTCTTCTCGCTTGGTCATTAAGGTCGATTTATGGTGCCTTTATTTCGAATTATAATATATATAAATCCCTATTTACACATTATTCAGAAAAATATAATTTCATCAAAATTCAATCAGATGTATACAGCTGCATGAATACAATTTGAAAGTGATTTTTTTGCTATAGCGCGGTCTTCTCATGATAACTTCCTCTTCATGACCCTCAAAAATAAGTTAAATAACACAATACTAATTAATATATGGTAAGCTTATAATGATACAATCCTCTTTGCCAAAAGTGCATAGTTACATCTCAATGACCTCACTGGTATGCGTAATTATATATGAGAACCCAAAACACTTTCAATTTGTTTGTTATTATGGATTATAAACTCCTAATGTGAATCTACGAAAGCTTAGTTCGTATGTGATTAACACTAAGTTTGAACTAGATCTCAAATAAAGTTCAATAAGAGGAAAACTCAACTTTTTTCATAAACAAATCAACTCTACTAACTACTTAGAACAGATAACCTATACCTCCCCTTTTATAGAATGCAAAGGTATTATTGGAATTAGCAACCCTAATTCTAATTTAAATAGAATTATACTTAAATTGAAAAACTTTGGCCTCTCCAGCATAGAGGCTTGAATCAAAATAACATAAATATAAATAGCCCGTTGACGGTGAGAACGACTATTGGAAGACAATTCACATCAGATACAATCCTCTTTGCCACAAGTGCATAGTTACATCTCAGTGAGCTCACTAGTATATGCGTAATTATATATGAGAACCCAAAACACTTTCAATTTGTTTGTTTTTATAGATTATAAACTCCTCAAATTTCTCTAGAGTGCCATATATCAAATTGCTAAAAGTAGATTGCTACATCAATAGATACCAACTTGGGGTGTTATTAAATCAATTAACTAATATATAGAAATATTAACTTTTGATAACTTAAGAGAGTTCAAGTATACTTACAAGTGACAGAGACACCATTCTTGCAAGGGAACCTTTTCTTGAAGAAAATGGGTACTCTAGATTTGATTGAAGGAACTAAATCTAGAGTTTTGGTGAATGAATTAGAGGTCAAGAAACCAGCTTCCATGCTCATCATCATAGCTTCTTCTCTAGTAAAAATGGAGTCTTTGGGATGAGATGATGAGGATGTTACAAGTTTTATTTAAATAAGTAGGGCCATTGGAGGGAGTTAAATGTGCACCACAAGGTGTTTGGATTTGGACGTTTATACACAGGTATGGGTCAATGGATAAAAATATCTTACACGTGGCAATATAAGTGGATATATGCAAACTCAATCCACACTGTGGTGGACTCTAATCCAGTAGAGCATTATTGGGTGGGTTGGAGTTTGTCAATGGGTACACATTTACCCGAGTCCAATTGAACCGTGTCTATTATATAAGCCTTCAAATACATCATCAAGTGCTGTCAAAAAACTTATCAGGAAACCATAGCTACTGAGACAATTCAGTCAAATACACCGTTAAATAAAATTGCTAAAAAGAAGAACATGTAAATCAGAACATTTTTATTTATACCGTCTTGTAAAGAATTAAATCAGGAAACCCAGTCAAAAGCATGCATCGCTTTACAAAAGAATATGTTTTCCCAACAACATTGTCTCAAAAGACTAGAATTTCATGTTGAGAACCTTACCTAAAGGCGTATATACCTTAGGAAGATTATCAGGTTTAGAAGGATTGCTTTGTTTACGAGTGGATTCTTCTTTCAGTGCAGCTAAAGCTGCCCTTTGCTTGTATTTGTGTTCTCGATACTTCCTTAGCTGATCTTCTATAGCCGTTTTAGCTTGCTCTGCTGCGTCTGCTCTACTCACAGCCTCATCTGCGACAAGTCTGAGCTTTTTGATTTCTGCCTTTGCAACTTCTAGCTCTTTGTTCATAGTATCCAACTCCAAACCATTTCCAGAATGTGATCCTGCATTTTCATCTCCTTTTGAAGCAACTTCAGTTAGAAGGTCGTCCTCTTCCTTTGATGAAACTGCGACCAAGGAGTTAGTTTCGAGAGTTATCTCTTCTGTTTGGCTTTTCAATTCCTCGGCCTGTGGATGTTTGAGATATTGTTTAAAGATTTCAGTTATGTCAGCTTGTTTTGCCTCTTCTTTTAGCCTTAGTATCTCTTTCTTGGCCTCTTGTGCTTCTATTGCTATGTGCTGCACAGCAAGATAAAAACCCGACTTTACGCTCCGAGCTGCAACTTCGGCAGCCTCTAATGCTGCAATTTTCGACCTGCCTTTATGCATCTCCGATTTCAACATTGCAATTTCAACTTGTGTTTCACGCTCTCTCCCTCTAAGCTCGTCCATCTCAATTGTTGCATTATGAATCTCACTTGAAAGCATCTTCACTTCATGATTCAAATATTCAACCTCTTGTTTTGCACTTTTCAGTTCTAATTGTAGTTGCTCATGATCTTTCTCCATCGATTCAACATAAACTGTCTGATCCTCATTTGTTTTTTCCATCATCTCTAGCTCTGCTTTTAGCCCATTTAATAAGTCATTAACAGAATCAATAGGAGATTCTGCGGATGAACTATAGTTCTCCTTTAATTGCTCCAGTGCCATTTGTAATAAATCAATATTCAAGTTCTTCGCCATGAGCTCATTCTGCATCATATCCATTTGTTTTTTCATCTCTTCTGACCTCTCTTTCTCAATATCGATTGAAGCCAGCTTTGAGACGAGAACAACCTTATCAAGCTCCGATATATGTTTAAGAAGCTCTTTCGTCTTATCTTCTTCTTGTGTCATGAAAACATGCTTTAATTCCTCGGAAGCAGCAAGTTCTGCTCTTACATCAATTAGTTCTTTCTGCGTGACCTCTAACTCATTTATAGTGTGAAGAAGTTGCTCTTGAGCCTCATCAGTTTCAATGAGCTGATCCACAATCTCCGTGATATTAGTATTGAGTTCATCTATCTGGGTTTTAGCTTCTTGAGCTTCTTTCATAGATTTTTCTCTCTCAGCCTCATAGATATTTAGCTGGGCGGACAATTTTTCGACTGTCTTCTTGGAGAGATCTAGCTCGAGAAGGGCTTGCATGTAAGAAGATTCCTTCACTTCTAATTGCACCTTGTAGTTAGATAACTCCTTCAATATGAAGTCGAGCTCTTTTTCCTCCAACTCCTGCTTCCCCTGGAAATAAGCAAGAACCTTAAGCATAGTACACAATTCAAACAAGTGGATGGTTTTTCACGTCCTGTGAGACATGAAAATGCCTGGTGGGTGAATGGTGTATAGTGTAACCGGTATACACATTAAAAAACAAGTGTTACATATCAATGCAAGGATTGAAATATCGAATTTTACAGACATGGGTCAAAATGTAGTTCAGCATGTCCTGCATATATCGTAACATCCGGCTTGCTGATTTAACAAACTGAAATTATGGGAAACACCTTTAATATAGATAAAACATATTGGTCCAATATATCAATTCTTCTTTTAGTCCATATAAGAGGTATTAAGAAATATGGCCTATTATCGAGGCCAGATGTTTCAAAGCTGTCATATTTTTGGGACATAACCGAACCATCTATTATATATTAGACAGTAGTGGATCTCCATGTAAAATTGAATGTAACTGTAAGTTATCCTAATAAAATGGTAGGGGCTTCCCTAGAGTGTTTCTAACAGAAAAGAAAGGACAAAGAAATAAGATTTTGTGATTACCTCGTTGCCTGTTGAGCGGTACTTTTTCTGATCATTTTTCTCCCCAAAAAAGGAAAGTGCTAATTGTACTGATTCAATCGGTTTTGTGTCGATCTCACCCATAACCCGCTCTCAGAGAATTTCCAATAAAGTGCCTTTATAAACTGAGCAGTACGAAAACATGCAATGTTTAAGGATTAATTATTAGGATCACAATTCAGCTTCAAAAAGGGGGAATTAAGAAAGAAAGAGATGACATATATAATAGCAAACTCCTCATAATTTGTCAAGCATCCATACGAGGTAAATACACTTTATGTGAAACATATATAGAAAAGAACACATATAACCAATCTAGATTCTCTAGGTCTAAATTATCTCTCATAGTCATAGGATTTTATCTTTGTATTTCCTATCTCGAAGTTTTCTCTAGCTTATTCTTTTGAGACTTTTTTTTATCCTCCATATTTTGAGTGAACATAGAGGTTAAGGACAGTAGTTATGTGTCCCAGTAAACTCTTAGCCCTTCCCTTCACCAACCAGTATGATCTTATACTTCATCTTTATCATTCTTTTTACAATTTTTAAAAACCATACATCAACACATACAAAAGAAAACCCACACAATCAATTTAAAAACTGGAAATACTAACCGATATTAAGCGTGTTTGATTTCTGACCTGAAGTTGCTAGATATCCAAAGCACAAAGTTCAATCTGTAACAACAACAATAATGATTCAACTAAACACAACAAAAGTAATGTTTTTGGGAGTATTCAAAGTGAGGAATTCGTGTAAGAAAAACCTTGAAGAAATCGACCATAAAACAACAAAATTGTTGCTTCTGATATTCGTTTTTATTTTTTTATTTTTTTTTTGGTTGGTGTTTGTGAATTGTGATTTTTGGCGGGTATCTATCTAATTTTTGTCTCCAATTAATACTCTCCAGCAGTGAACCAAGATAAGGCAACTATTACCCTCAGAATGTGCCATTTCATATGGTCTTTTTAACTACCGTGGAAGAGTTTCATTGAAGTTGCCAAACAATGTCTTCTTAAACTCAAAGGGAGCTGCTTTTGTAGGCCTCAGCATTTGCCGAGACAAATTTTGGAATTGTCGTGACAGAAAATGTCAGTAATGTGGCCGAATGTCTTGTCGGAGTGACAATAATAAATATTTGTCAAAAGTAACAGTGTTATAAATTGTGGCTTGCTTTTTTCTTCAATGAAGTTGATATATACCATATCATTTGGCAATCTCCGAATAAACGCGAAATCACTGTAGCTGCTTTGCGTTTTTTGAGTATATTTTCTTACTCTAAACAGTAACTAAAATGGGAGGGATTACACAATGTACTCGAGACAAGGTGTTACTTTTTTCTGATATTTTCTCTTCTTACAGATTTCATCTATGATAAGCATTATTACAGTGTATTAGAGGTGAACCAAACAGACTATAAGTCATGTAACTCTCAACACCCCATAAAAGACATAACAGGCGGAGCGGGGAGAGATATGTTTCAACTGACGGAGGCCAAGACATATTACTGCATAAGATGCGGAGGATACTGTTACCATAGCATGGGAGTTCCTGTTTTCGTCAAAGAAATTCCATCTGCCACCATCACACCCACACCTGCAAAGAACAGCCCTGCTCCGACTAATTCGGGAACCCGTTACGTGATACCAATGTTTTCTGTCATTAATGGTTTACTTGTATCGGCATTGCCCCGAAGATTCTAATACTAATATGATTGGTTATATAAATATATACAGTTTCTTGAAAAAAATTCAGTTTTCTCTATCCGGTTGTATTGGGATAGTATAAAAAATTGGCATGCCTGTTTACTCATATTCTCAGTATGTTTAGACAACACCTCAAAAAAAAAAAAAAAAACTTTAGCTTCTCTGCCAAATGGAAATGGTCTTCAGAGATTTCGGGTGTTTTCTCCTCTTTCGGATAGAGATCCCAATATAATTCATTTAGTGTAACACAATGAAGATAGCATCTTTAGATAATGAAGATTAGTGTTACGGATAGAAAGGCAATAGACAATGACAGTTACTAACGAATAACAAATGCAAAAAAAATTGATGGAATTGCCATCATGTAATGTGATAAATAATGAATATTGTAACATCATTTCTCAGCCGGTAAAATTCCTCGAATTTGATCAAAGAGGAGTGGCAGTTGAATCTTGAATAATTTCATATACTGATACAACATTTTGTATACTCAATAAAATAATAATGCACCATTCCAGGAGATCTGATCTTCTGTTTTGAAGAGCTACTTGAAGAAAGTGGATGTTGTGCTGCAGAGGGAGAAAGAACCCAAACATATAATTGGTTTCATCCTATTTTCAAATTAGGGAGAATAAAATAGAAAGAGAGAAATTCTGGAAACATAAATTGAGGTAATCTAAAGAGAAACCTTGAGAAAGGCAAACCAAAGAAAATCTGAAGAGAACTCGTAGATGGAAGCTAAATGGTATTTGGAGAAATAGAATGTACTAGAGAAAGAAATGGGACATATCACATATGATAACTAAAGCCATACATGGTGACGTACCACGTATCCTCTCATCACATTTAACAAAGGGTTAAATATCGTCTTAGGCTCTTAGACACTAATGGTATAAGAGACTATTAAGGATATGATTGGAAGGCGATGTAATAAAAAGGTACCTCAACGAACTTCAACTTGAAATCGAGGTTCCCAAAACGTTGCGCAACCTCATATTCATCTCGTAGATAGTCCAGTATTTGTGCATACTTTGCATCCTTCCAAGCAATCTCTGATCTGAATAAGAAAAAAATTAGAAAATTTCTATGGTTACTGAAAATGATTGTGTAAAGCAAGGATCCAGCACCAAACTAGATTTTGTTGAAGAGACGCAGTCAGAGTATATGTTGTAGTTCAGGTTATTGTACTTTAAATATATATTACTAAAAGATATGATTGTTTTTACACTTTAGCCTGATGTAATGAGAACAATAATTCAATGTGTATACTGTGTGTACTAGAAACTTCAACAATCCAAAACACCAAAAACAGGTCAACTTGATGGGTTGGTCAGTGACAAGGGTACTTTTGTCCAAAAAAGGCGGAGAAGACCCGAGTAAAAATGAGAATTCTTTCATTTTCCACCCGTTTACAGGCTCCCTACAAAAATAACTTAATATGATTTAAAGGTCCAAAACAACCAATATAGAAGTCTCCAAAACCAAGGGCTTGAGATGGAAGAAACACAAAACTCAAGAATTGATCCGAAGGGTCACTGGTTTAAGAAATTTGGCACGCATCACCTTTTTAATTTAGGCAGCTGGTTTTATATAGGGAGCCGTAACCCTGAGTTTCAAACCCACGACTCCTCTCTTGGTGGAGGGTCACCCATCACTGCATGTGTGGCGGCAATTTTCATGAGTTTACCCTCAATTATACACCAAGAGTATCGACTGCAGTCTCTCCAAAAGATAGAGAGCAAGTTTGAGGTGTAATACCAATTTCACTCTTCCAGCACAACAAAATCCCCAGAAAGGAGCCAAGTCAACCGTAACCCTACACAAAAGTTACTTTTAACCAATAAATGGCATGGAGGTATGTCAGGTAACTGATTTCTCTCTTCAATGTATCAGAAACCTTGCCAGATCACTTTCCACCTAAATTAATTTCACACGTGGCTAGCCAAAATCTCTCTCCCCCTCTTTATCTTGGAGGAGATAGACTGGTGAAAACTAGGATTGCAAGTAAGACAACCATACTCACATTTTCATCTGATTACTACGGACTCAACAACTGCAGAGTGTTTCTATCCGAGAATGTCAAATCACTCCCCATTCAAAACCATCAGAGAAGCTCCAAGAAAGGGATCGATAAAACAGGATATTTTAATTGTACCTATATTTTATGTGTACAGAATTCCTCAAATTTATCTAATTCGTCAGTATTTGAGATATTATCCATCTAACTATCTACACATTTACTGCTTGGGATTACGTATAAAGGACCACGTAGACCCTTCCCTATAAGATGAAAATAACACGTACTTAAAAACCTTGACAAACTTTGGAATATCATATAATTAAAGAGAGAGAAAATAATTGTTTCAAGTTTCAAAATGCAGAAATCTAGAAATAAATGCCTAACCTGTCAAAAAGACCAACTTTCAATATTACGTCGGCCATATTTGAATTTGCCTTCCCTACAAGTTGGAAGAGTTTTTTCCTTTTCATGGTGAAGGTGCCAGTCTTCACCATATCACGATTTATGTCTGTGAATTCTTCAACCATACCGTCAACCTACACAAGGAAAAACGAAACAGAGATAGTTTAGTGCTTGAATCTCGTACTGTTTTTTCTTCTTCTTCTACTAACCAAGGTGATCCGGGTTCATAATTTATCATAATTTGCCCAACTAATCCCTAGCGTACGCGAGATCCCCACAAAAACACATGCTGGGTAAGTCAGGGTAAATCTTGGTGAGTGGCCTCCGTTGGTGGTGGGTCAATCCCAGGGACCTCTGCTTCTTGAGGCATGGTCCCAGACCGCTACACCAACCCCGTTGGCTGACGTCTGTGAGAATAGAACAATCTCCATGTGACTTAGTTGTTTGCGTAGGTCCCATTTTTACATTTTTTTTACTTTTGAGAAGATATTCGGACCCATTTTCACCAAACATTTCTGTGTCTCTGAGGCATTAAAATTTAGGGTTTGTATTATCTCGATAACTAAGTTCTAAAATCTCGTTGTTTCTAGAAGCACCGGGTATCATATTTGGGATACTGCAATAATTCTGAAAGGGTTGCATCAGAAAAAAGAAAAGCGATAAACTTCAGTAAAAATTCAAAGATGGGCTCAGCAACAGTATACAGCAATAATCCTTTCAAATAATTACGAAATATGGGTGCACTGTTGCTCCACAAATTGCTGGATTAAATCGACCTCCTTCAGTGTTTGTGGTGATCATCTTAGTAAATTTGGTGAATCACCAATCATTTTGATACACCTCCGATTCGCCCCAAAAAGAATCATTTTCTTACGCTTCGGAAAATAAAAATTTGCATGATAGCAAAATATAGTATCAGATTACAAAAAAGCATGGATATTTAGCTTAATGCAAATATAATTTGGACATGCTATCTACCGGACCAACCAAACTACAATTAGCTTAATGCAAATATTGTAAATTCACAAGCTACCGACCAGGGCTGCTAGCAATAAGTAGTTCTAGAAGGACGATTATCACATAATAGTAAGGAAAATGGTAAATACCTGAGAAACAAAATAATCTAAAGCCATACTTTGTCCAAGCACGCTTCCAATGATGCGTATCCCATCCAAATCTAGTTTTTTAAGAACAATATAATCTGGCCCTCCTTGCATATCCTCCATCATTAGTTGCTTTACTTTGACCGCATAATCTGTTAATACACAACAACAAAAAATGGAAAAATGACATACATATCTATTTAGACACCTATTTGAGGGGGGGGGGAGTATGTAACGAGAAGGCAAGGGAAGACGGGGACTGTTCTGACCACTGTATCGGCAACGCGAAATTTAATCATAGAGGAAAATATCCAAGAGGGCATCAAGATACATTCAGATTCAGGACGATGGATGGGATATACAATGGCTATATGAGCAAATATTTTCTCAAAAGAAGATATATCACAATCCTATACATTGTGAACTATCAGGTTGTAATTGTCATAGTAAGGAATATTTCAGGATATATGTTTTATTTTATTTCCTTTAATTGTCAACATAGAGAAAAAGAACAACACAAAATAAGAAGACCTAAATTACGGGTCAGTTTTTTGTCGCCAAAACCACCCAAAGCAAACAAAAATGTGGGTGGTTTTGCTGACCTCTAGTGGATGAAGGGCAGCAAAATTGTTCTCCAAGAGACCCATATGTAGATTGTGCATCATAGGAAACTAAATTCTAACTCAAGGTGTCAATTTCGAAAGTGTTACAAAAAATGAAGGACAGACAAATGCAAAATATGGTTTCTGATTATAAAATTACCATCCTTCCGCATTTCTGGGAGCAATCCAGAAGCATGCCTTCTAACAATTTCCAGGTAACTCTCCACTTCATGGTCCTCAATGTTAAACAAGACCGCAGATCCATATTGAAATACAACCATGTAACGACAGCCACTAGTATTTTCTTGTATTCCAATGTGCTAAAATCAGAACTTTGAACATTAACACAGCAGTTAAAAGACTCACATGAAGGATTATAATTTGCATTTATGAAAAATGACATGCATCAGGGATCTTAGGAACATTACCCTCGATATAAAAAGAATACAAATGGATAAGATTTGACAAAAAATTGAGGTTGTCAATACCCGAAGTTAAGAAATTTTTAAGCTAATTTGCGTCTCATTTAAAAGGGGGTTGGATACTATTAGGGCTCCAACTCGGTTCCTGGGAAACTCTACATCCAATCAAATCCAACCATAAATTTTATTCTGATTATAGCTTCTTTCCTTTTCTTTTTTGCAAGGCAAAACCAGAGTTGGGCAGGATACCAGAACCAAGTAAATATTATAAACAAAAAGATCCTAGCAATCTTCTCACCCCTAGCACCCTCATTAAGTTTGACACACAGGTCTGATATAAAGAAGCTGGGGGTTAAGACAGTCTCACCAAAAAATATTCCAATAGAGGCCAAGTAATCAGAACATTGGTTGTAACCATTATCAACATATCTTGCTAACGAATTTTAAGCTATGAAGAGCAACCAGTATCCCTATTCCCAAAAACCATTGATTTCAAACAAAAAACGAGGCATTTATCAACAAATCCCATCCTATATATGTTTGAGAAATTTATTATGATGCAATACCAATTAAAGGTCACTGAAGAACAGAATTACAATCACTTTTATCAGAGAACATGTGTGTGTTGGTGTGTGTGTGTGTGTGTGTGTGTGGGTGGGTGGGGGGGGGGGGGGGCGGTCGGTCCCCATAATAAGATTTCCCTAAAACTCTCGGAAAAATCATGAAATTAATATTTAAAAGATACACTTTCAATAAGGTTGCTCACGTGGCAGTCAAAATGCATTAGGCGACGGGATTGGCTCGGCCTGATAAACAAACAGCCAAACAAGCATTCTCTCTCCTCCTATATTTACTCTCCTTGGATTCTCAGCTAGACTTCCATTATCCTCCACTCCCAGTTAAAAAAAACAACACAAATAACATGCTTTTTATTACTTTGCCGATAACAACTCTTCCAAGGGAGACAAAGTTAAGCGGGCATACTAATACGAATTTTCATATCTTTCTCATTTTGAATCTAGATCAGTCATTGCTTCATTTTGAATCGGTGCTATCTGTTTTTACTGAAGTTAATTACTGAATTTGGGGGGACTATTGGGAAGGAAAGAACGATAATAAGTTGAAATAAAAGTTTAGGTAAGAACTCGTAAGAGTAACTCCCCATATTCCTTCTTGGTAATATGTGCATGCCGCTGATTTCGCATGGGCAACAAAGATCACCCACCCTCAAAATGCCACCCCATGTTCTTAAATGTCACAAAAAATATCTTTCCTATTTGCATTCGAATTTTCTCTCATGATAATACTATCCGAGATTTGTGAGAACAAATGATAACATGATCAAGATAAAGAGAAAAATCTAAGAAATGTTTGCTCGAATTCAAAAGCAGAATAAAAGCCCTCTCTTAACTCATCATTGAGCTCACAATGGGACTTGCAATGGGCCAAATATTCCACAAGTGACCGTAAATGTAAAACAAAATCAAGAGGAAAACTCTTTGTTCCTAGCTTGAATCCTTACTTCACCAAATATGCCTGCTGTATTGCAAGGGTTTTTGCATTTTTGTCAAATAACCTTTCACTAAAACTATTGACAAGTAAGATTAGTAGGTTTGAGTTACAGTTTTTAGTTCATGGTAGGTTCCAACTGATTTACAAAGGAAGCAGATCTTGTGCATACTATTGACGATTCTATGAAGCCTGGATGAAATGATCGAAATTAGAAGAAACGGATAAAAGCTCTATTGGGGAGTTTTTGGAGAATATGCATTTTAAAACGAAGGTGGGGAGTTTCACAAAAATTAACTTTCCTTGACTTAGTAAATATTAGCGCAAAGTTTTCTTCCACTTTATTTGATTAATAGGAGCTTCATTGATACAAGAATTCATGTAAGATTTCTAGTAATGGAAAGTGATGGAACTGTCAAGAGAAATAAAGGAAGTGTTCTTTTGGAAACAGAGGTTCACCGGGTTCATTATTTTTCACCACTCGTCCCGCTACTCTGCTGGGGCTGTCACAAACCCAGGAAGTGAGGAGAGGTGTTGTGCAGAACTTAAAATTAAACACGTGTGTGTATGTATGTGTATGCGCGCGCGCGCAGGAGGGGGGGGGACAACATAGGGAGTCAATAGCTCCCGGCTCAACGTAAATTGGTTAGGTGAATAATGATCAATTGACAATAAGTAACGGAAACATAAACACGAGAGAAATTTTTGAGAAAAAATGACATGTAATTATGTGAGTTAAGCAAGAAAAGTAGGCACATGTAACTTTCGGAACTTACAGTGATTTCTGGAGAAAAATTGCAATATTTGAGGGCGATATAATTTGACGAACGGGAAGTAGGTGGAACAAGATTGCTTGAATTCTCAGCTTGCATGCTTTTCAAGTCAATACTGCCAAAGCCTTGGGTGTAAGATAAGAACCATAAAGAACACAAAAGCGAGAGATAAAAGTAAGGATGTGCAAGTTTATTAGTAGACAAAGAGGAAGATTACAAATGCAAAAATAAAGCTTCGACCCAACTAAATAATTACACGAGAACAAGTATAAAACCAAAACAGCAAAATGAGAGTGACAAGGAATCTGAAATACTCAAGAAACACAAATGAATAATAATAATAATAATAATAATAATGTCCACCCAAATTCACACCCACTAAACAAAACAACAAAGAAAGGGATTATGTAACTAATGTGTACCTCAACTCCAAGAATTAAGGGCTAAAATTACAAACCCCAGAGGACTATAGTCAGAGGTTATTCTTAAAGAGTGCCAATTTTCAAAGGTCTCGATGAACATAATGTCCTCGACAGAAGAGTAAGTAATATGTTTCTTTTCCCTGAAAATATATACTTTACTGTCTTTCGGATTATATAAAAACTCCGTTACATACTTCCCCACATAAGTTTTAGGTGTCCAGAAGTTCAAAGCATGGGGACAAAGAACAGAGCTTTCCGTCTTTTAAGGAACAGGAGGAGCAGGACATAAGAGAACGTAAACTACTATTTCTCACTTTTGCGATTTGAGTAGGTAGGGCCAAGTTATGTGCTGTCATTCTGTTGCAGTCACTTGCAAGCTATTATGGTGTATCATTGTTGCTTTTGATGAAGAAAGCAATTCGGCCACACCACAAATGTAAGCCTCCAACCAGGTTGCTTGTGAATGGGCAGACGAAATCATTGACATAGATTATGGAAAGGAACAATGTCTAATTTAAGGAACAAGAATGTAGAATCATATGCTTGTAAAAGTATAATAAGTTGCATCATGTTACACTAGATTTATACATGTCAGTAATTTTTGTAGATTAGGTAGCTTATAGTTATGCCGTGTAGTCTTGGGGGTAGTTAGCACGAAGCCAAAAACTTTGGGTATTTACAAATAAAATCAGATAAGTAATTCGGGATTGAAAACCAACGAGTCTCACCGCCTTTCAGAGTCCAAACAGAGCATATTTCTTTTACTTTATTGACCATAAATTACTTCTCAGATAATAACTTAACAATTACAATGTTTGAATAAGTTCCTGCACTAACTATCCAATTCCAAATACTTTACCAAATGATATAACTACATAAGGACACACAACTTCCTTGCAACATGTAAAAATAACTACGTAATAACTAACATATAATAATTTAGTGCAGTGTTATACAACTAATCATAATAAAGAAAGCCTACGATACTAGCATTTTTAAGCCCTTGAAATAAACCTTCTCCCCAGTGATGATACATTTACATTTTTGCATAATCAAAATCAAGGATCTTGCATGCCCACTCTTCATTCATGAGCAAAGAGGTCGGAGACTAGCATTTGTAGCCTATACAGAATTATTTATCATAATTGAAGCGAAATCCCTTGTCTATTTATTCCTTCTATTCTTTGAGAGTAAGATGCTTTGAGGAGGTAAACTGTTGAGGCCATTGAAGATAGCATGTGTCGCAGAGTCTTATTGGCTTAAGCCTTGATCATTTGCTATCCTGATGTGGGTAGTGTACTCCTCGAGAAGAACACTGATTCTTCTGGAGAAGATGTCATATCAAAGGTTTTGGTTGGAGACTTTGGACACAGGGGTTGTATTCTAGCCCCTGCGTCATCAAATAATCCAGAAATGAAGCAACTAAACAAATAGGCTTCATGGAGAGTGACTTGTGATTTGATAAGCGGTCAACCTCGGTGGAACTTGCAGACACTCCTCCAAGATTCATATGCTCTTATGACCAGAAACACATTTAAATGGCACGAAAAATTGTGACCATGTCATAAGTTTTTCAGGATTTATGTTTGTTTTCTCCCTTAGTTATGATGGGAAAGGGGGAAAGGAACACTGGGGAACGGGAACCTTTTCATTTTGGATTTGGGCAATGCTGCTTATTGGTCATAACATACTAAGCCTACTCTTATGCAAACAAGCATCTACTTAGTTGTTGTCACCAGACATTTCGAGATATTGTAGCTCAATTGGTTCAATCTCTCCTGGCGGTAAACATTTTCAGAGAGAGCAATAATTCCCTTGGGAAAATCAATCTAATAATCTATATAGGTTAGAATGATCATTCAAAGCATCAGAACGAATCACACCCAATAAGAAAATAAACCTAGGGAACACAATGTTCAATCTCAAACACAAATAAATCATCAATCTGAGCAACCCCACATAACAAAATCCAAAAATAAGCAATAGCCAGATGCTAAAATCACATAAAAACACACCCCAGATAACCAAAATGACATCTTTTAAGAGAATGAAATACTTGAACATATAATACAACTCTGAAACAAGTAAGTTATCCAACCTAGACCTAGAAGAATAATTATTCGTTGAGAGAAATGACAGAATTGCAATAAGGGTTATAAGTTCTTTATAATATCTACTTCCACACCACTATAAACCCGTTACTTCCATGGGAATCCCAACGCCAAAACCCCTTCCTAAACCTCGATACTATTACCTTGTGCCAAAGGTTCCATATATTATCAACTTCCACACCACGTCTCTACAGCCAACTTCCCTTTAACAGATTTGTCTCTATTCACCAATATCTACCTACACTTATCGTCCATATACAGCTTCCCTATAATCAAAATGGATACCATAACCATCACACTATCTAGAGTTCCTTGGCCTTATCTATTTACCCTCATGACTGACCAGAAATATCTCTTCTGTTGAATTTAAGTACAATTTATCTGGGACGTGGAGATCATAAATATAAATTGAAGAATAACTAGAAGGATATTCTCATTAAATTCCCTATAAGACCTTTGTTCACCAAAACAAATGTGTACAACTTCCATAACGTGATTATCGCGTCCTAGTACTCTAATGTTCCAGTTAATGGGTTTTATTCAAACCCAAATATGCAACCCATCTCCTACTACGAAACATCATAGCGAAATCAAAATACCTGTTAATGTATGAAATTACGTGCACATAAATTTTGAAATCATAGAGTTACACTTGAACATCAAAATACTAATTTAACAACAAAAACCCACACCATCTAATAAGAAATTTGTACCCTATTTCACACATAAAGCCAACTAGTTTAAGCTTAGATTAATTTGAGTTCTTATGTTTTCCCGTCTTCTAGGTTTTGATTTTCTCAAGCGAGGCAGCAAAAACCCACACCATCTAATCAGATATTTGTACCCTATTTTACACATAAAGCCAACTAGTTTAAGCTTAGATTAAGTTGAGTTATAATGTTTTCACGTCTTCTAGGTTTTGATTTCCTCAAACTAGGAGGGAACAAAGGAAGATATAGAGAGCATCATAGATGAAGTCTCAATGGTTGAAAAGAACCTTGTCTCGGCGTTAGCTTTTGTGAAATCACCGTCAGCGGTATCTGATATTGATCAGATTAAATCTAAGTTTAAGATAATTTGCGATCTCGCGATTTCAGCGTCTAAATACCTAACCATGATCCGCAGTAGTGCCAATAGAAATGGCAGTCGCCCGCGATTTGCTCCGAAACATAAGAATAACAAAAAGTGACACGATTCGTAGTTCCACCATCGTCGCTACTTATCTCAGAGGCGAAGGTTGTGCGTGTTCCCTCCGATGAAGGCGTTGATCCATGATTAAAACTTACATCCTAACTTCGAATAAGGCGACGAAGTCGTCGAAGAAGAACATTCCCCTCCAAAACCTGATTGTTGGGAAGATAAATATGACTCAAATGAGGAGAAAGCTCACACCCATTCCCCTTGGTGAACCTTAAATGGTGAAAACGAAGACGAAGAAGACACTTAGGTATGTAATTTTAGGTTTCTGTTATGATTTTGTTTGCAACAATATTCTTTATTTTTCATCTTTAGTGGTTCATGTGCTTTTGGAAAAGAGTTACAAATATGAAAATTAACATAGTTATCCTCTTTTCCAAAAACACACGACCCATTAAAGATGAAAAATAAATAACATAGTTGCAAACAATATCATAACAGAAACCTAAAGTGTCTTTTGCATCCTTGCTTTCATCATTTAGGGGCCATTGAGGGGAAGAGGTGTGAACTCTATTATCATTTGAGTCATATTCATATTCCCTACAATCACGTTTTAGAGAGGAATGTTCTTCGTCAACGAATTCAGTGTCGCGATATTCGAAGTTAGGTGGTAAGTTTTGACCACAGATAATCGTCTTCGTCGAAGGTGAGTGAACATGTATAATCTTCGTCTCCAAGATAACATGCATAATCTTCATCTCCAAGATAACATGCATAATCTTCGTCTCCAATATAACATGATCAAAAACAGTAGCGACAACGGTGGAACTACGAATCGTATCCTCAAGCCACTTTTTGTTATTCTTAAGTTTCAAAGCGAATCGCGAGCAACTGCCACTACTACAGCTATTGTCACTATTGCAGATCATGGTTAAATTTTTAACGCTGATATCGCGAGATCGCAAATCGACTTAAACTCTTATTTAATTTGATCAATATCGGATACCGCTGAAGGTAATTTCGTAAAAGTTAACGCCAAAACAAAGTTTTTTTTCCAGTCATTGAAACTTTATATATGATATTCTCTATATTTTTCCTTTGTTGCCTCCTAGTTTGAAAAAATCAAAACCTAGAAGAGGAGAAAACATGAGAAATCAAATTAATATAAGCTTAATCGAAATCTTACCAGTACTTCACTTTCAAGATTAATTGTAGCAAGGGTTATCCAACCTAGAGCTAGATATTTGCCTTCTAAAAAACTACTTATTCTTTTAGAGAAATGACAGAATTGCAATAAGGGTTCTCCAACCTAGAGCTAGATATTTGCCACCTAAAAGACTAATTATTCTTTGAGATAAATGACATAATTGCAATAAGCGTTATAGGTTTCTTATAATATCAACTTCCACACCACTATGAACCCGTGACTTTCATGGGAATCCCAACACCCAGACCCCTTCCTAAACCTTGATACTATTACCTTGTTATAAACCCTACAATACTAGCATTTTTAAGCCCTTAATATAAACCTTCTCCCTAAGGATGATGCATTTGCTTTTTTGCATGATCAAAATCAAGGATATTGTGTGCCCACTCTTCATTCATGAGCAACAAAGGCTGGAGACCAGCATTTGTAGCCAGTACATAATTCTTTATCATAATTGAAGCGAAATCCCTTGTCTATTTATTCCTAGAGTAAGAAGCTTTGAGGAGGTAAACTTGTTGAGGCCATTGAAGATAGTGATGGACGCATAGTCTTATTGGCTTAAGCCTTGACTATTTGCTATTCGGATGTGGGTAGTGTACTCCTCGAGAACAACAACTGATTCTTCTAGAGAAGATGCCATATTAAAGGTTTCGGTTGGAGAGTTTGAACAGAGGGTTTGAGGGTTTGAATTCCAGGCCTCAAGTCATCATGTAATCCACAAAAGAAGCAACTAAACAAATAAGCTTCATAGAGAGCGGCGTGTGATCAGATAGGCGGTCAACCTCAGTGGAACTTGCAAACACTAATATTATAACGTAAAAGGCCTCCAGGATTCATATGCTCTCGTAACCAAAAACTAATATAAATGGCACGAAAAATTGTGAGCATGTCGGGAACCTTTTCATTTTGGATTTGGGCAATGCTGCTTACTGTCATCGTTATTGTATTCCTCTAACAAACTAAGCCTACTCATATGCAAATAAGCATCTACTTAGTTGTTTTTCACCAGACATTCCAAGATATTCTAGCTCTATTGTTTCAATCTCTTGGGTGGTAAACATACTCCGAGAGAGCAACAATCCCTCGGAAAAATCAATCTAATAATCTATATAGGTTACAATGATCAAACAATTCACCAAAGCATCAGAATGAATAGAACCCAATAAAAAAATAAACCTAGGGGACACAATGTTCAATCTCTCGCACAACAAAGTCAAATAAATCATCAATCTAAGCAACCCCAGATAACAAAATCCAAAAATAAACAATACCAAGATGCTAAAATCACATAAAAACACAACCCAGATAACAAAGATGGTAAATCAAAATAAATAAAAAATATGAACCTGGTAGACAAAAAATAAGCTTTAACTGGAATCTTCCCTTTCTCATCTTCCTCAACCTCCTCTTCTTCTTCCTTAGATTCCAATACATAATTCTGACCAAACTCATGATTCCCACCATAGAAATCGTTGTCGTAAACCCATGGAGAGGGATTTGCAGAGAAATATCTAGAACCCCAAGATGGAAGAACTCTAAAAGGGGAGGAGAAGATATTGGGAGGTTTGAGGAGAGGGTTTGAATGAGAATGAGGTTTGAATCTTGTTGTTATGTTTTTAATGAGAAGATATGAAGCTCTCCATCTCATCATTCACATGTAACGATGTTTCCAACACAGAAGTTAGAGCTTTGAGGCTTCTAATAATTTGCCATGAGCATAAGTTGGGTCTTCTCTCTCAAGGAAAGCTAGAAGGGGACTTTTTTTGGTTTCCTGAGTTGGAGTTTCCGACCTTTAGGGTCAAGCTGTTCATGGAGCCAGCAATGGGAGAGTTGAGTTGGGCACACCTCCAAACTGGTACTCAATTTTGTACCCTTCTTTTTTCTCTCTCTTACCACCGATCGGATGTTGTATCGAATCGAGCATATGATATGCGGTCGAACCGAGCATATGATGTTTTACATCCAACGCCTTAGGGACCAGATCAGCGACATTCAGAAGCCGATCCCTGCCACGGATACTATTTTAAGAGAGCAGGATCTTCAACATAAACTTACCAGAACTCTCGAGCAAGAAGAAGCCATCTGGAGGGATAAATCTCGTGAGCTCTGGCTTCGGGAAGGAGACCGGAACACAAAATTCTTTCACTTTTCCATTGTTTGTCGCCGACGACAGAATTCGATACAGCACATCCGCCGCCCCGATGGTTCCTAGGGACATGAGAGACGAGAGGTGGGAGATACTTTCGTACAATTCTATAAGGAGTTCTTCACGCCCGGCCACCCCACTCTGTTCGTATCAGGTCTCGGCATCATGGAAAAGCTCATTACGGAAGACGATAACGCCCAGTTGACCAGAGAACCTTCCATGGACGAGCTTAAAGAAGCTTTATTCTCCATGAATCCTCATAAAGCACCCGGACCAGATGAGTTTACACCGCGTTTCTACCATAAATATTAGGATACGGTTAAGCACGACCTTCTCAAGGCAACCCTTGCCCTTTTCCAAACGGGAAATCTCCTTCAGGAATTCAACCACACTAATATCACCCTCATCCCTAAAAAGAAGAATCCAGAAGCCCCAGAACACTACAGACCCATTAGCCTTTGTAATGTCAAACTTAAACTGATCACCAAAATTCTGGCATCTCGGCTCCGCTCTCTCCTCAATAAAATCATCTCACCTGCGTAAAACACTTTCGTCCCGGGAAGACAGATTTTTGACAACATCATCATGGCCCAGGAAATCCTTGTTGCCCTTAAAAGAAAAAAAGACCCCTCAAGCTGTATGGCGGTTAAGTTGGCCCTGAGTAAAGTTTTCGACAAAGTGGAGCTTCCTCAACGATACTATGAAAAGAATGAGGTTTTGCGATCAATGGTTCGACTGGATTAGGCAATGTATCTCTACTACTGCGTTGTCTTTTAACATTAATGACACCCCTTACGGCTTTTTGAAGCTGGGGCGGGGCCTAAGACAAGGCGACCCGCTCTCCCCGTCCCTTTTCCTCATCTGTTCTGAGGTTCTCTCCCGCATTATCCTCCGGAAAGAGCTAGAGGGCGACATCCACGGCATCAAGACTGCCAGAGGCAGCACTCCCATTTCCCTTCTCCTTTTTGCCGATGATAGCTTCATTTTCTGCCGAGTTAACCTTGAAGAGGCGGGAAACCTCCAAGATGCCCTGAATACCTTTAAGCAAGTCTCGGGGCAGGAGATTAACTATGACAAATCCTGCATTCTCTTTAGTAAAAATTGTCACCATAGGCACCACAAGCTTATCCAAAACCTTCTTCGCATCAAAAAAGATTCGACGGGTGACAAATACCTTGGCGCACCCCTTACTTTCGACAGATCAAAGAGCCTAAACTTCCAAGATATCATTGCCAGGATCTCTAGTAAAATTGAGGGATGGAAAGCAAATAATATTTCCCAAGCCGAAAGGCTTACCCTCATTAAAGTTGTTAACTCAACAATTCCTTCGTTCCAGATGTCCATTTTTCCCTTCCCAACCAAAATTTGCAAAAAACTCGACTCCATCAACGCCAGATTTATGTGGGGCACAAATAAGGAGGGAAAAACCAAAACTCAACTCATAAAGTGAAAACATATATGCAGACCATCCAAACTTGGGGGGTTGGGAATTCGAACTGCCACCCACCATAATCAAGCCCTGATGGCCAAGCTCTTCTGGCGCATCATCAAAGAACCAGACAAACTCTGGGCACACAATATGATACGGAAATACACACCCAAGGAATCCCCAATGCTTACAACAGCGCAGAATACGGACTCCTGGATTTGGAAGGGAATTCTTAAAGCTAGGAACCGCATTTGGCCGGAACTTTGCTGGCACATTGGTGATGGCAAGAGTGTGGATTGCTGGTTGGAGCCTTGGATATCTGGCATCAGATTTGGGAGCCCGGCCGGACCTACCCCTCTCGACCGTCCTTTTAACCGGGTGGCCGACCTCATTTGGCCTGAGAGTCATTCCTGGAACGAGCCAGTGATCCAATCTATTTTCCATCAGGACATTGCTAGACTCATTTTATCCATCCCGCTTAGCCGGAACCCTGCAAAGGATGTCTTGCGCTGGAAACCGGAAAAAATGGTATTCTCACGGTCCGCTCGGTACACAACCAATCGATTTACGACCAGAAACGGAAGGAAACTGCTATCAACACGGGTGAGCCAGAGGTACCTACTTGGGAGCACATTTAGACCCTGAAGGTCCCGTTCCGCATCCAGTTTTTCCTCTGAAAGGTTTTACAGAATGGTATCCCGACTAAAGCTAATATATGGCATGGGAATAATGACTGGGACCCCATCTGCCCTAGATGCGGTGTCAAAGATGAGTCTACAACACACACTCTTTTTTTCTGCCCAAAAAACCACGATATCTGGTCTAACTCGGATCTGGAACTCGACTTTAGATGCTGGCAATACACGGAATTTGTGCGCAAGATCATTCAATCGTGTTATAACCTGAAGGGAGGCACAACAAATTTCTATAATTTTTGTAACACTGTTGCGTCCATCATGTATACCATCTGGATTTGTAGAAATGAGTTAATCTTTGAGCATAAGAAACCCCACACGGGGGAGTCCCTGAAGCGGGCAAAACTCTACCTTATCCCTCCGAGTATGACCTCCACCCCCATCCCCAAACCCATTCGGAATGCCTCTCAGCCCAGAGAAGGATGGCACGTCGTTTAGGTGGACGCCTCCTGGAACAGGCCTGAATGTCAAGGAGGCACCAGGTTTGTTATTAAAACTCATTTAAACTTTATTTGCTGTGCAGGGTATGATACAGTGCGCGTTACCGACTCCGAGGAAGCTGAGGCGTACTCAGTGATTCGTGGGATGGAGGCAGCTCTCAGATTGGGGATCGATAGGGTCCTGTACCTGACAGACTGCCAGCGCCTTGTGCATGCTTTTCGTGATTGTTCATAGGACTTATCCTGAGGCACCCTCACTCTGTCCCCGGATCTTCGTGCCCTCGCCGCGCTTTTCCAGGCTTTTACTTTTGAGTTTATTGATCTTTGATGTAATTATTTTATGCACTTTTTAGCTGCCAGGGGTACAGTTTCACCCCCTTTAGTTTGTTTTGAGCCCTTAGAGGCGTCTAGACTTGTAAACTCTGTTATACCCAGCCCTAGGGTTGTTTTTGTTTAATTTATTCCTGCCTTTGATTTAAAAAAAAAAAAAAACAAAATGGGAAAATGAAGAACAAGTTGGCATGATCATGGTTAGAGTATCTCCAACAGTTGGATGTGGGTTCCGACGGCCTGGCCCACATGTCAGACCCACAAACCCAAACCCACACTCGTTTCATTCCAATAGTTGGGTTGATGTGTTTTTTTTCCCTGTAATCAAAATACCGCGCAGTATTATGATTACGCGCTGTAAACAAAACACCACCGCATCATTTGTTGAACAAAACCAACTCGAATTCCTTCCCTCCTCACACTTTTCATCATCTCTCTCATTTTCGCTCAAAACTCTTGAATTTTTTTTTCCAACATTCACCCAATAAAATGGAAATGCCATAGGGAAACCCACACCTCAGTGCATTCCCTGGGTTTATAGTGACAAGAAATTTAGAACAAGCCATAACTCGGTCGAGGTCCAAAATAAAAAAATAAAAAAATAAAAATTAAAGAGGTATAACAAATTCAAGGCCTATCACACCCAACCCAATATGAAATTCCACACATGCGATTTATTATCGCGCTCCTAGACGTCGTCAATCATATATATCACATTGGTAAGGATCTCACGGTAAGTTTTTGTTTAATGGTAACTTTGTTATTTTCGTTAATCAAATGTTTGACAAAGTACTCCAATGAACATAATCGCGATTCGATGCATCTACACGGCACATTCGTTGCGGATATCAAAGTTTGGAACGAGGTTTTCGAAATTCCGACAATAAGGGATCTTGTGGTGAAGATATTCGGGCATGGATATAAAAGTGGGTAATTTCGATAATCAGCTAATTCAGGCGCTAACAGAGCGTTAGTGGCCGAGAACTCACACTTTTCTCTTCTCGTGTGCGGAAATAGGGATCACTCCATTGGATTTCACAATGGTTACATTATTACCAATCGGCAAATATCTTACACAGTTGTCGTATGACGACCGATGTAGTGTTATATCCGAGGTGATGAAATTGTTCCCCTGCATTACATTCAACAATACAAAGAATGGGACAGGTGATCGGTCTAATGACAGTACGGTGGCTCGTGTTTTTATCATTTTCATGATGGGACATTTATAGATCCAAACAGCCAACGACGCCATCCCGCTTGGATATCTCGAGGCTCTGGCCGATTGTGACGAAGCTCCCTCATATGACTGGGGTTTTGTTATTCTTACTTATCTGTACCATGCCTTGGATACCACAGTCACGACGGGGGGTGCCATCATTGGATTTTCAGACCTTATTGAGGTACACTGACATTTTTTCCAAATATACAAATCAAATATCTTGCAATAAACGTCTTAAATGGAATATCTAAAACCTCATATTTCTTCGTTTGTCTCTTCTCTAACCTCATCTCATCCAGCATTGTCGCCATACTTTTGTCGGATGCAATAATTTTATCAACTACCTAGTTTCTTATAATGTTTTGTCTAAATTTTTGTTGGCCGATATGCCTCGCTCCACCCTCATACAACAAACCATCTAATTCAAAAAATTTGTGGGCGAATTGAGGTATAGGTGAGCCGTTGGGATCTTTTGATAGGTTTTTTGATCCGATTGAGTTCCCCGGATAAGAATTGTGTAATGTTCTTGAGGCCACATTTATGGGTAGATTCCCCAAATGGTTCATGTAATAGCCTAATTCTGGGATACGGACTTAGCCTTTACACCAAATGTATTTAGAGCGTTCAAGAATAACAGACAATACACAACAATACTGTTTAGCGTGGAAAACTTTTGAATAGGTTAAAAACCACGACCTCTCCTGAGAATTTTAAGAAAGTGATGAACTTATTGAGATTGCTAGTGTATTACAATTAGCAATTTTAGAATATAGGATGATAGAGTAGGAACTTTTCTATGGTGATCATTCTGTCCCCGTCTGCAGTTCTCTGGGTCCTCTTATAGTTTCTCTATTATGACCGTTTGATGACCATAAAGTTCCTTAATGATGGACGTTACAAAATGAGTGTGAGATATTCTTTTACCAGGTTGTGTAACGTTATGACCTTTGCTGCTGCACAACGGCTTTATTGTTAACTTTGTGCTTCGCGCAGGTCAAACGTTGATGGTGTAGAGGTCGAAAGTGATGTCTCAAACTGGGGAAAGTTTGGTCTCGTATTTAGCAGTGCTTCCTGTATGCTAATGAGATCGAGGGTGAGGTTTGAGTCTGAGATACGAAATAAGTTATTACAAGATGACTCTCAACCAATAGTACGAGTATTGTTAGGGATGAGTGGTATTGGTTGAGAAACTCGTTCCGTACAGGTTTGTGATTGTGCCATGTGCTCTGTAGTTGAGGTCGAAAGTTTGTCTGTAGTTTAAAGATGAAGCATGAGCTCGGGATGCGAAATAAGCCACAACAACTGCCCCCTCTCAGCTAACAGTACGAGAATGATTGTAGGCGAGTGGTATTAGTTGAGAAGTATCATTAAATATTGTAGTTATGTCTGAGGTTTATTTCCAATGTCAATTCATGAATCTTTGTTGGTGTCGGTTGGGTTTCCTAGAATAAATGACTGTAGTCAAATATTATTGTATGGGGAATTCATTTGGCGTTAGGAAGTTGTAGAGTTTGCTTTGAATGTTGATGTGTGTATAAAAGGAGTTCCTTATTGATAGGCGTTACAAAGTGAGTGTAAGATATTCTTTGTGAGTGTAAGATATCCTTATTGTACAACGGCTCTATTGCTGACTGTATGCTCTGTGCAGGTCGAATTGCTAGTGCAGAGGTCAAAAGTAATATCTCAAACTGGGGAAAGTTTGGCAAATCAAACTACTGGTACAGAGGTCAAAATTGATGTATTTAGTAGTATTTCATGTATGTTGATAAGATCGAAGGTGAGGTTTGAGATCGAGATACCAAATAAGCTATTACAAGATGGCTCTCAACCAATAGCATGAGTATTGCTAGGGATGAGTGGTATTGGTTGAGAAACTCATTTTATGCATGTTTGTGATTGTATTACGTGCTCTGTTGTTGAGGTCGAAAGTTTGTCTGTAGTTCAAAAATGAAGCATGACCCCGTGATGCGGAATAAGCCAATACAACCGCCTCCTCTTAGCCAACAATACGAGAATGATTGTAGGTGAGTGGTGTTGGTTGAGAAGCATCGTTAAATGTTGTAGTTATTTCGAAAGTTCATTTCCCATGTTAATTGATGAATCTTTGTTGGTGTCTGTTGGGTTTTCTAGAGCCAATGACTGTAGTCAAATATTGTTGCATGGGGTATCCATTTGGTGTTGAGAATTTGTAGAGTCTACTTTGAATGTTAATTGGTGTATAAAAGGTACTCTGAGTTGAGTTTTGAGGAGCAAACCCTTCGTCTCTGATTTCTTCCTCACTGCTTTCTTGCGGTGACAATGGCGACGACTAGGACTCAGGCCCAAGAGTTTAGGATCCAGAGGAAGATTGAGGAATTGCGTATCATGTATTTTGGTTATCAACCGCTGTATCTACCTACTCCAATTCCTGTGTCTCCTACTTTTTATCGTATGTCTTATAAAGAGGTGATGGAGGCAGATGATGATTACTACCAAATGGTATGCTTTCATTACTTGGTGACATCTAAGGCAGAATGTCTAACGGCCTTCGTCTGCTGGCAGAAGAGGCTGTTACAACTGAAGATGAAGTGGCAGGCGTTCGGCCGAGGGAGTCTCGTTGATATCCTTTTAATGAGTGGGTCTTATTAAAGAAATAAGGCCTTCCGTCTGTCTATAGCATGCAGGGAGGTGAGGAGGATGCAGAGGATCATTTTCTTCCATGGACCATAGTTTTTTCGCAATGAAGAAGATCTTTCATCTGTAAAAACTGTTTTTGACTTCCCTGCGTCTTGTAGCATGGGATCAATATTTGGGGTCTGCTTCTTCTGTGAACTGTTCGTGCCAGGAAAAGGATTTTAAGCTAATACTTGATGTAAGTTGAAGTGATCTGTAAAATCTTTGTTGTAAAGTATTTTGTAAGAGTCACTTTCGAACTGAATAAAATATATGTTTTTTTATTATGATGATATTGTGTCTTCGAGCTTGGTTGTTTTTCCTATCTGTTTGTACCATAGGCGTTGGTAATATAGATAAGTAGGGGAAGGGGAAAAATAGTAGTAAGTGGTGGGGGGAAATTTAGAGAAGGTCAAGTTGTTGGTTTGAACTGGAAGTCTCATGTTTATGTGAGCTGCGTGACAGGGTTGAGATGAAGTTGTGTGACATTTTAGGTAGCTACTGCCATGAACGCGTATGAGGGGATATTTTGTGCTATGGGGCAATGATTTGTCGCTATATTTTGCATATATATTATGTTATTCCAGAAATGTTCGTACCAATATTTTATAAGGAAAATATGTGGGGTGATTGATTCTGCGGAGATCTTCATTTGTCTATAAGTAGAGATTCCTTACTGTTGTTACTTGTATTGTTCTAAAGTTGTTGTGTTTGAGCATGGTGAGGACTCGTTCTCAACGTACGCAGCAGGCGGCGGATGGCCGGTTTCATATCAAGGTTGTGGAGCTCCGTGAACGCTATTTTCGTCACTTGCCGTATGATATTGTTCTTCCGGAATGGCCATTGAATCTGGCTGGCTTGAATGATGAAGGCAGACGTGTCGAGCACGATCGCTTCGTTTGGTGCAACATTTTTTGTAAGTCTTTGTTGGATCCCCATGTGCGAGAACTGACTGTTCGATAGCTCGCATACGATAAGATCGTAGAAGAGGACGTAAGGGTAGTTAATGGAGAGTTAATTCTATGCGGAAAACTGAACCATCGGGGTTGCTTCAGATGTAACTAGGGAGCTCGGTGATCTCGAGGTCGTGAGATTTGTTAAAAGTAATATATTTTGTGATAGTATTCTGTGATAGAGTTTTGAATAAATCTATTATGAGAGATTGTGAGAGAATAAAGTATGTGACGTTCCGATTTGATTGAATAAAGTATCCTGTTATATTTGTTGTGTACGGATGTTGTGTATGACAGTTGTAGGATTTTAACAACTGTAGGGATATATTTGAATTTTGAAAATTGGGCTATTTTAGTAAAGTTTGTACGATCTTGGTAGAGTATAAGTAAGATGATTGGTCATTTTGGTATTGAGTTGAGAAAAGGTGTAAGGTTGGTAATGGTAGATAACCGAGATAAATGTGATGGTGGCAAACGTTATAACAGAAGCCATGATGATGTTGTGAAACAAAGATACGTGCCTGTAGCAACAATGAGGATAACTAACACGTGTCAGAAGGAGCCGTCGTTTCATAAACAGAGGGAGAGTATAAAAACTTGTTTTTCTCTCCCTCATAAATTATCTATAGTTTCAGAGAGAGAAAAAATTGGTACGCATATCATTATCAAGGAGAGGAGGCGTTTGAGTGTTGATTGCGTTTTGAGAAAGATATTTGCATCGAGTGATAAGAGGTTGTCGAAGAGGCGACGGGAACGCTCGCATTTGAAGATGAAGCATGAGCTCGCGATGCGGAATAAGTCACTACAGTTCAAGCCATTATCATTTAGGCTAGCCCATCGCGGTTATTGTACTAAAATTTTATACGTTTCACAGTGTTTGAAGTCATTGCCGCCATTCATACCTTGATAAATCATGTGTGCATCTTTTCCTACAATTCCCAAAACTATTAAATACAAATAAATAACGTATATATCCAAAATAAATAAATGAAATTGAGTTAATGCAAATTAGAACGTACCCGATCTTCATCGATTTTTCTGTTCTCGTGTTGAAATTGTACTTGAGCAACTATCCCCTTGTATATCACATATTATGCATTAAGGGGATACCACTGAGCTTTGATTGACCCACATGATGGTCGTGCGGGGAACTCAGGGTATTTGTTAAAGGCAATGTTGAGATTTTGATAGAAAGTAAAACAATTTGTACGGCCCGTAGTCTGGACAGAAGCCGTTACCTATTCCCTTGCGAGACACGTGAAGTCCACATTCGTCCAATAAAGTCTAATATCATTCATCTCGTCCAAAAACTCAGCATCATTCAGGACTTACACATTTTGTATTTGTTTTGCGAGTGCTATTTTCTTTCTTCCTTTTCCTTTTTCTTTCCCGGCCGTCGTAACATTAATAGGTATTATAGCATTTGCGAAACCCATATTTAACTCGGTAGATTCACCATTGAATAAGTAGTTCTAAAAGTAATTTGGAGATTGAAAACCTTGAGGTTGAGTGACCGGATAGTGTTGATAGTACAGGCTAAACGCCTGAGGTTGTGGTTGAGAGAGTATAAATAGATTTTGTTACTGTCCTCCGAAGGTATCCCCTTGCAACATGGTAAACATAAGTGGGGCATAAGATTGGAATTACGATTGGAATTGTGATTGGAATTACGATTGGTTGTGGTAAAGGTATGATGTGAATTGTGATGATAGGTATTGAGCGAATGGTGTTAAAGGTGGGTTCTGAGAGAATGAGGTCGACGGTGCTGAGTTATTATTACTGGTGCCGAAGTTTGCCATTTAGGATGATAATTTTTAAGAATAGAAAGAGGTTATCTTCTATTCTCTTCTCTTAAACTGGGTTAGATAAGTAAAAATGTAGTCAGGAGAGAGCACAGTCGATCATAATGGATAAAAGGACTTCTAATTACCGCACGGAAAATTTGGGCGATAAACAGAACACTGCGCAGTAATTAAAAGTACGCCAAACTCAATTTTTTTGAGTTTGAGGAGCTCGCACTCGGTTGGGTTCAAACAGAGCCACGTAAGCCAACTCAAACTCGAAAGATGACTGCTGGAAGCATTTGAGTGTGAGTTTGAGTTTGATCTGACAAACCCAGCCTAACCCTAACCCAAAAAAATCACTGCTGGAGATGCTCTTATAATATGGTATGGCAGTTGAAAAGGATGGAAAAAATAACTAAAGAACTCGTTATAGCATGGGCAGCAGGATAGGTATCGCTATATTAGCGATCCAAATTTTGAAAAAATCCCTTTTTCAGGCTGGCTATCGCTCAAATTAAACTAAGTTTAAGAAAATCAGTGGCTATCTCTGGCGAGCCAGTTATGTCAGATAAATTATTAAAAAAAAATTATTATTAAAAAATTGTTTGGTTTTTTTTTTAATCTTTAACTGCGCCAATTGAATTGGCGCAGTGTATATTTTTTAAATTATTATTTAACAAAATATTTAAAAAATTTGGGCGCCAATTGAATTGGCGCACAAATTTATTTTTGTATATTATTTTTTATTAAAAAAAATACATCCATCCCCACCCTGAGAAAGAAATAATTTTTAGCTCTAGCTACATGTCATATTTTCCCTGAATTTATACCTAGGTGGCTCTCTAACTTAGCGAGGCTGCTGCCCATGCTCTTACAAAGGCGTCGACTAGATTGGTGAATATTTTATTGAGGTTTTATATCTTAATTTACGATCAGAAGAGCAAAGTAATGTGAAATTAATTTGACTGTGACCCCCGACTCTAAGATGAGAGTCATACTTTGATTCTCACTGGTACAAATTATCGGCAATTGCTCACTGATAATCCGTATCAAACCGGGTGTTGTAATATATGTTAGGGTTGTCGTTCTTCAGGGATGCAAAGATCAAATTCGTGAATTAAAACTGGTTTTCATTGATTGAAAATGGTTTACAAGGAAACAAAAATAAGAACTACGGTAAAGAAAAAATGGTAAACTAAAAAGATAACTCTCCTCCCTTTTTACAACTCTCTCTCTTAACCTAACTTCAACCCTCATCTCCCTCAACAGCCCTCCTTTTGTGGAGATCTTTTAGCCAAAATCCTGACTAAGTCTTCCAGCAGTTGTTGACTAGTACTAGGCCATCTCCAGCAGCTTTTGACAACTTGTTATCTCCAGCAGCTCTTTAGATTCTAAAAGTTAGGCTTTAAGACTGGGTTTGGTTGCAATTGTCTTATTACCTGTAATAGTCAAACATACTTTAATTAGGCTCAGTGAAACATAAAATAAGGTCCTAGATAATGTGAATTGAAGGACAAAAATAGGCATTTTTCATGCCTATCAAACACCCCCAAACTAACATATTGATAGTCCATTAGCAAAAAAAATGAAAACTAAACTCTTTCGTGGTTTTTTACGATTGCATTTAGCGTATGCAACAAGCCTTTCAACCTATAGGTTACCCAAATAGGACGAGTTGTGTCTCGTGAGGGTTTTCAGTGAATATACCTACAAAATTCTATCACAGACGTTCTGGTATTATAAACAACTAATAATCATTTCTCCTGGTATCTCTGAAAATGGATTAAATTCATCTCCTAGATATAACACTTAAACAAGGGTTAACCATCAGATACATTTAGAATTTATCAAGTCAATTATACTACAATCAGATTAGATCAAGTTTCAGAATTTCATCCTTTGTGTAGTAAATTTAGTTTCTGGAATCAAAGAGTTTGATAATCCTTTCAAATAACCTTAACCTTATCTAGAGTATGGTGAAAGAAATCTAGAAGTTTGTTCGACAACTACCTTAGTTTGTTCGCTCTCTTTTATTGATCTTTCAGGGAAAATATCTATCCACACAAGTTTTTCATGGTAAGACTTTTGCATTTGAGTTTTCATTTGCTCTTTTATACGTGCAACTTGTCCTCCTTCACATAGTTCTCAACTATACTCATAGAGACTCGATTTTTACTTTTTTGGTCTCTTACTTTCACATTGATTCATGGCTTGCCTCGAGATTAATAAAAATTATTCTTCTTTCAGTTTTAAATCTTTCGAGGGGCCTTGAATTGTGAATGTCTTTTTTTTTCTTTTTTTATACGAGTATGTCAGCTTCGTGAAAGGAGTCAATAACTTGTGAAAATACATACAAACCCTTAGTATGAATTTATGAGAAACGAAATTTTCCAAGGTAAATGTCTCCCTCATTACAGATTCCTCATAACCCAAACTGTTGATTAATCAAAAGGTGATAGTTAGTTTTAACAAAACCTTGATAACATAACTACGTGAAGTACAATTATAAGGGTGATTTTCTTCTGAAACACATCTAATAGGATGGTAGTACCAAAAACTTAAAAATTCTTAACGTACTAACAATTTTCGGTTTAAAATAAACCATAACCTTATAATTTTATCCCAAGTGCAACTTTAAGATTCTAAGAATGTCCAAAGATCAGAGTATACAAAAAAAATATGTCTACAATACCTGAATGCCCTAGAATAATAACTTTTATTAGAAAAAGTTATGAAAATCTTATTTACCCTCACCCTCAAACTGAATTAGCATGTGTCCCCACAGTTGCCAAAAATGAAAAGAATGGAAAAAAATCTAAAATATTACCTGAACATGATAAGGGTTGCATCCCACAAAAGCTAAGTTTAACGTCTTCAGCCAGACAATGGCAGGTACCCCCAAACTAGATAAGACTAATGGGTAGAAATAAAGATACCTATGTTTCATATGATGGGTCTCGTAGATTCATATCCTCGCTCGAACCCGTAAAGTACCCGTAAAATAGTTTAAGTCTCTGCCCATTTACCTTATTAATGTGACCAGTACGAGGGTCAAGAATTTCAATAGCTCCATGTGGGGAAGCAGGTTTGACAATGAGCGGCCCGGTCCAACGGGATTGAAGTTTTCTGGGAAATAATGAAGTCGCGAAGAATATAGAACTTTTTGATCTACTTCAAAGGTCTTTCACAATATATTATTATCATAGAAAGCTTTGGTTCTTTCTTTGTATGTCTTTGCGGATTCATATGCATCTTTTCGGAGCACATCTAACTCATTGAGTTGTAGCTTCCGATAGGACCCAGCCGTTGAAGTGTCAAAGTTAAGCGCTTTTATTGCCCAAAAAGCTTTATGCTCAAGTTTGACCGAAATATGACATACTTTGCCGTAAACGAGTCGGTACGGTGGCATTCCAATCAGGGTTTTATATGCAGTACGGTAAGCCCAAAATGCATCAATCAATCTTACAGATCAATCTTTACGATTTAGGTTAACCGTCGTTTGGAGAATATTTTTGATCTCCCGATTTGAAACTTTGACTTGCCCACTCGTTTGCGGGTGATAAGGTGTTGCCACCTTCTGGGTTACACCATACTTTTTGACAAGGGCAACAAAGTTTTTATTGTTAAAATGTGACCCTCCATCGCTAATGATAGCCCTAGGTGTTCCAAATCGAGACAAAATATTTTCTTTTAAAAAATTAAGAACAACTGCATAGTTATTCGTTTTCCAAGAGATGGCTTCAACCCATTTTGATACATAGTCCACTCCAACAAGGATGTAATCATATCCAAAAGACTTGGGAAAAGGGCTCAGAAAATCAAAAGGTTCAATAACTAAAATAGGGTATAAGGGAATCATATTTCGTCGAGAAAGGGCTCCCATTTTCTGGCATCTCACGCACGCTTTACAAAATGCATGTACATCGTGAAATAAGGTAGGCCAATAGAAACCGCACTGCAAATTTTTTGCCGCGGTCTTCTTAGAGCTAAAGTGGCATCCACTCCACAAGCTTGGGTGTGGCAAAATGATAAAATATTGGTAAACTCAGACTGGAGAACACATCTCCTAAGGATATGATCAGTGCAATACTTAAATAAATCTGGATCATCCCAAAAGAAGTACTTTACTTGACTAAAGAAACGATCTTTGTCAGGTTTAGTCCAATGATCAGGAATGGTATTTGTGGCTAAGTAATTAACAATGTCTGCAAACCACTACAACTCAGAAACTAAATTCACAGCCATAAGCTGTTAATCAGGGAAGGATTCCCTAATTGGTAAGGACTCATCAACAGACTCAATCACTATACAGGAAAGATGGTCGGCTACTACATTGTCTGACCCCTTTTTGTCTCGAATCTCGAGGTCAAACTCCTGCAAAAGTAATACCCACCGGATTAGCCGTGCCTTAGCATCTTTCTTTGACAAAAGATGTCGAAGCGCGGCATGATACGTGTAAACAATTACTTTAGATCCTATAAGATAAGATCTAAAATTTTCAAGCGCATAAACAATGGCTAGGAGTTCTTTCTCGGTGGTCGTGTAATTCAATTGGGCGTCATTTAACATTTTACTAACGTAGTGGATGACATGGGGGCGTTTGTCAATCCGCTATCCCAAAACAGGGCCTACAGAATAATCAGAGGTATCACACATTAACTCGAATGGTTCACTCCAAACAGGTGGTCTAATAATGGGTGATGTTGTGAGCTGAGTCTTAAGCTTATCAAAAGCTACAAGACAAGGTGCATCAAACTCATAGGCCACATCTTTGGCCAAAATGCTGCTTAAAGGACGAGCAATCTTACTAAAATCTTGGATAAAACGACGGTAGAAACCTGCATGTCTAAGAAAGGAATGGACGTCCTTGACATTTCGTGGTGGGGAAAGGTTAGAAATGATATCTATTTTGGCATGGTCAACTTCTATTCCTTTTTTAGATATGATATGCCCCAAAACTATCCCCATTTTTACCATAAAGTGACATTTCTCCCAATTTAAAATAAATTTTTTTCTTGGCATCTGAGTAATACTAGAGAAAGATGATGAAGGCACTGGTCAAATGAGTTACCAAATAATGAGAAGTCGTTCATGAAAACTTCAAGGAATCGCTCTACTATGTCAGAAAAAATGCTTAACATGCAACGTTGAAACGTTGCAGGAGCATTGCATAAGCCAAAAGGCATACGACGGTAGGCGAATGTGCCGAAAGGACATGTAAAAGTCATTTTCTCCTGTTCCTCGGGTGCGATGGGTATTTGGCTATACCCAGAGTAGCCATCTAAGAAACAATAAAATTTGTGCCCAACGAGTCGCTCGAGCATTTGGTCAATGAAAGGTAAGGGGAAGTGATCTTTCCTAGTGACAGAGTTAAGCTTTCTGTAATCTATGCAGACTCTCCATCCAGTGGTCGTTTTAGTGGGTACGAGGTCGTTATTCTCATTCTTTACAACGTTGATTCCTGACTTTTTCGGGATAACATGGATCGGGCTAACCCACGGACTATCAGAAATGGGATAGATGATCCCAGCATCAAGGAATTTTAAAATTTCTTTCCGAACTACTTCGGCCATAGTCAGGTTCAATCTCCGTTGTCCTTCCCTGGACTTTTTGGAATTATCTTCCAAATTGATTTTATGCATACAAACCGAGGGACTAATTCCTTTAATGTCCTCAATACTCCAGCCAATAGCTTTCGTATTTCCCTTAAGAACACGAATCAACTTCTCTTCCTGAAGGGGTTCTAGGTCAGCGACAATAATGGCGGGCATAGTTTTGTCAAGACCTTGAAAGACATACTTAAGGAGAGCAGGAAGAGGTTTGAGCTCTATCTTTGGGGAGGTTACTTGAGCCTCCGAAATGGGTTTCTTAACATCTATGATTTCATGCTCACCTTCAAGCTCTAAAATTTCTAAAGCCGAATCTAATAAGGTTTTCACCTCATGGATGTACGAATCGTCCTCATAATCTCTATCAAAGTTGGACAAAATTGCCTCTAAGGGATCTGAGGTACTTGACTTCTCAAAAGTGGTACTCACAAGACTCTGGATCATATTACACTCAAGTGGTTCAGAATTAGAAGGGGAATGCGACACATGAAAAATATTTAATTCTACTGTCATGTTCCCGAATGTCAACTTCATAATTCCATTGCGGCAATTGATTACCGCATTAGTTGTTGCCAAAAAGGGTCGACCTAAAATTACAGAGATCTCATCCTTAGGGTTTGCCACTGGCTCAGTATCTAACACAACAAAGTCTACTGGATAAACAAACTGCTCAATCTGGATCAACACATCTTCAACTACACCCCTAGGAATCCTAATAGATCGGTAAGTTAGCTGAAGGGTCCTATTAGTGGGTTTAAGTACTCCGATATCCAATTGCTCATAGACAGAGTAAGGAATGAGGTTCACGGCGGCACCTAAATCAAGTAGAGCTCTTCCTATCTTACGGGTCCCAATCGTACACGAAATAGTAGGGCATCCAGGGTCCTTGTATTTTGGAAGCGATTTACGCAAAAGGACAGTACTAGCATGTGCATCTAAAAGAATAGACGTATCACTCTCGTGAACATGAAAAGTTTTTTTTGGGACATCTATGCGCCGCTTTAAAGTGCAAAGATCTTTAAGGAATTTTGCGTAATTAGGAATATGCCTTATGGCCGTAAGGATAGGAATGTTAATCACACAATGCTTAAAAATCCCTAAAATCTCCTCATAGACGTTGCCCTTCTAAGCAAGAGTTAACCGCTGAGGAAAAGGGGCCAGCGGCTGAACATATGTTATCGCGATTTCTTCCTCACTCGCACTCGCAGGTTCTTCTATAAGTTTACTTTGAATTTCCAGCTCGGGTTCCTTAGGCATTTTTACCAAATTATCAACTTTCGTTCCACTCCTAATAGAAATGATGGCGTTGACTCCATCACAATTGGAAGATTTAGGATGTTCAGTATTCCCTTTAGGATTAGCTTGAGTTTGACTGGGGAACGTTCCCTTGTCTCTCGTGCTTATCTTTGTTGCCATTTGACCTATTTGTCCCTCAAGTTTGGTAATAGATGACTGAGTTACTTGCATAAATGCCTTAAGAGTATCTTCTAAGGATGTGGTTGGATGAGGCATATTCCTATTGTGCGGAGGAACATAAGGCACATTAAGGGGAGCTTGGTATGATGGATTTTGTTGCCAAGAGGAACTAGACTGGTGTTGGTTTACTTGGTTGTGCGGCTGATAAGGGGCACTACCAGAAGAACCTCCTTGGTAATTTCTATTTCCCTGAGAATTGGAGTTGTTGGAATTATTATTCCATCCACCATTGAAAGGTTGGTTATTGGGACGTTGATACATGGCATTGGCCTGGTCTTTCCTACCTTCTTTTAAACTAAGCATGTCAGGGAAATCTTGGACCAGATGGTCTGAACTTTCACAAACCACACAAAGTGGCATCGCCACATGGTTAACAGAAGAAGTGCTAGAGTGTTGTACCCTTTTCCCGGTCTCTAAGTTCTCAATTTTATTAAGAATGGTTATAAGAGTTGCAGACTCTGAATTAAAGTTCACTTGGTGCATATTTACAATGTGAAAAGGTTTTTCCTCTCTCATCATTTGCCATTGGTAGGTCTTATCCGCTACATCATTTACAAATTTCCAAGCTTCTGTGTCAGTTTTCTCATCAAATGTACCCACGCACATAGACTGAACACGAGCTCTAGTGTCATAATCTAGACCTTCATAGAGAGTTTGAACTATATCTATCAATTGAATCCATGATGTGGGCATCCTTGCTCTAAATCCCTAAACCTTTGTAGGTAGTCATATAATGACTCACCTCGGTTTTGTGTAAAGCTATAAATACTTTGCCGTATCTTAGCAGTTTTATGGTTAGGGAATTATTTTTTTTAAAACTCCTTAACGAGTTGTTCAAACGTGTTTACAGAGTTCTCCTCAAGAGTGTACAACCAATCGCGTGCGTTTCCCATAAGAGAAGAAATGAACACACGTAATTTGAGAGAATCCTCTGTAATACGTTCAAAGTTTAAAATAAGCATATGATCCCTAAAGTCCTTAAGATGGTTATACGGGTTTTCAGTGGGACTACCATGAAATTTGGGAAGCATAGACAATTATCCCGATTTTAACTCAAAGTTTCCTATATTTCTAGGAATCACAAGGCTTACTCACAATTGTAGGATGCATTCGATTGCTGAGAGTGATTCTCTCCGCAGCAGTAGGTTTGGGACCGCAATGTTCTTATTCTGAGCTTAGGTGTTACCCCAATCTAACATACAATTCAATCAATATATGCGAATACACTAAAAGTCCTAAGAATGATGCAAGCACTCAAAAATGTTTTACTGGCCTCTTTTATAAAGTGAAGTTGTGAACCTGGTCTCAGGGTTTAATGCTCCTACTCCTGACAGTAGATCGGTTCGCACTTGAGTTGTTTTTACTCGCTTTGGCTATAGCTCGCATGATATCTAGTCACCTAGATGCACCTGTGCTGGAAGGCAGGGCGAACCGCTTAGAGTCACCTATCCACACTAGCTATGCCAGGGAACGTACGTCCTCCAGTAAATGTAGCCACTTATCAGGTTTTCTTAGTGAGCATGTTGCACCAGGTCCGAGCGAAGCCTTTTGATTAACTATGTTTTTTATGGTTTCTTATCTGAAAATCTTTTAAAGAGGTCGGGATTGTCGATATCGAAAATATTAAAAACCGGGTGATGAACTCCCGGAGTCCTAATGCATGGGCACGCACGGGTGATGAAATCCCATTTTGGTTCACCATTATCAATGTGTTGTTGCAAAAATTAAACATTTAATCAATCAAACATATAGTTAAACAACGATGTACCACGACAGGGAGGGTACGGTGAAAATATGATTACCTACAGGGAGGCCTTTTTAGGGGCACGTTTGGTTACCCTGGTGAAACCGTTGAGAAGGCCCACCCAGGATCGTTGGTGAAGTACGCGTTGAAACAATTTTCGGCCTGAGTGGGGGTTCCAATGCTGTACCTACAACAGAGTACAATTTCCTCACCTTTCAAAGCACCACTCATTAAACTTTACATAAACATTTTCTCAATCCTTACAAAAAAAAAACATAAAAAGTTAAACTAGAAGTCTTCTTGGTTTTGTCGCTTTTCTTTGATGTTGGCTTTCCAGAGCGTTCAAACTTTTACCTTCTTAATCAACAATACTAATGATGACCTTGAAACTCTGTGTTCAAAATTGAAAAGAAACCACAAAAACTAATAGCTAAACGAAACAGTAAAATCAGACTGTGAAACATGTAATGAAATTAAACCATGAAATCAAACCACAGAAATCCATTTATCAATCGGAGTACCAACCAAAGAAAAAAAACAAGATCAAAACAAACAAAAACTATCAAAGATCATCAGATTCCCCAATTCAACAAAAACAGACCCGCAGATCAACAAAATTAATCAAACCAAGCTCTAAATCCTTCCAAGAAATCAGCACTAAATTCTTTAACAAAATCGAACCCCAAAATCGCAGCACAACAACAACAAATATAATCCGTAGATAATCGCAACACAACAACCCAATTAATCCACAAATCTCCTCTAAAACTGACCACAATCACATGAGAGAGAGAGAAGACTATTAAACCACAATCACAAACCAGACCCTACTTTAATTTTAAGAGTAAATTGAAATCGAAATTGATGATAAACTTGAAACCTTTCAGATGAAAATTAAAACCCTTTATCAAGTCCCTTAATTTACTGCAAATCCTATCATGGTGATTAACATAGTAGAAGTGCATTAAAATCCTTACAGCAAATAAGAAATGAAATGAAAAGCATAGGAGAAATGCATCTTCTAACCCAAAACCTGAATTCCCCAAATCAAATCTTCTGAAACCAAACCCTAAATACCCAATTGAGGAGAATTGGAACCCTTAAACCCAAAATTATACAATGACATATCTTAATCACACAGAATCAGATCATGATAATGGAAAGAAATCCCAGAAAATTAAACTCCAAAACCCTTGAATTTGGTATCAAAATCAGTTTAAATCGAACCCTTTGTAATCGCCGATGAACTTGACTATGGGAAGATCTGAAATTGCTCAATCGCACTCGATAGATCGTAGAGATAAGAGCAGAGTTTGGCGCTGAACGATTATTTCAGAGAGAGAGAGTGTGTGTTGGTGTTTAAAGAGATATTGAGGAGAGGGAGTTGATGAAACGATAAAAGAACCACTAAAACAAAGAAATATTTTAATCAATAAGAGAAACTAATTAAACAGAACAATTAAACACGATTTTAAAATCGATTGCATCCCCGGCAACGACGCCATTTGATAATCTGTATCAAACCGGGTGTTGTAATATATGTTAGGGTTGCCGTTCTTCAGGGATGCAAAGATCAAATTCATGAATTAAAACTGGTTTCCATTTATTGAAAATGGTTTACAAGGAAACAAAAATAAGAACTACGGTAAAAAAAAAATGGTAAACTAAAAAGATAACTCTCCTCCCTTTTTACAACTCTCTTTCTTAACCTAACTTTATCCCTCATCTCCCTCAACAACCCCCTTTTGTGGAGATCTTTTAGCCAAAATCCTGACTAAGTCTTCCAGCAGTTGTTGACTAGTACTAGGCCATCTCCAGCAGCTCTTGACAACTTGTTATCTCCAGCAGCTCTTTAGATTCTAAAAGTTAGGCTTTAAGACTGGGTTTGGTTACAATTGTCTTATTACCTACAATAGTCGAACATACTTTAATTAGGCCCAGTGAAACATAAAATAAGGTCCTAGATAATGTGAATTGAATGACAAAAATAAACATTTTTCATACCTATCACTCACTCTTGTAGGATTGAGTCATCTTATCTATTCTTTTTGCCACGACTTTTTTATTACCTATATTCTAATCTGTGTATGATCATCTCTCGTTTGTTCTCCTACTATATTATTTTTATCTATCATTCTTTACTAATCAGTTGTCTTCAATTTACGAGTTGATCTTGATTTACAAGAGGTTTTCATCAGATCTTGATGACACAAACACACTTCACACTAAAATGGATTATATATGTCAATGATTTTTCACTCCTTTTTAGGAGCCTAGTGAGTTTAGTAGCCACTTTATCAAAATGTAGTGTTATCGCAAGTGAGTTGAAACCTCAGTTGTAATTTTTTTAGTGATTGGAATGGATGATATGCACTACTCTCTCTAACAATCGCCATTTGGAAGTAATACTATAGTGTCTCACAAAGAGGGGGGGAGGGGGGGCAACATTTGTTTTGGTGGCGGACTAGCGGTGCGGGCGCATACAGGGGAGCGTTGGTGAGGTTTAGGGCCTTTAGGCGATGCATTCTATTATCTGTATTATATTTGCATGAACCACACCATTCACAATGCAGCTTTTTGATGTCATGTATGCTACACTGCCAAATCAGTATTTTAATCGGTCCGTAGTGTATTTGAAAATGAATGAGAACCTCATCATAATTATCAATATAAGCAAGGATGATTGCAAGAACGGATATCAAAGTCTAAAAGGCGATTACCGAAGGCTACACAAAATTCTTAGGAAAAAAAAGGAAAGAATAAAGACTAGATAAAAGTTATGGGGCAATAATCATTGAATATAAACGATAAGTTTCCAAACATTGCTAAACGTCGAAGGGATTTAACAAACAAAATTTGCAGGGATAGGCAAATTAAAATTTTGATGTTGTACCAATGGCTCAAGGTTCAAGAAGATGCATGATCTTCGACCTGACAACGAGGACAAGCTCAAGGGACTAACATCAATACGTTGAAACACACAACTAATGGTATGTTAAAGAACTTGAAAACTGTAGTAGAAGGACTGAAAAATGTAGTTGAAGAAATGATATTGCACGTGCAAGTATCCCCCTAACTCTTATGTGCGCCTTGTCCAACTTTTAGACGAGCTCTAAACTTGCAATGGGAGCTCAAAGCTTGTCTGATAAGCTTAAAAGTGACAAGCTCTAACCACTACTCATGGGAGACAAGTCTAATGTGCAGCTTCAAAGTCAAGCATCAAGCTCCCTAGTTACTACTGGAGATGGTATAATAGAAGGGAAATGATTTAGAGAGATTAAAGTCTCACTCAATAGGAACTACACATCTATAGAGATGAGGGGTCCTCATAATAGAGGAGGTGGAAAGTGAGAAACCAAGTGGTATTAGGTGGAAATGAGTTCACTTTACAAAGAGGAAACATGCCTTCTATCTCTTCAGGCGTGTGAGATATTTATCTCTCTCATCTCCATTTCAATTTTGAAAACAGACCTCTATGCTCAGATCTGGGTTTTTCACTCTATCTCTCTCTCTACCCCACAATCTTAATTTCAAGGCAAGCCTTCTCTGTCACAAACTCAATTTTGTGAATATTTTCTATCTATCGCAATCTCTCTCATTGCAACAATGATGCTCATCATAAATTGAAGTCGTATTCTCTCAATCAGTGAAGAAGAGCTCATAAGAGGTGATTCTAATCAAACCATTTGTCTTTATTATTCAATTTTGACTAGATCTGTCTCTCTCAATCTTTACAACAATGGTGGTAATCATCCATTGAAACTATGATACGGTTTCTCTCGATGGCACTTCCTCTTATACTCCCATCGATGAAGAACAATTACTTAGATTTCAATCAGTCTTGCTAAAAAGCAATTACTCTCGCTCTTCTCCCATTGCTTTTTAAATTGTTTTTTGTTGTTGTTAAGGGTAGAGTACCAATCCAGGTTTTATGAGTTTTGTATCTGATATTGTCGATAAATACGTTTATCGAGAATCTTGTATGCATTATTTTTACTATCGAACAAGTAAAGTCGACAATTTTACATGTACAAGGATCGTCGAGTAAAGCATAACTCGACAATTTCACAAGTGTCATTATTGTCGAGTCCACATATAGTCGACAATTTAAGGATCATAAGATTGTTGATTCAACTGAAGAAACCTGAGTTTTTTGTCCCTCTCTGACATCTAGCCAGACCCATCCCACAAAACTCTATTAGTTGAAAGCTTTATTTCCCTTGAGCTCTGCTACTTACACATTTTGGGAGTTAGCCGCTCTTTCTTTGCACATTAAATCTGAAACCTTGCCCATCGCCATTGAACCCGTGGATACAAAAGGCCTTCATTCAACAACCCATGAGCTCTTAGCCAATTACTTCGTTGTGCCCAAAAGAAAAAAAAGAAAGAAGATACAAGATAGTAGCATGGGCACTCAAGAGAAGATGCTTTATTCTCTCTTTTAAGAACATTACAAAAAGAGGACATGTTGATGCAAGATAGGAGTCATTCATAGCAACTTACTTTCAATAGAGACATTACCACTAACTTTCCCGCAAGACTACTGGTCAACGCAATAATAAAATTCAAGTGTTATTGCTGACGAAAGATTAGATCGACAATTGACATTGTGCTATATACCGTCGAAGCATGCATATATCGACAATTCTTAGAGTAGAAGTCTACATTGAGCATCTTGTTTTATTGTAGATGTTATCTTGTTTTATTGTATACCAAATCATCCAACATCTTAATTGATAAAGTAAATGCAACGAGAAAATGTAACATCAATAACAACAATACCAACTTAGTTTTTTATATTGTTTTATTGTCGATAACAACCCATTATCGAGAATTGTTAATACTACAATATTGTCGAGTACATTACAAACATACAAATTATTGTCGATGTATTGGAAAAATCGACAATATCCATGATACAAATTCTATTACATCACTTTTATTGTTGAAAACTACAAATCTTCATTACGCTCGTAAATCCCACAAATATCCTCTACGTCGCAAATCTCAAAATTTTAGTAATCTCCTTAATAGAATTCACCACTACATTAGTATAAACCCACAAATTCTTCCTCTGTCCATCACTCCATCAGTAGTTACCAAGATCGTCGACAAATCGGAAGTCGATAATTACATTGTCGATTATTGTCCGACTCGATAATGGCGTATAAGGAATTTTTCGTCGCTATAATCGACAACTCAAACACCACAAATTGTCGACCTAACTGTTGATCGATAATGCCCTATACCGTTACTGCTATAGTGCGGTTAACCTTCTCTTACCTTTGAGATAAACATGGTGTATTGATTATACACAGAAATGCACAATGGATCAAAGATGGTTTAGATAAACACTTCAAAACCGAGGATTTTTTCTTTATATATATATATATAAGTTCAGAATATTCACAAAACGGCAAAAATGATTATTTGAGAGTGAAACCCCAAATGACATCGACGATTTACAAACCCTAATTTCAGAAGATGACGATGCTCTTCAAAACTCTAAAATTGTCACAATTTTCATAAAATATCTCAAACAACTTCAATCAAAACCCTAAAATCGTTCCCAATTGCTATTGAGGAGAAGATTTAGTGGCGACTGTGACATTGAGACACAAATATGAGAAGGGTTTCAAAGAGAGAGAAAAATAGTTTCTTTTTAAATTGAAGTTATGCGTAAAAAAGAGAGAGAAAGAACACCTAATATTCACCAAATCTCACCTATTTATTAGTTTCTATATCTTCTATTATTAGAGCATCTCCAACAGAGTGGTATGTTGTTAAGGTTTTCCCATACTCTTGCAAAAAATTCATCCTACATGGGTATGGTGTTCAACATACTCACCCCCATACCCTTCCAAAGTATGTGAAACCTGAACTTGGCAAGAAGTATGTGCATACCGCCTAGGCGCTGAACCGTTCAGTACCCAACAATTTTTTTAATAGAACTGTCAAATGGGGAAATTAATGATTAACAGACGCTAAGCACTGAACCGTTCAACGCCCAAGAAAAAATACATATCATTTGGCTTTTTGGTGTTAGGCGCTGAACCGTTAAGAGCTCAATAAATAAAAACGTAATTTGCTGCTAGACCAAAACAATATGCGATTACGAAATACCGGGTAGGGCAAAAGGGAAGAGCATACCACCATGTTGAAGATACTCTAACAGCCAGAGATGTGCTTCGTATTGTGTGTGAGAGAATTTAGTGTGTGGTTTTTTTTTTGTCTCTCGCACTCAATTTTAAGGCGGGAATTCGAACAAATTGAATAACTTATAAACTTCTCAGTTTCTCAAAATCAAAATTAGGGCAAATTCGAAATTAAATCCAACTGTAATTCTCACTCGATTCAGTTTCACGCACATAAACTAAGGTGAATCTCTTCAATACAATCGAAATTCGACGGGAATTACAAGCTTGAGTAAGATTTCAAAGCAAATTGGATCAAGCTCGACTTCAAATTAGGGTTAAAATCCAAATGTTGAAATGGAGAGAGTTATTTTGAAGTTAGAAAACCCATTTGGAGACGCCATTTCGAGGGTCCGATTCGCTCCTCAGTCGAACAATCTTCTTATCTCTTCGTGGGACTCTGTGAGTACTCTCTCTATTTATCTCATATCAAATGGTTACTTGTTAACTTATCACTCTTACTTAGTGTTCTTTTATGTGCAGACTTTACGATTATACGATGTAGATACCTCTTTACTTAGATTAGAATCTCCAATGGAAGTGGCGCTTCTCGGTTGCTGTTTTAAAGATGAGTCGATCGCCTTTAGTATCGGCGCTGATTGTTGTGTTAGAAGGTTTGTCGAACTAACCCTGTTTTTTTTTTTTTTTTGGTTGTTGTTGTTGTTGCAATCGTACCGTTCCCGAAGTTAATTTGAACGATTATGTTGTATTTAGTAGTAAACAACTATACACGAACTATGTGGAGAATGCTTAAAGAAGAACAGAGGAGAGACGTGGAGAGGAGAGTGGGAGTAATCTGTTTAACTCATAGAATGGGACTAGAGCAAAGTATTGGTAAGACGTGTTTTTGACTAACTACAGTCGGGCAACTAAAAATTAGGAAATCGAGCAACTTTAAACTAAAAACACGTTGGGTGTGCGATTATGTTATACAGAACATCATTGTGGAGAGTTTGGTGTCAACAATTTTTACAGCACACATTCTAATAGTGTAGGCGCTAACAGCAATTCAGGAAGTCTTCTCAGTTGAGAATTACTTCAACTTGTTGTCTTATGGGGAAAACTTAACCGTTGGGTGTTAATAGATGTCCATGGGGTTATCTGTTTTGACGCTCGCATACTGGTCACAAGTGAATGGACATTTACAAATTTGGGATGAAACTCAAATAAAGGAATGATAAAATCTTTTCTATGTCCAACTATCATCAACCATTTAGGGGCTCAATCCCGTCACCCAGTTTGTTGGGCTTCTGCATTACAAAGTACAAACACAAGGTTGCAGTTTGAACTTCAGAATAATATAAAATGTAAAAAGAACCAAAAGGAAGTGAGAAAAATATCATTTTACAGGGATTATCATCAGTTGCAGCTTTGAGGAAATCATTTCGCATTTCCTTACGTAGTAGTTCCACTACGGCTTTTAAGATATATGTTTTGTACATGTTAATACATTCTTTTACCTTTCTTCTACTTATGTTGAGAGGCTAGACACAAACTACTGAGAGAGAAAGAAAGGACGAAACCAAGGAGATGTGTCAGACTGAGCGGAGTCAGCATGACAATTGATTTTTTTTCGCCTTTAATTGCTGCTAAGTCAACCTTTGGCCCGTTTACAATAGCACACATTTTTTTCGAGATGTTAATGCTGGATAAGCATTAATCCTATCTCTGTGTCTTACATGGAAGAGGAAGTGCTCTAGTAAAAACTCTGCTCACAATGTTCTATTTCAAGTAACACCTAATTGATGATCATCTGGGCTCCTATAGATTCTGGATTCCTAATAGGTGGTTATGGGCAAGAAGAGTGTTTGTTGCTCCATTTCCCATTTTACTAAAACAACCATCATTTTGATTTTGCTTGTCAGTTGTTTATAGAATCTATACAACAAAAAATCTGGAGGGGCAGCACATAAAAACTGTTAAGTTTTTATTGTATAGCTTAAAGAAGTTGAAGCTGTTAAGTTTCAGCACGCAAAATATATTATTTTAACAGCGTGCAATATGTTCACGATAGACTAATCAGTGTACCTGGTGTCTTATTTCTCTGTGTTACCATTCTCAGGCACGATTTTCATTCAGGAATTTGTAGTACAGTTGGAAATCATGATGACTTGGCAACATGTGTTGAATATTCTGAGGAAACAAGTAAGTATCATGGTCCACAGTTCTACTATTGTGAGACTTTTACGTTCTGTAGTTTCTGCCGATCGGATTAGTCCACATATTTTGTTCTCAAAGTGTTGCCAATCATGTAGTCCGATTTATTGTGATTATTAAGTTCCTGCCTTTTGTTTTCACAGGTCAAACAATTTCTGCTGGTCTGGACAAAAAAATTATGTCCTGGGACATGCGCCTGAAAAATGGTATTAGAAATTCAAAAGATGTGGGCGGAGAGGTGGAGTCTATGTCACTTTTTGGGATTTATTTATTAGTTGCAATTGGAGCATCAGTATACAAGTATGACTTGCGCAAGCTCGAGGCACCAATGCATAAAGAGGAATCTTCTATGGACTATCGAATAGGGTGCGTTCGCTCTTTCCCTAATTGCGAAGGTATTATAGCTATATTATATTATTGTTGTTGACGTTAATATTGTTTCTCTGGACCTCTATCAAAACTACTGAAAACATCCACTCCTACAAGTACCCGTTTAGGGAAAACCACGGGCTCTCCCACACGCGCACACACACACTGCCGCACCCACCCAAATAAATATATCATTTTATTTCCAATTTATTTCATGACTGACTTCTATTGTTTCGAGTAACTTCCGCGAACCAGATGCCACCTTTTCAAAGAAATTAATTTTAATTGTCTCATATCACTTTGTTCGTAAGCCATTGTTTATTTACGCGTTTAAGCTTTATTTTCTTAAGTTTCTTAACTAGGTTTTACATCTTTTTCTGTTTTTGCTTCTGCAGGATATGCTGTTGGATCAATTGATGGGCGTGTGTCATTGGAGTTTCTCAATCTATCTAATGCAAATGAAAAGAGGTTAGTTATTGTATTTTGGTGGTCCAACTCCAGTACCTGTTCATACTCTTCTTATCGCTGTTAGCCGCGCGCCGAGAAGATTTGTATCTTTTCTGTCTAACGCGGCTACGACTCGCTATGGATAAAATACTTGCTCTTTACTAAACGTATGCTATATACATCACTATTTAATATGTAAATTATCTTTTCTGAGATTTTGTCTGTTGGACCCACTTAGGCAATTATCAGGGACTATGCAAGTGAGTGCACCAAACTTGTATTTCTAGGCTAAAGTTGATCCAGGAGGATCTGAAGAAGACATGAAGTTTTTCAAGTTTCTATTCGAACATAATTGTTTCTGTTCGAATACTTTTCAGCCTGAGGTGTTCTATTCGAATAGAATAAAATCTATTCAAATACATTTCTGCCTGAGGGGTTTTATTCGAATAGATTTTATTCTATTCGAATACATTTTTGGTATTTTTGCCTGAGGTGTTTTATTCGAATAGATTTAATTCTATTAGAATACATTTATTTTATTCGAACAGAAACTGGTTCTGTTCGAACAGAGGCTCGATTAAGCCTTTTTCCTATAGGCGTTGGTTGTATTTTTGATGGGTGTTTTTGCCTCGAGATGCGTTATTTTAGTATTTTAAGTTCCCTAGTATATAAAGGGGACTTAGGTTATTTCTTTTCTAGGTTAGATCTAGAGAGAAGTTCTAAGGAAGAAGCTTATGGTTTAGAGTTTATTCATTGTAATTACTTGATTTATACAATTGAATCTCTTATTTTTCCCATTCAGTTTGGCGTTCTTCGTACTTTTCTACTAACTAGAGCTTCTCAATCGTATTGTGGATTAAGTGGTATCGGTTTTCCAGTTGCGATTCTCGAGGGGTTAATTGTGGTTTATGGTCTCAACACGTGACCGACCGTCTCAAGCAAACGAAGGCGAAGCTAGTGAGTCCGTTGAAGATCCATCGCAAACCTAATTCAAAGAAGAAAGACGATTTGGAAATGGGCGATTCCGACTCACGACTTTGGAAACGACAGTTTCCGGCCTAACTTCTACTGTAGGGGAGTTAGTTGAACAATTGCGTCTCACAACCCTCGCGTTGGGTTCCGTTTCTGCGAAACGGCAAGGCTGCTCGAAGAAGAAATGGGTTTCGACGGGGGATGGAGATGATGATAATGCGGGGATGGATAACGATTCTAGTGATGCCGAATCCGTCAAGGAGCGCCTAGGTTTTGGTAAGTCAATAAATCCTATGCGTAATCTTCGTCTTGGCTTTAAGATTGAGATTCCGGTTTTCGATGGTTCCGTCGATGCCAAGAAATTAGATATTGGTTAGATAGGTTGGAAACCTATTTTTCCATTGATGAATATTCCAACGCTCAAAAGATTTGCTTCTTTACTTTGAAATTCACAAGTCACTCACTCACGTGGTGGAAATCCTATCGGAAACGACATGATGTTGAAAGTCTGAGTTGGAAGGAATTCAGGTTTTGGTGAGGAAACAATTCTATCTAATTGGGTATGAACATGAGCGATGGTACAAATGACAACTTGCGCCAACGGTTTGGGCAATCCGTGTAACAATTCACTACGAAGTTTCATAACCAAGCATTGGTTTTGGATATTGACGTGGAGGAGTACGATGTGTTCATGAAGTATACGGAGGGTTTGTCGGAGTCCGTTCGAAGAGAATTAAAGCTCTTCAATGTGGCAAATATCGAAGATGCGACCGTTAAAGCAATTGCCATTGAAGGCAAGTACTTGAAGAGCGCCAAGAAAGACGACAAGAACAAGTCGAGGTGCAAGGCTAATTGGAAGTTTGATCAGAAATGAGAGTCCAAAGGAGAGGGGTTTTCATTCAAGGGGACTATCTGTAGTCATTGCAAGGCTAATGGCCACAATTCTGATAGATGTTGGAAACTTCACCCGGAGCTTTGGCCGAAGGAGGAGAAGGGCAAGAAAGAGAAACGTGTACTAGTCGCAGCGATTGTGGATCTTCCGGATTTAGATAAGCCAAATCCTAAGCTTACTCTAATGTTCAAGCAACCTCTAGCTATCGACGAGGCGAGTTGGGAAGATCTGTTCTTTGTCAGCATTCAGGTGAAGCAGAGCTTAGTTGAGGCCATTATTGATTCGGGTAGTCATAAGAATTTAATTTCTGAGGCGGTAGTGAAGAAGATAGATTTGGCTACTGTGGCTCATCCTAAGCCGTATGGTTTGGGTTGGATTCAGAAAGACACGGAGTTGAAGATCACTAAGCAGTGTACTTTCAAGTTTGCGATTACTGAAAAGTTTATTGACGAAGTGACATGTGAGGTGGTTCCGTTGGACGTGTGTCAATTCATCTTGGGTTGCCTTTATCTTTGGGACCGAGATGTAATCTTTTACCGTCGTGCTCGCAAGTATCGTTTGGTGAGGGATGGGATTGAGTTTCATATTAATGCGTGCAAGAAACATATCACTGCCAGTAATTTGGTAACGACGACTCAGGTAAAGAGGTTGGTTAATGCGAGCGACAAATTTGTTTTGTTGTTGGTGCGACCGGTTCAAGAGGGTCCGTCGGCTACAATATTGTCTACTTTGGCAATGTCTCCTAAGCAACAAACCGATATGGGGGAGTTGCAAGAGGAATATGAAGACTTGTTTCTGGGCATAGAAGGGATGCCACGCAAGAGGGATGTGGAGCATGAGATCACCTTGGTGAATGGTGAACCACTACCCAATATTGGGTTATATCGGACGTCTGTTATAGAGTTTGATAAGATCAAGAAACAGGTACATGAACTCCTGGAGCAAGGAGTTATTAATCCAAGTTGCTCACCTTGTGGTTCGCCGGTGTTACTGGTGTCGAAGAAGGATGGGTCTTGGAGGATGTGTGTGGATTATCGGGCGTTGAACAAGATCACAGTGAAGAATCGTTATCCGTTTCCACGGATTGAAGAGCTTTTAGATGAGTTGCAGACGGTTCAGTTTTTCACCAAGTTGGATCTTAAGTCGGGTTACCATCAAATTCGAATCCGGGTGGAGGATACTTGGAAGACAGCGTTCAAAACAAAACAGGGCTTATTTGAGTGGTTGGTGATGCCTTTTGGGTTATGCAATGCTCCGGCGACGTTTATGCGGCTAATGAATGTGGTACTTCGTGCGTTTATTGATCATTTTGTGATTGTATATTTGGATGATATCTTGATATATAGTTGTACATGGGAGGAACATCTTGGGTATTTACGCAAAGTGTTGGGCGTGTTGCGATCACAACAACTTTTTCTGAACGGGAAGAAGTGCGAGTTTGGGAAACAGGAGCTAGTTTATTTGGGTTTTATTGTTGGTGGCGGCGAGCTTAAGGTTGATCCATAGAAGGTCTCGGCCATTACTAATTGGCCTAGACCCCGCACAGTGACGGAAATGAGGAGTTTTATGTGTTCTTGTCAGTACTTACGGAAATTTATTCGGCATTTTTCACAAATAGCCGCACCGTTGCATTCTTTGACGAATACCGGGGTATAGTTTGTGTGGGAAGAACACCATGAGAAGACTTTTCTGTTACTTCAGCGGAAGATTACGGATGCACCAGTGTTAGCATTGCCCAATTTGCAACGGCCTTTTGAGGTTGAGACAAATGCGTTAGACTATGCATTGGGGGCAATCCTTTTACAGGATGGGAAGCCGGTTGCTTACCATTCTGAGATGTTCACAGGAGCAGTAGCGACCTTTTGAGGTTGAGACAAATGCGTCAGACTATGCATTGGGGGCAATCCTTTGACAGGATGGGAAGCCGGTTGCTTACCATTCTGAGATGTTCACAGGAGCAGTAGCGACCTTTTGAGGTTGAGACAAATGCGTCAGACTATGCATTGGGGGCAATCCTTTTACAGGATGGGAAGCCGGTTGCTTACCATTCTGAGATGTTCACAGGAGCAGTGCGCAACTATCCTACCTACGATAAGGAGTTCTATGCGCTATACCAATCAGTGAAGCATTGGCGGAGTTACTTATTGGGGAAAGAGGTTGTGGTACATTCCGATCACAAACCGTTACAATTTTTTATCTACGCAGTCCAAGCTTCAGCAAGCTCGCCATATGAAGTGGTTGTCGTACCTTCAGTAGTTTACCTTATTGATCAAGTATAAGAAAGGAGTGGACAACAAGATGGTTGATATGTTATCTCGACCCCCATTACCAACTATTTCCGCTTTGTTGGTAGCTATGCAGATCCAACCGATTGTTCTTTCTGAGTACGTTTCAGGGTATGACGACGACAAGGAGCTCAGTGTGATTCACGAGAAGTTGCTGCAGGGCAAGACGTGCGAGTATGTTCTGAAGGATGGTTTGATTTACATGGGTAGTCTACTATGTATTCCTGAGGGTGGAGACCGTTTGCAGTGGATTCGAGAGGCACATTGTTCCTGGGTGGAAGGTCATTTCGGGGTGGAGAAGACTCTTTTGAATTTGCGGCGTTATGTATATTGGCCGAAAATGTAGGTGGATCGTGTGGTTCGTGGTTGCGTGCTATCAAGGTAGTCAATGCGTGTTGCGATGCAATTGCGACCATACCTAGCAATAAGCAACATGTGTATTGCGACCGCGATGCGACATGTTGCGATCTGCTCTGACATGTTAAGTGAAATAATGTATATATGTTTTCAATCTTTTTTTGCCCCTTATTTGTAGGTTCGTAAATACAATCCAACGGACCCTTCACCTTAGTCTTCCCTCTCTTGTTCCATACCTGCCTACTAGTAATACCACCACTACAATCCTCTTCTTCACCACTTTCTTCATCAACATCTTGTGATCGCTTTCTTTTCTCTTCTTCAAGTCTTGTTTTCTCTTTTTTATCATTTTTCACCTTATCAGCCATGTCCTTAAACTTCTTTGAAACTTCCACCGGTACATTAGGACATTTGGTAACGTTCAGATATCCGCCTATAAGATGTTCTTTCAATCGAGATATTCCCGCCGTGCATTTCTTATTGCAAAGCTTGTACCAAACAACGTTTCTATTCGTGGGGGTCCCTTACTTCCCCATATTCCCAATCTTCATCTTTCTTTTTCTTGTTTGCAGTTGCAGTAGAAGCCGAAGAAGACATTCAAAACTCAAGAGTGTCCAACTGTAATCAGTTAGTAAAAAACCATAAATATATGCTTAAACCCTAATACTCAAATTAATCACCAAATTTGCAGGCAAATAAGCCCTCAGTCTACTGTCTGACCTGTGGGAAAATTTACCCAAAATCACCAAATTCGTAGGCCAAATTGCTGCCGTAACTTTGCAAAATCACCAAATCACCAAATTGCAAAACTTCAAATTGTAAAATTTACCTCATTCAGTATTAATTGCTCTGCTACAATTTCTTGTAATTGTAGCAATTTTAGCAACTATTGATTTTGGGTACAATTTAACAATTTTAGCAAAGTTACGACAACAATTTTTGACCTGGAGTTTGGCAAAGTTACGGCAGCAATTTTAGCAAAGTTACGGTAACAATTTTAGCAAAGTTATGGCAGCAATGCAAAGTTACGGCAGCAATTTTGGGTACAATTTTAGCGAATTTGCCCAAAAAACCCGAGAGAGAGAGAATCCCAAAGAGAGAGAGAGGTGAGAGAGAGACGCTAACCGTTTCGTCTTTCTTCTTCTTTCTTCTCTTCTTTGTATTTCATTTTGGGAAACTGAGAAAAGAGAGAAATAAGAGATAATATTCGTATCTCGAGAAAAATAAAGAGTTAAAAAAAATTAGTCGCAATAGCTCGCAACGAGTGTTGCGACGCAACACGTGATGCGAGCTGTTGCGTTATATTGCGTCGCAATTGCGACCGTCCGCAACAGGGGGTGGTGCGAGGTCTGATGCGATGCGCTCTAGGCTCGTAATGGACGCAACGGTCGCAATTGTGACCGCAACGAACGCATCAGACTACCTTGCGTGCTATGCAACACATCGAAACCTTCCAATAGGAAGATAGGACTGTACTTACCATTGCCAGTTCCTAGTCGACCTTGGAAGAGTATTTCGATAGATTTTATGGGTGGTTTGCCCATGACCAGGTGTAAGAATGACTATTTGTTTGTGGTGGTGGATCGATTCTGCAAGATGATTGTTCTTATTCCATGTTAGAAGATGGTCACATGGTCACAGGGGAAGGAATAACGCCATTGTTTTTAAGAGACGTCTGGAGGTATTTCGGGCTCCCTTCACCTATTATTTATGATAGGGATAGCCGCTTTTTGGGGCATTTCTGGAGATTGTTATAGGGGATGATGGACACTAAGTTGAAGAAAAGTACCGCTTTTCATCCGCAGACTGACGGGCGAACAAAGGTAGTTAATCGCACTTTGGTACATTTATTACGGGGATTCCATTCTAAGCATCCTAAGACTTGGGATGAGAGTTTACCGTATCTTCAGTTTGTGTTCAACATGGCGATTCATGGTTCTACTTTGAAGTCTCCTTTTGAAGTTTGTTTGGGGTACTTGCCACAAAACTATTTTGATTTGGCGTTTAGTCTTGGCGACAAGACGGTGTCAGGGAAGGAGGAAGAGGAGTAGGTTAAAGCTCAGCGTTTTATTGAGAGGATCAGCAAGGTTCATGAGGTGGTCAAAGCACAGTTGACGAATACTCAAGCGAAGTATAAGGCTCGCCACGACAAACATCGGGTTGAGTGTACTTTTCAAGAGGGCGACCTAGTTTGGTTGCATTTGGGTAAGGAACGGCTTAAGGGGGTAGGTAAGAAGCTCAAACTTATCCGTTATGGTCCGTTTTTGATACTCAAGAAGATTGGTGACAATGCCTTCCAGTTGGATTTGCCACCTTTCATGAAGATGTATTCGGTTATTAATGCTGAACATTTGAAGTTGTTTGAGCCATCTCTTTTAGATGAAGACTCTACAATAGACACTCGCCTACCGTCAGTTGATGACTTTTGGATGGAAAGAGAAGATCCGTTGCAGGAGGTTGGTATTCTAGAGAGGAAGGTTCATACTACAAGACGGGGTGGTATTGAATCGTTCCGAGTTGGGAAGAAGGGTCAGCTGCCGAGTAAGTCTAAGTGGTACAACAAGGAATTGGGCATCGCCGCATTTCCACATCTCCAATTCTAGCTTGAGCAGGAGCTCAAGGCTCCTAAAGGGGGGAGCCATGATCTAGGAGGATCTGAGGAAGAAATGAAGTTTTTCAAGTTTCTATTCGAACATAATTGTTTATGTTCGAATACTTTTCAGCCTGAGGTGTTCTATTCGAATAGAATAAAATCTATTCGAATACATTTGTGCCTGAGGGGTTTTATTCGAATAGATTTTGTTCTATTCGAATACATTTCTGGTATTTATGCCTGATGTGTTTTATTCGAATAGATTTAATTCTATTCGAATACATTTATTTTATTCGAACAAAAACTGGTTCTGTTCGAACAGAGGCTCGATTCAGCCTTTTTCCTATAGATGTTGGTTGTATTTTTGAGGGGTGTTTTTGCCTCGAGATGCTTTCTTTTAGTATTTTAAGTTCCCTAGTATATAAAGGGGACTTAGGTTATTTCTTTTCTAGGTTAGATCTAGAGAGAAGTTCTAAGGAAGAAGCTTATGGTTTAGAGTTTATTCATTGTAATTACTTGATTTATACAATTGAATCTCTTATTTTTCCCATTCAGTTTGGCGTTCTTCGTACTTTTCTACTAACTAGAGCTTCTCAATCGTATTGTGGATTAAAAGTTAACTAAAGTGAGCTTCCTTAAGCATTCGGCTGACTGTATTCTTTTGAATATCAATATTATTGATCTCATAAAAGTACTGTATAGAGGACATCATTTAAAACTGATAAAAAGCTCAATGAGTAATTATTATCCGCTTATTATTATTCGCTAGATATTTATTTCTTAAGATTGAAGAGCTGCAGTTGTGATTTACTTAAGAGTTGCTCAATCGCAACTAAATAAAAAGCAACTGGATGCGATTCATAAATTTCTACTTGCAATCCAACTAATGGGTCCCTCTCTTTCTCTATGACCATTTGAGTTTGACTTAATTAAGTTTTCGCTAAATTTCATATTAGCTCTGAGCAATAAATGTATGGTTGGTTCCACCGGATTGGGAGTCGAACTTGTACCTCCTTGATCCCAGTGACTTTGTTCAAATATATTTAATGATCTTATACAGGTGTCAATTCCGGTGTCATCCAAAGCAAATAGATGGGAAACATCATCTTGTTGCAGTAAATGACCTCATGTTTCATCCGAGGTATGCTTTTATCTTTTTATTTGTTGGTTTTAATTGACTTACGATAATGTTGAATCGTATTACAATGATATAATGACATATGTTTGGTTTGTTCAGCCGTTACGGTGCCTTTGTTTCCGGGGATAATGAAGGTTTTGTTGTTATGTGGGATGCTCATAGTAGAAAGAGATTGTTTCAGGTATTCTCGCTTTTCTATTTGGCCTCGCATGTTTCATGTTTGCCACAAAGTGGATGTAGGAAAGTCTATGTTCCTTTATGTCGTTACTAAGGTTCTGAGTACTGTTACCTACTCTTATTGTCAGTTCCCAAGGTATCCGAGCAGTGTTGCTTCCTTATCTTTTAACCATGATGGAGAACTTTTGGCTGCTGCATCAAGCTTCACATACCAAGAAGCAAATGAAATGTTAGTTTGACTTTATTAAATCTATTTTCTTTTGTAATTTTTTTAAGAATATATTTTGTTTCATAATGATTATTCATATATGCTTAATGCTAATGTCTTGATTTTTTTTTTGAGAAATTTGGACTTTGCCCCTAGCAGAAACTGAAAATTAGCGTTTAGACCCCAACTTTCCCACATAGTCAATTAGGGACTCCAAAATTCCCCCTCACTTGTGTATCATATTTTTTATTTAAAAACCCAGAAAATCAATGATTTTTTTTTTAAATTCCCTCAGATGTGATGATGTAGAAATGTGAAGGAATTAAAATTTCTTTTAAATGATTTTCTGTTTATTTAAAAAAAAAAAACGTGACACACGTGAGGGGCAAAAGAGGGAAACAAGGTGAAAAGACTGGGTCAACTTGGTTTGGTGTCCATAATTGAATATGTGGGGAAGTTGGGGTCTAAACGCTAATTTTCGGTTTCTCCTGGGGGCCAAAGTCTTTATTTAATTTTTTTTTTTCTTCTTCTAATTATCATGTTACCTGTCAAGCTAATATCTCTAGAGTAACTTGTGACATTGTGATGTTTAGCATCCTTGTCAATTTGACAAGAATCAAATAGCTTCAGTATATTTCTGATACTACAGAATTGAATTAGATTTGGTAACCGTGGTTAAAGTATATGGCTAATATATAGTTTGACACCGGTGAACTTTTTGTCACACTAAATGTCGATTTTAGCAGTATTTGTTACTTATTCTATTTAAGCATTTAAATGAAACTCCTTTCTTTCGCAGAGAAGAGCCGCCTCAGATATTCATACACCAAATGGATGGGAGCCAATTGGCCTCATCTTCCAGAGAAAATATCTTGTAGATACTGCTTTTGCGAATTGCATGAGAAAGTTTACAACAAAGGTACTGAAGTGCATTTTTACACTCTTTTGAGTCCTTTATATCTTGGTTGCTTTGGTTGATAAGGAAGGATTTGGTAGCTTGTCCACCCTTTGTCTGTAGAGCATGATTCAAATGTTTGCGGTTGTAATTATTTCCTTTTTTATTTTTCAGATTATAGCAGATCAGGTTGGGGTGAGGCAGAGCCAGTTAACGGGGCTTACATTTACTTGCTTCCTGGTTCGAGCTACAGTTCATATTCGCCACAACTTCGCATCAACTATTTCTTGTGCAGCTCTATAACCATGTTTACTGAAGTTGTTTTGGTGGATAAAACCAAGATACACATTTGGCTGCCTCTAAGAATCATGTTTTACAAGATTGGTTTTGTCCAACAGTGCTAAAAGAAAATCCAACAAGAGTAAGACTCCTGCACACTGCAATATCCTTCAACAAATTGATATGTAATAATATTGTTGGCGCTACCACAGAGACGACAAACAATAGCTTTGTGTAATATTATTTTTGTCGTAAATTATGCTCTTTAGCTAGGAGCACGAGCAATGCAATTTAATTATCTTGTTGTAATAGTTACTTGTGTTAGTTACAGCTTTGAGAATCAGGAATTTAGTGCCCATATATTCCATTGTTTTCGAAACTTTTCATTACAGCTTCACATCTCGTAGAAATTGAGACGACGAGATTGAAAGTGCTAGTTTTCTGGCGCCAGCGCCAGAAGTATAAGAGAGTTACATAAAAGAGAGGGCAATCCATCAATTACCATTTCCCCGCATTTGAATTTGAGTACAGTTACAAAATGTTGATTTTTACGCCAGTAAAGTTTGCTGGTGAATTGTGATGATACAACACGATGGAGAAAATTAGTAAAAACACGGTCTTATTTCCGAGGCAGTGTTAATTAAACGCGATAGACCACGATAAGATCCAACGGCTGTGAATAATCTTGGTGCAACAAATTTCGTGGAGAACCGTTGTGTAAAACCCTAAAAAGCACAAAGTATCGTCCCCTCTCTATCACTCCCTCCACCAAATTCCCTCTCTCTCTCTCTCTCTCTCTCTCTCAGTCAGTCATGTCGGATGAAGAGCACCAGTTTGAATCGAAGGCCGACGCAGGAGCTTCGAAGACCTATCCGATGCAAGCTGGAGCGATCCGCAAAGGAGGTTACATTGTGATTAAGGGAAGAGCTTGCAAGGTTTGCATATCGATCTCTCTTTTTCATCATGTTTAGGGTTTAGATCCTTGATTAGTGCTACAATTTGATAATCTCCGTTTCGAATTTCTCCAATATTAGTTTATTTTAATTATCATGTTTGGGTGTTGCTCTTCTTTTAGGTTATTAGGTGTTATTTAGTGATTTTACATCATTTATTTACATATTAGGTTTTATGTGGTTAGTGTTTTTCGTGATTTAAGTATTACAAATGCTTCATCTGCTTACTTTAAAGTGTTATTTGGATCCTACTCTGATCAAGTTTGTTGTATTGTACGTGACTGATCGCTCCTCAGGATGTAACAAGCCTTTGCGATCCACTGCGCCTATTGTGTCACGCCACGGATACCATTTTTTTAAAACCACCAGTGGCGTGCGGCACTACCATCTAATATTTGGGTTGAATTGTCAATAGTACAAACAAAGAAAAAAATAATTCTCATATTTTTTGCTAAATTTCTTCAAATTCTTGCAATTTCACGACAAAACTATTAATCGGTATTTTAAACTTTCCAGAAAATTGGGCAGCACTGCACTTATTTTATTGACAATAAACCACATGCAAATCATTTCATAAACTTGTATAAGAATGAAAATAAAATAAAATTGGGTAGCACTGTCCCTATTTTATTGACTATAAACCACATGTAAACAATTTATAAATCTGTATGACAATAATTTTTTTTTTGGGTGGCACCCCCCTATTTTATTGGCAATAAACCACCTGCAAAACATTCATAAACCTGTATAACAATCATTAAATCTGTGTCATGCCAATGATACCGCTTTTTCATTTCAAAACTTATATTTTCCTTCGGTACTACTACTCACTAAAGAGGGTTACATATGACCAACAATGAAGATCATTATCCCACCAAATGTTCGTCTAAGCAACTCAATTAACGTGCACTAATCACTATACTCCATTTCACACATAAGTATATCGCACTTTTGTGTATTCAACTACCAATTCATGTAGTTACGGTACTATTGTGTTCCACTGATAAAGGACATTGCGTATGGAATTACAGTTAGCAAAGTATTTTATGGCAATCTCTGCCATTCTGGCCTTCTAATTAAAGTTGTGTATTGCTTTTCTTTCCGTACCAGTATCGCGTCCCCGTGCAAGCAAATAAATCTTGACCAATGGAGCAATCTTGTGCACATCAAACTCTCGGAAAATTGGGGTACTAAAAACCATTAAACATGTAAGACTAAGTTTCTATCCTCCGCATGACACCCAACTGTTCTTTGCATGCAATAACCATCTCCTTGCACCTTTTCATTTTTTCTTAACTCAAGTACAATCAAGCTTCTAATGGGTTTTGAAACTTCACAAATCAGTGAGTAAACAAAGTTTGAATTTTGATTTCCCAACTTCCTAGAAACTCCATATGCATTTAAGATATAAACTTCTAATAAGCATCGATCAAAGCTTATCGCTTACTGGAAAGCACGATGAAACCCATTTACATAAGAACTCAAGTGTTTCAAATAGCTATACCCACCCAATTTGTGGTATTTTATTAAGAACAACAACCAATGTGTATTATAATTCATAAGTAGGCTTTCCTTAAATTTTTTCCCATGTTTGGCTTTTGAATAAACTTGAGACCAAAGTCATGAAATTCAGCTAACTACCAAAATATTGTAAAAGTTTAGGTCAGAATCACCCAACATGATATGTTAATACAAAAAAACAATCTCTTAATCGAAACCACGAACACAAATACAACAAACATAATCAATTTCACACTTACCCAAGTTCAGCCTCAACCGTCTTATCCATCTCCTCCTTACCTCTGTTTCATTTGGCATTACCAAGTTTGATGAAGCTTTAGTCCATGATTGAATAGACCACTTTTTTTTTTTTTTTTCTCTTCTTCAATGAGGTTTCAATCTTTTGGTATTGATGAACATCGCTAAATCAATCCATGGGATTTACCCCCACCTTCACACCTTCCATGAAAACCTAGGGATTGAAACCAAATCAAACTATAACCACCATAAAATCAGGAAAATGAAGAAGATAAAAAAATCCCCAAATTAAATAAAAAAAATAACCCTCGAAGGAGATATAGCAACCAAACCGATTAAACAATCTCCACATCTTCGTAGACGACCTCCAAATCTCAACAACACTGTTTGGGGCAAATCAAATCAAAATCGAATCATGAAAGTTAGGGTTTCAAAACCCATAATCAAAACCCTCAAAATAGAAATGAAGTCAAAAGATATTCGCAGGGGACTGATTTGGGCTTCAAATGCTCTTTAGACCTTTAAAATTGAATCAATGAAGGTGAGTTGTAGAGATCGCCTTTTAATGGCAGCTAGGGTTTGATTGAAGAGTGGGAGAGAGGTTTTTTTTTTCTCTAGTGAGAAAAAGTAGAGTAAGATGACATATCCCATGTTCTAATTTTTGCTTTTGTATTAGTAGACTTAAAGAGTATATTACATAAATGCCCCTAAGATTTGATGAAGAGACTAAGTTACCCTCACATTCTAGTTTTGATTTAGTGAGAGAGTTTATCCGTACCGTTGATTTTCTCGGGCCACGCACCGCAGTAGCAATTTTTCTCGAGAGACTCCTTATCCTAGTGAGAGAAAGTAATGTACGGCCGAGAATGAGTTTTTATCACTTGAAAAATGTACCCCATTATGTTTTTATATAATAGATGTGCAGTCTATACTCTATATCTTCATATAGTTAGTCAATAAAGTGATATTAGTATTGCAAAAACTCGGTCTATACTTTCAAGATTGTTGTTTACTGATTCATGTCAAACGATTGTTGTATCCTAGTACATCAAGTTAGATAAATTAGTTAATTATTGGACTTGAGATTGCTAATCTACGCGGATGATGTCATTGCACTGATAGTTGTCTATAACGGAGTTAATTGCTCAGGTCATGGCAGCAAAGATAAACTGATCTACTGTTCCTTAAGTTTTGGCATACGATTCTCCTCGCTTAACTGTTAGTGTGTGGGACTCTACGACGTTTTATTTAGGGAGGCTTTTGCTTTTAGCACATTTCTGCTTCATTTTTTTTGACTTGTGTTGACATTTTGTCCTCTCCTTTTTCTATCCATCATTTGCTTTGACTGTAATTTATGGACCCATAATGAAAAATCAGTTTTACCTAGTCTTAATCGAAAGACCGTTGGGACTTGTTCTATCTCATCTCTGCCTTGTCCTTCAGCATGAAATATTTCATTTTTTCCATGGACTATTTCTTCCTCAGCTAATTTATCTAGGATGTTTGATAGTTCGGAGTTGTTCTAGTGGATCATATCCTTTGGAGTTCGATTTCATTTTTCAGTTATGACAGTTGGTTTCAATTATTAGTTACGATTTTCTTTGATAGTTACAACTTCCAAAGTTAATGGCCCTTTTCTGTAAAGAGTTGCAATCTACTAAGTTGGGTATGTTTGTTTTCGATATAAGGTGTTAACCCAGTATTTGTACTTCCAACAGAAATTATTCTAAATTCTATCTCTTCACATTGTTAATGAAAAAAGGAGAGGATATTTGTATTGCAAAACTCCGCGCTATTGTTTCAAGATTGTTGTTTGCTGATTCACAACAAAGCTTTGTTGTATCATGGTAAGCAATTTACTAAGTATCTGCAATAATATCGTTTGGGGTCTGAGGTAAATAATGCTTTAGATAAAGTGTAGTTTACGTGTCTTAAGCCATATAAATCTTCTTCCAAATAGTCATTATTCTCTGTATATTTCAACAAACATGATTTGAGTGGTAGATAAATGCCACTTCCAATTTGTTGGAATATATAGGGAATAATGTAAAATTGAAACAATTTTTATGGCTTTTGGTGCGTAGAACATGCATTCTTTAAAGTTTTGTTGGCTCCCACTCGAATTGAGTTTGTTGTATGATACTTGACATAACGTTCCTCAGAATATAGCACGCATTTGTATTGCAAGAGTTCACTGTGTACTTTCAAGATTGGTATTCCCCGATTAACGAAAAAGGGTTTTTGCACTATGGGAAGTAGTTCTCCAAGTATCATACAATAAGATAGACTTGAGTGGGAGGCAAATAAATCTTTAGAAAATGTGTTGAACGCGCTTCGAGCCAATCTTCTTCTGATTTCCGTTTGTCTTTTATATTCAACGAAATCCCTAACAACCTTATAAGTTATAACTCTTTCGATGCTAATAACTACTTCCGCTAACAATATGAAAAAAAATTCTCTGTATATTACTGTGTGAGTGGTAGTACCGAGTTAAGCCCCTTATATAAAAAATTTTTAGACACAACTCAATGGGATTGCACTCTTCGGAAAAAGGGGATTAATATACATTCTATTTGTAAACTTGTAGTGTATTGCACTCTTCGGAAAAAGGGGATTAATATACATTCTATTGTAAACTTGTAGTGTATAATTGTAACCTGCATATTGCAACTAAAAACTGAAACCAACTCTTAAGGATGTTTACAACTTTAATAGTTGATGTGCACTTTTAATAAAAAGTTGCAATTCGATAAGTTGAGTATGTTAGTATCCTATATAAGGTGTTTTTTTTTGCTAGGCCTATATAAGGTGCTATCCAGGTGTGAATTACTATTAAAAGTTATTCTGAAGTCCCTCTCTTCATATTGTTAGTTAATAAAATGGTGTTAGTAGTGCAAGAGTTCTCACTTTACTCTCAAGAATAACTCTCGAGACTGTTGTTAACCAAGTCTTGTTGTATCATGGGAGACAATTTTCTAAGTATCCTTCAACATGATCGATTGAAGTCATAGGCAGATAGGTCTTCATTATGTCATACGACTAATTTTTTTTTCTTACATTTGAAGCAAGAATCCATATAACTGGATGACTGTTAGAGCACCTCCAACAGCAAGATATGCGGTTCTGGTTTGGCATACCGGTATACCTGAATCGCATACTGTTTTGGTCCAACAAGGAGTTACGGTTTTTTACCTGTGCCCTGAACCGTTCAGCTCCAATATATAAGTAAAACAGGAAAAGGCCAAATGATTTGTTTATATAAGGTTAGATGCATAACAGATAAGCGCGCGGGATAAAAAAAAAAGGGTAGTGCACGCTTAATGTTCATTTACTGATGACGTGGACGGTATGCGAATACTCCTCGCCAAGTTCAGGTTTTGCATACTTTGGAGAGGTATGGGGGTGGGTATGCTAAACCCCATACCCATGTTGGAAGGGGTTTTTGCAAGAGTATGCGAAAACTGTAATAGCATACCATGATGTTAGAGGTTCTCTTATAACCAGCTAGGCAGCTACATATATTCAAGTGTGATGTAATAGTGCACATAGGTTTTCCCTTCTTTTCATGATTTAAATATACTATTTTTCCTGTTATAGGTTGTGGAGGTCTCAACGTCAAAGACTGGGAAGCACGGTCATGCCAAGTGCCATTTTGTTGCCATTGACATCTTCAACTCCAAGAAGCTTGAAGATATTGTTCCATCTTCTCACAATTCTGATGTTAGTACACCCTTCCAGTTCTTATGTTTTAATGCTGTCCCATTACGTTATCCTTAGCATTTGTCTTAGTAGCTCATTCAAGGGAATAACACGTGCCTTATACTTTCATCTCAGGTTCCCCATGTTACCCGTACTGACTATCAGCTGATTGATATCTCCGAGGATGGATTTGTATGTTCAGTTTTCCGTCTTTAGTTATAAATTAGTAGTTATAGTTATAGATTTCTAGCAATGGTAAATGACAACCCCTGTAAATTCTGTAGGTGAGTCTCCTTACTGAGAATGGTAACACCAAGGATGATCTGCGGCTTCCATCTGATGATGCCTTGCTCACCCAGGTAACTTGGAATTTTTTGCTTAATATATGTAATTGTGGTTTCTTTCATTACTTACTGTAATTGACATTGAACTCATGGATAACTGGATGTCCAGTGTGCCTAGCAGCATTTTAACAGCCTGTGACATATTTAGGCTCATAGAATTTTCTTGCTTTTTGAAGGGAAATAAATTCGAATTGTTTTTTTTTCTCTTTGATGCATTACTAATGCTATTATTACGCCGTTGCTCTAGTTGTCTTTTTCCTCTGATGCATTACTACTGTTATTTTTATGTTGTTTCTTGAGAATGTTATTTTTCCTCCAATCACAACACATACAGATCACTACTTTCTCCCCTTGCCTAAAACTCAAGAATGCTTTTCTGTAATTGTTTTTCCCTCATGTTTCCTGATTTTTCACTGTTCAATCAATTTTGGGTTTCTGATTAAAATATTTGAATATTGTGAAATACAGATTCAAGATGGGTTCGGTGAGGGGAAAGACCTGGTTGTGACCGTGATGTCTGCCATGGGGGAGGAACAGATCTGTGCTCTCAAGGATATCGGCCCAAAGTAGAAAGCTTTATATCTTGTTATCACATTTAAAAGGTTATTTGTAGTTAGTAGCTTCTGTAACTTTGGGGACGGACTCCAAAGTAGTGTGGTTTTGAAGAGCAAATGCTTGCCTATTAGCTAAGAGATGCATAGGTTTAATACTTTGAAAAGATATTGTTGTTTGTTGTCGTTTTTATTATATCGTGGTTCTAGACTGTATAGCTTTGTTGCTATTTGTAGCGAGTTTGTGTGTTTAAATGGATCATGGATGGCAATTGTTTCTTCACATTTATAGTTTTAGTTGATGGTTTTTTTGGGGAACTAGGCGCTTTTATTTTGTTGTGATCTCCAATCATGAATCTTCGTTTATTCTCACCTAAAATTATTTGTAGGTCAGTCGGTAATTGGAGATTTTCTAATACAGTTAATTTCAGTTCCCCGTCATCATTTTCCCAGTTTGTCTTTGGACATTCATTGCATCGTTTTCTAAAAAGATTTTCCTCAGTGAGCAACTTTGATCAGGCAAGCTTTAACTGCCCAATTTCACTAATCACTCTGCTTTCTCTGTGCTAAAGCATTAGGAACTCCGTACCGGTATGTTGGTATGTTGAGTAATCAAACGACACTCCGTACCGGTACGTTGAGTAATCAAACGACGGACGTTCCAAATTTTCCTAGGAGTTAATCTCCATAATTACCCCTAGCAGTTAGAGCACCTCCAACAGCATGGTATACTGTTACGCTTTTAGCATACTCTTGCAAAAAACCCTTCCAACAAGGGTATGATGTTCAAGATACCCACGCCGATACCCCTCCAAAGTATACGAAACCTGAACTTGACGAGAAGTATCCGCATACCGCTTAGACACTGAACCGTTCAGCGGCCATCAACTTTTAAATACATTTGACATCTCTTTCTCCCATCACAACTTCGTTCCTTAATATGACATTTAATTCGGTGTTTTTTGTTAGACATCTAATCAAATAATTTAGCGTTTTATGTTGTGCCCTGAACGGTTTAACGTCCAAGAGAAAAACTGTAATTCTCTGTTGAACTAAAACAGTACGCTACTCTAGAATACCGGACTGGCATATGATTTTGTTGGAGTTGCTCTTAATCTCCGTAGTTATATTTAAGTACGCTGATTTACCTTGCCTTAAAGCATCTCCAGCAGTGTAAGAATACCGTTGGCCTTGTAATTGGTCGCTTAACCTTGGCTTTAACAGAGAGGGAGAGAGAGAGAGATGACTTCATCTCACCCAACAAGTAGTACTAACAACAATAACAACAAAGATGAGAAAGAGAGACCAAGGTTTTTCGACACCAAATCAAAGAGTTTATGCTGGTCTAGAGCTGAAATAGTCCCTGGTAGACACCCAGAGAGATGGCGTAAAGACGCAGCTGGTAACATTGTTTGTAAACGCTTCTGCAATTGTCAAGGTTGTCTCTGCTTTGAATACGATCACATAGTCCCATTCTCCAAAGGTAAAACCCCATTTCTCATTTCATCAATTGTTTGTGGTTGAGTTTTTATGAAATGGGTTTGTTTTAATTTTCAGGTGGGGAGTCGGTTGTGGAGAATTGCCAAATTCTTCAAACGAGAGTGAATAGGTTTAAGTCAGATAAGGAGAAGGTGGATAAGAATGAAATGGAAGGGTTCTCTTGTGATGTCAAGTTTACTGGTATGTTTGTGCACAAACCTCTTTGATCAAATGCTCAAAAGTTGGATTTTTATTGAAAAGAAAAACTAGAGAACAAGAAGAACTAGAGAAAACTCTAAGGGTTTCAAAAACATAAAAAACCCCCATAGACTAGTTTCACTTTATATAGATTTTGTAATACATTCTAGAGTTTTCTATTTAGATAAGAGGTGAAAAGACTTTCTAAATACACAAAGTTATATATGTTTGATTGAAGAAAATCTTCTAATAATATTAGAATGCCTTGGAGAGGAATTATTATCTATTTTGGCAGCTTGATATATTGTATGATTTGCTGATACTTGAGGATCTTTGAGACTTCTAGAACCTTCTTGTTGTTGAGAATCTTTAGGATCTCCATCAAGATCACTAGGATATTTACTATCTTCATCACCCCCCTTCAAGCTGAGTAAGGGTGAACACATACGAAGCTTGCCTCGAAGAAATGAGAATTGCGCTTGAGAAAGAGGTTTAGTCAAAATGTCGACTATTTGATCATTACTTGGAATATACCTCATAAATATATCCCCGGCTATAAATTTCTCACGAATGAAGTGATAATCGATCTCTATGTTCTTGACGCGAGCATGAAATACAGGATTGGCCGCCATGTAGATGGCACTCTGATTATCACAAAATAAAGTAACCGGATGAAAGAGAGATATACGCAAATCCCTAAATAAAAAGAAAATCCACGTCAATTCAACAACGGTAGAAGCAAATGCCCGATATTCTGCTGCTTTTGAGCTAGAGCGGGACATTGTTGGTTGTTTCTTGTCCGACTAAGAGATTGGATTGTCACCAAGAAAGATCATGTAACCAGTGGTAGAACTCCTATTGATGAGCAACCACCCCAATCAGCATCAGAGTAGGCAAATATTTGTAGTGAGAACCGATTAGAGAGAAATATCCCCAACGAAAGAGTGCCTTTGACATATCGAACAATGCGCTCTACAAGACGAAAGTGCTCAACAGTAGGATTATGCATATATTGACACAAAGAGTTAACAACAAATGCTAAATCAGGTCTAGTCAGAGTTAAGTATTGTAGCGCACCAACAATGCTTCGATACAAGGAAAGATCTTCAAAGGAGGTACCATCTGGAGATAACTTTGAAGTCGAAGGAGAGGCGTCGAAATCGGTTTGCAATCAATCATGTTACAACGCTTCAATAAATCCTTGGCATATTTAGTTTGGCATAGGAACATACCTTTAGATGTACGCACAACTTCGATACCCAAGAAGTAATGAAGATCTCCCAAATCCTTTATGGAAAATTCCAATGAAAGTGTAGCAATAAACTCAGATAATAACGAGGAGGATGAGCCGGTAAGAATGATATCATCGACATAGTTGTAAGAAAATGACACCTTCATGAGAATGTTTTGTGAATATGGAAGAGTCCGCCTTGCTATGTGCAAAACCAAGATGTAGAAGAAATTGGCTAAGTCTATCTGACCATGCACGTGGTGCTTGCTTTAACCCATAGATAGCCTTGTCAAGTTTACATACATAATGAGGTATTGTCGGATCGACATGCCCTGGGGGCTGCTCCATGAATACTTTCTCGTGAAGGACACCATGTAAAAAAGCGTTCTTGACATCAAGTTGTCGAATTTTCCAATCAAAATGTAGCGCGACACTTAAAACAGGCCGAATATTGGTAGGTTTAATTACAAGGCTGAATGTTTCTCCAAAATCAATTCCTTGAACTTGATTGAACTTTTTTGCTACAAGACGTGCTTTGTAGCGATCAATAGATTCATCTGGCATGAGTTTAGTCTTATAAACCCACAACATTCATAGATCGAGTGCGAGGAACAAGTGACCATGTCCGATTGCGGTAAAGAGCAGCCATTTCTTCATTCATTGCATCACGCCAATGAGGATGTTGGGAAGCTTGTTTGTAGGTGGATGGCTCTCTAATTTGATCCAAAGAAGCTACAAATGTAGCATGCCAAGGTGATATAATGTCTCGAGAGTGAGGATATCGTTGTATAATGTGAGGTTTGATTGAAGTTGATGGAATGGGATAAAGTGTATCTGATAGGTTGGCGTACTTCGGATTGGGTTTAGTTATTCCAAGCTTCCCTCTTGTGGTCATGCCATGTTGGTTGTCATTAACCAGAGGTGGAGGTGGAGGTGGAGGTGGAGGTGAAGATGGAGATGATAAAGGTGTTATAGAAGCACATGGTTGATGAACTGGAGGTACATTACGACTTAGGTTCAAAGATTGGGTGGAGTTTGAGTGTGCCCCCCCCCCTTGAATTTCATCACTTGGGTGATCTGAATCGTTTGAAGCATCTATATTTTTACTTGATTCGTCACCAAAATTGCTAGAAAAACTCGGAGACGGAATTGACAAGGCAAGTGGATTGAAGTCCTGTAGTCGGCCAATATCATCATACGCTATCTCATTCGATGGTGACCCGGAAGGTGGTGATATACAATCTGCAACACAAGGATTAGTAACTCTAGATACATCTCTGAAACTAACAAGGTCAGTACTAGAGGACTCCGAAGAATGGCTAGTAAAAGGATAAACATTTTCATCAAATATGACATGTCGAGAAATGTAAATTTGACCGGTGGGAATATATAAACATCGAAAACCCTTATGTTGATTGCTATAGCCAAGGAAAACACACGAAAGACTTTTTTGCATCAAGTTTATTTGTAGAATATGGACGTAAATACAGAAAACATAGGCAACCGAATGTTCTAAAATAAGTGAAGTCTGGTTCCTTACCAAATAAGAGAAAATATGGTGAAGCGAGCTGAAGAACGGGTGTTGGTAGGCGATTTATAGTGTAAACAGCAGCAGCAAAAGCTTCATGCCAATATTTAGAAGGTACATGAGCATTGAACATCATAATAAGGCCACTTTCGGTAATGTGTCGATGCTTTCTTTCTGCTCTTCCGTTTTGTTCTTGAGTGTGAGGACATGATACTTGCTTTGAAATACCACATCCATTAAGGTAGTCATTGAACTTGTGACTGCTAAACTCCAAAGCTCCATCGCATTGAAATTTTTTGATCTTCCGACTCAAGATTTTCAACAAGTTTTTGGAATTTAATAAAAGTTTCATAAAATTCAGATCTTTCTTTAAGATGGTAGATCCAAGAGTAACGACTAAAATCATCCAAAAACAAGAGATAATAATGATAACCACAAACAGAAGGAATGGGCGATGGCCCCCATATATCGCAATGCATTTTATTGAGTGGCTCGTTACAACGAAAATCATTTAAAGAAAAAGGGCAACCGCCTACTTTTATCCAACTGGTAACTTGAACAAACCAAACTACTGCTATCTTTATTGGACTCGAGAATATCTAATTTACCACTACTTTGTAACTTGACCAAGACTCTAGAAGACGGATGAGACAAACGTTGATGCCATCGATCAAAACTTGCTTTCTTATGCGACGAGCTAACGAAAGAGAGAAGCTCTTCCTTATTGGTGTCTAACACGTATAAGTTGGATCGCCTATTGCCCGTTCCCAATATCTTCCCTGTTTTTCGCTCCTTAATAAAAAAACCAGAAGATGTGAATTCAACAGAACATTCTAAATCATCAGTTAGTTGACTAACTACCAATAAATTTTTGGTAAGTTTGGGAACATGCAGAACATTATTGAGAGTAAAGGAGGAGGAGTGTGTATGTAACGGGACAGAGCCAATATGAGAAATAGAGATAGAGTTCCCATTACCTACAATGACCTTGTCAGTACCAGAATAAGATTGGAGTTTAGAGAAGTTACCTTCATTGTTTGTCATATGCGACGTTGCACCACTATCCAGGTGCCAAGTTGGTTCGTGTGGATTGCCAATAGTCATGCTAGCCAATGCTTCAGGTATCTCATCAAATTGGAAAGCATGATCAAATCTTTTGTAACATTGAACCGCCATATGATTGGCTCTCCCACATATTTGACAAATAACCGAGCTTGGCTGTTGAACCGATGATGTTTGAGAAGATCGTATCGCCTTATTAACATTGCTTTGGGGCTGATGTGTATGGGGAGTCGAGGAACGATAAGAATTAGAAAACCTTCCTCGACCTCGGCCTCGAAAGGATCTCCCATGACCTCGCAAATTATATCCACCTCCTCTTTGAGTGACATATGCAGATTCCATAGGGGATTTGTGCAACAAACTTGTTCGCAAGTCGTGGATTTTGAGGCTAGCCACGGCTTCTTGATAAGAAGGAATCGGAGGTTTTGCTAGCATTGTCGTAGTGAAGGACTCATAGTTAGGACCTAGTCCTTGGAGAAGCTAATAAGAATTGTCCTCATCAGGGACTGAACAACCAATAGCTCCAAGCGAATCGCAAATATTTTTGAATGTTCAAAGATACTCATCAATCGTAGAGTTCCCCTTCTTGCACTCTTGAAGCGTGTTTAAGTTGCAACTCACGAGCCTTTGAGTGTTGGGCAAGTGTCGATCCGAGAGCTTTCCATACCTCACGAGAGGTTTCAAGCCCAACAACATGACTCAAAATTTCTTCCGAGAGAGTAGAATTGATCATGCATAACACGAGCTGATCATAATACTCCCATGTCAGGTACTCGAGATTAGGTTGTTCCTTTTCGTCCAAAACAACCGTTTTCGGTGGTTGTGGACGACCGCCATCAACAAAACCGATTAATTTCTGACTGCGTAACATGGGCAAAATTGACTCTTCCATAACAGGTAATTAGTGGAAGTAAGCTTCACCGAGACCATTTGATTGAAGGAAAGAGAAGAGGCATTCATTGCTGGATTCGGAAGTAGGTTGTTGTTCGCCATGGATAAGGATTGAAGACTTAATTGAGCAAGGGCTCTGACACCATGAAAAGGAAAACTAGAGAATAAGAAGAACTAGAGAGAACTCTTAAGGGCTTTAAAAACATAAAAAGCCCCATAGACTAGTTTCACTTTATATAGATTTTGTAATAGATTCTGGAGTTTTCTATTTACATAAGAGCTAAGAAGACTTTCTAAATACACAGTTATATATGCTTGATTGAAGAAAATCTTCTAATATTGGAATGTCTTGGAGAGGAATTAATATCTATTTTGGCAGCTTGATATATTGCATGATTTGCTGATACTTGAGGATCTTTGAGACTTCTAGAACCTTCTTGTTGTTGAGAATCTTTAGGATCTCCATCAAGATCTCTAGGATATTTACTATCTTTATCATTTATCATTATGTTTTTTTGTGTGTGACTGTGTTGTGAGTGAAAACTAGTAAACCCCTACTAGAAGAGAGAGGTCTGTTGTTTTTTGTTTTTTTTTTTGCTGCAGAGTATAACACACAGGTCTATAAGCATGCTTGCTTGTCTAGGGAGATAAAAACACCCCCTTTGGTCGTTTGATAAATTTTACCAATTTTTTTCAGAACCCCATTACTTTTTCGAAGGATTTGATAATGTTCTTAGTGGCAATCTATTTCCTTCTTTTGTAGTTTCGCACTTAGGTAAAAATCGAATCTTGTAAGTACTCGTAACTAGTTTTATATGATAATTGAAGAGAATTCATTAGTTAAGGAACTTCTAGAGGGCGAGAAGTTGGAGCTACAAAATGAAAAGCATAAGGCATAAGTCACATATCAAACAACAGAGAGCTTCCGGGAGGCTTTAAATGAAGTTAAACAGAAGTAGTACAACCGTGACAATTGGGGCCCATATGCTCCGTGTGGTAATAAAAAATATAAAAAAACGAAGAAAGGCTTAGAGTCTCAACTTTACAAGATGTCTGTGTCCTGTCATGAAAGACTCCTAACCGAATCCATATATTATCTCTCTCATCTTCTCAATGATTGCTCACGAATAAAAATAAATGGTCTTCGCCTGAAATATGATGTCTTATAGATTGCTCTGCAAATTGGTGAAGATTCTATTTCCTTGCTACTCCAATTCTCTAAATCCATCTGAAGTCTGGTATTACTACAATGAGTATTTTACAAATTTCTTCTTCACAAACTTAAAAGTGAGGTTCTAAGTTGACGCAGATGTTGATAGCTAGAATTTTAAATTGGTAAAAGTAAAACCTTAAAAGGTATTTGAAAACAGAAAAATAGTGATTGGAGAAAGAAGTTTGAATTATTCTTAGCCAGAGTCAACGTGATTCCTACATGCTTGTGTTTATAGCCATATCTAAGGTTAATTACAAAAAGAGCCTAAAGAAAAAAATATTGCCGAGTTCTGAAAATTTCCAAATTTATTGTGGTAAAACTGAATAAGCTTTGGAGTTTGAAGGTACAGGACTTTATTTATTTACCATTTGAAGATTATTGGATAGTCTTCTTTGCAAGTTGATGCGCTTGACAATACTTCTACTCTCTGTGTCCTCGTCCTTGAAGCTTAAGCCCCTATGCAATTCTAGTCTCCTACTTTTATGTTGCAAAACGGTCATGGTGAGAAATATCTTTAGGCAACCGAATTTGGCATCCTACTGGAATTTATTGATATCCCATGTATTCTCTTATTGGTCCTCAATAAGAAGTCTTCTTCGAAGCTTTTTCCAGGGATCATTTAGGGATTTGTGGTATTAACCATCTCCTAGTAAAGTTGGGAGACAGATTCATTTTCAGAGTAGAGTTTGTTAATGAGATGAGGGATATTTATCACCTGTTGTAGTTGGTGCTCATTTTGGATTCGAGGTATGCATGTCTGTAAATACCCTTTCATGTTATTTAGCTCTTCAGCAAACTTACTTGGATCATGGTTGACTCAAGCATGGAAATGTTACCACTACACCTCTTTTTCTGTATATGTAAATCTCCCCTTATCGACTGGCTGGTCTATTTGGACAGAGAGGAACTCTAAATTCTTTGATTACAAAATCTCTACTATGGATTTTGTTGATCATAATGTACTTGAGTTTGCGCACTTTGTCTATGAGTTGAAAATCTTGAAACTTGGTGAACTTTTGGAACCTTTGAGTTTTGGTTCTTGCATATAATGTACGTAGCCAGGTAATTTCCGTTAATTTCCAATGTGCAGACAAGGAGCTTGACATAATTGAAATGGCTGTTTATGGGGATGTGATCCGACCAGGTAACCAGTGCCGTTGCAGGACAGTTGCAGAAGTGCTTGGTCAATACAAATCGAAGAGCAAAGGCAATATGGACGCTTGTAAATTGCCATGACAATGAAGCCTCCTAGGAAGGCAATGGTACAGATGGGTTTTGGGGGGAATATTATACTAAAAGTTTGATGTGGTCTTGATCTATTTTTGATCATCAATTGCTTTGATTCCTTGTACCCAGTCTTGCATCTTGATTTTACATATCTCGATTTACACATTGATAAATTCGAATTCAACATACTTTCTCAATTGTGATTGTTTTGTTAGTATCTCATTCAGTATCGGCGGGGATTGTTATATTTTAGCAGCAATTTGTTACCTTAAAATTGGAAGGAATGAAACTTGTCAGAGTACGTATCCCATATTCTTTGGAAGCTTCGATCATCAATGATCATAGTTTGGGGAAGTTTGACACCCATTGTTATAATTGTGCAGGTTGCACGTATATATAACCAATTATGAGAGCTACTATCGGACGGTTTGCTAGTACATTTATATCCTTCCGCTGTACTCCCGTGGACTCACTTGGAGCTTGCAAAGATCTTTGTGAACTCTTTGGGACAGACATATCACCTGTAAAACATATGTACCCTTAAAAGTATTCCATTTTCTTTGGAAGCTTTCGATCATCAATGATCATAGTTTGGGGAAGTTTGACACCCATTGTTATAATTGTGCAGGTTGCACGTATATATGACCAATTCTGAGAATTAATATTGGACATTTCGCTAATACATTTATATCCTACCGCTGTACTCCCGAGGACTGACTTGGAGCTTGCAAAGATCTTTGTGAACCCTTTGGGACAGACATATCACCTGTAAAGCATATGTACCCTTAAGATCCTGAAATTGAAAGGTTTACAATGAGAATGGTTGCAGAACGACCTGAAGTGACCCGAAAGAGAGAACACAAATATTGAATCAGGAATATCCGAGTGCTTAACTTACATACTTGTATATTTTTTCTGGTAATTTTAGTATACAAAATGAACCTTTTGCTCTTTTTTTCATGGCGATTAATGGCTTGAAAAACATAATACATCTCATCTTATGACGGACTCAATCGTCTCCGAGAGTAACAATAGTAGGTATTTGGCCGCGGTTTACAAAATCTATTTTGTTTAGTCTTGTACAACATAGGACTTGCTCTGGCAGTTCCTCTGGTTTCTGTGCCTGTCAATGAGTATCAAAGTTAGTCTCAGACCATTTCCATAAGTTGCATTCTCATAGGCTCTGCTCGATATCCCCGTAAATACACACGATTTCTGTTAGTCCCCTAAATATGGTTATGTTTGGGCGTTTAGTATAGCTCCACAAGTACAACAAACCTTATAAATTTGGTTATGATGTGGGCCGATTGTGGAGTAAGTTCTATCATATTTCCTCATCTCCGTCTAGGAGATTTGTCCATGTATATAGTTTTCTTTTATGTGATTTCCTTGTATATGATTTCTTTTAAGACTCATCACAGTTTGCCAAGTAAACAACATTGAGAAACTCGTGAAACATAGTTTACAATAGGTAGCAATCTGCCATAATTTATCTTTCTTTGCATGCCCAAGTTGTTCTTTTCTTTTTGCTCTCTTTACTCTTTAGTGTAATGTCTATAGGAACTATTGTTTGCCAACACTTTTTTTCCTCTCTTATAACTGTTTTTCATGATCAAGTTTTCAATCTATGAGCCCTCTTATACTAGCTTATAATTTTTCTGCTTTTGTTAACCAAAATTTTGAATTTCATATGCCGAATCGATAACTAGTGTTATACCTGGATTGTCAAACCAAAGTCAATTATGCCGTCTTTTAAGCGTTCCCGGAATGCTTCGAGCCCCTTCCTGGAAATGAAGCTGAAGCGGTGTATATCTAGGTCAATCTCAAAGTAATTGGCACCCTGCAAGATAACTAAACGTGTCAAGGAGGATTAACACTAAATTAACAGGAGGATGTTAACTACTTCTAAGAACACTAAAGTAGACTACATTATAAATGACTGGAAATCACATATCTTAAAATTTTCCGAGGAAACAAAATAATTTATCCCTGTAGATCTTGCCATGCATCGGATCCATCAGTAATTTTCTGCTCTCTTCATATCCAAGGGGAGGACCTCTACGAAGTTTGTAGCTCAAATTGATTTGAACTATCACCAACTTAAGCTTTATACTTATTAATTTTGATGAGGACTACAGTTACATAATTTGCATAAAATCTCCATCTCTTGTAAAATGTACAAGCCTTGTCTCATCATAACTATCAAGAAACATTCTCCATGGGGATGGGGAGTGTCCTCTTAACATTTGTTTGTCTTTAAGAAATGAGTTCTCCCATAACTTCAAACATAGGAAACATAGTGAAACACAAGAATATGTTGGAAAACTCTAATAAAAATAATTGTGTTATATAATCTAGACTAGAAAACTGTTTACAATCTCGAAGTTATTAATTGCCTTAGTGCTTATTCTTGTAAATCCAAACCATCATGCATTAAAGGCTAAAAATTCCAAGACAAATAATGGATTGTACAACTATTACTGCATTTTATTTTTTTTGATTGGGCTATTACTGCATTTGTTTCTATCCCCTTTTTCTAACCGGTCTCCCATAGAAGTCGTAGAACAGTGGAAGTGAAGATAATGCCAAAGGGAAATGGCTACAAAGAAGGATGTTCATTACCTTGTAGAAATTGTGTTGAGGGCGTGAAAGCACCGGCTTTTCATTATAAGCATGCAAGAACTTCTTTTCTGTAGAGTTCAAGTGAAGCTCTTCTGAATTAAGCACATGAGCCATTATTTTTAGTCTTTCTCGAAAAGGAATGGTTGAATCCTTTGCAAACCCTTTGACCTTTTCCATTTCATCGTCAACCAACTTCTGTAGTCAGAAAGCATATTGCAAGACAATTGAGTATAGACGACATTCATTTTTTCTCTGATAAGATATTCTCATATTAATAGCAACTGTTACTAGTAAAAATAATATAAATATTTGGCTAGGAGCCCGTGAGCATCATTGATTTCTTCTTCTTCTACTAAAACGCGAAGTATAACTTTACAAGATAAAGAAACATAATTGACAAAGGTAATTTAGTTTCTATCAGTTATAAAGCACAATGGAACTTCAATTAAATAAAGTTTGTTGTTAATGTCATACTAAGAAAACAGAACTTTTGGTGATAGAGCAAGTTTTCAGAAGTTGCAAAGGATATTTACCTTAATAGTATCCTGAAAATGAGGAGAGACTTTTTTTTCAAAAGTGTCAGAAACTTTGAAATATAATACAAGGCTCATCCCTTCCCCATCACTATCACCAAGGAACATTGCAGCTGGGTAGGTCGGAAGCTGCAATAAAGGATGCATGTAAATGATATGAAGTTCTCAGGATTATGTACAATTTACAAGGAATACTAATCACGTTCAAGGGCCAAGACATTGGTTTTTCCCTTCTGTATACCGAGCATTCCGGATTTTAACATATCATAATTGTGGCCAGTATATCTGCTATTTCATCAAATAGATGGCCAGTCTATAAAAATAAGTTAAAAAAATATGAGAATGTAAGCTGGTTTTTTTTAAGAATATTACGTTAACCCATAAACCGATCCAATGAATCAATTTTGCATGTTTCACTTTATGTAAGAAAAATATTGTAATAAAATACATTATTCGATATATCAGACTGATGATATCAGAAAATATTGGCACTTCAGCTGATGATGATCACAGAATTACTACTGTTATTACTATTCAATCTTTTTTAGAACCTATCCAGCTGATATATCATATTGCCCATATGTTCTATGTATAGGACGATACGTTAAGCTAGGGTGGCATTACAATTACCCATCACATTCTAAAAAAAAAAAAAAATTATTAATTTCCTTCAAACAAAAAAAGAGAACAAGAGTGATGTGAACATCGTCCATTCTCGTTTCCCACACGTCTTTGGTGTCGTCCTATTTTACTTTATGTTCTGTTGGAGCTTGTTTTAGGAGTTTCTAGTATTTAGTTTGTTTCTATTTTGGAGAGATATTGGGAGATATTCTAGAAAAGATATCCTAGGGTTCTAGGATATATAGGAGAGGCTGGTGTAACCTTTTATCCAGTTGTTGATGAGAGAATAAAAAATAGTTAAGTTTATGTTTATTTTGAGTTTTAAAGTTTAAAGAAAACCCTAATTTTAATTAGGTTTTCGTAATCTTCAAGTTTCCGCTTCTGCGGCTTGATTTTACGTCAAAGAGACTGAAAAACTAATGACATTGAGGTAAAAAGTACCTGAATGTTAACAATCAAAAGCGAGGGTACAGTTTCATGCGGTTTCACAGAAGGAAGCTCAAGGTGCTGAGCAATATGATTGACCTTCCTCGGACATTCAAACAAGTCAATGCCAATTGGGGTATACGGACAGTAGTTTGGAGCCGAGGATTTCCGCTTATCTCTGTATGATAGATTGGTAAAGATCAGATAATTAAATCTTAATAAATTATGAGCAAGAATTTAGAATCACTACTAAATAACAGCAATCTCTAAATAGCTGGCAAACATAAGATGGAGCAAACAAAGGCATACTTGAAAAAGTTGTCGCCGCGAAGTTTAAACAAAGAAGGTGAAATGGGAGACCAGCATCCTGGCATCTCTACAATTGAACATGGAATGAGGAGTCCTGCTCTTGGACGATATAGAAATTTCTGAGAAGCACCTGAGAAAATAGCAACTTTGTGAAAGTCAGTCTTTAGATAAACATATTTACTTGTAACAAAAGCAGGTTTTGACGATTGTAAATTTCAGCTTTTTGAAAACTTCTCAAATGTGAAGTAAAACCATAAATAAAACTGTATGCTTACAAAATTCAGTAGTTTCTCCATCACAAGATTTCCTCGTTAAGGAGAGCCTGATAACTGTGGACTTCTTCCGTTGAGGTGGTAGGCCTGTACTTATTCGAACTTCATGTTTGTCAATAGAACTTACAGAAGGAAGTAACCGGGGTAAGCAAGATTTTGTGGCTTTCTCAGGAGTTTTCTCTTCGGTGCTGTGTCTATTCTCTTTCATATCATTAAATCCCCCATGAAAATCATTAAACACTTTTTTCTTGTTGATGCAAGTTTCATTGGCTTTAGGAGAGGAAAAAAATTCATAACCTCGAGTGGCTTCATCATATGCAGTTTTTCCCGTTTTACCTGAATCCATTTTAAGAAAATGCTCCAGAGAAAATGATATTGGTGTGTTATCATAGAATTCCTCATAGCATGAAGCATTTTCGTACTGGAGTTGGGTACTTGAGATGTTCCCAAGTGTGTTGCCTATACATGGGAAACAGTCTGCAAAAAGGACCATTGTGGCTATTAAGAACGTATAACAAAACTATCTGCATTATTAAATTTAAGGTACACGTTAAGTAAAATTTAACAGTGTCAAAGACATATCATTCATATTAGGGGTAGAGTAGTAACCAATTGGGGTATGGCAATTATTCACCCGGAAAAGGGGGAGAACTAGATAGATATGTTTTCGTGTCCAAAGAAGTACAAATGCATCTAAAGTACAAAAACAGCAAACAACTGAACAAATTTTAAAAATTTGATGCACATTATTATGCCATCAAATTGGTGGCAAGACAAAGACTCAGTGTTTTAACATATCCATAGATGTTCAAGTATTCTTCCCTGAACAGGACTTGGATCACCGTATTCTAGGTGTTAACTAGAAGCTGAATTTGATTACCTCCATGCACGCTTCTGAAGTCTTCATCAGAGTCTGATTCCAGAATACTAACAGAGTCAAACCATGTTTCCTCTTGACATATTACTGCAAAAAAGAAACTTTCAATGTCAATTCTCAATTAAGTAGAACTTCCATCCATAAAACAGGTTCAAACCATATGTACTACCATGAAATGCGTTCTTCACTACATGCAAAAACATGCCTACAAACATAAAGTGGATTTCTTTTTGTCGGGTTTCCTGAATTTTATAACTTTCTATTTCATCTTTGGGCAGAAGTCAAGCAACATCTATGAAGATATTAGGAGAGAAACCCTTAAAAACTACATTTTGCTTTTGTTATATATGAAATAACAAATGAATCATTATCTTTGGCTCTTTTTTCCCACAGTCCAAACAAAGTGTAAATTATTGGATACTGTCTATGCAAATATACCTAGTGTAGTTGTGAGTTTGGTTTCTTATCATTACCATTGACTAAGGTCATTCCTTAACTGCAAAATATTTCATACTGACATTTTCATGTTTAGACGGGTCACCAGTTTAAACCATAAGGTGCTAAAAAACCAGCAGATCAAGGAGAGTACAGGAGATAGGAAGATTATACGAAATACACACTAGATTTAGTTTTTGAGCTTTTCACAATTATCTTTTCTCCATAAGTATAGAAATGCACTCTCAATTGGTAGGGTTATAGGATCATGGACTGGTCAGGTAAATTCTTATTATTTGATGCTCCCTGGATTGGTCAATAAAAATTTCACTGGCAGTAGCTCCAATATATTGAATAATCCAATCTCTTTAGTTTGAAAAATGTAACCAAGGAAAGAATTTACCGTTTGCATCAATTTGACTGTGGTGCCACTGCAACTGCGTGAGATGGTATTTTATATTGGAAGCCTCTGATCTTCTACAAGTAGTTGTTGCACCATTCTCCAAATCGATATGAACAAATTCACTAAGAGAAAAATCTGTTAGTCTCCCTGCATCACTAATTCGTTTGCTGGGTGCAGTTGAGACCGAAGTAGAAAACTTCCCACGGGATTTTCTAAATTTGAGACTATATTTCCTCCGGGACTTTATTTTCTCTTTCACTATCGGGGTTGAGACACAACTACCCATTTTGATGAACCGGTTTACAAACAACAAAAACGAGAGAAATTGTCCTCATACAGGATCTCAAACTTATTACGAAAGGAGCAGGAACCAAAGATAGGACAGATAGGATAAAAACAGACCTGCATATGGCACCGTGAAATAAGGTCAAATTAAAACTCAGTAACAAAAATGAATCTAGGTTCATTTAAGCATTCTCACATCGATAATCAACTCGTTAAGAAATAAATAGCACCACCCTGAATACAATTTGCAGAAGGTACATAAAGTTAGTAGGTATTGTTCTAATGCTAAGGGAAGATGATCTATTTGAATAATAAGAACTGTATGCCTAACAACTCAAGAGTCATTGTGTTTGGAATGGAAAAAAAACAAGGTCCTGGACAAAAGATCCAGTTCCATGATGTGCGAATCATGAGACACGATCTTTTCAGCCCAGCTTACACTCCTTTGTTTTCTTTTGTTCTAATGCTTCAATTAAATCTCCCAATATTCCAAACAAATCATACATAAAAGCCACACTATTTTGATACTTCCATGCTCTAAGCAAAGCATGATCCTGCTAGACGCAAGTTACCGAATAGGGACTAAGCTTTTGAACAGAAACTACTCGACAACTAAAACTCATATCTTTTTTAATCCTCCAGCACTCAACATAGATGGTAAGAGTCGAATCATTTTTAGATCATAAGCCACATCTGGTTCTGTGAGAAGATTCAGAAAGGGATTCTTTTGGTAAGCATACCTTAGCTCGTTTGCAAAATGTATTTCTACATATGTTGTATAAATAGATATGAGGGAGAGATGATAGTACCTCTAAGATCAAACTTCATCTTCCCAAGACTAAATACAAAATCGGAAAAAGAAAGCAACACCAAACTCAAAAGGATACAATAGAACACTAGGAAGAGATAATTTTCACTTGTACAAGAAAAAAACTCAGCCTTCACATGGAATAATACAGTATATATTCTAAAAAGAGTTCCTATGCACAAATGGATGGGGCTCACCCCTAGACATGTGGGGTTCTGATTATATGGTTGTATTTGCTCCTCATTTATCACACATTAAACTCCTACCCAACAATTAAAAGAAAATAATAATAACAACAATAATACAATAAAAAGAAGAAGAGATTGGAAAAATTTGAGATTTTACCCCAGCCATCAGATACAAAACTATTTTTCTTTAGTTTAGTAGACTAATCCTTGTACCTGCAAACCATAAGATTGAATCAATATTTATTTTCTAGGCAAGCCTAACCTATATTATAATTTATAAGATATAAGATAAAAACAAACCCAATATTTGATATGAAAGAGAAATCAAGAGTAATCAATTCAAAGACCTGTAGAGATTCATATGTGTGTTTGAGAAGACGAAGACGAAGACGTTGTTGCAGAAGGAGATTCGATTGGCGTGGTTCTTTGGTTCTCTCCTCTGCAACAACAAGCAAAGCAAACCAAAACTATTTCTCTCCCTCTCTCAACAACAACAACAACAACAACAATGGATCAGATAAATCCCTTGTTGTCGCAACTATTTTCTCTCTCTCTCTCTTACCAATTTAAGAGAGAGAGAGCTATGTCTTTTAACACCCAACCAGATATCATCGCGGGGAAACAGAGCTTTGTTTATTTCGCAACGTCAAATATATTTTTACTGACTCTTGTGTGTTACAACTATTTAAGCTTCCCGCGTTCAAGTGATCTGGTGGGGGGTTTTTTGTTTTTTTATTGTTAAACCTTATATTAATAGTTCAAAACATTACAAATTTTTGTCCCATCCCACCTGAGAGGCTTCTGTAGCCATTCAGGTGGAGACCCAGACCAAGAGTAGCATACATTATCGCCCGTACGCTTACCTGCTATATAATGTGCAACATAGTTAGCGCTTCGAGGCACACATATAATACAAACATCTGGTGGGGTTGAGTGTAATGTTTCCAGGTTTAACTCACTATTTGATCCTAGGCGGCACAACAGTGATATATATAATAATAATAGATTACAGACAAGTCATGTAATCCTCTAAATAATAGCAAAGGGTTATAATATTACATTAACCAATCTAAAATAATAGCAAAAATATTTCATGTTTAAGCTTAATAGTATATAACCGTCGATCCCCATTGTGAGCTCGGAACATAAAACCAGTGCCAACTGTACCTGGATTACCAAGGCTTGATCCATCACAGTTTATCTTGACTTCCTCATACCATGGAAGCTCCCACATGTAGGATCTAATCGTGGGAGATTTCCTTCTTTTAAACCCAATTTGTAGATTGCTCAAGAGAGCCATTTCTACCTAGTTATTGTTCATAAACCATTTAGATCTGGATGCAGAGGCGTGTATAGCAGCAGTATGGATAAGTTATTTGATTAAAGTAGCAGAAGGAGTTGGATTGTTATGATTAATTTTGTTCATAATAAACCAAATTGAGTTTAGACAAGTCATAGCTCCATTCACCCATGATTCTCAACATAAGAATTGTAGTGGTTTGCGAGCTGAATGATATCTTTCAACTCCCACTTATCAATTTTGATACCAAATAAGTCTCCTAACCAACTCCAGATTCTCCTAGAAATAGTCCAGTAAAAAAATAAATGATTAGTATTGTCCACATCAGACTTGTACAATCTACATTGAGACACCGACTGAATAGATCTGGATTGAATCTTCTGGTCAGTTGGAACAATATTATGAAATTCTCCAAGTCAGGTTAGAGTTTATATGATAACAAGAGTTTCTCCAAAAGTATTTCTTCCACCAACATGCAGGGTACTTGTTTCTCAGGCATTCATGTACAACTTTCACACTAAAAACACCATGTATGTCAGGCTTGTAGATGCAAATATCCACCCCTGTATTTTTTTTAAAAAGATGGAGTTCAAATCAATACCAACTAAGTTTTAGAATAGATAGAGCTTTTGGATTTGGATTCCAAACCCCATCAATCAAGATATCTAAGACTTGAGCTTTGTATGATTTCCAGGGAAGGTGTGAAAGAGCAGGGATATTACAAATGACACCCATACCAGTTCAATTATCACTCTAGGTGTCAATATTAGAACAATTGCCAATTATCTAAGTTAAATCATTTAAGACTGTAGAGTAGGCAGATTTAATACTAGTCCATATAGAAGATTTATGATAATACTGGATAATGTCTCCTTGTTTAGTGAAGTATTTAACTTTCATGTAACTAGCCAAAATACTACCCTTTTGAACTATATCCCATGCTCACTTCATCAACATTGCTTTGTTAATATCGCCCAACTTCCTAAGCCCCCCACCCTCCTTCAGAGATTGGCTTACAACACTTCTCCCAGGCTGTTGTAACCCCTTTTCTTTTGTTAGAATCTCTACTCTATATATTATATTTCTAATAATAGCCTCCCCATCTTTTAAAATAAAAGAAGGTCATTTATAAACATACATATTATATATTGGCATGATAGACAAAATAGACTTAGCTAAGACTACCCTCCCTTTCATCGAAAGCATTCTACCAACATATAAATTAGCTCTTCTCTTGATCTTGTCAATCATAGTTCTTAAGCAACCATTAATAACTCTACCTTGAATTAAAGGAATTCTCAAATAAGTATCAGGGGAAGTACCTTGTCTGATGTTGAAAAGGGTTTGAACTTGATGCCTCCTAGAAGCTGTCATACCACCCATAAAGAGCTTGCTTTTGTTAAGATTTATCCATTGGCCAGCAGCTGCTTGATATATATCTTTCTAATAGCTTTTTAAGAGCTTTAGTACTTTTGATTGCTCCATTAGAGAAGATAATGATGTCATCTGCAAATAGAAGATGAGAAGGACAATGGACCCCCTTGTGAGAAGCCATAGGATGAATAAGAGATGTCTCACTTAGCCAAATAATACCTCTACTAAGAACTTCTTCAACAATGGCGAATAAGAGGGGGGGGGGAGGGTAAAGGATCACCTTGTCTCAATCCCTTGTTGACTTAAAAAACCCACATGGACCACTATTTATCATGATAGATGTATTAGAGCTACTGAGAATGCATTTAATCCAGTTACAACAGGTTTCAGAAAACCCAAATCTTCTCAGAACAGATAAAAGAAACTTCCAATCAAAAGTATCAAAAGTATCAAAAGCCTGAGATATATCAATCTTCAGAGCCATATTGCCTCTCCACCTTTTATTATATAGCTCATTAATCAACTTACTAGCCAAACCAATATTAGTTTGAATACTTCTACTAGGTAAGAAGACACCCTGATGAGAAGTTATAATTTTGATAGCCACCTCTTTGAGTCGAGTAACCTTAATTTTAGTTATAATCTTGAAACAGAAGTTACTGAGGCAAATAGGTCTATATTGATTGAGCCTAGTTGCTTGTTCTTCTTTAGGAATTAAAATTATAAAACTATAATTATAACTATTATGAATTGTACACTCAACAAAGAAAAAAACCAAAGCAGCACATACCTCTTTGTGAATAATATCCCAGAACTTGTGAAAGAAGAATCCCCAAAAATCATAAGGGCTAGGAGAACTGTCCGCATTCATAGAAAACACTGCAATCTTAACTTCTTCAACTTTAGGAATGCAGCTTAACATACTATTGTCTTCTACAGTAATAAGTCTAAGCAACATATGCAAAAGATTTTCATCATGGATAACTCTCTCATCAACTTTGAACTTCTCTTTGCAGAACCCCACAATATAATTAGAAAATTCCTGTTGAGATATGAGATTTGTACCATCTTCTTTGATAAGGTTAACGATTATTGATCTCTCCCTTTTTAATTTGGTGATAGCATAAAAATATTGGGAATTTTTATCTCCAGAATTTACCCATTTCAGCCTTGATTTTTGCAAGCTTAGATGTTCAATTTGCAGCAAAACATTATTAAGGTTCACTTGGGCTTTAATCATCTCTCTAGCCATAAAGTCACTTTCAGGATATAACTGTTGAGTTTCTTGGAGCCCCAGCAAGTTCTGTTGCATCACACTAACATTGTTTTTAGTTAAACCAAAAACCTCTTATTTCCAAATCTTCAGTGCAACCTTGACCATCTTCAGTTTAGATCTGAGCACATATAGAGGAGCACCATAAACTCTTTCCTTCCAAACCATCTCAATAAGGCTATATAAGGTACAGTTGTCAACCCATACCTTTCAGAACCTAAATGGAATATTTTTAGGCTTAGGGATGGAGGTATCCCAACTAAAGAGAATGGAGTGATCAGAATTGGTTCTAGGTAATACCCTAAACTTCCAGTTATTATGTCTGTGAGTCCAAAGTTCATTATGTAATACTCTGTTAAGGAGACAAAATATCATATCTCCCCCAATCTAACCATTACACCAAGAGTACAAGAGACCAAGTCTATCAGTTTCCACTAGGCAACAATCATTAAGGAAGTCTTGAAAATTAGCAATTGAGACAGTAGAGTGAGGTCTACCCCCTATTTTTTTCAGAATTAGATAGGATAGTATTAAAATCTCTATGGATTGATCATGGAACATGCCTACTCTTTAACTTTCTCAGTTCAGTCCATAGGATTCTTCTCTTCACAATATTACAACAGGCACACACAAAGGAGATAACCATATCATCATAGTAAATAGTGATTTGTTGTCTAGAGGAGAAAATAATTTTAGGCATAGTCATAGCACTTCTCCAAAAAAACCCATAAGTTAGCAAGCTCCCCACCATCAACAACATTAACATATGAGTCCCGCAGTAATTTCTCAACATAAGTTTAGAAATGTTGTTCGAACTAGGCCCAATCTTAGGCTCAGCAAGACAAATAAAATCAAAATTAACGCTATCAACCAGTTTCCTTAAGTATATTTGGGTCCTTTTATTACCAACTCCCTTAATATTCTAAAAAAAATCTTCATTGATAATATTTAGGGTTTTTTTGGTTATGTAGGCCATGTGTTATACAAAGGTCTAGTAGGGTCTGCAACTTTCTTGACATATGTTATATTCTTTCTTTTAGGGAAAGTAAACTCACCTTCAATTTTAAGAGCTATTTGTTGGAGTCTCAACAACATGATCATGAGTTATATCACCCCCATCAGGTGAGATAGAGTCATCTCCACTAACATCTTCATGCTCATATGGATTAGAATAATTTTCAGTGTCTCCCCAATTTTTAGAGTGAAGAGAACCCAAACTTGTAAAATAAACAGCTTGATCATTATGTAGTTTATTGTCGTTGTTTTCACTGTAAGATAGAAAGCCCTTGTGGAGCATTATCTGCATTAGTCTCATTGTTATCACCTGTAGTTGGTTCTGCAGGGATATAAGATTGATGTGCAGCTGCTGGTACCGACTGCTTTATAATATCCCCAGATTGAGTAGTTGTATTAATAGTTGTTTTTAAGTGCTTGCTTGACTCCCCATTCTTTTTTCCCTCTGGCAAAACAATGGGGTGGTTGAAGTTCCCACTAGTTTGATCATACCTGAAAAGTAAATTGGAGGAGATGACTAAAAGTTACCCCCCTTATTACTGTCGTTATTATCTTCAGTATTAGCAATATCTTTGTTCTTCCCTTCATTCTTATTCTTTACTTTCTTTTCCTTTACCAATTTATTTTTTCCTTGGGTTGCTTTAACCTTGTCACTTGCCTCCATGGAAATTTTAATAGCTCTACAGTAAGAAACAATGTGTTCAACTATTTTGCAATGAGAACAAAACTTAAGGGGGTCAAGAATTTATACCTCTTGTAATATTTCCATTCCTTCTTCATCTTCAAGAGAAATTGTGCTAGGTATAGGCTTAGAAAAATCAATCTCCACTAACACACTAGAAAAGAAACTAAAGTCTTCGTTTTTAGTACATTTATCCACTCTTATAGGAATACCTATTGCTTTCCTCATAGTCATTAAGTTATGAACATACCAAAACTCAAGAGAGAGTTTAGGAAATCTTGCCCAACACACAACACATTTATTTCTATGATTATTTGGATTGAATCTTCTAGACCATTGGAGAAGTCTCATAGGTTGCCTTTCAATAAAACATGTTCCACCTTCTTCTTATCCCCCTCATTATCAAGCTTGATAACAAATAAGCCTCTGCCAATGTCAATGAATTTACATGAGCCTTTCAGTTTCCACTTAGATAGTGCCTGCAGTTTAATCTCCTCTAGTGTGATACTAAGCATAGGAAGCTTCCCTATAAAATTGAAGTTGAAATAATCTACCTTCTCCTGGATAGCAACCTGAGAAAGAGTTACCACTGTTCTATATCCTACCAAAGTAGGGATTGGAATAAGATCTAGTGAAATCAAATTTAGTTTAGTGCCCTTGACCTTATCTGCATAAGATTGAGGAGTTTTTTTTGTATCTCTGTCAAATCTTTCCTATCAACATTGTTTGTAGTATTAGTAATATTAGGGATTTTACCATGGAGACAAGCATTGTCATGCCAAAACTTGATTGTTACTCGAGTCTGCCGTCGATTTCAAATCATCTTCTTCTCCCATCCCCATGAGGCTCCAAGGGTAACAAATCTTTATATTTGGATCAATCATAGCTTTAATTCATCTAAATTTATGATATTGGTCTTGATCGTTGATGCCCTAGATTTCGTTCTCTCCAAAATCAGAATTGAAATGATGGCGTAATCACTCGAATTGTGAAATTGAAAATCGCATCGGATCTAGAATTGTTGAGAAATCGAAGATCAAGATCAAGATCAAGATCGAATGTTAAATCGAAATTTTGGTGATCGAAGACCGAAATTGAGATCTGAAGTTGCAGATCTAGAATTCAAGCTTGAAATCGACTGTAACCAAGTTTTTTGTTTTTGGCAAAGTAAAAAAAAAAATTAAAAAAAAATTAAAAAAAAAAAATTAAAAAAATAAAAGGAAGAAAGAAAGAAATATCTTTCAAAGAGGAATCCATATTACAAGATTGTAGAGATCCCTTTGTAGAGATTTCTTTGACTTTCAACCATCCTCTAGCTCCCTCTCTCTCTTTATTTCTCTAACTATATCAAGTTCGGGATAACAGTGACTAATTCATTGAGGATTCTTTACTTTGCGTATTTTCATTATTTTTTATTGATCTATATTTCGTACTAGTGCAAACTATAAAACTTTTCGACTATGGTTCAGATTTGTGTAATGCTTTGCTAATCCATTTGCTAGTAATTGTCTATATCGTAAAAAATGTCCCTAATTGCAAACATTTCCCGTGTACGGAGCGGAGTTGAAGTAAAACATAGAGGCAAGTGGCTAACAAATGCAATAAAATTAAGGATTGGATAAGCCAAATTAAACAAGAATTAATCCCCATCATCAAATCAAAATGGTTGAACTTGAATGTACCTGTATTGGAATTGAAAAATGGGGCATGTAGTGGCTTATTCTGCATCACGACCTCATGCTTCATCTCCGAGCTACAAACGAACTTTCGACCTCAGCAACATAACACATGGCACAATCAAATACAGAACAAGTTTCTCAACCAATACCACTCGTCCCTAGCAATACTCATGCTATTGGTTGAGAGTCGTCTTGTAATAGCTTATTTCGTATCTCGGACTTAAACCTCGCCCTCGATCTCATCAGTATACAGGAAATACTACTAAAGACATCGCCATACTTTCCCCAGCTCGAGATATCACTTTCGACCTCTACAACAACAGTTCAACTTGTGCGAGATACACAGTTAACAATAGAGCCATTATACAACAGTAAAGGATAAAATATTACACAACCTGGTCAAAGAATATCTCACACTCACTTTGTAACGTCCATTATTAAGGGACTTTATGGTCATCAAATGGTCATATTAGGAGACCTATAAAAGGACCTGAAGAACTACAGATGAGGGATAAAACAATCTCCCTAGAAGAGCTCCTACTGTATCATTTTATATTCTCAACACGTTCATTGTAATAGACTATCAATCTCAATAAGATCAACACTTTCTCAAAATCCTCAGGAGAGGTCGTGGTTTTTAACCAATTAAGAGGTTTTTCATGCTAAATCATCTTATTGTTCATGGTATGTTATTCTCGAACATTCTCAACATATTTGGTGCAAAAGCTAAGTCTGTATACCAGAATTAGGCTATTACATTTGGCGTCGTCTGTGGGAAACTGAAGTTCTAAAACCCATTGTCTCAAATGTCACTGAACACCTTTTCTCAGAATGTCACCTCCGGATCAAAATGCGTTGACCGTCCAGGTGGAAGAGAATGCAGCTTTAGCAGATCTGAGAGACACTCAAAACTTAGAAACAAAACGATATGCAGCCCTGGAACAACAACTTGCAAGTGTCCAGGATGTGCTAAAAATCTTATAAGATCAGCAAGTCGCCGCCCAGAAGAACAAAGCCGTACTGCCATAGGGGTCACGGATATCTGTCTATGATAGAATAAGGCCTCTTACGAAGGGAGTTCACGCAGGAAGTGTGCTGCGGTCTAACCGTCCACAACAAGATATGGATCCCCCCCCCGGTCCAGGAGATCCAACAAGAAGTAAAGGGCGACCTAGCAAGAGCCAGACAGACTAAAAATCTACCTCGAAGAGTTCGAGTCCGAGCGAAGGAAACGTCTAAGTGAAGGGAGTAGTGACCACAACCCTGGAGAATGATGCATCACACGACCAACCATCACAGCCCGTCAATATGTCACACAGTAGCATGTCGAAAAATGGATCAAAGAATTCCTCGAAGCCCACACGCCGACAAAAGGGATCTATAATAGATTACAGAAGAGCCCGATCGCCCAAGAGCTATTGGATGGTGAAGTCCCTACCAGGCTTCACACCTCAAAGATTTGAAAGTACAAAGGGACTAATCCAGTAGAGCACGTTCAAGAGTTCCAGGATGCTCTAGGCCTGCATTCTATATCCAACCACATTCTATGCCAGCTCTTTCCTACCAGCTTATCAGGAAAACCCTTACGATGCTTCCACACACTGCCTAAAGGATCTATCACGACTTTGGAACAGTTACACGAGCTCTTCGTCAAGAACTACTCACACAACAGAGATAAGGAAGATAACTTATATTCTCTGTTCAGCCTAAAATAGATTCCAGGAGAAAAACTGGAGACGTTTACCAAAAAGTTCCTGGAATTAGCTTGAAAAGTGGATCGGCTCGATCAGAAGATCAATATTTCTGCTTTCACCAACGCCTTACTAGTCGATGGCCTAGCAAAGGAGTACCTCGTCCTCAACAAACCAAGCACATTGAAGGACATGATCGAAAAGGTCAACGGATACATCGACCTAGAACGGATGGTGTCCGACAGACAGAAAGCTCAAAAATCAATGCTGACAGCTCGAGATCAGCCAAACCATTCTAATTTTAATCGGACATCAGTTCAAGGAGGAGACAGAAAATGAGCCAAATCCAACGACGAACGACCTCGGAAGGGAAGTAACTTGCCTCACCCTTACCTTCCAAAGATAAATGTGACTATAACCAGCATATATCCTATATTGCAGAAGGACAAATTCTTCCGAAATACACAGTACCTACAGCCGATCGAGAACAAACTGTTCTGCATCCATCATAAGGTCCGACATCATGAAACAGAATAATGTTTTTCCCTACAATGATTGCTAGAATATATCTTTACAGATTGACGAAATCATGAATGCATAGTAGATGTGGAGAGTTATAAGAACGAGAGTTACAAAAACCCCACTGTAGTTGTATAAACTGAGGAGCCCGCAACCGAAAAGCATTTGTACCATATCTCCATCTGCCATCTCGTGGAGACCCAGGTCGTCAAAGAGTCAAACAGAAGCAAGCAAAGGTGCATTGCCCAATGTCATGATCTGTCCATGCAGGATAAAAAAGCTCGTTTAATCCCAGTATCTAGCTCTCAGTGAACTGGAATCTCTTTCAACGATGGTGATGTTCGGCGCGTCAACTATCCTCACCATGATGCGTTGGTAATCATCTTGAAAATGCAGAACATGCTGATTCATACAATGATGGTCAACACGGGCAGCACCATTGAACTCCTTTTTCTGTTCACGATCGACCAGATGGGTCTGGTCGATAAGGTTCAGCCCAGCGACGTTGATGTCTATGGTTTCAACGGGTCAAAGGAAGAACGCGTGGGGAAAATCGTGCTCCCCATCACCGTAGGGTCGGTGACACTGGACGTTGTCTTTTACGTCGTCAACACAAAGTCTCGGTATCTAGGGATCATGGGTCATTGTTGGTTACATAATATATATGCTATTCCATTAACCTACCACTTGGCATTACGTTTTGAGTGGGAGGGTAGCGTGTATAAAATAAAATGAAGTCAAAAATTAGCTCGCGCATGCGAAAATTCTATCGTCATTGAACCAGCACCTTCCAAACATCAACTCGCATAACGATTACAGAAGAAAATAGAAAACATTACAAAAAAACTATACAGTTAACACTACAGGGCAACAACTGCCCGACGCAGAGACTAGAGAATACATTAAAATTAGTAGACCCAAATGGGGGACATGTGTTGGATCCCATCTGCCCCCTGCGGAGCGTGATACTCTCATCTAGTTCCTTAAAGAAAATAGTGACGTCTTCACCTAGACTTTTCACGAGATGCCGGGTATCGACCTGAACTTGGCCATCAAAAACTCAACTTAAAGGAAAAAGCCATGCCTATCAAACAGAAACAGAGGACTTTATCACCTAGACTTCTCTATGAGGTCAACAAGGAAATTAAAAAACTCATCGAAGTCGATTTTATTCAAAATGCCAACTATCCAGAGTGGATATTGAATATTGTAGCAGTACCAAAGAAGAATGGGAAGATCTGGGTATGCGTGGATTTTACCGAACTGAACAGGCATACTTCCAAAGATAGTTTCCTATTCCCCGTTATCAATAACCTGCTTGACTTTATGTCAGGGCACAAGCTCCTTTCTATGATGGATACCGCGTCAGGCTACAACCAGATACCTATGTTACCTGAAGACCAAGAGAAGACAACTTTCATTACAAAGTACGGCCTATACTGCTTCAAAATCATGCCGTTCGGTCTCAAGAACGCTGGAGCTACTTACCAGCGGTTAATGACCCAAATGTTCAAGGAACACCTTGGAAAAACAATGGAGGTCTATATAGATGATATGTTGTACAAAAGTTTCAAGAAGGCAAACCACATTGAGGATTTACAAACGGCCTTTGATATCCTTCGTCTCTATAAGATGAGACTCAACCCTAATAAATGCCAGTTTAGAGTACAATCAGGGAAATTCCTGGGTCACTTGATCAACAAATGCGGTATTGAGGTCGATCCAGATCAAATCTGCGCACTGTTATCCATGTCTTCCCCCATAACGAAGAAAGACGTCCAAAAGTTAGTAGGGAAGATTGCCGAATAAATCGTTTCGTCTGAAAATCATCTAATCCCTGTCGATGGTTGCTCAACTTGCTAGGTGAGGGGACGACAAAACAGGCACCTAAGAAGAACCACAAAATTGAATGGACAGCGGAGTGTGAAGCAGATTTTCAGCAATTAAACCTTTACTTGGGATCACCACCAGTAATGAGTACACCTAGCGAAGGGGAAGAACTCACCGTCAATCTCGCAGTTACTAAAGAATCATTAAGTTTCGTTCTCATTCGGCTTAAGGGGAAAACTAAGAAGCCCGTCTATTTCAACAGTATTACTCTCACTCCAGCAGAATCTCGATACAACAAGGTCGAAAAGTTGTTATTAGCTCTCATTTATACCTCACAAAAATTGAGACAATACTTCCAGGCCCACTCAGTCCGAGTGGTGACAAACTACCCTCAACGCGAAATGTTATCCAAGCGAGAAAAATCAAGACGAGTCCATTAATTGTCAGTAACTCTTGGCGAGCATGACATCTGATTTGAACCCAGACATTATGAAAAGGGCCAGACCGTAGCAAATTTCCTTGTCGACTTCCCCGAAGAAGATCCTGACTGGGAAGAAGACAACACAGAAACTCAAGAAGAACAGCTCAAAGAAAGGGCAGACTGGATAACGCAAAAGGGATGGCGTCTGCTGACTGATGAATCCTCTAGACCCAGAAGATCAGGCATCAAAATCGTACTGATCACGCCTTCTAATGATAAAATTGAAAAGGCAATCCAATTAAACTTCAAAGCTACAAACAACGCAGCAGAATATGAGGCAATAATCTACAGTTTAGACATGGCTCTAGAAATTAGAGTGCCTGAGTTGTCCGTATATACAGACTCTATGCTCATTGTAAACCATTACACAGAAAAAATCCAAAAGAATGGGAAAATGATCGATAACGCAGCTGCAGTAGCCGACAGAATAAGTAGATTCAAGAAAATTTCCATCGAATATTTGCCGCGTGGAGAAAATAGACATTTTAATTCCCTCGCATATCTCGTAGGAGTTCACGGCTCAGAAGTCCGGTACCTCAAGATCAAAGTAATATCAACCCCCAACATTAACATCATAAGCTCAAATTCTGTTAATACTGGGGGTGTTGAAGAGGATGAGGATGATTGGAGACGATCTTTCTTCAAGTATATTGGTACTAAGAATAAATTCGACGGAGAACTTCCTCAAGACTCTACGGAAAGAAGGCGCGTACTTGATAACGCAAAATGCTACATCGTCGAAAATGGCCTCCTATACAAGATTTCAGTCACAAGGCCGTATCTTGAATGCTTATCTTATAAATAAGCTTAAAAATTCTTACAAGAACTACATGAAGGAACTTGTGGCTCTCACGCAGCAGGAAGATCCCTAGCCAACCGAGCTCTTATTCAAGGTGTCTTCTGGCCTAAAATGAAAGCTCCTGCAATCGAGCTCGCAAGCAAATGCGACGCCTGTCAATGTCATGGTCCACAAATTCGAGCTCCAGCTTTAGAACTACATTCCAGCAACATCGTTTGGCCATTTAAAAGATGGGCCCTTGACCTTGTCGGCGAGTTTCCTACTGCACCAGGAAAATAAAAATATTTGTTAATCACAACGGATTACTTCACTAAGTGGGTAGAAGCAGTCCCTCTGTGCCACACAGAGGAAGATGAGGTCATCAGGTTCATATGGGAAAACATCATTATTTGATTTGGTTACCCCCATCTCATCTGAATAGACAATGGACCCCAGTTCGTTGGCTCCAAGGTTGTCGAATTCCTCAATCAACACAACATCATACATTCCCCTTCAAATCCCTATTACCTGCAAGGAAACGGCCAAGCCGAGATCACTAATCGTACTATCGTAGATGGAATCAAAAAGCGCCTATCAAAAAAAGAAAGGAAATTGGGACATGGAGCTACCACATGTGTTATGGGCGTATCGAACTACGCCCTGAGTTTTAACTGGCTGCACACCGTTCCTTCTGGCTTATGGTACCGATACAATCATCCCTACTCAGTATCATCACCCTATCCGCGACCATACGATAACCGATAAAGAAAACGAATTCTAGTTGGCATGTAATATGAACTGGATTGAAAAAACTAGAGACAGAGCGATTATGAAATTGGAAAGATATCACCAAGCTTTAGCTCAATCTTATAACAAACGTGTCCGACGCAGAGAATTTGAAATCAAAGATCTGGTTCTCCGGGAGATTTTTAAACATCGCAAATAGTTCAATGCAGATAAGTTATCCGAAAACAGGGAAGGTCCTTTTGTCGTCATCAGGAAAAGCGGCATCGGTTCTTACGACCTCGTTACTGAGCACGGCGAGCACATACCCAACCCTTAGAACACAAAGAGACTGAAATTGTATCGTAGATAAAGCATCTATCACAGTGTACTTTCTTCAAACCAATCCATCAGTTCGTATGACAAGCTCACAGCAATATAAGATTACTATTCGATGAACACATCTGAGTACTTTATGTCTATACACAGATTATAGATCATTTGTTACTTTAGCCAAATCGGTCATCTAATACATTACAGATCATTTGTTTCTTTGGCCAAACTGATCTATCTAATAGATTCACTGTACGTCAATCTTACACCAAAGAAATACTTATGTTCGATTGTCCTACAAAACATTTCTATACACAGATTACAAATTATTTGTTGTTTTGGCCAAATCGATCATCTAATAAATTACATATCGTTTATTACTTCGGCCAAATCAATCTATATAATACATTCACTGTGCGTCAATCTTACACCAATGAAATACTTGTGTTCGATTACCCTATAAAATATTTCTATACACAAATTACAGATCATTTGTTACTTTGGCCAAATCGATCATCGAATACATTACATATCGTTTGTTGCTTCGGCCAAACCGATCTATCTAATACATTCGCTATACGCCAATCTGACACCAATGAAATACTTGTGTTCGATTGCCCTACAAAACATTTTTTTACACAGGTTACAGATCATTTTTGTTGTTTCGGCCAAATCGATCATCTAACACATTACAGTTCGTTTACTGCTTCATCCAAATCGATCACCTGAAACTACATTACGGATCTTTTTGCATCAGCCACACCGGTCAACTTTTGTATTACAGAAAGTTTACCGGTTGAGCTGAACCGCACTGCTCTACATACATTATCGTTGGTACCTCGCACGGTTAGTACAGTTTACTACTCGCCCTTAACTATTGTTGTTTATATCCATAATTCTTTCCATTGTTCGTATACATACAACATAATCACATTTATCATTCTTCACTAGAGCTATCACTCAACTCATGTCTCACATTAGAAGGGTCTGTCACGTCCTCAACACCACCCTTTTGCAACTCATGCAACATAAAATCTGGCATTATCCCAATAACAATCTTCGTTCCCTCTCTAACCATCCGCTGTTTAAACGATCCAATCCTAGAAATCATAGGTTATAAGTATTCAGATCGGATTACCTCTATCTCACATTCTGCACTTCGAGAGATCAAACCATCACATATCCTCTTACTCTCAGCCTCCAATCTATTCAATTCCACCGCAAAAAATGATATTACTACAACCATCTCCATCTCATGACTACTACCGACCTCATTTTTTACCTACTTACTGAGAAGGTGCTCGCTCAACTTACGTTATACTTCCTTCAGTTTGCCTTCCAGTTGATTACAATGATCATCCACTCATCGTTTTGCACGACATACATCAGCATTTTGAGCTGCCAACACGGTCATGAATCTATCCATATGATAAATAAGAGATATTGAATTTTCATAACCTTCACATTCTACCCGCTTTAAATCATACCTTACCTCCAACCGCAACAAATCTTCCTTCAACTTCACATTTGCATTGCGAAGTCTTTCATTATCGGCCTAGAACTCCAAGACATCCAGGTGATACTTTTGCGCAAGCTGCTACAGATCACATATTTTGTTCCAGTCCTTCTTTATGACTTCATTTTGCTGAGAACGAGTTTCCTCTATCTTTTTTCCTACCATACCAGTAACCAACCACAATATTTCATACTTGTGAGCACGAGCTCTAACATCTCTTATCACCGCTTCACGCACATTCACATGAAACTGTAGCTCCTTCGCATTATTTCCTTTAGCTTCTAGCGCGACCTGCAGTTTCGCAATTTGCACACGCACAGATACAAATTTAGCACCATGTTCACTAGCTCGTCCAAGTTCACCTCCAACTTCCACGTCCTTTTTTGTTACCTCTGCCTCCAAACTTTTTATCTTTCTCAAACAGACAGACATCGCAACCTCTTTCTCTTGAAGAGTTTCACTCATCTCTGCCCTATATTTTTCTTCAGCCGCAATGGAAAATTTCTCGGCTTCTCAGTTCAATCTTAGCTCAGCACGCATTTGTTTATTTTCTACGTGTGATGCGTCACACTGGCTTTGTACAACAGCCAGATCAACCTATTATAACAGATTACATTTATAATAATTCTTCATAACAACAAAGTACATATAACAGTTCACAAGCTTATATCAAGAACGTGGTATCTGAGTAACTCAAATACATCATTTTGTTCTCACAAAAAAATACATATTACATTTCTCATCAAACATTACGAAGAGCTAGTCACGGAAAATCAAGAGCAATTTATTTATAATACTGTCGAACAAGAGACAACTGCAGCTTGTCTCTCCCTACCTTCCTACTCGAAACCTGCACATCTACTAGCGTGGTAAAAGTCACGACCTCCCGTTGCCGCTGTTTGCTCCGCATTTGGGATATCAGAGGCTCGATCTCTTCCTCTTCTGATAACTCCTCCCACGATCTCGGGCGGGAGTGGTCACCAACAATTCCTCCTTCATCTCGTCTAAACCACAGGTTTTCTACTTTAGAATTTGTATGGAAGATCCCCACCCCAAAAGCCCCACTTCAAAATCCTTCCCGCACTCCTCTACAAACTTCCTAAATATGTTCTCTACTCTAGCTAGTCCCCCCCATTAAACTCGATAACACTGTCTATATGACGCTCATGCCTTGTCCGAGCAATAACTTTTGCTCGCAAAGGACATAGATTCCCCTTCAATTTCATTTGTGCCTCATGCAACCACTGACACGTGTTTTTCAATAGAACACCTGAAGCCCTCATTTTCGCCTCCACCTTCATTCGAGCAGCCACCTCTTTCGACAGCCACATTGTTAAAGACATCTTTTGCTCTACGGGCTGCGATAGCTCATCCTGTAACCCATTTACCCCACCTTCTAATTGCGTTTGAACCGCTATTTACTCCTTCCTTGTCCTGAAAAATATAATCCTCATGGCTCTCCGATCCTGCATAAAACCAAAGACATTAGATAAAGGTTCTATATCACCCCATAATACAGAAACGCCAGCCCGAGCTGAGCATTTTTATGTTTCTAAACTATGACGATTGCGTGCTTCTTGAGCTAAAAACATAACTCGTGCTGGATCTGGCACTACCTCTCTCTCTCTCAGCAACTCTAGATAAGCTTCCTTTAACCCTCGCTCACTATCTACTTCAACCTCAAAATACAGAGTTAGAGCTAATAGCATGCTCTGACACCTCGCCCTACCACTTGGGTCGGTAAAACAAACTAACTCTTTCAGTTTTCGAACTAATCCTCCCCTTTCCTCTTCCTTTCTTAATACTTCGTCTCTTTCTACCTTTATTTTAGCATATTTACATTGCAGATCATATTACTCTTTAAAAGTTTTCTCTGAATTTAACTTAAATTACATTCTTTGGTATTCAGTTTTGTTAAGTACCTATTGAATACGAGCCACAGAGTCCCTCGCTTTACTCAGTGACTTCTCCAACTCAGAGTTCATTTTTCTCAGATGTTCTATCTCTTACACAGATTACAGATGCCGCATTTCAATACCAACATTCATGAAAAACATATTTCGAAATACCACTCAAAAATAGTGTACGATTATACAGAGTACTATCACAATCTAAGTCATGAGAACTGAAAAATAGAAGACGAGATACCACAGAACGTTGAAAGAGGCTTGTTAAATGTCTACCTCAGAAGGAGATTTCAGTGTTTTCCCCGGAGAAGGAACTGTTTCAGCACGTTCTAACAGAGGGTCCAAAGTCTGCTCAATAGTATGGACCACCTCTACACCGCCTGGAGGAAGATGTAAAATTTTCACATATACACCAACAACACCACCACGCATCAGTTCCTCCTCAGCAGGAAGCTCAATCTTCGCGTACCTACCATTCCGAGCCAAGGCCACATCATCAACAGTCAACCTAAAATAATAATACGAGTTGATGAAGTGATCTCTTTCCACTAAGGCTGCCGCAACCGCTTCAAACATGAGCTTGTCATGCATCGACAGTTCACTGTACTTCACTACAGCTACAGTAACATTTGCAGCCCTTCTTTCTCTCTCAAACTGAAGGTCACCCTCGAGCTACTTCATGCAAACTGACTGAGCCTCAAACTTCACCGTTAAAGCATCAAACTCTAGGCCTCTCTTGCCCAGACATTGTATGGCCCCCTTCAGCATAGTTGACTGCTGCCAATATAACAAAAATAGAAGAGTCAGTTCAAGCAATTTAATTCAGTTCGAAAGCAACGTCCAACACACAGTTTTTTAGTAAAACATACCGCAAATGTGTGTTCGAGATACTCATCCTCGAGCTTCTGCGAGTTCGTCCCGACCATTTGACAGTATCTCTGCTCCAACTCTTGCATCTTGGCAGTAATAATAGGTTTAGTTCGACCACTGTCCTCATCCACATACCGCTTCATCTTCAGACTCTTCTCAAGGTCCCCAAGCACGACACACCCACTTCAGCTATTTCTGGTAGGCCACCAGCAGCAGGCTTTGTGAACTCTTATTCTGTTGACACAACCTTAACAACCGAACTACTTTGTTGTACTAATTTTTGAGCTTTGCGAGTAAGCCGCTTGAGAGTCTGAGGAACAAAAATTGGAGGACTAAGCAAGTCAGTAACGCTCTCAACAACCTTTCCCTCGGCCATAGCTTATTTTTCTTGAGCTCGCTGAACTTTTGGCACTATTGAATCTACTCGTTTGTGCCTTCAGATACCCAATTCACTGAGTCCTATCCGGAGTAGCCAACGGTTTGGGATCTAAAAAAATAGAACAGAATATCAGTTACACAACATGCAGACAGAGCTACCAACTATTCGAAGATTGAACAACATTACATACTCGGATTAATATATCTATGGTTCATCTCGAGCGTTGGTTCATCTGGAACCTGCAAACAGCTACCCTCAACCCACACAAGGTGGTTATTCCATGGTCTACCCACAGACTCAAAATCAAAGAATTTTGGCCTAGCCGAATCACTATACAGGTAACCACTATTTCGACCCTCCATATACTTAAACTTATAAAATTTTAAAACATCTTCTGCTACGAACTTCTTCGCAGACCCATCTTTCCTTAATTTTTTGTTCAGCGCCTCACATACCCTCATCATCTCATATACATTCCCATTCAGTTGGGCAGGGCAGCACTATAATGCATTCATGACCCCTTTCTGAAAATAGGTCAGCAGAATTCTAAGGCCGTATTCGACCTGATTCGACCTGATTCAAGAAACATAAAAAACCCCAACTCGGGCCTGAAAATCCAAGACCATTGTAATACGAGAGGTTAACCCCCTCACCAATAGCTCTCTCTTTCTTCCACTTTTCTAAACAGGGAACTTGGTAGTACTTTGCTTCCTTCCCTTTCTCGAGGACATAGGCTCTGAACCAGAGACCTTATTCCTCAACATATCTACCCTACTCTCCTGGGCATTTCTTTTTATTTCTCAAATACTCTTTCCATACATCCACCCCCTCGGGGTATATGATAAAACTACTCTTTTTCTCTCTTTCATCCTCCCTCTCCTTTACGCCCTCAGATCTACTGGGCCCCACCACCTATATCGTCGTCCTTGCACTATTTATAGTTTTCTCCATTCTACTACACTCGTCTCCTTTCCTTGAAGTCGATGTTTCCTCAGAATCAGACGAGACTACGAACTTACTAGCATGAATAATAGGTTTAGAACGCATATTAAATCTATAGATACAGATACATATTTTATCATTATCACTACGTTACAAACAGTACAAATAGACCCACCCTCTACCAAGTGAACACGTTTATTTTCCCTATAATCCCAAAAATAAAAATCAAATCATTTCAAATTTCCCTTTTCATCTCTAACATAACAATTTTTTTTCTCTCTAAAACAACATATGCACAAACCCTCTATTACAAACTCTCTTTCATTCTTATCTTTCCATCTGAAAACCCCAGTTTTCTAAAAACAAACTCAACAGAGTATTAACGATTACAAATTACTATACAGAGTATCAACAAGATCAAAGCAGTCATAAGTTTTCATCATTAACCTGTACTTGCTAAGCAGCAATCCTCTGTATTACTCTGACGCCTCTTTGAATATGAGCATTCCCGTCTCTTTTTAGACAACCTCCGGTCACTCAATGAAGATGTTTTTCTCAAAACACAATCAACACTCAAATGCCTCCTCTCCTTGACAATGAGATGCTTACCACTTTTTTTTCTCTTTGAAACTGTAGATAATTTATGAGGGAAAGAGAGACGAGTTTTTATACTCTCCTTCGGTTTCTAAAATGACGGTTCCATCTGACACGTGTCAGTTATCCCCACTGTTGCTACAAGCACGTCTTTTCATTTCACACCATCATTATGAATTTTGTGATAACGTTTGCCACCATCACGTTTATCTCTGTTATCTACCATTACCAACCTCACACCTTTTCTCAGTATCGTACCAAAATGAACCAATCATCTTACTTATACTCTACCAAGATCGTACAAATTTTTTTAAAAAAAATTTAATTTTTAAAATTCGAAGATATCAATACAGCTGTTAAAATCCTACAGCTGTTTTGCACGGCATCCGTATACAATAAATATAACTGAATACTTTATTCAATCAAGTCAGAACATCACATACATTATTCTCTCACGATCTCTCATGTTACACAGAGTACTACCACAAAACAGATTACTTTCAGACAAACCCCACGACCTCGAGCTCATCGAGCTCCCCAGTTACATCTGAAGCACCCACGATGGTTCGGTTGCCCACACATAATTAACTCCCCATTCGCCGCCCTTACATCCTCTTCCACGATCTTATCGCATGTGCGCTGGCAGACAGTCAGTTCTCGTACACGGGGATCCAACAATGACTTACGGAATATATTGCACCAGACAAAATGATCATGCTCGACACGCCTGCCCTCATCATCCAAGCCAACCAGATTCAATGGCCATTCCGAAAAAATAGTATCATACTGCAAATGACGAAAATAACGTTCACGGAGTTCAACAACCTTGATATGAAACCGGCCATTTGCCGCCTGCTGAGTACGCTGAGACCGAGTCTTCACCATACTCGAACATAACTCCAAAATAATACAAGTAGCTTCAGTAAGGAATCACTACTTATAGACAAAGGAAGATCTCCACAGAATCAATCACCCCACATATTTTCCTCCAAATATATTGGCACGAACATCTCTGGAACAATAGAATATATATGCAGAATATTGTGACAACTCATTACCTCATAACACACAATATCCCCTCTGATACGTACGTGGCAACACACGTAGCTCGCATAAAAATGAGGAATCCAGTTCAAACCAGCAACTCGACCTTCTCAAAACCTTACCTCAACTCCCACCATCATTTTTTTCCCTCAGAACACATAACACCTACTTATCTACTCAACACATCAAAACAAACAAACCCGAAGACACAATATAATCATAACAGAAAATAGACACTTTATTCAGTCCAAAAGTTACTTTTACATATACTTTACAACAAAGATTTTATAGATTACTTTAATTTACATCAAGTATTAGCTCGAAATCTTTTTCAAGGCACGAACAGTTCGCAGACGACGCAAACAACAAACTTTGATCCCATGCTACAAGGCGCAGGGAAGTCAGAGACAAATTTCACTGATGAAGGATCTTCATAGCCGAAGAACTATGACCCATGGAAGAAAATGATCATCTGCATCCTCCTCACCTCCCCATATGCTAGAGACAGACGAAGAACCTCATTTCTTCAACAAGACCCACTTATTAGCAGGGTATCGGCGCGACTCTCTCGGACGAACGCCTACTGCTTCATCTTCAGTTGTAACAACCTCCTCTGCCAACAGACGAAGACCGTTACGACGTTCCGCCTCATATGTCACCAAGTAATGAAAACGTACCATTTGGTAGCAATTATCATATGCCTCCACCACCTCTTCATAAGACATGTGATGAAAAGTCAGAAACACAGGAATGGGAGTAGGCAGATACAGCGGTTGATAATTGAAATACATGATACACAATTCCTCTATCTTCCTCCAGATCCTAGACTCTCGGGCCTGAGTCTTAGTCGTCACCATGGTCACCGCAAGAAAATAGTGAAGAAGAAATTAGGGGTTTGCCCCTCAAAACTCAACTCAGAGTACCTTTTATACACCAATCAACATTCAAAGCCGACTCTACAAATTCCCAACGCCAAATGGATTCCCCAGGCAACAGTATTTGACTACAATGATTGGCTCTAGAAAACCCAACAGATACCAACAGAGATTCATGCATTTACATAGGAATGCAACCCGATATAACTGTAACATTTATTGACTCTTCTCAACCAATAACACTCACTTACAATCATTCTCGTACTGTTGGCTGAGAGAGGGGCGGCTGTAGTGACATATTCCGCATCACGACCTCATGCTTCATCTCTGAGCTACAAACAAACTTTCAACCTCAGCAACAGAAGACGTGGCACAATCAAATACAGAACGAGTTTCTCAACCAATACCACTCGTCCCTAGCAATACTCATGTTATTAGTTGAGAGCCGCCTTGTAATAGCTTATTTCGTATCTCGAACTTAAACCTCGCCCTTGATCTCATCAACATACAAAAAATACTACTAAAGATGGCACTATACTTTTCCCAGCTCGAGATATCACTTTCAACCGCTATAATAGCAGTTCGACCTGCGCGAGATACACAATCAGCAATAGAGCCGTTGTACAATAACAAAGGCTGAAATGTTACACAACCTGGTCAAAGAATATCTCACACTCACTTTGTAACATCCATCATTTAAGGGACTTTATGGTCATCAAACGGTCATATTAGGACCTATAAAAGGACCTGAAGAACTATAGATGAGGGATGGAACAATCTACCTAGAAGACTTCCTACTCTATCATCTTATATTCTCAACACGTTCATTGTAATAGACTAACAATCTCAATAAGATCAACACTTTATTAAAATCCTCAGGAGAGATCATGGTTTTTAAGCCATTAAGGGGTTTTCCACGCTAAATCATCTTATTGTTTATGGTCTGTTATTCTCGAACGTTCTAAACATATTTGGTGTAAAAGCTAAGTCCGTATAACGGAATTAGGCTATTACAGGGCACATGGTGGGTGGTGAGAGAAATTTGAACTTTGGCCTCCACTAGAAAATGAAAATTAGGCTTTAGACCCCAAGTTCCCTACATATTCATTTTTGGGCCCTAAATTGTCTTTGACTGCAAGTCAAACCCATTTGACCTAATTTTTTGTACTTGTTTCCCTATTTTCTCCCTTACGTGTATTACATTAAAAATAAAAAATAAAATAATTGTTAATTGGTACGTGGTGAGGTGGAAATGTTAGAAGATTAAAAAAAAAAAACATTTGGTTTAATGTTAAAAAAAAACACACACACAAACATAATACACATGTTAGGGGTAAAAGATGGAAACAATCGAAGTTGATCGGTAGACAATTTGGGGTCCAAAAATGAATATGTGAGTCCGACTATTCAATTTGTAGGGGGGAGTCAATTTTTTTTCAAGGTTAACACTAGGGCTGGGCATAAACTGACCCGACTTACACTGAACCGATCTGGTCAGTTTTTTGAAGAGGTTTGATTCTAAAATATGAAGAGGTTCGATTCTAAAATATGAAAACAGAATTAAGTCAATTCGTTTTCGTTTTCTTGAAAAATAAAATAATACCCCGTAAAAACCGAACCAAACCGAACCGAACCGAGTTTTAGTTAACTCCCTGCATTTTATAGTTTAATTTAGTTTCTCTTTCTCGCATGTTATAGTTTAACTTAGTTTCTCTTTCTTGTGGAGACTAGATCTCTCATAAAGAGTAAATAATTTATCAAGAATCTCAACCCCCATCTCAAAGTTAAATAATAAGTATTCTCCATATCAACCATCTTGGATTAAAGGGTTTGGGTCTTTGCCTCCATTGGAGATATCTTCTTTGTGTTCTCCTCTTGTTGATGTCTCTTTGTGAGTGGCAGCCATGTTTTTTTATTCTTTTGCAAGGTGTGTTTCTATAGTTTAAAACCACCATGAAGCAAAATTCGTAGTACCAGGTGGGTATTTGGGTATGTTGTTTACATTTAGGAGAGATAGTGATTCTATGATTGCATATGGAGCTGGAATTATCTACTGATCCATCTCTCATTATTTTGCCCTAATTCAGAGTCAAAGTCTCTATTGACTTCGAATTACTGTTTGGTTTGGATCCGGCAGTGCTGGAAAAATGGCGCTGTTTAGACGATTATTCCCTCGAAAACCGCCGGATCGGCTTTTGGAGATCTCTGAAAGAGTTTATGGTGCGCGTAATTACAACTTAATATTAGGTTGATAGAAGTTTAGAGGATTTGCTTACAATTATTTAGTGTTACAGACAAAAATCTCTTATTGTATGTGGTGAAGCTCAAGTATTTATAATTTAGGAATGTATTGTGAGAATTGTAGAAGAAATCAGTTTTTGACAGATTTTAATAAATTGGACCTCACCATAAGTTGTAGCAGGTTCTTTATTTTGGGTAATAATGGATTTTGTAAGCGGGCTTATTTGTGCAAGCAAGATGGGAGTCGAACAATGCAAAGCAACGCTTAGTATTTATTTTTAAGAGTTTTATCTAGTGTATCAAAATTTTAAATGAAAAATGTTATCTTCTGCATTTACTTTTGAGAGCTGTGGAAGGGAAAATATCCGTGGAGTTCACAACTGCCATGTTTTCTATTCACGATTGGAAATGATATATATGCACGATATTTGATTTCTAGATGAGTTTATTAAGAGAAATGAGGTCTTTGACTTTGCCTTTATTTGGAAAGGCAAAAGCTCTTAATCATTTCATGTCTTTCTTAATTGTATCATGTCTTGGTTTAAAGCTATGAATATGGAATCTCTAATATGTACTATTGGGATTTGACCTTTACAGTGTTCGATTGTTGTTTCTCCACGGACATTTTGGAAGAGGGTGAATTTAAGAGTTACATGGATGGGAGTGTGGCGCAGCTACAAGATTACTTCCCAGATTCTTCTTTCATGGTTTTTAACTTCAGAGAGGGAGAAAGAAGGAGCCAAATTTCAGATTTATTATCTGAACACGATATGACTGTTATGGACTACCCTAGACAATACGAGGGGTGTCCTGTGCTACCGTTGGAGATGATTAGTCACTTCTTGAGATCTAGCGAAAGTTGGTTGTCTTTAGAAGGACAACAAAACGTGTTACTAATGCATTGCGAAAGAGGAGGTTGGCCCGTGCTTGCTTTTATGCTTGCGGGTCTCCTTTTATATAGTAAACAGTACACAGGGGAGTTGAAGACTTTGGAAATGGTCTACAAACAGGCTCCTAGAGAACTACTCCATTTATTGTCTCCTTTGAACCCAAAACCATCACAACTGAGATATCTCCAGTACATCTCTAGAAGAAACCTCAATTCGGATTGGCCCCCATCAAATACACCTTTGACTTTGGATATCCTTATCCTTAGATTCTTACCACTGATAAATGGAGAAGGAAGTTGCATGCCCATAGTTCGTGTTTACGGTCAGGACCCTTCAACAGTAGCTAACAGAAGTTCAAAAATCTTATTTTCAACTCCAAAGACAAAGAAACATGTTCGCCGCTACACAAAGGTAATGCTTTAAAAAATTGAGAACAACGCTATTATTTGGCAATATTCTATTAAATCCAAGAAATGTCAGATATACTGAAATCACAAATGAGAAACAGGACAATCTCAAGCGAAGCGAACACAAAAATATTTTAGACATCAGCTAAAAATAAATAAATTTATGTATAAAAATCAGTTACACAAAGAAATTGTATAGAATATCAGGTGTCGTATATGTCGACTAAAAGGGAAAACATGACTTTCGTGTTAATTTGTCCAATTCAACATTAACTTAATAAATATTCCTCAACATGCAGAGTTAAAAGATTGTTGTGAAAATATTTGGTACTAACCTTGTTTAGCAAATTCACCGGGTTTTTCTCTCTTTTTCCCGACAATTTCAAAAAACTTGTGATTATGGTTCAGAGTGTATTATAGATATTGAAATCTGACAAGGATGTTTGAAGAATGAAACCTTGTGAATTGTAACTGCAGGAGCATACACCAATGCAAAAAATTGATATTTCGTGTCTTGTTCAAGGAGATGTGGTACTTGAATGCATTCATTTGGATGATGATTTGGTACATGAGAAAATGATGTTTAGGATTATGTTTAACACAGCACTTATCCGATCAAATATTTTGATGCTCGACCGTGAAGCGATTGATGTCTTATGGGATTATAAGGACCAGTTACCGAAGAATTTCAGAGCAGAGGTATTTGATCGGGTCTCTTACTTTGGGTTTCTTTGTCTTTGGTTATGAAAGACTTAAATGTATAAATTATCTGCGGGCCAGGTACTCTTTTCAGACTTCAATGTGAACTTCAATGTGATAAATGAAGACGAGGATCAGACACGGGAAGAATTCTTTGATGAGGTTGAGGAGATTTTCAAAAATGTTGATGCAAAGGTGGATTCTGATTGTCAATTTGTCGGTGAGATTATCACTGATGTGAATGGAAAAGAAGATCCCGATATTCAGGTTGTTAGCAAATTTTCAAAGCCAATCCTCTCATAGATTCTTACAAAAGTGCTTACAAGTTAATGGATTTTCAACAGGTTGAAACTCAAAACGAGTGCAAGAACCTGGGAGAGCTAGCTGGAGTTCCCACAGAATTTTCTTTTGAAGACCTCAAAATGGCAACAAATAACTTCCAAGATAAGCTTGGTAGCGGCGGGTCAGGTTTTGTTTTCAAGGGTGTCTTGAATGACGGGACACTGGTGGCTGTAAAAAGAGTCGAACATGTGACACTGGGGGAGCGGATATATGCCGCAGAAGTGTCTGCACTTGCAAGTGTAAAACATGTTCATCTTGTAACCCTTCGCGGATATTGTATTCACAAGACGGAAATGGGGAGATTTTTCTTTATCGTCTACAATCTTTTACCTAATGGGTCGCTGGACGATTGGATTTTCTCAAGGACGGGTGGTCCCACCGGTCGATATTTATCTTGGAAATTGAGATGCAGAATTGCGGTTGATGTTGCTAAGGCGCTTGCATACCTTCATCATGATTGCAGCCCGCAGATATTGCATCTTGATGTTAAACCCGACAATATACTACTTGATAACAATTTTCGAGGAGTTTTATCTGATTTTGGGCTCTCTAGGTTGATGGAAAACGATGTGGGTACAGTTTTTTCAACGATGAGAGGGACCCCTGGGTACATTGCCCCTGGGTGGGACTATGGGATCTCGTTAAAATGTGATATCTATAGTTATGGTAAGGTACTTCTGGATATATTTTTTGGCAAACGTTATGTTTGTTTGAACCAGGAGGGCAGCGATATTTACAAGAGACATTCGGAAGGTGGCAATTCGGAACGGGAACAAAGAATCTTTCATGCTTTTATGTGGAAAAGATTAACACAGTGTAAAATAGTGGACCTTATTGATAAGAGACTTGTGGAGAATGAGGAAGTGGATGAGAGAGAAGCAATTTGTTTAGTTTATGCGGCTCTATCGTGCCTTCAAGATGACCCTGAGTTGAGGCCGCATGATATGAGAGAGGTCATAGACATTCTGAATCAGAAGAGTACTGAGCTCAGTCCATATTTCCGGCTGTTGGAACTTATCAATAAGGTAGCTGGAGTTCCCACAGAATTTTCTTTTGAAGACCTCAAAATGGCAACAAATAACTTCCAAGATAAGCTTGGTAGCGGCGGGTCAGGTTTTGTTTTCAAGGGTGTCTTGAAAGACGGGACACTGGTGGTTGTAAAAAGAGTTGAACATGTTACACTGGGGGAGCGGATATATGCCGCAGAAGTGACTGCACTTGCAAGTGTAAAACATGTTCATCTTGTAACCCTTCACGGATATTGTATTCACATGACGGAAATGGGGAGATTTTTCTTCATCGTCTATGGTCTTTTACCTAATGGGTCGCTGGACGATTGGATTTTCTCCGGGACGGGTGGCCCCACCGGTCGATATTTATCTTGGAAATCGAGATGCAGAATTGCTGTTGATGTTGCTAAGGCGCTTGCATACCTTCATCATGATTGCAGCCCACAGATATTGCATCTTGATGTTAAACCCGACAATATACTACTTGATAACAATTTTCGAGGAGTTTTATCTGATTTTGGGCTCTCTAGGTTGATGGAAAATGATGTGGGTACAGTTTTTTCAACGATTAGAGGGACCCCTGGGTACATTGCCCCTGGGTGGGACTATGGAATCTCGGTAAAATGTGATATCTATAGTTATGGTAAGGTACTTCTGGATATATTTTTTGGCAAACGTTATGTTTGTTTGAACCAGGAGGGCAGTGATATTTACAAGAGACATTCGGAAGGTGGCAATTCGGAACGCGAACAACGAATATTTCATGCTTTTATGTGGAAAAGATTAACACAGTGTAAAATTATGGACCTGATTGATAAAAGACTAGTGGAGAATGAGGAAGTGGATGAGAGAGAAGCAATTTGTTTAGTTTATGCGGCTCTATCGTGCCTTCAAGACGACCCTGAGTTGAGGCCGCGTGATATGAGAGAGGTCATAGAAATTCTTGATCAGAAGAGTACTGGTCTCACTCCGTATCTCCGGCTGTTAGAACTTGGAAGTACTACCTAAATGACGAAAGAATATTACCTGTTATCTGCTTTTGAAAATGTCATTTCGTGTGCTCGTAGGGATCAATGATGCGTAGGAATTAGGATGGTGGATTGACAACGAATTCGTGAATTGTGAAGCCTGTACAAGGAAATGCTATGAGAGTGGAACCCAAGAAGGGTAATACAGGTTAGAACCGGTCTTCTGTATTGGTGTCTGGATACAAACCAACTGATGTCCAAAATGAGGTTAGACGACTGGAGATTCAAGTAAATAGTGTATTATTCCATCAACAGTTTGTCTTAACTTTCTTTTCTGCTATTCTCTTAATTTTGATGGTATTCTTCTTTGATGTTTTTGTTTCGAAGTTGTTAATCTAACCATATGGCTTCTACAACGTATTACGTAAATTTTCTAAAGAGACTTGCAAAGCACCAGAGGAAATGGAAGCAAGTTTCAAATCAGATGCCAAGCTTGTAAAAGCCACTCGTAAGTTTAATGGTTTGGTTGCAGTGATGGAACTGGACAACTGAAGAGAATTTGATGTAGCACGTGCTCAAAATCTATCATGAAAATATTACTAGTCAGAGTCCTACCAATCTTCTCAGCATTGGTTCAAACCGTGTCGAAATCCCCTGCCATCGGCCATGGACCACTCAGAGTGCTAGCTAAGGATATCAGATCATTCCATAATACTCTTCTACTAACCGTTTCACACTTAGCATAAATGAAAGTAGCATGTGTACTCCACACATTATTATAGTTAATAGTGCAATGTAAGTACTGATACACCATGACCTCTAATCAAAGATTTTAAATGGTACATAGTTTTTTTATTTCCTACTCTATAATTTCAAATTATAATAGTGTCTAACATTGATACTATTTGAATTTTGCAGCAGATCTGCTTCTAGTCTGCGTACTCAGAGGCAATACTGGCTTCTTAGCTTTCACTTTTTTCACCAAGAGGGATAAAATTGTTGTTCAGGTTCTCTTTTGCTTGTTCATATGTTTTTGACCCCACCATTGAATCAGACACAAAACCCTTCTCATCTGCCTCCTTGTAGATGTCTTGCTCCCCATCTGAAGCATATAGCCTAGGTTTTCTGCAACTATGAACTGCCCGCATTCACCTTCTTCAACCGCACTGTCATTTCCAAGCATATTAAACTGGTTTATAGTCTCATCAGTCTCAGTCTCTGTCTCAGTATTAGAATTAGGAGCATCTTCTTCAGGCATAGCATTGGTGGGATTGCCTTCCTCGAAAGGGTTGCACATGTCTTAGACTTGTTGATGCTGCCTCCACTCTTGAGTGATTGGTCTGCAGAATCTCTTATGACAATACTCATACCAGTAGAAAAAGGTTTAGGCTGTTTTGCCTCCACCCATATCTGCTCTCCAGTTTTGATCTCAGCCCTTCTAGTACCCTATATCAGCCTCACTCATCGTATTAAGAACGACATCCTCATCAGAACCCAGTGCGTGTACAATCTTGACATTCACCTTAAGCTCCTTGGCCTTCACATTGGTGCAAGACTCAACAGAGTGACCCTGCAAATAACAGAACTTGCAAAATTTGGACATCTTTTCATAAACAATTATTTGCAGCCACCTATCCTTGATTCCTCCTACCCAAATTTTATTAGGGTATTGTTTTGTAAGGTCAATCTCTATACACAGCCTAGCAACACTAGGTCTAGTGCTATATCTAGTTGGTTGGTCCATCCTGATACTTAGCACCAAGTAGAGCAGACATGTTCAGTGGAGTCTGTCTTTTTGCGTTGTTGAAAGCACCAGGGATAGGAGCTTGTACCAGCTAACATGCGAATCTTGTCCCCAGATTTCCAGAGACATATAAGTCATGGATGAGGCATGAGGACGACCACGTTGCCGCTCACTTGGTAATCGCTTGAAGATGTAAGGCATTTTGCAATCAGGCAAATATTTCTCAGCGCAATTAGAAAATGGGATGAAGTCTGCATATTCTTATGGTGATAGCTTTAGATGTTTGACAGTGTAATTTAGCTGTTGGTTGGTAGCGGGATTTGTGACTAGGCAATTACAGATCACTAATTTGTTTGGAGACTTTTTCTTCCAGAAGACCACGAAGAAATGCGAAAATTTTACTTTAGAGCATATCCAGGGGCGTAGGAGTTTATGTAAAAATATCGTGAAATAGGCGTTCCAACGGTAGGGGATTAGTGAGAGTTGATACAAAAAAAATCTGGATTGTGTATGAAAAATCTTTGTGAAAGCATAATCTGTAATTCAGAATCACCTCTACCCTGTTATCTATAACCATCTCGACTATCAAAAACAACTTGGATTAAAGTAGTAGATATGATGTTACTAGACTACCTAGTGTTTCTTAAAGGTTTAAAAGTGCAAAAGCATTACTTAAAGTTAGTCCTAGACCCTAAATAATTAACCTAGGCATAACTATTTCCCCTTAACACCCACTAGTAGAAGACAGCCATAAAGCACATCCATCTCACAGATTATTTGATTACAGATAGTTGGTATCAAACCAACTGAAACACATAGGCAGTGACATTTGTTTTCAGAGCGAAGCAGAGAAATAATACAGAGGAATTGCGCCGTTTCCGTTAATATTATAGCTTAAAGCTTAACTTAACAAGACTGATCTGCTAGTGAAGAAGAGTTGGAGTCGGACTCCAGCATGTGCTAGTTAGGATTACCACCTATAGATATATATGTAATTATTTTTTTCAACTTATATAGAAAATGATCTAGTAAGCATGAGAATCTTGTGACACGAACCAACTTAAACTCAAGCTTGGCACGTGCGGCACTCGAGACACCTGTTCCAAGTAAGCCTAATTACTCTTCTCTATCAATTGTTTAGCAACACAACATCGCAAAGCATCACATAATCTCAACGCATCACAAACACTGTACAAAGGGTCTTTGAAGGCATCATTTCATTCATATATCAACAACTATTACAAAACACTATTACAAGCTTAAATTCCTTCTTGGGTGTAGTGGATACTAGTCATCTACATATATAGCAAAATGGAAAACAACTAAGTTCTAAAAGGAAACATCAAAAGTGGAGACGAAGCGTACTCCCCCTTTTTTCTAAGCTAACCTTTACAGAAATAAATAAAAATTTGTACAAAGCTTTCTTACAACCTAAGGATACTATTTACAAAGCCTGGGCGTCACATCTTGTCCCTTAAATTTTTTGTTTAATCCTTGACTATTATGTTATTCTTTGTTTATCTTGACAATTAATAGGTAAGGTATTATTGAGGGTTCCTCGTCTTGCAATAAGGCTAATAAAAATGGAAGAGGATATGCCAAACCATGGAGCGAGTGGGATAATGAAAAAATCAAAATCTTGGAGTGGAATGAAGATTGCCAACCACGTAGGTCAGTTTTTTTTGTCTTGAATATATATTTGTTGTTTTACGCATATCCAGATTTTCTATACGAGATAGATTTATTTTTTAGGCAACTAGCACCTCAATATTTTTTCACGCACCTGAATACCCTAGTTAATTAATATCAATATATTTCACTTTAGGAAACCTTGCACGGAATAGAGCGATGTTCCCATTGGCAATACTATCTTGGAAGGTGGCAAGTAATACGTCTCTTGATGGGGTTTGAAAATCAGTAAAGGTAATAGTTAATATACATAGTTTAAGTATTTTTAAAATGTATGATTTGATTATTCAAAATTTTAATTTGCCATAAATTTTGTTTTGAATTTATTATGATAATATAAATGCTCTCGATGGTTTAAAGAAGTTTGTTTCTAAAAAATGACATTTTCTTGGAAGGCCTTTAAGTACAAAATTAAGCTTCAACATTATAAAAAGTATAATACTGATGAGGAGCGTCTTGCAAGCATACCCCCCCCCCCCCCCCGTGTGGAGCCGAACCAGTGGCCAACTTTAGTAAGATATTGGGTTTTAAAAAAGACACAAGTATCATTTGTTCTACTGTTATATTTTATATTTTATATAATTTGGCAACTTTTAAAATTTGGCTACCATTTTAGAGGCAATAGCACAGAAAAATAGTGATAATCAGGCAAATCTCACTTGTTACCCTAGGACGGGGAGGAAGACATTTGCACGTGTAAAAACAAAGGTATATATATATATATAATATACTATGATACAAGTCAAACTTATCTTTTTTGTAGTCGATTAAAACTCATATTATCTAAGTAACACTTAAATATCTCACTTTCTTACGCTTGTTTATAAAATTTATATCAATAGAGAATGGAGGACAATGAACCTATCGACGATCTTAGCATTTACAGAGCCACTTGATGTATTGGAAATGATTTATACAATACGAAAGATGGATCAGTTGAAAGAGAGGTAATGAAAAATTCATATATATGTAGTCACTGTAATAAATTTAGAACAGTAGGTATCCATTGATATTTGATGTAGGGGTTGGACTCTTTGCAATATATATAGTTTCATAAATTATGGATGACATATTTTCTTATATTGGTTAAGAAACAATTCGACAACGTTTGCTTGAGTTACCAGAGGAAGAGTGAGAGACTAATATTAAAACAAATGATAAAATTTTTAAAGATGTGATTGGAGAAGATGGACATGAACAAGTTTTGTGCAAAAGAGTAGTTGCCCGTCCAAAAAAATGCAAGGTCACTGTCCTCATCATTATCATTTCAGAACTACGAGGATGAGCTTGCCAAGTTATAACGAGAAGCTGACAAGAGAGAAGCTCGACACCAAAAAAAATTAAGAATGTAAAGGCCTCTATAAATAGTACAATTCAAGTTGAAGTTAAGCAATTGATGCAAATTGCAGGCATCCCTTTTCCGGTTAATAATTAGTATCGTCGGGTCTCAAAACTGATCATTATTCTTTTTTCTTTTTTTTTCATTGGTAAACCTTACTTAATAGTTCAAAAAGCCATTTACAATGGAAGTCTTATCTCCCTGGAGTGCTCCCATAAGCCATGTAGGCGGATAGTTCCAGGAGATACAAAAGTTGTCTCCCATGGATTGCACTGCAATCTCAAGGGCGACAGAGTTAGCACTACGAGAAATATAACAAATACGGATATTGACAAAAAACTTAAACATGTCCAAACAGTCTTGTAGAATCGCTTTGGTCGTCCAGGAGATAGTTGCAAATCCGTTCTTGCAAAATGAAGCGATAGCTTCAACATAAGTTTTAATAATCATCCTCTGACTGCCACGCTCTTTTGCCCAAATAATTCCACTAAAGACTGCTAATGCCTCGCCCTCTTCGCTAGACGCAAATCGGCGGGAGACAGCACGGGCTGCACTAAAAACATTGTTAGAATCACGCCACACTAAACCAATGTGATTCGAAACTTTATCTTTACAGTAATAGGCATCCACGTTAATTTTTTTCCAACCCAGTTCCGGAGGAACCCAGAGGGCCTTGATATTATCTTTAATGGTTTTAAAACAAGGTTTATGGAACAAAATCTTATTAATGGTCTAAATGATTCGTGATGGGTCAAGTGTAGTGTTTTGAAACACCTTGGCGCATCGAGCTTTCCAGATGAGCCAGTAAAGGGTAATGACAACAAAGGTCCAGGTGTTCTGTTCGATTAGACATTCCTGGGGAGGAGAAATCCAGGCTTCGATCCATTCCTTACACGTAAGATGTGAATACTTGCCTAGAAATCCCCCAAGAATCGTACCAAACCAAATTGCTCGAGTAAAGGTATACTCAAGGAGCAAGTGATGCAGAGTTTCCGCTGGGGCTGCACACAGGGGGCAGAAAATGTCGGTCAAGCCTAATCGTTCCCCTATCCTATCTCGACAAGGAATGATGTCCCGGAAGCACTTCCACGTAAACAATTGGGCTTTGGGCGTCACTTTGTTATGCCAGAATTTCAGGAGGAGAGAAAGAATCCCCCCCCCCCACTGTCTCTAAGGGAAAATTGGAACTCATCACTCGATAGGCCGATTTGATTGAGAATCTCCCGTCTTTCGATGGGCACCATTTCAGCTCATCCATGTCACCCGTTTGTGGTATGAAGATATTTGAGATCACGTCAGTCGAAGCATCATCTCACCAGAGTTGCAGTTCGTCCCTACGCCAGGTACGTGTAATCCGGTTGATGAAATGGCTCACCCATTTTGGCCGCTCTGTTACGAGGGTCGTATTTCTCGGGGTCGGTTTCCAATCTGGCATCGAAGGGCACCACTTGTCATCTTAGAAAAGGATTTTGCTACCCGTACAAATTTGCTAGCAAGAATGTTCACGAACCGGGACGAACGCCGACTGAATACTCCGCCAGGTCCAGGATGAGTCCTTTTTTGGTCGGGCATGCAAGATGGAATTCTCCGAAAAGTATTTAGCTTTCAGGATTTGACCCCATAGCTCGTCCGGCTTCTGGTGGAGGCGCCATACAAGCTTCGGGAGATGAGCTTTATTTTTTGCCTCCGCCTCTCGGATACCTAGACCGCCGTCTCGCTTCGGACGACAGACTTCCCTCCACTTCTTCATGTACATCAGTCTTTTGGCTTCTTTCCTCTTCCCCCACCAGAAGTCGCGTTGTAGTGCATTGACCGTCTTACAAGTAGATTGGGGGAGAGTAAAACACGACATTTGATATGTCGGAATCGCCGATGTCACGGCTTTAATCAAAACGGTCCAGCCTGCCTGAGACAGGAGTTTACCCTGCCAGGCCTGCATACGGTTGGAGATCTGTTCCTCAATCCGCTTAAAGGATTGAGCTTTGGACCAGCCAAGGAAGAGGCTGGTCCCCAAGTATCGTTCATTTGGTGGCATGATTTTCACTTTGAGCAGCCGTGCCACCACCCGTCCCAGGTGTTGCGGAAAGTTATTGCTAAAAAACACACCTGACTTCGCCAAATTGATTTGTTAGCCCGTTACCGAGCAAAAACAATTCAAGATAGATTTGATCTCTTCCGCCTCACCCAGATCTGCGCGGCAGAATAGAGGGCAATCATCGACAAACAGAAGGTGGGACACCGAGGGAGCTCGACGGGACACTTTAATACCATGAATACTTCCAGACGCCTCTTTAGCTTTAAGGGTTCTGGACAGACCTTCCATCAAGATAATGAAGAGGAAGGGAGATAGGGGGTCTTCTTGTCTAAGACCCTGGTGGGGGTCAGAAAGCCATGGGCAGACCCATTCAGCAGTACCGAATACCGCACCGTGGAAATACATTGTTCAATCCATTAGCACCAAGTAGGGTTGAAGCCCAACGCTGCCAGAGATTTAATAAGCGTACTCCACTCGATCCGATCATATGCTTTAGACATGTCCAATTTTATCCCCATAAGACCCGTTTTACCCTTTTTTCGCTTTATTGAATGGATGATTTCATAGGCCACCAGGACATTGTCAGAGATTTGGAGGCCACTCACGAAGGCCCCTTGGAAGGGGGAGATAATCTTTCCAAGGAGAGGCCTAAGGCGGGCGGAAATGATCTTCGAGATAATCTTGTAGACAACGTTGCAAAGGCATTAATGGGCCTAAAATTACGAGGGTGAGCCTTGTTGTCATTTTTGGAAATCATGACCACATGAGTAGTATTGATGTGCTTAGGCATAAAGCCGGAGGAAAAAAAGGTTTTAACCAGATTACAGATATCCGGGCCCACCACATCCCAAGATTGTTGGAAAAACAGGGTCAGAAAGCCATCAGGGCCCAGCGCCTTAAGGGGACCAATATTGTCAAGGGCACTTTTAATCTCCTCATCTGTCACTTCCCTCATAAGCATTTGGTTATCCTCGGCCGTGATACAGGGGTTGAAATTCTGAATAAAATCTGGTATCTCCTAAGGGTCGGAGGTTTGATAATTAGCGGCCATATCTTTGAGGAACGTTTGCGCAATTTTCGACTGGTCCGAGATCCATGTTCTGGACTCATCTTTGATCCAGTCAATAGAGTTCTTTTTGCGTTGGGCTAAGGTTTGAATGTGAAAAAATTTAGAATTACGGTTCCCCTCTGCCAGCCACGACACACGGGATTTTTGGCGCCAAAACATCTCTTCCTAGAGTTGTAGTTCCTCTAGTTCTCCTAAAAGAGTTATTTCCCGCCCGGCAGAGGTCTCGTCCAGGGGGAGGGCTTGAATCCTAGAGATGTCCTCTTTTAACGCGAGGATTTTACTAGGGACATGACCAAACAAAATTTGTTCCACTTCCTAAGTCAGGCTTTTGTATTAGCAATTTTCCCTTTAACCAGTTGGGCTGGGGATCCCCTTTTCGAGTATTGCCAGAGGTGTTGGACAAGAGAATGAAATTGGGGTTCCCGAGTCCGCATAGTTTGGAAACAAAAGCATTTACCATAGGTCATGTGATGAGGGAGAGTATCAAGGCACAATGGGGTATGGTCTGAACAAAGAGTGGGAAAGTGAATAACCTCCGCTGTAGGGAAGATAAGCATCCAGTCCGCTTTAGCCGGGCTTCGATCCAGTCTTTCTTTGATGTTGGCCCCGCCTCGTCTTTTGTTATTCCAGGTGAAGGGATGCCCATTAAAGCCCAAGTCGATGAGCCCCGCTTGTCGAGTAACTTCTTTGGCAAAAGCGCTCGAGCTGCCTGAAATGGCTTCCCCCCCATTTTCTCTGTACTATCAAAAATTATATTGAAGTCCCCAATTACAAGCCAAGGACCATTATACCCCTGAGCTGTCATTTTTACAAGATGCCAACTCTCATTTCTGTCCCGTTGGTATAGGCTTCCATAAAAGAACGAGATCATCTAAGTTTTATTCGAAGGTTCAGAGTTAACCAAGACATTAATAATAAATTTGTTACAAAACACCACTTCTATGGAGATATTATCCTTCCACATGACACATATACCACCCGACCGTCCCTTAATGCCCACCGCCGAGACATCAGTCCAATTAGGATACCTGAGGTTCCTAACCAAAACCTGCATTTCTGCAGTGGATCTTTTGGTTTCCATCAAGAAGATCATATCCCCATTAGAGGATCGTATGAGCTCCTTAAGATGCCGAATTGCCGATGGTCGACCCAAACCCCGGCAATTTCAGGAGATAATTATCATAATGGCCCAGGTGGTCTCCATGGAGCCACCCGAACCTTAACAGAGCTTTCCGAAAGAAAATAAAAATGACGAATCCGACTGTAAGAGATGTGAACAGAATTGTGTACTTGGATGTGAGACGGTCTGCAGTTACTGGTCGACAAAGCCTGAACTGGTAAGGACATCGTAGTCAAATGTGTAGTTGCCCGAAGATGTTGCCGCACAACCTTAGTCGAAGAAGAGTGATATCCACTAAAGAGATCTGTAGTTTGTCTTATCTGTCTGGTTCTCTGAGATCCTTGTCCTCTAGTCGAAGAGCTCATTGTCCCTGCCCGACTATCCCCATTTCCTCCAGCTGAAGATAGCTCAGGAACCAGCTGGAACTTTCCTGAACTACTCTGGACATAGATACGACCGTCTCCCCCACTCTCAGTCCTCTGGCCTTCCTCCTCTGGTTCAATAACATCCTCTCCCTCTTCTTCTTCGTCTGTCTCATATGGGTTTGCCTTCTAAATTTGGTTTTCTTCCCCTACTCGTCCTTGCTCAGCGACCGGATGGCCTGCCATCTGCATGGAGAGATGTTCCTCATCAATTCGTACAACTAACGCCCCCCTCGGTTTTTGCACTGTCAGGCGCTCCATACTATTGACGAATTCTTGTGTGACCGACAACGAGGCCATTCAAATCCAGGAGGAAAACCAGCGGTAGGTCCAAACAAGTTCCCAAGGTTCAAGTACATAATAGAAGCAGAACAACTCAAACACCAACACAGAGATAACAATCAAAAACCAAAGAACAACTTCATTTAAAACACTACCGTTCACATTGACCTAAAGCCCCCAATCTTTATTACCGATGCACATATTCATTTAATCCCCAAAAACAAAATCCAGAAAGAGTAACAACAGCACCCCAACTTCCAACACTCGTACACTTAGTTACAGGACATCAAAGACAATAAAATACCCTAATACTCAACCCCAAATCCAACCACCGTAGGCGTATATCAACAAGAAAGTTGAAAGCAAAGAAATAATCACTTAAGGTACCTGACAAGCACCTTGTACTCAAGAAGAGAGGTCCAAACAGCACTAAACCAATCGATGCAGTTGATCAGACTTATTGAAGGCAAAGGGCATGCATTCAGCCACCGTAGTGTCTCACCATTCTTCTCATGCATCCCCAACTCTCAGCATACAGGAAAGGAGAAGAACAGACAATACCAACCGAAACCCCAGCCAAAGAAGAAGTAAGCAGAAAGAATTTTCAGAATCAACACAATGTCGTTCCTCTGTAGACCACAGCTAGACAGGCCAGATGAAAGACCAGTGGAAACTTTTCCACCACAAGCCGTAAAAAATATGGTTAAAATAGTATTAAGGGATGTCGTCACACTATTTGATCGCCAGCCGTCAACCTGCTTGTAGAAATGAGTAAAGAAGGAGGAGAAGACCGCCACCTCAGCAGGCCCACTTCAAAGCCCATTCGTAAAAAAACTGTTAGCCCCCACGAGACCCGACGTAGATAACCAAAAGCCTACACTAACAAGGTCCAAAATGTCAGTCCAAAATAGGCCCCCACTCGAAAGGCCTGGAAGTCACAAGGTCCTTGAGCTTAAGCCCACAACCTCTCGGTTCACAACCACGACTCTCTATCCATAGACAAACCCCAACAGTCTATCAAGGTACCCGTACTCACCATTTTTTATATTTTTTTCTTTTCATTCCGGAAGTACCCTCAGAACCCTTCTTGCATCTGTAGCAAATCAGAGCTCTCTTTGACCAATCAGTGCCTTCCGAAGATCATCCAACACCTTGATCCAAAACCCCCGAAGCAATACCAGTTCAGCCGTCCGCCGAATCAGAAGCCGAGAGGTCTCACCTGCAAGAAATGGAACACAAAAATGAGAAGGAAAGAAACTGACAATCGCCCACAATTAGTAACAGAGATGAGCAAACAACGGAGACAAACGAAAACAAAGCAAACCGAGATGGATAAGAAGGTCAAAAATATATTGAAAGTCTAGGATTCGTCAAGACGGCTTAGAACCAAAGAATTCAGTTGCCCTATTTCCAGCTACGAGAGTCTAAACCCAAAACTTTTACTGCACCGCATAAACACTCACATCACCGAGCCTAGTTCTCGCCGAGGCAGTTCCAAGCTACAATTCAGTTAAACTCACGGTTCCACGAAACATAGGGTATGGTGGGGAGAGATGGGGTGTGATTGGAGGGGATGGATTGCGGGGTAAAATGGTAAAGTACTTGAACTCTCTCTCTCTCTAGACGAGCCAATTTTTTACATTTAAAAAAAAATCTTATTCTAAGGTAACTATACTTTTCTTTTCTAGATACAAAATCTTGAATAGAGTTGACTTCTGCTTTTGTTGTTCTAATGATCTCATTAGTGGGATTTCTAAATTTTTGCCCGATATATTAGTATTTTAGAGCTAAAATTGGCTTAACCAACATATGAGACCAATATGATATAGTGGCATGACATCTTTTTTCATAGTTTTTTTTTTCTTCGTAGATTGACAATGATATTCTTTTTGGACAAAATACTAGTTGTAAGAGTTTTCTAGTCCTTTCATGTATGTTTATTCTTGGTGTATACGAATACTTTACATTTCACCATACTACGTGTCGAGTAGCATTTGGTGGTATAGTGTTGCAACTTCTAAATATTTATACTCATTCTATAAAATTATACTTAATCAGGTGTTAATGTTTGTAGTTGTTGAGATTTATATATATATTATCAACCATCGTAGTTGATATGACCTTAATGTGATATCTAATATTCTAATTGTCGTGCAATTTGTGTAAATTTTATAATCTTAGGAATTGGGAGCGTGTTATGTGTATACTGGCCCTAAGCGTTCTCAAACTGAAAGATTACGTTATTCAAGTGTTTATAAATTATATATGTTTTCTAGCAGGTACAAAATGAAAATGTCGTCGAATTTTCGGTAGGATTTCCCCTATTTGATTTACTTCCGTGCAAGACTTTGATATAGATGTGACGTGTCATTTAATTTTTTATATTTTCAGTTTCATAATATGTACTTCATTGTTTTATTATCTTTTGGTTTGCAATTATTTTTATATGTTGTAGTTGAGGTTGTAACAATTTGATTTTTTTTCTTATTATTTTCAGGTAGTTTCTTAATAATTATTGGAGTAATACAATCAAGTATTTATTATACGTAGAGATATTATTCGTGTGTCGATGGTTCCATGTTTAGTGCGTAAGAGGTTGGATAATTAATTTGAATGCTCTAGTTGTATTTAGTAATTGAACAATAATTTTTAATGTTCTAGGTGGATTGAGACCTTATTTATTTATATAAAATTAGTGTTTGTGGCACCTTATAAATAAATTGTTCTCTCTTTTAAATTATCTTGTGGTTGATGAATGATTTGAATTATCTAACAGGGGCGTAAAATACTACATTTAATATTACCTTCTTTAAGGACGATTTATTATGTCTCTATTAATATTGGTACTGGTAGAAAAAATTGGTGCCATACTTTTAGAGACAAACAAATTTGTCTTAAATATTGTGTATTAGAGACAGAATAATCCGTCCCTAATAATATTGGCACTGGCAGGAAAATTTGGCGTCATACTTTTAGAGACAAACAAATTCATCTCAAATGTTGTATATTAGAGACAGAACAATCTGTCCCCAATAATATTGGCGCTGGCGGGAAAATTTGGTGTTATACTTTTAGAGATAAACAAATTCGTTTCTAATATTATGTATTAGGGACGGTTATACTCCATCCCCAAAGGAGTTGAAAAACAAAGACCTTTAGGTACAGATTTTTGGCGTCTCTAAAGCCGTCCTTAATAGTATTAGAAACGGATGTGTATGTCCCTAATGTATTTGGGACGCCACCCTAAATGGACAATACTTTGTCGTCCCTAATAGCTATAGCGGCGGATTAGTAACCTTTTGGGACATTTTTTGCCATCCCTAGGTGATTTTTCTTGTAGTGCACATCCTTCTTTTTTGTCATCCCTAATAGGGCGTGTCTCATAGTAGTTGGCATCTCTCTCTTTAGTTCTATAAAGAGGGGTTCTCTTTAGTTTTTCCAGTAGTTAGTTTTGTTTTAAGAAAAGTTATAATAAAGTAAAATTAGGGTTCCTCAATGACCTAATTTCTTCCCCAATAGAATGTACTAGTAATCTTCGTGCTTATTAGGCTTCCGCGTAATCAGTTTACACTAAAGTGGTATATGAGCAACCTTTCAAGCCTTTGATTCGACAAGATGAATACGAGATATGAATTGTTCTTCAAACTCGTGAACGCTCAATCCGAGTTGTTCCAAACAATCTTACGAACTTGCAGAGATTAATATTGGTACGGTCTACCCCATTCACCCCACGCCGTCGAGGAGCTCTTTGGCATACCAAGTGTTACGGATCGGCGTAAACCTCGTGAGCACGTTACGGCCACGACGGTAAAAAAAATTGAGCAAGTTACCCACGATATATGGCCTAACCGATCCCCTGGTTAAACCAGATATGACCAAGAGAGGAGATGTTTTGAAACCCGCGATCGAGATTGTCACATCGGCAGAGAACACAATGCTGGCAAAGGTTGCAATTGGTTCAAGATATGGGGGGGAGGACGCCTCTCTCTTGGATCCCTTTCGACCCACATGGACCAGCCCAAAGGCGACATAAAGCAGGCCCGACCTATATTACCAAACCTAAACTGGACCCCATAACAACCAGCCCACCCGAGCACATGGGATCACCGCGTTCGAAAAATATAAACCCAAAACTCTTTATCAAACTGGACCCCACGACTACCTCCCCAACTCGCATCGTCACCCCCAGCGAGTATTGCCGTCACGATTTTATACCCACGACGTGGCGCGCCGATATGGTCATATCCACCAACGCCAAGCACGTCACCCCCAATATTACAACCGCCGGCAGTGGCACATAAAATTTACACCGCCTAACTTTCCAACGCCACTCACACACTACCTCTATGTGCCTGAGTTAACCACAACTTGACATTCGACCCAAAAACCCCAAATTCCTGGCTACGTAACAACATATTTCGTACACGTTGCATAACGAAGGGAAGACTCTATGAAGTCATCCTTTATTGTGGATCTACAAAGAATTTGGTGGCCAAGGAGCTAGTTGAGAAGCTGAAGTTAAAGACTTTCCCAAGTACTGAACCGTTTGATCTCACTTGGCTCTCTCATGGACAAGGAATGCGTTCCGAATACGAATGCGTGTTGACGTTCACGATGGGTAACATTTATGAGGATATTATCCATGCTTCAGTAGTTGATATAGATATTTGCCATGTCCTACTTGGGTGGCCTTGAATGTTTGGCAGAAAAATTCGTTATGATGGGGAGACAAATACCTTTAGTTTCATATGGGGGAAGGGAAAAGTAGTCCTAGAGCAGATGCCTTCTTTGACACTTGTCGCAACCTTACGACGGGAGCGTGCCAGTTTTATCGTCGATGCTCGATTTTATTGTAGGGAATATGCCCTTGTCGGTATGTATTCTTTATCCCCTACTCCTATCCCTTCTTGTTTACAATCCATTATTACAGAGTTCAGTGATGTTTGTGAGGAAAACACGGATAATGCATTACCTATGTGATATGCAACATGTTATTAATTTTGTTTCGAGGTCTTCACTCCCAAACTTACCTCACTACCGGATGGCACCCACAGAGCATGCAGAGTTACAGAAATAGGTCTCTGAGTTATGTAACAAGGGTCTAGTTAGAGAGAGCATGTCACCATGTGCAGTACTTGCCCTTCTGACTCCTGAAAAAGATGGCAGTTGGCAGATGTGTGCTGATAGTAGAACTATCAACAAGATAATGGTTAAGTACCGTTTTGCAATTTAATGGTTAGAGAATATGATTGACAGCTTGCACGGAGTTCAAATATTCTCCAAACTCGACCTTTACAGTAGGTACCACCAGATTCGTATGAGGCCAGGTGATGAGTGGAAGACGGAGTTCAAAATAAAGAATGGTTTATTCGAGTGGATGGTAATGCCTTTCGGCCTATTTAATGCCCCATCGACATTTATGAGGTTGATGACAGAGGCATTGTGCAAGTACATTAACAAGTTTGTTGTTGTATACTTCGATGATATTCTGATCTATAGCAAAACAAATGTAGAACAGTTAGAGCACATCGCCACCATTCTTGGAGTCCTCCAGAACAACAAGCTATTTCTTTAGCTGAAGGAGTATTTTTTCATGGTTGACTCAGTACAGTTTTTGAGATTTGTGGTATCAGCTGACGGCATACGGGTTGATGACAGCAAGGTTCAAGCTATCAGGGATTGGTCGGTTCCTACATCGACTTCGCAAATTCATAGTTTCCATGGGTTAGCTACATTTTACTAGAGGTTTATTTAGGGTTTTAGTACGATCATGGCACCACTGACTGATTTGATGAGAGACATCCCATTCGTTTGGGGGCTAGAGGCAGCTGCGACTTTTGCAACGATTAAGGATATATTGACATCAACTCTCGTTTTAGCGCTACCCGACTTTACACAATTGTTCCATGTACACACAGATTCATGTAAAACTTGTATTGGGGCAGTTCTTTCTCAAGGGGGACGCCAGCTGCGTATTTCTCTCAGATGCTAACGAGTCCACAATTGTGTTATTCCACTTAAGACATTGAGCTTCTAGTAGTTGCCCACTCCCTAACTCATTGGAGGTACTATTTGGTACACAGGGAGTTTATTCTCCATACAGATCATGATGCGTTACGCCATATGCACAGTCAATAACGGGTCACTTCTGATAGACATGCGAAGTGGTTCAACTTTCTCCAATACTATATGTTCAACACTCAACACGTCAAGGGAAAGAAGAACAAGGTCGCAGATGGTCTGAGTAGACGCGATGAGGTTCTAGTTACTCTCCAAGCTTCAGTATTTAGATTTGAAACATTACGTGATCTATATGCTACAGATGAGTTCTTCGGTCCTATTTTTGGCGATTGTCTCGCACAGGAGGGTATGAGAAGTAGTGATACATTTCGCAAGTTTACTTTATGCATCCATATGTCGTATGCTCAAGATAGTATCATAGTTAAGATACATAGCGGAGGACTTGGTAGTCATTTTGGAGTGGCCAAAACGATGTCATCTATGCGAGACATATATGTTTGGCCTAACATGTGGCGTGATGTCAACTAGTTCATTCAGCGATACTATACTTGTCAGACAGCTAAGCGGACTCAACAAAACACCGGCCTATACACACCCTTACCCATTCCTGAGGCCCCATGACGAGACGTTTCTCTAAATTTCGTGGCAGGGTTACTAGTGACAGCGGATGGCCTTGATTCAATTTTCGTTGTCGTTTACAGGTTCTCCAAGATGACACATTTCATTCTCTGTTCTCGAACAAATGACGCTTCTCATGTTGCTTACTTATACTTTCGGGAGATTGTTCATTTACACGGTATTCTACGATCCATTACGTCGGATAGAGACGTCGGGTTCACGGGTCATTTTTGGCGGTCATTGTGGGGCTATTTACGTTACAAGTTACAATTTTTTACAATATTTCATCCTGAGACTGATGGACAGACGGAGGTCATTAACAAAAGTTTAGGTAACCTATTACGAACCACAATTGGGGATAGTCCAGATGATTGGGTATTCGCCTTTACTCAAGCAGAGTTCACTTTTAATAATTTTGTCAACAGGTCGACGAGACTGTTTCCATTTATGATTGTCCAGGGGCGATTGCGAGATACAGTTCTAGATTTGGCACCTATACCCCCGACGGTCTCAGTTTTGTCATATGCTGCAGAATTTACTATTTCGATACAGCGTATCTATGAGAGTGTACACACATGTTTAGCAAAGACATAAACTTGCTATAAGGCCACAAGCAGATATACGTCGTCGACAAATCAATTTTCAGCTAGGCGATTTGGTTATGCTGTACATTGAGAAGGAGCATCGTTCCGGCGTGGGTTCCAAATTAACCCTTCAACGAACGAGTCTTTTTTATATTATTTAACGTATTGGGGAGAACGCTTATGAGCTTGACCTCCTACGACATATGCGATGATCTCACGTTGTTAATGTGAGACTCTTTTATCCTTTTGTTGGTGATCACGTGCCGCCTATTACTTTACCGATTCCTTTTCTGCAACAACATTAATTTGACCGTATTAATATTGTCTTAGAGAGGAGTACAAATGAGACCCCAAAGAGATGTGTCTATCATATGTACAAGGTGCATTGGGTGGGCAAGCCTGATTCAAAGGATTCATGGATATCGGAGGCATATTTTCAATAGAGGGATCCGACTCTATTTTCCGATTACACCGACCGATGTAGCACATCCCTAGATAGGGCGTGTCCCACAGTAGTTGTCCCCTATCTCTCTTTTAGTTCTATAAAGAAAGGCTCTCTTTAATTTGTCTAATAGTTAGTTTTCTTTAATTTCTCCAATAGTTAGTTTTATTTTTAATAAAGTAAAATTAGGGTTCCTCAAGAACCTAATTTCTTACCCAATTGAATGTACGTTTTTCGTGATTATTAGGTTTCCGCGTAATCAATTTACACTAGAATTTAAATAGTTTCTGGTTGGATCTTTAATCTTAATCTTAGTGAAGATAGGCTGGCGGTATGTAGTTAAACCACTCCTTGGTGCCAATTTGCACTCTAGTTGCGGTTTTAGCGCGCGGAATAACGCAACATCCGAGTAAGCATTTGGACTTGATAACCACTGTAGCTTTCGAGCTGGAGACCATGAAAATACTATGCCGGCCATGCATTGCTTCTATTAACCACTTGGAGAATGAGATAAGATGTTAAATCCGGATCAAAACCAAAGCACAAGGGCTGACTTATAACAAATAATTCTATAATTTCACTCTAAACATTGAAAAACCATATTTTATTTCCAACTTGAGAATGTACAGAGTCAAGAGTGAAGATTTTCTCTGTTGACTCCGATTTGATCCGGTAGAGGAATCAACAGCTCTGGAGAAATGGCGATGTTTAGAAGATTATTCCATCGAAAGCCGCGGCTGGATCGGCTTTTCGAGATCTCTGAAAGAGTTTATGGTGCATAATTACACCTTCTTTTGGTTAAATTTAAGGTTTTTTATTTCTTGCTTAATTTGGATGCTGTCGCGACTTGTGAGTAATTTTGGTGATTAGAGCTAAATAAATTATGATGCATGTTGTTATTGTAACTGTTAGTTCCTACATTTTGTATTTGTAGTTGCTAGAAGTTACACTCTAAGTAGGAGTTTATTTAGTCGATTTGATTTGTTTACTAGTATGTAGAAGTGAAGCCCAAGTCTTTAACTCATTAGTGCAAGCAAGATGGGGGTTGCATCTCAGTTTAAATTTTATTGAAAATGGTATCTTTCGCTTTTCCCTACGAAATTATCTGTGGGTCATGCTTTCTATCCACAAGATATGCATTAACGATACCTGTGTACGATATTTGGTTTCTAGATGAGTTTTTTGAGAACTGGGAATCCTAAATTTTGCCTTCATTTTGCACAAGGGAAAACACTTAAACATTTCATGGCTTCCTTAATTGTTTCATATCTTGGTTTAAAGTATGAATGTGGAAATCTCTAATTGATGTACTATTGGTATTTGACCGTTGCAGTGTTTGATTCTTGCTTCTCCACGGACGTTTTGGAAGAGGGTGAATATAAGAGTTACATGGATAGTATTGTGGCGCAGCTACAATATCGGTTCTCAGATTCATCTTTCATGGTTGTTAACTTCAGAGAGGGTAAGGCAAAGAGCCAAATTTCAGATATATTATCTCATCATGATATGACTGTTATGGAGTACCCCAGACAATACGAGGGGTGCCCTGTGCTACCGTTGGAGATGATTCTTCACTTCTTGAGATCTAGCGAGGCCTGGTTGTCATTAGGACGACAAAAAGTGTTATTAATGCATTGCGAGAGAGGAAGTTGGCCCGTGCTTGCCTTCATGCTCGCAGGTCTCCTTTTATATAAAAAACAGTACACGGGGGAGCTCAAAACTTTGGAAATGGTCTACAAACAAGCTCCTAGAGAACTGCTTCATCTCTTGTCTCCTTTGAACCCAAAATCATCACAACTGAGATATCTCAAGTACATTTCTAGAAGAAACCTCGATTCAGATTGGCCCCCATCAGCTACACCTTTGACGTTGGATATCCTTATCCTCAGATTTCGACCACTGGTAGATGGAGAAAGGAGTTTCATGCCAGTTGTTCGTGTGTATGGTCAGGACCCTTCAGCAGTATCTAGCAAAAGTTCAAAAATCATATTTTCAACTCCAAAGACAAAGAAACATGTTCACCGCTACCCAGAGGTAATGCTTTCAAAAATTCAGGATAATGCTATTATTTGACAATGGGCTAGTTTGGATAAATTCATCATATGTCAGATGAATTGCAAATTACAAATAGAGTAGCAGGAACATCTTAAGCGAAGCGAACACAAAGAAATGTCTGAGACATCTGAAAATAAATAAATATCCCATTACGAAAATCAGTCTTACAAAATAAGATATAGAATTGTAGGTGTCATATATGTCGACTAAAAGGGAAAACATTATTTCATTTTAATTTGTCCAATTCATCATTAAGTTAATATTATTCCTCAACTTATAGAGTTTAAAGATAGTGAGTTTGAAAAAAACTCGTGATTATGGTTCAGTTTGTATTCTAGATATTGAAATCTGATAAGGATATTAGAATAATGAAACCTTGAAAACTGTAACTTCAGGCGAAGCATACACCAGTGCAAAAAATCGATATTTCGTGTCATGTTCAAGGGGATGTGGTACTTGAATGCATTCATTTGGATGATGATTTGGAACATGAGGAAATAATGTTCAGGATTATGTTTAACACAGCATTTATCCGATCAAATATTTTGTTGCTCAACCGTGAAGAGATTGATGTCTTATGGGATTCTGAGGACCAGTTACCAAAGGAATTCAAAGCAGAGGTATGTGATCGGATCTTTCTACTTTTGCCTTTGGGTTTCTTTGTCTTTGGTATGAAAGACTTAAATGCATAACTTATCTGCGGGCCAGGTAATCTTTTCGAACTCCAATGCTGTTGGGTATGTTGAAAACGAGGATGTGACAAAAGGCGATTCTTGGGAGTACTTCTATAAGAACGAGAAAAAGGTTAGCCTAGTTGATGAAGTACCAAGGATCTAATCCCATTGACTAGAGTTCAATTCATGTTGCCACCATATTTATTATTGTTTTTATTTTGTTGTTCTAACCAAGAACTTTGTTGTTCTTTTTTTACAAAAATTCCTTGACTAGAGTTCAATTCATGTTGGCACCATGTTTATTGTTGATTTTTTTGTTGGACTAACCAAGAACTTTGTTGTTTTCCTTTTTCAAAAAATCATTATGTTTTTTGTAATATTTTGCTAAATTGTATTATCCAAAAAGTACGATTATGATCTTATGAAAACGTATGAAATGTGGGGTTATGTCTATTACTTTTCTTACTTCTACTATAAGAAAACTTGACCCTCTCGTTGTTCAACGTGGGGTTATGTATAATGCTATAATTAGTATCTTTATAATTTTAAAATTCCTAAAATGTGTCCAATTTTTTTTTCCAGGGGAGACCGCCCCCTCCCCCACCCCCGCCTCCTCCCCTGTTCCCCAAACTTAAAATCCTGGCTCCGCCCCTGTCTATGGGCCAAGTACTCTCTTCGGACGCCAATGTTGTTGGGTCTACTATAGCTAATAATGACATAAAAGGCGATGTTTGGGATTATTTTTTCTCTCCAGCAAAGGAATTCAAAGCAGAGGTATGTGATCAGGTATTTCTACTTTAGGTTTTTTTTTAGTCTTTGGTATGAAAGACTCAATTGCATAACTTATCTAAGCATATTATAATTGTTATTCCTCTATCATTATAGAAGGCTAACATAGTTGGTGAAGTACCAAAGATCTAATTCCCTTGACTAGAGTTCAATTCATGTTAGCACCATGTTTATTGTTGATTTTTTTGCTGGACTAACCAAGAACTTTGTTGTTTTCCTTTTTCAAAAAATTATTATGTTTTTTTTTAATATTTTGCTAAATTGTATTATCCAAAAAGTGCGATTATGATCTTATGAAAATGTATGAAATGTGGGGTTATGTCTATTACTTTTCTTACTTCTACTATAAGAAAACTTAACCCTCTCGTTGTTCAACGTGGGGTTATGTATAATGCTATAATTATTATCTTTATAATTTTAAAATTCCTAAAATGTGTCCAATTTTTTTTCTAGGGGCGACCGCCCCCGCCCCCACCCCCGCTCCCCAAACTTAAAATCCTGGCTCCGCCCCTGTCTACGGGCCAGGTACTCTCTTCGGACGCCAATGTTGTTGGGTCTACTATAGCTAATAATGAGAGAAAATGCGATCTTTGGGATTATTTTTTCTCTTAGGTATGTGATCGGGTATTTCTACTTTGGGTTTTTTTTGTCTTTGGTATGAAAGAATCAATTGCATAACTTATCTAAGCATATTATTATTGTTGTTCCTCTATCATTATAGAAGGCTAGCCTAGTTGGTGAAGTACCAATAATCTAATCCCATTGACTAGAGTTCAATTCATGTTGCCACCATGTTTATTATTGTTTTTATTTTGCTGTTCTAACCAAGAACTTTGTTGTTTTCTTTTTACAAAATTTCCTTGACTAGAGTTCAATTCATGTTGGCACCATGTTTATTGTTGATTTTTTTTGCTGGACTAACCAAGAACTTTGTTGTTCTCTTTTTTCAAAAAATTCATTATGTTTTTGTAATATTTTGCTAAATTGTATTTTCCAAAAAGTGCGATTATGATCTTAGGAAAATGTATGAAATGTGGGGTTATGTCTAATGCTATAATCAGTATCTTTATAATTTTAAAATTTCTAAAATGTGCCCATTTTTTTTATTTTTCCAGGGGATCCCTCCTCCGTTTCCGCCCTCGCCCCCGAAACTTAAAATCTCGCCCCCGCCCCCCAAACTTCAAATCCTGGCTCCGCCCCTACCCCCCAAGCTTCAAATCTTGGCTCCGCCCCTGTCTACGGGCAAGGTACTCTCTTCGGACGCCAATGTTGTTGGGTCTACTATAGCCAATAATGACATAAAAGGCGATGTTTCGGAGTATATCTTCGGGGGCGAGGCGATTTTCAATAATGTGGATGGAAATGTGGATTCTGATTGTCAGGTTCTCGATGAGATTTTTACTGATATGAATGGTGAAGGAGATCTCGATCTTCAGGTTGTTAACAAAATTTTAAAGCCAATTCTCTTAATCAATTCTTACTATAGTGCTTACGAATAAATGCATTTTCAACAGGTTGAAACTCAAAACGAGTATAAGAACCTGAGAGAGCATTCTGGACTTCCCACTGATTTTTGTATTGAAGACCTCAAAATGGCAACAAATGACTTCCGAGATATACTTGGTAGTGGCGGGTCAGGTTTAGTTTTCAAGGGCGTCTTGCAGGACGGGACACTGGTTGCTGTAAAAAGAGTTGAACATGTGACACACAGGGAGCGGCAATATAAAGCAGAAGTCTCTGCACTTGCAAGCGTAAAACATGTTCATCTTGTACGCCTTCGCGGATATTGTGTTCACATGACGGATATGGGGAGAGCTTTCTTCATCGTCTACGATTTTTTACCTAATGGGTCGCTGGACGATTGGATTTTCACAAGAACAGGTGGCCCCACCGAACGATATTTATCTTGGAAATCGAGATGCAGAATTGCGGTTGATGTTGCTAAGGCGCTTGTATACCTTCATCATGATTGCAGCCCACAGATATTGCATCTTGATGTTAAACCCGACAATATACTACTTGATAACAATTTTCGAGGAGTTTTATCTGATTTTGGGCTCTCTAGGTTGATGGAAAACGATGTGGGTACAGTTTTTTCAACGATGAGAGGGACCCCTGGGTACATTGCTCCTGGGTGGGACTACGGGATCTCGGTAAAATGTGATATCTATAGTTATGGTAAGGTACTTCTTGATATATTTTTTGGCAAACGTTATGTTTGTTTGAACCAGGAGGGCAGCGATATTTACAAGAGACATTCGGAAGGTGGCAATTCGGAACGGGAACAACGAATCTTTCATGCTTTTATGTGGAAAAGATTAACACAGTGTAAAATAATGGACCTTATTGATAAGAGACTCGTGGAGAATGGGGAAGTGGATGAGAGAGAAGCAATTTGCTTAGTTTATGCGGCTCTATCGTGCCTTCAAAACGATCCTGAGTTGAGGCCGCGTGATATGAGTGAGGTCATAGAAATTCTTGATCAGAAGAGTACTGGTCTCACTCCGTATCTCCGGCTGTTGGAACTTGGAAGTACTACCTAAATGACGAAAGAATATTACCTGTTATCTGCTCTTGAAAATGTCATGTGTGCCCCTAGGGATCAAGGATGCTTAGGATGGTGGGTTGACAACAAAATCATAAACTGTGACTGTGGTGCATGTCCAAGGAAATGCTATGAAAATGGAAACAAATAAGGGTAACACGGATAAGAACCGGTCTTCTTTATTGGTGACTGGATACAAACGGATACGAGGTTAAACGACTGGGGATCCAATCAAACAGCAGTTTGTCTTAACTTTGTTTTTAGCTATTCTCTATACCTCTTTTCAAGGTATTTCTTCCCCATGTTTATATAATTACAGATTTGTTCAATACAAACATATAGTCTTGTATTAATATATCTAGTACATAAATTTACTAAAGTGGCTTGCAAGTACCCAAGACAATGGAAGTAAGTTTCAAATCAGATGCCAAGCTCATAAAAGCTGCTAGTTTAAGTCTTAAGGTTTGGTTGTAAAGGTTGAAGTTGGTTGTAAGGGTAAGCAGGACTGCACGTGGACATCGCGAACATGCAATAAAATGAGGATTTTACATCAAAAAGACAGACAATAATGTGATCTTATTAATAAAATCATGGCATGAATACGTAGAATGTGGATTAGAAGTGAAGGCTCCATCTCAAAGCCAATTGACAATGAGAGATGTAGCCCCACGATCTTATATTATTGAGGTAGGTGCAATGTGCAAAACTTAAATACCCGATGTGGGACTATATATCTCAACCGTAAATGATAACCCTGAATCAAACTTATTGTTGTACTTCATGGCCTGGTATTTTCTCTATGTTATCAACAAACAGGTGAAATGTGCCATAACGAAGGTTGGGTAATTAATGGGCCAATTAAAACGTTGATGGTTTGGGCTGGCCGTGAGGTGAACAAACTGAATGAGTTGGCTAGCTCGTAATAGTTCATTGTTGGGCCAACTGGATCCGAAAATAACCTTTATTGGATAACGGACTCCGACATTTGACCTACCCGAAAATACCGGAACAGGGGACCGATACAAGACCCAAGTGGAAAATAATAACGGATCCCGTTTAAACCGAAAGCAGTTGCCGTTTTATAAATAAAAATGTTGACACGTGTGATTTGAATTACAGTGGCCGAGCGAGCCTACCATGTTGCAGGTTCATAAAGTTTCTCTCTTTTCATCAGTCCACTTCAATCCTCTCTCTCTCTTACATCTTCTCTAAAGTAAAAGAGAGAGGGAACAACAATCATTCATTATTTCTCCAGATTTCGCCTCAAAACATCTCCGATTTCGTCTAATTTAGACCTAATTTGAGACTCAAATAGTTGCGATTTTGATCTTTGTTGACTTCGATTTGATCTTGCTGGTGTTGGTGTTTGATTCTGTGAATTGTGAGTGTGGATCTCGTTGAGGAATCGACAGCGCTGGACAAATGGCGCTGTTTAGAAGATTATTCTATCGGAAACCGCCGGATCGGCTTTTGGAGATCTCTGAGAGAGTTTACGGTGCGTAATTACAACTTCTTTTGGTTTTTTATTGTTCAATTTGATTAATTTGGCTTCTGTTGCGAGTAATTAAGGTGGAAAAGTTCAATTTTTTGTTGAATTGTGCGAAATAGAGCTAAATAGTAATGCATGCTGTTATGATGATTCACTGTTACTTGCTACATTTTGTATTTGTAGTTGCCAGAAGTTACTTAAGTGTAATGAGATCCTCTCAGCTGTGGTGGAGAGAGCCAACAAATATTATATAGTGGCGATTTGGTTACATTGCAGTTTTTGTGATAAACCAAACTGATTTTAAGAATTACAATTTTCTTTTAAGAGTTTTATCTAGTGTATGTATACAATTTTCAATAATAATAAACAAATCCTATTTTTTGCATTTACTTTTGAGAGCTGTGGGAGGAAAATGTATGTGGAGTTTGCAACTGCCGTGATTTTTATTCATGGGTATGCTTGAAGATTGGAAATGGTATATGTGCACCGTATTTTATTTTCTAGATGACTTTATTGAGAGACCCGGGGTCTTCGATTTTGCCTCCTTATTGAAAAAACGAAAACTTTTAATCATTTCATGTCTTTCTTAATTGTTTCCTGACCTGCTTTAAAGTTATGAATATGGAATCTCTAATTGATGTACTATTGGGATTTGACCGTTGCAGTGTTCGATTGTTGCTTCTCCTCGGACATTTTGGAAGAGGGTGAATATAAGAGTTACATGGATGGTATCGTAGCGCAACTACAAGATCAGTTCCCAGATTCATCTTTCATGGTTTTTAACTTCAGAGAGGGAGAAGCAAAGAGCCAAATTTCAGATATATTATCTGAATATGACATGACTGTTATGGACTACCCCAGACACTATGAGGGGTGTCCTGTGCTACCGTTGGAGATGATTCATCACTTCTTGAGATCTAGCGAAAGCTGGTTGTCATTAGAAGGACAACAAAACGTGTTACTAATGCATTGCGAAAGAGGAGGTTGGCCCGTGCTTGCTTTTATGCTTGCGGGTCTCCTTTTATATAGAAAACAGTACACGGGGGAGCTGAAGACTTTAGAAATGGTCTACAAGCAGGCTCCTAGAGAACTACTTCATCTCTTGTCCCCTTTGAACCCACAACCATCACAACTAAGATATCTCCAGTACATCTCTAGAAGAAACCTCGGTTCAGATTGGCCCCCATCAGATACACCTTTGACTTTGGATAGACTTATTCTTAGAGTTCTACCACTGATAGATGGAGAAAGAAGTTGCATGCCCGTTGTTCGTGTTTATGGTCAGGACCCTTTAGCAGTAGCTAGCAGAAGTTCAAAAATTGTATTTTCAACTCCAAAGACAAAGAAACATGTTTACCGCTTCACAGAGGTAATGCATTCAAAAATTCAGAATAGCGTTATTATTTGGCAAGGGGGCTTGTTTGGATCTATTTGGTTAAATTTAACATATGTCAGATATAATAAAAATTACAAATGAGAAGCAGGAATATCTCAAGCAAATCGAACACAATCATATCTCAGACATCTGCTAAAAAAAAATCTTCTACTATGGAAATCAGTCATACAAAGCAATGTATAGGATCGTAGGTGCCGTATAAATACGACATCTATAAGGGAAAACATGACTTTCGTGTTAATCTTGCCAATTCTTAACTTAATAATTATCCCTCAACTTGTAGAATTTAAAGATAATTGTGAATTGATTTGGTGCAAATTTGCCACTTTTTTGTTGTTGTTGTTGCTGCTGAGAATTTGAAGCTGTTTGTGGTTATCGTTCAGTCTGTATTTTATATATTTAAATCTGGTAAGCATGTATGTTAGAAGAATGAAACCTTGTGAACTGTAACTGCAGGTGGAGCATACACCAGTGCAAATTGAAATTTCTTGTCGTGTTCAAGGGGACGTGGTACTTGAATGCATTCATTTGGATGATGATTTGGTACATGAGGAAATCATGTTCAGGATTATGTTTAACACAGCATTTATCCGATCAAATGCTTTGTTGCTCAACCGTGAAGAGATCGATGTCTTATGGGATTCTAAGGACCAGTTACCAAAGGAATTCAAAGCAGAGGTATGTGATTGGGTCTTTCTATTTTGAGTTTCTTCGTCTTTGGTATGAAAGGCTTAAATGCATAACTTATCTGCGGGCCAGGTACTCTTTTCGGACTCCAATGCTGTTGGGTCTATTATAAACAAAGATGTGATAAATGAAGACGAGGATGAGACAGAATTTTTTGAGGTAGAGGAGATTTTCAGTAATGTGGATGGAAAGGTGGATTCTGATTGTCATGTTTTTGATGACATCTTTAGTGATGTGAATGGAAAAGGAGATCCCGATCTTCAGGTTGTTAAAGACACTACACTGGATGATGGAGATTACTTGTTTGATAGAATTGAGGGTTATGATCTTTACCCTATTCAAGAAATTGTTTTGGAGAATGAAAATCTGTTACAGAATCGGAAGGGGGATACTGATATATGTACAGTTCAAAGCAACATAATTGACAATGATAATAATAACACAGAGAATGGAGAGGGAGCCTTTCATCATCTCAGAGTTCAGGAGAGCATGATTAGTAATGGGATCTATAAGCTAGAAGCCAAGGAAATGAGTGATTGCAAATTCAATAGCCAAGATTCAAGTAAACAAGCTTTCCAGAAAAAAATAGAATCTAATTTAGATAAAGATGTTTATGGACAAGAATTTGAGAAATTAGTGCTTCCTACATCGAAGAAGCAGTCGTCTTCCAATGTGAAGCCAACCTCAGATCAAAGTTTATCGCAACAAAAGGTGAAACATGGGAAATCTCAGGTAGATACAGTAAAATCTACGAGAACAAAAATTGTTTCCCGTTGGATTCCACCAAACAAAGGGTCTTATACTAATTCCATGCATGCATCATTACACCCCCCATCAAGATATAACAGTGCACCTGCTGCTTTAGGCATATTCGGTGCTGGTGAAACTGCAGAGGCTCTTCCAATAGTGCCTGAAATGACTAACATATCTCATTCATCTAATAATGCAACATCATCTGAACATTCAGTTGATGCACTTAGTTTCTCTTCACGATCATCATTGTCTCCCCTATATGAAACCCCCCAAGCTTCCCCACCATCTTCCCCGCCATCTCCTATGCTACCAATTACTCTGCCTATAAGTCCACCTCCCACGCCACCTCCATTAAGTCCACGACGAAATTATCATCCATACACACCATTTATTTCTTCTCAGCCTGATTCATCCACACCTTCCCCTCAGTTACCTACTACAGTTCTGTCACCTCCACCTCCACCACCACCGCCGCCTCTTCTTCCTCAGAAGATGAGAACTGTAGTTGTCTTAAGTATCCCTCCTCCACCACTCTCAAATGTTGTCAGATCACCACCACCACCACCTCCTCCTCCTCCACTAATTATTGATTCTATGCCTCCTCCAACTGTGTGTGGTGCTCGACTTGCACCTCCTCCGCCGCCGCCGCCTCCTCCACCTCCTCTCACTATGCCTCGAACTCACCCTAAATACCAACCTACACCTCCCCCTCCCCCTCCCCCAGTGCTATCTCCTACGGTGCGTGAAGCTCCATCAACCCCATCACCTCTTACACATAAAGCACCACCCCCACCACCGCCACCTCCACCACCGCAACCTATGCGTGGAGCTCTACTTCCACCTCCACCTCCGCCTCTACCCCCTCCTATGTGTGGTGCTCCACCTCCTCCTCCACCCCCCATAATGCGTGGAGCTCCACCCTCACCCCCTTCCCCTCCTCCTATGTATGGAAATCCACCCCCACTGCCTCCTATGCATGGAGGTCCACCGCCTCCCTCACCTCCTCCTATTCATAGAGGTCCACCTCCACCCCCACCTCCTCCAATGCGGGGAGGTCCACCTCCACCGCCACCTCCTCCAATACGCGGAGGTCCACCTGCACCGCCATCTCCTCCAATGCGCGGAGGCCCACCCCCACCACCACCTCCTCCAATACGCGGAGGTCCACCTGCACCGCCATCTCCTCCAATGCGCGGAGGCCCACCCCCACCACCACCTCCTCCAATGCGTGGAGGTCCACCACCACCCCCAACTCCTCCAATGCATAGAGGTCCACCCACACCCCCACCTCCTCCTACCCGTGGAGGTCTGCCAGCACCACCACCTCCTCCTCCTACGCATGGAGGTCCACCTCCACCACCACCTCCTATGCGTGGAGGTCCGCTTCCACCACCACCTCCTATGCGTGGAGGTCCTCCTCCTCCACCACCTCCTATACGTGGAGGCCCACCTCCTCCTCCTGGTGTCGGTCCTCCACCTCCACCAGGTCCACCTAGACCTTCGGGTGGTACAGCATCTCCTCTACCGCCTTTTGGTGTCAAATCAAATGGTGGGTCAAACAGTTTATCTATGGAAAGAGGGCGTGGGATTACACGTCCGGCGAGCACAGGATCTTTTGGGTCTCCTGCTTCTGTACCTCGAAGGGCATCATTAAAGCCCTTACATTGGACAAAGTTTACAAGAGTGATTCAAGGAAGTTTATGGGCAGAATTACAGGGATCTGGAGAAACTCAAAGGTATTCTTACTAATCATCAATATCATCCTGTCCATACTTTGATGCTAATAATGATGAACTTGAAATCCTCTGTATTCATAAAAGAAAATGCTACTACTGATTTCTCCTGATTATGATTATTTTCCCTGAACCCTAAAGGACCATTGGCCAACATCTTAGAAGTTATAATAATGGACTTTACTCGGGAGTATATAAGTTGATGTAACTACTTATTGATTTCTTAGCCCATCCATTTTCCTGAGCCGTGTTTTATGTACGTTGAATTGAAAGTCGGTAAAATTCATGGGTAGAGTCAAAGAATGTGAACTGTACAAGTTGCTAATGAAATCGATTAAATCAGGGAAAGGACTCCGGTGTTTAGAGAGGATCTCACCTTTTAATAAGTAACCATAGAATATCATATTCGTGAAGCAGAAACATAGATGCACTCCTATCAATATGGAAAACATATTGGATTAAATAGCTGGATTTTGATGAGCACCGCCTTTGTTATTTTATGAAAAAAAATTTCTTGTCTTATTTCATATCATTTATTAATGATGCTTAATCCTTGAATGCTAGTGCGTCAGATTTTGATGTATCAGAACTTGAGACTCTCTTCTCCACGGCGGTTCAAAAAACTGTTGATAGTTCAGATGGTAAATCCGGCGGGAGGCGCAAGTCTGTTGGGTCTAAGCCAGAAAAAATCCATCTGGTAATTAATCTTAATCAGTTTCTAGAATAGTATGGCTTAAGCCAATGTAACTACTTTCTTGTTAGGATTTCTGGTGAACCCTATAAGCTCCTTGTTGTCCCATCTTTGTTTCTTAAGTACACTTTTTTTTTCTTCCTTTTTTTCATTACGTGCTTTAATAGTTTCTCATTTTATTGTCTAAAGAGCCTAAACAAGTAGCAGTTTCATGAGCAGGAATGTATAATGTATAGGAATTTGGTATTTTTAGTAGGTTACTCGATATCCCATAGAGTTTTTTCTTAACAAAAGTGAAAAAAAAAAGTGGCCCTTGTCGTATATAGTACTCTTTGAAAACGTTATTCCTTCATAAGGGCAGTTCAGTTTTTTTTCAAGAGATCCACTGAATTCTTAAATTGCCAATTTCCTAGACATGAGTCATATAGCAAGAGAAGGAAACATATTGAGAATTGATCAAATAAAATTCATTATAGGTTAGAAATACATAAAACTCAAACTACTAGTGACAAATCCAAATTACCGTATATAAAAGGGTCCATACTGTCTGGAGTTGGGATATTTATTCGAATATCATGAAAGAGGCCAGATTTGAGGGAAAATAAAGCCTTATATCTGCTACTATGGCTAGTCGAGGACGCCACTTTTTTTGCCCCTATATTTTTCAGTTAGTTTGATTCAATATTATTATCCAGGATGTTTTATCTGAAAATTAATTGATATTGATATGCTGTTCTTATTGTTAGTTTTGGCTGATGACTGTGTACATGATATTAGGGGTACATGAAATGTAGTTTTTTGTTTCCAAGCTCATAAACATATATAGTAACTTTTCTTTTAATATATGAGGCTTTTGATAAACTCATATAACTAGGATGCTGGTTATCATATTAGTTAGTGTTCAATAAAACTTGGTAGAAATTGTAAAAGTAGCTTTAGCTGGGAAGGAATTGATTATATCATACTGAATTTCCCTATCACTTCCTGATGGAGTCATATTCATTTGAAGTTATTGAAGTTTCTAAGGATGCTCATTTATCTACTTGTCTTTGTTTTTAGAGTACCGAATTACCTGGAAATCATCAAAACTTATGTTTTCTGTCATCTATCAGTTCAATAATAATAGTGTACATTGTTTTTGTAGATTGATCTGAGGCGAGCCAATAACTGTGAAATTATGCTTACGAAGGTTAAAATGCCATTTTCTGATATGATGGTAAGTGGAATCTAGTTTAAATACATTTGTTCTCATGATGGAATTTATATTGTGTGGTTAAGTAACTTTTCTTTTAGAAAAGACGTTTTAAAACTTTTATCCACCAAAACAACTTTAAAATATATCGTTGAGCTATGAGAAACATCAAAAGTTATATTTATTTGGAACTACGTTTCACAATCTGTATCCCTGTGTGTTCCCATTTTGCCCCATTTGGCTTCATTTAATGCTTCATACCCGTTTCACATTTCCCAAATTATGTCCAATAAACAAGGGGAGTTTTCAGTTTCCTTTTCTTGTAGCGTTTCCCTTACCTGCTTCGGTTGCTTCAGCTTTTTAAAAGTAGCATAGGTGTAGAGAAATCTTAGAGACAAAATTTAGAGAAAAGAAAAGCTTAACAGATTGTATTTCAATATAGATGTTTTCTCCTCTTTGTATAAGGTGCCTCATCAGTGGAGACATAAGCTTGGCGTAAATGATTTGATACATTAGATTAGGATAGGTGGTTTGGCTAGATAGGTTGTTTAATGATGAAATTTATCTCATCACCGAGGGGTTCTGTTAGGGAGAAATCCTCGGGACAAGATAGGACATCGGATGCTGTCTATTGCAGGTACTGGCACATTTTGGTGGGAGTTATCACAGAAGTTAGGCTATTCGGGCGTACAACGTGGTTCTTTTCTCCATGCTGGTAAATTTTGTTGAAGACGTTATGGCAGCAGGTAGACGTTCAATGTGGGTGTTTTGTACATGCTGGCGTGTCTTGGTAGAAGATGTTCTCCTATCACTTTGGGAGTTTCAATAGAATGCATTTTGTGGATTTATGCCGCCTTCACCTCACCACCGACATTGTCCCCCATTTAACCACCCCTTTGGGGCTCGGGGGTTTTACCTCCAAGGCCCTGGTGTCATGTAGAGTATAAACTCACAAAATGAATCTCATTTTAGACAATATGAATCTCACTTTGGATGGAAACCTAATCGATGTGGGACTAACCACTATGAGACCGTCATCTCTGCGAGGATAAGCTCCTCTCCAGTATAGTATACTTACTCGGGCTAACATATTTTTGTTTTTTTATCTAGCTCATCTAAATTTTCCCATAGGCCGTGCGTACTAGTCTCATTAGGGATGTACATAAACTCTTATCAGTCTCGTTAAGGATTTTTCAATGAAGCAAAGGGTAGATATGGGTCCTAGATGTCGAAGCAAAGGGTACATAAACTAACTTAAGGGTTTGGAAGGGTAGCAACAAGTTTTTGGAAGGTTCACTTTGAGAAGACTTAGTTGGAACATCTGATTGTAGGCTTCAGAGAGGGTGGGGTTTGGTGAGAAGTATGAGAAATTGATCAAATTATGTAGTTCCACGGTGCACTTTCAGTATTAGTGTATGGAACTCTGTTGTCTTTTTCTTGGTGGTCCTTTCTTCTTTTCTGTTCATCACGGCGGGGAAAGCACTTTGCAGATTTACATGTTGAGTGATTGGCCTTAATGTCATCCCTAATTTTAAGGTGAGAGATGAGGCACCTCACCTAAAGATCTCGTATGATACCATCTTCTTCATGTGCTAGGATCATAAAGGTAACATACAACTCCAGCTTGTGTCATGGAGTTTCCAATTAGCTTCCATATTAAATGCTTCTGCATAAAAATCATACATAATTTTCCCCATGGAGACAGCTCATAAAAATTTCTTCTTTCAATAATAATTTGATCAAATAAAATCACTTGCTTTTCCATTAGCAGCCTGTTTCTTGGGTGTGGGATCGCTTGAAGCCTCTCGGTGCTTCGTGGTTGTCTTGCTATGGATTCGTGAGATGCGTGGAAATATCGAGATGCAAAGCTCATATGAGAGATTTGTAAAGCCTTGTGGTTTCCTATGCTTTGTGCGATTGATTGGAATGACAAAAAAAAAAAAAAAAAACTAGATTCTTCAACACTATGCGGTTGTTTGTCCTTTGTTTCGCCTTGCCTCTTGTGCAGTTCTGTATGTTTTTCTATCAGTTATTTTCCCCCTTTTGGGCTCTTTGAGCTTTCGTTGTTTACCATAAACAAGAAGCAAACATCATTATACTTAAAATGAAGCGCGTTTATCTCCGAAGGTTTTATTCATATCGGAAATCTTGTTTATCATTTTATGTATCTACCGTTAGACTATTGCCATTAATTAGCCATTGCCCAAGCTTTAGTGACTGTTTAAGTTTATTTCTGGTAATTTGGCCATGTAGGACAGTTGAAATTGATTATAGCCATAACAATAAATGCCATTGTGCTTTTTGTTTATTAGCGGGATAGTGACAATTCTGTATGCTACTACTGCTATTATTCATATCTTCTTGTGTAGACATGCCGAACTGTTCTGTTTTTCCATTTTCTTTCTCAATGCAAGTAAATAGCAGTAGTGTGGATATCAAACTAAATTGTGGATATCAGCATGCTGAACCAAGTACATAGCAGCTGACGAGCTAGATGTTTTACAGGGTGCAGCATTAGCACTGGATGAATCAATTTTAGATGTTGATCAGGTTGAAAATCTTATAAAATTTTGTCCTACAAAAGAGGAAATGGAGCTTCTCAAGGTGGAGATATGAATAAATCATGAGTTTTTTTTTTCCTTTTCTAGCTATTCCATGATTTTCTGTAAGATTTTGATGATATCTTTTTTCTCTGCCTTATAAAATTTTCAGGGTTATAGTGGTGACAAAGAAACCCTGGGAAAGTGTGAGCAGGTCTGTATACTCTTCCGCTTAGCTCCCTCGGGCCAAATTATACATCTAATGATGCATTGCTGATATGAATATGAACGTTTTTAGCTGTAAATTTGAAATCTGGGCAAGATAGGCTTTCATAGTAAAGCTTCAAAGAATGTATTTTACTAATGAAGTTGAAGATTTTGATCGGAGTGGTTGACCTAGTACCTTGGAGAGATGTACATAATGGAAAAGTATACCATGAACTTGTGATTGTTAGCCCATGCACAATTGAGTAAACCCTAATATAAAAAGCCTTCTTTGCATGTGTGGTTGAGAAATGGAAGAAAACTATATATATTCTAAGCAAACTTTGGGTACCATTTCGAATGCCCCACATTTATTAAGGCCAAATCTCTAAGAGCCAACAAAGTAAAAAAAATGAAGATATTTTGGTCCTGTAGTAAAAAATAGAGTTGTTTGAATTACAATTGATGCAACTTCCTTTAAAGAGCAATGGGTTCGTTCATTTGTGTAAAGCTAGGAGAAAGTAAGTGTGTAGAAGTTGTAAGGTTCTGTAAGTCATATCTTCATTTATTGATACCCGAAGAAGATTTGGTAGTTTTTCTTTAAGGCCTCCGGTTTTATTAATATAAGTTCATTTATTAATAAAAGAAAAAAGAGAAGAGTAACTTGATCTTCGTTGATTGAGGAAACCTTGAAGGTTGAAGATTTAAATCACAAAACCTTACAACTTCTACATGCATACTCTCTCCTAACACCACAAATTTGTTTGGGAGTAATATCAATTATCACTCACAAGCCTGTCCATCCTCAATCAAGTAATTGTTTTGCAGTACCAGGATCACCAATAGACTGATATCTCAAAAATATGCATTCTTCAAGAGGAAATAGCGGATTTCTATTTATTGTTATAGCCTTACTAAATCAACAGTGCAATACTATTACTTATTAACTTTTGATTTGTAGTTTTTTATGGAACTGATGAAAGTTCCACGGGTGGAGTCCAAATTAAGAGTATTTTCTTTCAAGATTCAGTTCGGCTCTCAGGTTAGGTATTATCTTGATTACTTGTTTTATTTTAGGAAAGCGATCAACATACAAGTTAATTCAGCTTGGTTTATTCCGAAGATTGTTTGATGTGTCAACTCTTTTGTAGGTTGCAGATTTTAGAAAGAGCTTAATCATTGTACTTTCAGCATCTGAAGAGGTATTTATTAGTTGTTCTGCAATGGCATTCATGATATTTCCTTGATTTCATAATACTATTAGAACTCAGTTTCTAATAACTGGTCAGGTTCGAAACTCCATCAAACTAAAGGAAATAATGAAAAGAATACTTTTTTTGGGGAATGCTATAAACCAAGGAACTGCAAGGGGTATGCGATTACATACCTTGAAAGTTTATCTTGCTAAACTTTTATTATGTGTTGTATTTCTAAAAATGCTCTTGTATCTTTTCATTTATTTAATTACCTTTGATTTGCTTTGACGTTGACCCCACTTCTATTTACATATCCTTAATATCCCTAGTTGACTTTTTTGTAGATGCATTTCGAATCTCCAAAAGCTTAGAGTAATGACCGTTTATAATAATTGCTGAGTTATTATCCCTGAAATTAATTAACATCAATGGTTAGGGATGTTCTGGATTAAGATCCAGTAGTTGAGAGTCTTTGGATTTAAAAATCCATTTTTCCAGGATGCTCATTGGTCTACGGACATATTCATTTGGTCTATGATCCATATATTCAAGATGTTCCTGATCTATGATTACAATATATGCTTCAACTGTTAGGGCATTCCAGATTTATGATGCAACTGTTAAGGACATTGTAGTAATTAAAATCCTTGAGGCCACCCTCTCTTGTGGTGTGGTTATATCGTAGCAGAAGTGAGTGTGAAGGTGAAAGAGAAATCCCTTAAATGAACGAGTATATGAAAGTGAAAATGATTGGAAGTCTGAACCCTTGAACACATCTCTCTATCTCTTTCATTTCAAACCATGAATTCTTCTTCTTCTTCACAGTGTTTCTTGCTACACGTGCTCCAATGATTTTAAAAGTCCCTATTGTTGATTCTCCTTCACTTTGTAGAACATGCTTTGTGGCATGTCCCACACACAACAAGTTCACATGCTGTGATGGTGCAACCAATCTCAAGCATAGCTTCATCTTCTGACACTGTTGATGCCGTTCTTCTTATCTGTGTCAATGCAATCCCATTGAAGAAAGAACCATTTAATTGTTATTTCGACAGCCTTCATCATATTTTCCATATTTTCTCCTGTTGCATAAAAAAATGTTGATAAATTCCTTATAAGATTTCTCTAGTCGTTGTCTTGCTCAACAAATCTCAGTGCTTAAGCATTATTTTTATTTTTTATTTGCATTGAATGGAGGTTCTTGGATTATGTGTTGTGAGTGATAGAGTTTTGGAATGGGTATGAAGGGGTTGGGTTGTTAAATATATCTTGTCCGTCATTTCTGCTATGTTCAAGGGGTCTTTGCTTCTCTTGTTGCCGAAGCATTGGGTAAACTCGAAGCGGTAAAATGGTGTGGATCAGCCTCAAATGGTTATTTTAGGCTGTCTTGGGGTCTTAAATAGGGGAAGCCAATATATATCTTGTGTTTTATCTTTGTGGCTGAGACATTGGGTAGATTGTGCAGAGAGTTGCTGATAGATATCAGGGTAAAATTGAGTGAGACACTATGTAAGCTATCAGCTTTAGTTTGTTTATGAGCATGCTAATATATAAAAATACTATGTATGTTAGTACATATCCCTTTCGAGTGATTCGGAATTGCTAATATACAAGAGGGAGTACTTGTCTAAAAGGGGAAGGTGTTAATCAAGACTTTCAGAGTACTCTTTTGAGGTTTCCCATGTATTATTTGTGTTCCTTCTCCTGTCTAGTTAAGGACTCTGAGAAAAATCTATATAATATTTAGGGTTTGCTCGTCGATGAAAGTTCAAGTGTTTGGGCTAAGTAGTTTCGAGACATGAATACGGCTTGTGATTCGGATTGAGCTGCTATGAGAACATGTAGTAGAAATCAAGGAGAGAGAAAAGAGAGAGAGAGAGAGACTAACAATATTCTTTTGTGTTGATAAATTCAAGTAAAGACATGTTTTTATCATAAAAGGACTAATGCTAATAATAGTAGAATTGCCACTGAATTAGTACATCAAACATGGTGTTTAAGTATTCCGACAGACACACTTCTTAATAATGGAGTATGCTACTTATTTCGTGCCCTTCTCTGACTAAAAACTATGCGATATTTTTTTTCGTCCCAAGAGATATTTATGGCTATGATTTTGATGGCAATTTTCCTAGTTCCTCTCAGATTTAAACACTTTGTACACAAGAACGTTAAATTTAGGCTGGATCGAAGTTAATGAAGAGAATTTAACTACAGTGAGATTGTTTTTTTTTTACTCCCTTTCTGGAAGTGTGAGCGTGATGGACACAAATTGAAAACTTGTGCCAATTAGAATCAGCTTGATTGTATTTGCTTAAACTTTTGTCCATCAGTTTTTTGAATTTGAATCATATATGCTTGTTTGTTTAGTATTTATAATGTTAACTAATCATTTTGTACCCACATAAGAGATTCTCTAGTCATAAGAAGATATGATACTTTGGTGCTCAAGGAAATTAGCATACATAACCGTGATTTTTCCTAATATGATATCTATAATGTATTCAAATATGGATGGAACTTGAAGTGAGTTTGATAAAAGCTTTTGGTTTTACCACTATGTGTTAATCGTTTGTTGGCTTCCTGAATGTACTATATCTTCTATTTTATTATCTCTCAAGTAATAAATAAATTCTATTACGTACAGGTTCGGCTATTGGTTTCCGATTGGATAGTCTTCTAAAACTTAGTGATACTCGTGCTGCCAATAATAAGATGACACTAATGCATTATCTTTGTAAGGTATAGCCCCTGTTTCTTTTTCTCCATTTTGGGAACAAAAAGGTGGTTTATTTCTTCTTTGGTTGTTATAAGCTCATAGAAGTCCCAAGTGCACCTACATATTTTTGATACATATACATCAATGCGATCAAAAGTATCTTTGTTGCTCTCTTTCTACAGCTCTAACAAATTGCAAACAAAATAAATACCCAATTATTGAAAATTGTCTGCTTTACCATTTTCAGACTTAATCTCGCACTACAAGATACTTCTTATAATAGGTGTAGATCAGGATTAATCAAATTTCACATGAACACATGAATAGAATTAACCCCCTCCCCCTAAGCTTAAACCTAACTCCATCGAAAATTTACTGCGAGGAATTCTCATTTCCCTACTCTTTCATTAGTACATCCCCCACTACCCATTTTTGCCTTTATGACACTGTCCTAATGCTTGCTAATCTCAAAATTCATAGCGCATTTATGAGAATTGCTTGAAAATTCCTCCATGAAGCTAAACTGAGAATATCTTACAACACTACTTTCTCAAGAAAGAACGTGTATGTGCTATGACCCTCAAAACCGTAAATCAATGTGAACCTAATAAAAAGAAAAGCTACTGAACTATCTGTACCATCAGGGGGCTCCTGCCCATGAACCATTGATGACTATTCTTGGTGTACTTCAGTGGAACAATACTTACTGGCTTGAGCCTTAAATCAACATTTATGTATGTTCCTTTTGGTAGGTTTTCATAATAATGCATGTCCATAGTTGACTTTTCATATATATTTGGATTTAATTTAATTTTGATTTTGGATTCTGACAAGCCTCAGGTGCTTGCTTCTAAATCTCCGGGGCTTCTTGATTTTCACGAGGACCTTGTTAGCCTGGATGCAGCATCAAAGGTTTTCTCATCTTTATTCAATTTCTGCTGTTATTTCATATGGTATTTTGGTATATCATAAATTTATGAACTCCCTTCTCATGCAGATGCAACTGAAGTCATTAGCAGAAGAAATGCAGGCCGTTCTTAAAGGGCTGGAAAAGGTTAAGCAGGAGTTACATGCATCTGAAAATGATGGCCCCGTGTCATATGTTTTCCGTAAGGTACTCCAACGTTCTCTTTTCGGGGGGGATTTATAACAGTGCATTTACAGGACTTATAAGCAATGAAAGCAAGTATTACTAGCCCAAAGCTACCAATAAACTTCTGTAAACGAGACCATGCTAGTGTTGTATTAATTTTTTAATCAATAGAGGCGATAAGATCATCATATGACATAAATGGAGGAGGTAGGAGATTAAAGAAAAGTAGAAGGAAATAAGCTGCATATTAAAGACAAAATGTTTGGGTCCCTGTTGGCATCAACAGCCAGAGAAAGGCGGACCAAGATTGAAACTCTCTCTCTTTCTCTCTCTGCTAGAGACTCAGCTCTGATATCATGTTCAATTTGGAAATATTGAACAAATTAAGAGGTGGTATGTCAAGATAAAAAGGTTTGGATCTGTGTAACATTGCCGCTACGGCCGAAATCTTGACATGGTATCAAAGTGATAACTTAGCCCTGGTCCAAAGTTCCACATCTATCTTATTTCCCATTTCTTTGCGCTTCTATTCCAAACAAACTCTAGGATAAAAAAGGGAGGTGTTGGTCCTTCCCATTTCTTTTCGAATTGATTGATAGTTAGAGACAGTTTGGTCTGTACTTTTTTTGAACAATTATGTTTGCCCTTTAGGATTCAAGGTTGAGGATCAGAGAGAAAATGTTAAAGCTGCAAACACATAACATAAAGTAATGGTTTGCAACAATTCTTACAATTTAGGGAAAACTAACCGTGGGTTATTTATATCTTCCCTCTATCGCGATTTTCCTTCAATCTCGATTCAATCTTCCTTCGTTCACCATATAATGTATTCAATAGGATAATGAGCTCCAAATGTTACTGGTTTTCATGCTCTCCGTGCATAGTTCTCATCGATCCTACTCGATATACGAGTTACATCGAGTAGTGTTACTATTCTAGTGTTACTCAATGCAATTTGTTAATTATCCTACTAAGAGTAGGTAATTTGTTCACCCACTTCGAATCCTGCAACACTCAAATCTTCTTCACGGGCATGGTAGGTTAAACCTAACGACAAAGTGCTTTATAATTTTTTACTGTACCAACCCTCAGGTTATTTTCGCCAAAAAGTTGCACATTGCAATTGGTGAAATGAATTATTTCATCACATTTTGTATACAAAACTATCTACGTCATAGGTATGAAAGAATATAACTACCTACGTCATATGGTCATAGATAAATAAAGAAAAAGGTGTTGGTCTCATCCATTCTTGCGTGCTTAGCATTACTCATAACAATGTTAGTGAAGAAATTTCCCCTTTTGTATGTAAAATTTAAATGTGAAAGTGAATAGAGAGAGAGGGGGAGAGAGAGAAAAAGAGTCATGGAGGGTGAGTGCGAGATATGAGGGGAGGGATTTAGCGAAAGAAGCCACATGGGTGAGCGCATCAATTGAGACAAGAGTATACAACAACAAAGCACATGTACTTGTCAAGACTTTCTGCGCGACGCGCAGTCAAACATCCTTCATTTTGTAGGTGTTGAGCCCCTTCGTTTTGATTTCATTTTGTTGGTTGGATAAACAACGCGGCCCAATTTTGTTGCTTATGTAAAAAAGCAGGACCTCTCTCCTAAACATCAAGACGATGACCCATCCTCTCTAGGTACTAATACCACCCCTCTGTTTTTCAAGAAAGCCTAAGAGAACATTATATCTTCTTAATGCCTTCTTTTTCCTACTTACAAAATCTGTGTTGTTGTTTTCAAACATGGCTTTAAACATGTTTTCCTCCAAAATTATCGGTTTTGCTAGACAAGCAAATCTTATGTGGTGTTTTTGTTACTTTCTTAACAAATAATAGTAATTATATGTCTATATCAAAGGAGTCGTTAGATTAACCAAAAGATTTAGAAAGGTGAAAACCCTTTACCTTTTAGTTATTATGATTTCATATGTCGTACCTGTGGAGAAGATATTGAGTATGGAGAAAATATAAGGATTGTAGTGTTCAATGTGGATGAACGAATTACCGAATTTGGTAGAATAGTTAATGCATGTTACGATTCGATGCAATCGGTAGTGAAAAAATGTTACTGCGGATTTAACGAATATTGCAATGCCATTGAGAATAACGCAACACAGTAGGCAAAATTTGCATGTATTCCTAATATTTGTACATATGCAATACAACAAATTCATTAAAAGAGCATATAAAATATTATAAAACATAGCTAACCATCCACATATACCAAACAGCAAAATAACAAATGTAAGTTTGAAATCTTATCCTCATTACTTAGTAAAAAACTAACAAGCCATAACTAGGAAATCCGAATATGCCAAGTAGCAAATTAACAAATCGTCAGTTTCATGGGAGCTCTTGGAAATGTAGTTGTTTGATATTTTAGGGTTTGCTTACAATAAGGTAATTGTGTATCCCGTTTATCTTTCTTTCTTTCTTTTTTTGCTAGGCAAAGTTGGGGTTAGGGCCCCAAGACCACAATGAATAAATGAAATGGTACATCTACAACCTAATGTATTGCACACCCATAGGGATCAATACCATACCAACTAGAATACAAAAAAGAAAAACAAGATGGTAGTACACTATTTGCTTATCTAAAAATGAAATGATATTTCTCCCAGACTTTGGTCAATAGTGGTACCTATGAAGGATAACAGTACAGCTAGAAGATTATGTTCTGCATGAAAGATATATCCCGTTTCGTGTATCTCATGTGTTAATTTTATTAGGAAGCTTATACTTTTCGTAAGTGTACCTCATAATAGATTTAACAATGATTATATTGTAATACGCATTAGATTAGTATTAGTGTATACACGTACAATGTGATAATACGCTACAAAATACAAAGCTGTTGCGACCGGTCGTATTTAAGGGGTTGCGATGGAGATGCTATGCTATTCCAGATTGCACAAACCACATCTTTTGCTTATGCGGTCACATTTTTTGCATTTGACTACCTTAGATACGAGTTGCATTGGGTAACTCGTCATCATAAAGTTTACCGAAGACTTAGAAACAAATACAATCTTGTAGATTTTGCACATGATTTAGAAACAAATTCCTCGTCATAAATCCTATCAAAAATTTGGTGGAGCTTCCTTTGAATATTTCATTGTGTAACAACTTGTACAACTCATTGCCATAACCAAGTCTCAGGTAGTTGTTATGTATGTCGTTCAACGGTGTACTACTGCAAAATTAGTTTTTCGCACCTCCTTTGCAATCTCATACCACACCAACTAGACCGGTCCGGTCTGCATACCTCTCTCGCCAACGTGCAGGACTCCGAATTCCCCAGGATTGTGGCGTTTTACACAACATTTAGTTATGTTCATCTGTCCTACTCGGTTACTCCTTACCCTAAATGTGGTAAATGATATTCAAAAATCCTTGATCTAGTCATCTACATTCGCAGACGAGCCACTATATCTAAATCTCGATTTTTCGACCTCGAATGTTCACTTATTTAATCTTGGTACATAACAAGTTGATGCTTAGCCAATTGTTCAACTTAGACCAATTAATTAAAAATCGTTAGGTAAATTTAAGGAACAATGAGGTGTTACAAAGATTTCTCTTCACTCATTTGTATCTCGTTAGGATGAGCCAATAAAGGATAAACAAGGTAGCGGTCCTGTTAGCAGTGAAAGTGACTAACCACATATGAAGTATCTAGGTTTTTGCCTGGTAAAGCACACAATTATAAATTGTCCTTATGTCTAATGAAATTTTAATCATTTCTTAAAAGTTTAATGTATTAAAATAACTTATTTTTGTTGATTGTGAGTAAATTTTCATTTGCAACACCAGATTTTCTTCTTTTTCATTGAATTAAACTAATTAATTTTTCGAATGAAAACAAACGTTCACCTTCTTTGTCACCATGAAAAGTTGTATTATGTTGTTTAGACATTGGAGAAGTTCGTCGCCATCGCTGAAACCGAAGTCTCATCTTTGAAATCATTATATGACGCAGTGGTATGCCACTAACTACTCAAATATATCTGTGAATTTTATTAGTAGGGATTTAGTTTTAGTTTTAATGCCTCCGTCTTATATCACATTTGGCTGGTGAACAGGGTAAAAATGCAGATGCACTTGCCGTTTATTTTGGTGAAGACCCGGCTCGATGCCCATTTGAACAAGGTGAAGTTTAGATTATCATGATTGTTGTATACCCTCTACTCCTTGTTTTCATTTATTGGTAACAACAAGTTAGATCCCACTAAGCCTCTCGGGATATGTATGACAACAAACCGTATTAAAATGTTTACATGTTTGAACATCTATTCCAAGGATCTCCAGTAAGATAAAGCAATACATGATTGTTTAAATAGTTATGTACAAAAATTTATGAGTAACATGAGAAGTCAAAGGATTTGCACATGTTGACCCACATAGCAATGCATAGAAGGGCCTTTAAACTTGTTTCCATAAAGTTTGAGTGTAATCGAGTTTTATATATCCAAAACTGAGTATGGTTATTCGTCAGAACTTATATGCTAAAAGCTTAATAAGTTTCCTTTGTAATTCTTTTTCAAGGATTACGTTATTTCTTAATTCTGGAATTTGATATATTAGATATCAAACAATTTATAAGTCTATATCTAACAGGTCATATATTTCATTGAAGTTTGGAAATAAATGGAAAGAAATAATTTTTTTCTAAACGTGGCCCTTAATTTCCCGGTTTCTTGTGAGTTAATATCAACTTGTTGGCTTTCTTTAGTGCAACATGTTATCATTATCGAGGACTACTTTTCATAAGTTCTAGCCCATGTTAGGACTTCGGAAATCACGTAATTGCAATCATATGAACTTAGATAATTCAAGATCGGTGGGTTGAGCCTCCTTTTATTGTAATGATAATGATTAATGAAACTTAACAAAAGACTTACAATCAGAAAAGAGAATACGATTTCATTTTAATCAAACTTGGGGAAACATGTCATGTGCAATCGTCGTTAGTTATAAACAACAAATAAACTTTTGACATCTTTAATCTATGCCTTTTCTATGTGATAATGTGGGGATTGGTCTTTTTCATTATGTCTAATAATGAGTTTGGAACTGCAGTTACCGCAACTCTCTTGAATTTCGTGAGATTGTTTCGGAGAGCACACGAGGAAAATTGCAAGCAAGCCGAATTGGAAAGGAAAAAAGCCCAGAAAGAAGCCGAAATGGAGAAATCAAAGGGTATTAATCTAACAAAGAAAGTTTTGAAATAATTGAGGTTGATATTTTTTCTTCCCTGGGAACGGCTGCAGCAACCGCGACGACAGCGGCGATGGAAACTGAAATGGCAATGGCAAGCGGAGCACAAGTACTAACCACAAAGAAGTGGAAGCTAAGTCTGCGTGGTTCTAAACTCCCGATGACAATGAAACTGAGGTTGCTCCAGATACAGGCTGAACGCAGACCTTATCCAGGATTCTTGCAATGGTAAGATCTTCTATAATGGTCATTATTGCTTTTACTTTATTTGTAGGAAATTGATATCACCAAAACAGGTTTATGGTTCCAGAGCAGTTTTAACAAAGGACAAATAACCCCCTTTAAACGGAAAATTCTTATGTCACTTGAAAACACTATGTTTGCACTAGGGTTATTTGGTATGTACTAAAAACTACAATAGAAGCAGTAATTTCTTTTAAAACCTATAATAATGATCAAAACAAGCAAAATGGGTTCCTGGTCTTGTTTTGACCAATGCCACTATATTCAGTTCCTTGCCTGATTGTGGTATAGTGTCCTGTTATTATCATAAGCTTAGACTGACACTGCTGATTCCACCCCAAAATCACCTATTTTAACTGCACCATATCTATACCAACTATAGTTAAAGTGGTATAATCATTGTCGGTCATAACTTAAAAGTTCTCGTCACTAGTACAGAACTTGCTGAGACATGGAAATGGATGACATCTTTTGGAATTTGAGTATATGAAGAAAAGAAAAAAATGTGGATTTTATAACGAAAACGCATGTAGAAAGCCCCAAAATAAAGATACAAATGCTATGAATTAATGGTGGGCCCACCCATTGGTAGTATTTGGGTCCCTACCGTGTCGGACTGGTAATCCCACCTTGATAGGGTTCGATTAGGAAAAGAGAGGAAACGAGGGTTGGCCTCTTATAAATATAAAGGCTATGTCCCTCTTATTAAACTAATGAAGTTTATACCCTAACAAGGCATACTCTTCTTCTCCACTATTTACTTTGTTATACACCTAAGTTTAGTGGTATTCAACAATAAATTGTTTTTTAAAATTACAAAAGTAATGTGCATGATGTACTTTGTTATGCACTTAACTTTTATCACGACCCCACTCTACGCGCTCTGATATTGTCCCCACTTAGCCACTTCAGATCTCCAGCATTGTGGGATTTTTATTCTTAAAAAAATGCCTCGGTAGTATGTAGAGTTGAATCTTAACTCAAGGTTTTAAGCAATGTGGAACTAAACCATTGGTGCAACCATCACCGCTATTGGGCTAGGCGCCTTTCCAATACCCGCTCAGCCGAGGTGTTACAACTTTAGTGGTATGCAAGTTATGTATATCTTCTGTAATATGCCCTCTTGGATACAGGAGATGGCATGTTTTCTTAGTCTTGCTATGTTAAGGTTTGCATGGGAGAAAAAATTGATCATACATCCGGGTCTCTTCTAAACCAACACTGACCTAAACAACAGATCACACATTTTTAAAATTTTGCCTTCTCTTCACTTGGACCTCATACTGGAAAGTGTGAAATTCGTTTACTTGAGGGACATGAAACTGAGTTTTTCGACCAACTGACATGTATTTGAGAGCCGCACTTTTTTTCTTATGGATTCACGTCCTCTATCGAAGGGCTCTCACGGTTCATATCCAATCTGTAAAGAGAATGTGGTGACCTAGAGAGTAAGATAGAACAATAGTTTACTTGTAGTTTCATTTACTTCTCTGCACACATTTTTTCGTTACTTTCCTCTCATGATCACACTGTAGCATCTCAGTTGATTGTGACTGTGGAACATGTAACTCTTTCGACCTGGAACATAGGTCTTCGTGAAAAATATGCAGGTCACATAAAAATGGAAAACTTAACGACGTTCCTTTTCCCACTTTGATTTGTATTTTGCTTTTTTATCTTGGAAAGTTTTTCTTGACTGCTTCAAATGAATTTTACCTTCTTCAAATGAGCAAACCTAACTGCAAGGGGTGCTAAAGGTTAAAAAGTGTTTGTTCCTACTTATGTGGTTACCACTTTTCTCCTTCAAGCTAGGCTTATATAGTTATATGTATATATATGTAGCTATTATTTATATTTTATGCAAACTATATCAAGTAAATAAGTCTAGTAGGTAACACTTTAACCGTATAGATGAAATATTTACTATAATTGCACAAAGTGTAAACAAGTATTATTATAGCAAAATTTTGGAGGATGCGCAGAACTTAAAACTATTTCTTACAAAAAAAATTGCAGGTGTTTTTGAGAACCATTGCAGATGACTTTGGATTGTACAGAACTACAACACGAAGGATAACATTGATTGCATCTAACAGTGTACAAAGCTCTAACCCAACATACAAGCAATTCTTTATCCTGTTACTTAGTACATATATTTTTTTTTCTGTAAATGAGGTTTTTTTGACAGGAAATCACCAGAGGTAGATATTGTATAAAGTCTCAGAAATAGAAGAGGAAATGAAAAGGCATAGTTCATCTTTAATCTTATTGTGTACCATAAACATATCATAGAATGCAGGCGTGACTTATGTTTTGCAGCAGGTTGCAGTACTTCCCAGCTGTTAACCTTTGTAAAGATCTCTTTATTTTTGTAAGATTGTCACGGAGAAGTTATAGATTTAGAACTAGAATAAGATTTTCCCCATTTAATCTGATTTGTATTCAGACCTTGTTTCTGTAATTTTCTTTAGGTAAATAATTTTTTTTGTAGTGAGATGAGAATTTTATTTGATAAATTTAATCTTATTGTGATCATTACTTCTCCAAGGCAATGAAAAGTTTCATTTCTATTGTAGCTGTGAATACTGAATGTTAATTAGTTTTGTTTACAGTACGAACTTGACAAGACTTAAGTATTTTCCAACCGAGTATTATTAATGGAGATCGATATTGGTTGGATGAACATGATAATATTTCATCTTATATTAATTTTATACACAATGTTCAAAAACAGTTTGACATAAGAAATACTTGAAGCGCCTAGAACTGTAAAATGAACTTCTCCACACATTATGTTATTATGAGTCATTCCACGGCATAAATTGTTCAATAAGAAATGGGCAAAGAGAGCATTTTTTCTGTAGGTTTACCTTATATGCAAAAACTTCTGGTTTGTGTCAAATTTATGAATTTAATATAAGACAACACATCATCTCCAACCGACTTCACTCCGAGACAATTCCGTTGGAAGGAGGTTATGAAATGCGTTCCTTACCTATGAAACTATCGCCGACAATAGGTGACGGCCTTGTGAACAAACAAAATTATATGTAGTGATGATAACTGCTTCGCCTTATGAACAAACAAATTAGCTCCAACAGAAAATCTCCCTATGGTTAATCCAGCGTTTAAACCAAAACCCCTTGCACAATGTACATTATCAACATAACCAAATGGGCAAACACGGTTGCAACGACTTTGAACCCCAGTGAAGGCTTTGAATAGCTCGTGAATAATCCCGGTAGCGAAAAAATAACTTGGCTTTTTTATAAAATCTTACCCTGAAATTTGCAATGTGTACAAATAGTACTAGTACTAAAACCATGAGTTTGCAAGAAAACAAATAAACATTGATTGATGATGTTCAAAGCAAATGGTGGTTGATGTGCTTTTTGAGCTAACCTCTACAATTGTTTCTTCCTCTTTACACTTGTTCCAAATTCTTATATTTTCTCACATTGTAATTTCCTGGAATTTTAGGTCTTTTGCTTCCTCTGCAATCTCAATCCTGTAATAGTACAACTCCTCCTCTGTTCCAAGAAATGACTTACAGTTGTTGTAAAACATGCATCCAACTATTGTATCCAACACAAGAAGTATTGAGTACAAGTAACCAATCAAGAGTCCTTCAAACACCAATAAACTATTACAAGGGTTTCTGTTTCTGGAAACCCTATATTGGAACAAAGCTTCAGTGGCTGCTAAGCATAGATTTAGAGGCAGAGCTAAAATCAAAGCAGTTGAAGCTTTCCCTTTGATTAACACACAAGCTTTGAGAATTGCTAGATACCCACTTGAGTTCTCCATCCCAGAAACAATCAAGGCCAAGTTTGAGATCATTAACGCATTCGCAACGATCACCGAGTACAAAACCGCACCCCCGATGGTGAGAAAGAACGTCGAGTTTGGGGTGGAGGGGACTAAGTTGAAGGCCAAGAAGAAAAGAGAGAAAGCTGCAGAGTTTGCTGAGATCATCAAAAGAGAGTTCCACAAATGTGTTATCAAGAGAGGGCTGTGGAGCGATAACGTTGACGAGAACGATGTCTTTTGATCGGAGAGAGCGTGAATTATCGATGATTTCGCAAACAGGAAGAAAGATATTGCAAAGGGGAGAGTTAAAACAGAGGAAGACAATGTTTCAGATAGTTTCAAAGAGAGAAAAGAGAAAAAAGGAGAATTTGGAGGGAACCCAGCAGAATCAAACAACGAAGAGAGTCGAAACTCGATGATCTCGAAGGGTAAAACAGATTGAGAGAGAAGGATTGCAATGGAGAAAGGTAAGATTAGCAAAGATGGACTAGCTGTGAAGAAGAGATAGTTTTGGAGAAAAGTGAAGATTGATCTTCTAATAATCTTTCTTGGTGTCTCCATTAGAGCTAGAATTCTTGAAAGTGAGAGACTTCTTCTTCTCTTGTAAATAGAGATGGAAATGAGAAGAAAAAAAAATGGGGTTTTGAGATAAGTTTTTTAGCTTGGTGTTGTATTTAATTAGGATAGAGTTTTGATTTTATTTCTCAAATTTTCACTTTTTCTCCAAGTGTTTTAGTAGGTTTCTCTACTTGTTGTAAGTAGTTAAGATAAAAAAGAGATAGGTCAACTACTAAACTATAGCCCAACTCCAAAGTGTGACTTGCTTAGAGTCAGTTAACCACATTTCATTTTCATTATAGGACTAAGAGGACCATGACTCAAGAAGCAAAGGTTTTGAGATCGACTCACTACCAACGGAGGCCACTCGCCAGGATTTGTCACAAGCCTGAGGGATTAGTCGGGCAAATGGTGATTTGTTGTGAAGCTAGATAACCCTGGTTAACCCAAAAAAGACAAAAAGAATCGAGTAGAATGTACTACTTAAAATGCAATTTTCATATTCAAAAACAATTTGTATCTCAACTAAAACATTTATAATATATGCAATTTGAGTTTATCTTATTGACTTAAATTCAAAATAATTTCGAGAGAATTTATTAAGTTAGATCGGAGTTTATGTTTATTGGAATTGTATAATTATTTCCATTTCAGACCTTCAATATGTATACAATTTCAAATTGCCAAAAGGAAATAATGTTTCGGTACGTAAGAAGGTGTATATAATATGGAGCTACAATGTCATACGACCTAGTCTAATTAATAGCTAAAATCAAAAGAAAGGAAAATGCTCATATTTTGGTGAAAATTGGGCTAGCTTTGGATTAGCCTTCATATTCGGGAACAAAGCCAATGGGGCAAACGCCGGGAAATATTACGGGCTAAAAGAACAGGCTGGGAAAGTATAAGGCATGTGCATTGTTTTCAACGTGGGTCACTTTGGTTTCATAATATGGCATTGTGAACTCCACTCTATTTTATTTTGTTTATTTTGTTGTTAAGCAAAAAACATGAACCTGGTTTATATTTTTCCAATAATAATTATGCCTTCTCTTTCAAGTTTTAAACTATTATGCAAAATAATGATTTTTTTGATTTTGAGTGGGTTTTGTTTGGGTAATGTTGAGTTTAGTAGGCTGTTATTGTTATATATTGATCTGTTAGGGTCACTTGAGTCCAAAATTCCAAATTTGGATGGTGGGTTATACTTAGCTTGCAAGATAATCATAAACTAGTTGAGAGGTTGTTTCATCATATCTTCTTTAAATGAGACATCCCAACCTACGTATGTACCAATCATGAATCATATAACACCTAATAAGGTCCTAAGGATATATGGTAAAGACCCTTAATGTACTAGTTAAGAATGTGGGGTACATTTCTCGCGATTTTGCTAGTGTTTGATTTTACAAATTTTTTGATGATATCTATCACAACAATTCAATGAGACGGAGGTTTTCTTCTTCTTATAGTCCTAAATGATTATAATGTTGAATATGAAGACTGAATGTTGAAACTGAAATGTAAAAATGCGAATGTGAAAAAATATTACGCGTAGGACTTAGGTTTAGGATTTTTAAAATGCACATGAAGCACATTCGAAAGAAAAAAAAGAAGTGTATTTACGATTTTGAAAGATTAGAAAATAAATATTGACTAGGGTTTCCATAAAGATAAGATAAGACTCCTCTATTGGCTCTATAGATCATATTAAACAAAATAATTATCCGTCCGCTTGCTATAAGCCACGTAAACAGCTAGTTGATGTCAACTTCACAACCAATATGGCTTAAAATTATTAAAACTTACAATGATTTTGAATGCATAATTGACTTAAACAAGTCCAAATTCTAAAATAATTAAAACCTTTAGGTATAGATTAGCTAAGATTCTGTTTATTTGTTAATAAACATGTGACGAGATGATGGAGCGAATTTTGATTATTGAGTTGGATGAAAATTTTGCTGTTTTTCGGTCTTTATAAAATTAGATAAATATATATATTCTTTTTCGAACAAGTATTGTAGATATTTTTTAAGCCAACCTTGGTTAATGGGTGTCATTTTCAAAATAAAGACCTTGGTTAGATTTTCAACCTTGCTATTTTTGTTGATAATCCAATTAAATCATTCAAACGTAGGACAATTACTTTGAGAAAACTATAGATGTCGGTTTACCTCCAAACACCAACTATGGAGGCATCTTTCCAGTCCCCTCTTCAGATCTTCAACCTGACGGGAATGGTCTTACTCATTTACGTATACATTTTTTTCTAGAAAATGTATGGACAGAGTAAGAACGTAGGCACGAAGAAGACATCCACATGAATATAATTTTCAAGTGTTCCCAGAGATCTTAAAACATCCAAAAGAGTATTGTATTGGTGTTCCGTTGTCCTCAAATAATGAAGAATGGATCAGCTGTAACGTAAGGGTCAATTGTATGAGATGTTGTAGCTACTGATTTGAATGGTTGGAAAAGGAGTGATTCTCTCATTGCTTTCAAACATGCAAATAAAAAAATGATAATATGTTATACCAACTCAGAAGAGACTGAAGATTCTAAGCAAAAGTTCAAGCAATTTTTTTTTATTTTTTTCAAAATTGTGATAAGTACATAACAACTAAATAGGGAATGGGAATTAACTCGCACATCACAATCGGCCACATGATGTGAAGGGTAACAATATCCGATGGCTCAACGGCTTAGCATTGAAGACAGATTACACGAGAAAAAAAAAATACTACAAAATATTTGCTGCATCTAAGTAGGGCAGAGATGCAAATCAGTTGGCATCAATTCTGCAGCTTCGCAATGACAATTAACACAAACATCAATATCAAAATATAGGAAATACAAGGGTGAATGTTTTTCTTATTTATATGTTGAAAATGCCAAATCTGTAAACAGTAAGTGTAGCAAGCAGTATGTTACTCAGCAACAAATATCTAACAGTCACGTTATACTTCTATCATTATATCTACAGTTTTTGTTCTCTGCATTCAACCACAGTGATGTCAATGGGTCGTGCATCTTTAAACAAGTATGAAACAGTGTATCAATACTTCAGGAGCGACGAGTCATCAACAACCAAATTAAACATCTATTTCATCAATTGTCTCAAAACTTCTGTAGGGGCTCTGAAGTGGCAGTACAAAAAGTATGCATGATTGTGTAACTGGCACAGAATTGTACTAGAGAATCTGCAACCTGTACCACATTGATAGAACGAATTAGAGCTTAAACACGGCGTAAGGAGATGCAACTGTAATCAAAAGAATGAAAATTGACAAGATATTGTAAGCCATATTGACTGATGCAAATCTACCTAATATAAAATTGACAAGATATATGTCGTTATAAGACCCCACAGAGTCTGCCACTTTTTCAGTGCTTCCTTATATTAGGTTCTTAAAATTTGTGCCTCATTGAGGATCTTAGAATGATCAAGGACTAGAGCCAGTGGTCAGTTGGTCTGACAGAAGAAGTGAATGCAGGGAATGTGCTGAAAATGATTCGAGGAAGCAATAAATCGGAGAAACAACAATAATTAAAAAAAATAAAATTGCATCCACTCAAGAAAACGGATTTACTACGAATAAGGTTTTAGTTTTTGTTTATATAGAGATCTGAGAAGTTGCCAAATCTTTTGGGCATTTTCCTAAAGAAATCCTACTAAAACAAAAGTTATAATAAAAATTGCATCTTCAAACAATACGGAATTTAAAATTTATAGCTAAATAAGAGGAGAATAAAAGGAAAAAAGAAAGGAACTAGGGAAGGGATAAGGAGAGAAGTCTTTGGAAGGGAGGGAGAAAATTAGTCACTAAAGAGAAAAAAGGTGACTCACATCAGGATAAGTCCAAAATTACATTGACAAATTTCTTCCAGAAATACATTATTTTTCCAGAAGAAGATAATTTGAAATCGGATACTAAGATATAAACATCTTCAAATTTATCTTCTTTTGATCTCAACTTTGAGGTTTTATTCTAAAAAGAAAAGTGATGTCCCAAGACCTTTAATATAAATCAAGCTTTACTCAACTTTGATATTTAAAATTACGACAAGACAAGTGATGTTCCAAGACCTTTAATATAATACTACAAAAACCAACTCAACAAATTGAGGCCTAAGTTATACAAGGGAGAAAAAATGTATAGTATAAGCTGAAAAGATGACAAATATAGCTAAACAAATTGATGTTTTCCCTAGTAGAAACACCCAAATTTAAAACTGTAAATAATGCTTCTGTAGCACTCCACTTACCTCACTCTGATTATATCCTCGGGAAGAAATCATTTTTCTGTAACACAGACAATTGGCAAGATAGAAGGAGCAGGTTTTTGCTTGATTTCGTGTAATATTGGTTTTATGCTTAATAGTGTCATACATTGTGCTTACAAACAGCTCTTCTTTCCTCGGAGCAATAAATAGAAGACATGGATGTCGTGATTAGAACTAGTACAGTAGATCGATAAGCTTTATGATGATTTAAGTGATATGAAGTGCCATATAAATTGCCATTATGCAGAGTATTTTGTTACTTCACAGATGTTTGATTTACTTAATAACACAAAACTAACTGGATACATTAATGATCGAGACATATATGATGATTTGAGTATTTGTATAGTTTCCTGGTTTGAATAGGTAAAGAGTGTGATTTATTATATGTGGCGTTTAAAGCAAGGTATGCTAGTCACATATATGTTGCTTGAGATATTGATAGCCTAGAACGAGGTTTATATGATCCCAAGTCAAGGGTATTTGTCACAAAGATGAGACATTCATGGGACTTATAGCTGGAAACAACGTTGTATCATTCGAATTACATAAAAAAGTTACCGTCCGTAGTAGAAAATTAAATATTGCAGATAAAGTAGAGTACCTCGACTGTTTTAAGCTGTGGGTTAAGCTAGAATGAGTGGTATGCTTATTGAGAATAGTAAAGCAACTTTAGAGAGTTTATGAGGAAATTAAAGAGCACAATTTTGAGATAGTTGTGTTCAAGATGATATAGATGATGACTAGAAGAGATTCTACATAGAAGGGTATCTTATGGGTCAGATCTCATGCTGAAACTTTGACATTTAAATGGGTACAAATCCTTAAAAGAGATTGGTCATGTGACAGAAGTTGGTAGATTTCTTAGCATTCTCAATGTCTACCAATCGCTACACATAATGGACAGGTTAAAGAATTACACCTTTAAGCTCCAATGGATTCAAATCCATAAAATATGGTTAGTTTAATTCTTTGGATCCTACGAACTCTTTAGGTGTATCCATGGACAGTAACCCTAAGAGAACCTACATTCCGAAAGTTTTAGGACTATCTTCCCAGAGATGACGCTCATATGATATCACCACACTTCCGTAACTAATTTTGATACCAACATATCATAATGAACCCACATTACTAGCATCGCATATATTGCACTTGCTAGATTATAATGCATACATTTTATTAATAATAACACTTCTGAGATATTGCAAATGTCTGTTATATCTCTTATCCCTTCTATTTATGGTTGATGGATAGAGAGTAACCCTATTGGTTTGGTTGTCACTTGCTAACGCCTTGCACGAAAACAGTTTCATGGAAGGTCGTTAGCACCATATGTTAATTCTAGAGTAGGTAGTAGAGACTGACTAGTAAGATGAATCCTCCAGTATTTCCATTTCATTTTGGCTAATATGAAACTCTTAGATCGTTTTTGGGTTGTAACCACATATACATAATAGCTTTATTTGAGTTGTCTACTGGATTTATTATTCAGTTATTGTTTATTGCTCTTCCTAATGAAACCGACACACCCATCTGTGGTTACAACAGAAAATATTTAAAAGTCTCACGTGAGCCAAAATGAAATAGATGTACTAGAAAAATGCCTTTGGCTCCTTTGCTCTTTATTACTGCCCCTGTAGAATGGGCCTACGATGCTAACAACCTGCATTTGAAAGGTTTTTCATGCATGGCGTGAGCAAGTCACAACCAAGTATAATTATCTCTTAACTGTTAACCATAAAAAGTAAGAAGAAAATGAATAGAGAAAATATTCATAATACATAAGTCGATTGTCAATAAAAAATGAGTGTGTATATGAGGTTAAAACTAATGCAAGTTCATTATGACATGTTAGGAGCAATCAATTATTCCTTATGAAAGTGGGGTGATGTTGTTGGAGTATATGTGTAGATGCACACATAGACTCCAACATATTAGAACCGGAGGTTCCATCTCAAAGCCAATTGGCTATGAGAGGAGTAGCCCCAATTTTAATGTGGTATTAGAGCGGGCCTTTCTTCCACGTGTCGATTCCAACGGCCCACGTGCTACTACGCGTCACCCATATATTTGTCCACGTGTTGAACTCATCAATTATGCCACACGTGAAGGGGCGTATTAAGATATATAGTCCCACATCGGGCACATAGAGTCTTGCACCTCAAAATATAAAATCTTGGGGCTACTCCTCTCATAGCCAATTGGTTTTGAGATGAAACCTCCAGTTCTAATATGTAGGAGTATATGTGTGCATCTACACATATACTAGTTTAGTCTCACATTGAGTAAAAATATAAGTAGTTTAGAAAACCCCTATTATATAAAGGGAGTCTAAAATGTAATCTAATTATCAACTTAAGAGTGAATAAACTTTCTCCTCTTATTTATTTCTACATGGTATCAAAGTTGTTTCGTTCTTAAAGACGACCTAACATTTTATTGCTTCCGCCATTGCCGTCACCGGCTTAATCCAAAGTCTGGTAATATTCTTTTTTTTCTTCGTTCGGCTTAATTGCTTCAACGGGTATCAAAAAGTTGAGTCCAATAAATAATATTTATTTTTTCTATTATTCAACAAAATACGTCTTTTATCGCTTGCTTAAATTGAATTCATTGAGTTCTCTCTCTTCTTCTTTTAAATCTGAATTTCTATAGTGGACTGCTATTATGAGGGTGGTCCTCTGCTTAGATTTTTCTGTTCAAATCGGCAATTAAATTTTGTGCAATCATCATTAAGAAGTTAAAGGAGGTGGCTTTTCTTTGGTGTTTCTCATCTGCATCTTGCATCTGGATTAGTTATGCGATTGCAATTTTTGGTGTGATGCCCTAATTTCTGGTTGTGGGTTTCCATCTGGATCATTATTATTTTTTAGATTTGGCGTTTTCCATCTAGATGTGGTTTTCCCTTTCTCTTTCTATATAATTTTTGGTATTGGCTGTTGCAATCGAAGGAGAAGTAATCCCTTAAAATCTGATATTTCTCTACACTTTCTCTTCAATCGAAGACTACTTAATTGTGTTCACCCTTAATCTCTTTTCATAAATTTACAATGTTGTCGAATCTTTCAAGTTCTATATCTGCAATGAAAAAAACAATGGGTCTTCCACCATTGGTATAATTATTACTGGTATTATGTTATACTGCGGGAATTAATCTATGATATGATGAGATCATATGCAATTGGAATTTGATATGAGATGGATTCTTTTGTCCATCTTTGCTGCGTGTTTGGCTCTGCCAGTCAACTTTGGGGAAAGAAGAAAGTTTCCTCTCTGTTTATGAGTTTGGTAACAAGTATGAGCTTAGATATTGTCAGGGTATATTTCATATGAAGTGGTGTTGGTAATATACTTGTATGAGGCAACATATGCATTTTTTTTTGGAAGGCCATCATCTTTAACAAGTACTTCGCTTTTGCAAATGCACTTTCTGCTTGGTGATCAAAGTATGACTTTCCTAAGTTTAGAGTCCTCTTGCATAATTTTTTTCTCTCTAATGATATTGCACTCGATTTTCTCTTGTTTCATGAAAGGCGATCTTTTATTTATTTGGTTCCCGTCGCGAGATGCAATTTTCTCTATTCAGATCGGATGAAGATGTTATTAGATTAACCTTCTACCTCGGTCATGACTTCTTTTCTCTCTTTGGACCGGATGAAGATGTTACTACCTCGATCATGAGTTCTTGGTTTCATTCGTCGAGTGATTTTTTCCTAGAGTGAGTCTCTTTTCCTCAAGTGATTTTCTTAGATCATTTCTAAAATTTCATATCGCGAGACACGATTTCTTTCTTTGAATCGGGTGAAGATGTTCAATTCCTTACACCACCGATTATGATTTCCTCGTCCTCAAGTGGATCTCTTTGTCCTCGAGTGAATTGTTTCTTTCTTTCAGTAGATATTTTTTCCTCAAATAATAATCTCACCTCAACATTACCTCGAGTGATCATCTTCATCGACTAATTTTCTTACATCAATGTCTCTTCAAGATATTTACATTACCCTTGAGTGAAAAAATTGGCAAGTCGGTTAGTGCCGCCAATTTCACAAGTACGTGTGAAAAAAATGCCAAGTCTGAAAGCCGCCGATTTCACAAGGGATATGTGAAGTTTTGAAGTATTTCTGCTGCTACAAAAGGATTGTCTAGAAGAAGTTTTATCAGTTTTAGGGGGAGCCTTAATTTTTATTATAAGTGAGGGAGTCATTGTATCCTTATGAGGGATTATCTATTTTACTTTCTTATTGTTATCCACCTTGATACAAACACATTGTGTTCGCATCAACATGAGGAGTGTTGGAGTATATATGTACATCTACACATATACTAGTTTAGTTCCACATTGAGTAAGAATAGAAGTAGTTTAGAGAGCCCCTATTATATAAAGGAAGTCTAAGATGTAATCTAAATATAAACTTAAGAGTGAATAATTTTTTTCCTCTTATTTATTTCTACATATGTCATAGGAGCATTCATGTCCACATGGTTCTTTTGTCAACTGTACTCTATTTTGTGCTCTGATCCAAATAATAGTCAAATAGTTCACAAAGTCTCTCAATGTTGTATCCCATAGAAATGCCTAAAAAGTTTGCATAATCCAAAGATAATCAAATAAGTTTTCACAAATTTTAAACTCATGGAGATGTATACAGTGTAACTCTTCGATGTAAACAATTGATGGGCATTCCACTATACGGTCCACACCATGAACGACCAATCAATTACTTGCCACAACCATACTAACGCATAAACAAGGATTAGTAAGAATTATTACAATTTTGATAAGTCACGGGGTCGTCTTCATGTCGCAAGACATCTTTTAAAATTAAATTTATTTTGTGTTTATCTATTTAATTAGGAGATAATCTCCATTAGCTTATTTTTAGGAGAGAATCATAAAAGGGTATGGAGTTAGGGTTTTAATTACTGTGAGTTTTTGTGAGAAAATGCTTAGCCTTCTAGAGAGAATTAGTGAGATCTAAGAGAGATATTTGCAGAGAGAACTTTGAAATAGATTAATAAAAGAGAGTTATTTCAATTTGCGTTTAATGGCTTCCGCAACAATTAGTTTCTATCAAATTTTGCAGCAGCGGCAGTTTGAGGAGTATGGGTGAAAGGGATTGATTCAAGGATTTGTTTGCAACTTCATGTAACGGGGTCCCACTACCCAGCAACAATTTTCAAGAATGGACATGTCAAGGGTTAGCATGTGTGCTATGTTGGATTCTACTACCTTTTCCCTTAATAGATTTAATGGCAGCCAACAACAGCAAAACCAACAACAACATGACAAAATCGGTATGGCATAACTATTCAAGCTTTTTTATGCCTTTGGGTCATGAGAAAGAAATCAGGTCACAGTTTTGCAGTTGACGAAGAATTTGTTAGCCCATTTCAAGCTCTCACACTTTTTGGTATCAGATTAAGGTACTAAGTACAGTCTATGGAGGTCGACGACTTTAAAAATTGCCTCTGAGTAACATCTGAAATGCTTGCCTACGATGTTATTTGGATAAACATTGGGCTAATTAATCCGTGGGACACTTGCAAGTAGAAAACCTAGAGCGTTAATATGAAGAGAGAATATAGAGAGAAAATCTGAAGTAAGAGAGTTTTGAGAGGAAATCGGGAATAATAAAACCCAAAAGATAAAAATTGGAGAGATAGAATATCAAGGGAAAAGTTGGTGGCTGATTTCTCTAGAGGAGAAAGCGATTTGAGAGAGAGAGAGACCATGTTGCTTCCGAGACGAAGATAGAGAGATGTAGAGAGAGTCGGACTCAAGGTTTATCTTGAAATTGGTTGTTAAGTCTAACGTACCCTTATTGTATGCTTAGACTAAAGTACCCTCGACCTTGTTTAGTCCTAGCACAATCTAAATAGATCTCGTCCGTCCATCTCTCTCTTTCTGCTAAATCTTCACAAAATAACATAAAATCCCAACCCTCTTTGTCTTGAAACAATGACAAACTTGTCATATGAAAAACACCATTCTTGAATGATACTTCTTAAAATAAATATAAAAAATGAAAATAACAAAAAATTAAGTATGAAAAGTATTTTTTCGGTTGATCATAGAAAAGTTAACAAACTATCCTTATTTACACCTTGGTTTCATCTAGGATTCTACCACCTAATAGTTTCTCTCACTCCGATAAAAAAAAATGTCATTTGTGGTATATTGGTTTAATGGGGTTCAAGCCCGAAGTGCTACAATGATATGGAGGAGGGAGGATGACACCTTATTAACAACTGCAATTTCGAGACTCACACTGAAATTTCGTCTTTAGATGGTTTTCTTCCCATATCTTACTCAAACTCCCTTAGGATTATTGGGTCTCATGGAGGAACAAAATTGATGGGAGGAGCGAAATCGCTCGATGCACAATGGTAGAGTTGGGCATAACATCCACAATTTGTTGTTGCCCAAGAAGAACGGTATTACATCGTCCAAGGCTGCCACTAATGCTGATGACAGTTAAATAGATTTACATAAATGAAATCTTTTTAATTTAGGCAAACACAGGTACATCTCTCCCTCTCTCATATTATATATAATAAATATAACAGGCTTTGCTTGATTTTGTACAAAATTAGGCCTTACATAAACTAGATAACTGTATAATCATACTCCATTCTCTCATGCTCTAAATAGGGTGTAATACTGGATCTGTGAAAGATGAGTAAATAAGTTTTTTTTTTTTTTTTTCAAGTTTTAATCCAAAAACATTGTAGTTTTCATTATCAAGTTCAAGCTTCTCTAATATTGTTGTTTAAATGAAATTGTTGGCTTCTTCATAGATCTATTATGTTTCTGTTTGATCACTTAATTGTATTTTGATTGGGTGAAATGTATTTGAGAGCTCATCAATGATTTTTGTAATACCCATTCTACTCTTTTGGTCTCTCCCACTGCGATTTGTTCCGGCTTTATCTGATGATAGTCTCATATTAGAGTGCCTTGAGAATCTCGATCATATTAGAATTCTGGATATTTATCTCGAATGCATATATATGTGATATTAGAATTTCAATTTTTTTAGGTATTGATTACTACAGTTTGTGGATTAGAGTTCTCGGTTATATTGCGATGTTGTGGTGTATATATTTGCGAATGCATTTGAGTAGGTTGAAGGGAGGCAATCCTCACAACCAATTAACTAGCAAATAAAATCTTCATATATTGGGTTAATTTTCTTTTTATCGTAGCACGCAGTGTATATAGTTTATTAGATTTTTTTTCTCAGCATGACTATTATGTGATATCTAACTATTATGACGAGAATACGGCGTGGAAGCGAAACCGTTTTAATTCCACGTCAATTAATAACAAAACTAACAACAAACAAATAAAATTAAAATTAATTTTCTACTCAAAAATAGGGTTTCAACTTCAACAACCAAAGAACAATTACACCACTACCCCGCATTTATTCTCCAAAGCTCTAATTATCTCCCTAGAATCTCTCTTAAAAGATCTCTCTCAATCCTACTAACCCAACAAATAAAGAAAACAAAATATTAGAACTCCAGCAGTGATCTAACTAAAATAGGCTATATTCTACGCAGGTGAGAGACGACCATGTGACGCGTGTCTCATCAAATCTCTCCCTCTTAGAAGATTTCGTCCACAAAATCAGAGAGGTCGGAATCGTCGTGCGCCTTTGGGCACTCCTCGGTTGCTCTATGTGCCTAAAGCCCAAGTCCGCTTTGTGGGGGGTGATAGTTGGCGCACTGATGTTGCCTCATCCTGAGCCCAAACCCATTGTGGGGTCTGAAGTGGCTGCTGCCTTCAAGCTAACCCATGTATTGTTGTAGTCTGGCCAGTCCGTGAGGTGTGATAGTGCACCTTAACCATTTGGTGGTGCTGCTTGACCCAAATCTTTTAAAGTCTTACTTAAACCAATTGATAAAGTCATATGTAGCCCATGTATTCTTGTGGATATGGGTCCCTGCAACTTCCCATAGTCTTGCCCACTTAAACTCATGAAGCCCACCCTAGATTTGCTTCTCTCTACGTCAAACAAACATCCTAAATCTCTCCTTGTTGGTATGGTGGACCAAGCATCATACGCAACACCCAGAAACACCGGATTTCTCTTTCTACTTTCTTCCTTGCGATACTGTAAGTTGGTTTTTATTTCTTCAAAAACTTTTTCACAATGAAGTTGTTGGGACTCGCTTTGGCTTCGATTATTCTCGTTTACGATCAAACCTTCCTCCATTCCCACGTATGGCGCCAAGCAGACTTGTTTAAACCCATGATAGACACCATTTTTTTCTAGTTTGGAGCGGTATTTGGATCGAATGGAACAGCTTAGGCAACTGCGATCCTTGTGCGCCACTTGGGTCAGATGGATTTGGTTCCAGATTTGGCTTGGGCTCGGGTCGGGTCTTGAACCGGGTTTGGGTTGGACTAAAGTAAAACACGTGCTTGTCACGTGAATGGGGAGAGGTTGCTTTTGGTGCATCCGGTTGCACGGGATAAGCCCTTCTTTGTTCTCTTTCGCGAACTGCTTCTCTCTCCCTCGAAAAACCAGGAACTGTTGCGACTCGATCTTTTATTTCACCTAAAATCTCCGACGAAATATCAAGCTTGGACGTCCAATAGACTTCGTCACGACGTCCGGTCAGCCCGCTTCCCGTCATTTTCCCAGCGATTGTCTCTCTTGTTTCAGCAACTCTATCAAGTTGCCCAATGAAACCTTCATGACCAGCAGTATCGTCTGGATCTGGGTCTGGTGGCACTTCGTTCTGCCTGAATTTTTAGTGGTTTATATCCCACACGCCCCCCCACATGTCACATCAATTACAATTCTTTGGAGAATCTCTCCGGTGCTAAAATTTGTGGGGGCTAAAAAGCTGTTACTAAGGAAAGTATTATAAAGGGCCTATACAAATTTAAATATCAAAGGCACATTCTACTTTGATAGATGGCCTTGCCTTAAGAAAGTTTTAACCGTTTTCTGTAACAAGTTAGTAGTGAGCAACATCTTTTCTTTGGGATTATATGCTGGATGTAAAAATTAAATGTTAATGAGAAGAAATTAATTTTTATCAATTATTTATACTGTATGTTAGATGAAATTAGTAGCGTTAAGTTGGTTTGACTGCTTATAAGAACAAGCATGTAGTGTTTAAGCAACATTACATCTCATCAGTGCAAGAGGCAAAAGTATTTTTAGAAAGCATGTTGGGTGGTAGGACGCAGTGTGAAACGTCTATAAATGTAGGACCTATGGAGCGAATCCCCGAACCTTTTATTCATGTTGTAGTTCCAAAGGCACGTGCTCGATAATATAGATAGCGCCAAAGGCGTGTCGACGTCATGACGTGAATGGGTCACGGGTAATGTCGAAGGCGCATTAATGGACAATTTTGTAGCGCCAAAGGCGAGTCGACGTATTCATCGTGGCAAGCCACGGGTAGTACTAGTTGGTATGATGAGACAACAAACTACAGCACAACAGAAATCAAACAACATGAAACATGGAAACCGCACCTTTCTAACAAGCATGAGATTGATGGCTCCAACACAAAAAAAATAAAATGAAATGAAATGTAGCAATCAAAAGAGCAACTACAAAGAGTTTTTTTTTTAATGTCCACTTTATTGATGAAAAAAGGCCAAAACACAACAAGACAACGATTAAAAAACACGCCTCTCCCTAAAGAGGCCCAAGAGTTCAAAAAAAAGTAACAAAAAGCAACAAGCAAGAAACCCCCCTCGACTCCAAGAACCATCAAGTGGAGCCCATGACAGTATCCTTCCATATCATTATCAAAGACTCAAAGGAAATACAGTTGGACCCAACAAGTCCTAAATCCGTCCTAGCTTTACTCCACAAGAAAATGAAGGCTTTGCACAAACCATGACCGACTCTCTTGACTTCTCCTTCGCTTCAAATTTCCTCTTATTGTATTCGAACCCAAAACACCACAATATCTTACCTCGTTGGTCCAACGAAGTTTTTTGTCTTCCATTTTGTTAAAAGCTCCTGAACCTTCCTAAAACACGGCCACGGAATGCCTACCCTAGTAAACAATTCCTACTATTGATCAAGGGACAGAGAAGAAAACGATAACCAATGGACTCTCCATTTCTTCCACATGTAGAATAGTAACTAATGCCTAAAACTTTAAGGTTGTCAATAGTAAGAGCTTTATTTAACAACAATGTCTAAGCAAAAACAAAAAACCCTAAAAAAGAAGCATAGGCACCCAAATTTTCTTTTATGGGAAGGTCATAGAATATTATGGGTTAGGTAAGAGTAACCATGAGCTGCCCACAATCAACTCCTTTAAACTAGGCATAAGGAAATCAAAGGGCACCATGTCCTATCAGTCATTCACTTGCACAATCAATGACCTTGGAAGGAAGTTTTAGAACTCAAATCTTCTTTATTGTTACGTGCTGGGGTGAAGAGGTTCTTATAGAAAGATGTGATTACCTATATTTCTACCTTCCACCTAAATCCTCATACAACTCTTTCATGGATGACAATGAAATTTAGCCAACTTCTCAAAGTAGAAGCCAAAAATCTATTTCCCCGTAATTTGCATTCAATTAAAGGCCAGATTCCAAGATATTCTGATATGATCAGTGTTCATCATATCTTGAACTGAGAACTCGGGATGATCTTACAAGGCAATGAAAGGAATATGTGACGTACATTACGCCTATTAAAGAGGCGTTCACAAACCAACTCTTTACCTTATTACAACCGAATGATTCAACTATTTAACCCAATGGAAGTACTTTTTCGTTTATTAACCTTCGTTTTCCATGAACTTCATACACTGTTTGTGCATAATCCTACACCCTACGACATCACTTGGTAAGGAATACTAAAAGTTCTAATTAATAACCAATAGCATTAGCTTTCTTTCTACATAACTTTACATACAAAACTCAAGCCTACTACAGTATTTAAATCATCAATTCCATATGCAATGTTCATTAGAAAATAACTTTAAAAAATGAACTAACCTCATACTGATGTTGGATGGACGAAAGAAACTAGATGAGGCACCTTCTCCTCGTCAAACGGCAAGCTTACATACTCCCTTGAGAACTCCTCCGCAATCTCAAACGCAAGCTCCCCATGCAAAGCTTTACAATACATGTAGAACACAGTAACAGACGCCATACTATGAAGTAGAAGCCCAGTCAAACAGCTCGAAAGAAGCACAGTTTGAACAACAAATAAAACTTCTCCCCAAACCCCAGACCCCAGTTTCAATCCAAAACTTGCCCACACCATCAACCCCATAAACCCACCATAAAACAACACCAGAGACACACCCACACCTCTACTTTCCTTCACTAACACCGCGCTCCTCCGCAACGGGGCGTACCCCCAACTCAATTCCACCACCACAACCACACAAGCTAAAACCCAATTCACCACTAAATACAACAACACCCCAAACCCTAACCCCAACCCCACCAACCCAATTACACACCCAAAACCATCCGAAACTTGAAACCCCTTAATTCCCCCAGAGAAAACCAAGAAACCCAATACAAACATCGTTACAACGATACCCAGAGCACAAAAAACTGTTACAAACATCCCTAAAAGAGACCCCAGTAAGGATTTGAGGGCGGAGATGAACTTCACAGGGCGACCGAAGAAACCATGGTGGACACTGTAAGTGATGGTGCCCGAAGCACAGATAGAGAGAGTGAGGGCCAAGAAGGTGTAGAGGAGAAAGAAGAGGAGGGTTTTGAGACCGATATTTTGGTATTGAGGAGTGTAACGGAGGAGAGTTTCGGTGTGTTTCGTATCGGATTTGGAGATTGAGAGTTGGAGAATTGGGAGAGAGGTGAGAGAGAAAGAGATTGGAAGGAGAAAGAGGACTGATAGAGCGAGGAAATGACGAGAATGGGCTTTCATGATTTTCCTTGATTCGTGGTAGATGGTGGAGAAATCTACTGTTGGAGACGCCATTACTGACTCTTCAGAGAGAGTTGCAGAGATGCAGATGATGATGATGGAGGTTGAGGTTGAGGTTATTTGGACAATCTCCAACAGCAGAGTATGGAGCTGGTGCTCAAACTTGCCTTGGGGGAGTCACAGGAAACCCCTTAGACAAGCCCTAGAGTTTCAAAGCTTCAGGGCAATAAGGATACAACATATTTCACGAGGTTTAAAGCCTCTTGGGGAATATTACAACAAAAACTATAATAATGGGCACCCAAGGCGGAGAGGGCATGAGCCTCATAATTAAGAGATCTCCTAATGTACTCGAAGCGAAAATCAACAAAATTTGCCGTCAAGCTCAACAAATCTAGGGCAAGGGTAAGAGCTCCCCAAGAAATATCGGAAGACTTGCTAGCAAAAGTTTTAACGAGAAACCCAGTGACACAGTTACAGCTGGCAGAAAACCAATAAGCATCAACAAATTAAAATAGTAGACCATCCTTCCCCAGCTCAGGGTTGAGGTGGCACTTTGTAAACAGGGAAAACAGGGGCGGGGTTTAGATTGGTGGAACCCAAATAACTTTTAGCTAACCTGATAATTTCATGAGAAGAAAGCAGCTTATTGTTGAAAATAATATTATTTTTATCGTTCTAAATAACATACATAATAACCACAGTTTCCCCCCAAAGGGATATGGTGTCAGTGTTAGAACAACTCTTATTTGCAAAAAGATACCAAGACCTTTTGAAGGGAATCTGAGTAGGGTCAAGCACTATTATTAAGAAAGAAGTCAGAAGCATACCAGATGTCTTTCAAATTCTTACAGTAAAACATAGCATGCATAGTAGTTTCTTCTTCTTCTCCGCATCTGGGGCAAATAATTTTGCTCATATCTTTGTCGTGGGACAGGTTGATCCGTATAAAGACCTTCATTCATAGCTTTTCAGAGAAAGTATTGGGTATTGGATTCTAAAGGGAACCTTGATTTTCCAAATGGAAGACCAAGCTTTATCGAGATAGACCCCATTATGGTACTCACTAGGCATCACAAAGACTCCATCTGCAATGGACTTATAGACTAACTTAACCGTGAGAATCCCGTTATTTTCTATACTCCATCTGAGAGTATCTTTGGCAGGATTTATGCTAAGGGGAATAGACAAAATATAGATAGCAATCGACTCCGAAAAAAAGTTTAAAATATGATTAACCTTCCATGAGTAAGAAACGGGGCATATAAAATCAAAAACTTTAGAGAACTCCATGTTCTTAGGGATTGGGCCTGCCGATCTGCCAAAGGGAATATTAGGAATCCATGGCTCCTGCCATAAGTCAATATTTTCTCCGTTCCCAATTTGCTACCAAAGATTTGTCTAAATTTTGTCTCTGGCTCGAAGAATGCATTTCCAAATCCATGAATCATACTTTAATGGAGACAATCATGATAGACTCCTTAGGGGAGTACTTTTTGATTAAGTTCCTAGCCCACAACTTCTCTGGTTCTTTAATGATGCGCCATAAAAGCTTAGCCAGCAGAGCCTGGTTATGAAAAACAGCCTTTCTGATGCTAAAGCCGTCGACCTTAAAAGGTCTGTAGATGCATTTCCATCTAATGAGATGGGCTTTATTCTTTCTTTCTTCGTTATTTCCCCAGACAAACCTAGCGTTAAGGGAGTCCAACTTGTTGAAAATCTTAGTCGAAAAAGGGAAGACCGACATAAGATAAGAGGGAATTGATGAGTTAGCAACTTTAATAAGGGTGAGTCTACCAACTTGAGAGATAAATTTTGCTTCCACCCCTCAATGCGGTTAGAGACTCTGGCAATAATGCTTTGAAAATCAAGGCATTTAGCTCGCCCAAAGATTAGCGGGGTTCCAAGATACTTCTCCCCCGGGGTGTTCTTCTTGATGTTGAGGGTTCTTTGGATCATCTTGAGGTGCCGGTAATAACAACTTTTGCTAAACATGACGCAATGTTTATCAAAGTTAACTTCTTGACCCGACACTCTTATAAAGGTATCCAGGGCTTCTTTAACTGTGTTTGCTTTATCGAGAGTGGTCCTGTAAAATACAAAGCTGTCATCAGCAAAGAGAAGGTAAGAAATGAGAATACCTCCTCTAGAAGTTTTGATACCATGCAGATCCTCGTCAGCCTCTTCCTTTATCAGAATCTTAGAGAAGGTCTTAGCACACGAGATAAACAGGAAAGGGGAAAGAGGGTCGCCCTGGCAGATGCCTCTTTCTGGTTTCAAAAGGCCAAAGGGTGAATCATTCAGGTTAAAAGAAAGGGTAGAGGTGGAGACACATTGATTGATCCAAAATCTCTGTTTTTATAGAAGCCCATAACTTCTATGAAGTCATTAAGGAAACCCCATTCAAATCTGTCAAAAGCTTTGCTGAGATCAAGCTTTATGACCATGCAACCCGAAGTTCCTTTTTTTTTTCTTTCAGAGTATTAAAATTTTCTTGCGCCATCACAATGTTATTAAATTTTTGCCTTCTTGGGACAAAAGTATTATGAGCAGGGGAAATCAGATTGTCTAAAAGGAGCTTCAAGCGATTAGCCAGGATCTAAGATATAATTTTAAATTTAACGTTACAGAGACTGATAGGGAAAAAATTACGTGGCTTTTCAGGATTGGTTTTTTTTTGGAATAAGGGTAATGTTGGGATGGTTAAATTCATACAACAAATTATATGTTTGGAAAAAGGCTATGATAGTTTTGTAGAGGTCGTTACCCACTCTCTCCCAATACTTCTAAAAGAATAGAGGAGTAAAGTCATTTGGGCCAGGCAACTTGTTGAGGTTCGTAAAAAGAAGGGCTTCTCTAACCTCCTCCAGATAAGGCAATTACGTGATATTATTGTTAGTATCCTCTGAGATAACTTTATCAAAAATGTTGAGGTCCTTCACTTTGAGTGTAGGATTGGAGGAGGTGAAGATGTTCTTGTAGAAGTCAACAATAGTATTACCAATGTCCATTCTTGTTGAGACCCAAGAGCCGTCTTCTTTGCGAAGTATGTCTATAGTAAAAGAAAAATTGGAAGTAGACTGTAGAAAGGTAGAAGAACTTGGAATTTTGGTCGCCTTCTTTAAGCCAAATCTCTCTAGTTTTGTCCCTCCAAAGAGATTCTTCTTTATTGGGGGATGTTCTCGAGCTCCTTGATTAGGTCAACTTCTACGATAGAGTTAGCCTCTGACGGGGAATCCTTTTGAATCGAGTAAATATTTTCTCTAAGGCTCCTAATTTTCTTGGGAATATGGCCAAAAACTTCTTTACTCTACTTGGATAAGTCTTTCTTAGTCTGGCAAAGTTTGTGACAAAGCTTAAGGGGACAGGACCCAATTTGGTCAAAAGCCCATGCTTTTTAAATTACTTTTTTATGACCAGGGTGTTTTGCCCAAAGGGCCTGAAAATGAAATTGCTTAGAGTGACTATCAATTGTCGGGTCAGTGTCGAGAATAATAGGGCCATGGTCAGAGCCGATAATAGGGAGGTTGGTGAAGTGGGCCTTAGGAAAACTAATGGACCACGAGACTAAGGCCAAAGCTCTATCCAGTTTCTCTTTAATAAGGTCATTGTAATAACTTAATTTTGTATCTCGAACTTAGCCTTTACACCAAGAATATTCAAAGCGTCTCAATAAGTAATAGAAGAATACTAGCACAAAGTTTAGCGTGGAAAACCTTTGAATAGGTTAAAAACTATGACCTCTCTTGAGAATTTATAAAGAGAGAAGTTTATTGATAGTTGCTAGATATTACAAGAGATGCTCTTAGTATTTTTGTATAGAGTTTGAGTGAGCTTTCATCCGTCATTCATCTCGAATTCTTTGGTCCTATTTATAGGTCTTATAATATGACTTTTTGACGACCATTATTATCTTTAATGATGGACATTACAATATATATATTTGATAAACTTTGATTTGATTGTATAACGGTCTGATCTTGTTGTTTTGTAACAGTTCCATTGATGATTGATCGTTCGTTTGCTCGAACTGTTAATCGAAAGTGATGACTAAAACTCTGTAACTGTAATGTGTTATACGTTGTGCCACGTGTCTGTTGATGAGGTCGAATGGTCGTATAATGGTCGAATATGAAGTATGAGAGTCCGAAATGCGAAATAAGCTACTACAATCGCCCCCTCTCAGCCAATAGTACGAGAATATTGTGGGTGAGTGGTGTTGGTTGAGAAGCTTCATTAAATACTGCAATTAATACTTGGGAATCATTTCCAAAGCATCTTCATGAATATCTGTTTGTGGCTTTTGGGTTTTCTAGAACCAATGGTTCTAGTCAATTTTGCTGCATGGGAAATCTTCACGATGTTGGGAATTTGGAGAGTCAGTTTTAATGTTGACCGTAGTATTAAGAGGATTTTGATTGGTCTGTTATAAACCAAGTACTCCTCCTAAATTTTCTTTTGTATATTTCTTACGTTAACTGTCTTACTGTACTTTAGAAACTTTTGAGTGTTGAGAACATGGTAACAACGAGGCAACAGTCTTGGGAGGCTTGGATTCGAAGGAAGATAGAAGAATTCAGTGTCAGATACTTTGGTCATCAACCTTTATACTTGTCGACGCTAATTCTGGTGTCCCCTACCCTTCATGGGATGTTCTATGAGGAGGTGTTAGTGGCAGAGGACGACCATTTCTAGATGGTGCGTTTTCACTATCGGTTGACATCGGAAGCGGAGTGCCGAAATGAGTTACGGCTGCTGGCGGAGGAAGATGTTAAAACTAAAGATGAAGCGGAAAGCGTTCGTCTGAGGGAATCTCATCGGTACCCTGTTGGTGAGTGGGTAATGTCTAAGAAATAGGGACCTTTTTCCTTCTCTATCACCGGGGGTGGGGGTTATGGTAGAAGAGACGGTGGTGGAAGAGGTTTTTCTTTCATGGACCATATATATTAGCCCTGAAGAAGATTCTTCTGCTAGTGCCATAATTCTTTAATGATTTCCAGTTCTACTATTTCCTGGCCAATTCCTGCAAGGGATCAGAGAATGGAAGTTGCTTCAATTTTGCATCTTCTTCCTCAGTGGCCACTGAGAAGTGTTTCGAACTGTAATTTGATGTAGTTTGTAAAGTAATATGTGAACTGTCTGGAACATCTGTTATCTGTAAAGTAGTCTGTAAGAAATGTTTGAACTAATGGAATATCTTCGTTCTTTTATTTTGATGTTGTGTTTTAAACTTCTCAATTTATATATATAGCTTTTTGTTTTAAAATAGAAGTTTGTAACTATGCAGGTATGAGGAACGTTAGTTTTTCATGGGGTATTGCTGGAAAAATTGAACTGTAAGGATCTCATTGTATACATCTGTAAAGGGTAGTGGAAATTAAGGTTTGAAAAAAAATATAGGAGTTCAAAAATATAAAGAGGTCGTATGGTAAGAGTAAGGAAACAATTGGGTTAAGAAGATTGGGTGGTTGTAAGGGTATGTGTACTGTAATGGCCTAATTTCGTAAGCTCGAAGTGGCTTAGAATTAGCTCTTACACCAATGTATCTGTGACAAAAATCTAAATATAAAGCAAGAAATGACACACGTGTTTAGCGTGGAAAAACTATGAATAGGTAAAAAAAACCACGACCTCAAGCTGAGAATTTTTGTAATAGTAGCGTTTATTGCTTGAGGCTGATATCTTATTATAAGTGATCTCTTGACTTAAAAATGCTTGATCTTGTGAATAAGAAGTTAGAAGTTTTGAGAATCTAGAAAATATAGTTTTCTTGGTGATTTCTCGTATAATTTTATGGTCATTGTCTCTTCTGGAACTTCTTCTTTATAATGAGGCATTAATTCACGGTCTAGATATGACTCTAGAGATTGGGGTTCCCGAGTTATCTGTATACACAAACTCTTTACTCATAGTAAACCATTATATAGACAAGTTTCAGAAAAATATAAAATTAATTGATTACGCTGCAGCAGTAGCTGACAGAATGAGTAGATTCAACAAAGCTACCATCGAACATTTACCATGCGGAGAAAATAGACATTCTCATTCCCTTGTTTATCTAGCGGGAGTCCTAAGAACAGAAGCTCGATGCTTGAAGATCGAAGTAATATCCACCCCCAGCATTAACATTATCAGTTTAAATTCTGTTAATATTGGGGGCAGTAAAAATGATAATAACGATTAGAGACGACCTTTCCTCGTATATATCGGGCCCAAAAACAAGTTTGACGGCAAACTCCCCAAAGATCCTACTGCAAGAAGACGTGTGCTTGACAATGTTAAGCGATACTTCATTGCCGATAACTTCCTTTATAAAAAATCTGTAACAGGACCCTATTTCCAATGTTTATCTAATTAGAAACGAATTATTATAAAGCCACTCAATCATCTTAAGCCACGTGTTTACTTACTTTCACCAAACAACCTCATTACATTTTGGAAATCCTCTATTTTCAACCTCAAATTTTACTACCTTTACAGATATACATATTGAGCTCCTTACAGTTCGATTTGTTCAAGAATACTCCATCACAACTTGACGCCTCACACCAACATATTTCCAAACTTCTATTCCTTCTCACATTTTGCCTCATCTGCAGTTCGAATTATTACTTATCAATACCCAACATATCAATTCGCACAAAAAACTATACATATAAATTTGAAAGTTTGAGACACATTATATGGATGACAGAACGAAGATATTTCATTAACTCAAATAATTTTTACAACTTATAGTACTTTACAGATAACAAGTCCTCCATATAATTCCACAGATCACTTTACAGAGTACATTACATCAGTTTACTATTCAAAATACTTCTTAGCAGCCACCGAGGAAGAAGATACAAAATTGAAGCAAGCTTCCAAACTCTGACCCCCTACACGAATGGGCCAGGAAATCCAAAAACTGGAAATCACTTAAGGAACTACGACACCGATTGAAGGATCTTCTTCATGGCCAAAAGTTATGGTCCATGAAAGAAAAACCTCATCCACCACCGCCTCTTCCACCATAACCCCCACCACCCCGCATGACAGAGAGGGAAGGAAGATCCTATTTCTTAGGCAGAAACTACTCACCAGCAGGGTACCGACGAAACTCCCTCGGTCGAACGCTTACCGCTTCATCTTCAGCTGTAACAACTTCCTCCACAAGCAGCCGCGACCCATTTCAACGTTTCGCCTCCGATGTCAACCGATTATGGAAATGGGCCATTTGGAAATGGTCATCATCTGCCTCCAACACCTCCTCGTATGTCATCCCATAAAAGGTAGGAGTCACTGGAATTGGCATTGGTAGACTCAAGGATTGGTTCCCAAAATACCGGACGTGAAATTCTTCCACCTTCCCTCGCCTCCTAAGATTGTTACCTCGTAGTCACCATATTCTCATCAAGGAAAAGTTTACAAGTTACAGAAAGAAAGATACAAAAGAAAATATTTAGGAAAAGTTCTTGGTTGATCACAACTGCAATAACCAAGTCAGAGTACTCTTTATAATACAATCAACGTTAAAGACGACTTTCTAAATTCCCAACGTCATAAGACATTCCCATGCAACAATATTAACCATAACCATTGGTTCTAGGAAATCCAACAGGCACAAACAGATATTCATGGAGACGCATTGGAAATGATTCCCAAGTATTAATTGCAGTATTAATGAAGTTTATCAACCAACACCACTCGCCCCCAATATTTCTCGTACTATTGGTTGAGAGGGGGTGGTTGTAGTGGCTTATTCCGCATCTCGGACTCAAGTTCTATCTTCGACCATCATACGACCACTTGACCTCATCAACATACACGTGGCGCAATGTATGACACATTACAGTTACAGAGTTCTATTAATCACTTTCGACCTCTACATTAACAGTTCGAGCCAACAAACGCACCGTCATCAATGAAGCCGTTACAAAAATAGCAAGATCAGACCGCTATACAATCAGCTCAAAGATTATCAAATATATATATTTAACGTCCATCATTAAGGATAATAATGGTCGTCAAACGGTCATATTGTAAAACCTATAAATAGAACCAGAAAATTCCATATGAAGGACGGATGAATGCTCACTGAGCACTCTATTCAAAACTATTCATAACATCCTTTGTAATAGCTAGCAATCCTCAATCAAATCTCTCTCTCTCTCCCTTTCTAAAATTCTCAAGAGAGGTCGTAGTTTTTAACCTATTCAAAGGTTTTCCACGCTAAACTTTGTGCTAACTGTTACTCTTCGTTTACTAGTCCTTTAGAATATCTTTGGTGTAAAGACTAAGTTCGGATCACGAAATTAGGCTATTACAATCTCCTTTCCTAGGGCCCCGAATCCGTCAACTTTTTTCATATAGTTAGAGTATTGACCATTGATATAGTTAAGTGCATCATCTGAGAGGGTGTTACAGTTAATCAAAAGTATGTCCTTTAAATGAGTGTAGTTAGCTTGCATGCCATCTAAAATGACACGATCACTAAATAATGAGATTTTGTAGTCTAGTAAATGACCAAGTAAAAGCTTTGAGTTTTGTTTAGGTGGTTTGTGGACATTAGAGTACTATTGTGAATGCTCTTACTCTAAATATTATGCAGGTTAATAATAACATTTTGAATGTCAAGAGCAATATGATAGTTAACAAATTTCATGATACGTGAAATCAATCCAAAACATTGGTGGTTTTATCAAAAGGTATAATTCCAGTTTGACACAGGGGCTTTGTATAGGTGTCAATTCATCATCAATTGTGGGGATTATTCATCGACAGATTGGACATATCGTAAATTTAAACAAAAATGGGTCGAGTTTTACCATAAGAACTGTAAGCCTGGCAGCTGCTTCAGATTGGACATTAGGACTTATTGTTTACTCAATTTTTCAACCAGAATGGATCAAAGTGGTCTTCAAGATTTGATGACTAATCGAATAATAGAATAGACTTAGATTTATTTTTATGTTTTATAATTTCCAATTGCATTAAAACAAAATGCTTCTTTATATATTAGTGTTTAGACCAAGACGCATTGATAAGTCATTATTATTTTCCTTTATATATGATTTCCTTTTACAGTCATTTTTATTATGTTTAAATCTACGCACGATTACTCTTAAGACTTTCTTCCAATTACTTTCATGGTTGTATAGAAAGCCTCCATCAAATTTAAGGTTTGTGACTGAATATTACTAATAATTGTTTTTTAGATCTTTATATATTTCTAACAGTATATCTTATGTTGCTTTAGTTTTTCCTTAGGTGACTTTCTAGATAAACTCCCTCCATAATTTATTATATCTCGAAGATCATGTTTCTTCATGCACGCTATTGGATGTCAGGTAAATCATACATTAGTTTGTTTAATTATTTTATGTATGATTATCTTAACATTTTTTTAATCATTATGTCTGTATGAGGTTTTTAATAGCCGAAGGCGCGTTAATAGATAATTATGTAGCGCTGAAGGTGCGTCGGCGTAATCGTCGTGGCGAGCCACGGGTAGTACTAGTTTGTATACATGCCAAACAAGAAACACGTATATATCTTATTTTTTTGATATTAGAATATCCTAAAAATATAATATTTGAGATATTATTAAAACAAATGGACATTTAATTTTGATTTATCATATTTTTATTGTCTGGTTACAAAATATTTAACACTACTACACATAAAACTGCCTTTCATTGAACTTTCTAGATATCGTAAAAAGGGGGGGGGGGGGGGGGGGGGGGGGGGGGGGGGGATCCTCACCTAATATTTATTGAGGGAGAGCTCAACTACCTAAAATGATGTGGAATAGAAAAACTGGGAACGAGAACTTCCTTTTTTCATTTGTTCTCTCTACACTTTTAACCTGAGTTCCTCTCCTCCTATCTCCCAAATTTAAAAACTTTGAAACATTTTTTTTCTTATCTATGCCATCTCAGCCATCTCTTAAACCTCAAAAAGCTCATCTCTCAATTTCACTTCGTTCACCTTATTTGATGATAATGTCACCGAAAGTATTTCATCTCCATTTTTTTATCTCCAATTTTCTATTAAATTTGTCGAAGTGAATTGATTTCTCTAATTGTTGTTGAACAGTAAATTAAAATTTACAATAGGTGTTTTTTGAAATGAATTGATATTGTGTGATTAACTTGATGAAGCACCATTACTACATATCGATTTTATTATTTTTTTAAACTTGAGATGCTTCGAATATTATTTGCCTACGAAACCATAATGCATAAAGGGAGAATATGATATAACGATAAAGATAAGGTTGTTCTCTTTTGCAATTTGGTGATAGAGGCCGGGATTTTGTCTTCGTGCACTTTTTAGTTTTGAATAGTAATAAAACAGTGAGAAGGGAGAGAGAAAAAAATAAACTTTAAATTGTAACCAGTAAAACCAGTTACCCAGTTTCTACTTTACAATTGTTAAAGTTGGTTAAGCCTGACTCAACAATTAGGGGGTGTCATAAGAACATCTCCAACAGTTGGGTGTGAGTTGGGTTGTATGACTCACCATGTTAGACTAAAAACAAATTGACCCACACTAGTTGCTGATGACGTGGCAGGTCCTTTTTAAATAATCTATACTACTAAAGGAAAAGCATTGGAATGAGACCCGATCTCGGCCGTCGATCAAAATCCCCAACACAAACTTAGGAATATCAAAGCCTATTTTTATAACCTTAAAATGAGGAGCCATTGGATGCATTCAGCCAAAATCATTGAAAACCTATATTTTTCGCATGCCTAACTTACCCTTATTAATTTTTAACTTTTAATCTAAAATAGGTATACGAAATTGTTATATTTGAATTGTTAGATGGTAGTATTGTATTCCTCATTTTGCCCCTACAAAAAAATCCCTAGAACTGACTCCTCAAGGGTATTACAGTATTTTTGACATACCCAAGGTCGACTCTCTCTCTCAATTATAGGGATGACAATTTGCCCCACCCCACCGGGGATCCGCCCCGCTCTGCCCCATTTGGAGAGGATTTGGGATGACTATATCGGGTATGGGGGCGGGTATGGCATGAGCTTGTAAAAATCCGTCGGGGATCGGGGCGGATTTGGGGTTGATAAAAAAAAAATCGCTATCCGCCCCGTACCGCCCCGCCCCATATAAATACCTCTTAATATATTCACAAGTATACCCTTGATATATATATGAATTTAGAAATCAAACATAACCCTAATACATGTTACATTACTCTCAAGCCTCCCTCAAGTTAAGCCTCCCTCCCTCAACTCAAGTCTCAACGATCAAATTGAAATGAAACTATAAAATTATCTCTGAGTCTTGCAACAACACCAATTCTTCTGTTCTTCATATGCAAATCTCCCAATTCAATTTGGGGAGGTAACACTGGTTGGTCCATGGAGTATGCAAATGACTAAATTACAAAGCTATTGGTGGCGTACGAGAGTCGGGGCGATGTTAGCAAAGCCTGCCAATATATTCGTGATTTGGGATTGCCTTTCTGTAATCATGCGGTTGCGAAGAAAATACTCATTATAGAAATGGAGATGGAGAAGGACATGATGTTTGATCTGCTTGCTTCAGGAGTTCTCATTGGGGACTTCAAATCTTGGGTTTTTTCATAATCACTCATCCCAGATGGCAACATTAGATTATTTGGTCTCATTGGAGAGTGATATATTCGTTCCTAGCTATGATGGGAACATGGCCAAAGTTGTAGAGGGGCATCGGAGGTACTATAATACTAACTCATATTAGTCTATTTTGTAGTTGACAATTGAAGAACCCAGTTTGCGTACTATGTCAACCTTATTTTAAGTAGCACCCTGAAGCAACCAGATCACTGAAGGATTTGCTAGGATTAGAGACAGGATGGAGGAGTTAGCACTGGGACATTCAAAATACAGAGGAAAAGTTTGGATCATTTGTGGACCTCGCCAAGACAAGCGACTGGTTACTGCCATCGTTCGCCACCGATGGACTAGCTATTGCTGATTGTGGGGTGCGCTTACTTTACTTTTACTCGTGTATGTTGTTGGCTTGCTCAGTCCTTTGTTGTACACTTGTACTCGTGTATGTTGCTAGTTGTGCTCTAGGTTTGTCATGAAGAGAGTTTCTAATGCCAAACTCATGTAAAGAGGAAATCAATCTTTGTTTACTATTTTATTTAGCATCTAATCTATTCCTGCATCTGTCAATGAATTCATGCTTGCACATAAAGTTGCTTATGCTTGTTTTATCGCAACTTATTTCAGGTATTACATTTGGACCATGGTGTTGTTTGGTTATAAAAGTGTCATTAGTTGTATCCCAATAGATTCAGAAATTTTACATAACGCTTCTTCTTAGTACCTTTCTTAAGATAAACTAATGAAATATCTCTCCATGATATTTTTTCTAAATCCAATATATATATCGGTGTTCGCCATCGTATTGTTTGGCTATAAAAGTGTCATTAGTTGGCTTAATTGTGTTATGTATATTGTTTATTTAATTAGTTAAATGGGGCGGGGATGAGGCGGGTCTGGTATTGAGTTTATCTATGTGGGGCGGATTCGGGGATCCCCGCTTAATTTAAATGGGGATGGGGGCGGGGATGGGAGGAGGGAACCTAAGCTGGGATGGGGACGGTATTGGCTCCCTCACCCCAAATCCGCCCCATTGCCATCCCTACTCAATTTATGGCGACCGAAGCTTTGAAACCCTCCTCAGACTCTCTCTTTCTCTCTCTCGATTAGACAATCTCCTACGTACAAATTAACTGAATCTGGTTTTAATGATCAATCTAGGGCACCATGGCTACCGCTAATGCTCCGATTACGATGAAGGAGACATTAAGTGTAAGTTTTTTCTCATTGTTTTGGTTAGATTTGATTACTTTAGCTCAATTTGTGGTAATGATAGTGGTTATGATCGATTTGGGAGAAATTAGGTTTTGGTTTATGATTTTGATTCTAGGTTAGACTTTAAGAGTGATTGTGGTTGATTTGTTGGGGAAAGCTTAGTTGAGATGTGCATCTCCATAAACTAAAATCCCTAAAACCAAATGCTAATTTTATTTTAATGGGATAGTTTGAAATGCATATGTTACACATATCGGACAATAAATATTATACATGTCTAATGATTTTTACCTTTTAATCGCATTTCCACATCTCTCTCTCTCGATTAGTTTATGCACGAATTTTCCCTGGCATTATGTGGTGTATAGTATTTATTTTTAGTGTAATTCTGATAGATTTGGAATGTGTTTGCCATTTTTATCTTTCCAGATGCAATATTTGTTGTAGATTTCAAAGTTGAGCATGATTCCAGTAGATTTTACAGTGAACTATACTATAGCTTATTTCCTTTAGTAGTACTCTAAAAATTTCAAACTACTGAGTGTTTGTTGCGCTCTTTTCTTCTTTCTCGAACATACATTTAGATTCTCCAGTATCCATATCAATCCATAACATCAAGAATTAACGGATATAAGTAAACTAATTTCATTACCTTAGTTGTAGTTGTATGTGTTTGACCAATGTTTATTGCATTGCAGTTCATGTTTAGCATCATTCTTTAGAAGCGTCTTCCTGTTGAAGCTGGCATTAACATTGTTTGCGTATCACCGGGAATAGTTCACCCAAATGTCGTAAGTCTTCCTGAACCTTTTGAAAAGTATTTTATCATATAAGATATTTTAGGAGTTAAGTGATCTCCCAATTTAGATCATATAAAAATTGAACACTATTACAGTTAAATTTCTTATTGAAGCCTTCTCGAGTTCTCGTGTCAACACTGGTTAATGGGCCTACATATGGTTCTGATTTTTTTAAGTTCTTATAGAGCTTGCCGGTATCATAGGCTGTTGGCATGCCCATTGGTGTCTGTGAGGACGTGTCAGTGAAATGAGATTCTTCTAAGAAAAGTTTACACGGTTTGATACTCACAGGAACAAAATATCAACTATTTTGTTATTTATTGATCTACTTTTGTCAGATTCCCTAAACTGGTATCTCCCATTTTTCCTAAAAAAAAGACCTCTCACTGCTCAGTCTATAGATAAGATTCAAAAAGTGTAAGATTTATGCTCTTCAAGATCAAAATGTTATTTACAAGTCTGATGTTTAATTATTTTCTTCTGCTTCTTGAATGTAGTCTCAAAGTTCAGAAACGGGTATCTTTCAAAGCTTAAAACATGTAACTCAAGTTTGATCACTTAAGTAACTAAGTCAACCATAGGTAGGTGTTATTCTCTTTTACTTGTAGACCAGGAAAGGTCTTCATGCTTAAGCTTAAAGCCCTCAAGAAGAAAATCTTACAATTGGAGCTTTGAGGTCTATCTTAATGGGAAGGTGGGATTGAGTAAATATTATTTTATTATTATTCTGTATCTGTTTCTGGGAAGCTAATGAGTAGATTTTTGACTTCCTCTTTGAAGATAGAGTATGTAGGAGAGAGTTCAAATACTATCAGAACTCGAGGAAATCAGCCAAAATAAAATAATGTAGACCGAGCTTAAAGAAGGTGATAGTATTACCTACTTTCCCCCCCCCCCTAGAAGTCACCAATGGCAGAAGGTGGGCAATCTTAGTTCAGGTGTCGTGGTTGGAGATCAGCGGATCAATGATTATGATAACGGGGGAGGAGATATCTTTCGGAGGATATCTTATCATTGAGATGAGATGGATCCTGAAAAATCGCCAGGGCATGATAGCTTTTAGTTTTCCACTTCGAATATTTTATAGAGAATTCTTTAAAAATGAATGTCATGGTCGTTAAGGGTTTCAGTAATTTAATTTTTATCTTGTTCGTGACTCCAAATTTTGTATTCCTCCACTCTATGATCCATCTGGAGAAGATTTTAGATTTAATGTCCTTACTAGTACATAAAACATTTTTGACCTCTATTGCCAAATAGAGGTTCTAAGGATTTGAAGAAAGTGTTAATAATAAAAGCAAAAAAAAAATTGTATATGAATTGTGTGAGACAATAGGGGATCAATTTATTAAGAAAGTCAATTTGGAATAAAATATTAAAAATGCTTTCTGTCCTCCCAAGATTGTAAACGGAAATCCATGTTTAGAGTACATTGAATACATTGTCTTCCCATGGTTTGGAACTTTTGAAGTAGAGCGAAGTGAGAAGAATGGCGGAAACAAGTGAGTATCTATCAATCTTTATCCTCTGGACATATTTATAATTTTGACTTATATTAGTTAAGATTTTTTTACCTTCCCTCCCTTGATCAAGATTGACAAGTTCTTCTACACCACTTATCTGAACTTGACTTTTTACGCAAGCCCCCTTCTTAAACTAATTATGGTGTTTTTTTTCTACTATGAAATAATCAAATTTGAATCTTTGGTTCTTTGTTGTCTCTTCTTTACCTGGACCTTCAGAAGTTTTGAAGAATTAACTTTTGTATATGAAGGAGAGGAATTACATCCCGTGAACCTCAAATCAGCCCTATCAAAAGCAATAAACAAGAAACTGAAGGTAAATGATAAGTTTTCATTCTTTGTTTTCTTCTTTTTTGCTTTCGGGCATTTGACCATTGTGAAGTGCTTGAAGTGTTTGACACTATTTTGTGTAATTGTGAACATAATCAGGCCCAGTTTGATTTTATAGAAGTTGAAGCATGCCTTGTTATTTGTTGACTTGAACGTAGATCATTCTTGATTCATTTTTTTTTTCTTTTTGCTCTTTGAATAACAATTAATATACTTATCACCCTCATTCACTCGTACACGCACACGCCAGATGTTAACATTTACTTTTTCTTATAGGTCCAGGACCAAAGATATCAGAGTTTCAAATATGGCCATCAGTCAAATGCAAGTACTAACCTAATCTAATTACCACATAAAGAAAAAAAGAAAACACAGTCAAAAGTAGATTTTTCATTTCTCCTTATCAAGCACAAGACCTACCTCCTCATCCTCTATAAAGATAGACAATGTGGGGTCACTTTTTGACATCTTTTCTTACTCTTTTTGTAAACCAGGTAGCATGTCTGAGAGAAATAGAAAGGTGAGTCAAGGGTTAGAACATTAAATTAAGCCCTCAAAAGTGTAGAGCAATATTTGCACCTCTATAGACGTGAAAACACCACTGTCTGGCAGATAATGGTCGCAAAGTGTCATCGATATGCATATAAATTTGCATGTCGAATATCTCAAGGACAAACGCATATTACACTTCTGAATACGATAAAAAATAGAAAAATTGGACAATTAGGAAATTACGATGCGATAAGATAATAGGCTTATTCTTCCTCTTTATAACATCACAGTACTCTCTTGTAAGTACATTAATTTTATGTTGATCCATTCCCAGTTGGCAGATGTCCGCCTGTAAGAACAAATGTACACAAGATGGTTAACATTGTGCTTGCACATATAAATTCCAAATCTATCCATTCAATTATAGAAATATTTACTCCCTTCTCAAATGCCAAGTAATACATAAAAACTAAATAAATTATTAAGGAAAAAGTTAAAGATCTCAAAGCACATGTCCTGTATTTTTACTAGGTGATATGCTTATTGAGACTATATACTTCATTGTAGCCAGCTCCACACTCGATGAAATGGATTTTGTTCACTTTTCAGAAGAAGGAAATCGCCAATTACTGTCAAATGTAGTGAAGCTGCAATCTGATCTTGCAACTTTGCCATACTGTCACCTTTTAAACCAAATGGAGACCTCTTGCTAACAAGGAGAAGTAAAACCCTACTGGAATCACTCTACTCGCCTTTTCTCTCATAAGGATCAAATCAAGAATACCTTGTAAGATTACTGAAACCTTGTTCCCTGCATCATTTATATTATCCCAAAACTGATGGGTCTTTTTCGGAAGAACCCATTTGTTCGCATAGAAAACGATTATGGGACTTACATATTTTTCCTTCATCCCTTGTCTTCTCATGGTTCCAAAGGGAAGAACAATTAAATCCTTGATCCATAAGTCTTGGCTAACAACTTCTTTCACGGTCTGGCAACTCCAAGCTCGACTAGCTATCCAAGGTAATAATAGGTGTTTCACGTCTACGTTTTAGATCAAGAATCTCCATACAAGCCATAAAAGCAAGAGACTCAACACAACGACTCACGGTCATAAGTTCTTATGACAAAGGGAGAAGAGTACAATATTTTTGAAGAATGATTAGAGTATCATCCCAACTTTGTAACACAACTTGGTTTAGATAAAGATCTGAGTGTTCACAGAGATTTCCCGAACCATAATCTTCATTCATCTCTTGAAACTATGTTGCACATCTGAGCAATGCAACGTTGAAAGGGTCAATGAGAGTGGATGAACCATAAATAAAGAGGACTACCATTTTGAAAACTTTTGGCCCTCCGGGAAAATTATCTGGTAACTCGATCTCTGCTGAAGTGTGTAGTGCCTTCTTGAAGTATCCGCTCTTGGAAATCAAAGGGTACTATTACAAAAGAGAAACATGGTTATAAACTGTGAAATTAAGAAAACAGGGCTCTTGTACTCTATTTCTTCTTACCTTGTGAAGATGAAAGGCTCTGCCGCCTACTCAAACAAGTACTGACACAGGTAAACCTATTTCTTTACTCCTAAAATAATAGATTAGTTTCAGCACAACTAAACTATTATGCGTTAACATATAAAAAAGCTTTGCAAACATAAATGTTTTATTTACCATACCATTATTCTTATCTTCAGCAAGGCTGCAACATTTGGAGATGACTAAAGACTTAATGTCAGAGAACTTGTTTTTGGACTTGAAGCATCCATGGTCAGGAGAACTCTTATAGTCCCTCTTCTTTAAAGTATAAATGGCAGAGAGTTCACTTCAACTGTAAGTACACTATGCAAAGTTTTACGCTATCAATACCTGATCTTAAGAATCCGTCTCGAGAATCGAAAGGTACAAAAGGAGCTCCTTCTTGAACTTGATAAAATTAGTAGAAGAATAAGAAGTACGCATTGAAGAGTGTAATGAGGTGGTTTTATTAGTTAGCACACAAGATCAACTGCACATGAGTGGGTTGTGGGCCACACAATTCAAATTTTAAGGCTTCAAAAGGGTTCTTGGATATTGGAGAGTTGAAATTTCTTGCTTTTATTCGGTTACGGATAGTAGAACATGGAAGAACTTTCACCTTCATTGTGCTACTTAATGTAATTTGTGGCAGTACTTTTCTTCATAAGTTTAGTAACTTTGAATTACTTGCTCTTTGTCATCTGTTATGAGATCATTTACAATCTCGGATTTGCCATAACAATTCTATTGTGTTATGAGCATCCTGGTTCAGTATGATGTCTCTATTGTAGTTTCAACTCTTACAAAAACTGGGAGGTTTAGTAGGGATAAAGCCAAAAAAATATATCTAGTGGCAATAATGTGCAATGTTCTTGAAATTACTTGTTCATGTAAATTATAATATTTTCAAATGTATTTAATGAAAACTATCAACCAATAGTTTTGATTCCTCCCCAGCTGTAATAAAAATGCATCTACAAATTATAAGTTATAATTACTGTATACACCTTTCAAAGAGGTCTGAACTCTGATGCAGGAAGATCCCCTGATCAGGACCTCAAACTATGATCATGAAAGCAACTCTAACATTTCCAGGACCCCTCTGTCCCTCTTACGATGTATGTCCTTGAAGGCCTACATTATTTATTTTTATTATGTTAGATTATTGTTCATTCAAGTGAGTATGACCTGCAACAAAGCCTCATGTACATATAAGACTGTAGTGCATTTGTGATAATGGCACCTTCTTAATTCCAAGTTTGATAGCAAGTTGCAATAAAATCTAATAGAATTTTTCTTCTTTTGGGAATTAAACAAGTTCATATTTCCTTCTTTTATGGAATTGTTAAGTTTTCATTTTTAAGGCCTAATTGTAACTTTTGAACACTTGTGTTTCAATGATAAGTTAAACTAAGATTTCAGTCATATATAGCTTTGTCATAGTCGATGCTTGGGTAACCCTGAAACTTCATTTCAATCTCTATTTGGAGCTTCCTCTACCTTTATCACGCTTTTTCTAGCTAGCTCTGGTCGCCATGATAAAAGGGGACAAGATAATACCCTCCTTATCAAAGCTAAATATTGGAAATGACATGAAAATGTTTCCAGATTTAAGGAATAGAGCTTCTACTGAGAGAGCAATCTTGTACTTTAATTCCCAAATAAAACTAAAACGTTACTAGAAGAGTCAATTGGTTTCTCTTTTAGCATGCAATACACGAATCTACATCATCAAATCTATAAACCTCAATGGTTCAAGCCACACTAGTACAAACCTCAGATTGTTCTTGTGATAAAACTTGATGCACATTTAGCTTTGACTGTGTTAAATTGGCGAATGCAGTTAAAAATGTGACATTAATGGATGGAAATGAAGTAACCCATGGTAGATGATCAATTAACATTAAGACAACGTCAGGATAATAAGAACCCAATGCACAAATACTTTCATGGCAAATGATCAATATTTTGAATTTTCGAGTGTAAATACCAAGTCTCGAACCTCGAGTGTACACAACATAATAATAAACCTAAGCATAACAACATTACAAGAATTTTTACTCTCTTTCTTTAATAAACCTAAGCGTAACAACATTACAAGAAATCTTACTCTCTTTATTTTTTCCCACAAGAAATCTTAAAATCGCTGACATATATAACAAATTTTCAAATTATTGTAGGCACACGCGATAACGTGTGCCCGATTGCTAGTGTCAGACTAAAAAAAAACTAACCCACACTAGTTGCTGATGATGTGGCAGGTCCTTTTTAAATAAAAATAATGTTTAGTCCGTGCAGTGTACTTTACTCCGCTCACAATTATTCATCTCCTCTCACACCATTAAATAATATTTAATCTGCGCGGTGTAATTTAATTTGTACAGTGTTTTAAACTCTGCCAAACTTAATTTTTTAGAGTGTGAGCTCCCCACACTCGGTCGTGTTTTGATAGTTTCATGCAAACAACTTAAACCCTTTTTAATTTATTTTGTTGGAAGAGTTTAATTTTGAATTTAGAGTGCGGGTTGAGAGAAAAACCAGCCCACACTCATTTTATTAGGAGATGGTTTTACAAAAAAAAAGAAAAAGAAAGGTAAGTAGTACACTCTGGGCATTTGCTTAGGAATAATCAACAGATGATTGATCCACGTCATCTCTCCTCGATATCTCCTCCAACGTGTCTTTTTCGGGGTGCGCATTGCGCTCCACTGCGCACTATATCATAAAGTACGTTCCTTTGGTTCAAAATAAGAAAAAACCGGCGACGGTTTAGATCGTTATTACCGTACTTGTAGTTGAAGAGCTTAAAATAAAATCCCCAATTTCTCTAATTATGTGCCAAACCAAACCCTAATTTCATTCTTGTCCGAAGCGTTGAAATCGAAGATCGATTCATCTCTCTTTGTAAGTCTCTCTCTCTCTCTCTCATTAAATCTTGAATTTTGATTGTTGTTGTTGTTGTTCTTGTTTGATTATCTGGATTGTAGCTGAAACAATGGTGATTAAATCCAAATTTTAGGGGTTTTTTTTTCCGACAAATTTGTAGCGTAGAATGAGGAATTATTTCGATTTGTAGTGTTTTCGTGTCGAGATTTAGTTGTGATTAGGGAGGTTGATTGTTTGATGGTTTGTAGTAATCAATACTTGGTAGGAATTGGATTGAGAATGGGGTGGTTTGATTCAGATAATCTAGTTATTTTTTTCTAGGAATTTTGATATTTTTGGAGTGAATTTTGTTAGATTATTGTAGTTTTATGTATAGCTAGTAGTGTTGATTGCGGATTCTGTATGCTTGATTAAGTTAACTAGTGGAGAACTAGGAAGAGTGTAGTGCGTGTTTAGGGAATTGGAGGTTCTCCTAGTACAATTAGCCACAACCCTTTAAGTATATAAGGTTTACCAGCCTCTGTGGTATTGGTGCTTTTATAACTTTATTAGATCACAGAGGTTATAAGGAAATTGTCACCTTTAGAACTATATATGGATATAACCCACCGAATAGGCGAATATTTTGGAAGGGATCATACACAAGGAAAACTATTAACTGAAAATTGAGCGATAAAAGCCAAGTCAAAAGACTGTGGCTATCTTACAACTTCAAGAGAGCACATTCCTCCAGTTGGTCCGTCACACATTTAGCAATGATACATATTTCAACTCAGAGATATGCTAGTCTCTACATAGTTTCCCTAGACATGTTCTAGTCTTACCACAATATGAAACTGCCGATACTCAATATGGAGATTGTTCAACAGAGATTATAAGTCCGAATTAATGCGCTTCTTGTAGGTAATAAGTCTTCTTCTTTTCTTCAAGATTTTTCGGTTTACTAGTCACAGTTTCGAGTTACATGATAGTCGTAAGCTCCATTGTGAGTAAAATTTTACGTGGGTTCATTGAGTGGCTTTATTCTTGTCAAAAATACCTCATGTGGATTCAGTCTATAGAAGTTTAATTTGTACAGTTCAAGATATAAATTTTGTGTTTTATGTTCTATTATAATAGTAGTTGATGCCAACTAGTTTGGTGCTTCCTCCTGTTTGAAAAGCACGACAATCTCGTATTTTTCAGAAAGTACAGGCTTAAGTAACCATATTAGATTTTGGTTACGTAAAACATGATCAAGTAAAATAATACCGAGTTCTGCAAGTTGAGAGCTTTTGAGTAAAAAAACATAGATTTTACAGTCTAGAAGTCAGAATAAACCTTCAGATTCAGCACAAAGGTCCCTAAATGATCTAGGATCGCACTTTTAAACAGGAATATGGATGGACCAACTAGCAAAGGCTCTGGGGTGGATTTGATGTTACAGAATTATAGACTTGGGAAGACTCTCGGCATAGGTTCGTTTGGTAAGGTGAAAATTGCAGAGCATGCATTGACAGGGCACAAAGTTGCTATCAAGATCCTTAACCGTCGTAAGATAAAGAACATGGACATGGACGAAAAAGGTACAAAACTTAAGCTTGGATGGCTGTATTCATATCTTGTATTTGTTATTAATGCTTTTAGAATTTTACTTCTTTGCCTTACTAATAATTATGGGGCAAATTTTTCCATGTTGTCCACAATCAAATTTTTGAACGGCATTCAGGAACACACTCGTAAACTTACCTTTCATTGCCGGAAAACTAAATGGGCTGCTCCTGAAAACCAAAAGAACTTCACTAGACCGGAATTTCATTACAATTTTGGAATGTTCAATAAAGCTGTACACTTTATCGCTCCGAATTTATCAATACAATGTTAGCTGTGAGTACCTAGGGAACGAAACCCCTGTAAAGAAGTTGGTTTCAGTCATATAAACACTTTATAGCTCCAAATTTATCAATACAATATTTATTATCTGTGAGTACCTTACCAAAGAAGTTATTTAATGAATTACTTAGACTTTTGATGCTCATGGATGGTATGCTTAATTTCCTGCAGTTAGACGAGAAATCAAGATACTGAGATTATTTATGCACCCTCATATTATACGACTATATGAGGTTATAGAGACACATAGTGATATCTATGTTGTGATGGAGTATGTGAAATCTGGAGAGCTATTTGATTACATTGTCGAGAAGGGCAGGTTACAAGAGGATGAGGCTCGGAATTTTTTTCAACAGGTAGAGCTTCTATTAATCTCTTTGGTGTTTTCAACATTTTTTGTGATGTTTATGTTATTCAGTTATCTAGGTTTGAAGCTTATATAGAAGATTTTATGTATGGAAACAGATAATTTCTGGAGTGGAGTACTGTCATAGAAATATGGTGGTTCATCGTGACCTTAAGCCAGAGAACCTACTTCTCGATTCAAAATACAACGTTAAGATTGCTGATTTTGGTTTGAGCAATATTATGCGTGACGGGCATTTCCTGAAGACAAGCTGCGGAAGCCCAAATTATGCTGCTCCGGAGGTAGCACCAATTAAACATTTAAACCCAGAATCCTTCTATTTCAATGTGTGAAAGCAGACTGAGTTGAGATGCGGTATGGGAGGTTGAAACACCAACACTAATGACCTTTATCTTGCAGGTTATATCTGGTAAATTATATGCTGGTTCTGAGGTAGATGTTTGGAGTTGTGGTGTTATCTTGTATGCCCTTCTTTGTGGTACCCTTCCATTCGATGATGAAAACATCCCGAATTTATTCAAGAAAATCAAGGTATATTTATTTCCATCTAGCTACCTCTATTTTTAATACACCAGATTTTGTGTAGAATAAGGTTAATGGTAGTTATTATTATCCACGAACATAATATTATTCAACCGGCTCACCATGAGGTTGGTCTGTCTTAGTAAAAAGTGAAGGTTAAAGCTGAACATTGTAATCAGTAGAGCTCTTTTCATGCTTTTTGTGACATAACTTAGCAAGTTGCATATGCTTTTTTAGAAGCAAGTAACATATTAAATGCGTTGCATTGGCGCAGTATGGTAAATTATGTTTCTCTCTTACCCTTTTCACTAACCAAGAATTGGATATCATAAGAAGGTTCTCCTACTTTCTGCCCGTGATATGGTGGATGTAGATCATGAATCTGGCCCGACAATCTTTCGTATTCCATTTGTTGAAGATAACTAACATCTCGGTTGGATATTCTAATATTACAAGATACTAGCTCATGGAGATTGGAGTTATTATGCCTTCAATTTACACTGTTTTATCTTTCAGGGTGGGATATATACTTTACCAAGCCATTTATCAGCTGGAGCAAGGGATTTGATTCCAAGGATGCTTGTGGTTGATCCTATGAAGCGGATGACTATTCCTGAGATCCGTCAGCACCCGTGGTTTCTAGCTCATCTGCCACGCTATTTAGCTGTGCCTCCACCAGATACAATTCAGCAAGCTAAAAAGGTTATTTATTACATTTACTTTATGTCATCTTATTAGTTTAGAATTTACGTTTTCTTCTTATTAAGGATATCTTATTATACACCTTTTCTTTTGATTCATGCTGGCAGATTAGCTCGCTGTTGAAGAAATTCTTGATATGAATTTTTACTGTTTTAGTCTCTGTAACATTGACACGGGAAAGAGGTGTCGGATGCGGTGACTTTAAAATAAGTGAAAACACGAACATGATATTGCACTTGAAAAGATAAAAAAAAAATCTTTCACACTTCATATAATTGTGCCTTTTTACCTGCATATGCACTAATATATATGTATGATACTAAGCTTTTCTTAACATCTTACAAAGACATAAGTTGGATAAACATAGGTTGATATGTAATTGATAACAAACATAGAAACAACAATATAAACCAGTAGGACTGAGTAACATGTCTGAAGATTATAGACATTAATGCCAAAAAGTTGACGAGGTAAGATAGGAGTACCTGTCGATGTGTCCACTCCAGGCGAGTGTCTGATATATGACAGTTACATTAGTGTAAACTGATTACGCGGAAGCAAGATAATCGTGAAGAACACTAATTACATTCAATTGGGGAAGAAATTAGGTTCTTTAAGAACACTAATTTTGTTTAACTAGAACTTTTCTAAAACACTACTAACACACTACTAACTGCTGGAAAATAAAAGAGAGCCCCTCTTTATAAAACTAAAGAGAAAGGGGACAACTACCGTGGAAACGACCCATCTAGGGATGTGCTACATCAAACCCTCCCTCTTCGGAAGAATTCAACCACGAATTCAATCGGTCGGTGTACTCGAAAATAGAGCCGAATCCTTCTGCTGAAAATACGCCTCTGAAATCCACGAATCTTCTTAATCAGGCTTGCTCAACCAATGCACCGTATACATATGATAGACACCTCTCTCCAACATCTCATTTGTACATCTCTCTAAGACAGTGTTAATACGGTCTAACTCATGTTGTTGTGGAAGAGGGATCGATAAAGTAATAGGCGGCACATGATCTCCAACAAAAGGAGAAAGGAGACTCACATTAACAACATGAGAACGCTTCATATGCCGTGGGAGGTCAAGCTCGTAAGCGTTCTCCCCAATTCGTTGGACAATATGAAAATGACCTGTTCGCCGAAGGGATAATTTGGAGCCCACGCCGGAACGACGCTCCTCAATATATAGCATAACCAAATCTCCAGGCTAAAAATTGACCTGTCAATGTTGTGTATCTTTGCCTGTGCCTTATAGGAAGCATATGTCTCCGCTAAACGTGTATGTACACTCATGGATACGTTGGATCGGCAAATTTTGTAGCAGATGACGAAACTAGGACCGTAGGAGGTATAGGTGCCAAGTCTAGAACTCTATCCAGCGAACGCCCCTAGGCTATCATAAATGGAGACAATTCCGTTGATCGGTTGACAGAATTGTTGAAACCAAATTTTGCTCAAGTAAGAGCGAACACCCAATCCTCTAGACTATCCCCAATCGTTGCTCGTTATAGGTTACCCAAGCTCATGTTAAATACCTCAGTCTGCAGTCTGCCCATCTGTCTGAGGATGAAATGTTGTGGAAAATTGTAACTTGCACCGGAGATAGTCCCCACAATGACTTCCAGAAATGACCTGTGAACCAGACGTCCCTATTCGACGTAATTGAACGGGGAATACCATGTAAACGAACAATCTCCCGAAAGTACAGGTAAGCAACATGAGATGCATCATTTGTCCGAGAACAAGGAATAAAAAGTGCCTCTTGGAGAACCTGTCGACTACGAAAAAAAATTGAATCAAGACCATCTGCTGTCATCGGTAACCTTGTCACGAAATCCATTAAGACGTCTCACTATGGGGCCTCAGGAATGGGTAAGGGTGTGTATAGGCCGGTGTTTTGCTGAGTCCCCTTAGTTGTCTGACAAGTATAACATCGCTAAATGAACTGGTTGACATCACTCCGCATGCTAGGCCAAAAATATATGTCTTGTATAAACGACATCGTCTTGGCCACTCCAAAATGACTGCCTAGTCCCCCCGCTACGTATCTCAGCTATGAAAAAATCTTTGACTGACGACATAGGGATGCATAAAGTAGACTCACGGAGCAAAACACATCCTGTATAGAGTACTCACCACTCACCCCCTCGTGTGCGAGACAATCGTTGAAGACAAGACCGAAGAACTCATTAGTAACATATAACTCACGTAATGTCTCAAACCCAAACACCAAAACTCGGAGAGTAACCAGAACCTCCTTGCGCCTACTCAAACCTTCTGCGACAGTGTTCTCCTTCCCCTTGACATGCCTTGTACTAAGAGTATAGTCTTACAGAAAGTTGAACCACTTCGCCTGTCTGCCAAAAGTGACCCACTGCTGACTGTGCATATGGTGTAATGTATCATGATCTGTGTGGAGAACAAACTGTGTACCAAATAGTGTCTCCAATGAGTTAGTGCATGGACAACTGCTAGAAGCTCAATATCATAAGTGGAATAACGCAACTGTGAACCTAAGAGCTTCTGAGCGAAATACACAACTGGCTTCTGTCCTTGGGAAAAAATTGTCCAATTCATGTCTTGCATGCATCTGTGTGCATATGAAGCAAATGTGTAAAGTCTGGTAGAGCAAGAGCTGAAGCTGACGTTAACCTGCCCTTAATTTTTGCAAAAAGCCATGGCTGCCTCGGGCCCCCAAACAAATGGAACATCTCTCATCAAATCAGTCAATGGTGTCATGATCGTAAAACCCTGAATAAATCTCCTGTAGCTAACCCGTGGAAACTTTGAATATGTGAAGTCGATGTAGGAACCGGCCAATCCTTGATAGCTTGAACTTTGCCGTCGCTAACAACTCGTATACCGTCAGCTTACACCACAAATCCCAAAAACTGCTTTGAGTCGACCAGGAAAGAACACTTCTTCAGCTAAAGGAATAGCTTGTTGTCCCTAAGGACTCCAAGAATAGTAATGATGTACTAAGTGCTCCTCTTCTGTCTTACTGTAGATCAGGATATCATCGAAGTACACAACAACAAACTTGTTGATGTACTTGCGCAGTGCCTCTGTTATCAACCTCATAAATGTCGACGGGGCATTTGAAAGACCGAAAGGCATGACCATCCACTAAAATATACCATCCTTTGTCTTAAACGCCGTCTTCCATTCATCACCTGGCCTCATACTAATCTGGTGGTACCCACTGCGGAGGTCAGCTTGGAAAACACTCGGCCTCGCGCAAGTTGTCAATCATATATGCCAGCTACCATCCTTAAGAGTCAGAAGGGCTAGCACTGCACACGGAGACATGTTCTCTCCAACCTTGTCACATAACTAAGAAACTTGACGGTGTAACTCTACGTGCTGTGCAGGTGTCATTCGGTAGTGAGGTAAGTTCGGAAGCGGGGACCCCGGAACAAAATCAATAGCGTGCCCTATATCACGTAGGGGAGGTAACTCCTTACATACATTACTGAACTCTGCAATAATTGACTGTAAACAAGAAGGGACAAGCATAGGGGGTGAAGAATACGTACTGACAAGGGCATAAGCCTTACCGTGAGATCGAGAATTTGTGATGAAACTGGCATGCTCACGTCGCACAACTGCAATAAGTGTTGAAGGAGGCATCGGCTCAATGACAACTCTCCCAGTCCCGCATAGGAAGCTAAAGGTATTTGTCTCCCCATCATTACTGATTTTCCTGTCAAGCATCTAAGGCCTCCAAGTAGGATATGGCAAATGTCCATATCAACAACCAAAGCGTGGATAGTATCCTTATAACTATCATCCATCGTGAATGTCAACACACACTCGTCCTCTGAACGCTTTCCTTGTCCTGGAGAAAGCCAAGTGAAATCAAATGGTTTCGTGCTTGGAAAAGTCTCGAACTTTAGTTTCTCTACTAGCTCCTTGGCCACTAAATTCTCTGTGGACACCCACAATCAAGGATTACCTCACACAGCCTTCCCTTTGCTATGCAACGTGTACGGAATATGTTGTTACGGAGCCAAGAATTTGGGTTACTCGGGTCAAATCTCAATGTTCTGTTTACCGAAGCACATAGGGGTAGACTGTAAACGGTATTGCGGGAGTCGGGATTTTGTTTGCCGTGGCCGGTGGTCGAGGTTTGTTGTTTTGGTGTCGGCTGAGACTGTGTTGTTGGAGGCGTCGGTAACGGCTCTGACTTGGGGGTCAATCGTGACGAGAGGGACAGTTCTGGGATTTGGGAGGGAACCGCCTTGACTGGTGAAGTGGTGGGGTCAACTTTTTTCAAGAATTTGGGTTTCGGTTTTCGCATTTGGTGGGGTTTGGGCCTGGTTGCTTGGCCTTGTGTGTTAAGGTGGGTTTGGGCCCGGTTGGGTGGTTTTGGGCCCGGTCCGGCTGGGTTGGTTTTGGGCCCGGCTCGTATGGGTAAAAAGGAACCCACGCATGGCTTGTCTCTCCCATGATCTGCCTGTTTGCACGCGCTACTATTATCGTTGATTCGTTCACGATTTCGGCCGTCGGGATTAAGGTTCTTCCGTAAGCCGTATTGGATTCTTAATCGCGGTGACTGTTATCCTCTCACGCGATTTGCGTCGACCCGTAACGCTTGGAACGCCGGAGAACTCCTCGACGGTGTGGTGTGAATGGGGCTGATCGTACCTATCTCCATCTTGCAGGTTTGCACGATTGTCTTGAGTAGCTCAGTTTGAGCGCGCATGAGTTCAAAAAAAAGAAGTCACATCTCTCGTTCATCTCGTCAAATTGAAGGATTGAAAGGTCGCTCTAATACCACTTTAGTGTAAACTGATTACGCGGAAGCAAGATAATCACGAAGAACACTAATTACATTCAATTGGGGGAAGAAATTAGGTTATTTAAGAACCTTAATTTTATTTCACTAGAACTTTTCTAAAACACAACCAACTGCTGGAAAATAAAAGAGAGCCCCTCTTTATAGAACTAGAGAGAGAGGGGCCAACTATTGTGGGAAACGACCCATCTAGGGATGTGCTACATCATACATAGATTTTAGTTGTGTAAATATTTGCTTGCTTACTCTTTGCCCGAGGCTAACTCGTTTCTCCTTTGTTTGAAGGTTCTCACTCTCCAGCCCCAAATGAGTGTAATTATCTGTGTTAAGTAAATCATTAGACATTCTTCTTGTCACATAGGCTGAAAAATAAAAATCACATTTCGTTTCATGTTACAACCTTAGATCCAAATGAAGATAATGTCGTGTATGTCTTAAAGTTATTGCTCGTATAGATCTTTGAGAGATTTAATGGAATTTTGTACTTATATAGATGAAAAGTGACTTACTTTTTTACTTAGAACTCAAAATTATATGTAGAAAGTTAAAGTATCACTATCTGAATAAGTGAAGTAGAACAATATTTGAGATTAATAGGTTGAATACTCGTAAACATGGAGTAGCAACAACTTACCAGAATGACCTTGACTCATGGATAATATCCTCCTTGAAAGTTTACTGAGCTTATAACATATTATCATGTCTCTCACATTTGGGAGTTTTCCGAGGATTGATCTCCTCACTTTAATTTCAGCCTATCATGCCTTATGAAGGTTCGCACCTTAATATTTTGTTCAGGTTTATCGGGATTTTGTACTGCTGAGCTATGCTTTCAGGGGCGCCCAATTTTCAACCATCTGCCAGCCACCCTAAGATGCTTGAAAGGGCGGGCGCCTCTCTTAAGGCGTCGGGCGCCCTAAGGCATTTTTTTTATTCTAGTTTTTGCCAAATGATTTGACTTAATAAATAAATAAATAAATAAATAAATAACAACACAGAATTGCCAAATCATTTGGCATTTTCAAACAAAATAAATAAATAAATAAAACAAATCCTCAATTCCTCATTAACTCCTCTCTCTCTCTCTAGTACGTAGGTCTCTCTTCAAGACCTAAGTTCAAGAAAAAAATTGTCTTTCTTTGATTACGAATTGTCCACAGATCTCTCTAGTACGCATGTCTCAGGTTTCTCTTCAAGACCCAAGTTCAAGAAAAAAAAAATACATTGAGTCATGTTTGAATTAAATAATACATTACGAAAAAAATAATTACGCATTACAAATTTACATTGACATGTTATACATATAGAGCCCCGCCCCTGCACTAACCATGCCCGCCGCCTAGCGCTCCGCCCCTGACAGCATAGCTGCTGAGTAATGTTCACTAAGTAATATCTTAATGTCAATCGTGCAGATTGATGAGGATATTCTTCAGGAAGTCGTGAAGATGGGTTTTGACAAGAATCAGTTGACCGAATCTCTTCGCACCAGACTCCAAAACGAGGTATCACATAATTGATGTTTTGGCTGCAATATTAACTTGTTGGATTTCCCGTTGGTTTTAACCTCTTTAGCCGTTTCAGGCAACTGTTGCGTATTATTTGCTGATGGACAACCGGTTTCGTACTACCAGCGGCTATCTTGGAGCAGAATTTCAAGAATCCATGGTGTGTTGTCTTAGCATACAATATTTAATGCATATTTTCATTATTTTTTTAACTTAGAAACCCCTCATTTTTCACGATGAGATATTATTTCCTTTTGGCTAAGCACGAAGGTAACTGTTCACTAGGCTGTTGTTATTGTTTACGTCATATTAGTGCATGGGTACAGCAGGGTGGTCTATTCCTAGGGACCACCGTCCTTTCGTGACTGTTTAAATGTATCTCATCTAATGTGAGCTATCAGATAGGGTCTTGGGTCAGGTTACCTCCTAGGTGGGTGATTCGCTGAATTAGAGTGTTTGAGGTTTTTGGTGTCATATCATATGTATTACTACCGGTAGTGGTACACACGCATAAACGGTCCTTTGCCACTGTATCTATGCACTTGAAGAACTACACAGATCCAACTATCTAAGATCAATGATAGCAGAAAGAGTGTTAAGTTCAAGTATCATATAGATCAACAAGATATGTGCATCAAAGCTAGTAACATTTTTAAATACAAATTGTTTTAAATCCAACAACCCAATTTGATCTTAGTATCACTAAGGAGTTGAAGTCATTTTATTGACAATGGCTTTTTCAGGAGCTGCTATGCAATATTGAATACTGTATAAGTGTAAAACTCCATGAAATCCCCATCACACTTTTCTTTTCATAAATAGTTTAGAGTAGACATACCCTTTTTTCTTCTTATATGTTATATAATATTCGTTGAAAGCATAAGTATTGTAACTGAGACTTTCAGATGCCTATTATTTGTGTTCATGGTTATTTCTCCAGGAGCGTGGTTATGCTAGTATGCATCCAGGTGAAGTCGTATCTCCCATTGCGCATCGCCCACCTGTCTATATGGATCATCAAGGAATCGGTCTAAGACCCCAGTTCCCCGCTGATAAGAAATGGGCTCTTGGACTTCAGGTTCAGTTTATTTGCTTACTTTTCTTTCATATTAGCTCATGATATATTGTTATAGCCTAGATATATCATGAAGATATCATAGATTGTTGCTAGTGTCATTTCCTCAGTCGTATTTTATGCTTAACAGTTCATTACTTTGACAGTCACTAGCCCATCCCCGTGAGATAATGACCGAGGTTCTTAAAACTTTGCAACAATTGAATGTGTGCTGGAAAAAGAACGGACACTACAACATGAAGTGCAGGTGGTTTCCTGGCTTTCCTTGCCATAACGAAAGTGCAATGAACGATCCTTACTTTGGTGATGAATATGCCATTGTTCAAAATGATGGTAGATCGTCGTCCAACGTTGTCAAGTTTGAATTGCAGGTATGCTATACTTTTTTAATAATGTCAAATTTTACATGATAAAAACTATCAGAGCATTTTTGATAATGCCATTCAGATTCTTACATGTAACTGGATTCTTATTTGTGTAAATACTAGCTGTACAAGACTCGCGAGGACAAGTACCTACTTGATTTACAGAGAGTTAGTGGCCCGCACTTTCTTTTCCTAGATGTCTGTGCCGCTTTCCTTGCTAAGCTTCGGGTCCTATAATTTCAAAGATCTGATATTGACAGCGAGAGAGAGAGACAAACAACGTTCATGAAACTATTATGAATACAGTCGTATTCTCCGTGAAATCCATCTGGAATTAGGATTTGGTGGGTGTCGATGTGTTGGCTTTTCTTGCAATACCACAATAACTTTATTATCTTAATTTTGTCGGACTTGTTCAACTTAATTTAAATAACTTTTACATATTAATGCATACAGGAAGTAAGACCATGTACATATAAAATGAGATATAAATCAATGTCAGGCTAGTCGGAAACTCTTGCCAGAAAGCGGGAAGATGCAGGTGATTTGAGTAAGTTGCAGAGTTGAGTGAATGCTTGTAATTAAAGAATGCCAAATTTGCATTATATTCTTTTAGTGAGATTATTGGTGGGTCAAACACATGATCCTACTGTAATTTGTTCAAATTCCGATGAATTGCATTGTCTAGACTGGAATTGTCATGAGTAGTGTACATCAGAGAACAGATATTGTATGTTAACCTGTTCTTGTGACACTCATACTCTGGTGGTGCAATACGCGTTTCCCTTCTATGGGCACTATTACAGCCAATGCATCAGTGGTTTTCGGTCCAACATTAGTCTATATTAGTCATGGAGAGCAATATATCTTCATCCAGTGTACCATAACATGGATTGGTAACACTTGTATCTCGTGGCCATTGTGATGGAGTTCTAATTTTGGCGCGGGTGAAAATAACTACATCCTAAGGTATAGTTTCCCCTAGCATCCTCCATTACAAAAAACTCAAATCTGCTGCTAGGCCAGGAGCTAGGAGTTAACCATACTATTTCACCATCCATCATACAAAAAAAAGTAAGAGAATCTTCACACATGTTAGCTTCTCTATATATATATTCAATTGCTTAGGCATAAGCTTTCAATCCCAGGGTGGAACTTTTTTTCCCAATGAAGGCACCATCTGAAGAGAGTGTTACAACTTGTCTAAGCACAAATCCAGCCCTCTTGGTTGCTATTGCAATCCCATCTGATTACTAAGGGAATGTGGATTGAGAAGGTTTGGACAACCAAGTCATGAGAGTGATGAAGAATGAGATAATCAAAGGGGGAAGAAAAATAACGATGAAGATGAGAGAAGCAAAAGTGAATTGTACTCCGCTTATCAATCAGATTTGAGGACCTCACCATGATAATAAATAAGAAAATTCATTATTTCAGAACCAGACAGTTCACATTACAAAACAAACGCTAGTAAATCTTTTTACCTCAAACATTCCATTTTTCGAATATTTGAACTTCAATCTAGTTACTAAATATTTTCACTTTAGACTTTAGTAGATAGTAATAGTAGAGTAGATCACAAAAGATAGTTTCCTGAAGAACACGGATATCCACTACTATTGAAATTTTAGCAGTCCCCCATAAACATCGACGGCTTTAACTTTAGTATAACAGAATTGGGGGTTCAGCCTTACATTCCATCTATTTTTGTATTTTTGTGTTAGCAACTTAGCTAGCTACAATGTTTTTGGGACGAGGGTACATATGTTACAACTTTGGTATACCTCTATTTTAGCCCAAAATATGGGTGGTTTGGTGGTCGCCTTGCTCATAGTATGGTTACTTGGGTTACATAACTATAGATTGTTTTCATATACTTTTAGCGGATATCAATGAAAATCATATCATAAAGGCAAGTACTCATGTAAATTTTATGATAATAGGGCATATTGTTTATGAATGAGTTGTTGGGATACACAGAATGTGGATGAAATCTGAATTATCCTGAATTAGTATCATTTAAATTTGGTCAAAAGGCAACCTAAGATGTTAAGGGTTTCAGCTTTGTTGTTAATGAACCCCAAGAACAAATAGTACTCATTATTTACTAGTTTGTAATATGCTCATTTTCTTTATAACAACAAAACTGTGATACTATGATCTATTCTATTATACATTAGAGAACAGTGTTTTTCAAACAAACAAGCCTGCCATTATCTCAAAGACAAAGAGGGTTCAGATTTAATATTCTTTTGTGGAGATTGGGTAAACGAACAACATATCTATTTAAATCTTGGTACAACAAGGGTGCATTAGACAAAACACATAAAAAAAATGGTACTTTAGTCTTAGCGCCTCTCAATCTCTCATCAGCTAAGCTGGACTCTCTTTCTCCCAAAGCAGTCTCTGAAGCACCTCTTTATAATCCCTGCGAAACACCTATTTTGATGTTCGCGGCGGTGATCAAATGTTTTTTAAATCGCCTACAAGGGTTCCTGTGTCGATGGCCCGGTTGGCAGATGATTGGAGACCGCCGCAAACATCTATATACTTCGGCCTTGATCAAATTCGGAATCGTAGGCGCATTTGGTATTTACATAGATACAAACAGTCTCTGTAATGTCGAAGGAGGTCATTGTGCTATTGGCTTTAACTAGATCTCCAGTGTAAATTTTTATCGCAAACATTTCCGGCGTATAAAACTCTACCGTGATTTATTTATTGTAATGAACCAACATGTTTGTTGATTTATATGTGAAATCCTCCCATGTTTACAAAAAAGAAAAGAGGGTAAATCCTTCCCCTCCTTTCTGGCATGATTGTTGTTTTATTCTTTACACAATGTTGGTATCTCTTATCCTCAGCTTGTAACATTGTTAAGAAATTTACAAGCAAGTACGCAACAAAACACAAGTGTTGAGGACATTTGAAAGGATCTATGATTCCAGACACAAGGATGTTTGTATAATTGTATTAAGGTGGGTTCCTTTTGTAAATGGTTCTTTAACCTTCGATGCATTGGTTAAAATTTAATTGCTCCAAGTTCCTCTCAGAAATATTCTGCTTTCGTACAGGGATTGATTCTTTGATTCTTTATTATAGATGTTTTAAGTTGCTCTAAGTAATTTGTTTTAATACAGGAACGAAGTCTTTCTAAGTCGCACAATGATTTTAATTCTTTTTTAAGCCTTATTACTATTTTTTTTTTTGTATTGCCAGAGGAACCTATGCGTAAAAATAGTTGCCCTAAAGGCATGCATTTGTAACATAGTAGTGCCGAAGACACACAATGTAAGCTCAAGAGAAACGTTCTACCCGATGATCTTGATGTACCAATGTGTAGTTATTGGAGTTACAAAAGACTATGTTCTCCTTAGTTTGTTTCATTACTTCCTTTTCGGTCTATTTTTTCAATGTATTTGCAACTGCAATACATTTCGGTACTTGAGTTTTAGCGCCAAAGGCGTATCGACGCTATTGTCGTGGCGAGCCATGGGTAGTACTAGTATTAGATTATGCCATAAAAGCAATTGTAAGAAAGAAAAATGATCACATACAAAACATAGTTATTAAAGGAAATGCAGAACTCAGAGATTACATGTATGTGTCTTGTAAATGTCGGAATCCAGTTTCCATAATGAGACAGCGAGACTAAAAACCCAGAATCTCTAATGCAGAACTGAAGTTCTATGAAATAGAACAGACCCTTCAGGCAAAGATGTAACAGTTTGGATATAGCAGTATAGGCTCCTGACAGTGAAGGTAAATTTACAGTTTGCTACTACTGCTACAAATATGGTCCGTGGCTCTGCAAGGAGAACTGAGGATCTATTACTAATACTATACGGCGATCACCAGGCTTATATTTTCAATTCTCAACTTGGAAATGCTATTAGAACAAATTTATCTTTCATGGATGCAATATTATATCTCATTAAGTTGCTTTAGCACAAATTAGAAGACACGTCTACTTGGGATTATATTATTTCATCAACTAATTAACAAAGCAAATTGGTGGGAGGTCAAGGGAGCTCCAAAGAAGTGATAACTCGCAATCTAGGCTCAATGAAGACGGTGGATCCTCTTCGTTCATCTTAGCTTGTGCCTCAACATCATCTCCCTCTTTCTTCTTTTCCTCCTCTTCACCTTGATTTGTATTAGTAATCTCTTTAATTAACCCAAGCCTTAACTTTAAGCACTCGGAGATCCCGTTGAATGCATAAAGAGAGGCAGAGCACTTCCTGTCGTACTTCATCCTCTTCATAGCCGCTCTAAGATTTGATGGCTCGTCCCCATGATCATTTTCCTCTTCTATTGGGTCCATTACCTCTTCAGCTATCTCAAATGGGTAATAGTAGGCAGACGAGCCAACATCATCAACGAATCCGAAGTCTATGGCACCTAGATCATCAACGTGATCTTCTTCTTCACCTCTTTCTTCCTCTCCCCCGCTGGGGCAACTATCACTACCCGGAGAAAAACTCGCATCTCCCCACTTAGTCTCCACGTCAAATTCTCCTAGCCCACTTTCTTTCTCGGTTAAACACGAGTCAAGACTTGTATCACTACTAGTACTCATTGTGGCCAGGGCTGTCGAGAAATCAATTTGATCATTGAAGTAATCATCCAATTGGCTGTCATTTCCTTCGGATGCATCTTCAGTATATTCTTGAGGTTGTTGATGCTGTGGTTGTTGTTGTTGGTTCGTAGATATGTAAGTAGAGATGGTATTGTTAGAAGCTTCATTTCTAGCTTTCAGCCTGAGCAACAGTATGTTAGTGATCTTTGACGGTAGAGCCGGTTTTGAAGAAGTCGAAGACGCACAAGGCCAGAAATTCGTGCGAGTATTTGCACCACGGAGCAAACAAGCAGCCTCGTCATACGCCCTTGCTGCCTCCTCAGCGGTATCAAAAGTACCCAACCACACCCTTATTTTTTGTATGGTATCCTTAATTTCAGCCACCCATCTACCTGAGGGTCTTTGTCGGACCCCAACAAAGCGTTTTCGAGCTCTCCGTGCTCCTCCTAGTGCTGATGTTGCAGCTACTTCCTTTGCCATCTCATCCCATGCCATGCCTCCATCAACATGGTCCTTCTCTTCTACTACTTGCTCTCCAGACTTTCTCTTTCTCCCCATACTTGTCTTTTTTAAGCTTAAGTTCGATTGTGGAAGGAGATGTCACTCTATTTACTTTGCTTGTGTTAACTCTGTTAGATGTATTTATAAAGGCATAGAGCAGATTCTATGAAATGTAAAGAGTAGAGTTGAAAGCGTCAATGCTTGTTGCTATCTCCTTGTTCTTTTTTAAATCTTGTTCTCCAAATCAGACCATTTGGAGGTTTCCCTTTGTGAGAGAGAGAGAGAGAGGGAAACCCTATCAAACGTGACTTTGTCAATATGAGCTCTCTTTCTTTCTGATTAGGTTTGTCTTCCCCATTTTTAAATGTCAAAGTAAACTTGAAATTTTCTTCTTTATTTGTTATGATTTAATTATTTCTTAGGCTTAGTATTAAGCTTTAAAGTAATGCATTAGTTTATTAAAGTTTTGTCACAAACTTCTTACATAAACATAGTAGTCATCACTCTTAGAAAGGGACTAATTGTATTTTTAGCGTCAAGGGTTTTTATTTTTCTAGTATTCTTCACCAAGTTGTATTTACCTACAGATAAATTCAGATGTAGACATTATATAAGAAACTTACAAGAAATTTGTGTATAAACCCCTAGTTTTGTATCATTGTATGAAGAATATGTTAAAACGTTATGTTATTCACACGATGTGTCAACTCATGATATATGCATGCGAAAGATAAAAAAATGATGGATCTAGAAGCTAGTTTCTGGATAGTTTTTAGTAATTTATGATAAAAGAGTATGCATAATATAAACCATTTTTCATGAATTCACTTATGGGATCATTTTGGAAAAGTACTCTGGCTAATAAGGCCATTTACGAAAACCTAAGCTCATACAGTACTACCTTGGGTTATTCATAGTTGGACAGACCATATAACCATTTTGCTTTTGTCCTTGTTGTTAAAAAAGATATCCGAAACGGTTAACCCAATGCTCCTGACACTAATCCTAAACACCAACTAGCTAAAGCTCAAACACTTGGTATCCAATTACAAAATCTAGTTTAAGACCTTTCTAAATCATAGGTGAATCAACCTTTTGTCACATATTAAACAGTGAGAAATGGAAACTAGTGTGTTTTGGACTAAATCGATGTTTTGTAGACTGTGCCAAGGATCACACAAGTTCACAAGTCTAATGTGAGTCCCTAGTGTTACTTCAGAGACTTAAGCATAAGACCATCTCTAACAGTAAGTCAAGGGAAGTCAAGATTAACAAAATCCCTCTCCCCCTTTGAAAACGTAAATGTCTTTCTGGTCCAAATGTCCATTTTCCATTTTTCGGCCTTCCCAGAAACTATTTTACGAGTACACAGGTCACAAAGGCCCCAATCAGACCAAGTACAATAGTATTTTCTTAGAGGGAGACATTGATATCTATGTACAAAAGGTTGCTATGAACTATAAGAAAATGTTTCTGATTTTCACACCATTTATAAAACAAAATCACAGAAGAAAGCAAGTTTCTAGAAAAGATATCAATGCAAATTAGCTTTCTCCTGCTTCCACTTGGAGGAACATTACCAAAACAGCATGTCCCTATGACCCTATCTGATTTCTATTAACTAATCTACCCTCCCTAATTTAATTAATTAATACTTATTTTATTATAACATAATATAAACTCTTATATAAGTCCATGTTTGTGTATCATTAGAAACTAATTGTAATTAGATATACAGTACTAGGTTAAAGGTGGGCCCAACACCATAATAAAATAACTTGCATATCAAAGTTATGTATGAACTATTAACTATGAAGTTAAAGAATAATCCACTCAACCAACCTTGTTCAAGTCATTTTAACATGAGATTAACCATACTAAAGATACTTGAATTTAGATTTATGGAGCAAAGTTTTCTGATTTTTGGTGTACATAGTTATCTTGATGCGATGATGTGGAGGGATGTAAACGTGACATGTGTGCTTATGACTGAGTCCACGTTTTGTCTACATGTGGACATACGGAAAATTGTGCCACATCCTTGAATGGAAGCCAGGAAAAACTATTTTCCGTTGTCTGGTTCCATATGCAAAAATGAGTGAAAATTTCTGAACATGTAATTATTTTTGCAACAAATAAGAAGTTTGTGCAAAGAAAAAAAGAATTGTTCTCCATTTCATGACACTACTAAATTTCTCAAAGATTTAGTGAATCTTAATTCTCTTTAGATTTTCACTTGATTCTTCTGGTCCATTAATTTTTATTTTTTTTATCCCTACATTCTCTCCAAACTCTTCATATTTTCTATCAGAATTTCCACTTTAACATCTCTGAATCCATAGTTTCCACTCCCCTTATTATCTCTCAGTTTCCACTCTATGCAGCCAATGTAAAGAATAGGCACCACGATCTTACGCTGGGACCTAGGCTTAACCAACAATTGACCCCAAACAAAGAAACGTGGAATATTCATGTTCTTGTATACTGGACCTGGAGTTCAATTAAAACTAACCCTAAATAAGAAAAGCGGAATATTGATGTTTTGTGTTATGTACGCATCCGTAGTTATGGCCCTAATCAATGTTACTAGTCTCTTGGGGTAAAATTTCTAATAGTAACTGGTGTTTGGACTTTGGAGTGCCGAAGCCTCCTTTTCTTTTTCTTTTCTATGCTTTTAGCTTATTTCAGTACTTCCTTCAGTAATTGTGGAAGTAGGGTTTAGCTTGTTACGTTCTGTTTAATAAAGTGTCCCTAATTTTCTCCCCTTCACTGGTGGTTTTCATGTAGGTCTCCGTATTGTGGCTGCAGTTCTTCATCTTTACTTAATATTTCAAGTACTGTGGTCATTTGTTAATTTAATTTGAGAGATCTGGCTACTTTACAAGTTAGAACAATAAAATATTAATGCATAAGATACAGTTTGTAATACGTCCTATATAGTTCTCCCGATATAGCAATAAAGGGAAGTACATTATTTACCCTATCAGAATAAGACAGGTGGAATGTGTTCCATATAGTTATCTTTTTCCCTTATATGAGTGTCTTTCAACACAGTCAACAATCCATATGCCAAGCCATATATATATATATATATATAGTTAGGGAATAACCACACTTAGCAATAAAGAGAAGTGCATTATTTACCCTATCAGAGTATATAGACAGAGGTGGAATGTGTTCCCTATAGTTATCTCTTTCCCTTATATGAGTGTGTTTCAACACGGTCAACAATCCATATGCCAAGCCATATATAGATATAGTTAGGGAACAACCACATTTAGCAATAAAGAGAAGTGCATTATTTACCCTATCAGAGTATAGACAAAGGTGGAATGTGTTCCGTATTGTTATCTCTTTCCCTTATATGAGTTTGTGTTTCAACACAGCCATATATAGATATAGTTAGGGAACAACCACACTTACATTAGATAAAGAAATTAGCAGTCTCCAAGGACTCGGAAATACTAAGCCCCTGTGTTTTGCCGTATCTTCCTCGACAAACGGAACCATGCATTGTTATGAAACTCTCCAACAATCACTCACCAAATACGAATAGTCTTTACACGAAAATATGACTTGACCTCAAGCTTCACCAAGAAGGGGAGCACTGTGCTCATTGGTGTTCCGAGAGTACTGCACTGGCTTGAGAGCAGGATCCTTATATGCGGTAACCAGTTCATCAAGAAAATCTGCCATTCTAGGATCATTTTCTCCATCTCTGTCTTTCTTAATTAAACTCTGCACGAAAAAAGGTTTCAGTAATCATTGGTTGTTTGAGAACTCAAGTTAACGGAGGCAGGGCCTACGATACCCAGTAATCATCTTACACATTAAAGTTAGTATTATACAACAAAATATGACCCACATTGAAGTATCTGGGTATCCTAGGCCAGAGGTGAATGTAAGGAACTAGAGGGGAGAAAAATAACATTTAAAACCAAGGATCAAAAGGTCAGTTTTGGCGCATATATCATTAATCTATCCAAATACCAATTATCCTCGATGTATGATGTGAAATCTTCCAGTATCATTCTACTTTCAGCATATAGTAGAAATAGGAATATAGTACAAAATATTGTGTGAAATAACATAATTATTATTTTTGAAAAACAATATTTATTACAATATAGCATCCACTGCATTGTTATTTCAACAATGTAAATGATATATTAGCCCCTTCCACATTCCTTTACAGATAATCCAACTATCATATCGGTCAGAGTATTTGATATGACGTAGTTTATGTCAGTATTTTGATCCACGGGTTAAACTAAAATACGAGAATACGAGAATCAAGTGACTAAGTACTTCGTAAACAGATTTTGGAAATACTCAAATATGGTGAAAGAAGCTAATTGGGCTTTGTAGCAGCATTGGGCCAGATCCCAGGGTTGTTTAGCATCTAGCAAGGGTTAACTTAAATGAGATACTGTTATTTATAGATTAACTAATATTCGAAAACCTTATATGCTACATAAAGTACCTCGAGAGAGTAAGCCTTGAAAATGGGAAGGAAACGTTTTCGGCAATATTCATTGAATAGAAGTGTGATAGGTAGAAGAGGAACAGTGAAGCCCGCTGCAAGAGGAAGTTTCTTCAGGCCAAAAATTCCTATTGCAAGAGCTTGCATTAATACCAAAGAAAATATTGTTGAGCTATGCACAATAGGCCAAAACTTTCCCCCAGTTTCATACTTTGGCACATATACATTTAGTATCTGAATCATAAGTTTCAAAGAGTCAGTACAAACTACAGAAGTAAAAGATATCTATACATGTAGATCTATACATTATACATGGATTTATCAGGAGAAACATCATCGAAGTTATAAAAACCAAAATTCGACAACAAAACTAAGTTCACTAATATTCTCACAGATGATAAGAGGCTATACTGGCAACCTGTGTAGACATATATTTGTCTACAGGACACAATTAATCTCTAATGACAACTTTAATGGTTTTTAAAACAGACCTGGAAAATGTAAGATAACGGCGGGAGTGCAAACATATTTTAATTTTTCTCAAAGTGAAATATTTGATTTCCATATGTAGTATTTGAAACATCCAAGTATGTCCCACATCGCTTAAGATCATGCCGGGTGGTGAAAATTTCACTATACATGTCATCGAGGCCTTTTTTCTTAAGAATAAAAATCTTACACTGGGAACAATATCGGGGAGATCTACAGTGGTAAAGTGGGAACAATATATCGGTGCGCGTAGAGTGGGGTCGTGATATATGTTGACAGAGAAAAGATTTTATTCTGATAGAGATGGATAAATATAAGAAAAATCCAATTAATAGCAGAAAGAGTCCTAAGGATTAAGGAAAGAAGCATCTCAAAGATAATATTTGGGAAGAGTCCAAAGTAAAGAAGGATATTCCTATTTGAGTAAAACTCCTAAGCATAAAAGTATCTTAAAGATAATATTTGGAGATTGCAGGAAATATATTCTCTCACAAGAAAACAAACACCAAAGTGTTTTATTTTCGCTGGACTCCTTTCTTAGAAAGATGAGCACATCGATAAAGGTCTAGAGTTTTAAGTTTTAAATGAAGTTAAATTCTTATTAGTTACCTCTATATATTGATTGGAAATGAACCCTATAAGTCTCAGATTTTGAGAGATGTGTTTTGTGATTGGTTATTTTCTTCGATAAGATCTGAATACTACTTTTAAGTTTTCTACGAGTGAGCATACTTGTGATCGTGATGGTGAGATTGGTTTGTTCATAAGCGGCGAGCGTTTCGGCTGGAGCGTGTAATGCGTGACTTACAGGGCAGAATATGTTGAGAACTATGTTGGTCTAGGTGTCTTTGTAAGTGTGATCTCTAAAACTCATAGTGAAAGCTTTCCCCGAGACGTAGCGACTTATTGATTGGTTTGTTCATAAGCGGCAAGCGTTTCGGCTGGAGCGTGTAATGCGTGACTTACAGGGGAGAATATGTTGAGAACTATGTTGGTCTAGGTGTCTTTGTAAGTGTGATCTCTAAAACTCATAGTGAAAGCTTTCCCCGAGACGTAGCAACTTATTTGTATGTTATCGAATATGACGTGAACTCGTATATCATGTGCTATTCTTGCTCGTTGTTATATTGCTTTTAATTAGTTCTAGAACCTATAATATCTTACTATAGACAAATGAAAGTAGACTTAAGATAATCTACATGTTATCAAAGGCTTACTTGAGTTAAAGCTTTGTTAATCGAGATTGGACTATATCGACTTGTTTATCAATCTTGTAGTTTTTCAATATTGTCCTCCTTCAATGTTGGTTTCCATATAAATGTTGTGTTGCGTGATTTCCATCTTATTCCTTAGTTCTTGTGCAATTACCCGAGCAAGTATACCGGAAAGGAACCTAAACCGGTGGAGATGATGGTTGTCACGTATGACGTACCACATCAACTAGAATCCCATTCGGCAGTAAAATCCATTTAATATTTCACTTTATTTGACACACTTGAAACTGAGATTTTCCGAAGTAACACCCCACACCTCCTGGGGAGGTAGTTAAGTGGACAATAGTAGCAGTAGAGTGTGTTGTTATAAGTGGTATGAGAGCCGCATACGACCCCTTCCTCAACATGGGGTGGATTGTGATACTCCGAGCGTGTATAGTTGATAGTTGCACTAGTGGTTTAGTGCTACATCAACTAGGATCCCGTCTGGAGTATAGGCAAACATCTTTGCTATCTCCGGTTTGTCACTCTTCTTCTCGCCAGTGTCGTTGCTATTCATATTTGCTTACCCTAGCTTTTTGATCTTTTCGAGTTGTAGTTAACGCCGCTTTCGGTTTGAGAAGAAAGGCCTCTCAGTATTGATGAGAAGGTCGATGACTATAGAGACAATTCTACGTTCTCATAATTAGTTCAGGATAAGTATAAGTTAGAATCTCACTCTACTTGACACCGAGGCCTTTTGAGGGAAAACATACAAGTCGTCTCCATATACACATCTTTATGAGGTGATTAAGTGGGGACAATATTGTGGTAAAGTGAGTTCCTTACAAATGGAATTAGAGCCGAAGACGACTCGTTTCTAAAGGTGGCTGGACTGTAATCCTCGGTTGGATACTACTGGAAAGGTGCTTACACTCGGTAGAGGTGACAGTTACACCTTGCTTAGTCCCAGATCGACTAGGATCACGTCTGGAGTTAATTCACAAGTTAACTTGAGAACAGGCCTTTTGAGGTAAAACTCCACCCCTCCTTGGGAGGAGGTTAAGTGGGCTTAATATCGGTGGTGGGGTCATTAGATCTTGTTTGATATATTTTGACATATTCATCGTTTGATTTTATATCTTTGAGGGCTACTCACAACAATAGGGAGGGAAATATAATTATAGTTATTGAAACCATGTAGCAAGGACTCAAGTGACTGGTCCAACAAAAAATTTGTTCATCCTCTTGGACAATGTCAATGATTAGCTCTTTACATAAACCTCTAAGAAATAAATTCCAATGTAAAGAATGGAGCTACAACTAAGCACTACAAATACCAACATGACTTTTAAGAAGTTTCTAATAAATGTACTGAAATAGTTCAACCAACCTGATTACGATAGATAATGTACCCAAGACAGTAGTAAGCCAATAGGAAAGGCAGGATCAGTGGAGCTAGGAAGAAGTATGTAATACCAAGAAGTCCAAAGAAGAGAATTTTGGGAATCTTGCTGTGGTAAGAAATTGATGGCGCCTCAAAATCTTCATCCGCAATTTTTGAACAATTTATATAATCAAAAACTAGAGGTTTCATCCGGAAGAGTTCTGAGGACAAACTGGTCCATCCTGAAGTTACAACGTACGAGATGAAAAATGATGCCTGCGTCCAATTAGCCAAAATAAGATTACATTTAAAACCTTGCAGCATTAAAAAATGGCTCAGACATAAATCTTAGGCGTTCAAGATATGAATTTACTAAGAAACAAACGAGTCTCTCCAATGGTAACTGTTAACTAAGGGTCCGCTTGGTACACTAGGAACCTTACTGGATCACAAATAGTTCCGTTGATCCGGCAGTTGTTAACCATTAAAATTAATTTAGAAAAGGAAAGAATAGCTGATCCCATGTTCAACAATTTTCAAATCACCAGAAATCTTCCCAATCACAAAATTTCCAATATATCAAGTGGAGTTGTATTATGTGTCAAATGTCAAACAAACAAACAAAAATTGGTGAAAATAAATGCCATTTTGACATAAAAGAATTGCCCATTGTATTTGTCTGGAAGCAGTTACTTACTGGGTGCACGCCATGAAAACCAAAATTTCCGTCACTGTTTTGATTCTATTCATCTCATGCCGGGATAATACTCTAAAGCATGCCAATACTTTTTTATTTATTTTGGACATGTCTGAGTAATATCAACATCTTCCATGCCTGGTCGATTATTTCCAGCAATCAAGTATTTCCCGACTTCCATGCTTAAGAGATTAATTTGAGAAGTATCTTAAGAAGTATAAAAAAAAGTACATAATTATTTTCTTGAACTGGAAAATTAGATTTAGATTCTTATCCTTTTAGATCTTAAGTTTTAAGACATCCGAATTGAGTCTGACAGGAGTGGGATTCATATCTAAGTGTATACATAAGTAACATAACACACTTGCACCAAAATTCCAGAGTCATAGCTGTGGTCAAATTTTAGCAAAGAAACTTATGTGGACTTAAAAACTTTTCAGCGTGACCTGTCAAGTTTTACTGACAACTCAAAAAATCAACAAGTAATTGCTTTGTTGGTTGAAATTAAAGCACAAAACCAAGTGGTCATGTTCAAATCCCTCTCAAGCAGTTCCCCACATTTTTGTTGACAGGGCCTTTCGAAAGGGCACCATTTTTCAGACAGAACTCCCGTTAATAGAGCAAGTCTTTAAAAACTATATTTAACACGAAAAAGTGTGTTATTGTGCTGATGTGGATGTATCAAAATAAATTCACAATGAAGAGTTCATTAAGTAAACTCCACAAAATCTGTGGTTTGCCTCTAGATAGTAATTCATTCAGAAGCATTTAAATAACAAGACGATCATTTGTTTTCATTGCTATCTAAGAATAAATACCCATAAAAAAAACATAATGATATAAATGTATCTTACCTGAGCTGGAACAGCTACAGCTAGCCGGTAAATAATGTTCTTGGGCTCCAATAAGATATTAAATAGAGAAAAAGCGGATCCAGACAGCGTGTTTGCAAAGAAAATGTTCCATATAGTAAATAGAAGTACTTTGCTGCAAGCACTTTTTTCTATCTCACTATGTGAGATATATCCTTGCATCGAGGAAAAGGTCTTCATGATTGGAGGTATAAAGGATAAAAATAACTGGAGTATGAGACTGGGTAGATAGCCAGTAATCAAGTCAGTTACAATTGTTCTGCAAATTGATAAATGATTTAGTAATTCCGACAAATATCTATCTGAGTTGCAAAAATAACATGAACCAGTTATGATGGTTTCAACATATCTCAATGAAAAAATTGGATTCCGATGAGAGAGAAGCAATCATTCTTGTTTTCAGCATATCTCCCTAAGAAAACATATCATCTTCATAAAGTTTCATCGCATTCCACTGATAGATACTATCCCATCAAGGATCTAATTCAATTTAACGGTGAAAATTGAGGTTAGATAGGATGCCATCTTTCATGGGGTTAGAAGTAACGAAATGCGATAAAACTTTGTGAAAATGATCTTCGCATGACTCACAACATTCTCACTGGCCAACTTTCTATTTCTTAACCTTTAGCCCTATTTTTCATTTTCACTGTGAAGATGATCTTTGTGAAGAAGAAAAAAAACATTTGTTTTCACCAACTTTAACTTGACGGATAAAGTAAAGACATTTTTATAAGAAAATAAGAATTTCTATCCTTTTTAAAGAATTAGGTGTACTTTTAGGTTTGGTAGGGTTAAAACAAAAACCAACCCTTTAACTGGAAATGCTTGCATTTATTGAAAAAAAAATCTAAGAAAACCACGTACATAGTCAATACAGCTTTCAGAAAAGGCAGATAAGTCTCTAACTGATTCAGATTGGCTAGCCCTTGAACGAATATGACAGGAATGAGGAATAGAAGCGTAAGGAGAGTGGATGCAACAATAACTACAAACTTCCAAAGCCATCTTTGCACGAAGGACGCAGAGAAAAAGGGCCAATAAACATCACGAGGTTCAGGCGCTTGTTCTGTGATCCACTCAGTGGGATCATTAGATTGTTGGAAGTGCAAAGCAATTGCAGCAGCAACCCGGGACTTAAATGACACAAAGGCGGCTGAGACTTCCTGTTAAATACATATAATAAAACACAATGACAGGGTGCATATAATACAATCACTGACATCTCAAGAAAGAAGAAGAAAAACATAACATAGACACAATAGAAAGATCCAAGCTCATCTATTTCATTCTTAGAATCGGAGAAATAAGTATAAGTTATGCACAGAAGACTAAGATCAGAATAGATAAAACTTAAGAACTCAAGGCCCAAAAGTTTCCAAGGTTGACTAAGTCAAAAGGCTTAGAGTACATATCCATGTCTGTGTACATATACTTTTTTTTTGTTAAGTAAGAAAAATTGTAATATGAGTTTAAAAATTAGAAAACAAAGATTAATAGCTACATTTAATGAGTAAATGCAGCCATTCGATGGATACCACAAACTCCAAAAAGCATACTAACAAGTCAAAATATAAGTTATCACAAAAAATGAATACTAGTATTGAACCTCCGACTCTAAAAGAAAACTCATACCTGCCCACTTAATGAAGAATCTGATTGCCCCATCCTAACATTTTCTTCCAAATGTTCCAACTTTTTTTCACAATTGTCTACAAGATCAACCTTTCGCCCAAACAACCCTAAAAAACCATCACGCTGAAACTTGTGTCGGCCTTCATTACTTGATCGTAGTTGGGTAAGCTTTTTATACAATTTCTTGGCATCACTCTAGCAAGTGTTTCACATGATATTAGTTAAAGTTAAGATGAAGTACGATAAATCTTGGTAGATATATTTGGCGTGTACAAAACGAAAAAAAAAGAAGTAAGAAAGTTAATCAACCAAATTATTGACAGAATATCTAGATGATCACAAGATCAGATCTTTACATTGAAACGTGAATAATGTGTGGATGATAAACCAAATGTGATTAGGTTTTTGATGTGAATTGTCCTCTAATGGTCGTTCTCACTGTCAACAGACTATTTATATTTATGCTATTTTGATTCAAGCCTCTCCATTGCTAGAGATGCTAAGCTGATTTAGGGACTTGCTTGTTTAACCAACACAAGGTTAAAAATGAAGTCTTCCCAATTTAAGTATAATTATATTTCAATTAGAATTAGGGTTGCTAAATCTAATCCCCTTGTGTTCTATAAAAGGGGAGGTCTAGGTTATTTATTTTTAAGTAAGTAGTTAGTAGAGTTGATTTGTTTATGAAAAGAGTTGAGTTTTCCTCTTATTAAACTTTATTTAAGATCTAGTTCAAACTTAGTGTTAATCGAATACGAATTAAGCTTCCGGGTTCATAGATTCACAATAGTTTTAGTGAACTGGACGGATATAAGAAAAACTAATTCCCTGTGAGAGGACATAAATTTCACTAAGATATAATCCAAATAGAATACAAGATTCTAAAGTAGCCATAAAAATTACACGCAAAAGCAAAGAGAACATGACAAGTAATTTCAATCATAAAATGCTATAGTTCTTCAATCTAAAGAGGATATAGAAGTATGACTTTTCAAAATATCAGATTCTTGGAGATACTCCCTTGCACGTTTAATAGTAAATAATTAGAGATACCCCAGCACCGCCAACTTCCAGTTAACGGCTGGCAAGTGGAGGTGTTCTGTAATAGTTCTTTTAGAAGTAGCTAAATGCTGGTCATTAACTATAAGCTGTACATTCTAGCTAAGCAAAAGTAACCCTTAATCCTAGGTCACCTTTGTTCTTAAGCATGTAAATGTCTCTCCTTTCCGCAATTTTTAAAATTTTATGATGTGTAGAGAATTTTGAAGGGAAAAGAATTTGATGCTATGTTTGTTGCAACCTCTTATTAGAACCTTAGTAAATAATGTATAATGTACATGCAGGGGCAAATGGAACTAAAAACATAGAGCGGTATGATACTAAATCCGGAGGAATCCAGTGACCTTACAATGTGACCTTGAAGTTTGCTTGTTCGATGAACTACAAAATGTGATAAATATGAAGAAGCATAATACTCCGTAAAAAAACTCTCGACGCCATCACTGAACGGACTTTCCATAGATGAAGAACGTCCCCGAACTAGAATTGTAAACTGATCTGGTCGAAGTTCGGATGCACAGAAGGAAGCAATCCTTTTCGAAGAAATGTATTTATATTCCTGAAAAAAATAAATAAAATACATCTTACAAGTTGACTTTATTAATCACTTAAGAATTATTTTTTTCTACTATTACAAGCCGTATTATTATGAGCAAAGGATCAACATGTTGAATTTATCAATCTATTGGCCAGCTCACATTTTGATATTTTCTCTATCTAAAAAAATGCGAAACAGTAAACCAAATCTCCAGTTCTTGGGACATCCAAAACATCAGTCCATGAACTCAATCAACTGTGAGATAATAGTTAAGCTTCGGTTGCAGTTCCATTTTTCCTTGTCTTTTTTTGTTTTTTTAAGACAATAAAGCAATTTCATTAAAACAACAAACAAAATACAAACAGAAACTGGGAAGGTCCAGACCTTAAAGACTGAGGGGAGAGAGGTCATCATATAAGCCCAAATCTGCACACTTAGCTAGGAGCAGTTCCTAGCCAGCCATGAAAACAAGGGTTTAAATATCATATGACCAAAAAAAGCCTCAAACAGGTCAAAGGGTGGGAACTTAACAGGATCTGAGATGGAGGGTACAAATAGAGTCACTATACAAGAAAGGGGTAGGAAATGCAGGTTCTTCCATCCAAGTAGTAAGCACAGGTGCAATGTAGATAGCCATTTTTCCTTGTTAAAATTCGCAGCTTTTTACTTTATTTATTTATTCGTGTTAATGGTTCAATTTGTTCACCACCTAAGCATTACTTTTAGAATTTGGCTATACTTAGGTTACAAACACATCATGGAAGTTTAAATTGATCATTTCAATACGTTATGAAATCCTTGCTCATGTCTTATCTCTTATAGTAAAAAAAAAATGGAGTGATGAACAAAATGTCAATGTGATTATTCCTCCAAAGACGGAAGTGCAACAGTATGTCTGCAACAAAAAAAGTAATATCAACTTATGGAACAATCTTCAAGATTCGCAGAAAGAATTGACTTACATGATAAAGAAGAAAACAAACATATCCAGTGAGAGCATACACAGCACAAAAGTGAACCCACAACCTGCCAAAAAGAGCAAAAACAATGAAGGCTTGTTCAGCGTTTATGTGAAGATTAACAGGCCAAAATGTAATTTTTTTTAGTTTACTCATTCCAAACTTCAAAAATGAATTTGGGGAGTTTGGAATGGATTTAAAGGAGAATAGTCAAAATCAGGTTGACGGAGGAGGGTGCATTATGTAAATGGGGGGAAAGTAAAACAACAAGTCTCTTGGGTATAGGTATTATCATAAAAGAAATACAAGTGTTAGGTAACAAAAGCGAGTAAATTACAAATGATTTTTCCAGTAATTACCTTTTTGAGCCATTGTTTACATTTGAAATGCTGAATGAGTCCAAAGACTTTTTGGTAAGATCAGAGAAGTCACTAATACTTAGTTGATCCCCAAAATAATTGATCGGAAGAAGAATAAATGTCCCTACAACCCCAGCAAAGGCAAATATTTTCAAGCTGCACAACAAGATTAGGTGATATTAAACGCAAGAAGATCTGAGGAAACACAAAAATGAAGATTTGAGATACCTGAAGGTAATAATACGCAGAAACACGACACCATCTAGGCCTGAAACTGACATGATCTCGTCTTCGGTAAGTGTCCATGCCCTTTTTACCCAACCCGTAGAAGGCAACAATCTGTCAATATTGAAATGAGTTTTCTTCTGAGATTTGCCTTCAGCAACCAAGCGCGGAGCATAGACATGGATGTTTCCAGGTTGTTTCCTCAGTATAGAATATAACGTAAAATACAATACACACAGACCAAAATTGATTCCCACGGATGTTAAAAGAGCAGAGACTATCATTGCGAAACCCTAGAAAACATTCATCAATCAAACAATTGCTAAATTGCTAATGAACAAGATACTAATTATTATCTATTGTTGTAACTACTTACACTCTTTCTTGATTTGGATTTGGAGATTACAAATATCAACTGTTTTTAGTTTATTTGAAGAGCAAACGCTCCATCTTTGTGATGATGCCTAGCTTGTGTGTAAGAAGGACGCGTGTGCCATAGTCATCATTAATTAATCGGATATTTGGGTGATTAATTAATGTCACCGGTTATCGACATCATATTATTTTTTATGAGTGTTGATTTTACACGGTCGCCCTTTTGGTAGCTATAAGCTCTTAACACTAGCTGTACGATTAAGTATTTCTTCTTCTCTAGATGCTAGCTAGCAATAGTGCTTGTGTAATTAATTCCTCTTTTCTCTCTCTAAAACAAAAACAATTCTTCTACTTTCTTACTCCCTTCATCTTTCTCCTCGCCTCTTTGTCTCTATTAAACTCCATATCGATGGGAGAGGTTAATATGATAATTTTATTGTCCAGAAGATAATATTAGCCGGAAGATTCCCACACAATATGGCATGTTTAAGGATAAATGATGACTAATGATTTGATGATGATTTATTGCATTTTCACGAGGGTTTAAGATTCGACTGATCCATGTTGGATAATATCCTATTCTATCAGTTAATCAAAAAACAAGTTGTTAGATAATATTCTACTCTATCAGTTAATCAAAAAACAAGTTGATATTATTGATAGGTTGAAAACTCTGTATTTTCAAAAAAATTGATTACAAGAAGATAACCCTTTTTGGTTATCTATATCAACTCAAACTCTCCCCATAAACCCTAATGGTTTATTGGCTTGTTAGGAATCCAGTAGGATACCCCAACCCAGTTGGGTTCCCACCTTGAGCTGGACCCAACTCCTAATACTCTCCCTTGGGGTGTTCCATACCAAGACGACTTGCCTCATCAAAACCTCTGTCTAGCAAAATCCCATTGGGCAAAAAAGCTATGCAAGGAAATAGTACAATCTTATGCCCCGTATGGGTTGTGAACACGTATACGTTGCCTCATCAAAACCTCTAGTTAGTAAAACCTAAAAAAAACCAACACTATTAGGAAAAGGAATACAGCACGCATGTATTTACGTTATAACGTGATTACTCCCACTGACGTCGATCTTCACGAGGTCTATCTCTCTGAGATAATAAATCGTATAAACTCCGTATGCCGATTCTGTGTACAGTCCCTTGAACGTAGGATGTACAAGAGCCTTTGTGAATAGATCAATTAAGTTATCTTATGAACGGACTTGAATAACGTCAATCTCATTTGCCTTCTGCAACTCGTGTATGTGGAAGAATTTGGGTAAAATGTGCTTTATTTTGTCGATTTTAATAAATTTGCCCTTGACTTGAACGATACAAGTTGCGTTGTCTTCATAAAAAGTCGTCAGATTATCTTGGATAGAACTTAAACCGCAACTTCTGTTGATGTGGTGTATCTTGGAGCGCAACCATCATTCTCAGTCAGTTTCAAAGTGCAGGAATCTTGTCGTGGTTCGAAGATGTAATTACCGCCGTCTGCTTCATCGATCTCCAAAAATCTTTATGTATCCCCGTACAAAAGCACATAATCTATTTGACAATGGCCTCTATGTGGGTCTAATAAGTATTTTGTTTCGGCAGTCTTTCATACCGATCAAATACCCCAGAATGTGTTTGATTTCATTCAAGTGCCTTTGGGTAGGAACAAAACTATGGCAAGCCAAACAATTTACTACGAATGAGTCACCGGGCATAGTACCCAGCTAATTATAGCATAACACCTCCTCGCTATGGCGCCACGACCCCAGGAGTTTCTCCCCCCATTAGGATGGTGGAAGATGTCGTTGTCCACATCCAAGTGATGGACGCGCAATAAACGACTTATCACCATGTGCTACATCCATACCAAAATGTTAGATAACTCTTCTGATATATATTGCTTGGTGTACGAGTATGCCACTACCAAGATGTTCAATCTGCAAATTGAGACAATATTTGATTTCCCAAGGTCTTTTATTTTGAATTCATTTCCAAGGTATTCGGCGGCTCTCGCGATCTCCCCCGGAGGTCTAATAATATCCAAATCATTTAGTACACTGTTATGATGACACTTAAACTAATTTATGTGTTCTAAATAAGAACGCATGAACAGATAATGATATTTGTAAAGTCCCCGACCTTCAAATACTCAATCAACTTACTATGTCTCATGGGCCCTGATTGCTTTAAGTCAATAATAATTTTTCCAGTTTTATTATGTACACACTTCGTGTATCGGGCTTAATTGCTTCCAGAAGCTTATACCTCCCGAGGTGGCTTCATATAGATATATATATATATATATATATATCTAGTTCCCAATATAGATACATGGTATTTACGTAAGATGCGTATATCTAGCTTGTTTTCTACAACTTGACAGACTGATCAGTATCAAAACTTTATAGTGTCCATAACCGGATGATAGATCTCATTACAATCGATGCCAGATCTCTTAAAGAATTCCTGGACAACTAGTCTTGCCTTGACCAAATCATCTCTCCGAGGTAATCATCTTTCCGTATATTTCCCATTTGTAACCGACAGGCTCAATGGTATCACTTCACATTATGCTAGCACGCTAAGCTTCGCTTGAATTCCTGGCGCTCTCTTTGGCCAATGTATGACGCTCCTATCAAACACTTGAATTTGAAAGCAGTTATACTATTTAAATTTTAAAAAATCTTTCGCTAATGTTTCCCTTTTCTTTAGAGATTCTGAGAGAAATTTTAGAGAAACTTTGATTTCAGGAACATTATGCCAAATTTTGCATTTGTTCATGAATTTTTTATTTTATTACAACATGCCGAATGATTTAGCTTTTAAGTTGAAAGGTACTAAATGGTTTGACTTTTAAAAAAAAATTACCTAATGATTTGACTTTTAAGTTAATATGCCAAATTATTTACCATTTTATAAATATTTAATTTACTTTTGGCAAATGATTTAGCTTTTAGTAAATATATGCCATTTTATAAAAAAACCAAATAAAACTTGCTTAAGGATTTGGCATAAGTTAACTTAAAAACCAAATCATTTGGCCTGTTCATTATTTAGATGAGTTTTTCGTAAATGCCAAATGATTTGGCATATCTTATGATAGAAGTCAATTCATTCGACTTTCAAATTTTTATAAAATGCCAAATTATTTGGCTTATTTTAACTTAAAAGGCAGGTCAATCGGCTAGTTCTATTGAAATTAAATTTTCTCGAACAAATGTCGAATTTGGCATGATGTTCCTTAAAAGGCAAATTATTCAGCCAGTTCCCACGAAGATGGCTTATAGATTCTTCGAAGAACAAATGTTCTTCAATATAACATGTTTTTTCTTCTATTTCTTTGGTGCCTTAAAAAGAAATTTGAATGTTAAGGGACAAAATATTGAGTGTCGCAGGGTTAAACTGACGTTTACAACTGGACTTGCTAGTTACAAATGTCATACTCTTGCAACATTTCTTAATACGAACACAAACCAGGAAAACAATCGTTACATTACTTTGCGTTGTGGACTGGAATCCATGTAATAGGGTTTACCGGTGAATGCTTAGTTACAAATGCAAACCTATTAATACTTATGCGCTGTGTTAAATTCAAAGGCTCATTATTAATAAGGCTGAAATAAAAAAATAAAAATGCTCAATGTGTATGCTTTTGCAATCTTGCGAAGCCAAATGGTCACAATTCTATGCCGGGCAATTACTCAGTGTGTCAAAATTAAGAAGAAGAATAAAAAATACTCAAAGCATTGCTTTGGATTTTTGGTAGATTACGTGGTCTACTACACATACCATGCACCAGTTGTTTACTCTACATTGAGCATTGCTTCAATTTTGTTGTTTATTTATTAATTAATATTTTTGGGAACAATTGTAAACAACTGTAAATATACAACTCTGTAAGAGCATGGGCAGCAGGCTCGCCGTCGCTATGTTAGCGATCCAAATTCATTAAAAATCATTTTTCTAGGATAGTTATCGCTCAAATCGCACTAATTCCAAGAAAATTAGTGGCTATCTGTGGCGAGATAGGGTATCTGTGTTAAAACATGCAAACAGATAGCCAAACCAGTGGCTTTCTATGGGTATCGATAGCCACAAATAACCACAGATATTCTAGGTTTGCATGTATTCCACAGATAGCCACAGATAGCCAAAGATACTAAAACAGTCTACAATATCGATATAGGGTAAACTCATTCATCATCATCTTCGTTGTCGAAGCTTGGCTCATCATCATCATCTTCGTTATCGGAACTGTCGGAGGAGCTCGAAGTGGATGGCTCGTAGTCAGTTTTACTGTCAGGGTCTGGGCCATCGAGATCAATCAGATCAAGGTGAGCCTGATAATTATAGATATCATTGTCATTCAACTCTTGTTGTTCCTACTTCTCTCTCCTGTGTCAAATACCTTTAATATTGCTCCTCAGAGATTTTCTTTACTTGCCTCCTCACTGGAGCGGGGGGTGGCTCCTCCGAAGAGGGGGGCGGAACAACTACTCCGACTGCTCCAAAGAGGAGCGGAGAGAATGAACAAGTGAGGTGCCTAAAGGCGAGGGTTGTTCTACGAAGAAGAAAACAATTACCGAGTTCGACCCCCTCCTCCTCCTCCTAAAAACTTTGACGTATACTCTCCTCTTAAAAGCAATTACCAAGGTTCCCTCCAAAAATTTTGGAAAAAAAAATTATATATTGAGAATTTTTTTGAAAAAAAGAGAGTGATAATAGTATAATTCTTTTTCTTCATCATTTTAAAAGCAAATAAAAGTAGTTCAATTGGTTAAGAATCTTAGAATTGATCCCCTGGCCTAAGGATCTATTCTTAATAAGCTCTTTTTTTATCTTTTGAATTTTTTTTTTCCATTTTCTATTAAATTAGTGTTTTAAATTACCTATAATGAGTTTGATTAAAAAAATATATCTAGTTGTTAATAAAGATAAGATTTTAGTTTGACATTATCCTGAGTTTTTTTTATCTTTTGAATTTTTTTTTCTATTTTCTATTAAGTTAGTGCTTTAAATTGCCTATAATGAGTTTTGAATTGCCTATTAAGTTTTTTTTTTTTATCTTTTGATTTTTTTTTGCTGTTCATTTTCTATTAAGTTAGTGTTTTAAATTGCTTATAATGAGTTTGATTAAAAAATATATCTAGTTGTTAATAAAGATAAGGTTTTAGCTTGACATTATCCTGAGTTTTTTTTTTATCTTTTGAATTTTTTTTTCTTTCCATTTTCTATTAAGTTAGTGTTTTAAATTGCCTATAATGAGTTGTAAATTTCTTATTAAGCTTTTTTTTTTTTTTTTTTTTATCTTTTGAATTATTTTCTTTCCATTTTTTATTAAGATAGTATTTTAAATTGCATATAATGAGTTTGATTAAAAAAATATATCAAGTTGTTAATAAAGATAAGTTTTAATTTGACATTATCTTGAGATTTTTTTTTTTTTTTTTTTTTTAATTTTAGAATTTTTATTCTTTCTATTTTCTATTAAGTTAGTGTTTTAAATTGCTTATAATGAGTTTGATTAAAAAAACATATTTAGTTGTTAATAAAGATAAAGTTTTAATTTGACATTATCTTGAGTTTTTATTTATTTTATTTATCTTTTGAATTTTTTTTATTTCCATTTTCTATTAAGTTAGTGTTTTAAATTGTTTATAATGATGTTTATTAAAAAATATATCTTGTTGTTAATAAAGATAAGGTTTTAATTTGTCATTATCTTGAGTTTTTATTTAGTATGCCTATAATGAGCTCGAAGTGGATGACTCGTAGTTAGTTTTACCGTCAGGGTTCGAGCCATCGAGATCAATAAGATTAAGGTGAGCCTGATAATTATAGATATCCTTGTCAATCAACTCTTGTTGTTCTTACTTCTCTGTTTCCTATGTCAGATATCTTTGATATTCATTTTCAGAGATTTTCTTCACTTGCCTCCTCACTGGAGAGGGGGGTGGAACCACTACTCCGACTTCTCCGAAGAGGAGCGGAGAGGATGAACAAGTGAGCTGAGTAAAAGCGAGGGTTGTTCTACGAAGACGAAAGCAATTACTGAGTTCGACCCCCTCCTCCTTCTCCTAAAAACTTTGACGTATACTCTCCCCCTAAAAGAAATTACCAAGGTTTATTACCCCTCCTCCAAAAAATTATATAGTGAGAAAAATTTTGAAAAAAGAAAAAAAAAAAAATAGTATAATTCTTTTTCTTTATCATTCTAAAAGCAAATAAAAGTAGTTCAATTGGTTAAAAATCTTTGAATTGATCACATGGCCTAAGGTTCTATTCTTAATAAGTTTTTTATTTTTTTTATTTTTTATATTTTGAATTTTTTTTCTTTCCATTTTTCTATTAAATTAGTGTTTTAAATTGCCTATAATGAGTTTGATTAAAAAATATATCTAGTTTTTAATAAAGATAAAGTTTTAGTTTGACATTATCTTGAGTTTTTTTTCTTTTTTTATCTTTTGAATTTTTTATCTTTCAATTTTCTATTAAGTTAGTATTTTAAATTGCCTATTATGAGTTTTAAATTGCCTATTAAGCACTTTTTTTTTTAACTTTTGAATTTTCTTTTCTTTTTCTATTTTCTATTAAGTTAGTGTTTTAAATTACTTATAATAAGTTTGATTAAAAAATATATCTAGTTGTTAATAAAGATAAGGTTTTAGTTTGGCATTATCCTGAGTTTTATTTTATTTTATATTATCTTTTGAATGTTTTTTATTTCCATTTTCTACTAAGTTAGTGTTTTAAATTGCTTATAATGAGTTTTAAATTTCATATTAAGTTCTTTTTTTTATCTTTTGATTTTTTTTCTTTCCATTAAGTTATTATTTTAAATTGCATATAATGAGTTTGATTAAAAAATATATCTAGTTGTTAATAAAGATAAGGTTTTAATTTGACATTATATTGAGTTTTTTTTTTATCTTTATAATTTTTTATCTTTCCATTTTCTATTAAGTTAGTGTTTAAATTGCCTATAATGAGTTTGATTAAAAAAAAAATATTTAGTTGTTAATAAAAATAAAGTTTTAATTTGACATTATCTTGAGTTTTTATTTATTTTATTTATCTTTTGATTTTTTTCTTTCAATTTTCTATTAAGTTAGTGTTTTAAATTGCCTATAATGAGTTTGATTAAAAAAATATCTAGTTGTTAATAAGGATACAATTTTAATTTGGCATTATCTTGAGTTTTTATTTATTTTATTTATCTTTTGATTTTTTTTTTCATTTTCTATTAAGTTAGTGTTTTAAATTGCCTATAATGAGTTTGATTAAAAAATATATCTACTTGTTAATAAAGATAAGGTTTTAATTTGACATTATCCTGAGTTTTTATTTAGTAACAAAAAAAAATAAAAAATCTAGTTCTTAATAAATATATTTAGTGATTTCTCAATGTTTGATCTCTCTTCTAGGTTTGATGTTTAATTCTTCCATTGGTTCTAATTTTGAGTGCTAGAACCACGTTATTATTGATTTTTTTTGTGATTATGTTAATTTTGTTAGTGATTTCTCAATGTCTCATCTCTCTTCTCGGATAAAGACTACAATTCTGTTATAGTCCCTATCTATATTGGCATCTTTCAGGTCGATCCAACTATTGGTGAAGTATAAGAAAGATGGTGTTGATGATGAATACCAGCCAGAAGTTCTAAAGGTAGTAGCAGCTGAATTATATGTTGGAAGTAGAGGTTTTTAATTTCAATAAAGCAATGGTAAGCATGGACCCAAAATGTGAATGTGTTGATGAGTACGAACTTGGTGTAAGGGAAAGCTTGGTAGAAGATATTGGCTTTACTTGTGCCGGAGGACCGATGAGTTGGAGGTACTTGTTACAATTAACTACATTGTCTACTACTGAGGCGGAGTATATGCCATTAATTGAAGCATCTAAAGAAGATGTTTGGTTGAATAAGCTAGTAAGGGAGTTCGGCTTGAAGCAGAATTTGATGATGATTAAATGCGATAGTCATAGTGCAATATGTCTTGCTAACAATTAGGTGGTGTTTATTGTTTGAACTACTCTTTAACCCAACTTTGAACCCCAACCTTGCTTTGACTTCAGTTGACTGGTCTTTTTTGTTTGAACTACTATTTTAGTGCAAATCACACAACCGGTTACCACTTGAGCATTTGGGTTTAAGAAATTTAGATTTGTGATTAAATGATCAGGCCAGGATACGATGTAAAGGGAGGGCAAGAACTCCACCTCTTTCCCCATTACACTTTCTTCTCCACCCTGAAGATTTCAGCTTTTCTCTTTCTCTCCAATTTCTATCTCATTTTACTATGTTAATTATGCACAAAAATGGTTTATTGCAACCCATAACCTAAGTTTTAATTTTTATAAGTTTTCCATATGAGGGTATAATAGTCATTTCAATAAAAAGGACCAGTCAAAACAAGGTCAACACGGTTAAGAAATTTTAAATACACGACAAGTTTAATTAGTTCAGCCTAATATAAGCTCACCCCACTAAGTGTATTTGTTAGTTAATAAGCTTACCCCATCTTTAAAGTAAGAAAAACTAGAGTACAAAAAGAATAAATTTCAAGTATACATCATGATCATGGAAGCTATTATTAGTTAGTTTTATGCATGAAGTTAACTAACATTATACATCACTGAGTTGTGTTGTACGTCGCTGAGTCCCAGCCCCTCCCAGTACAACACAATTGTAATATTAAACTTACTTTGGGTCCTATATAACAATTCCTTCTCTCTAATTTCAAAATCTCCCGCTCATGTCCCCTATTTTTTTGTTAGGCAAGGTGGGGTTTTATATTGGAAATTATAGGAAGTATTGCAATCTAAGGTATTTCCCCCATGACATCCCCCACACTCATGACACACAAACCATGAGGCAAGGATCCTTAACATGGTGAAAAATAGTCTCACAAAAAGAAACAAAAGAAGGGCACTTAACATACTAGCCCAACTGGTGCACTTGGACTCCACCACTTGACCTTATGTGACCTCCTTCACTTTCTCTGTGAAACTGTTGGTACATTAATGAACAGCTGTAACTAACCGTAAGTAACTGTAACGAACAGCTGTAACTAACCTTAAGTAACAGCTGTAAGTAACATTAACACTAACACTAACACTAACAGTAACAGTAGAAAATAGCTGTAATACAAACTCTATTAAGTAACAGCTGTAACTAACAGTAACAGTAGGAACAATAATAGTGACGTCGACTCGAATTTCCCCAAATATAAATCACGCTTTGTGAACTGTTGGTACAATTGGTAAAAATAAATCTCTAATTCACCCTCGGGATAAGAGTTGAAGGACGATCAGAAATATAAGAATAAGAATCTACCACAATAGACCAAAATGCCCCTCTTCTTCCCTTACAAATGTTTACTTGCTTTAGATCATGATCATGAAAGCTATTATTAGTTAGTTTTATATATATGAAGTTTTTTTGTTTTTTTTTTGGAAAGTGAGCTTGGATAAAAAAAAGAAAACAAATACAGAGTAAAGCAACTCCTTACCTCAAAGACACCTACGTCAGAGAGCAATGAGCAACCTAGAATAATGTACAAAGAGCTACTCCCTTAAGGTTAAGGTCGGCACACCAAAAGGGCAGAAGCAATAAGAAACAAAAACCCTAGGAAAACACAACTTTAAGCAGCAAGGCGGCAGGGTGGGACCTGCCTATATATAACATACAGCACGACAAATATTATCAAGCTTCAAAAACATCAATAGAAGAAGCATCAACACACAGAAACACATAGCTACTCCCCAAACAAACAACCCAGACCGACTCATCAGAGTTGCACCATAAAAGATCTGCCGCAAAGAGGGGCATGCCCAACCAGCAGCAGCAAAACCCAACAAAGGTGGGACCAGCAAGTAGCAATAAAGACGCCACCAAACCGAACAAAGTTCTAATACCCATGTACAGAAACCAAAGTCTTCAAAACAGCAGCAGCAAAACAGCAAGGATGAAAAGGATGAAAAAATGGATGAGAAAGGAAGTCTTCAAAGAGCAAGTATTCACCAATCCAAAGAGGTTCAGTGATAGGCATGAAAAATGTCTATATTTGTCATTCAATTTACATTATCTAGGACCTTATTTTATATTTCAATGAGCCTAATTGAAGTATGTATGACTATTACAGGTAATAAGACAATTGCAACCAAACACGACCTGAAAACCTAACTTTTACAAGTTAAAGGATACTGCTGGAGATGACCTAGTGAAGAGAAGGTTACAGGAGCTGCTGAAGCTGCTTGAAGACTTGGTAGTCAAGCCTAGCTAAAAGATCTCCTGAAAATGAAGAGTTGTTGAGTGAGAATATGACTTTTTGTTAGGAGATAAAGAGATAGAGGAGAAGAGTTGAGAATTATCTTTTACTCTCTGAAAAACCATCATAGCTTTTATCGAAGAAAAGTTACAAAATCCCAAGCACAGTCGCGTTAAGATCTCAGAAACAATAAAATCTATTAGAGACGTGTTGAGATCGCTCTCCAATGGTAGAAATCAAGAGAGGGAGTGAATGTGTAACAACAATCACCAAAACCCTCAAATCACAGAGAGAGAGACTGTTTTGAGTGAAAGAAAGAAAGAGTCGGTTTTGAGAGAGAGAGAGAAACAACTAAACAAAAAAAAGAAAAGAAAAAATTCACGCCTGACAACAACAAATAAAAACAATTACAGCAAAGATGAAAAAATCAATACGTTTACGAATATAAAACGAAAACTCGTTAAAGGGATCCCTAATTTAATAATAGAGACACAATTTTGTAAATCAATTGCATCCCCGGCAGCGGCGCCATTTGATAATCCGTATCAAATCGGGTGTTGAAACATAGAGGGTTTCGTTCTCAAGGATGCAAAGATCAAAATCGTAAAATAAAAACCATTGTTTATTGATAAACAAAAAGGTTTTCATGGAAACAAAAATAAAAGCTACGATGGTTTTTCAGAGAATAAAAGATAATTCTCAACTCTTCTCCTCTATCTCTTTATCTCCTAACAAAAAGTCTTATTCTCACTCAACAACTTCACATTTTCAGGAGATCTTTTAGCTAGGCTTGACTACCAAGTCTTCAAGCAGCTCCAGCAGCTCTTGTAACCTTCTCTTCACTAGGTCATCTCTAGCAGTATCTTTTAACTTATAAAAGTTAGGCTTTCAGGTCGTGTTTGGTTGCAATTGTCTTATTACTTGTAATAGTCAAACATACTTCAATTAGGCTCATTGAAACATAAAATAAGGTTCTAGATAATGTAAATTGAAGGACAAATATAGGCATTTTTCATGCCTATCATTCAGCCACATAGTGGCCTTGCCTAAAAAAAAGGAAGCACAAGCAGCAGCAGTAAAACCCAGAAAAAATGGGACCAACACAAAGTGAAATTTCAGATGCCAACAGCTGAACATAGTTCTGTCAAAACCAGTTCAGAGCGATCAAAACCTTGGACAGAAAACCAAAGTCTTCAAGCAGCCCACAACTAACAGCAAGGACCAGAGAAAGGGTGATCTTTAAGCAAACAGTCTTCAACAGCAACCAGCATCACCTACTGAAGAGAAAGACAGACAGTTTAAACCCTATCATGCACAAACCCCAAAGCATCAAGAGCAATAAATTTCTTCAGAGCTTCACAAAAGTCTTCAACAGCAATCTCCAACCAATGTACACCAGGGTAAATACCAGCTAGAAGGTCTGCAGCTTTGCTTGTTTCTCTAAAAATATGGATGATTCTAAACTGTTCAAACAGGCCAATAAGTCTCCAAATGTCTTTCAGAATCCATTTTGCTTCCCAAGGAGGATCAACTACTTTATTAATCTACATAATTGCAAGAAGAGAATCAGAACCAAGACAAGCTCTTTTGACTTCTTTGTTGATAGCTAATTGCAGCCCCATTCTGATACCTTGGAGCTCATGAAATGGAACTGAGATACCCCTTGAGCTACCTGTAGCAGCAAACACAGCAGAGCCCATATGAGTTCTTATAATAGTACCACACCCACCAACATTACCTGTCAGAGATCCATTAGTGTTGATCATGTGCTCTCCAACTTCAGGCTTTAGCCAAGCACATTTAATCACAGTTTTATGGATGTAGGAAACTTAAATATTCACCTTATCCATGAATTTCCTGTTTCTGTCATTATCCTCCACAAGCATGTTGTTAGAAGTCAATTTGCATTTAATCTCAGTGATAATGCCCTGCAGGATTTGATTAGCATGCTTATGTTTGTTTCTAAAAATTCTATTGTTTCGTTCCCCCCAGACATGGTAATAAAATTCATTAAAAGCAAGTTTTTTTTTTGCAAGCGCAACAGGATCACTACCAGCAAAATGAGTAACACACCAAATAATTTCATCATTCCAGTCTGTAGAACTATGCACAACCCCCAAGACATTCAAAATCCCATCCCAAATGTGTTTTGAAAAAGGACAGTAAAAGAAAAGATGCTCCTCAGATTCACACGTAACACTACAAAGAGGACAGTTAATACTATTGATAGACCCCCACGAGAGGAGCTTATCTTGAGTTTTAAGAGCCTTTTTTAAAGCAAGCCACGTAATAAAACTATGTCTATTAATATCCTGGGGAAACCAAACCAGGTTCGCCCAATTTAATCTTGGGTTTTTATGTCTAAGGAAGTTGTGTGTCTCCTTAAGAGAGTACTCACCCTTATTGCTAGCAATCCAAACAACTTCGTCAGTACTTCCATTATGTATTTCTACATTCCCCAATAGACTTGAGAAGTCATCAACAAGAGTTGATAGGCCAGTTGGAATATTCCACTCACCATTCTGAATAGTATTGCTAACAAAAGCATTACGATTAAGGTCTGAGTCATAGGTGAAGTGAGACTGGAAAAAGGGGAGAAGGGGGCCCTTTGGATGCCAATGGTCGTACCATAATCTAGTCTCCCTCCCATCACCAATGGTGTAAAAGGCCATAGTACTAGCAGTCCCCAATTCTTGGAGCAACTTTCTCCAACACCAGCTACAATCAGCAGGGGGGTTGATGCTCCATAAGCTCCTACCTCTCAAGTAGTTCTTAGTAATCCAGTGCACCCAGATGTTGTCCTTACGGGCTATAAGAACCCAAATCTGCCTCATAATAGCAGCTCTATTTGTGGCCTCAATATTCCTGATGTTCAACCCTCCCTCATTACAAGGATGACAAGTGTCAAACCAGTTAACAATAGGCGATTTCTGATGTAGGTCCACCCCCCCCCCAAAGAAAGTTCCTAAAATTTTTGTTGATTTCATAAATCGCTCTTTGGGGCAGGATAAAACAAGCACACCAGTAAACACTCATAGAGCTCATAACAGCCTTAATGAGTAGGAGTCTACCTGCATAAGAGAGGAATCTCCCCTTCCAAGATTTAACTTTTTGTTAGATTGAATTCATAAGAGGCAAGCAGTCATTGTGGTTAAGTCTAGTAGAAATAAGGGGTAGCCCTAGATATCTAACAGGCAGAGAACCAACATTGAACCCCAGGATACTCTTAAGGTTATATATCTCAGCAACATTTAAACCCGAAGTAAAGAACTCACTTTTATGCAAATTAACATCCAAACCAGTGTAGTTTTTAAATAGGCTAAGGGCATCTACAAGGGCCTTGGCCGAGGAGATGCTCCCATCCATAAACGCAAGTAAATCATCAGTAAAGCAAAGATGAGTAATAATTGGGTCACGACACTTGGGATGTAAAATGTAATCACCATCATTAACTTTCTTATTAAGGATTTTAGTCAAAAGCTCCATAACAAGAACAAATAAATAAGGAGAAATGGGATCACCTTGTCTGATTCCTCGTTGGCCTTTGAAGTATCCTCTAAATGAGCCATTAAGGTTGATAGTATACTTGGGAGTGGTAATGCACTCCTGAATCCACCTGATGAATACACAAGAAAAGTTATGCCTTTTCAGTAGATTAAAAATAGCAAACCAGTTAATCAAGTCATAAGCTTTTTTCAAATCAATCTTAATCGTACATCTCTTAGGTCCATGGTCCATATGATAGTTCCTAACTAACTCATGAGAAATCATTATATTATCCTGGATATGTCTACCTTGTAAAAAAGCAGACTGGTTTTGGGCCATTATATGTATGAAGTTAACTAACATTATACGTGTAGTGGCTTATTCCGCATCACGACCTCATGCTTCATCTTCGAGCTACAAACGAACTGTCGACCTCAGCAACAGAATACATGGCATAATCACAACCATATACAGAATGAGTTTCTCAACCAACACCACTCGTCCCTAGCAATACTCATGCTATTGGTTGAGAGCCGTCTTGTAATAGCTCATTTCGTATCTCGGACTTAAACCTCACCCTCGATTTCATCAGCATACAGGAAACACTACTAAAGACGTCACCAAACTTTCCCCAGTTCGAGATATTATTTTTGACCTCTACAACAGCTGTCCGATCTGCCAAACTTTCCCAGATCGAGATATCACTTTCGACCTCTGTACCAGAAGTTCGGCCTGTGCAAGATACACAGTCAGCAATAGAGCCGTTGTACAGTAGTAAAGGCCGAAACGTTACACAACCTGGTCAAGGAATATCTCATACTCACTTTTTAACGTCCATCATTAAGGGACTTTATGGTCATCAAACTGTCATATTAGAAGACCTATAAAAGGACCTGGAGAATTGCAGATGAGGGATGAAACGATCATTGTAGAAAAGTTCCTACTCTATCATCCTATATTCTCCAGACGTTCATTGTAATAGGCTAACAAGCTTAATAAGATCAACACTTTCTCAAAATCCTCCAGAAAGGTTGTGGTTTTAACCCATTAAGGGATTTTCCATGCTAAATCATCTTATTTTATATTATCTGCTATTCCTTAACGTTTTAAGCACATTTGGTGGAAAGGCTAAGTTCGTGTACCAGAATTAGGCTATTACATTTAACGCCATCTGTGGGAATCAAAGTTCTCAAACCCATTGTCTCAAAATGCCATTGAACACCTTTTCTTAGAATACCATCTCCGAATCAAAGCGCGTTGATCATCCAAGTGGAAGAGAACGCAGCTTTAGCAGATCTTAGAGCCACTCTGAACTCAGAAATAGAATGACGTGCAGCCCTGGAATAATAACTCGCAAGTGTCCAGGACGCGCTAAAAATCTTACAAGGTCAGCAGGTCGCCGCCCTGAAGAACAAAGCCATACTACCTGAGGGGCCGCAGATTTCCTTCAATGACAGGATTGGACCCCTTATGAAAGGTGTTCACGCGGGAGGTGCGCTGCAATCTAACCATCCAGGAGATCCAACATGAAGTAGATGGTGACCTAGCAAGAGCCAGACAGACCAAAAATCCACCTCGAAGAGTTTGGGTCCCAGCGAAGGAACGTCTAAGCGAAGGAAGTGGTGACCACAGCCCTGAAGAAGGATGCATCACGCGACCGACCATCATGACTCGACAGTACGTAACTCAGGAGCATGTCGAAAAATGGATCAAAAAATTGCTCGAATCCCATACGCCGACAAAAGGGATCTACAACAGGTTACAGAAGAGCCCGATTGCCCAAGAGCTCTTAGACGGTAAGGTCCCTACTAGTTTTTACACTACAAAGATCTGAAAATACAAAGGGACTGATTAAGTGGAGCACGTCCAAGAGTTCTAAGATGCTATAGGCCTGCATTCCACAACCAACCACATTCTATGCTTGCTATTTCCAACCAGCTTATCCGACGAGCCCTTGTGGTGGTTCTACACACTGCCTGAAGGGTCTATCACAACTTTTGAACAGTTATGCGAGCTCTTCGTCAAGAACTACTCGCACGACAGAGATAATGAAGAGAACTTGTTTTCTCTGTTCAGCCTAAAATAGATGCTGGGAGAAAAGCTCGAGACGTTTACCAAAAAGTTCTTGGAATTAGCTCGAAAAGTAGATCGACTCGACCAGAAGATCACTATTTCCGCTTTCACCAACACCTTACTAGTCGATGGCTGAGAAAATGAGTACCTCGTCCTCAACAAACCAATCACATTGGAGGACATGATCGAAAAGGCCAACGGATACATCGACCTAGAACGGATGGTGTCCGACAGACAGAAACCTCAAAAATCAACGCTGATTGCTCGGGATCAGTTAAACCATTCTGATTTTAATCAGACATCAGACCAAGGAAGAGACAGAAAATGGGCCAAATCCAACGACGAGCGACCTCAGAAGGGAAGTAACTTGCCTCGCCCTTACTTTAAAGATGAATGTAACTATAGCTAGCATATATCATATATTGCAAAAGGACAGATTCTTCTGAAATGCGCAATACTTACAGCCGATCGAGAACAAACCGTATTGCATCCACCATAAGGTCTGTCATCATGAAACAAAGAAATGTTTTGCCCTATAACGGTTGTTAGAGTATATCTTCATGGATGGACGGATGCACGAATACATAGTAGATGTGGAGAGTTATAAGAACGGAAGTTATAAAAACCATACTGCAACTGTGCAAGCTGAGGAGCCCACAGCCGAAAAACATTTGTTCCATATCTCCCTCTGCCATCTCGTGGAGACCCAGGTCGTTAAAGAATTGAACTGAAGCAAGCAGAGGCGTGTTGCCCAATGTCATGATCTATCCATACAGGAGAAATAAGCTCGTTTAATCCCAGTGTCCAGCTCACAGCACACTGGAATCTCTTTCGACGATTGTGATGTTCGACACGTCAACAATCCTCACTATGACGCCTTGGTAATCATGTTGAAAATGCGGAACATGGTACTTAACACAATGATGGTCGACACAGGCATCACCATTGAGCTCCTTTTTCAGAGCACCATCGACCAGATGGGTATGGCCGGTAAGGTTCAGCCCAGCGACGTTGATGTCAATGGTTTCAACGGGTCTAAGGAAGAACGCGTGGGGAAGATCGTACTCCCCATCACCACAGGGCCGGTGATACTGAACGTTATCTTTTACGTCGTTAACACAAAGTCTCAGTATCCAGGGATCATGGGTTGTTGCTGGTTACATAATATGCACGCTATTTCATCAACCTACCACTTGGCATTACATTTTGAGTGGGGGGGGGGGGGGTAGCGTGTACGAAATAAAAAGAAGTCAAAAATTAGCCCGAGTATGCGAACATTCTGTCGTCATTGAACCAGCACCTTCCGAACATCAACTCGCATAACAATTACAGAAGACAAACAGGAAACATTACAGAGAACTATACAGTTAACACTACAGGGCAACATCTGCTCGACGCAGAGACTACAAAATACATTAAAATCAGTGGATCCAAACGGGGCACATATATTGGAACCCATCTGCCCCCTGCAGAGCGCGACACTCTCATCCAATTCCTTAAAGACAACAGTGACGTCTTCGCCTGAACTTTTCACAAGATGCCGGGTATCAACCCTAATCTGGCCTGTTACAAACTCAACTTGAAGGAAAAACCGTAGCTATCAAATAGAGACAGAGGACTTTAGCACCTAGACTTCGCAATGAGGTCAACAAGGAAATCGAAAAACTCATCGAAGTCATTTTTATCCGAAAGGCCAACTATCCAGAGTGAATATCAAATATTGTAGCAGTACCGAAGAAGAATGGGAAAAATCTGGGTTTGCGTAGATTTTACCTACCTGAACAGGCATACTCCGAAAGATAGTTTCCTACTCCCAATCATTAATAACCTGCTCGACTCTACATCAGGCCATGAGCTCCTGTCTATGATGGACGCTGCGTCAGGCTACAGCCAGATACCTATGCTTCCTGAAGACCAAGAAAAGACATCTCTCATTACAGAGCACGACTTATACTGCTACAAAATCATGCCATTCGGTCTAAAGAATACTGGAGCTACTTACCAGCGGTTGATGACTCAAATGTTCAAGGATCACCTTGGAAAAATAATGAAGGTCTATATAGACGATATGTTGTGCAAAAGTTTCAAAAAAGAAAATCACATTGTGGATTTGCAATAGGCCTTTGATATCCTCCGTCTCTATAAGATGAGACTCAACCTTAATAAATGCTAGTTCAGAGTTCAGTCAAGAAAATCCCTGGGTCACTTGATCAGCAAGCACGGTATTGAGGCCGATCTGTTATCCATGCCTTCCCCCAGAACGAAGAAAGACGTCCAGAAGTTAGCAAGGAAGATTGCCACAATAAATTGTTTCATTTCAAAATGGTCTGATCGCTGCCAATGGTTGTTCAACTTACTACGCGGGAGGACGACAAAATAGAAACCTTAGAAAAACCACAAAATCGAATAAACAAGGAAGTGCGAAGCAGCTTTTAAGCAATTAAAATTTTACTTGGGATCACCACCAGTAATGAGTACACCAAGCGAAGGCGAAGAGCTCACCATCTATCTCGATGTTACTGAAGAATCATTAAGTTCTGTTCTCATTCGGCTTGAGGAGAAAATCGAGAAGCCCGTCTATTTCATTAGTAAAACCCTCACTCCAGCAGAATCTTGATACAGCAAGGTCAAGAAACTGATGTTGGCTCTCGTTTATACCTCACAAAAATTGAGACAATACTTCCAGGCCCACTCAGCCCGAGTAGTGACAAACTACCCTCTACAGGAAATATTATCTAAGCGAGAAAAATCAAGACGAGTCCAGCAATGGTAGGTCACTCTTGGCAAGCACGACATCTGATTCAAACCTAGACATTCTGAAAAGGGCCAGGCCGTAGCAGACTTACTCGCCGACGTCCCCGTAGAAGATCTTGACTAGGAAGAAGACAACACAGAAACTCAGGAAGAACAGCTTGAAGATAGGGCAGACTAGATAACGAAAAAGGGGTGGCGTCTTCTACTGATGAATCCTCTGGACCCACAAGATCCAGCATTGGAATCGTTCTAATCATACCTTCTAATGATTGAATTGAAAATGCAATCTAAATAAACTTCGAAGCTACCAACAACGCAGTAGAATATGAGGTAATGATTTACGGTTTAGACATGGCTCTAGAGATTAGAGTATCCGAACTGTCCGTATATACAAACTCTCTGCTCATTGTAAACCATTACACATAAAAGTTCCAGAAGAATGGGAAAATGATCGATTACGCAGCCGCAGTAGCTGACAGAATGAGTAGATTCAAAAAAATTTCTATCGAACATCTACTATGCGGAGAAAAGAGACCTTCTGATTCCCTTGCATATCTCGCAGGAGTGCTCGGCTCAGAGGCCCGGTACCTCAAGATTGAAGTAGTATCAACCCCCAGTATTAACATCATCAACTCGAATTCTCTTAATACTGGGGGCGTTGAAGAGGATGAGGATGATTGGAAATGACATTTCCTTAAGTATATTGGTACTAAGAACAAATTTGACGGGGAACTCCCTTAAGACCCCACGGAGCGAAGGCACGTGCTTGATAACGCAAAATGCTACATCATCGAAAACGTCCTTCTATACAAGATTTCAGTCACAGGGCCGCATCTTGAATGCTTATCTTATAAAGAAGCTCGAAAATTCTTACAAGAACTACGTGAAGGAACTTGTGGCTCTCACGCAGCAGGAAGATCCCTAGCCAACCGAGCCCTTGCTCAAGGTATCTTCTGGCCTAAAATGAAAGCTCAAGCAATCGAGCTCGCAAGCAAATGCGACGCCTGCCAACGTAATGGTTTACAAATTTAAGCTCCATCTTTAGAACTACATTCCAGCAACATCGTATGGCCATTCAAAAGATGGCTTCTCGACCTTGTCGGTGAGTTTCCCACTGCACCAGGAAAATAAAAATATCTTTTAGTCGCAACGAATTACTTCACCAAGTGGGTAGAAGCAGTCCCTCTGTGCCGCACACAAGAAGATGAGGTCATCCGGTTCATCTGGGAAAACATTATCATTCGATTTGGCTGCCCCCATCTCATCCAAATCGACAATGGACCTCAGTTGGTTGGTTCCTAGGTCGTTGAATTCCTTAATCAACACAACATCATACATTCCCCCTCAAATCTCTATTACCCACAAGGAAATGGCCAAGTCGAGATCACTAATCGTACCATTGTAGATGGAATCAAGAAGCGCCTAGCAGAAAAGAAAGGAAATTGGGTCATGGAACTACCACATGTGTTATGGTCGTATCATACTATGCCCCGAGATTCTGCTGGCTGCACACCGTTCCTTCTGGCTTACGGTACCGATGCCATCATCCCTATTCAGTATCATCACCCCATCCGCGACCATACAATAACAGATGAAGAAAATTAGTTCCAGTTGGTATGTAATATGAACTAGATTGAAGAGACTAGAGACAGAGCCATCATGAAATTGGGAAGATATCTCCAAGCTTTAGCTCGATCTTATAACAAGCGTGTCCGACATCGAGAGCTCGAAATCAAGGATCTGGTCCTCCGAGAGATTCCAAAACATCGTAAAGAACTCAACGTCGGGAAATTATCTGAAAACTGGGAAAGTCCTTTTGTCGTCATCGGGAAAAGCGGCCTAATCCTTGGAATACAAGGAGATTGAAATTGTATCGTCGATAACGCCCCTATCACAGTATACTTTTCTCTCAACCATACAACCATGATATGTTCACATCAAAAAAGATTACTGTTTTGATGAAGGTATATGAGTATTTTCTACTATACCATACAAAATTTCTATCCACAGATTACAGGTCATTTGTTGCTTCGGCCAAATCGACCATCTAATACATTACAAATCGTTTATTGCTTTGGCCAAACTGATCTATCTAATACATTCGCTGTATGCTAATCTAACAATAGTAAAATACTTGTGTTCGATTGACATACATAATTTATATCCATAGATTGTAGATTATTTGTTGCTTTCACCAAATCGATCATCTAATACATTATAAATCGTTTGTTGCTTCGGCCAAACCGATCTATCTAATACATTCGTTGTACGCCAATCTGATAGAAATGAAATACTTATGTTCGATTGACCTACATAATTTCTATCCACAGATTACAGGTTATTTGTTGCTTCTACCAATTCGAGCATCTAATACATTACAGATCGCTTGTTGCTTTGGCCAAACCGATCCATCTAATACATTTACAGTATACCAATCTGACAGTAATGAAATACTTGTATTCGATTGACCTACAAAATTTTTATACACAAATTACAGATCATTTGTTGATTCAACCAAATCGACCATCTAATACATTATAGATCGTTTGTTGCTTTGGCCAAACCGATCTATCTAATACATTCGCTGTACGCCAATCTGGCGGTAATAAAATACTTGTGTTCGATTGACCAACATAATTTCTATCCACAGATTACAGATCATTTGTTGCTTTTGCCAAATCGATCATCTAATACATTATAGATCGTTTGTTGCTTTGGCCAAACCGATCTATCTAATACATTCGCTGTACGCCAATTTGACAGCAATGAAATACTTGTGTTTGATTGACCTACAAAATTTCTATCCACAGATTATAGGTCATTTGTTGCTTCGGCCAATTCGATCATCTAATACATTTGCAGTACGCCAATCTGACAGCAATGAAATACTTTTATTCGGTTAACCTACAAAATTTCTATACACAGATTATAGATCATTTGTTGCTTCGACCAATTCGACCATCTAATACATTACAGATCGTTTGTTGCTTTGGCCGAACTAATCCATCTAATACATTCGCACTACGTCAATCTGACAATAATGAAATACTTGTGCTCGATTGACCTATAAAATTTATATACACAGATTATAGACCATTTGTTGCTTTAGCCAAATCGATCATCTAATACATTACAGATTGTTTGTTGCTTCGGCCAAATCGATCTATCTAATACATTCGTTGTACGCCAATCTGACAACAATGAAATACTTGTGTTCGATTGACCTATAAAATTTCTATACACAGATTGCAGATCATTTGTTGCTTTGGCCAAATCGATCATCTAAATACATTATAGATCGTTTGTTGCTTCGGCCAAACCGATCTATCTAATACATTCGCCGCATACCAATCTTACACCAATGGAATACTGGTGTACGAGTACCCTACCAATATTGTTATGCACAGATTACAGATCATTTTGTTGCTTCGGCCGCACTGATCAACTCATGCATCACGGATAGCTTACCAGGTGAGCTAAACCGATCACTTGTCGCACTGCTTTGCGAACATTATCAGGGGTACCCCACACGGTTAGTACAGTTTACTACTCGTCCTTAATCATTTCTGTTTATATCCATATTTTTATCTATTGTTCGTATACATACAACATAATCACATTATTTATTCTTCACTAGAGCTATCACTCAACTCATGTCTCACATTAAAAGGACCTGCCACATCCTCTAGTGAACCCTTCTGCAACTCATGCCGCATAAAGGCTGGTATCTTCCCAATAATAATCTTCTTTCCCTCTCTAACCATCTGCTATTTAAACAATCCAATCCTGGAAATCATAGGTTTTAAGTATTTAGATCGGATTACCTCCATCTAACATTCTGTACTTCGAGAGAACAAACCATCACATACCCACCTACTCTCTGCTTCCATTCTCTTCAATTCTGCCGCAAAAAATGAGATCACTGCGACCAACTCTCTCTCATGACTATTAACGGCCTCACTTTTTACCTGCTTACTGAGAAGGAGCTCACTCAGCTTATGTTGCATTTCCTTTAGCTCGCCATCCAGTTGGTTACAACGATCCTCTACTCGTCGCGCTGCACGACACACATCAGTATTTCGAGCCGCTAACATGGTCATGAATTCATCCATATGATAAATCAGAGATAATAAATTCTCATAACCTTCACATTCTACCCGCTTCGAATCATATTTTACTTCCAACTGCAACAGATCTTCCTCCAGCTTTGTATTCGTACTTTGAAGTCTGGTATATTCAGACTGGTATTCCAAGACATCCAGGTAACATTTTTGCAAAAGTTGCTCCAGATCACATATTTTGTTCCATTCCTTCTTGATAACTT